>CANSGD010001328.1:26737500-29137500 GCA_947645195.1 Patellifolia procumbens | reverse complement strand
ATACATGATACTACACATAATCCTAATCTTAGGACATGATACTGGTCTAACTCATAAGGACATGCACGTACCTTGTGTAGACAAAGTGACTGGACACTTTAAAACACTAGTAGTCACTGAAGACAAATTCTCCGCCTACCAAAATAATAAAATAACAATGAATCAATATTCAAATTAATTCACAACAATATAAATTATTTTAAAATGCTAAAAAACTCGTTTTAAATACTTTAAAATACTAAAGAATCAACCATTAGTAACCTTTAATATATAATACTAGAAGCCTAGAATTTAAAAATCTCAAATCTCTTACTTTTATATTTTAAACCAACTTTAAATATAAAATAATGAATTTGAAATCATAACTTATTCATAATTAATAAAAAGTAGATTTTTAATTACTTAAACAATAATGTTTCAAACTTTATTATAAAACACATAGAAACAATAAAAATAATAACTTTAATTCATTACAACCATAAAATAAATGAATAAAAAGGGATAACAATTAATCGAAAGAACATTAGGAAACCGGAAAAAGCAACGGATGGGAACACACAAAGGTAGCACGTGGACTGTGGCTGGGCGGCTGGCGGAGCGTGTGTTGTACGCGAGGTCGCTGCTCCTGCGTTGCTCGCGTGGTGAGCCAAGATAAAAGAGTGAGTATGCGGTGTTTTCGGAGAAAACGAGTGAGGGTGAGTTTGGTGGTGTTGGGTCCGGTGCACGCAAAACGAGGAGGGGGAGGGGAGAGAGAAACCGCCGAGTGAGGAGAGGAAAAATGAGAGAAAAAATTAAAGTGTGCAAAATTTAGGTTTTGATGGGTATTGATAAGTTTGCCTAGAAACCTAAGGCAATTAGGTTGACGCTTAGTTGGGCTTAGGTTGATCATCCAAACCTAAGTAAACGTTTTGGGCTCCTCAAACCAATATTAAAATCCATAACCCAAAACCTTTAATAAAATATTTAATACTTAAAAGTTCAACCCAATAAAATAATATACTTAAAACTTTTAAATAATCGTTTGACTTTCAAAATCGTCAACACTTAAATAATTTAATAAAATAAATATGAAAATAATTATAAATATACTTGAAATATATTTATAAACTTCCTAAAATTACGGGGAATTAAATTAAATGACTTAAGAAGTTTGAAATTACATACTTATTCACAGACAGGTGGGAGATTGAAGGATTTTGTCCTTCGATCAAGTGTAATAATCTAAGTATACTTGGACAAGTTTATAGAGATAATATATTTAATAATATTGGGTAACTGTAATAATTTACTAGAAGCTGAATACAGTTTGTTGGACTAATGAGATTGGGCCAACTATTAACATTTATATGAGTCTTATGAGGTTACATATTGTAGCAAAGGTTAGACTATTATCCAAATCCAATTTGGATGGCCATATGGATGGTAGGAGAAGACTTATAACTCGTGCTGTTAAAGGAGTCATAATGGGTGGCTTTCATGTGTCCAATTAAACCTCATAATGTATGGCATTATGTGGCCTATTAAGCCTAATAAAACCACCATAATAAAAACTCTATATATTGATGTAGAGGTTACAAATGAGTCACATTATAATAATCATCTTTTGCTAAAAATTCTAATTTTTGGAAAAGACTTAGACTCATGTTCTTCTTCCCTTTTTGGCCTAAGACCATACAAAGAAAGGAGTGAAAAGTTCCCTCTTTATTAGATTTATACTCGTGCAAAAATGCACCAGTATACCAGAGGTTCTATGAAAATATGCAATTTATAAGTCGTTTGGATAATAATAAATCAATCCAGTAGACTAAAACAAATTATAATTATTTGAGAAACGTTAATTCTAAATTACAGGAATGTCCATATTGTACGGGCTTCATTATATTGGTACACATTATCTGTAATTAACCCATGACATTCAAACGTATTATTCTATTCGATTATTTCTTGTTTTAGTCAATGTAATTATATAAAAGTTACAAAAACTTGGCTTAAATGTCTATCCAATAATAGTTGTTTATTATCCATCAGGCCATCACATGCACATTGTTCTAACTTGTATTTTCAGCGTTAAACCTCGTTTTAAAATTGTCTATTTTTTTAAAAACTATCGAATAATATAATATATGTAATTAGATTATTTTAAATATTCAACTCTAAATAAAAAACAAAAAAACAAACACATAAACAAAGTGCTCCCTCCATTTATTTTTGTTTCATTTAGAAGCAGGGGGAATACCAAGACAAATTAAAAAGGGAGTTTCAAATTAGTTGTGACATTTCTATATAAGGAAGTTTCAAATTAGTTGCGACACTTTCTTATTTGGGTAGTTCTTTCTTTATATCTCTTTTCTTATCATATGGGCCCCCTCTTTTTTCTCTCTCTATCTTAACTTGTAGTAAATAAGTGGTTGTTGGAGGGTAAATGGAAAGCAAAGTTGCTGAATATAGCAAAGATTTAAAGTATAAAAGAACTTTCAGAAATGGGCCAAAAAGAATGCATAAGGAACAAACAAAAACGGTGTGAATATAATCATAAGAGAAGTTTTTAGTTCTAATTCAAGGTAAGTCCATTTTTTTAAGAAATTTATTTGATCAATGCTCGGACTTATAATTAATAAATATCGTAGTGATATCCCTAACATATCTAGTGTTATGACCCGTGAATTTACCAAACTCATAGTTTAACCCAACAACAACAACAACAACAACAACAACAACTAAGCCTTATTCCCCAAGTGATTTGGGGTCGGCTAACATGAATTGTCAACTGAAAGTGTTGCCAAAGGAGATGACATCGACAAGAGTGATAAAATGTTTTTAAAAGGGTTTACTCATAGGTTAACCCGTTATATTTTTTTAGATGAATAAAATAAACTAAGAGAAACATTTGCAATTATAAATCATTATTTGAAGAACTACACATAGCAATAGTGTATGACTTAATTACACAAAAGATAAATATTATTTGCGCAAACCTATGATTCTTCAGGAAGTTTTAAAAGGAATTACTAAACTTTGTTGTTTTGTTCTTTTAGTATAACTTTTTTTTTTCCTATTGTAACCCAACTTAGTGTATATTGACAAATGTCATATGACATTTGTATATTTGTGACAAATTTGGTTTGACCTTAAATTTTTATTTTAGTGATAGATAGATATATGAGGTAATATTTACAATTTTTTTGGGCTATTAATTGCATTAAATGTCATTATTGTTATTATTATTTTTTTGCTAAACTTGACACTAAAACTAATGTACCACCTTCGTATGACTTCTTATTAAAACGATTATTTGACATTAAATTCAATGTGCCACCTTCTTATAACTTATTTTTATCGATTTTAATTTCTTTTAAATGATAAGTTTATCATGTTGTCATTATTTTGCTATGATCTTAGTTGTAGATAGTGATATGATTATTGTAGTTTTCTAGATTTTATTGCAGTAATCTTCGTTCTGATTTTATTTTCCATATATTATTGCAGTAAACAAGTATCTAAAACTCAATATACTACCAAAGTTTTGCTGTGATTTTATTTCATTTGTTTGTTTCTAGCAATTTCTTAACCATAAATGACTCATTACGAAATTAGGACTTATTATTTGCTCTGATTTTATTATTTAACATTAGTAACAAAATCTTTTCAGAACATATATTACGATTTCCAGAAATATATTATAATGTCAATTTATTTTTGATATTATTTTCAATTTTTAAAATAATGTGAGCTTGACATGACGACGAATTTAATGTGGATTTGACAAGTCATCTAAATGCGTAAATGGTTGACACATAGGCTTTTTTTCTTTTATAACCGTGCAAAATATATGATCATGATGCTTATAAGGATTATTTACTAACAAAGGTCACATTCATCATTACTTAGAAAAGATCACGAATATCACACACTACATATATGATCATGATATGTGATCATTCATTAATAAATTATTCATTATTGATATGAATTTTTTCCATCTTTTTGCTCTTATGATTGGGTTGTTGAATATCATATAATAAAAATAGGACAAAGATCAGTGTGATATTTCTTAATAAATTGTATAAAATATCACTCTATATTTTGTTTCCTAACACGGTTTTATTATGACAATAAATATTTCTGCAATTTTTTAACATCTAATAGCGATTTTTTAACATCTTTCAACAAACAATATATTACAATGCCAGTTTATTCCCAAAATTATTTTAATTAGCAAAACCTCCGTGAGCTTGACACATAGGCTAAATTAACATGTGCTTGACACGTTACCAAAATACTTCTATGACTGTCACGTCGCCTTTTTTCTTAGTATATATTATTTCAATTAGCCAAACCTCCGTGAACTTGACACATAGGCTAAATTACCATGTGCTTGACACGTTACCAAAATACTTGTATGACTGCCACGTCGCCTTTTTATTATTGTATAATTAGTATAGATAGATTATAAAATCAGAGCAAATAATAAATCCTGATTTCGCAATCATTCATAATTAAGAAATTGAAACGAACAGATCAAATAAAATTAAACAAATATTAATGCAACAAAATCTGAGATAAATAACTACAATAAAATCTGGAAAATTGCAATAATCACATTAGTATCCAAAATTAAAATGAGAGCTAAATAATAATAACATTATATACTTATCATTTTAAAGAAACTAAAATCAAGTATAGTAAATAAAAAGTTATACGAAGGTGGGATATTTGATTTAATGTCAATAGTCACATTCTTAAATAGTTAATCGATGGTGACACATTAGATTTAATGTCAAGTTTAGTAAATAAATCATAATAACAATAATCACTTTTAATACAACTAGCCAATTTTTTTTTGCAAGGTTTACAATATATATTTGGCTATCACTAGCATAAACTAAAATTTTTACAAATAGACAAATATCATATGACATGGGTCAATCTACACTAAGGTGGGTTGGCAATATCCAAAAAGAATTAGTTATACTAAAAGGTCAAAACAAATAAAGATTTGTAATCCCTTTTAAAACTTCCCGATTATTCATAGGTTTGTGCAATATTCATTTAATACTGTCTAAAGTAATCACTCACTATATATTGAGTTATGTGTAGTTCTTCAAACAATGTTTTGTCATTGCAACTGTTTCTCTTACTTTATTTTTCTAATCACTTATGTCATTGTTTCCACCAATTAGAAAAAGTTCGTGGTTTTTTGGGCACCTTTTTTGTTGGGGCTGTTTTGTGCAATAAACGTATAAGTTTGTGCTGTTTGATCCAAAATTTTCTTTTTTACATAGAATTTGTTATTTAAAATAATCCAATAACGTAATTGTGTTGGAGATTTTCTTTTTTAAAATAGAACTTTCTGAAACGAGGTTGAACACTGAAAATACAAGTTAGAACAATGTGCATTTGAGGGTCTGATGGGCAATATTGAAGTATTATTGGATATACATTTAAGCCAAGTTTTTATAAATTTTATGTAACTACATTGGCTAAACAAGAAATAATTTGATTGAACAATAAGTTTAAAATTCACGGGTTAATTACACATAACGTGTGCTAATATGATAAAATTCTTACACTGCGGACCTTCCTTTAATTTAGGATTAAGTCATTGTAATTTATCCTAGTATTGATTAATAATCATTGGGCTTAAATAATTATTATCCAAACAACTTATAAATTGAATAATTTAGATAGAACCTTTGGCATCCGTGCATTTTTGCACGGATATAAAACTAGTTATAAGATAGTTAAACATCACAAAAAGTGGCACACAAATTAGAGAATTGAAATTTTGAAGTCATTAAACTTTATTGGTGTTGTTTTATGTGATTCAGTCATGCTACATTAATGATTTCGTTACTTTACAAATATTGTATAATCATCTACATTATAATAGTAGATAACAATAATATCGTAAGGAAAGCAAAATATTATGGAGAATATTTTATTGCCATAGTCTAGATCGATTTCCCGAATCATTGTGATAATGTTCATAAAAATTGATATGTTTCCAAAACTAAACAATATCAAGATAATTACTTGAAATTACTATGCCTGCTCCAAATATATAAGGGAGTCAAGTAAATAACAATTTTGTTCACATCTCAATTTGACAAACTCGTAGAAAATTACTAATTTAGTATAAGATTCTTCTGTTGTCAACGTTTTCAGGATCTTCCATATGGCTGGAAAGGATACTTTTGTTCCTTTGCTTCTAATGCTAGTGTTATTCTTGATGTCACACGGTGAGTGCATAGCTCAGTTTTAGTAATATATATATGATATGATACAAAGTATTTGAACTGCATGTATGGCCATGGCTTTCCATGTTAAGTATATAATCTGTTATGAAAATAGTCTCATACATTATGTAGAGTAGTTTTTCATCCCTTCTTATTAAAAATAGATAAGATCATTCATAACCAGTACTATCATTTTGTTTTTAATTTAGTCAGATGCAATCGCGGTCATCACCATTATTCTAAAAACAAACTTATGTTAAATAAGTTCTACAAAAATCTGTTTATTTAATAACTACTCCCTTATCTTTTTTAATAGAGACTTTTTTTCCACGAGACTAAAGCAATAGTGAAAAGCATGAGGAAAAGGTGGTAAAAGTAACAAAAAAGTGAAAATCATAGAGAGAAGGACATAAAATGTAGGAGAGAAATGTAATAATTAGACAAGTCAACCTACTAGTTACCACGTATTGAAAAAGTAAAAGTGTCCCAATCAAGATCAAAATCCCTAAAAAACAAAATGTCCCTTACAAAAACAGAGGGAGTAGTATCAGTATGTTTTGGAAAACTTTAGTGCTCTCTATGTTATTGTACAAATTGAAAAAGAATAATAAATTGTATGGAGAAATCATCTTTTTAAGTAGTAGACATATGCTTTCGTTGTCTTTTTCAAAAATTTGGTGTCTTGTTGATTTTTTAAAAACATTTAGGCGTAATTCTATTTAGTTGTATGCATCAACTTCAGTTTGCACCAAAACAAATATGCACACACTACTATAGTACAGTGATTTCTAGGACTTGATTCCTTGAAATTTGATGTTTTTTTCCTGGTTTTGAGATGTAGGTAGCGTTAGTAACAGGATCCCAGGAAGACAAAATCTTCCAATGCAGGTTATGCCAACATCACCACCATGCGTTAGACCTGTATCTAATTGTACTCCTGATCTTTGCGCCAAGATCTGCTCAAAATTTAATAGTGGAATTTGTATCCAGGAGCGATGTTGTTGTGCGTAGTACAATTCTTAAATGTTTACAACTAAATAAAGATTAAGGCAACTATGCTGATTTCTTGAGGGTGCAAGAAGACTACTTATATGTTTCTTATTGTACCTTTTAATCAACGTGTTTTTTTTGGCCTGGTATATTAGCCCCAATAAAATTATCTGATATTAGTATAATTCGTGCTAGCATAAATTTTGTAATAATAAATTAGATGACACATGAACACTAATCCTAACTTAAACACCAGTAAATTTACTCACATTATCTTATGGTATGGTTGTGGCTTGTGAGTGCAGCGGATTGAAATCAAAGATGTGGATTTTGAAAAAAACCTAAAGTTGGAAATAAAGTAAGAAGAATAGTAAATTGAACACCAGTAAATTTTGTACACCAGTAAATAAAGTAAATTTAACGAGAACTAATACAAAATTAAAGTATACCTATAAACTGACTATGAGTAACTAAAAGAAACAGAGTAATATACGAAAAAATGCCTACCACGAGGATTATAGAAAGGAAGGCTTATGTAGTAGTATGGCTTCTTGTTTGTGGCTGTGTTGTCTTCCAAGTATTGTTTCGGAAATTGGTGGAATGAAGTCGGCTAGAGAACATACCAGCAACATATAAGAGTTTCTAACTAAGTTAGTAAGCTCGCGAGTTAAAGGCATTTTATACGCGAATCAATCCATAAACATATTCAATCCTTCTTAGAAAATGATTATCCTTGGTTAATCCTTGTTAGAGAACTTTGCAACCTGTCTATTTGTGGCTGCTTGAATCTTTGGACTCCTGGTTGAAACTTTTATACACCAATCATACTTTGTGAGTACTGTCAATGCCATAAGCAATTGATTTTCGTTTTTCTGCTAATTGGAAGTTGTTCTAATGACACTGCAAATGACTATTGGGACTTTTGTTTGTATTTTGTTCGTCTTAAAAATAGAATGTTTTCGGGTTGAATATTGGAATATAGAGGCGATACGATATTATTTCATATTATTATTTTAAATAAAACATAGTATGAGTAAAAATGTTGAAAAAAATGGTCGTTTTTGGCCGAATTTTCATATTAAAGTCGTTTAAAACGCGTATATGTACATATCCGGGTAAAAGTCAACGTGTTTATAGTCAGATATTTAAACGTATTTTTTAAAATTTTGCCGTTTTTATTAAACTTCCTTCAATTCCCGTCTCGTTAACTAACTAACATTTCTAGCATTGAGTTCCTAAAAAGGGTTGCTCTCAATTTGTGCTCACAGTTTAGCGGACAAGGGTCACAATGGATCTGACTCAGCTAACTTTGGATATCATACACTTGAGTGTTCCACTTCCACAATGTTCATGAGAGCAACATTTATTAAGCTAACTGGTCATGTCAAATTTCTGTCTTGCCCTCCATTTTCACTCGGCCTCTCGTTGTACTTGTATATTTCCTCTGTTTCTCAGTATTTGCAATATTAGAAATAGTTACCACTATTCATGTGCAAATCCTATATTATATTTTTCCCAAGTGTATAAAGAAAAATATGGTCAAATGGGGTCTTATCTGATTCGTCTTAATGCATAATTTCATAATATCAACTTTTTATAATTTTTACTTATCACTAATTAGAGATATTAAGGTTCAAAATATTGCATTGCATAGTGTGCAAACAAGAAACGTTGCAAGTATCGCGAAACGGATGAAATTTCGGACCCTATAAGAAGCAGCCCCGAGCATTCTCATTAATATATGATCACTTCATTATTGTAATCGCATGATCAACATCATTAAGTGATCCTTCCCACCTATCCCAATTCTGCCTAACCACCTCTATCTACAATCATGGTTGCAATCACTTAGGGCCTCCCTTTCATTTAGTCCCTACGATTTCTTTAAAATCCCCATCATCTACGTAATACATGGCTTCATAAGGATTTCAAATTCGGGGTGAAAAATTAAGAAGAAAAACATAGCAATATTTTAAAACACATGATTGGGATATATCCAAGAAAAAAAGGATGTATATGGTACTACCTCCATTTCATAAAGATTGTTAAATTTATAGTTTAACGATATTTACAAATCTTGCTTTTTCTATCGTTTGTGATTTATATATAATGAACTATAAGAATATAATAATACCTAATGTTAAAATAAGGAAGGATTATATTATATGGAAAAATACAAATAACAAAAGTTAGTAACAAAAAGTCGCAAAAATAACTGAGGTAAAACGGAGAAAGAAAAAACAATTAAATTCAGGAAGAAAATGGAGAAAACAAGTAAATAAAGGAATGACAAAGAGAAAGGAAAGATTAATTTACAAGAAGAATAAAAAATAAAGACAATAGTAGAAACTAGTCAATGAAATAAAAAGAAGAAGGAATATTATTAAAAGAAACAAAATTGATGTCAAGAAAACTAGAACCCATGACTTCTCTAGACTTACTCTTAACTTTAATGATACCTAACCAACTATGAGGCAAAGAGGAGAATTTATCATCAGTACACTATTTAACTTTCCCCCGAAACATCCAATTATATTTAAAAAAAATGAGGGAGCCTATGCACCTCGAAGCTCCGCCTTAGATATAGAAGAGGTGAATGAGTTCTCTATGCTTCTCGATGGAGCTACCGTTGATGACGCACTTCGATCGGGATTTGAGGTCCTAGCCACTTCCATTGCTAAGGAGGAGAGTACTAAGCCTCCTCCCAAGGTAGAGTTCAAACCCCTTCCCCCCTCCCTTAAATATGCTTTCCTTGATGATGAATGTGCTTATCCCATTATTGTCAATTCGGGTCTTGATGACATCTCTGTATCTAAGTTGATTGAGATATTGAGAAAATATAGGGATTTCATTGGGTACTCGATTGATGACCTTAAGGGGATAAGTCCTTCTCTTGCTATGCATCGTATCCATCTCACAGATAGTAATGCCTCTTCTATTGAGCCTCAAAGAAGACTTAATCCCAACCTCAAAGAGGTGGTGAAAAAGGAGATCATGAAATTGCGTGACGCGGGAATCATCTATGCTATTTCCGATAGCAAATGGGTGAGCCCGATTCATGTGGTTCCTAAGAAAGGAGGCGTGACTATTGTTGAGAATGAGAAAGGGGAAACTATTTCTACTAGAACTGTGACTGGGTTGAGAGTTTGTATTGATTACAGGAAATTGAATAAGTCCACCCGAAAAGATCATTTCCCCCTCCTTTTATCGACCAAATGTTGGAAAGGCTTGCCCGTCATTCACACTTTTTGTTTTCTTGATGGTTATTCTGGATTATTTCAAATTCCAATTCATCCGGATGACCAAGAGAAAACTACCTTTACTTGTCCATATGGGACATTCGCTTATCGAAAAATGGTTTTCGGTTTGTGTAATGCCCCATCTACTTTTCAAAGGTGTATGACGGCGATCTTTTCTGACATGTTGGAGGTCTCTATTGAGGTTTTCATGGATGACTTTAGTGTGTGTGGTTCCTCTTTTGACACATGTCTTGCTAATCTTGAACTTGTGTTGAAAAGGTGTCAAGAGACTAACCTAGTATTGAATTTGGAAAAGTGTCATTTCATGGTTGAAGAAGGTATTGTGCTTCGTCATAAAGTGTCTAGTAAGGGCATTGAGGTAGATCCGGCAAAGGTTTCGGTAATAGAGAAACTCCCGCCACCAAATTCGGTGACTGGAGTTCGTGCTTTCCTTGGACATGCGGGTTTTTACCGGCGTTTAATCAAGGATTTTTCTAAATTTGCCAAACCATTGACGAATCTACTTCAAAAGGAAGTTGAATTTAGATTTGATGAGTCTTGCATGGAGGCTTTTCAAACTTTAAAAAGAGCCCTTACTTCTGCTCCTATTGTGCGAGCTCTTAATTGGAGCTTCCCTTTTGAACTAATGTGTGATGCTAGTGACTTTGCAGTGGGAGTTGTACTTGGGTAACGACAGGAAGGAAAGCTCCATGTGATAGCCTATGCAATTAGGACTTTGGATGACGCACAACGGAACTATGCCACTACGGAAAAGGAGATGTTAGCCGTAGTGTTTGCATTTGATAAGTTCCATTCGTACTTGACTTGCAATAATGCTATTGTCTACACGGACCATTCTGCGGTCCGATACTTGATGAGCAAAAAGGATGCAAAGCCAAGGCTCATTAGGTGGGTCCTACTTCTTCGGGAATTTGATTTTGAGATGAAGGAGAAGAAGGGGACGAGAAATTTGGTTGCTTACCATCTCTCTCGCCTCTTCCTTGATAAGAGAGATGTGGATCTAAAGGATGCCCCCATCAATGATGATTTGAAGGATGAACACCTCTTTGCTATCATAAATAATGAGGTCCCATGGTTCGCTGACTTTGAGAACTACTTGGCTTGTGGGATTGAACCTCATGGTCTTACTTCTCACCAAAGGAAGAGGTTCTTCAAGGAGGTATGTAGATACTGTTGGGACGACCCTCTATTGTTCTAGAGATGTGCTGACTCGGTTTTTAGGAGGTGTGTGCCCAATCATGAGATTCATTCTGTTTTGAATCATTGCCATACTTTGGCATGTGGAGGACATGGTGGAGCGGATACAACTGTTGCTAAGGCGCTCCAAAGTGGCTTGTTTTGGCCTTACATGCAAAAGGATGCTAGGAGATTTGTCTTGAGTTGTGATAGGTGTCAACGAAGCGGTGGGATCACCAAGAGGAATGAGATGCCGCAACAAAATATTCTTGAGGTTGAGCCCTTTGATGTGTGGCGAGTTGACTTCATGGGACCCTTCGTGCCATATATAGGGAATATGTACATTCTTGTAGCGGTGGACTACGTGACCAAGTGGGTTGAGGCGATCGCTTCCCCCACCAACGATCACAAGGTTGTCATGAAGCTCTTGAAGAAGATAATTTTTCCTAAATTAGGGGTGCCTCGTGTGTTGATAAGTGATGGAGGTTCGCACTTTGCCAAGAAGCAATTGGAAGCTCTTTTGAAGAAATATGGGGTGAATCATAAGGTGGGACTTCCATACCATCCCCAAACTCAAGGCCAAGTTGAGGTTTCGAATCGTGAGGTGAAGAATGTGCTTGAGAGAGTGGTGAATAAGACTAGGAAGGATTGGTCTTTGAAGCTAGATGATACACTTTGGGCTCTTCGCACCGCTTTCAAAACCCTTATAGGCACCACCCCCTATCGTCTTATGTATGGTAAGGGTTGTCACTTGCCCGTTGAACTTGAACATCGGGCTTGGTCGGCAATCAAAGAGCTTAATATGGATCTTACTTTGGCGGGGGAGGCTTGAAAGGAGAAGTTGGTTGAACTAGAGGAGCTCCGCTTTGATGCTTATGAGAGTTCGCGCTTGTACAAGGAGCGAACAAAAAAGTGGCACGACCAAAGGATACAACAACGAGAATTTCGGGTTGAGGACAAAGTCTTATTGTTTAACTCAAGGCTTAAGCTCTTTCCCGGAAAGCTTAAATCAAAGTGGTCGGGGCCATTTGAAGTAGTGAAGACTACCCCCTATGGAGCATATGAGATTGTGGGGGATGAGCGGCCCTTTTTGGTTAATGGCCAACGCTTGAAGCTCTACCACGACAACCATGTCATTGGTTTCGTAGGATGTTTGATACTTGACTCACCCGAGCACCATCATTGAGAGGTGAGTTCTCTTAGTCAAGCTAATGACTTTAAAGAAGCGCTTTTTGGGAGGCAACCCAAGCATTTCTTTTAGGACTAGGTAGTTTGATTTTATTTTCTTTCATATATTTTATTTTATTTTATTATTTTTTTAGTTTAGTTTACTGCTTTAAAAAAAAGAAAAACAAAAAAAAATCGAAAAGAAAAACAAAAAAACGGAAGAGAAAAAGAGTGAAAAAGGGGATCAGCAGGTACCCACGGTCGTGGTGAAATCGCCACGGCCGTGGTGACCTGAGTGAGGCAAAACAGTATTTCACCAGTTTACTTACTGCTTCAAGCAAAAAAAAAAGTCAACACGACCGTGGTGACCTAAAGGACGAAATATTCTCGTCTTTTGTTTACAAGGGCCAAAAATTTTATTTCCTCACTCACTTTTATTCACCTCCTTCTCTCTCAACTCACTCACCCTCTCACCCATCCTCTTCAACACACCTCCCTTACCTCCATTAAAACTCCTTCCAACCTTCCTCTTTCTTCTCAAAATTCCTTCTTCTACCACTTCCACCTAACCTACACATTTGTGGTCGATGTGTCTTGAGTTGAATTTTGGTTGAATTGTTGGTGGACTTGTTAGTGATTGGTGTTTTTGGGCGTCCACTTTGGGTGATTTAAAGTGTCGGCTTTTTTGTTGTCCTAGTGCTTGCTCTTGTCAACATCATGGCATCTCATGGCCGTAGAAACACCCATCACAACACCTCTACAAGTAAACTAAGGAATCCATCCCCTCCCCCACCTTTGCATCCCCCTCAAATTGATACATTAGGTATCAATTTCACCTCTGCCGACCACTTACAACGCTTCATCAGGCTTAGCCGCCGTTAAATTAGACCGACCAAATTTTATGATGTAACAGCGGCCCGGGCATTGTATGTGGAGGGGGACATTGACCAACTTTTTCGCCAAGTGGGGTGGTCTTCATGGTTAGATTTACACGCCCTCACCTACAAACGCCTTACCCTAGAATTTTTGTGCACCATTTCCGTTCATAGAACGGAGAGGAAGAACCCTCGGAGCATGACCTTCACACTTTTGGGTAGGACCATCACTATGAACATCGGGCAACTGAACGATGTTTTTGGGTGGCCTAGGGGGGGCAAGATTGGACCGAAGAGTGAGTGGTCTTCCAAGCACAACAGTCACCAATTTTGGCACCGCCTCACTTCCCTCTCTCCCTTTGATCCAAACCGGGCCAAGGCCTCTTCAATTGTTAGCCTCGGGTTTCGCATTTGCCATCGTGTCCTTAACCACAACATATATGCTCGTGGTGACAGTTTGGGCAATGTGAGTGCCCGCAAGCTATACTTTCTTTGGCATATGAGCGAGGGAGCTACCCGCCTTAACCCCGGGGCCTGGATGATGGACTAGTTCGAGAACCTAGCTATGAAACCCATTGGGGACATCACTGTGAGCGGGATGATCACATTTATTTCTATATCTCTTGGTCTTGATCTGACAGGTTTGCAGGTTGTGCCTGGAGACACCCTTCTTGACCTTCATTCCTATGCAACCATGTCGTGGATCGAGTCTAAAGGTCCTAACGCTGGTTACATATGGAAGGTCAATGGCAGTCCTTATGCCATTCTCCCTGATGTTGACAAGACCCCCATCTATAACATGGAGAAGTGGGTGTTTCCACCAGATTTTGACTGGCCACCGTCCACAAATGCCGGAGGTGAGAAGGGGATGGAGGTGCATGAGGAGGGCGATGTCCCTACTGCTGAGCATGCCCAGGTTGGGGGCACTTCTGGTACTATAGAGCAGCAACGGGCTGCCTTGCAGGTAGGCTTTGGCGACATGAGGTTGGATTTCGCGAACCTCAGGACCGATGTCCAGCAGCTCAGGGATTCTACCATTGAGCATGATCACCACTACGAGAGTATGCGGGCGAGCTTTGACAAGATGACCTCGGCTTTCCAAGGTTTTCGTGATGACTTACAGAGTTGGACTAGCCGTGGAGGTTGGTTCCCAGGTAGTTCCAGCTCTCAGCCGCCTGATGAGTGAGTTTTTCTTTCCTTCTCCTTTGCTATATTCGTATTAGCCTATTCACAGTGAGGACACTGTGTTATTTAGCTTGGGGAGGATGTATATTTTGGATATCATGTTAGTGCATGTAGCTTTCAGTGCATACTTTTTACTTTTTATACATCATTGACCATTTAGATCCATTTTAAGATTGCATTAGCTGCATTAGTTGCATTCATGCATGCATGTAGGTGACACTTAGGATTGATCTCCGATGATGATGTTAAGAAACGTGTGTGCTTTTAAACATGATTTTTGATATGAAAAGGAAATGTTTTGATAGTCTCTAGTATGCTAAGTAATTAACTGTTTGTGGAATGTTAGGTCTCCCCTTTGTGCGGTTCGACCGATTTTGGTAGCTATGCCTTGTGAGGATGTGCTTCGAGCCTTTTAGACTGACATCTTTTCAGTCTTTATTACTTGATGTGTGATGCTCTTCCTTGACGACCATTCTCTAGAACTTGCGTTGATTCTCCTTGAATATGCATTGACTTGTTTGCATCTTGAATATGATTGAGGCTTTTTGTATTTACTTGAGCTACATTGCCAAAAGCCCCCTCACTGACTTGTCCTTCTTTGATGCCCCTGTGAGCCTAAGCCTGTTTTCTTTATTAACCACTTCTTTAGCCTATTACTCATTTCCTTACCTAGGGAATGGTGAAGCTACTTAGATGAGGTAATATATGTTGATGGGTGTTATGAGAGATGACTTGGTGTTGGTGTTCGACTTTCTTTTAGCTACAACTCATGTGCTGTTTGAGTTCGCCTCCTTCCCATACAATTGGAGTTCCCATTTTCTCCTTCCATCTGTAATCACCACAATCCACAAAAATAAATAAAAAAAAAACAAAAAGAAATTTGTGCAAAAGAAAATGAAAAATCAAAGAAAAAGAATTTGTGGTGTGTTCAAAATTTGCAATAAGGGAGATTGGGATGCTATAATTAAAGGAGTGCTTGAAATAGGTTGTGTTGAATGTTTACAATTGAGAAGGGTTGGTCTTATACTTATAGAAAGGCGCCGAGTTGGAAGTTTCACTTTCCCCTCATTAACACCACGTTCCCAAATGCTACCACACCCTCACCTTAAGCCTACATTACAACCTTGACTAAGACCTCTTGATTCTTGATGCAAACTTTGGTCCTTATGCGATGGAGAGTGAGATTATATGCAAGCTTATGGTAGGATATAGTCAATGGAGTTGAGCTTTGAGCGTTCATTTGACCTATTTAAACACACAAGAGAAGTGCACACGACTAAAGTGAGAGCTACCATATATATGACTGAGCCAAGCTTGGGGGAGAATAGTGGTAAGATTTGGTTGCTTTTCCTTGAGCTTATAAACTTTGAGACTTGATAGCATTTGGCATTTAGTAGACATATTTCTTTGAAAGATTTTGAATGGTTTTTGGAAATGGCATGCGTGTTTTCCTGAGGAGTCATAACTCTATCCCATGAGCTTCAGTTTGTATTGCTTGGGGACAAGCAATTGTTTAAGTTTGGGGGAGTTTAATCAGTCCATTTTAGTGCATACTTATAGCTCATTTTAAGTCTCATTGCATCTAACTTTAGAGCATTTAGAGTTAGGATTGCATGGTTTTTCCTTTCTTTGGATTTCAATTATACCTCACAAGTGCTTGGTTGTTTTTGATGTATTTCAAGAGAATTGGCAAGTGTTGGAGTACTTTTGTGATCTAGGGACTTGAGTCATGTTCGAGGTGCGTGGCTCGTACTTTGGAGAGGCTCAAATGAGTCAAGCTTGCAAGAATTGAAGGAAGAAGGCCACCACGGCCGTGGCACATACACCACTGTCGTGGGTACCTGTAGCAAGCAAAGCAGTATCATGAAGAAAAGAAGACTGATTCGATGAAATCAGGTCACCACGGTCGTGGTGATTTTGCCACCGTCGTGGTGCCTGATCTTCACATAATCAGTAGCTTGTTTGTATAGTTACTGCCCGGGCGTTTTTAAGGCACCACGACCGTGGTGACCTGCTTTCGGGCGTTGACTGGTTTTGTCCGTCAAACTTTAATGACTCTTATTATTTAGTTTCAATAGCTTAAACTCGGGATAACTGACACTCTTAGTTTCTAATTACTCTCTCTTAGCCCTAAACTCTCTCTAAACACTAGTTTACTCCATTGTTTCATCTTGAAGATCGAATTCGTTAATTAATTCAAGTAATTTCTCTTCAATCTCTTTCCTCTAATTTTATTGCTTTGTTTATGATGTTTAATTTATTGAATCTTAATTTCTTAGAATCCATGGTTAGTGAGTAGTTCCTAATCTAGGGTTTGGGTGAAATCATGAATTAGGGGCTTAATGTAGATGTTCTTGTAATAGCTTTATTCATGTCTAATATGCATTGTTCTTGGTGTTTTGACAACTTAGGGTGGACCTTGATCAAGTTTATGCTAGGGCTTAGATTTCAATTACTCTTAATTGATTTTTGTTGTCTAGTCATTCCCATGAATCAACTTAATTTCTAGACCAAGAGATTGGGTAGAAATTAAGAGGATCCTATTTAGGGGTTTTCCAATCAAATTGAATCCATTAATCAATTGGCTAAAGACCATTCGAGAGAGGATTTAGTCGATTGATTAATTGATTACTCTTGGGGACCATTCGAGAGAGGACTCAAGGACTTTAGAGGGAAACTTAACCTTGCATGTTATTCCCTATAGCTTCGTAGTTGCAATTGTGTCGTGTCTTGCCCGAGTTCATGCGAGTAACCCAAGCTCTAGTGTTTTCTCTATCATATTAATTCTCCTATTTAATTATTAGTCGGTATTTATTAGCTAGTTAATTAGTTGGTAATCTATTCAATCTTAAACCCCCCAAAAACCCTTCACTTAGGTAGTTTTGAACTTAGTGGATTTTAGTCAATCCGGATTTCCTTGTGGTTCGACCCTTGACTTGCCATTACTACGTACTTAGTAGTTGCTCGTTAGGTTTATAAATTGTGTTTGCTAAGCGGTTCTTAGTGCCTTAACGACACACTAAAAACCTCTTATTAGTTTTCACCGGATCCACTTCCTATATACATATATATATATACATATATACAATGATAGGAAAGCAAAAAGCCTATACATGAAGAGACTAGGAAACATAAAGCCTCGTTAATGTGAATATCGATGGACATGAAGTCCCATGTACCCTCTTACTAGGAAAACTCAGTGGGGGAAAAACCATAATTAAAGAAAAAAGAGTACAACGCGCATTTGTTATAATATGAGAGTGTATAGAGGGATTATAGAGAGAGATACGAGGGAGAATAGTTGTGGATATCTCTATACTATAAGGGAAGAGGGGGGTGGACACCAAATATAAGAAAGAAGAAACAAATAAAATAAATCAAGGAATTTAAATCTCCTATAATTTAGGAATTATGTTTTATTTTCAAAAAATGATTAAACTTCAAACTACAATGTAAAAAAGCTAGGGGAGGGTTTGGGGACTTCATCCCTTTTACTGACGATTTAAGTAGATATGGATATATCTATTTAATGAAGCCTAAGTCGAAATCATTTGAAAAGTTCAAAGAATTCCAGAATAAAGTCAAAAACCAACATGGAAAGACAATCAAAGCACTACGATTTGATCGTGGTGGTCAATATTTGAGCCAAGATTTTAGTGATCACTTGAAGAGTTGTGGAATTCTTTCACAACTAACTCCGCGTGGAACACCTCGTTTGAATGGTGTATCTGAAAGGAGAAACTAAACTTTACTTGATATAGGTACGGTCTATGATGAATTTTGTTGAACTTCCAGTATCCTTTTGGGGATATGCTCCTGAAACTACTGCTTTCACACTTAATAGAATTCCATCAAAGGCAGTAGAAAAGACACCATATGAGATATGGAGTGGAAAAGTTCCAAAGCTTATCTTTTCTATGTATTTGGGGTTGTGAGATCTATGTAAAACGTTTACTTTTAGAAAAACTCACCCCTAACTCATATAAGTGTTTCTTCTTGGGTTATCCTATAGAAACTAAGGGCTATTGCTTCTATAATCGACCTGAGGATAAAGTGTTTGTTGCTCGTCATGGCGTCTTTTTGGAAAATGATTTTATTTTCAAAAGGACTAGTGGGAGTAATGTGATTTTCGAAGAAGTTTCAGAATAAAAACAAATAGACATAGTTTAACCTATGTTAGAATCAGAAACACAAGTGCCAGTTGTGGAGCTTGAAGTAGTTCTTCCTTTGGAGGAATCTTCTCCCATATGTGAGCTAGTGTTCGAGGACGTGAATTCCATACACAGACCTTCTACTGTCCCACCGGAATCTAACTCGTGCGAAAATTCTCAAAATGTTGAGAAGAAAATTTATCCTCTTGCAGCCCCTCTTAGGTATAGGTGACCAAGAATGCCAAACAAAAGGTTTGTTAATTATTTGTTAACCGAAATTTCTGAGATAATGATTTCAGAATTTGAGGATCCTACTACTTACAAGCAAGCCTTGATGAGTGAAGACTCCGAAAATTGGCTTGAAGCCATGTCTTAAAATAAAGTTTGGGACTTGATGGGGTTACACCTATTGGTTGCAAGTGGGTTTTCAAAGTGAAAACAGATAAGGACGGTAACATTCAGGTTGGTTGCAAAACGGTTCATGCAAGTTCATGGTATAGACTATGACGAAACCTTTTCACTAGTAGCAATGCCTAAGTCCATTCCGATACTCCTAGCGATCTCTACCTTTTATGATTTTGAGAATTGGCGGATGGATGTCAAGACTGCTTTCTTGAATGGGTTCTCGAAAGAGGATCTGTATATGATACAACCTGAAGGTTTTGCGGATCCAGAACATCCTAGGAAGGTATCTAAGCTTCAAAATTCCAGTTATGTATTGAAGCAAGCATCCCATAGTGGAATATCCGATTTGATGAGGCAATCAAACAATTTGGTTTTTTTATAAATGGAGAAGAGTCTTATGTTTACAAGAAAGAAAATGGGAGTAACATAGTCCTCTTGGTCTTGTATGCAGATGATATACTTCTCATAGGAAATGACATTCCCGTGCTTGAGTCAGTCAAGGAATGGTTCAAGAGTTCTGCCTCTATAAAAGAGCTTGGAAATGTTGAATTCATTTTGGGGATCAAGATCAATAGGGATAGGTCTAATAGGATGATTATACTTAGCCAATAAACTTATAAACATAAGATCGTCACTAAGTTCAACATGGAAAACTCTAAGAGAGGTTTTCTTTAGATGCAACATGGCATGTCGCTTAGCAAGACTCAGTATCCTTGTAGACATGATGAATCAAGTGAATGACTAATGTTCCTTATGCGTCCTCTAAAGGGTCCATTATGTATTCATGATTTATACTAGCTCAGTTGTTTCATATGCCTTAAGCATGTGTAGAAGATTCCAATCAAATCCAGATGACGCACACTGGAGTGCAACTGAGAATATCCTAAGTACTTAAGAGGGACTAAGGATAATTGTTTAGGGTTACACAAATTAGCAGAGAGGAAATAAACTGAACGCAATAATCAAGTGCTGATATATAATATTTATATCTTATATGCCCATCCTAAACTACCCATCTCACTTAAATAAAATAAATGAGCAAGACAAGATAATTTTTCAGAACTCCAAATTATGGAAAAAAAAATACTCGAATATACCCCAAAAAAAAAGGACAAAACCGAAAATGATTAAAATGAATTAATTTTCAGAAATTCCAAAGAAAACCGAAAATGATAAATTTAATTGAAAATCTAATTTTCTTTCTTTATTTTTCGGAAAAACAAAAATTTATAAAAAAATAAAATTCGAAAATAAAATTTCGAGCAAAAATATAATTTGAACCTTTTTTGTAAAAATAACCTCCATTTCTTTGAAATAAATTTAAGAAAATGAATAAGTAGGAGCTTATTTTTATAAAGATAACTTTGGAATAGCTAGCTGCCAAAAAGTAGTTTTGGAACGAAAGGCCAATAAAAACTTAAGCTCCAAGATACCACTTTGTGACTCCCCGACCATTCTCTCTTTATAAAATATATATTTTTCCAACAAAAATAGAGAATTATCAAGGGATTATCGCCCGTGTAATAACGTATCGGCTTACTTAAAATTTTACAGCGGAAAACATTAAATAAAACTTAAATAAATAATTAAACCATAGTAACTGTTAAAACATTATTCGAACTTCAAACCTACTTTAAACCAACTTAAAGAACTTAAAACAAATAACTCATAAAGTAACTTACTGAAAGTAATACTGATAAATGAAGCAATGTAAGTGAGAAAATGATCTCTCATCAATATCTCCCACTTCCGAAATGAGTATGGATGATGCATCATATCTTCAAATTTGTTAGGCAATTACTCAATTGAAGAAAACTCGCCAATTAAGGTTCATCATAGGATCAATAGGCACAACCATAATCGACACACAGAAAAGCATGTAATCAGCAAAGTTCAGTACATACATAACAATAAAAACATTCAGATGACGAATTTACGGGCGCGATTCCATAATATCCTGACCTACGATATCGAGGAACCTTTTAAAATAAAATAGGGCACGGTGATCAATCCGGCCCCAAGAAAAGGCATGGGCTACCTGTAATGCCCCGACGTCTAATTACCTGATTAAGGTACTAATAACAGCGGAAAAACCCTATTAGGCCGAGGCACTACTGCCGTATTCTCCGTTAGGAAAATACAAGGCAACATTCATATATTAAACTTTTAACGTTAACTTGATTAAGTGATAAAACAAAATAACATTAGAACCTTGTTACATTAAGTAACAGTAACCTAATACTTTAGTAATTCTTATAGTTCATCAAAAAGAAACACAAGTGGTAATAACTACTAAAACTTATAAGAGTGAATCCTCGCCACTACTCGTTATCGTCTTCCCCAGCTATACCTAAAACATAAATACAAAAACGGATGAGTCAAGAGACTCGGTAACATACTACTCTAGCAACATAAATTCATTTCAATTCATTTTTATTTGCAAACAGGGAGAGAAAGAGTAATTAAAACATTCATTATTACAGTATAACCCAATCATTCCAGTATTCCCATTTATCAGATTCATTCTGGTTGTTGGGCAGTATTTCAGCTGGTGGGACGTCTCCCACAATGGGCCAGTGCCCCAGTAAAAGAGCCAGTGCTCATCAGTAATAACAGTAGCGGGCCAGTGCCCCAGTAATAACAGTAAACAGCTCGGTACGTGCACGACCATCAGTCAGTCAGTATATATATACAGCCAACAAACCAGTTCTTTCACTTGAATTTATCATGTTTCACCTCTTTTAATTTACACAGGCAGTATACAATATTTTCAGTCATTCAGCTGTACCTCAGTAGGTATAATATCTCAGATTTCAGTCATTCAATTATACTTTTCAATATTCCAGTATTTATGAAACATAAAATCATGCTTTAAATAATCCCGCAATTCAAGAAACTCATAAATCATTTATCACGTCATTATAACCCCTTTCTTATATTTTCAAGGGAATTGCGGGTACTAGCAGTAGTTGTTACCTTGATTTGCAGAATAATAATCCTTAGTCTTGGATATACGTTCTTCCTGAGCTCCGAGGGCGGCTTTTTCTTTAAATAACACGAAATTATCTAACTAAGTTAGAGTCCTTTAAATATTCAAAAACTATATGATAAGGTGTTTAAATACTAATATAATAAATTTATAAAATCATTTGTCATCAATTAAGGTTCATATTTTAAAATACTTTTGAAAATTATAAATGAATAATGTATATAATAAGTCATGCTTATTTTAGAAAGTAGCAATAATAGTAATAATAGTAACAGTTTAATAATAATAATAATAATAATAATAATAATAATAATAATAATAATAATAATAATATAATAATAATAATATGAGAATAAAATATGAGTTATAATGTAAATAACATCATTAATGAAAATAATAGGAACTTTAAAAGATTAGATAATTTTGATAAGTGAAATGAATGTGTAAAATGAAAGTCAAAGAGGAAGGGAATTGACTTCCAAACATCACTAATCACTACTTAATTGAATTGGCACCCATATTTCTGAATCAAAACAGACTCTTAAGTCTGTATGTACTCACCAAGCAGGAAGGAAGGAGACACAGCTCAGCTAGGCTGCGGTGACGGTGGCGCAAGGATGTGGTGTTGGATTATTTGTTGGCGGCAGTAGGCGGTGGTGTGCGGAGCGGCTGGCGGTGTAGGTGGTGGTTTTCGTGGTGGTTTGCGAAGAAGAGACAACGGGGAGGCAGGGGACGGACAGCGAAGAAGGAAGGGAAAGAAGAGAAGGGGCTGCGTGCGTGAGGACGGGAAGAAGAGTGGGTGAGGGTGGCTGGGCGTCGCGTTTTCCGGTGGCTCAGGGTGGTCGGAGGTGGCGGCTTTCGCTAATGTTTTCCGGCGAGTTGCTAGATGAGTTTTTGGGTGATTTTAGAAAGGTTTAATTCAAGTTTTTATAGCTGAATTTGATTGAAGAAAAACTTGGGATTTTCTTTATGGGAATTAGTTTGAAGTTTACTCCTATTCATAGTGTAAAAGAATGGGGTAATCAATGGAGGTTTTCAATTTGAATTCTACCTCTAATGGATAGAAATGAAGAAGATGAGAAGATGAGGATGATAATGTTTATCTTCAATTGGTTTGTCTGATTTCAGAAATTCTTATCTGCAAATTCCAATCTGATTGCAGGTGTAGCTCTTACTTGAGCTTATCCATTGGCCTTACCATTGCTCCAATGGTGATGAAGAGAAGAAGCAGGAGGTGGAAGGAGGAAGAAGAATGCAGTTTTTGTTTTCCTTCTTTTCTTTTTCCTTTTTTTTTCTTTTCCTTTTGGGTTGGTTGGGGCATTTGGGTTGGGCTTTGGATTTACTACTTGGATATGGATTAATGAGTAGTGATCCATAAGTTTACAAGGCTCAATTTCATTTCCTTAAATAATAATCACAATTAAAATCATTTTAAGAAAATCTAATAAATATATATTTTAATAAGGAACCTTAATACTTATTTATTAAAATAAATAAGGTCATATTTAAATTAATAATCTTAATTATTTAATAATAAAATAAGGTTAAAAATCGGGTTATTACATCCTTACCCTCTTATAAAAAGTTTCGTCCTCGAAACTGGAGCTCAGTTGAACCTCAATCATCCATGACTTATAAGAACATATTTCAAACATTGACATATAAATTCAGCATAATGTATACATATAGGTAACAGCAGTACAATCACAAGACGTACATTTTCAAATATCAAAACTTCCTATGGGAAAAGGTAAGGGTATTTCGCTCTCATTTGATCTTCTACTTCCCAGGTAGCTTCAGATGTCGAGTGGTTAACCCACAAGACTTTCACCATTCGAATCACTTTATTTCTCAGTTGTTTCTCTCTGCGATCGAGGACTTCAATCGATTTTTCTTCATAAGTCAGGTCATTTCGTAGCTGTAAGGGTTCATGATTAATCACGTGACTAGGGTTTGGAACATATTTCCGTAACATCGATACGTGAAATACATTGTGTACTTTGTCTAAGTCAGTCGGTAGTGCAAGTCGATATGCAACTTCATTAACTCTGTCTAGGATTTCATATGGCCCGATATATCTTGGACTTAGTTTCCCTGATTGGCCAAACCTCATGATCCCTTTTGTTGGTGAGATTTTCCGACCATACAATGCTTCATATGGAGCCATTCCAATGGTAGCTTGATAACTATTATTATACGAATATTCTACCATTGGCAGAAATTTCTCCCAAGTGCCTTGAAAATCCAAAACACACGCTCTGAGCATGTCCTCGACAATCTGGTTGGTGCGTTCTGTTTGTCCATCAGTGGCTGGATGAAAAGCTGTACTGAAGTTAATTTTTGTTCCAAGAGCTTTCTGTAATTCTTTCCATAATCTTGCTTGGAATCTCGAATCACGATCTGAAATAATCGAGCTTGGTAGTCCGTGCAATCGAACTATGGCGTTCATATATAACTCTGCTAACCGATCTAAGCTCCAATTGTACTTAATTGCTAAGAAATGTGCTGACTTGGTCAATCGATCTACAATGACCCATATGACATTCATTCCCTTTGTTGACGAGGGCAATCCCATGATAAAATCCATGGATATTGAATCCCACTTCCATTCTGGCACATCCAAGGGTCGCAATAAACCAGCTGGTCTTTGATGCTTTATTTTAATCCTTTGGCAAGTCAGACACTTAGCCACAAATTCTGCCACTTCTTGTTTCATGTTACTCCACCAGAACACTTGTCTCAAATCTTTATACAACTTATTTCCTCCAGGGTGAATCGAATATGGTGCATTATGAGATTCTTGCAAGATTCGATGCTTTAATTCTTCATTGTTTGGTACGCACAATCTCCCTTGAAACCTCAACGTCCCGTCTTCTTGGATTACAAATCCAGGTGACTTTCCGTTTCTTACATCACTTCTTATGCGGTCCAACTGTAAGTCTTTTCCCTGGGCCTCCTTAATCTCGTCGATTAAGTCGGATTTCACCTCCAATGCATTCAAGTGAGCACTCTCCGTTCTTCGAATGAATTCGACTTCCATCCTTTGCAAATCCATATGAATGGCTCGGGGAATAGGTAAGAGTGAGTTCACATAAGCTTTACGACTCAGGGCATCAGCAACTACGTTAGCTTTTCCGGGATGGTATTGGATGTGAAGGTCGTAGTCTTTTAAAAGTTCTAACCACCTACGTTGTCTCATGTTGAGTTCTTTTTGGGTGAAAATATATTTCAGACTTTTGTGATCTGTGAAGATTTGACACGAGGCACCGTGTAAATAGTGTCTCCAAATTTTAAGGGCAAAGACTACTGCGGCAAGTTCAAGGTCATGGGTGGGGTAATTTTGTTCATGTATTTTGAGTTGACGGGAGGCATAGGCTATGACTTTTCCATTTTGCATCAAAACACAACCGAGCCCGTTCTTAGAGGCATCACTATAAATAACAAATCCCTCGGTTCCAGAAGGAAGGGTTAGAACAGGAGCAGTGGTGAGACGTCTTTTTAATTCTTGAAATGCAGATTCACATTCATCGGTCCACTCATACTTGGCGTTCTTTCTTACCAATCGGGTTATGGGTGAGGCAATTTTAGAGAAATCTTGCACAAATCTTCGATAATAACCAGCCAATCCCATAAAGCTTCGTACCTCGGGAACATTGGTTGGTCTAGGCCACTCTATTATTGCTTTTATTTTCTCTGGATCTACAGAAACGCCTTTCTCATAGATGATATGGCCCAAAAATGATACCTCCTTAAGCCAAAACTCACACTTTGACAATTTGGCATATAACTGGTTTTCAGTTAACACATCCATCACCTTCTTCAAATGCTTTTTATGCTCTTCTTCATTTTTAGAGTACACCAAAATGTCATCAATGAAAACTACCACAAATTTATCCAATTATGGCATAAAAATGCGGTTCATTAGGTCCATAAACACGGCTGGTGCATTAGTTAATCCAAAAGCCATTACCAGGAATTCATAGTGACCATATCGGGTTCTAAATGCGGTTTTAGGAATATCTTTTGGTTTGATCTGAAGCTGATGGTATCCGTACCTCAAATCTATTTTTGAAAAGACTCTTGCCCCTCGAAGTTGGTCAAACAAGTCATCTATACGGGGTAATGGATATTTGTTCTTAATCGTTATTTTGTTCAGCTCTCGGTAATCTATACAGAGTCTAAAACTTCCATCCTTTTTCTTTATGATACACTTTTTCAAGTAACTCGTCCAATTGCTTCTTCAGTTCACTACTTAATTGAATTGAGGTTTAATAATAGTAATAATAGTAACAGTTTAATAATAATAATAATAATAATACTATGGGAATTAAATATGAGTTATAATGTAAATAACATCATTAATGAAAATAATAGGAACTTTAAAAGATTAGATAATTTTGATAAGTGAAATGAATGTGTGAAATGAAAGTCAAAGAGGAAGGGAATTGACTTCCAAACATCACTATTCACTACTTAATTGAATTGGCACCCATATTTCTCAATCAAAACAGACTCTTAAGTCTGTATGTACTCACCAAGCAGGAAGGAAGGAGACACAGCTCAGCTAGGCTGCGGTGACGGTGGCGCAAGGCTGTGGTGTTGGATTATTTGTTGGCGGCAGTAGGCGGTGGTGTGCGGAGCGGCTGGCGGTGTAGGTGGTGGTTTTCGTGGTGGTCTGCGAAGAAGAGACAACGGGGAGGCAGGGGACGGACAGCGAAGAAGGAAGAGAAAGAAGAGAGGGGGCTGCGTGCGTGAGGACGGCAAGAAGAGTGGATGAGGGTGGATCGGCGTCGCGTTTTCCAGTGGTTCAGGGTGGTCGGAGGTGGCGGCTTTCGCTAGTGTTTTCCGGCGAGTTGCTAGATGAGTTTTTGGGTGATTTTAGGAAGGTTTAATTCAAGTTTTTATAGCTGAATTTGATTGAAGAAAAACTTGGGATTTTCTTTATGGGAATTAGTTTGAAGTTTACTTCTATTTATAGTGTAAAAGAATGGGGTAATCAATGGAGGTTTTCAATTTGAATTCTACCTCTAATGGATAGATATGAAGAAGATGAGAAGATGAGGATGATAATGTTTATCTTCAATTGGTTTGTCTGATTTCAGAAATTCTTATCTGCAAATTCCAATCTGATTGCAGGTGTAGCTCTTACTTGAGCTTATCCATTTGCCTTACCTTGCTCCAATGGTGATGAAGAGAAGAAGCAGGAGGTGGAAGGAGGAAGAAGAATGCTGATTTTGTTTTCCTTCTTTTCTTTTTCCTTTTTTTTTTCTTTTCCTTTTGGGTTGGTTGGGGCATTTGGGTTGGGCTTTGGATTTACTACTTGGATATGGATTAATGAGTAGTGATCTATAAGTTTACAAGGCTCAATTTCATTTTCTCAAATAATAATCACAATTAAAATCATTTAAAGAAAATCTAATAAATATATATTTTAATAAGGAACCTTAATACTTATTTATTAAAATAAATAAGGTCATATTTAAATTAATAATCTTACTTATTTAATAATAAAATAAGCTTAAAAATCGGGTTATTACACTACCACCATGTACTCCAACTTATACTAGTCCAAGATTCAGACGTGCACAAGTCTAAAGCAATTGCTATTCGCTTTCCACTTTAAGCATTAATATGTTATTCGATGTTGGACTCTAACAAGACAACCAACACATAACATGAATACAACAAAATTCCACTTTTATCTTAGGATTAAACAACGTGATCAAACAATTCCAATTGACTAAGAATCAGTCCTCAATTTACTTGTTGACTTAAATCAACATTTGAATGTCCAAAGACAATAAATATACATACCCTATGAAGCCCTCGGTCTTTGCAAAGTAGTAAAATAATAATAATAATAATAATAATAATAATAATAATAATAATAATAATCTCAATTCAACATACTCACAAAGTCCTCGGCCTTTGAGAAGTAATAAAATGATAATAATGGGAAATGATACTAAATATCCATAAATATATTTATAAACCTCTCATGTGAATTTATAAATAAACTTCCCTTGCCAAACATGCTTGAATCAAACATTCATTCAATCATGTAATAAACATCATAGGCAATTAGCATCCGCAACAACCACGTAATTCCATAATCAATAGCCACGTATGAACCATAAAAGGGTTCCCTATACATGATGCTACACATAGTCCTAATCTTAGGAAATGATACTGGTCTAACTCATAAGGATATGCACCTACCTTGTGTAGACAAAGTGATAAGACACCTTAAAAAACTAGAAGTCAGTGAAAGCAAATTCTCCGCCTACCAAAAAAATAAAATAACAATGAATCAATATTCAAATTAATTCACAGCAATAGAAATTATTTTAAATCGCTCGAAAACTCGTTTTAAAAATACTTTAAAATACTAAAGTATCAACCTTTAGTAACCTTTAATATATAATACTAGAATTCTAGAATTGAAAAACCTCAAAACTCTTACTTTTACATTTTAAACCAACTTTAAATATAAAATAATGAATCTGAAATTATAACTTCAATTCATAATCAATAAAAAGTAGATTTTTAATTACTTAAACAAAAATGTTACAAACTTTATTATAAAATACATAGAAACAACAAAAATCATAACTTTAATTCATTAAAACCATAAATAAAATAAATAGAGGAAAAAGGGATAAGAATTAACCAAAAGAATACTATGAAACCGGAAGAAGGAACGGAGGGGAACACACGCACGTTAGCATGTGGACTGTGGATGGGCGGCTGGTGGCGCGTGTGTTGTACGCGAGGCTGCTGCTCTTGCGTTGCTCGCGCGGCGAGCCAAGAGAAAAGAGTGAGTGAGTATGCGGTTGTGCTGCACAATGGCACACAAGAAGGAGTAGGGTGTGGCGAGTGGTGGTGTGGTGTTTCCGGGAAAAAACGAATGAGGGTGAGTTTGGTGGTGTTAGGTCCGGTGCACGCAAAACGAGGAGGGGAGAGGAGAGAGAAACCACCGGGTGAGGAGAGGAAAAATGAGAGAAAAAGTAAAAGTGTGCAAAATTTAGGTTTCGATGGGTATTGATAGGTTTGCCTATAAACCTAAGGCAATTAGGTTGAAGCTTAGTTGGGCTTAGGTTGATCATCCAAACCTAAGTAAACGTTTAGGGCTCCTCAAACCAATATTAAAATCCAAAACCCAAAACCTTTAATAAAATATTGAATACTTAAAAGTTTAACCCAAGAAAATATTATATTTAAAACTTTTAAATAATTATTTGACTTTCAAAATAGTCAACACTTAAATAATTTAATAAAATAAATTTGAAAATAATTATAAATACATTTATAAACTTCATAAAATTACGGGGATTAAATTAAATGACTTAAGGAGTTTGAAGATTACACACTTGTTCATAGACTAGTGGGAGATTGAAGGATTTCGTTCTTCGATCGAGTGTAATAATCTAAGTATACTTGGAAAAGTTTAGAGAGATAATATATTCAATAATATTGGGTAACTGTAATATTTTGCTAGAAGTTGAATTGCAGTTTGTTGGAGTAATGAGATTGGGCCAACTATTAATATTTACTGAGTTTTATGAGGTTACACATTGTAGCAAAGGTTAGACTATTATCCAAATCCATTTTGGATGGCCATATGGATGGTAGGAGAAGAGTTATAACTCTTGCTATTAAAGGACTCATAATGGGTGGCTTTCATGTGTCTAATTAAACCTCATAATGTATGGCATTATGTGGCCTATTAAGCCTAATGAAACCACCATAGTAAAAACTCTATATATTGATGCAGAGGTTACAAACGAGTCACATTATAATAATCATCTTTTGCTCAAAATTCTAATTTTTGGAAAAGACTTAGACTCATGTTCCTCTTCCCTTTTTCGCCTAAGACCATACAAAAAAAGGATTGAAAAGTTCCCTCTTTATTAGATTTATACTCGTGCAAAAATGCACCGGTATACCGAAGGTTCTATGAAAATATGCAATTTATAAGTCGTTTGGATAATAATAAATCAATCCAATAGACTAAAACAAATTATAATTATTTGAGAAATGTTAATCCTAAATTAAAAGAATGTCCATATTGTACGGGCTTCATTATATTGGTACACATTATCTGTAATTAACGCATGACATTCAAACGTATTATTCTATTCGATTATTTCTTGTTTTAGCCAATGTAATTATATTAAAGTTAAAAAAACTTGGCTTCAATGTCCATCCAATAATAGTTGATTATTACCCATCAGGCCCTCACGGCTCACATGCACATTGTTCTAACTTGTACTTTCAGTGTTCAACATCGTTTTTAAAATTTTCTTTTTTCTTAAACTTATCGAATAATATAATATATGTAATTAGAATATTTTAAATATTCAAATCTAAATAAAAAAAATAATAAAAACAAACACAAAGTGCTCCCTCCATTTATTTTTGTTTCATTTAGAAGCAGGGGGAATACCAAGACAAATTAAAAAGGGAGTTTCAAATTAGTTGTGACGTTTCTATATGAGGAAGTTTTAAATTAGTTGCGACACTTTCTTATTTGGGTAGTTTTTCTTTATATCTCTTTGTTTATCATATGGGCCCCCTCCTTTTTCTCTCTATCTTTCTCTTCTATAAATATTATCTAGGATTCCATAAATAAAAGTGTCACAACTAATAAAATAAGGGAGGAAGTATTTTTAATCTACTTTTATCAAAATAAGAGTAAGAAAAAGTGAGCTCTATGATCCATGTACAAAAACCTATAATTTAGTTCTAATTCAAGGAAAGTCCATTAATTTTAGAAATTTATTTGATCAATTCTCGGACTTGTAATTAACAAATATAATTGATACCCCTAACATATCTAATGTTTAACCCGTGAATTTTCCAAACTCATAGTTTAACCCGTTATACTTTTTTTAGATGACTAAAATAAACTAAGAGAAACATTTGCAATTATAAATCATTGTTTGAAGAACTAAACATCACAATAGTGTATGATTAAATTACGCAAAAGATAAATATATTTTACACAAACCTATAATTCATCAGGAAGTTTTAAAAAGAATTATTAAACTTTGTTGTTTTGATCTTTTAGTATAACTATTTTTTTTTTGCTATTGTAACCCAACTTAGTGTATATTGACCAATTTCATATGATATTTGTATATTTGTGACAAATTTGGTTTGACATTAAATTTTTATTTTACTGATAGATAGATATATGAGGTAATATTTACAATTTTTCTGGGCTATTAATTGCATTAAATTTGATTATTGTTATTATTATTATTTTTACTAAACTTGACACTTAATCTAATGTACCACCTTCATTTGACTTCTTCTTATAACTTATTTTTATTAAACTTGATTTTAATCTCTTTTAAATGATAAGTTTATCATGTTGTCATTATTTTGCTATGATTTTAATTGTAGATAGTGATTTGACTATTGTAGTTTTCTAGATATTATTGTAGTAATCTTCGTTCTGATTTTATTTTCCATATATTATTGCAGTAACCTAGAATCTAAAACTCCAATATACTACCAAAGTTTTACAGTGATTTTATTTCATTTGTTTGTTTCTAGAAATTTCTTAACCATAAATGACTCATTACGAAATTAGGACTTATTATGTGCTCTGATTTTATCATTTAACATTCGTAACAAAATCTTTTCCAAAACATATATTGCGATTTCCAGAAATATATTATGATGTCAATTAAATTTTGAGATTATTTTCAATTTTTAAAATTATGTGAGCTTCACATGACAACGAATTTAATGTGGATTTGACACGTCGTCCGAATGCGTAAATGGTTCACATAGTCTTTGTTTTCTTTTATAACCGTGCAAAATATATGATCATGATGCTTATAAGGATTATTTACTAACAAAGGTCACATTCATCATTACTTAGAAAAGATCACGAATATCACACACTACATATATGATCATGATATGTGATCATTCATTAATAAATTATTCATTATTGATATGATTTTTTTTCATCTTTTTGCTCTTATGATTGGGCTATTGAATATCATATAACAAAAATAGGACAAAGACCAGTGTGATATTTCTTAATAAATTGTATAAAATATCACTCTATATTTTGTTTCCTAACACGGTTTTATTATGATAATGAATATTTCTGCAATTTTTTAACATCCAATAGCTATTTTTTAATATCTTTCAACAAACAATATATTACAATGTCAGTTTATTCCCGAAATTATTTCAATTAGTCAAACCTCCGTGAGCTTGACATATAGCCTAAATTAACATGTGCTTGACACGTTACCAAAATACTTGTATGACTGCCACATCGCCTTTTTTCTTATTTTATAATTAGTATAGATTATAAAATCAGAGCAAATTAAATAATAAATCCTGATTTCACAATCCTTCATAATTAAGAAATTGAAACAAACAGATCAAATAAATTAAACAAAAATTAATGCAACAAAATTTGGGATAAATTACTACAATAAAATTTGGAAAATTGCAATAATCACCTTAGTATCCAAAATTAAAATTACAGCAAAATAATAATAACATTATACTTATCATTTTAATGAAACTAAAATCAAGTATAGTAAATAAAAAGTTATACGAAGGTGGGACATTAGATTTAATTTCAATAATCACATTCTTAAAAAGTTATACGATGCTGACATATTAGATTTAATGTCAAGTTTAGTAAATAAATCATAATAACAATAATCACTTTTAATACAACTAGCCAATTTTTTTTGCAAGGTTTACAACATATATGTCGCTATCACTAACATAAACTAAAATTTTGACAAATAGACAAATATCATATGACATGGGTCAATCTACACTAAGGTGGGTTGGCAATATCCAAAAAAAATTAGTTATACTAGAAGGTCAAAACATATAAAAATTTGTAATCCCTTTTACAACTTCCCGATTATTCATAGGTTTGTGCAAAATTCATTTAATATTGTCTAAAGTAAACTCACTATATATTGAGTTATGTGTAGTTCTTCAAAAAATGTTTTGTCATTGCAATTGTTTCTCTTACTTTAATTTATTAATCATTTATGTCATTTTTTCCACCAATTAGAAATAGTTCATGGTTTTTGTGCACCTTGTTTGTTGGGGCTCTTTTGTGCAATAAACATATAAGTTTGTGTTGTTTGATCCAAAATTTCCTTTTTTACTTAGAGTTTGTTATTTAAAATAATCCAATAACGTAATTGTGTTGGAGAATTTTTTTTAAAATATAACTTTTTGAAACGAGGTTGAACACTGAAAATACAAGTTAGAACAATGTGCATTTGAGGGTCTGATGGGAAATATTCAAATATTATTAGATATACATTTAAGCCAAGTTTTTATAAATTTTATGTAACTACATTGGCTAAACAAGAAATAATCTGAATGAACAATAAGTTTGAAATCCACGGGTTAATTACACATAACGTGTGTTAATACGATAAAATTCTTACACTGCGGTCCTTCCTTTAATTTAGGATTAAATAATTATAATTTATCCTAGTCTTGATTAATAATCATTGGGCTTAAATAATTATTATCCAAACAACTTATAAATTGAATAATTTAGATAGAACCTTCGACATCCTGTGCATTTTTGCACGGATATAAAACTAGTAATAAGATAGTTAAACATCAGAAAAAGTGGCACACAAATTAGAGAATCGAAATTTTGAAGTCATTAAACTTTATTGGTGTTGTTTTATGTGATTCAGTCATGCTACATTAATGATTTCGTTACTTTACAAATATTGTATAATCATCTACATTATTATAGTAGGTAACAATAATAGAGTAAGGAAAGCAAAAATATGATGGAGAATATTTTATTGCCAGAATCTAGATCGATTACCCGAATCATTGTGATCATGTTCATAAAAATTAATATTTTCCAAAACTAAACAATTTCAAAATAATTACTTGAAATTACCATGCCTCCTCCAAATATATAAGGGAGTCAAGTAAATAACAATTTTGTTCACATCTCAATTTGACAAACTCGTAACAAATTACTAATTTAGTATAAGATTCTTCTGTTGTCAACGTTTTCAGGATCTTCCATATGGCTGGAAAGGCTACTTTTGTTCCTTTGCTTCTAATGCTAGTGTTATTCTTGATGTCACAGGGTGAGTGCATAGATAAGTTTTAGTAATATATATATATGATATGATACAAAGTATTTGAATTGCATGTATGGCCATGGCTTTCCATGTTAAGTATATAATCTGTTATGAAAACAGTCTCATACATTATGTAGAGTTGTTTTTATCCCTTTCTTATTAAAAATAAATAAGATCATTCATAACCAGTACTATCATTTTGTTTTTAATTTAGTCGGATACAATCGCGGTCATCACCATTATTCTAAAAGCAAACTTATGTTAAATAAGTTCTACAAAAATGTGTTTATTTAATAACTACTCCCTTATCTTTTTTAATAGAGACATTTTTTTTCCACGCGACTAAAGAAAAAGTGAGAAAGTATGAGGAAAAGGTGGTAAAAGTAACAAAAAAGTGAAAATCGTAGAGAGAAGGACAGAAAATGTAGGAGAGAAATGTAATAATAAGACAAGTCAACCTACGAGTTACCACGTATTGAAAAAGTAGAAGTGTCCCAATCAAGATCAAAATCCCTAAAAGACAAAATGTCCCTTACAAGAGGGAGTAGTATCATTAAGTTTTGGAAAACTTTAGTGCTCTCTATGTTATTGTACAAATTGAAAAACAATAATAAATTGTATGGAGAAATCATCTTTTTAAGTAGTTGACATATGCTTTCGCTGTCTTTTTCAAAAGTTTGGTGTCGTGTTGATTTTTTAAAAACATTTAGGCGTAATTCTATTTAGTTGTATGCATCAACTTCAGTTTGCACCAAAACAAATATGCATAAACTACTGTATTATAGTGATTTCTAGGACTTGATTCCTTGAAATTTGATGTTTTTTTCCTGGTTTTGAGATGTAGGTAGCGTTAGTAACAGGATCCCAGGAAGACAAAATCTTCCAATGCAGGTTATGCCAACATCATTACCATGCGTTAGACCTGTATCTAATTGTACTCCTGATCTTTGCGCCAAGATCTGCTCAAAATTTAATAGTGGAATTTGTATCCAGGAGAGATGTTGTTGTGCGTAGTACAATTCTTAAATGTTTACAACTAAATAAAGATTAATGCAACTATGCTGATTTCTTGAGGGTGCAAGAAGACTACTTATATGTTTCTTATTGTACCTTTTAATCAACGTGTTTTTTTTGGCCTGTTATATTAGCCCCAATAAAATTATCTGATATTAGTATAATTCGTGCTAGCATAATTTTTGTAATAATAAATTAGATGACACATGCACACTAATCGTAACTTAAACACCAGTAAATCTACTCACATTATCTTATGTTATGGTTGTGGCTTGTGAGTGCAGCGGATTGAAATCAAAGATGTGGATTTTGACAAAAAACTAGTTGGAAATAAAGTAAGAAGAATAGTAAATTGAACACCAGTAAATAAAGTAAGTTTAACGAGAACTAATACAAAATTAAAGTGTACCTATAAACTGACTATGAGTAACTAAAAAAACAGGGTAATATACGAAAAAATGCTTACCATGAGGATTATAGAAAGGAAGGCTTATGTGGTAGTATGGCTTCTTGTTTGTGGCTGTGTTATCCCCCAAGTAATGTTTCGGAAATTGGTGGAATGAAGTCGTCTAGAGAGCATACCAGCAACATATAGGAGTTTCTAGCTTAGTTAGTAAGTTCGCGAGTTTAAGGCATTTTATACGCGACTCAATCCATAAACATATTCAATCCTTGTTAGAAAACGATTATCCTTGGTTAATCCTTTGTAGAGAACTTTGCAACCCGTCTATTTTTGGATCCTTGAATCTTTGGACTCCTGGTTGCAACTTTTATACCCCAATCATACTTTGTGAGTACTGTCAATGCCATGAGCAACTGATTTTCGTTTTTCTGCTAACTGAAGTTGTTCTAATGACACTGCAAATGACTATTGGGACTTTTGTTTGTATTTTGTTCGTCTTAAACATAGAATGTTTTCGGGTTTAATATTAGAATATAGAGGCGGTACGAAATTATTTCATATTATTATTTTAAATAAAACATAGTATGAGTAAAAATGTTGAAAAAAATGGTCGTTTTTTGGCCGAATTTTTCACATTAAAGTCGTTTAAAACGCGTATATGTACGTATCCGAGTAAAAGTCAACGTCTTTATAGTCAGATATTTAAACGTATTTTTTAAAATTTTGCTGTTTTTATTAAACTTAATTTGAGCCCCGAAAAATCTCAAAGGACTCAAACTCACAACAAATCCGCACAATTCACGCCAACCAGTCCTTATTTCTCCAAAAATAGATGAGTTCTAACCTATTTGCCTCTACTTCAAACACTAAGGTGAAGTCCTACCCGAAACAATCCTTATATCACCGCCTTCTTATGACACCAACTCCGGCAAATGATTCAAAATATCTCTCTTTTATCTCTCATTTTTCCAAGGAGCCCTTTCTAGTCTTCATCCTAGATTTACACATTTTTCTTTTCAAATTATGAACTCATCATCTCACCTCCTCGAAATAGCCACTTTCTTGCAAGTTGCTCTTCCGAGTTTTCAACCTATCCGGCCCCCCATTCTTATCTGAGTTACCAACTCAGCGGGTTTTCACATTTTGGATTTTTTTTTTCATTTTTCAGTTTTTTTTTTCAAAAGCAAAGCAAAAATAATGTGTAAGTCACACAAAACACACCCAAAACAATGAATATCTCCTCCCCGACTGAATCACGACATTGTCCTCAATGTGAGAACATGTATAAGAAGGGAAAAGAAGGCGAAAGGGGATAAACACGACATCAACTCTCACAAAGTCTTCACTCCCTCAACACCACCACTCATTTTGCATCAAAAACTCAACCCCAACAACAAACATACGAAACCAAGGATCCACTCAACTCACAACCCAACTCCCTCAATCAACCAGCAATGATAAGTTTGAAACCAACCCTAATGGAAGGGAAGGTTCGAAATTTGCATCCAATAGATAGATCTAGGATACAAATGCTCAATGTGTTTGAAATTTTTGTGGAATGGGGATGCAAAAGGAATAGGAATAAGGTATGGCGATTTGTTGCGGTGGAATAGAAAAGATGGTGGAATTCCGAAAAAGGAAGAAGAAAGAGAAAGTGGAGGGTAAAAGGGATAGAAAGAAAAGAAAAGAAAAGAAAAATAAAGTTTGGGTTGCCTCTCGAGTAGCGCTTGGTTTATAGTCGTTAGCTCGACTTCTTACCTCCCGGAATAAATCGGGGGAGGACTCACCTCCTTGATTCAACTCTTTTACCTGCAAACCAGAGGAAACCACACCTTGCCTTGCCAATGTCAATGAAAACGATTGATAATCATGGGGTACATCGAGGGGTTTGTTAATTCAGACTTTTCACCTTTTTAGCCTTTTTCTTCTTAGCAGTGCCACAACGAGTATGTGACACCGACTCTATAGTATCAACAAAGCATGAGGGTTCAGACACCAAAGACTTCTTAGAACCAAACATCCCAAAGGACTCAACCCGACCCCCAAACTCGAAACTCAATGACCTAGTCCCTACATCAATCTTAGTGTTAGTGGTTTTCATAAAATGTCTCTTTAAGAGAACGGAAGAAGCATTAGAATGCATCTCCAATCCACAAAAATCAGTAGGAAATTTCAGTTTACCAACATTGACTAACACATCCAATTCTTTCCCTTTCAGGTGGATAGTGGATCCGTTAGCCAATTGCACAACGACACTAGTAGCAATAAGTGGAACAAGCTTTGAAGACTCATAAAGGGAGAGGGGAATCACATTAATAGACTCTCCTAGGTCTCACATATCATGGGGTATGGGGGGTCTCATGGATTGTGCAAGGGATAGTAAACATTCCAGGAACATCATGCTTAGGGAAAGTAAATTATGGGAGACAAAACCAACAAACTCATTTTCTCTCTCTACTACATGGGGAGTAGGAAGAATTACCTTGGGTCATGCACGGCCTCATAAATACCCTTGCTCTTTTCATACCTTCTGCCAGCCCGTAATGCTGCAGGAAAAGGTGGAGGAGGCTTGTAATTTGATAACAAAAGGTGGAGCCCGTAATGCCCGTAATTCCTCGTTTACCACTATGATAGCACTCACATTCTGCTTCGGATTCAACTCAGTTTGGGATGTGAATTTCTCACTATCTCGAGCCTCCAACCTACTCAGGCACTCGAGACTTGGCTCATCTGATTCTCTAGATTTATGATGCTAGCCAGAGTCTCCTCCTGGAATAGTACCATATTACCTTGCATAGAGGTAATCTTCTTGGTCAAGGCATGTATCATATCTTAAAAAAGACATAGAAGAGCCTTGCCTTAGCCCAGAATCTTAGCCCTGATTTGGAGCTTGTTGGTACTGCGATGGTTGTTATTGATTGTTGTTGTTGTTCCCATATCCCAATTGCGGGTTATCCCTCCAACTCAGATTATATGTGGTAGAGTAGGGGTCATACCTCCTTTGGTGTCTCTGTTGGCCTTGAAAACCCATGGCCTTCACTTCTTCACTCGGCCCTCTAGTAGTTTCGGGCAATTATTAGTGGGATGGTTAGAAGAACAAATCTCACAAGACTTCACATGTTGTACTTGCCCCTTCACCATAAGATCTCTCACTAAGGAAGTGAGATCTTGCACTTGCTCTCACAATTGAGGGTCAATACTACTCACGGCACTAACATTCTTCCTTGGGGTATCTCATCTACTAATGTGCTTGGAGCCTTCAGGCAACTCCTCTATCAAAGCGCGAGCCGCGTTTGGGGTTTTGTTAATAATGGACCCACGACTAGAAGCATTGACCATACGCACATCCTCATCAGTGAGACCATTATAAAAGTAAAGGATGGGGTCTTGGTCATTGTACCAATGGTAGGGACAACTAGCACACAATCTATTACTCTCCCAATACTGATAAAGGGACTCATAATATTTCTGCTCGATGTTGCTTATCTCCTTTTTCAAGGTGGAGGACTTAGAAGCTGGAAAGTATTTCACTAAGAACTGTCGTTTCATTTCTTCCCATGTGGAGATGCAACCCAGCGGAAGATAGAAAAGCCAGTCCTTGGCTATATTCTTTAAGGAAAAAGGAAACGCCTTTATCTTTACGTGTTCCTCAGTAGCAGTGCTTGGTTTCATGCTTGAGCAGACTATGTGAAACTCAGATAAAAACTTATTCAGATCCTCCCCACTAAGCCCATGGGAGGATGGCAAGAGATGAATGAGCCTTGACTTGAGATCAGAGGTGGTGGTGGTGGTGCCCTCTTCAGGTTCAGGGAACAGTATGCACAGAGGCTGCTAATAAGAATTGGGAGCAGTGAGCTCCCTTAAAGTACGTGCCTCCGCTCGTGGTGAAGATGGAAAGGAAGTTCTTTAAAATCTAATCCTCTCCTCAGCCTGAAAAGATTCAGTTAAAGGTATGGATCGTACTGCAATTGATTCTGGTTAGTAGCGCGAGTTTCAACCATATAAAGAAGAAAATCAGAGATTAAAAAGAAAAATAAAAAAAATCTACTATAAACACACTTTAGTTGTTGGCATGTCCCGGCAAAGGCGTCAAAACTTGGTGGGACGCTGTCGCACACATTTACGAAAGATATTATTTATATTCTAGCTTTCCAACACAAACAATGTAGGAGGTAAGTAGGGTCGAACCACAGAGACTTAGGTACCAAAGTATCTTCACAAGAGATTAAAATGGCGTTTTTCAGATTAAACGAGTAATCTAACAAGCTAAGAAAGCAATGTTAAAATAAGGAAAGATCAATAAAGAAGAGTCTTGAGTTTGGTTGATTTTCATTTCTATTTGGATTATCGATCACCGTTCTCTAAGTATAAACAACTACTCTTAATCACAGATATATTTGAATCAAATCTTGCTTCCCTCTAAGATTAGTTAAACTAACCGAATATGCAGATAGAATAACTGAACTCAAGAACAACCTAATTGAATCAGCAATTTATGTTCAATTCCAAAGCACATCTAACCTAGGAATCTATGAGCCAAACAACAAGTACTAGCGCAATTATTCAATTAGGTAATAATGACCTCACTAGAAAATAACAAGAACAAATAGATTCTAAGTTAAACCCTAGAGCTACTCATGAACGAAGAACAAAAGAATCGACGATCATTCTAAGTTCTAGTAATAGATTAATTGATAAGAGAAACTAGTTGTACTTCCGAGCAATCAAATCATTAATCAAATAATCAAAGTAGAAATCAATATTATAATTAAGAATTTTTTCATAAAAGAAACCTCACAATAAAATAACCGAAGATAAAATAAACATTCTCAAGAGTAAATTTACGCTACGATCAGCATAGAGTTCATCAACAATTCTTCGATAATCAAAACTAACATGAAAAGGTTAAAGAGGGGGAAGGGTGGTTTATCTATCTATTTAGGGTTCTAATTAATGTTGGATAATGAAATATCAGAAATTAAACTAACAAAAACTATGTTAATAACCACGAGATCGATAAATCGTTCACCCGCGTGCACAGGGAAAGACATGCGCCTTCCATGCGCTGGGTGCGCGAGGTTGCTGTGTTGAGCTGCTACTATGATGGTCTGCTGCGCGAGGTGCGCGCGTTAGTGCGAGGGTCACACAGGATTGCTGTCTTCGAAGGCTGCTGCTTGCGGCTGATGAGTGAGTTTCGCATGGGTGATGCGTGGGGCACGCACAAGAGCTGATGCTTTGCCTGGCTTGCTATGCTGCGGGCTGCTTACGAAGGCTTATAAGCTTGCTTACGGAGGATGCTTACGACTCAATCAAATAAAGGCAATGAAGGCTTACGAAGGCCAAATGCTTATGAAGGCTTCATCCATGGAATTGAATGCCAACACACACCCTAATGCTTGGACACGAACCATCATCGAACCATAAACACCTCAAAAGTACCTAAATCATCCCAAATCTCCACATACCAGACTTCGGCTAATGTGGTCTGCTTCTCAAGGACTAAACTTTTATAAAACGAACTTCGAAATACTCTAAATACACGCCTAATGTGGTCTCATCAAACATCCATAGTTTCTCCCCACTAGAGGAATTGGTGGTAATTGTTGTCGAGAATACATGAAATAAAGTTTAGAACTTTAATTGGGAAAGGATAGCTAGAAAGAAGCTTAGCTGGATCTCTTGTCAATTAGAGAAACACAGTTCAGAGGCAAACAATGAACTTTCGGAAAACCCATAATTTATATGAATTACGGGTAATTTGGGACCGTTAAAATAATTTGCTGATGATGTGAAATTAAATTCTTTAATTTGTTTTTCCTAACAAAAAGGAAATATCCTTATAATATTTAAGCGGGAAATTATAGCGCTTATTATTATTCATGGTAAGTTGAAAGGGTTGTTTTAACCCAAAAATATGGTAAAAATCCCATTGGTTAAAAAATTCAACTTCCAAGACAATTGAAATTATTACATTTCTGCAACCATTATACTAAGCAAGTGAAGAGGTGTATTTGGGGTAAATGACGTGTTTTAATATACTCTTACAGCCGTCAAATCACTTAAAGTGTATTAAGTGAAGAGCCTCTAATCAGTGAAGGTAGGAGTTGAAAAGTTTGTCATTTCCCTTTATTTAAGAAAGGAATAAGTAGGGGTAAGTTCTATCATTCATTATGACAACTCTCATCTTCTCCGAATTTCTCTCTCAAGAAATCCTTCTCCTTTAAGCTTTCCTCTCAAGTTCCCTCAAAATGTCAGAACCCACTTCCAAGAGGCAAAAGACTGGTGGTGACCAGTCATCAAGGTGGTGGAGAACCATCTAACCCTCCATCTCCTTCTGCATCTCCTGCTTCGTCTTTCTCATCTTCTCCTCCACCAACGCCACCAACTACAGTGGAGCCATCAACGTCTGCAAGGATGGAAGAAGAAATAAGAAGGTTGCTCCGTGAATAGGATTAGAGACTATTGGACTCCCTATTTGATGCACTTAAAAGGGAAGAGGAGAATTCTCATGGTCTAGAGTTTGACCCTTCAGACTCTGATAGTGAACATGTTCCACCTCCTTCTCCTTTCTTCTCTTCTTTTTCCCCTTCATCTTCTTCGGGAGAGGATTCACCTCGGAATTCTCCTCCATCTTCACCCTATGTGGGAGGTGATCGTTCTCCGACCAACAGTGATGAGGAAAACGACATGTATGGTCGTCGTCCTAATAACTGGGGTGAATTCGGAGTTCAGAGTCTTTCTGCACCTTCAACTCCCCTTTTCCCTTCTTTTTCTTTCCCTTTTCCTTCTTTATCCTTTAGACCAGCTTCCACTACATCATCATTCTCACCATCATCATCCTCACCATCATCATCATATACTCTTCAATATCTTCCTCCTTTCATCTCCATCACTATCCTTCCTTCTCCCCTTAACCTTTTTCGTCTTTTATTGAACATATTAGGGTTTTACTACCTCTATAAGAGCATCAGCAATGCATTAGGGTCCAAATCCCTTTAAAATCTTCTCTCTCCTTCTCTCCTTTTGCCACATCAGATTCTACTAACTTTTTTCATTTACCTCCTCATATTTGAGACACCTTCCTGCAATGCTAAGGCTCCAATTACATAATTCATGTGTGGCCCATCTTATTTTCTCTCTCCAAATACATTAAGAATTTATTATTTATTTCAAGTTGCATGGACACATGTCAAATGATTGTTAATTTGAGGCTTCCATTTTAAATAGCCTCCAATTATATTTGGAGCATTCTTGCAATGGATTTGGAGGGTATTTGGCTCCTATTTCACAATTTGGACCCCAATAAAAGCCCCATTGATGGTGCTCTAAGACATCTAAATAATGTAAGGCCAAATTTATGTTTATAATACATGATCTAATGTGGTAGGCTTAGGCTTTCTTTCATTTTGTAGTATCAATGTAATAGTTGGTAGTGGATTAATGAAGCGAAGTCCTTCTTTTTTTTGCATCTCCGTTTCTTTTTATGTTTTCTGCATTTGTATTATTTTAGATGCTTATTAAATTTATGTTTCTTTGTGTTTTTTATGATACAGGTTTTAAATAAAAATCGGATGCTTAGCCTGCAATTATTTTATTAAAAAAATACAGAAATATTATCAATTGCTCATGGTTATGGCATTTATGATGCCCAGTTTGGCGGTTTGCCATCAAAATGGAAATTCTGAAAGTTGCAAAGTGTTCAAAAACAATACTTACACATAAAAATAAGATACAATTACAAATAGTCTAAATTATATTCATTAAACATGGATTTTTACATGCACATCTAAAACCAAGATGAATATAAGAAATAAGTACAGAAATCTGAAAAGATATTAGTCTAAAGATCTATATAACAAAGTGATGGTCTTTTAAGTAGATGATGATGGCGTGATGTAGAGACCAATTTTGTATCTTGTCTTTGTGCAAACTCCAACATTCTGCAACTTTAAATGACAAAAATCAAAATCTTGAAACAAAAATCAATTGAAAATCTCGAACAAAATATAAAGAAAAAAAGCAAGCAACTTACCTGTACAAAGACATAATTCTTAACAGAAAAATTCATCAGAACTCCATTCCCAATTCAATTAAGTATAGTAGATGGATGGTCCAGAAATTCTACTTTACATTTGCTGGGAATACGTTGCTAAATTATGATTATATTTGGAGTTTTTGGCTTTGAATCAATCCGATCTGCAACCACGCATGGACAGAAAAAACAAAGTTCCCCTTCCAAATCTGGAGATTCTTAAGCTTGAGTTTTGACAAGTTACAAAAAAGTGGTAGTGGATTAAGTTGAAGAAAGTAAAAGGAAAGAGAGGTTGGTTGTAGGTCTAAGAGATAAATGTGAAAACGGCTGCAACGGAAATAATAAGTTGAGAGGAGATTAGGGTTGCCATTTAGGAGTGGGTGAAAGAAAGTGGGAGGGCGTGGGTTTATAGTGGTGTTAAATAAATTTTAAAACAAAAATATATATGGGAAACCTTGTTTTGTGATAACATATTTCTCATATTGTAGTGCTAATTTTTCTTTCCCGCTTCAACATGAGAAACCATTTTTTGGTTATCAATGGTTTGATAGGATACGAGACCGATTAAGTTATAAAATACATTTCTTAGAATCAACAAATACATAAGTTTCAACCCTCAAACATAGATTCACTCTACTCAAATGGAACTCAGTGTGAGAAAGTATCCTCCCATTATAGAACAAAAAATCCACTCCTGACCCACAATGTCCTTATCATCAAATCAGTTTCGATGATTTGGATTGGGATCTGAGAGCCTTTTAAATCATAGAACACAGACTTTGGAAACGTGTTGTGGATCGCCATTTCCACAAAAGACCCAAAATCATATGTGACCAACCAATTGAAACTCCTGCTCTCAAAGTATGATCTAGCCATAACATGTTATTTGTCCTCTTGTTTCCCAAATTTGATGAAGCAGCCCACCAACGCGCCATCTCTGCCTGCAGAAGGTGGGCCAAATTGATTGTGGTAGCATATCATCGCTCAAACATAATGTTGAGGTACAAATAGGAGTTAGAGTTCCAATACACTCCTACGAGCACGAGTGTATCCATATGATCCTAGCCAAACCCTCAAGTTCGCCTGCAAATGCCACGGAAAGACAATGGGATGCCTTTATCAACCGTTCATCGCTCCGTGTTTAACCAGCGATGGGTGTGCATAAGAAGCTGGCCTGTCTGTAGGGTGACATGAAAACACGTTTATCTTAAAAAATGTCCATGATCCAGATGTAGAGATTCCACCTCCAACAGGATAGGACGAGTGAAGATCCAAAGTCACAGAGTCTCAGATTCTAATGAGACTCTTAGAGTCTTAGGTATGAGAGTCACAAGTCATAAGAGACTCTGATTTCTCTTTATTTGCATTTCCTCTTCTATGCAATGTAATTCAGATTTCCTCCCCTCATCAAAGGAGAAAACTCTAAGTATTTGTAATTTCTCATGAACATGAATGAAAATAACTTTCAATGATTGTTTTTGCATTATTCCTAAACGTTTTAATTTGCAAGGTTTGTAGTCCAACCTCACAAATTAGGGGGCATTTGTTACAACCACTTTTATTTTTAGGCTTTTAGGCGTATAAGATACAAAAGCCCAACCCAGTTTAGCCCATTTAAGACTACATTGTCCAAAGTCAAAGGGTCCAATAACATTTAAACTTCCATAAACATCGAGGAACCTGCAGATAAATTCGCCAATTTAAAATATTTTCCAGCAGTTGGGGATAAGATAAAGACATTTTATTCACCAGAAAACAAGGACAAACCGCTTCCATATTTGGCTACGAATAGAGGGCTTCATCGGAAGAGAACATCATCAATCACAACACAAATAACACTTTATCCATAGAATCCAAACTAGATTTTTTATGTAGCCTTAGATATTTCTTAGCAAGAACACTTCATGTTTTAAGCCTCCATCTATTACTTTCATTTGATTTAGTGCAAAAAGTATGACGGTATACCTCTCTTTCTTCCTCAATTAAGCTTGTTGTTATGTTCCTTTCCTATAAAAATTTGTGTAAAAGACTGGAGTTTATACAAATATCAATGAATTAGCATTTCTCAAGTTCGCTTGTTTCAATTAACTGGTACTTGTCTCTTTGTATTTCTATATTTTTGTTTTGCACGCAATTTCTTAGCCATTAGTAGGTAGTGCTTGTTTGAGTTAGCGAGGATCCCTTAGTTTTAAGGATACACCCTTATTTCTAAGGACCATTGACCGTTAGGAGAGTGAATCATCTCCCTGGTGTTCTGGACAATCTTGCGACTGGGCATCGCTGCTTGTCATTCATGAGACAAAAATCAGAATTTATCATTCATGTCAAGTGTTTGCAAGAACTATATGAAGAAGATAGTGGAAGAAGAGCATAAAACATATATACTTCATCCGTCTTGCAATACTCGCAATGTTTCTTGTTTGCACGTTATCCAATGCAATACTTTGAACATTAATATCTCTAATTATTGATAAGTATGAATTATAAAAGTTGATATAATTATAGCATGCATTAAGACGAATCAAATAAGACCCCACTTGGCTATTTTTTTCTTATACACTTGAAAGGAATTATAACATAAGATTGGTAGATGAATAGTGGTTAATATGTTAATGTTGCAAGTATTCAGAAACGGAAGAAGGATGAGAAAGAGCAACTAAAGTTGGGATTCTAATGAGTAAATGAGATTAAAGTCATTAACAAAGCAAAAACAAGACTAAATGACTGAACAAAGCAATAAATGAGAGTAGTGAAAAAGAGTTACTAAAGCTTCATTAATACTCCCTCTGTTCCATATTATTTGATAAAGTTTGACTGGCACAAAGTTTTAGGAGTGTTATTTGACTTATTTATTTTATTGTGAGTAGTTAATTGTTGGTATTATTTAAGTTTATAAAGTAAAATGTAGGAAAGTGTGGACCATGGGTGTGTTGCAAAAGTAAAATAAAATCTAAAGAGAAAGAATGCAATAAGACACATGTGGACCCATCCCATAATAAAAAAAATATTTTCGAGAAATATGGGACGGACGAATATGGGAAGTGTATTAAATAATAGGGGACGGACGAATATGGGAAGTGTATCAAGTAATATGGGATGGAGGGAAAACTCCTCAAAAATCTTAAAAATCATCAAACCTCTATTAATGACCTTGAGAAATACCCAAAGAAAAAGTATAGCCTCCAACTAACTTTTTAAAGTTCAAATGTGGAAATCAGAATATAACATTCTAGGTTAAAAAAGCTATTCGTACAACCCTTAAAGTAAGGGCAAAAAGGGAAAAAGAAATAAAAATAATCATCTCCTTATATCCGCAATCATCGGGCGGGCAAAATGGACGTTCGGGCGGGCAGAGGAAGCAAGACTTTGGAGGGATCCTGGGAAAAACGGATCGCCCGATCCATTTGGGTGATCAGGCGGGCGGATCGGGTGGGAGCCTGGTGGATCGCCCGATCATCCAGATTCAGATGCCATATCCCTTTTCCTATTCTTTTTTTCTCTTTTGGGGTTGGGCCTTGGCCTTCCTTTCTTTTCTTTCTTTCTTTTCTTCCTTTACTTTCCTTGAGCTTGCAGCTCTCCTTATTCTTCTTTTCTTCTCCTTTCTTTTCTTCCTTGGACATGGACTACCTCTTCATTTAGGTTGGACTCCAACCCCTTTACTCTTTTCTTCAATCCTTTTTTGCTTTTCACTCATCATTTTCCTACATGTTAGTACAATGTACAAGAAAAACAACAATCTAAAGCATATAGAATAGAAAATAAGAAGGAAAACCATGGAAAATGACAGAAAATCAAAAGCAATAGTGAAGAGCACCAGGTAGGATAGAAATGATAGAAATGGCAATGAGAAGGAAGAAAACACCAACAAAAGGGATAAAATAGACGAAAAGCTACCCCTATGAGAGCGATAAATCTCACTCATCACGATCCCCCTACTTAAATTGAATAACCGATAGTTGGGATGGTTTTTGGCGGAAACCAAAATTGGGATTATTCTTGTTGTTATATAATATGAGCACTATAAGAGGGGGAATGAATTATAGTGAGAGAATATGCTAAACATTTTGTGAAATTAAAAGCTACCAAGGAAAAACTTCCTAAGCCCAATAGGAATAAACGTCCTCAACCACAACGGATTTTGACTCTAAAACTTTCCACTATAATAGGCCAAACGACTCTATTTACAAACCTATTGATTTTCTCTCGGGCCACAACTTGAGTTCCTAAACTCAAGTTCCTAACAACAGTTCCCACAACTGTTGTTCCTCTCGAACTTCCCTCAAAGTTCCTTTCTCTTTTTCTTTCTCACGCTTCACTCAAAGCTTCTCACACTTACAAGAGTTCACTCAAACTCTTACCCAAAAATACAATATGTAAGACAATGGAAGAGTAAAATCCCGAATAAAGTAAATATGAATTCTCTTAGGAACGACACTGACTCTTAAGACAACTAAGTATTTTAGCTAATCAGACACAAATAATTCGAAGGTTTAGGCGCCTATTTATAGAGTACTTAGGCAAGATCACTAATTAAATCCATTATCCCATGATGTCCATAACTTAATTAATTAATTAGATTTTATAAAATATTCCTTGAGAAATAATTAACCACTCATCCCACGATTTAGATTAAAATAAGAGAAGCAGTAACATTACGTGCTTTTGAAAGCTTGGGGAATAATTAATATAATTAAAATAAATTAAGGCTTGGTTATAAAATAATCAACCCCACTAACCACTTCACTATAAACGTGTAGTAGTAATGAACGTGATACCAGTTACTTGGGGATTAATTAAATTATTTTCTTTAGATAGTTTTTAGGAAAATATATTTATAAATATTTTAATCAAAACCGAAAATGATATTTGAATTTAAAAAGAAAACTTTTTAAACCGAAAAATTATATTATTTTTTGAAAATAAAATCTTTTGATTTAATTAAAATATAAAATATAAGAATTAGAGGATTTGATATTATCCTAATTAAATCATAAAATCACTTTAAATTAATTTTCAAATGAACTAATAACCAACTCCAACCTAGGATTCTGTAACAAACTACTTGGGCACACAACTAATAACAGGCGCAGCACTTAGGAAATGTTAGGTATTCCTAACCTTGCCAGTGTCTGTTCCTTTCATGGGAATAGAACCAAGTTCCGTTTGAGAATCCAACACAAACTAAATTGAGCATTCACTCGACCTTAACAAGCATATATTAAATACATCCTAATGTATTCTAATCTTCAATCCAAGCTTGATACTTCATCTTTCGAACATCTTCACTTCGATCTTTGATTAATTCTCCTTTTTAATCTTCGGTCTAGTATTCTCTTTACTCGAGAATGAATTACCTAGCAACATCATAAATAAAATACAATATGTCTTTTGTAGTTAAGTCATCTTCAAAACATAAGGGTCAATAATTTCCTCCTTTTTGAAGATGGCAACAAAAGGCATATACCATATAATATTTAATTTAAAAATCTATATAAAACTATTGAACAAATAAAGTAATTGAACTAAGTTATATTAAATTATAATAGACTTTTTATTTTATATTTAACTAAGAAAAAAACGATTTGAAATAGACTTGGGAACATGAAACAAGGCTAGAAAATTTTTACTCTTTATTGCCTTTCTTTTCCCCCCTTTGGCATCTTCAAAAACATTATTCCGCGATTTCGAAAAGATGAAATTTTTCTATCAAAACGCATCACACCATCAAAGTTTATTAGAAACAATTTGATTAAGTGAATAAAGCATTCAACTCTCAAAAACCGCAATCCAAGAATATTATCAATTCAAAAGACGCACACATGCAATAAGATTCGACGTAGGATTAGCAAATTAATATTGTTCTATTGTAGCATGCATAACAAGGAAAGAAAGAAAATAAAACAATGTTCCCATAATAATCTAAGAAAGAGAAATAAGCTAAGAAAGGTGTTTAAGCTTTGGGGGGGGGGGGGGGATGTTCAACGACTTCTTCCACCACATCATCTAACTTGAGCATTACTTCCTTGTGTTTTCTTTCGACGATCTTAGCAATCTTGGTCATCATAACCTCCAAAGTCATCAAATTGTTGTTCACCTTTTGGAGCGCCATAAGATTACCTTTTAGTTGTTCCATGACCAGCATTTGACCCGTAAAAGCGTTGTCAACCTTTTCCTTGAACCCTTTCACTAATCCCTTCACTTCCTTTGCTTCTTGAGCAAACTCCATCAATGCTTCCGATTGTCCCATAACCAAAGTAAACACATGATCTAACCTTTGATCATGAGCAAAGGTATAAGTAGCACTAATGGAAGGGCTTTGAGATAAAGAAGATGAGGGATTATGTGGGTTGGTTTCGGCAGTGGGTTCCTTAGGATCAGGAACAACAGTGTGTTCCTTAGTGATGGGAACAACTGCAGGTTGTTTTCCCTTTGGAACAACAAATGTAGGTTGTTTGAAAGGAGGAGGAATTGGCGAGTTTTGTTGCTTAGAGTGAGAGGGGGATGCAGTTTTAGGTGGGGTTGTCTCCATGGGAACGTGGGATTGTTCCCTAGATGGAGGAACGCAAGCCTCATAGGCTTCTTTAGCTATTACCCTAACTTCATCATCATCAACAATATCATCCTAATCAACCACAAAAAGAAGGAGAACTCAATTCTTTCATGTTTTGAATACGCTTACTAGTTCGAGGGGCTCGTAAGGATAGTTTCTCCTTCTCCAATTCTTCCTTTTCAACCACTTTATTTCCTTTTTCTTTTTCTTCTCTTTCATTTTCTTTTTCAATTTTTTTATTTTTCTTTTCTTTTACATTTTCCTTTCTTTTTCCTTCTCCATCTCAAGTTTGGTTTCTTCGTTCTCTTCTCCTTCACTTTCATCTTCCTCCTCCTCGTCATCCAAATTTGTTCTCCCTTCCACTACTTGCGCCCATCAACAATACACACATTTTAATTATTCAATGCCTTTGCATTTAAAACATTTCCTGTTGTTACACCAATGGTAGGAACTCCATGAAGCTTCACATTGAATTTAGTTAAAATAAACGTAATAAGAGCTCCATACCCAACAACAATCTCATTCTGAATGCAATGACTCAAATGTTGAATCATTAAGGAAGGAAAATTGATTGGTTCATTTGATGCAAGGCAATGAACGTAAATCAAATCCAACATGCTAACTTGAGCACATTTTGAAAGACGAGGCAAAAGAGCTTGAGAATATGGAAGAGTATTTTGTGGAAGGAGGATAATAGATTATGATCTAGAGAGGTAGCACCTTTTTTACCACTATACTTCACAACTAGTTCATCAAAGGATATATCAGAAAAGGGATAAAGACCACGGATAAGAACCACGTTGTTTCTTGAAGTATACATCGATTCCCTTCACAAGAACTCCGAACAATTTTCCCATAGCTTCACAATTAAAGTCAATTTGTGTTCCTCTCACAACAGTAGAACTGTTTCATTCCTCATCTATAGAAAAGTTCTCTGAAAATTCGTCCATTAATTTGGGAGCGAGACATTGGCGATAGCAATTCTCAAAGAGTAGTTCCCAACCTGGAAACTTTAACAAATCTAGCAATTAACGAAAATTTACCCTTCTACACCAACCAAAATCAACACATAAACCTATTAGATACCTAGATGCAATCGATTTCTTTCTCGCCATCTTAGTTGTTCCTGTCACGGAAACAGCAGGTTCCCCCTCAGATTTTGCATGTGTTTCATTAATTTCCATCTCCATTATTTCTTCACTTTGTTTCCTCTTTCTCAAAATCTTTTTGGGCGGATTTAGTGAAATACCCATTGGAGTTGGTGATTCGTTGTGAGTAGAAGAGGTAGAAGGTTTATGGAATTTTAGATGAGTGTGAAAGTAAGGAATTTTTGTGAGGTTCATAATAAACAAGGGGCGGTTTTATTTAGGTGAATAGTTGCAATTTTTGGCTTAGTGGGAAAGTTTGAGATTAATTTAATGGAGGTAATTAATTTAGAGGTTAATGAAGAAGATGGAAAGTTAAAAAAAATAACTTAACCGTGTATTCCACACGGTTTTGGGGGAGGAAAAAAAATATAGAAAATAACAAAAGATTTAAATATAAATACAAGAAAATATATTTCCAACTAATTTGAGATATATTAGGAGATAATAAAGGGAATAAGATCAGATTTTCAGGAAAAATCTGAACATAATATTTTTTGGATTTTTTATCTGAATTTTGAAAAATTGAAAAGAAATCCCAAATCTAATACGCTAGTATCAGCGTTTGGGAACAACTAATAGGAACAACGAATTTTGCTACTTTGGAACGCAATTAACTATTTAATCCCTTGCCAACACTTAAGGCATAGAATTTTCTAATGAACACTAAGGATAATATTATTGGACATTCTTGAGCAGTTTTCAAACAATTTCACTCATACATATGAAATAATCATATAAAAATTGTGATGCATTTAAATAAATAAAAACATCAAATTCATATTCACACATATATAATGCCAAATAGTCAAACCAATAGGGAGAAAGATTATAGCAATTATTTCAACTTAATCAATCCAAGTTCAAGTCTCAGTTTTTCAAATCAATCTCTATTCAAGGGCTTAGTCAGAATATCAGCAATCTGACGTTCAGTTTCACCAAACTCCATTGTAATACGGCCCTTCTCAACATTGACCTTAAGAAAATGATGCCTAATATGAATATGCTTAACTCTAGAATGATGCACGAGATCTTTAGAAATACTAATAGCACTAGTATCATCACAATAGATAGCAACACAATCAAAGTAAATTTCATAACCACGAAGTTGTTGTTTTATCCAAAGCATTTGGGAACAACATGCTGCTGCAACATATTCAGCCTCAGTTGTAGATAAAGCAATTGTGTTTTTCTTCTTGGTACTCCAAAAAACTAAACTATGACTAAGGAACTAAACCATACCTGATGTGCTCTTTCTATTGACTAGATGTCCAGCATCGTCACATCAGCAAATCCTTTCAATTCAAAGGTATCACTTCTCGTACAGAACAAGCTCAAATCATCTGTTCCTTTGAGGTATCTTAGGATCCTCTTCTCTGCTGTGAGATGAGATCCCTTCGGATTGGCTTGAAACCTGGCACATAGTCCTACACTAAAAGAAATATCGGGATGACTTGCGGTTAGATATGATAATTAGCCAATCATACCTCGATACATGGTTTGATCCACACTTGTTCCTATAGCATCCTCATCCAACCTAGTTGAAGTTCCCATAGGTGAATGATTTAGTTTGGAAGGCTCCAAACCATACCTTTTCAGCAGTTCCTTAATATACTTTTTATGATGGATGTAGATTTCTTCTTCTGTTTGTTTGATTTGTAGCCCCAAGAAGAAATTGAGCTCACCCATCATACTCATTTCGAATTCTTTACTCATGAGATTAGCAAAATCCTTGGAAAGATTCATTAGTGGCACCAAATATAATATTAGCAACATATATTTAAACTACTAATAAATGTTTACCTTTTGATTTCAAAAACAAGGTTCTATCTAATTTTTCTCTTTTAAACTCATTTTCAAGAAGGAACTTTGAAAGTCTTTTATACCATGGTCTTGGAGCTTGCTTTAACCCATAAAGAGCTTTGTCAAGCTTAAAGACATGATTTGGAAGATCTTTATTTTGAAAACCAGGAGGTTGTTCCCCAAAAACCTCTTCATTAAGATAACCATTAAAAAATGCACATTTCACATCCATTTGATACAATTTAAAACATATAAAAGCAGCTGATGCAATAAATATTCTAATAGCTTCCAATCGAGCAACAGGACCAAAAGTTTCTTCGTAATCAATACCTTCCTCTTGATTAGCCAAATGAGCCTTTTTCCTTACTATGGTTCCGAACTCATTCAACTTGTTCCTAAACACCCATTTCAAACCAATCACCTTATTGTGTTTAGGTTTAGGCTAAAGGTGCCAAACCTTGTTCCTTTCAAATTAATGGAGTTCATCTTACTTAGCCACAATCCAATCAGCATCAGTGAGAGCTTCTTCATAGTTCATGGGTTCCATCATAGAAAGAAAAGCATGAAAAGCACAAAAATTTCTAATTTGAGATCTCTTTTGAGTTCCCTTGTCAAAGTCACTGATTATGAGTTCCACAGGATGTAAACACTGATGTTTCCAAGGCTTTGATTGAAAATCTTGGATGGGAACTTGATTTCCTTGTAGAGTTCCTTGATCATCTTCACTTTCATGTTCTTGGGAACCAGGTTCAACAATAGTGGATTCATTCACGTGTGTATCCTCACCTAGTTCATCTTCAATGTTGGGAACAGGAACATGAAGTTGTTCCTTTGGCTTCGTTCCCATGACTTCTTCTTCTTCCAAATTCTCAACAGTGAGAATTTGATCTTTTACCAAACCTATCTCGATGTCATCATCAACTTGTGTGCTTCGAACAAATTTATTTGTTTGATCAAAAATAAAAGTACACCTTGTTCCTCACACATGGTCCTCTTATTATAAACTCGATAAGCTTTGCTACTTGAAGAGTATCCTATAAATACCACGTCATCACTCCTAGCACCGAATTTCCCTAAATTCTATTTCCCATTATTATGAACAAAACATTTACATCCAAATGTCTTGAAATAAGTAAAATTACGCTTTTTTACCGGAAGAAAGCTCATAAGAGGTTTTGTTCACCGAAGGTCTCAACATGGCACGATTTATAATATGACAAGCAGTGTTCACGGCTTCGGCCCAAAAGTTCATAGGAAGTCCACTAGCTATCGACATAGTTCTAGTCATTTCCTTTAAGGTTTTATTCGTCCTTTCAACAACACCATTTTGTTGAGGTCTTATAGGGGCGGAAAAATTGTGGTCTAAGCCATGTTCCCTACTAAAGTCATCAAAGATAAAGTTCTCAAATTCCTTGCCATGTCGGACGAAAGATGCAACAGTTTTTAACCACTCAAATTTTAAAGTTTCTTCGCAAATACTAACAACTCATCATAAGTCTCATCCTTTCTTAAAAGAAAAATAACCCAAGTAAATGTAGAGTAGTCATTAACAATAACCAACACATACTTCTTGCCACTCCTACTTTGAATCCTCATTGGTCCACACAAATCCATATGAATCAACTCTAAAGGTCTTGTGGTGCTCACCACAATCTTAGACTTGACCTAACATGCTTCCCTTTAGCACAATCATCACAAACACGACATGCATGGAACTTAAATAAAGGTACACCTAAAACTAGTTCTTTCGATCGAAGTTTGTCAAGCAAAGAAAAACTTGCATGTCCAAAACACATATGCCATAAAAGAGGATCATCATGAATAACACTAAGGCATGTAAATTTATTTTTGGGAACAAAGTTAAGATCCACAACATATGTGTTCCCTTTCCTTGTTCCTTCTAAAACTACATCCCTTGTGCTTTTGTTGACGATCAAACATTTTTAACTATTAAAATTTCACAAAGTTCCCCTTGTCAAAGAATTGGGAAATACTCAACAAATTATGCTTCAAACCATCAACTAGAAAAACATGATCTATGGAATGTGAAGATGACTTACCAACTTTGCCCATGGCAACTATGTTGCCTTTCATGTTGTCACCAAAAGTCACACTTCCATCATCATAGGCAGAGAGTGAGAGAAATCTTGATATATCTCCAGTCATATACCTAGAACAACCACTGTCTAGGTACCAGGTGTTGTTCCCCCTCAGTCTACCCTCCAAGAAAACTAATTGTTAGAGTTAGGAACCCAATATTTCTTGGGCTCCTTTCCTTCGGAACAATAAGTTTCTTTTTCCAAGTTAGTTTACTTGTTTCCATGTTCTTGTTTAAGCAACAAAGTCTAATATGGCATGAGTTCCTATAATGATCAGTGTTCCCAGAAAACATACAAACTTTATCACTTGGTAAATGAACACTCTTTTTAGGTATTTCAATTTTTTTTTAATTTTGTGCTTGAAACCAAGACTTTCAATTCATTTGGTTTGAGGGTTCTTAATCCAATTAGGAATAGGAAGGAACTTCTTCTTGTTCCTACTTAAGTTCAGTTCCCCTTCAAGTTCCTGGTTTTCTTTTTCCAAAAAGGAAACATTAATTTTCATTTAACTTATCTCATATTTCTGACTTTGTAAGGGAATCGACTTAATGTCAAAGAACTTGCTTCAGGATCAAATTCCTTTAATTGAGATAAGTCAAGGCTTAACAAGTAGTTCTCATTTTTTAGATTTTCGAAATCCTCTTTCAATCTCATAGTTTTATCAAATAATTCAAAAAAAAAAAATCAATATCAGTTCGAACACTTTTAAGACAAGAAGTATGTTCCTTTGCAACTACTAAAGCATTTTGACATTGTTCTAACTTAGTAGACTCGTCTTTGCAATCATTTACAACATCAATAATAAACTCAAATAATTGCACTTTACTTAAAGAATTAAGACGAGTTTTGATAGTGTCTAAACTTGCCTCAAAAGATTCGATCTCTTCATCAGAACTGGAATTGCCAAGAGCCATGAGACAAATGTTTGTTGTTTCCTTATTAGGTTGAGGATCATCTTCTTCCTCATCAGAATCTCCCCTTGCAGCAACCATAGCTTTCTTCATGTCAGATCTGGTATAGGAACTCTTGTACTCCTTATTCTTATCTTTGCTTCGTTCCCTTCCTTTGCCTTTGTCTTCTTCCCATTGGAGACACTCCTTGATAAAGTGATCGAAACTGCCACATTTATGACAAACAGGTTTGTTACAATATTTCTTACTTTTACCTTTATAGTATCCATTCTTCATGTTCCTAAAAATGCTTTTGAGTTTTGCGGATTCTTCTTCATCAGTTTCCGAGTCATCACTTTCATCGGCTTTCAAGGCAATCGAAGTCTGTTTTGACATATCTCCATTCTCATTGTCCAAGTGCAGCTCGTGAGTCATAAGGGAACAAGCAAGTTGTTCCAGATTCAACTTCGTAAAGTCATTAGTTTCTTGTAAGGCCGTAACCTTAGCCATCCAATGATCCCTAGGAAGGCTCCTTAGGACCTTTCTTACTTGTGCCTCAGAAGTAATGACTTTTCCAAGAGAGGTTAGCTCATTAATAATATTTGTAAAGCGTGTAAACATATCTTGAATAGATTCTTTTGGTTTCATTTGAAGGAGTTCATATTGATTCATCAAAAGATCTATTTTCAATCTCTTAACCTTTCTCGTACCTTCATCAGTGACTTCAAGAAGATTCCAAATTTGTTTTGCGGTTTTGCATCCCATAACACGATTGTGTTCATGAGGTCCAAGACAACAATGAAGCAGTTCAATAGCAAGAGCATTAATTTTCCTTTTTTTGAAATTAGCTTCATCGAAATCAAAAATAGATTTAAGAATTACCTCGTTCTACTCATTAGTGGTAGTGACTTCAAAATCGCATACTTCTATGACTCTGCATACCTGGTAATTGTCGGCTTTGATGAAGATCTCCATTCTATTCTTCCCGTAGGTATATAACTTGTCATTGAACATCGGTGGCCTTTGTCTAGAGTACCCTTTTCTAGTTTCTCTCTAGTATTCATATTTTCCAAGTTCTTGAACTCAACAGGTTTCCTGTGTTTTTAGAGTTCAAGCTCTAATACCAATTGTTATAAAATATGAGCACTATAAGAGGGGAGTGAAATATAGTGAGAGAATTTGCTAAATAATTTGCAGAATTAAAATCTAGCTAGAGAACACAGAATGGGAACATGAGAGATTTTAGCGAGGAAAAACTTCCTAGGCCCAATAGAAAGAAACAACCTCAACCACAAGGGATTTTGACTCTAAAACTTCCACTATAATAGGCCAAACGACTTTATTTACAATAAACCTATTACTTTTCTCTCGAGCCACAACTTGAGTTCCTAAATTCAAGTTCCCAACAATTGTTCCCAAAAAGTGTTGTTCCTCTTGAACTTCCCTCGAAGTTCCTTTCTCTTTCTCTTTCTCTTTCTCGCGCTTCAGTCAATGCTTCTTACTCTTACAAGAATTCACTCAAACCCTTACCCAAAATACAATTTGTAAAACAATGGAAGGGTAAAAACCCGAAAAAAGTAAGTATGAATTCTCTTTGGAACGACAGTGACTCTTAAGACAACTAAGTATTTTTAGCTAAGTCAGACATAAATAATTCGAAGTTTTAGGCGCTTATTTATAGTGTAGTTAGGCAAGATCACTACTTAATTCCATTATCCCATGATGTCCATAACCTAATTAATTAATTAGATTTAATAAAACATTCCTTGAGAAATAATTAACACTCGTCCCACTACTTAGCTTAAAATAAGAAAAGAAGTAACATTACGTGGTTTTGCATTGAAAACTTGGGGAGTGATTGATCTAATTAAAATAAATTAAGCCTTGGGTAGAAAATAATCAAACCCACTAAGCATTTCACTGTGAACGTGTAGCAGTAATGAACGTGATATCAGTTACTTGAGGAGTAATTAATTTATTTTCTTTAAATAGTTTTCCAGAAAATATCTTTATAAATATTTTAATCAAAACCGAAAATGATATTTGAATTTAGAAAGAAAATCTATTTAAAACCGAAAATCAAACTATATTTCGAAAATAAAAGGGTTCCCTATACATGATACTACACATAATCCTAATCTTAGGACATGATACTGGTCTAACTCATAAGGACATGCACGTACCTTGTGTAGACAAAGTGACAGGATACTTTAAAACACTAGTAGTCACTGAGGATAAATTCTCCGCCTACCAAAATAATAAAAGAATAATGAATCAATATTCAAATTAATTCACAACAATATAAATTATTTTAAAACGCTACAAAACTCGTTTTAAATACTTTAAAATACTAAAGAATCAACCTTTAGTAACCTTTAATATATAATACTATAAGTCTAGAATTTGAAAATCTCAAATCTCTTACTTTTATAATTTAAACCAACTTTAAATATAAAATAATGAATTTGAAATTATAACTTATTCATAATTAATAAAAAGTAGATTTTTAATTACGTAAACAATAATGTTTCAAACTTTATTATAAAACACATAGAAACAATAAATATAATAACTTTAATTCATTAAAACCATAAATAAAATAAATGAAGAAAAAGGGATAACAATTAATCGATAGAACATTAGGAAACCGGAAAAAGCAACGGATGGGAACACACAAAGGTAGCACGTGGACTGTGGCTGGGCGGCTGGCGGAGCGTGTGTTGTACGCGAGGTCGCTGCTCCTGCGTTGCTCGCGTGGCGAGCCAAGATAAAAGAGTGAGTATGCGGTGTTTCCGGAGAAAACGAGTGAGGGTGAGTTTGGTGGTGTTGGGTCCGGTGCACGCAAAACGAAGAGGGGGAGGGGAGAGAGAAACCGCCAGGTGAGGAGAGGAAAAATGAGAGAAAAAAATAAAAGTGTGCAAAATTTACGTTTTGATGGGTATTGATAAGTTTGCCTATAAACCTAAAGCAATTAGGTTGACACTTAGTTGGGCTTAGGTTGATCATCCAAACCTAAGTAAACGTTTTAGGCTCCTCAAACCAATATTAAAATCCATAACCCAAAACCTTTAATAAAATTTTAATACTTAAAAGTTCAACCCAATAAAATATTATACTTAAAACTTTTAAATAATCGTTTGACTTTCAAAATAGTCAACACTTAAATAATTTAATAAAATAAACATGAAAATAATTATAAATCTACTTGAAATATATTTATAAACTTCATAAAATTACGGGGGATTAAATTAAATGACTTAAGGAGTTTGAAGATTACATACTTATTCATAGACAAGTGGGAGATTGAAGGATTTTGTCCTTCGATCAAGTGTAATAATCTAAGTATACTTGGACAAGTTTATAGAGATAATATATTTAATAATATTGGGTAACTGCAATATTTTACTAGAAGCTGAATACAGTTTGTTGGACTAATGAGATTGGGCCAACTATTAACATTTATTGAGTCTTATGAGGTTACACATTGTAGCAAAGGTTAGACGATTATCCAAATCCAATTTGGATGGCCATATGGATGGTAGGAGAAGACTTATAACTCGTGCTGTTAAAGCACTCATAATGGGTGGCTTTCATGTGTCCAATTAAACCTCATAATGTATGGCATTATGTGGCCTATTAAGCCTAATAAAACCACCATAGTAAAAACTCTATATATTGATGTAGAGGTTACAAATGAGTCACATTATAATAATCATCTTTTGCTAAAAATTCTAATATTTGGAAAAGACTTAGACTCGTGTTCTTCTTCCCTTTTTGGCCTAAGACCATACAAAGAAAGGAGTGAAAATTTCCCTCTTTAATTGATTTGTACTCGTGCAAAAATGCACCAGTATACCAGAGGTTCTATGAAAATATGCAATTTATAAGTCGTTTGGATAATAATAAATCAATCCAGTAGACTAAAACAAATTATAATTATTTGAGAAATGTTAATTCTAAATTAAAGGAATGTCCATATTGTACGGGCTTCATTATATTGGTACACATTATCTGTAATTAACCCATGACATTCAAACGTATTATTCTATTCGATTATTTCTTGTTTTAGCCAATGTAACTATATAAAAGTTACAAAAACTTGGCTTAAATGTCTATCCAATAATAGTTGTTTATTACCCATCAGGCCATCACATGCACATTGTTCTAACTTGTATTTTCAGTGTTGAACCTCGTTTTAAAATTTTCTATTTTTTTAAAACTATCGAATAATATAATATGTGTAATTAGATTATTTGAAATATTCAACTCTAATTAAAAAAACAAAAAAACAAACACATAAACAAAATGATCCCTCCATTTATTTTTTGTTTCATTTAGAAGCAGGGGGAATACCAAGACAAATAAAAAAGGGAGTTTCAAATTAGTTGTGACATTTCTATATAAGGAAGTTTCAAATTAGTTGCGACACTTTCTTATTTGGGTAGTTCTTTCTTTATATCTCTTTTCTTATCATATGGGCCCCCTCTTTTTTTCTCTCTCTATCTTTCTCTTCTTCAAAAATTATCTAGGATTCCATAAATGAAAGCGTCACAACTAATAAAATAAGGGAGGAAGTATTTGTAATCTACTTTTATCAAAATAAAAGTAAGAAAAAGTGAGCTATGTGATCCATGTAAAAAAACTTGTAGTAAATAAGTGGTTGTTGGAGGGTAAATGGAAAACAAAGTTGCTGAACATAGCAAAGATTTGAAGTATAAAAGAACTTTCTGAAATGGGCCAAAAAGAATGCATAAGGAACAAACAAAAACGTGTGAATATAATCATAAGAGAAGTTTTTAGTTCTAATTCAAGGTAAGTCCATTTTTTTAAGAAATTTATTTGATCAATGCTCGGACTTATAATTAATAAATATCGTACTGATATCCCTAACATATCTAGTGTTCTGACCCGTGAATTTACCAAACTCATAGTTTAACCCAACAACAACAAAAACAACAACAACAACAACAACAACAACAACAACAACAACAACAACAACAACTAAGCCTTATTCCCAAAGTGATTTGGGGTCGGCTAACATGAATTGTCAACTGAAACTGTTGCCAAAGGAGATGACATCGACAAGAGTGATAAAAGGTTTTTAAAAGGGTTTAACTCATAGTTTAACCCGTTATACTTTTTTTACATGAATAAAATAAACTAAGAGAAACATTTGCAATTATAAATCATTGTTTGAAGAACTACACATAGCAATAGTGTATGACTAAATTACGCAAAAGATAAATATTATTTGCACAAACCTATGATTCTTCAGGAAGTTTTAAAAGGAATTACTAAACTTTGTTGTTTTGTTCTTTTAGTATAACTTTTTTTTTTGCTATTGTAACCCAACTTAGTGTATATTGACCAATGTCATATGACATTTGTATATTTGTGACAAATTTGGTTTGACATTAAATTTTTATTTTAGTGATAGATAGATATATGAGGTAATATTTACAATTTTTTTAGGCTATTAATTGCATTAAATGTCATTATTGTTATTATTATTTTTTTGCTAAACTTGACACTAAAACTAATGTACCACCTTCGTATGACTTCTTATTAAAATGATTATTTGACATTAAATTCAATGTGCCACCTTCTTATAACTTATTTTTAACGATTTTAATTTCTTTTAAATGATAAGTTTATCATGTTGTCATTATTTTGCTATGATTTTAATTGTAGATAGTGATATGATTATTGTAGTTTTCTAGATTTTATTGCAGTAATCTTCGTTCTGATTTTATTTTCCATATATTATTGCAGTAAACAAGTATCTAAAACTCAATATACTACCAAAGTTTTGCTGTGATTTTATTTCATTTGTTTGTTTCTAGCAATTTCTTAACCATAAATGACTCATTACGAAATTAGGACTTATTATTTTCTCTAATTTTATTATTTAACATTAGTAACAAAATCTTTTCAGAACATATATTACGATTTCCAGAAATATATTATAATGTCAATTTATTTTTGAGATTATTTTCAATTTTTAAAATAATGTGGATTTGACACGTCATCCGAATGCGTAAATGGTTGACACATAGGCTTTTTTCTTTTATAACCGTGCAAAATATATGATCATGATGCTTATAAGGATTATTTACTAACAAAGGTCACATTCATCATTATTTAGAAAAGATCACGAATATCACACACTACATATATGATCATGATATGTGATCATTCATTAATAAATTATTCATTATTGATATGAATTTTTTCCATCTTTTTGCTCTTATAATTGGGCTGTTGAATATCATATAATAAAAATAGGACAAAGATCAGTGTGATATTTCTTAATAAATTGTATAAAATATCTATTTCTGCAATTTTTTAACATCCAATAGCGATTTTTTAATATCTTTCAACAAACAATATATTACAATGCCAGTTTATTCCCAAAATTATTTCAATTAGCCAAACCTCCGTGAGCTTGACACATAGGCTAAATTAACATGTGCTTGACACGTTACCAAAATACTTCTATGACTGTCACGTCGCCTTTTTTCTTAGTATATATTATTTCAATTAGCCAAACCTCCGTGAACTTGACACATAGGCTAAATTACCATGTGCTTGATACGTTACCAAAATACTTGTATGACTGCCACATTGCCTTTTTATTATTTTATAATTAGTATAGATAGATTATAAAATCAGAGCAAATAATAAATCCTGATTTCGCAATCATTCATAATTAAGAAATTGAAACGAACAGATCAAATAAAATCAAACAAATAATAATGAAACAAAATGTGAGATAAATTACTACAATAAAATCTGGAAAATCGCAATAATCACATTAGTATCCAAAATTAAAATGAGAGCAAAATAATAATAACATTATATACTTATCATTTTAAAGAAACTAAAATCAAGTATAGTAAATAAAAAGTTATACGAAGGTGGGACATTTGATTTAATGTCAATAATCACATTCTTAAATAGTTACACGATGGTGACACATTAGATTTAATGTCAAGTTTAGTAAATAAATCATAATAACAATAATCACTTTTAATACAACTAGCCAATTTTTTTTTGCAAGGTTTACAATATATATTTGGCTATCACTAGCATAAACTAAAATTTTTACAAATAGACAAATATCATATGACATGGGTCAATCTACACTAAGGTGGGTTGGCAATATCCAAAAAGAATTAGTTATACTAGAAGGTCAAAACAAATAAAAATTTGTAATCCCTTTTAAAACTTCCCGATTATTCATAGGTTTGTGCAAAATTCATTTAATACTGTCTAAAGTAATCACTCACTATATATTGAGTTATGTGTAGTTCTTCAAACAATGTTTTGTCATTGCAACTGTTTCTCTTATTTTAATTTATTAATCACTTATGTCATTGTTTCCATCAATTAGAAAAAGTTCGTGGTTTTTTGGGCACCTTTTTTGTTGGGGCTGTTTTGTGCAATAAACGTATAAGTTTGTGCTGTTTGATCCAAATTTTTCTATTTTACATAGAGTTTGTTATTTAAAATAATCCAATAACGTAATTGTGTTGGAGATTTTTTTTTAAAATAGAACTTTCTGAAACGAGGTTGAACACTGAAAATACAAGTTAGAACAATGTGCATTTGAGGGTCTGATGGGCAATATTGAAGTATTATTGGATATACATTTAAGCCAAGTTTTTATAAATTTTACGTAACTACATTGGCTAAACAAGAAATAATTTGATTGAACAATAAGTTTAACATTCACGGGTTAATTACACATAACGTGTGCTAATATGATAAAATTCTTACACTGTGGACCTTCCTTTAATTTAGGACTAAGTAATTGTAATTTATCCTAGTATTGATTAATAATCATTGGGCTTAAATAATTATTATCCAAACAACTTATAAATTGAATAATTTAGATAGAACCTTTGGCATCTGTACATTTTTGCACGGATATAAAACTAGTTATAAGATAGTTAAACATCATAAAAAGTGGCACACAAATTAGAGAATCGAAATTTTGAAGTCATTAAACTTTATTGGTGTTGTTTTATGTGATTCAATCATGCTACACTAATGATTTTATTACTTTACAAATATTGTATAATCATCTACATTATAATAGTAGATAACAATAATATCGTAAGGAAAGCAAAAATATTATGGAGAATATTTTATTGCCATAATCTAGATCGATTTCCCGAATCATTGTGATCATGTTCATAAAAATTGATATGTTTCCAAAACTAAACAATTTCAAAATAATTACTTGAAATTACCATGCCTCCTCCAAATATATAAGGGAGTCAAGTAAATAACAATTTTGTTCACATCTCAATTTGACAAACTCGTAGCAAATTACTAATTTAGTATAAGATTCTTCTATTGTCAACGTTTTCAGGATCTTCCATATGGCTGGAAAGGATACTTTTGTTCCTTTGCTTCTAATGCTAGTGTTATTCTTGATGTCACAGGGTGAGTGCATAGCTCAGTTTTAGTAATATATATATATGATATGATACAAAGTATTTGAATTGCATGTATGGCCATGGCTTTCCATGTTAAGTATATAATCTGTTATGAAAATAATCTCATACATTATGTAGAGTAGTTTTTCATCCCTTCTTATTAAAAATAGATAAGATCATTCATAACCAGTACTATCATTTTGTTTTTAATTTAGTCGGATGCAATCACGGTCATCACCGTTATTCTAAAAACAAACTTATGTTAAATAAGTTCTACAAAAATGTGTTTATTTAATAACTACTCCCTTATCTTTTTTAATAGAGACTTTTTTTTCCACGCGACTAAAGAAAAAGTTAGAAAGCATGAGGAAAAGGTGGTAAAAGTAACAAAAAAGTGAAAATCATAGAGAGAAGGACATAAAATGTAGGAGAGAAATGTAATAATAAGACAAGTTAACCTACGAGTTACCACGTATTGAAGAAGTGGAAGTGTTCCAATCAAGATCAAAATCCCTAAAAGACAAAATGTCCCTTACAAAAACAGAGGAAGTAATATCATTAAGTTTTGGAAAACTTTAGTGCTCTCTATGTTATTGTACAAATTGAAAAAGAATAATAAATTGTATGGAGAAATCATCTTTTTAAGTAGTTGACATATGCTTTCGCTGTCTTTTTCAAAAATTTGGTGTCTTGTTGATTTTTTAAAAACATTTAGGCGTAATTCTATTTAGTTGTATGCATCAACTTCAGTTTGCACCAAAACAATTATGCATAAACTACTATAGTACAGTGATTTCTAGGACTTGATTCCTTGAAATTTGATGTTTTTTTCCTGGTTTTGAGATGTAGGTAGTGTTAGTAACAGGATCCCAGGAAGACAAAATCTTCTAATGCAGGTTATGCCAACATCACCACCATGCGTTAGACCTGTATCTAATTGTACTCCTGATCTTTGCGCCAAGATGTGCTCAAAATTTAATAGTGGAATTTGTATCCAGGAGCGATGTTGTTGTGCGTAGTACAATTCTTAAATGTTTACAACTAAATAAAGATTAAGGCAACTATGCTGATTTCTTGAGGGTGCAAGAAGACTACTTATATGTTTCTTATTGTACCTTTTAATCAACGTGTTTTTTTTGGCCTGGTATATTAGCCCCAATAAAATTATCTGATATTAGTATAATTCGTGCTAGCATAATTTTTGTAATAATAAATTAGATGACACATGCACACTAATCGTAACTTAAACACCAGTAAATTTACTCACATTATCTTATGTTATGGTTGTGGCTTGTGAGTGCAGCGGATTGAAATCAAAGATGTGGATTTTGAAAAAAAACTAAAGTTGGAAATAAAGTAAGAAGAATAGTAAATTGAACACCAGTAAATTTTGTACACCAGTAAATAAAGTAAATTTAACGACAACTAATACAAAATTAAAGTATAACTATAAACTGACTATGAGTAACTAAAAAAACAGGGTAATATACGAAAAAAATGCCTACCACGAGGATTATAGAAAGGAAGGCTTATGTAGTAGTATGGCTTCTTGTTTGTGGCTGTGTTGTCTTCCAAGTATTGTTTCGGAAATTGGTGGAATGAAGTCGGCTAGAGAACATACCAACAACATATAGGAGTTTCTAGCTAAGTTAGTAAGTTCTCGAGTTAAAGGCATTTTATACGCGAATCAATCCATAAACATATTCAATCCTTGTTAGAAAATGATTATCCTTGGTTAATCCTTGTTAGAGAACTTTGCAACCTGTCTATTTGTGGCTGCTTGAATCTTTGGACTCCTGGTTGAAACTTTTATACACCAATCATACTTTGTGAGTACTGTCAATGCCATAAGCAATTGATTTTCGTTTTTCTGCTAATTGGAAGTTGTTCTAATGACACTGCAAATGACTATTGGGACTTTTGTTTGTATTTTGTTCGTCTTAAAAATAGAATGTTTTCGGGTTGAATATTGGAATATAGAGGCAATACGATATTATTTCATATTATTATTTTAAATAAAACATAGTATGAGTAAAAATGTTGAAAAAAATGGTCGTTTTTTGGCCGAATTTTCATATTAAAGTCGTTTAAAACGCGTATATGTGCATATCCGAGTAAATTTCAACGTGTTTATAGTCAGATATTTAAACGTATTTTTTAAAATTTTGCCGTTTTTATTAAAATTCCTTCAATTCCCGTCCCGTTAACTAACTAACATTTCTAGCATTGAGTTCCTAAAAAGGGTTGCTCTCAATTTGTGCTCACAGTTTAGCGGACAAGGGTCACAATGGATCTGACTCAGCTAACTTTGGATATCATACACTTGAGTGTTCCACTTCCAAAATGTTCATGAGAGCAACATTTATTAGGCTAAGTGGTCATGTCAAATTTCTCTCTTGCCCTCCAATTTCACTCGGCCTCTCGTTGTACTTGTATATTTCCTCCGTTTCTCAGTATTTGCAACATTAGAAATAGTTACCACTATTCATGTGCAAATCCTATATTATATTTTTCCCAAGTGTATAAAGAAAAATATGGTCAAATGGGGTCTTATCTGATTCGTCTTAATGCATAATTTCATAATATCAACTTTTTATAATTTTTAGTTATCACTAATTAGAGATATTAAGGTTCAAAATATTGCATTGGATAGTGTGCAAACAAGAAACGTTGCAAGTATTGCGAAACGGAGAAAGTTTCGAACCCTATAAGAAGCAGCCCCGAGCATTCTCATTAGTATATGATCACTTCATTATTGTAATCGGATGATCAACATCATTAAGTGATCCCTCCTACCTACCCCAATTCTGCCTAACCACCTCTATCTACAATCATGGTTGCAATCACTTAGGGCCTCCCTTTCATTTAGTCCCTACGATTTCTTTAAAATCCCCATCATCTACATCATACATGGCTTCATAAGGATTTCAAATTCGGGGTGCAAAATTAAAAAGAAAAACATAGCAATATTTTAAAACACATGATTGGGATATATACAAGATAAAAAGGATGTAGATGGTACTACCTCCATTTCATAAAGATTGTTAAATTTATAGTTTGACGATATTTACAAATCTTGCTTTTTCCATCGTTTGTGATTTATATATAATGAACTATAAGAATATAATAATACCTAATGTTAAAATAAGGAAGGATTATATTATATGCAAAGATACAAAAAAAAAAGGTTCGTAACAAAAGGTCGCAAAAATAATTGGGGTAAAACGGAGAAAGAAAAAATAATTAAATAAGGAAGAAAATGGAGAAAACAAGTAAATAAAGGAATGACAAAGAGAAAGGAAAGATTAATTTACAAGAAGAATAAAAAATAAAGACAATAGTAGAAACTAGTCAATGAAATAAAAAGTAGAAGGAATATTATTAAAAGAAACAAAATTGATGTCAAGAAAACTAGAACTCATTACTTCTCTAGACTTACTCTTAACTTTAATGATACCTAACCAACTATGAGGCAAAGAGGAGAATTTATCATCAGTACACTATTTAACTTTCCCCCGAAACATCCAATTTTATTTTGAAAAAATGAGGGAGCCCATGCACCTCGAAGCTCCGCCCCACGCTCCATTAGAGGGGCGCCGACATCAAGCTTCCAACTCATTGTTGGGATTAATATCTTATCAATATGTCATTGGGCTTTTATGTATACTTGGGCTTCCTAATCAACCCATTAGTCTATAGTTTTTTTAACATAAATAAATGAGAGGCAAGAAAAACAAATTAAACCTAAACTAATTATTGTCATTGTAAGATCAACTGCGTGCACACCCACGATTGACTAATAACATTCTCCTTTCACTGACTGCCTGGCTCGCGCACGATTTGCTGCACACCAGCATGCACACGATTTCTAAATTATGCTAAACGAGGAGAAAACTGATACTACTTCCCCTTATACTCTCGGCTCTAGACAGTGGCGGATCTAGAAAGTTTGGAATGGTGGGTCACCATGAATTACTGATAAGCGTCAAACCTATTTTTTAAAAGTTTTTTTTAAAAAAAGTTACTTTATACCCATTGGCGTATTTAGGAATTTTAACTTTAGAGTTTGGATTCTAAAGATTTTATTTCAAATTTTAAGATATGGTCGATATTAATACGGACGTGCAAAAGTGCATTATAAAATTTGAATTAATGTGAATTTCATTATTGATTTTCTTCTAAAAGATTAAACTTTATATAGTAAATCGTGAAAGAATAGTCAAATGTGTGTATTAAAAACTATTCCGTCTATATTAACGGAGTATAATTTGATTTTGTTTATAACATACAGATAAATATACAATAATAATAATAATCAGGAATTGGGTTGGCTCAAGTGGTGAGTTTTTCCATCTTCCCTAACATGGTTTAGTGTTTAAATCCTTCCCCAAAAATTTGCTTGAGAGATAGGGGATTAGAAAAAGGGGTCGTGGGAGCGTTTGGTTTATATATGAGCCTCTAAATGAGCCATGTACGAGATTAATGCAGAGGTTTTTCTTTCCACCATCATGTAACCTCATTATTAAAAATAATGAGATTATATTAAAAAAAGGTATACGATAATAGTTACCAGTATGAAGTAAATTATATGATGTATATATTTAACGATTAATGAACTTTTACAAAAAGAAAAATATAAATTGAAGTGAAGGGCCTTATTTGAATGAAGAACGGCGTAATTGTTCTAATAGAGTACCTAGGGGAACAAAAAAGGAGTTCGGGAAAAAAAAAAGAAAATATATAATGATTAATAAATTTTGACCAAAAGAAAAATATCAGTTGAAGATAAAGGATTAGATGAATGAGCAACTTAAATGTTCTAATGGACTGTCAAGGAGAAGTAAAAAAGAGGAGCTTGGGGAAAGAAAGAAAATAAGGGGAAGGGGTATGTTGGGATTCGAACCCAAGACTTGCTTACAACAGGAAGAAATTGAGTAGGGGTGCATAACCACTGAGCTACAGTTTCTCCTTGTGCATCAATATGCATTGATATCCTATTTGTACATTTACCAGTTGTATTTTTCCCCTAAAAATAGTGGTGGTGCACGTGCACCACCGTGTTCTATGCTGCCTCCGCCACTGGCTCTAGAGATCAGCCCGAGAATTGGCTTACCCATGTCACCCTTAAAGGCGACAATTATATCGCATCGACAAGAGCTATAACCTTGTTATTGAAAGCTTAAAGAAAATTTGTATTTATTGATGGAACAATCAATAAACCAAGCAAGCTCCTCTTATTCATTTGTTATGAAAGAATATGCAAACATTGTTGTTTTCCACACATTGTTTATGCCTTCAAACGGACACAAATAAGACAATATTTGTTTTTCATGTAAGTTGTGTCAAATATGACAACATCCTAAAATCTTGGTCGCCTTCCAACATCATCTAGTCGCGCTAGACTGACTATGTTGTTGTGGTCTTTAAACTCAGATTTGTAGATGAAATTAGGCAGAGCCGTTTCTGACATTTGTAAGGTCCGGGGCAAAGCTAAAAGATGGGCCCCTAAGTCATCATATAGATATAAGGTATATGGTTACTTTTATTTGGGTCATTTATGACATTTCAAAATCGTATAGACAAAGCAACCAATAAAGACCATTTTAAAGTCAACCATATAATGGGGAACAAATGAGGTAGGAAAATAAATTTAATAATAAAGAAATAAATAAATTTTAGCGACGGATTGAAAAAAATGGTAGAAGATGATAATTACTCTGTTGGTATAAACAAATGGTATTTCAAAGATACTAACATATCATTTCATATAACACAAAGTAATATTACATGAACTAATTATGATAATCTAATATGATATATCCTCACAATTCTTTTACACGTTATATAATTAAGAAAGAAATAATAAGATATAGGAAAAGGGTAAAATTAAGAAAGAAATGGGAAAAAAGCCAAAAGAGGGTGCGGTTAGTGAGATTCGATTTTATGCGTAGTAGTAAGAAAAGAAATAACAAGATATAAAGAAAAGGTTTGAAGTAAGAAAGAAGTGGGGGGAAAAGGCAAAATGGTGCAGCAGTGGGATTCGAACTCAACCTACATTGTTTTGTAATGTAGTTGCACGGAGCATAAAAACCATTGTGCTATAAGTTGTGTTTATGTAAAAGATGCAGGCCAAACATATTTCATAATAAAACCTAAATAAATTTAAACAAAGTTTCCTGTCTTGGGCCCTGGGCGGATGCCCCGCCTGCCCCGCCTCAGGGCCGACCCTGAAATTAGGGTATTCATCTATCATTTACTGGAGCATGTCCAACACCTTTGCATGCATTTTCCATCCACCATTCTTATTTTGTAGTGTGTTATACTACCTCCGTTCCAAGTGTATTGCAACCTTTACCTTATTTGACAATTTCATATTAATTGCAACCTTTCTATTTTAATCACCAAAAAGATCACATGTGCAACCTTTCTCTCTCTTCATTACTTATTATCACATGATGCAAGTGGGGAAGATGGCCCACTTTTTTGCTTTTCTTAATACATGTGTCAACCCCCTATGTTACAATACACTTGGAACGGAGGTAGTATTGTATAGGTGGTTTTTTTTTGTGTGCCTAATGACTCTACACCCCCTGCCACACTTCATTAGTAGTTGTTGACTCTTGAGTTTTGAAGATGACTTAACCACAAAAGACATGTTGCACTTTATTTATGATGTTTCTAGGTAATTCATTCTCGAGCAAAGAGAATACTTGATCGAAGATTAAATTGGAGAATTAATCAAAGATCGAAGTGAAGATGTTCGATTGATGAAGTATCAAGCTTGGAGTGAAGATCAGAATACATTACGATGTATTTAATATCTTCTTGTTAAGGTCGAGTGAATGCTCCATTTAGTTTGCTTTGAATTCTCAAATGAAACTTGGTTCTGTTTCCATGAAAGGAACAGACACTGGTACAATTAGGAACAAGGTTAAGGAACAGACTTAGAAACGACTTTAGGAACCCTAATATTTATTAAGTGGTGCTCCTAACATTATTTGTGTGCCCAAGTAATTTGTTATGAGTCCTAGATCCATGATTTTAAGGAGTTGGTTATTAGTTTGTTAGGAAATGATTAAAAATGATTTTCTTATTTACTTAGGATAAATCAAATCTTTTAAATCTTATCTTTTATATTTTAATCAAACCAAAAGATTTTGTTTACAAAATATCATATAATTTTCGCTTCTAAAAAGATTTTCTTTTTAAATTAAAATATGATTTTCGGTTTTGATTAAATATTTATAAAGAATTTTTTCTTTAAACTACTTAAAGAAAATAATTTAATTACTCCCCAAGTAAACTGACATCACGTTCATTACTACTGCTACAACTTTATAGTGAGTGGTTAGTGGGGTTGATTATTTTCTTCCTAAAGCCTTAATTATTATAATTCGATTAAATATTGCTCAAGTATTCAAAACCACGTAATGTTACTGCTTCTCTTATTTTAAGCTAAGTAGTGGGATGAGTGGTAAATTATTTCTCAAGAAATATTCTATTAAAATCTGATTGTTAATTAAGTTATGGACATCATAGGATAATGAATTTAAGTAGTGGTCTTGCCTAAGTACTCTATAAATAGGTGTTTATACCTTGATATTATTTGTGTCTGACTTAGCTAATTCTTAGTTATCTTAAGAGTTAGTATCATTCCTACGAGAATTCATACTTGCTTTATTCGAGTTTTTACTCTTCCATTGTCTTACATGGTTTGAGTGAACTATTGTAAGTGTGAGAAGTTTTGAGCGAAGCGTGTGAAAGACAAAAAAAAGGAACTTCGAGGGAAGAGGAACAACAGTTACTGGGAACTTGAGTTGTAGCCCGAGAGAAAATAAATAGTTTTGTAAACAGGCGTTTGGCCTATTACAGTGGAAAATTTAAAGTCAAAACCCCTTGCGGTCGAGGTCGTTTCTTCATATTGGTACTAGAAGTTTTTCCATGCAAAAATCCCTCGTGTTCCCATTGTGTGTTCCCTAACTAGCTTATATTTCCGCAAAAAGTATAACATATTCTCTCACTATAATTCACCAACCCTCTTATAGTGCTCATATTATACAACAATTGGTATCAGAGCGAGAACTCAAAAAACACAGGAAACCTGTTGAGTTCAACATCTTAGAAAATATGAATACTAGAGAGAAACTAGAATAAGGGTAATCTATACAAGGGTCACCGATGTTCAATGGCAAGTTTTATGCCTATTGGCAGAACAAAATGGAGATATTCATCAAAGCTGACAATTAGCAGGTGTGGAGAGTCATACAGGTTTGCTATTTTGAAGTCACTACCATTAATGACAAATACGAGTTAATTCCTAAATCCATTTCTGATTTCGATAAAGCTGATTTCGAAAAAATGGAAATTAATGCTCTTACTATTAAACTGCTTCATTGTCGTCTTGGATATCATGAACACAATCGTTTCATGGGATGCAAACCGCAAAAACAAATTTGGGATCTTCTTGAAGTCACTTATGAAGGTACAAGTGAAGTTAAGAGATCGAAAATAGATCTTTTGATGAATCAATATGAACTATTTCAAATGAAACCAAAGGAATCTAGTCAAGAGATGTTGACACGCTTTAAAAATATTATTAGTGAGCTAACCTCTCTTGGAAAAGTGTTTACTTCTGACGAATAGGTACTAAAGGTCCTAAGGAGCCTTCCTAGGGATCGTTGGATGGCTAAGGTTACAGCCTTACAAGAAACTATTGACTTTACGAAGTTCAATTTGGAACAACTTGCTAGTTCGAGGTGCCTCACGAGCTCCACTTGGACAATGAGAATCCGCTCTCATAGTCCAAACAGAAGTCAATTACCTTAAAAGTCGATGAAAGTGATGACTCGGAAACTCACGAAGAAGAATCTGCTCTCATCGTCAGAAAATTCAAAAAAATATCTACGAACTTGAAGAATACAAACTACAAAGGTGAAATAAGAAATATGCTAACAAACCTGTTTTTCATAAATGTGGCAGTTCCGATTACTTTATCAAGGAGTGTCCCTAATAGGAACAATACAAAGGCAAAGGAAGGGAACAAAGCAAAGATAGGAACAAGGAGTACAAGAATTCCTCTTCCAGATATGACATGAAGAAATTAAGTTATGGTTGCTGCATGGGGAGATTCTTATTCCGAGGAAGAAGATGATCCTCAACCTAATGAGGAAACAACAAACTTTTGTCTCATGGTTCCTGACAATTGTGATTCTAATGATGGAATATCTTGAGGCAAGTTTAGGCATTATCCAAATTCGTCTTAATTCTTTAAGCAAAGAGCAATTATTTGAGTTTATTGTGGATGCTATAAATGTAACACCCCCGAAAACGGGTGTCTTAATTAATCACCATTAAGCATAAATAATCACAAGATTTGCGAAAACGTTAAACCTGTGGGTTATGTCCCACCAATAATATAACAACTATGACCTTAAATACTTGCTTCATCTCATTTCTTGAAATCAATCCTAAGCATTTACTTTTCACAGATCCATCTTGAGCCTTCTTTCATAACCTAAGCTTCGTTCAGAAGAAAAATAGAGAAACAAGAAAAGACAAAACATTCCAAAGTGAGTGGAGAACTCGTAACTTTACTCCAGCCTATAAAAACGATTTTGGTTCGAAAATATTTTTTAACTTACAGACAAATTTCCAGAAGATAAAGCATACACACACTTCACATGTGACTCATACTTGACATATAATACCTTCTTGTGTAAACTCACGTTTCATGTAATCATGTTAAGGGCACTTTCATACTTCATAAGAATACAAGTAGACTATTAGAACTTGAATGCTAACCATGTAAGAAATTGACGTCATACATTTCATAATCATGTTAATTACTTTAAGTACAAGCACGTGTCATGAAACATTATGTAATGAGCATTGAGTAAATCTATCACACTAAAACGTAACTTGAAACTTTTAACAGAGGGACAAAATAATTCAAACACTTATGATTACAATATGATCCATAATAATCCATAGTTCCTTTTTAATCAGGTTTATATTGGTTATTGGACTATATTTCAGGGGTGGGACGTCTCACACAATGGGCTAGTGCCCCAGGAAAAAAGCCAATACTCATGAGAAATAACATTAGCGGGCTAGTGCCCTAGGAATCAAGATACAGCTAATAAACCAGATCTTTCACTTGAACTTAACATATACAGCTAATAAACCAGATCTTTCACTTGAACTTAACATGTTTAATAACTCTTAATATCCATCAGTGATATTTAGTATACTTTAGTCATTCAGCTCAGTTCTACCTTTATATAGGTAGTAAGGTAGTAAAATCATATCGTAAACAACATTAAGCATTTATAAGTTTTTATTTAAACCTTTGAAACCATTCGTAATGACCATGATTCAGAAAAGCATTCATACTTACAGTCGTTCATAAAGCATAACACCATCCCATGATTCATAAAACAACATACTTAATCCATTCATATAATCATACCGTAACACCCCTACAATTCTCTCTTTATAAAACATATATTTTCCCAACTAAAATAGAGAATAATCAATGCATCATCGCCCGTGTGAAAACGTATCGGCTTACTTAGAGTATTGCAGTGGAAAAACGTTAAATATACTTTAATAAATACTTAAAACATAATAACTGTCAAACTAATATCCAGTCCTCGAAAGTAAGTCAAAACCAATCAAAAACATTATAAGAATAAATAATCCATAAAACAATTCAATTAAATTAACGTAAAGGTAGGAAGCAAATAAAATAATAAAACGATCTCCTAACCTCGCTTCCCAAGTCCCAAATGAATATTTGAGATGATGCATCATGCTTTAAAACATGTAGGCAAATACTGAATTGAAAACTGCTCGTCAATAAAGGGTCATCACAGGATCAATAAGAACAACTATGACCGACACACAAAAAAGCACGTAATCAGCAAAGCTGAGTACATACATAAATAAAATAGCACACGAAACCTAATCATGGTATTACTAAGCAATAGAACTTGATTAATAAATCTACCTCAAGACTTCAACTCGCACACAAGACATACAACATGATAAATCATTAGTAAATTGAATAGACAATGGATCGAGTTGTCCAACCAAAAACCAGTCTTCAAAATGAAATACCGTGTTACGGGCACGACTCCATAACCCCTTGACCAACGATATTGAGGAACCTTTAGAATTAAAAATAGGGTACGATGATCAATCCGACCCCAAGAAAGCCATGGGCTACCACCATGTACTCCAACTCATACTAGTCCAGAACTTCAGGTGTGCACAAGTCTAAAGCTATTTCTATTCACTTCCACGTTAAGTATTAGTATGTTATTCGATGTTGGCACTAGTGGAAAAACATCAAAATGCTCCTCTTAATTTGAGGCGTTTTATCTTAATAGTAGCAAATAGCTTTAAGTATTTTATATTTTTTTTAGCACAACAGTTGATTAGAGGCGTTTTTTTCTTAGGACGCATCAAACGTATTTTGAGGCATTTAGAGATTTAAACGCCATTTATCCCAAAAAGGTACTCAATAAGTGTTAAAGTAAGCCCGTGTTGTTTTCCAACTTCGACCGCATAATTCTAGGGCTTCGTTGCTTCTTCTTCTCTCTCAATCGTCATTTGCTCTCGAACACAGAATTCAAGGTTGCTGCTTGTTTTACGTCGCCGACCTCCTGCTGGCTCTCCGTCGCCGACCTCCTGTTTGCTCTCCGTCGCCTTCTTATGCTTGCTCTTCGTTGCTTGCTCTTGAAGCTGTTCAACGAGCTCGCCGTCTCGATGCAGCTCAAGCTCAGATTAAGGTTTGCTGTTTTTGTCCCTAACTTTTTGTTGGAAATTTTGTCGATTGTTGAAAGGGTACATATTATTGAATCAATTATTTGGTATACTAGGATAACAGTTTCAATTTTTATTAATCGATGATAATTGTGATTTCAGACAGTAGAGTGAGAAATTCCATATGCTTGATAAATATGTAGCAGTTGGATGATTTGAATTTAGACGCCATCACTTGTGTTGTTGTGTCCAATCTGAATCTGATATTTTTTTTTTTCGATCACTTGTTTTTGGTAGTACTGTTTAAGCTGTGTTAAATGTAATGAGATGTGTTTTGTGAATATACTAATACTGTAGTGATACAAGATCATCAGGAAGGCAATGCTATTGTTTTTCGATATTTACATAATTCAATGGACGAGAATGGAGGCAACCAACCTTTAGGTACTCGAAGACCTCCATTATTGTCCATCATTGGGTATTTTCTCCATTTCACTTCCTTTACTGTTGTTTCTATCTATCTAATTTCTTATAATTTTTGGTTATCTGATTCAAATGCTTTATCATTTGGCTGAAGTGTCTTGTATGTGGAATGGTTTAATGGGTAGTAAGAACTGCAGAAGAAGTCTGACTATGATAGTGGTTATTTTGTTACACTGAAAATCTCAAACCAGTGACATCGTGGGAACGATCAGATGCTGCTAGTCAAGCTCTAGATGGCGTACTACTAGACGGCTGAGATTTTGGGGCCACAATGGAAGCCCTCTTCATTTACCTTGAATCAGAATATGGAACCACCTTTGCATTAGGTATAACTGCTTCACGCTGTAGTAGTATGATTTCTAGGTTCTATGGCTGTTCATGTTAGAAAAAGTAAAATGACAATGTAATGACTGTTAGGATTCTTCTCTTCATGAATTAATAACTAAATAACTGAGGTCATTTTTCCTCTGTGACAACACTGCAGCTAGGGTTTTTGCTTTTTTGTCCGGCGTTTATGATTATAGGTCTGTGCAGCTAGATACGAGGCAGTATGGTGAGCAATATGCTAGTAAAAGAGAGGATGCTGACCGTGCTTTACTTCTTGAGCAGACCTCATTTTACAGGGATCTGGTAAGTTGGTTTAGTTATAGTCCTTCCATAGTTGTTTACAACTAGGAAATGTAAGCATTGACATATATTTCGCAGGCTGCTGCCGCTGTTCAAGCAGTTGTTTGTGTGGACTTGTTTGCGGTTACAAATGAGTATAGACATCTAGCATCCCTGAAGTTCCTAAGCATTAAAAGTGGAGAGTCCCTTTTTTGTATCCAAATACTGATGATTCAATACTTCCTCAGGACATGTGAGTACCATATATTCTCAAAAGCAAAGAATAGACGCTTCTGTTGGCAGATGTCAGTCATGTTATTAGCTAGTAAGGCATTATTCTTCTTTCGGACTGATTGAGATCATCTCACAGTTCAAATGTTGCCTCATTTTTTCAACTTTAATTTGAGAAGTTTGGAGTCCATTTCCTTAAGATCATACAGATTTATTGGCTTTATGTTCATAACTAATTATGTTTTTTGGTTAACTAGTTGAGTATCTGAGTAATTACTTTCTGTTAATCTGCAAGGTCACCATCTATTAATGTCTATGAAGAACCTCTGAAAGATTATCAAGGTTTTCTTTTGGCAGTCTATCAAGTTTTCTTTTGGCTCATTTAAAGCTTAAGGTGCACTCTTCCATTTTTTTCCCTAATAGTGAACATGTAATGGACCTTCATCCCCGTATGGTATATGAACTATCATAGGCAGATACCAAAATTTTGACAGAAGTGAATATTTAAGCTATACCTTAGATGTTCCTATATAAATTAGTTTTTTCGTTTGATAAGTAGTCGGAATAATAGTTGATAACTTCTTTCACTTACTAAACAAGCCACTATAGTATAGAGAGCTACCGCATTCAAGCAACATTGTGAGCTTTCTGAAATAGTGAAGCTGAAGGAGATAAATTTGTATGATTCTTATACTATCATCTAAAATCATAAGCTTCATGCACCATGCACACTTTATTATGATATTTGTGACCGTTGTCCTCAAAGTCCAGACTTGAGATCCTTCCTTATGAGTTTCTGCTTGTAATAAAAATGCTCGTTAATAGTTTCATGGTAATGCGATGACGTCTGGCCATTTCAGCATATATTTTGCAGCTTCTTGACTCCCCAAATTTATATCCTTAAGATCCATGGCAAAGGTCTTTAATTGAGTACATTTTACATATTCCTATTGATATTACAGTGTGACTTATTTAATTGATTGTTGAGAGAAACTCTAAATTGATAACTGTAATATACAAAGAGTGCTTATCACAATGATATTTTTGGAAAATTTTGGTATATTTGAAAATTCATAAGGCTAAAATCACTAATGTTTGATATATTTGAAAATTTATTGTTAGCAAAATTATTGCCTTTTGCTTTCAATTGATGTTTATTGTCCTTTTGTTATTTATAGGTGTTGAACTCACAAGCGGGAGAGTCCTACACCAATAGCGGGATGAATGAAATACGAGCCTAATGGGCAACATATTTGACCGATTGTTGTGTTAGTTGAACCATTGTAGTTTATCTTTGAAATTGTAAAACTTTAGCCTTATGTACACATTTTTTTGACATATGTCATCATTTGAAATTGAAAAATGGTGTTGGTGATTGTAATGAAGAATCTTTTGAGCTATATAATCAATGTTGCGCATGTTCATTTTAGAAAATATTGGGTTGTATGAGAGGTATTAATTTTAAGTGCCTACACAGCTAATTATGACAATTGAAAAAAAATGTTTAATTTGATGTGTTTTAGTAAAGAAAATGCAGCATAATTTTTTTATATATTAAAGAGGCCCAATTTGAGGCGTTTTGTGGTAGAAAACGCCTCAAATAGGGCCTCTATTTGAGGCGTTTTTTGTAAAAAAAGCCTCAAATAGAAGCCCTATGAAGCCCTTTTTTGTAGGCGTTTAAATAGGGCTTCTATTTGCGGCCCCCTGTTTGCTGCTATGCTAAAAACGCCTCAAATAGACTATTTTTAGACGCCTCAAATAGCATTTATTCTACTAGTGTGGACTCTAAACAAACAACCAACACAAAAAATGAATACAATATATATTCCTCTTTTATCTTATGATTCAATAAGTGATCAAACAATTCCAATTGACCAAGAATTAATCCTCCAAATTTATTTGTTGACTTAAATCAACAAACAAATGTCCAATGACAATAAATATACATATCCTACAAAGCCCTCGGTCTTTCCAAAATATTAAAATAACCATAACCAATAATAATCCAACTTACACACAAAGTCCACGACTTTTGGTAGTAATAAAATATCCAATAAGGGAAACAATACCAAAATCCATTCCATTAATAAAATAATATTAATCCCTCATGTGAATTAATAAATAAATTTCCCTTTCCAAACATGCTTGAATCAAACGAACATTCAATCATGTAATAAAACGTAAAGGGAATTAACATGATCAACAACACGTAATTCCAATTCAATAGCCACGTATAAACCATAAAAGGATTCCCTATGCATGATACTATAAATAATCCAAATCCTTAGGACAAGATACTAGTCTAACACATAAGGATATGTACGTACCTTGTGTAGACAAATTGAGAGACAACTTTAGTATTCTAGAAGTCGCCTAAAGTAAATTCTCCGCCTACCAAAACAATAATACAACAATGAATTAATATTCTAATTAATTCACAGCAATATAATTTATTTTAAAACGCTTTAAAACTCGTTTTAAAATACTTAAAATACATTAAAGTTCCAACCTTTAACAACCTTTAATATAATACTCATATACCTATACTTTAAAACCTAAAAAAACATTACTTTAATACTTAAAACTCTCTTTAAACCAATAATAATAAATCTGAAATTATAATTTATATTCATAATAAATCAAAATCAGCTTTATAATAATTCGAATAATAAAGTTTTCAATTTTATTATAAAAACATATAAAACTCATAAAAACTATAACTTTAACATTAAACTATAATTAAACATTAAAATAGAGGATAAGGGTTAAGAAATAACCGAAAGAAAAACACGAAAACCAGAAAAGAACAATGAGGAAACGCGCGGGAGGCGCGTGGGACAGCAGCAGTGGTGGCGCGTGTGGCTCACGGCGCTGCTCGTTGTTGAAAGGAAGAATAGAACCTTAAGGAAACGTCTAGATCTATGTTGATAGCTAGGGGACTTTCTAGGAACTTTTTAGGCCGAAGCCATGAACACTGCTTTTCATATTAATCGTGCCATGTTGAGACCTTTGGTGAAAAAAACCCCTTATGAGCTTTATTTTGGTAAAAAGTCCAACATTACATATTTCAGGACATTTGGATGTAACTATTTTGTTCATAATAATGGGAACATAACTTAGGGAAATTCGATGCTAGGAGTGATGAAGCGGTATTTCTAGGATACTCTTAAAGTAGCAAAGCCTATCGAGTTTATAATAAGAGGATCTTGTGTGTAGAAGAAAGTGTACATATTATTTTTGATGAAACAAATAAATTTGTTCCAAACACACAGGTTGATGATGACTTTGAGATAGATTTGGTAAAAGATCAAATTCTCACTGATGAGATTTTGGAAAAAGAATAAATCATGGGAACAAAGCCTAAGGAACAACATCATGTTCCTGTTCCCAACATTGTAGGTGAACTAGGTGAGGATACACAAGTGAATGAATCCACTATTGTTGAACTTGGTTCCCAAGAACATGGAAATAACGATGATCAAGGAACTCTACAAGGAAATCAAGTTCCCATGCAGGATTTCCAACCAAAGCCTTGGAATCATCAGCGTTCCCATCCTATGGAACTCATAATTAGTGATATTAACAAGGGAACTCAAACGAGATCTCAAATTAGAATTTTTGCGCTTTTCATGCTTTTCTTTCTATGATGGAACCCAGAAATCATGAAGAAGCTCTCACTGATGCTGATTGGATTGTGGCTATGCAAGATGAACTTCATCAATTTGAAATGAACAAGGTATGGCACCTTGAGCCTAAACCTAAACACAACAAGGTTATTGGTTTTAAATGGATGTTTAGGAACAAGTTGGATGAGTTCGAAACTATAGTAAGAAACAAGGCTCGTTTGGTTGTGAAAGGATACAATCAATAGAAAGGTATTGATTACGAAGAAACTTTTGCTCCTGTTGCTAAATTGGAAGCTATTAGAAAATTTATTGCATTTGCTGCTTTCATGGGTTTTGAATTCTATCAAATGGATGTGAAATGTGCATTTTTAAATGGCTATTAAATAAAGAGATTTTTGTGGAACAACCTCCTGGTTTTGAAAATAAAGATTTTCCAAATCATGTCTCTAAGATTGACAAAGCTCTTTATGGGTTAAAGCAAGCTCCTATGGCATGGTATGAAAGACTTTCAAAGTTCCTTCTTGAAAATGAGTTTAAAAGAGGAAAATTAGATAAAAAATTGTTTTTGAAATAAAAAAGGAAACATTTATTAGTAGTTCAAATATATGTTGATGACATTATATCTGGTGCCACTAATGAAACTCTATGCAAGAATTTTTCTAAACTCCTTAGTAAAGAATTCGAAATGAGTATGATGGGTGAGCTGAACTTCTTCTTGGGGTTACAAATCAAACAAACAGAAGAAGGAATCTACATTCATCAACAAAATTATATTAAGGAGCTGATGAAGAAGTATGGTTTGGAGGCTTCTAAAGTAAATCATACACCAAGGGAACTTCAATCGGGTTGGATGAACATGCTATAGGACGAGTGTCGATCAAACCAATTATCGAGGTATGATTGGCTCATTATTATATCTAACTGCAAGTTGTCCCGATATTGCTTTTAATGTAGGACTATGTGCAAGGTTTCAAGCCAATCCGAAGGAATCTCATCTCACATCAGTGAAGAGAATCCTAAGATACCTAACAGGAACAGATTATATGAGCTTGTTTTATTCGTGAAGTGATACCTTTGAATTGAAAGGATTGCTGATGCTGGCTATGCTTGAGATCTAGTCAATAGAAAGAATACATCAGGTATGGTTCAGTTCCTTAGTCATAGTTTAGTTTCTTGGAGTATTAAGAAGCAAAACACAATTGCTTTATCTACCCCTGAGGACGAATATGTTGCAGCAACAGCATGTTGTTCCCAAATGCTTTTGCGAATTCATATTAGCATGACAATACTAGTGCTATTTTTATTTCTAAAGATCTCGTGCATCATTCTAGAGTTAAGCAGATTCATATTATCCATCATTTTCTTAAGGACAATGTTGAAAAGGGCCTTATTATATAGAATTTTGCGAAACTGAACGCAGATTGCTGATATTCTGACTAATCCCTTTAATAGAGATAGATTTAAAAAAAATGAGACTTGTACTTGGCTTGATTAAGCTGAAAAAACTGCTAAAGTCTTTCTCCCTATTGGTTTGACTCTTAGGCATTATATATGTGTCAATAAATTTGATGTTTTTATTTATTTAAATGCATCAAAACTTTTATATGATTATTTCATATGTATAAGTAAAATTGTCTGAAAATGTAATAACCTTATTTTTAATGTTTTTTAATTATTTATATGTCATTATTAGCTTGATTATATATTAAAACTCTTCGTGTTTATTGAAACGAGATGTGAATTTGATTATATAGTTATTGAAAAGATAATCATATTTTTTACATGACTATTTTATTAAAGTTTAATAGGATTATTCTTGGAAGACATTGAATCTGGTGTGGGATACTTTAAGATGTTCGAGTTATTTTTCGATACGAACTTTTCTTTGAAGTTAAATTATTATTTTGAAAGGTAAATAAATATATTATCATATTTGTATATAGGTGTCTATGCGAGTAAATAGATTAAGAGAGAAGGAGTTAGGATAAATAAAAAGGGAATGAAAAAAATAGAAAAGATAAAGGGAACGAAGTCCCTGATTCTTGATCAGGCGGAAAAACCACGGAGGAAGAGGGAAGAGAACAAAGAAAATGGGAAGGAGAGAAGAGAGGAAAAAGGAAGAAGGAGAGAGATATCGAGAAGGTGGAGGAAAGGAAAAGGAAGGCGGCGGCGGCAGCAGCAGCGACCTACTCTCGACAAAGCAGGACGAGTGTGAAGAAGGAAAGGACGCGTGAGACAGCACTGCCACAAACTGGCACCGGCGTTTCCCGACCGATTCTGGCGGTTTCAGGCTGAAGGAGAGTGTGGAAAAGATAGAGAACAAGGTAATTTGTCAAAGATCTCTTTCAATTTCAGAAAGATTAATTTCCTTCAAGTTCGGGTTTGAGGAAGAATGGGGAAAGAGAAGAAGTTAGGCGTGGCTGACCACCGCTACCACGACTGAGCCACCACCAATACCACTTACATAGCCAAATTGAGTACTAAATCATTCCCCTTTCTAATTGAAGAATCAAAGTAAGATGAGTACTTAATTGTTGGATGCATTGGATTAGTTGGTGGATTAATGAGAATTTATTCTTCTGAGCTCTTGTGTTCTTGATTTTGAGGTTGTTGTTTAGTTAATTAGAAAATTTTGAAGTCTAAGAGGCCTAAGTGTTGTACCCTTTTGTCTATGGAAACCGAAGCTCATATCGATATTATCTTATAGGTCACAAATTTGAATTTCAGCTTAATCATGCTCTTGGTGTTCAAACTTTGTTCTATTATAAGTTGCAAGTTTCATATTATATTAGTAAGCTCTATATTAAATGGACATTGTGATAAAAAGGAGATTGATTAGCTTGTATAAGAGAACTGGTAAGGATGTTTTCTTTTATATTTCAGTTTAACAGGTAGGAATAGCTAACAATAGTTACAGAAGGTTTGAAATTCAAGTTATTACATTAGATGACTTATATCAATTACTAAGAGGTCTTTACTTAGTCTGGTAAGATGGTTAGAAGGGATCCATTTAAGAGAGGAGCTTAGTTAATAAAGATGGAAACCATTCATTATAATAAATTAGATTATACGGATTTTGAATTATCGTCGTGATCAATAGGTTGTCGGTTGTTTGAGTTATAGTCAATTTTGATTATGGGATATGTGGTAAATGCCAGTAGGTTTTTAAGGTAAAGGACTAAGTGATTTCTATTCGTGATGGAATGGATCGACGAGTTGTAAGTACTGGGTTATAAATTAGGTTAATGATCTTCTAATTTGGGAATATTGAATTAGATCAATGAGAAACCTTGAGTAAAATGTTTATATAGTAAGTATCGCTAGAAGGAAAAGAGTAAGGATGATTTTTATTAGTGGTTATATATTGAAATTACTTATGAAAATATCTCTTTCAATAAGTATAATGAGATGATTATTGATTCTGAATGAATGTGTGTTGGGCTAAATATCACAATAATGAACTAGCTTATTCGTTTATTTGGAGTAAATATTTATATGATGTTCTCATGTTCATAGTGTGAGTACACTACTAGAGATTCGACTTGGCGAGACGCTTAAATAGCAACACTTTAAAAAGTGTTGGCCACACCTTTATAACTGCTGAAATAGCAACGCAAATAAAAAGCGTGGTAGTAAAGCGTTGTATGAAATAGAAGCTACCCATGACCCACTCAAAACAAAACTCAATAAACCGCTTCCCTCTATTTTTTTAACCCTAAGAATACAAAAGGTCTGCCAAATTCGTTTAGCTTCCGCCATTTTTTCAACTCTTTAGAGCTCTGTTCAATAAATCGCTTCCTTCTTCTTGGTTCCCCTGTCACCTCTGTTCAATTTCGCCTGTGCGTGACGAAAGATTGCGGATTTGGGTCAACTTGGTTTGTGGTTCATCTTGAAGTGACGAAAATATCATAAGGTATGTTTAATTTCACATAATTTTTGAGATGAAACCTTAATTGATGTAAGTATGGCCTGGGTCAAATTTGTTTGTGGTTCAATTCGCCTATCAAGTTACAGTAATTCGAAAACATATAAACTTGCAAGTTATAGCTAACATCAGGGGCTTGTGTATTGTTTGTCGAGTATTTTTTCACTGAATCATAGCTTCATATTTGTGAAACTGAATTGGAATAGAAATTATTGGATTTCTAGAAGTTATAGCTGACATCAGGGGGCTATGATTGCTAGAAATTATTTGATAAGGGAGTTGGGATAGACTTATTTGATTGCTCTAAGATAGGGAGCAGTAGAATAGGAAAATTCACATACCTCTTGTTTCTTTTGGGGCTTGATATTTGTGATAAATAAGTATGTTTAGATTGATAATGGGTGAGTTGCAGTTTGGAGTAATTAGAGGCTACCTCATTATCTTTTGAATCTTTAATGTTATTTTATTTATGTTTACATTGGAGCAATAGAAAAATTCAAAAGCTATATCCTTTAATGTTAATTGTTGATTTGTGAGCATGACTGCGGTTTCAACAGGATGTTGTTGATAATCATGGATGATTTGTGAACCTTTGGAATGATTTGGTTTAGAATTGAAAGAAAATCAATCGTTCCAATTATCTTCTTTTCCTTTCTTAATGACTTATCCAAATAAGGGACAATAAATCACTCCCTATCCCTTCTCTCTCTTTCCCTGTCATTCTCCCTATTCGAAACAAATGTAGAAGTATTAGAATTTTTCTTGAGATCGGATGTTGATTTGCGTTGGTTTTATGGTTTATGCCTACGTCACTCAACTCATCCTTTTGACCCAAGGTGCGCACCTGAATATGATAAGAAACCAACTCTTCTAAATTAGACCAGAGCGGTTATGAAATTCTTAAAGGCTGACTAGTTTAAGTCGCAGATCTGCTCTCATATTTGTAGCTTTGGCTCAAGATGAAAGATAGTTTGTGGCGTAGGCAGCCTTTTATCTTGCTTGCTTTTTTTATGATTAGTACAGACTCAATGATTCTCTTAACCTTGAGTTATCTTTTAGGTGTTGATCTAGTTTTTTTTGTTTAATTTAGTGTGCAATTCTATTTATCACTATAATGGTAAATGTGCTACCTTTTTGTTTTTTTGCAATGTGGAAGTACCACTGTCCATATATGGGGAGATTTGAACTCCTATCATTTATCCAATAAGACTTGAAGAGTTTCATATCTCAGGCGTGGATTTTACTTGCTATGTAGTGGTTGAATAACATGAAGATCTCTTCCTGATGTATGTTACTTATTTGTGCGTGTGTTTGCACTTGGGTGTGCGTGTGCGTGTGCGTGTGTGTGTGTGTGTGTGTGTAGTGATGCTATGGGACCTGGTTCCTTGCAGCCTGTAGGTCATTATATAGCTGTTTAATATTGCACTTTCAATTTAAGTAACTTCTATTTACACAGATGTGTTACGTGGATATGTGTATAATGGTATTTGAGTAGTTAACTAAAAAGTTAAATATATATTTTTTCAGTTTGATAAATCATGGATTTAAGTCTCATCAAGGAAAATTTAGGCTCACCATTGCGAACAACACAATACCCAATGGTGGTTGAAGGCTTTATAAGTTATGCCAGTAGGAATTTAACTTTCGACTCCAAACTTCGATGTCCGAGTGTAAAGCGTGTCAATAACAAAATTTCGAGTTCCGAAGATGTAAATTATCACTTGCTTTAATTTGGAATGATGAGAAATTACTCGGTTTGGACTTTTCATGGGGAAATTGAGGAACAAGAATCAATTCCAATTCCAACTCCTTGTGAGCCTAGAGTTGAAAATGAGGCAATGGAACACTTGGATATGAGTCAATTAGTCCATGATGCATATGGTTACATAAGGGATGTTACAAATGTTAATCACACTCCACCGAACATTGATGTAAATATGCACGGTCCAAACAATGAATCACAAAGCTTTTATAATTTGCTCCAAGATGCAGACCAAGAGTTATGGCCAGGTTGTGAATTAACCAAACTTTCGTTTTTGGTATTGTTATTTCACATAAAGAGTATCAATAAGTGGACTAATAAGTCATTCAATGATTTGTTAGGCATTTTACAGTTTGCAATTCCAAAAAGTGCAAATTTATCGAAGTCATTTAGAGAGGCAAAAAAGATGACTGGGAAGTTGGGACTTAACTATATAAAATCCATGCATGCCCAAACCATTGTCAATTATGTTGGAAAGATAAGGATAACGATGACACATGCTCAGTTTGTGGTGCTTTAAGGTGGAAAAGAGTAAAAGAGCAAACAACTTCATCCGGAAGGATTAAGAAAAAAGGAGTTCCTGCTAAAATTTTACGTTATTTCCCATTAAAAACTAGGCTTAAGAGGTTGTTTATGTCTAAGCACACCGCATCCTTAATGAGGTGGCATGATAAGGGTCGTGAAAAAGATGATGTGTTAAGTCATCCTGCCGATTCGGAAGCGTGGAAAGATTTTGACTCTGGGTACAAAGAATTGGTTGTGAGAGTCGTAATATTAGGCTTGGACTTGCTAGTGATGGATTTAATCCATTGTCAATTATGAGCTCTGTATATAGTTGTTGGCCAGTCATTTTGGTGCCTTATAATCTGCCACCTAAGATGTGTTTGAAAAAGTCTTCCCTTATCCTCTCTATGCTTATCCCCGAACCTTCAAGTCCATGGAATAAAATTGATGTTTACTTACAACCCCTTGTTGATGAACTTCTCGAGCTTTGGAATGTTGGTTGTGAGACTTATGATAATTCTTAGGTTGAAACTTTCAACATGCGTGCCGGGTTATTGTGAACAATTAGTGATTTCCCGGGATTGGGAATGCTCTCTGGTTGGAGGGTACATGGGGGGAATGGGTGTCCTTGTTGGAACTCCGAAACCGATTCCAAGTGGCTTTATAATAGTCGCAAATTCTGTTTTATGGGCCACCGACGCGTATTAAATATGAAACATGAATTTCGCTTAAAAAAACAGGCTTTTAATGGTGAGGAAGAATCGAGATTAGCCCCTAAATTATGATCAGGGGCTGATGAGTTGCAGGAATTGGAAAAAATTTCAGATTTTAAGACCTCGAAAACTTGGAATAGAAAGAACGTTTTGTGGTCATTGCCTTATTGGGAGTATCACAAGATACGACACAAATTGGATGTAATGCATATAGAGAAAAATGTGTGTGATAATCTGGTTGGTACGTTGTTGAAGTTGAAAAATATGAAGATAATCTAAAGTCTCATCTTCACCTAGTGTATATAGGTTCATCTAAAAAAATTGATTTGCCACCTGCTCCATATACAATGTCTAAAGATGAAATGAGAGCATTTTGCCAAACACTTCATGACATTAAAGTTCCAGATGGATATGCAGGAAATATTTCCAAGTGTGTGAGGCTTCCTCAGGCGAAACTTATTGAGCTTAAAAGCCATGATTGCCATATTTTAATGCAACAACTTGTGCCTGATGCTATGCGAGGGCTTCTCTCTAAGGAAGTGTTAGCTGTTTTGTTCCAATTATGTGGCTATTTCAGGGATTTATGCAATAAAAGTATCACTCTTGAAGAGCTTATGCGACTGGAGGATGAGATATCGGTCATCATGTGCCATTTGGAGATGTTATTCCCACCTAGTTTTTTCACGATAATGCTCCATCTGGTTACTCATTTAGCAGCTCAAGCCAAACTTGCAAGCCCTGTGTTATTCATATGGATGTTCTATATCAAAAGGTATCTTGGGTCCCTAAAGTAACCAGATGAGGCACACTTAGCTGTACAATATGGCAATTTTTTGTGCGTATTACCTTCAAGGTTTCCTGGAAAAGTTTGGACTAATGGCAGGGATTACTAATGGTTTGGATGATGCAGAGCCTTTGAATAAAAATGAGGTGGATAAAAATTAGGAGTCATCAATATTCTTAGAAGTTGGAACGCCTCTTGGGAGGCCTAGTACATGCACTATTACTCAAATGAGCAAAACGCAAGCGCATCGATATGTCCTTTTCAATTGCCGACATGTGAAACAATTCTTACAATAAGTATTTGAAATCATATTACATATTATCAACATGCTGAAAATGGGCTAAATTACTTAACACATTCTGTCACAAAATTCATGCGGTAGAACTCAGGAGACGTAATCGTCCGAGGCGCTTGACACTAAATACATCGAGCGTTTTGAGCATGAATCATTTCATGAAGGGTTTAGAGTACATGTGAGAAATAATTTCCATTGTTTTTTCCATCACCTAATCTTCATTTAAAAACTGAAGTAACCTTTTAGTAACCTTTAATATATAATACTAGAAGTCTAGAATTTAAAAACCTCAAAACTCTTACTTTTATATTTTAATCCAACTTCAAATATAAAATAATGAATCTAAATTTGTAACTTAAATTCATAATTATAGAAATTAGATTTTTAATTACTTAAACAATAATGTTTCAAAACTTATTTATAAAACACATAGAAACAACAAAAATCATAACTTTAATTCATTAAAACCATAAATAAAATAAATAGAGGAAAAAGGGATAAGAATTAACCGAAACAATACTTTGAAACCGGAAAAAGGAACGGAGGGGAACACACACACGATAGCACGTGGACTGTGGTTGGGCGGCTGGCAGCGCGTGTGTTGTACGCGAGGTCGCTGCTGCTACGTTGTTTTCGTGGCGAGCAAAGAGAAAAGAGTGAGTGAGTATGCGACTGTGCTGCACGACCACACACAAGAAGGAGTAGGGCGTGGCGAGTGGTGGTGCGGTGTTTCCAGAGAAAACGAGTGAGGGCGAGTGTGGTGGTGTTGGGTCCGGTGTATGCAAAACGAGGAGGGGGAGGGGAGAGAGAAACCGCCGGGTGAGGAGAGGAAAAATGAGAGAGAAAATAAAAGTGTGCAAAATTTAGATTTTGATGGGTATTGATAATAGGTTTGCCTAGAAACCTAAGGCAATTAGGTTGAGGCTTAGTTGGGCTTAGGTTGATCAGCCAAACCTAAGTAAACGTTTTGGGCTCCTCAAACCAATATTAAAATCCATAACCCAAAACTTGTAATAAAATATTTATTACTTAAAGTTTCAACCTAATAAAATATTATATTTAAAACTTTTAAATAATCGTTTGCATTTAAAAAAAGTCAACATTTAAATAATTTAATAAAATTAAAATGAAATTAATTATAGATATACTTGAAATATATTTATAAACTTCATAAATTACGGGGGATTAAATTAAATGACTTAAGGAGTTTGACGATTACACACTTATTCTTAGACAAGTGGGAGATTGAAGGATTTTGTCCTTCGATCAAGTGTAATAATTTAAGTATACTTGGACAAGTTTATAGAGATAATATATTCAATAATATTGGGTAACTGTAATATTTTACTAGAAGCTGAATTACAGTTTTTTGGACTAACGAGATTGGGCCAACTATTAATATTTATTGAGTCCTATGAGGTTACACATTGTAGCAAAGGTTACACTATTATCCAAATCCATTTTGGATGGCCATATGGATGGTAGGAGAAGAGTTATAACTCTTGCTATTAAAGGACTCATAATGGGTGGCTTCATGTGTCTAATTAAACCTCATAATATCTGACATTACGTGGCCTATTAAGCCTAATGAAACCACCATAGTAAAAACTCTATATATTGATGTAGAGGTTACAAATGAGTCACAATATAATAATCATCTTTTGGTAAAATTCTAATTTTTTGAAAATACTTAGACTCATGTTCTTCTTCCCTTTTTGGCCTAAGACCATACAAAGAAAGGACTGAAAAGTTCCCTCTTTATTAGATTTATACTCGTGCAAAAATGCACCGGTATACCAGAGGTTCTATAAAATATGCAATTTATAAGTCGTTTGGATAATAATAAATCAATCCAATAGACTAAAACAAATTATAATTATTTGAGAAATGTTAATTCTAAATTAAAGGAATGTCTATATTGTACGAGCTTCATTATATTGGTACACATTATCTATAATTATCCCATGACATTCAAACGTATTATTCTATTCGATTATTTCTTGTTTTAGCCAATGTAATTATATTAAAGTTAAAAAAACTTGGCTTAAATGTCCATCCAATAATAGTTGATTATTACCCATCAGGCCCTCACGGCTCACATGCACATTGTTCTAACTTGTATTTTCAGTGTTCAACCTCGTTTTAAAATTTTCTATTTTGTAAAACTATCGAATAATATAATATATGTAATTAGATTATTTTAAATATTCAACTCAAAATAAAAAAAAACCAATAAAAATAAACACATAAACAAAGTTCTTCCTCCATTTCTTTTTGTTTCATTTAGAAGCAGGGGGTATACCGAGACAAATTAAAAAGGGAGTTTCAAATTTGTTGTGACATTTCGATATAAGGAAGTTTCAAAGTAGTTGCGACACTTTCTTATTTGGGTAGTTCTTTCTTTATATCTCTTTTCTTATCATATAGCCCCCCCTCCTTTTTCTCTCTATCTTTCTCTTCTACAAATATTATCTAGGATTCTGTAAAAAAAAGTGTCACAACTAATAAAATAAGGGAGGAAGTATTTGTAATCTACTTTTATCAAAATAAAAGTAAGAAAACGTGAGCTCTGTGATCCATGTAAAAAAACTTGGAGTAAATAAGTGGTTCTTGGATGGTAAATGGAAAACAAAGTTGCTCAACATAGCAAAGATTCGAAGTATAAAAGAACTTTCAGAAATGGGCCAAAAAGAATGCACAAGCAGTAAACAAAAAGCTAGAATACTTTGTTCCTGCTCTTTAATTTGTTATATAGCTTGGTGATTTTAGTTTTTGGTTCTTTACCTTATTGAATTTGGTCCTCTGTTTTATTGGTTTGTTACCTTTATTCACTTGTATTGTTCGCAACTTGTTCCTGGTCTACGTTTTTTTCTCATATTATATTATGGCCTCTAATATGTTATTTAAAAAGATATGGCCAAAAGCAAGAATAAACGATTGCGAATGACAACTAACAATTCGAAAGAGTTCCATGCTAGTGGTACTCATAATGGTGATGGAATAACTCGGAGTATTGAAATTTTTTTATCAACTGGTAGGAGTCATAATCAGGAACAAGAAAGAGGTGGTAGCAACGAAATCAGTGGAAATGTTGAGGGCTCTGAAAATGAAAATACAGAAGCTCAAATTTATGAGTACACTGTGCGAGGTAATGAACTTGTTTGTTGCTGCTGATTGTATTCTGGTTGGCTACTGTTGAATTTTTATTACACCTAAGCCTAGACCCCGAAGCGCATAAGCTCATTTTATTCTAGTTTGCTGCTACTGAATTTTGTTACATGGTTTGCTGGTGTTGAACCGTTCTACGGTGTTTGCTGGTAGTGTGTATTCTGTAATGGCATTAGTAAGGGTTACAGGATATTGATTAGCAATCAGTGTGAGTGAGCAGAGCTTGTTTTCAAGAATCACTGAATTGTTTTCAAGTTCTTTTGTGAATTGTTCTCTGGATAATTGCATTAGTATTGAACTTGATTTTGAGCCTTTGGTGTTAATTGTTCTCAGAATAATGGCATTGGTTTGAACTTGTTTTTGAGCTTCTCTTGTGAGTTGTTCTCAAAATAAAGGAATTAGTATACCAATCTAGCTAGTGATCCTTAAGGCCTATGCCACACCGATGATTGAGCTTAAAGGCCTTCAGCACCAGATTGTTTGTTCTCAAAGTATAGGCATACTAATGATTGATTTGAGGCGAATATAAAATGACTAATGTGCTCTGCCATACACTGCCCCTAAACATGTTTTAGTGATGGAAAAAGATTCAAATGGAAATCGAAGGCGTGGCAAAACTGTGCTAGCAGATGTTTGGAATTACCAACAGGAAGCCGTATTGTTGTTGAAATCAATAGAGAAGCCCAACCTATTGGAGACGAAGGTGGCGTACTTGGGCATTTTTGCGGGACAATTGCAAGAAACGAAACATTATGTTCTCTGTCTTATACCAGGTGGTATCAATTGAAAAAGGGTTGTGAAGGGAATAATGAAAAGATGATATTAAAAGAAGTTGAGGTAATATTGTTATGTCCTTGTTTTTTTTATAAATTGTTCGGGTGATTTAAAGAAACTTTTAGTTTAAGTACCTAATGAATGTCTTCTATATATTCATGTTTTTGTATAGACACGATTTCTCTATCCTAGAGCACTTGGAAAATTGATCTTGGCTTCGATCGGCCACAAGTGGAGGGATTACAAGTGCTTCTTAAAAGCCAAAGTCTGTTATGACGAGGTTACAAACATCACTGAGTTCCACAATAAGTGCTCGAATGATATTCTAAACGATCAGTGCATTAGCCTTGTAAACTTTTGGAGATCAGATGAAGGACAGGTATATTTACTAGTTTAATTGCCATAAACTCACATTATAGAGATTACCATACAAAAATCACTCTGGTGTCAAAATCATCTTATACAATTTTAGTGTGGAAAACTTATTAATGAAAAGCATTATGTATATTTTAAACTAATTATTGTAGAGGAGAAGCAAGCATGGCAAAAAATTGCAGGAGGATGCGAAAGTAAAAGCCAATTTCTAAAAGTCATGCTCGTGTTCGTGAAGAGCTGGTATATATTTTAGTGAACAACATCATGAAATGTTTTGTTTCACTAGTTTGAGACACTTATATTTTTATCTTAACTGATTTTTTATTTATAAAAAAGAAAGTTGAACAAGAGTCCAACACGAACTGAAACTTATCTAGAGTGTCACCAACATGAAAAAGAAGCAAATGTAACGGTACGTTTCGATATTAGTTTATATTCTCTATATCTTTCCATTGATATTAATGTTCTGCATTTGTTGATTATTGGTATTTCTATCATTTAACTTTTAGAATCAAATTAAAAACTTTGCCGCACAACAAGGGGAACAAGAAGTGACCATAGATGATGATCCTGTTTTAAAGGTGTTGGGCAAAGATAAATATGGTCGTGTTCGGGGTCTAGGCTTAGGTGTAAAACCATCAGATCTAGGAGAGCCTCCTGTCCCATCCTATTATGAAGGCTTAAACATGTCCGCAAAAGATGAAGCGACTGTTTTTTATTATCTTCGCAAGTTGAATGGGCTAGTTCAAAGACTGAGAAAACGGCTTAAGAAGTAAGGAATCACTATCATGAAATTGAAAAGGAAAATGCAAACTCATTATGGTTCTGACTTTAATGATTCAAACTCAGAGTCCGATTCAGATTCATATTCAAATTCAGAGGAGTCTTATATTGAGGAAGGTTTTGCTTCCACAAACATCTTTTAATGTAAAGAAAAAACTTATAACATTGAATACTTTTAATTGCATCTATTCATTAATACAGGGTGCAGATTATTCTTCAGTGAGAGCTCATAATTAATATTCTTCTTAATCAAACCGCATTGTGTGTATGCTTCGGTGAATCTGTTTAGGATGTCTGACGTCTGACATGGTTCCCTGTTCCTCTAGATATGCCCTGCCCATATGTGTTGCATTATTGGATGTTGAGTGTTTGTTATAAATTTTGATCTCGAAAAGGTCTTTCAAATACTTCAAATGAAAACTTTGGTTGTTTTCCTTTATAAATTATTTAATTCATCTGTTTTTCCTTCTTCATTGTTGATGTGGGGTTTAAGTCATTAAGCAACATAAGTTTTTAGTAATGGAAAACTGAAAGTTTGCTTAAGCTTTATATTGTAGAATTTTTGTATGTTATATTGCCTAAATTCTTAATTTTTTTATTCTGAATTTACAGGTTATGCATTTGAACAAAATGGATATAGAGTTGTTTAGGATTAAATTATTTTTGGAGCATGCAACTTTTTTGTTATATATTTTCTTAAGTAGTTATTAGAATTGAACATCATTGGTTCTTATATATTAACCGATTTAAATGATTATCTTCTTTGTAACAAATTTGGATGCTTCTAGCACCTATGGAATAATATTATTGTTTATCTAATTTAATACATGAATTGAGCATTACCAGGTTGCCTACATATGTCCATGCTATTTCAAATATGCGCTTGTAAATCTTATAGCATTGTAATACTTTATAGTGCAGCGACGCTATTGATGATTTCATATTACAACACTTTTATAGGGCAACAATGCTAAACCGACGCTATTAATGTTTTCTTATTGCGACACGTTTATAGGGTAGCGACGCTAAGCCGACGCAATTAATATATCCTTATAGAAGCTAAATACGATTAACCACACATATGGATTAGGACGCTTTGAAAGCGTTGGAGGTATATTGCGATGCTATGAAAGCGCCTTGTGAAGTTAAAACAAGCGCATCAACTGTAGCTGCGCTATTTTGGGGTTATATAGACGATAAGTGAAAGCGTCCTTACAGGGTGTAGCGACACAGGCCAAGCCAACACATATAGAAACGTCTGTAAAAGCTCTTACGACGCTTTTTAGTGCCGCAATAAGTAATTTTATAGCGTTGCAACAACCCGATTCTCTAGTAGTGGTAACATATAGAAATAAACCTTAATGATTTAGAGCGAATGATCTGGCTTGCATCCTTGTGAAAGATTTGAGAATGTTTGCTGATTTGGGTAAGACCTGGAAAGGTAGTTGATGTTCGATTATTGTGAAACAAGTAATTGATTAGTAAGTGTACGAACCAATTGAGATGATCAAATGATTTGTTTGAAACCCACAATAATTATTATCTTTGGATCATTGTGAAAGAATGGTTGAAATATTATTATTGAATTACCAAAATTGTGAATATTGGAAAGGGGAAGGTACATACTCAGTTGTCAAATATGCAAAGGAGTGAAATAGGATGGTTTCCTTTTGAATTAAGTGAAGTGATCGATGAGTTATGAATTCAGAGTTAAGTTTGAATTAAAAGTATCTTGACTTAGCATTATGAATGGATTGCTAGCAAAAACATCTATTGTCAGTATAAGCAAACTAATGGAGTTTGATAAGGAGTTATAGATAATAAGACTTGATGAGTCATATCGGTGTTTATGTGATAGATCAGTTACTAAAGTTTATTGAGAAATATTAAGAAGTTTTGATTATTAAGAGGTAATGTTATTAAATATGAATGACGTTAATATTTATGGTGTCAATGGAGGGTGTATGAATTAAGAATTGGAGTACTAAGTAGGATCGTTCTACTTTTGACTCGTTAGTTGTTCTTGTCTATGTGAGTTGGAGGTTCGGGTTACATGTGTTAAGTAAGGTGGAGGTTTGGGTCAAGTTGTAGATATGTTGTGATAAATTTTTGTGTGCGAATTATATGAGGTACGATATGGTTAATACTAGATGAAATATATGAGTTGAACTATTGTGAATTAAGTGAATGAATGACTTGATATGTGAATGAATGACTTAATATGTGAATGAATGGTTTGATATATGCATGAAAGATTTAAGATGTTCAATTGATTTCTTAAATCCTAAAAAGGTCGTTGGTGAATATTTATAGTGAAAGAATGATTGGATCATATGCTTTTTGATAATTTTGTTTATGAATAATGGAAGTTGTGAACGATGGAAAGTCTAAATATATGAGTAAATCTTGAATTGTTGTTTTGTCTTTGCCGGATTTGGGAAGACATAAGAATTATAAGTATCACCGTATGTGGCAAGATTTCGATCCGTCCTCGCTTTAGTGTGGCCGTCCGGGACTCCCGGTCACATAAAAAGCTAAAGTTAAGGGGTGTGCACACTATAGGTTATTGACCGAGTAATTAATACAATGATAATAATAATTTAAGAATACTAGTAAAGATGAAAAAAATACATGTTATAATAAACTACATCGGACGAACTTACTATTAAGGAAGCTAAACTAAAGTAAACTAAAAGGACTTGAACTAATATTTCAGGGTGTTCATAAATATATGATTTGATTGAGCTGATAAATCTGATTAGAAATATAGTGTTTCGAAAAATTCGAATCGGATATCTGAAAATTTTCGTATCACCCTTTTCGATTATCCGACAAAATCCATAATATGTTAAACCAATCGGATATCTTTTCAGATATCCAGATAAATATCCGAAAACACAACTCGAAATATTTGTTACTTAATTCATTCAATAAAATTGATTTTAAAATATTTTTTTCAAAAAATTCGGATTGGATAACGCGGGTATACGAAATATTTGGATAGTATCACACTTCTCCCGATCCGGAAAAATCGGATCGGATCGGACTGAACAAAAATAGATCGAGCTGAATTGAAATTAAATTACATCAATCTAGTCCAAAAGAACAGGACCTAAAAGTCTTATTATAATGTAAAACCAAATATTGCATACTTTGAATATGGATATCGATGAGGCAGGGTGGATGTTGCCCCTTCCATCTCGTTCCCATCCTCACTACGGGTCGAAAATTTGTCCTCTTCCTGACTTCCTTGCCCCCGACAATGATTCATGTACAATTATTTACGCCTCACCAGTCATCTGGGTTTGTTCCCCACCTTCCCAACCCATCATCCACCTAAACCTTCCTTAGGGGCTGCTCTCTTTGCATAAAACTAGCTGAACTGAACTGCCCTGATTGAAGCTGAATTGAAATTAACTGAATTGAATTGAATTGAATTGAATTAAATCGAATTAGATTGAACGTAATAAATATATAAATAATATTTAAACAATAATAATATGAATATTAAATAATAATTATAATGATAAGTAAATATAATTAATATTGTAATTAATAATTAATGAATATGATATAGTATTTTGAATATTTTTAAATGACAGTTATAAATAACTAATAGTTATAATAATAAAATAATAATAATGATTATTGATAATAATAAAATAAATAATAAGTAATTTCTATTATTTGTATTAATATATTAATTCTTGATGATGATTATATAATGATAATAATATGTTAGAAGTAAATTAATTTACTATTTTAACAATTAGATTTAATAATATAATAATATTTAGTAATAAAATAATAATTGGGTCAGACCACACAAAATTGCAACATAAACCGTTTTAAACAACAATTGCAAATTAGAATCCTCATATTGAGATAAAATATGGTTAAACCGGAAATCGCACCAATCTAAGACATGATCCACCCTAATAATAATAGTAATAATAATGAGTGAAGATATAATAAATAAAATAATATATAGAAATAATCATAATAATAATAATAAGAGTAATTAGTAGTAAAATAAACAAGACCAACAATAATAATAATATTTAACAATATATTTAAATAAAGAATTTAGTTGAACTGAATTGAACTAAAGTGAGGTGATTGGAGTTGAATTGAACTGAACTGGACTGAAAATCAATTGGGGAGAAGAGGCCTTTAGACTCACCAAAAAAAAAAAAAAAAATTGTAGTGGTACCAAAAAGTGGTGTATTACACATTTCACACAAAAACTCAAGGCCTTCTTAGAAGATTCGAACTACACAACACTCAATATGAAGCTATGTTACTCAAAATGAGTAATTCTTTTCTTTCAAAAAGAACTATTTTTTTTCATCAGTGTGGGACAGGGTGGCGAGGATGGGGCAGCTACAACCTAACACCTACCTCGGCCCATCACCTATAGCGGGTTATGCTTTCAACCTCATCCCCGCTCCACTAACATCTTTGATCTTGAAAGTTGATCGAGTGTATTAGGTTTTACTATATCCTAAATGGTTTAAGAAATTAAATTTATGGCTCTCTTTTTTATAAACAAAAAGATATTACAATATGAGTAATAAATAATATTAGCTTCCTCCCATCCTAATCAGAGTGTTCAATATAATTTATTATATAAAAAATTGAGTATTTAATTTTTTTACTTTGAGGGGAAAATTGAGTAGTTATTAAAGGTACAAAACTTGTGAAATTGTAACATTTTCTCTCTTTAGATCCCTAGAGTTTCTCTACAACGACGAGTTTTTTTTTTACCTTCTTCTCTATCTTCGATGATGCAACTCCCTTCTTTCTTCTCTCCTTTACACGCAACATCCTCCTCAAATTATACAGTTGTTGCTTGCTGTCACAAACCATCTTCGAGCCTCACAAAACCTTGGTTACCGTAGCATGCAAACATTCCAATAGGTTCTTGCAAAATCCAGTCAATTCCCAAGATTTGGAAGCTTCAGTCAACTCCCATTGCCCAATCCTTCCTTTTAGTTTCCATCTGTCTACCACCTTACCTACCTACTTTAGCTACTCCACTTAGCTTGCATACATTGCCTTCATCAAATCCATATTTACCAAGTGTCCGACAATATATCCTTCCGGTGAGTTTTCAACTTCTCCTTCTTCTATTTATTTTGACTTCTACTTTACTCTTTACACTTCAGTTTGTATTTTACAACTATCAGTTTACTCTTTCCTTTTCACACTCTCTCACTCTCTCACTCTTTCCTTTCCAAATATCTCTCCCACCTTTTGGGTACCTACTCATTTATTCTTCACCTTTAACATATATTCCCTTTACTGAGCATGAATCCTATAGATCCCAACAATAATAACTTTGGCATGGGAGCATTAATTGATCCTCCAACCAACCTTCGATTTGCGGGGGATATTAATTGGGGCTCCATTGTTATTGGTGTTTTCTTTGGACCACATCCCCCTCATCCTCAATTAGTGCAAGGAATTATAGCCACTCAATGGACTCGATGAGGTACTATCACTGTACTTCATACTGGTCAATACTACGTTTTCACTTGCTCTAACCATGCAAATGTTGAAGCAATGCTCCAACTTCATACAGCCATTATAGACAGACGTATTATCACCTTTCGTCGTGGACATTGGTCCATAGTCCCCCAGTCTATAAATTTTAATATGGCTCGAATTTGGATTCGTATAGTTAGCCTACCCTTTGGCTATCTCTCTGTAGAATATTCTCTCTCATGTCGGTTATGTTGACACTATTGACCATCAAGGTGATGAACTACCCTCTGAACCAGAGTTTCGTGCATGCATGTTAATAGATCTCTCTCAACCCCTCATTTCTGGTTGTTTTTTACCAATTATTGAAGATAGAGTCATTTGGCTATACTTTAGTTACGAGGGAGTTTTTTCGTTTTTGTAAAAGGTGAGGTTGTGTTGGTCATTATACCCGTTGGTGTCATTGGTCCATTCTCGAAGCCAACCGTAGACTTCGAATGAGAGCAACTTCTATGGAACAAAATGGTTTGAGAGTTTTATATGGCCCTCTTAATCTTCCCTTCTATACTAATCTTATAGAAGGCCTATCGGATCGTTTCCGCTTTCGAAACACTTAAGCTAACCTCCTTTTACATGAAGAACCTAATGAACCACCTACTCAACGTCATTTCGATGCGTCTGGTCAACCTATTCCTCAGAATAACCCTGAGTTCGACTCCTTGTAGACTGACAGTGACTATTTTTATGTGGAAGAGGGGTTTGAAACTCCTTCTCAGCTACATGCCCATTCCTCATCACTTACTACACCACAACCTACCCAAACCATCTCTTCCTCCCCCTCCAATCTTGTTTCACAATTGACAGGTACACAATTAGGGTTATCTTCCTCAGATCCCTATGCAAATATACAACCTATCCATCTCCTTAATCCACCCTTCAAAACCCTTACTATGAACATGGCGAATCATCAAATGCACCTCCACCAACTCATCACCCTCACCATGCTAAAGCTATATTTGATACTCTTGGTATTTCACAATGGGTATCCTAACCTTTCGCTGCAGCTCAACGCGATTCCAATACTCACAATAGCCCAACTTACCCTAACCCAACTACCAATACTATAACACCATCTGTCCCAATTAATCCTTCACAACCTATCCCACCATCAAATTTATTAGATGATATCCTAACCACATTATCCGTTCCTCTTCCGACAAAACCATTTTCTACTTCAACAACCAACTCCAACCATCATGGAATCTACATTCCAACCCAATAAACAATAATCCCCAACAAAACACTCATCAATCAAACAACCCACCACTCATTCAACCAATAAGCATCATTAGACAAAACTCCAATCTTATCTAGAGCTGGATTAAGACTTAGACACCTACTCATCCCCACTCGACGAGTTCGCATCCACCCTCATGATCCTTTTAATCATTCTTCATCCTCCCTTTTTTCTATACATACCTCACCTATTTCTCCCCCTCTAGATTCTCCGGAATTGATCCACCAAACTCCCCACAATCTCCAGCACTTGAACCACCATTACCTCGTCTTATCCACTTCACTCTTTCTAGCTGTTGGCCACGTAAGCGATTCCGTCTATCTGGTCACTACCATAGTACTTCTTTAGAGATGCAACTTAAGTATGGCACTGATGGATATATTTCTACTGACTGGACCCTCAAACGAAGGCGTATCCGTCTTGAACGCCTTGAAGCCAAGGGAGGGTTTAACATGTGCTGGTCTGAAAATAATGTTATGAAACTACACCTTAAAGCTATCACTGACGTGGAAATGGCATGTGACCTAGATGTTGAAGTGGGAGAGGAAGTCTCTTCTAAACTGTCAATGAAGCGCCATGAATCATCCTCTCTTGATCATGGGAATCGTAATAAATTGAAACTCAAGGAATTAGTTTCGGCAAAAACTCCCCCCCTCTCTCCACAATGCTCCTCTACACAAGCTATGGCTTTTGAGTTTGAACTTGTGCTCTCTCTTTCCCCCCAAACTAGTGAGGTGGCTGGCCATTCACAGTCACCCATGTTTCCATGAAGATGATATCCTTTAATGCACGGGGATTTGGTGATAAGTCTTCCCTTGCACTACCTTATTTGAAGTGGTTGATTAAAACTCATCGTCCTATGTTTTTCTTTATGTCATAAACAAAAGTGTCTTTCGAAGTTTCAGCTAAGTTTTTTAGTTCTTGTAATCCGTCTTTTCACTAGTGGAAAAAACACATGTTGCTGCGGGGCTTAAAGGGGCTTGTAGCTGCGTACAAGGGTCGTAGCTATTGAAGGCGCATCAACTGTGGAAAAACAATAGCTGCGTACATAGACGCAGATAAATTTGCAGTTTAGCTGCCGGCCTAAAGCATAAGACCGCAGCAACAATGGGCAATAGGTGTGGGCGCCAGCCTATGGCCCACAGCTAAAGGTTATTAGAGTTGTGGCTTTTATCATCTTTAGCTGCGGATCTTAGGCTGAAGCCGGCAGCAACAAGTGGTAATTTTTTTTTAAAAAAATTGCTGCAGCCAGCATTCCATTTCAGCCAGCAGCAACAACATATACAATCAGCCAGAGGAGCAACACATCTATTACAATTCAACCAGCAATAGCAGTAGCATACAATTCAGTACACCCATTTAGAAGGTCCCAAAGTGCAGATAAAATTCAGTAGCATGTATTACAAGCTCGCGTTCTCGAGTTAATTAATACAAAATATATTCAAATACCGACCTATAATATTATCAAGTTATATTACTTAGCTTCAAATAGCAACTAGTATCCATTAATTAGATATACTAATACTTATACATAATTGAAATAAAGTTCAATCGACTATCTAATAACTAACATCCTTAGATAACTAAACTAAGCCGATAGATACCTAGTTGTAAAGAACTTCGCCCATTGCTCTCGAACCACATTGATCTCTCCATCCGTATAAGCATCGAGCGTTCCAAAATATTCCTGAAAAATGCAATGTAAGTTTGTAAGATTCAATTAAAGTAAGCAAAATCAGTTGAGATGAACGTAAAACACTATATACGATCATATATTACTAAAATTCTATAGAAAATTTGGCAGAGTTTCGTTTAAAATATGGACTGCCTAAATTTTACTTTAGGACTCGTGTCAAATTCATAAACATGTTTCAACAAAATAAACGATCCAAATTCATCCACTCCCAACGTCTCCATACAGCTAACCTCAAATGCTTCAATGCAATAATCCAAATCCGACAATCTAACACTATTTCAGAAAATACTAACCTTTTTCAAGCATTTGCAATCACTGTACAGGGTAACAATATCCAACATGTACTTCATGACATAATACCCACATTGCAATCCACCGGTTTGTTGAGGACACTAAGTTAAATCCATTACAAAATGAATCACAAATAAGTTATAATAATAATGATAAAGTAAATATTTATGTACAAAAGCCTTTGAAGTGATATAATACGTAGTAGTTAATTATATAATAATAATGATAAAGTGAATACATTTAATTACCTTCATTGAAACACAACGAAATTCCCTTTCTCTTGTCTTGGGATGCTTACCATCATGGGCCTTGTAGATTTGATATGCCCTACGTAATCACAAAATAAAAATCATTAGATAGTAATTTATGTAAGATTCATAGCGTTAGGTAAAAGAAGCTAAATACTTACAAATTAATGAATCCAAACACCTTTAGCATTTGTGGATTATCATTAGGTTTCTTGTTGGAGTTAAATATGAATACTTGACCAGCTTGAAGTTCAATTACTAGTAACATCCAGTGGTTCCTTACAATTTCAAATCAAATCGGCAAGGTTTATAAGAATAAGTATAAACTACTAGTGTTGTACTCGTTATTTTGATGATGACAAATAAATAGTTTTTAACTTAGTTTTAAATTAGATTTTCTTTATGTAATTATTTATATTGTTTTATTTAATTATTTATTTTATTTTGCCTAAACATGGTGGAAGATAATGCCTAAACACTTGAGTCCACTACAAAGAAGCTGAAGAAGACCGTTGAAGATTCATCACAGCTATATACATTAAGTAGAACTCAATTTTAGTTCTTAAGACTTTCTACGATAATTGTGTAAATCTTTTAGAAAGTTATTTCGGTTTTATTCTCTTCAATAATTCATTGTGTTCCATTAATCTGAGTTGGGGTGAGTGAAATTTTGTGAGAAAATTTCTACATTCAAGAGAGAAAGAGAGGAAAGAGAAAGAGAAGACTTTGAGTGAAGTCAAGAGAGAAAGTCACGTGTTCAGGGGGAACAAGGTGACTGGGAACTAGTTCCTAGAGGAACAGAGTGAGTTGCTGTTTATAATAGGGTGTAAGTTACTATTATAAATAAAAGGGCAAGATTTATTCCCAGAGAAAATAGGAATAATATCTTGTTTAAAAGCAGTTCTAGTGTTCTTTGTTTAAACTTCTCTTTATTTCATTTTAACTTGTTAATTCCGCAAAAATAGCCCACAATAGTCTTTACTACAATTCACCCCCCCTCTTGTAGTAAACTTAGAAGTTCTATAGGACCAACAATTGGTATCAGAGCTGGTTCCTCTTGAAACAGTTAACACTGGGGAGGCTGATCCTAGAGAACATGAATACAACCATAGAAAAGCTAGATGAGGGATACTCTACTCAACGTCCTCCAATGTTCAATGGCAAACATTATCCTTACTGGAAGAATAGGATGGAAATATTTATTAAGGCTGAAAACTATCAAGTCTGGAGAGTCATTGAGATAGGTGACTTTGAAGTCACTGAAAAGAATGAAGAAGGCGAGCTAGTTACAAAACCACTCTCAAAGTATGACAAGGAAGATTTTGAGAAAATGGAGATGAACAACATGGCCAAGAAGATTATGCATTGTGGTCTTGGTCCTCATGAACACAATAGAGTCATGGGATGCAAGAGTGAAAAGAAGATGTGGGAACTCCTTCAAGTTACACATGAAGGAACAAGCGAAGTCAAGAGATCGAAGATAGACATGCTCATGCATAAATATGAGTTATTTCAAATGAAACCTAAATACCCAGTTCATGATATGCTTACAAGATTTTCAAATATCATAAATGAACTTGACTCTCTAGGAAAATCTATTTCTCCAGAGGAACAAGTACGCAAAGTATTGAGAAGTCTTCCACAAGACGAGAAGTGGATGGCTAAGGTGACTGCTCTACAAGAAACCAAGGATTTCACCAAGTTTAACATAGAACAACTTGCTGGATCCTTGATGACACATGAGTTGCACTTAGGAACTCATGAACCTGACTCCAGCCACTAGTGGAAAAAATAGCTATTGCTGCACCCCATTAGCGGCGGGCTATGTGAACAGCCCGTAGCTAAGATTTATTAATTGCGGGCCTCTTGGGAAGCCCGTAGCTAAATTCAATTTTGAGGCGGGCTTTAGTTGAGACCCGCAGCTAAATTAGCAACATTTCGTAGCTAATTTCTTTTGACACGGGCTTCCTTGAAGGCCCGTAGCTAAGTGCCTAAAACATTTAGTTCAATAGGCCCAGCCAATCTCTAATTTACCTCCATTCCTCTAAGGCGAAGTGCGTCCTCTCATGCGAAGCTTCTCAGGCGAATATGAATCATTGGAAAGCTTCATCTGATGATTTGGAGACACGATTCTCTGATGATTCACAAGAAGACGATGATGAAGAGGATGGTGAAGACGATGTCCCAGCCGATGCTGACAGAAAAGAAGACTTTGAGGTTTCTTTTCTCTCTCTTTTCTTATTTTCTAGGGTTTTATACATATATTGATTTAGATCCACTGCAATTTGGTACTTTTTATAGGTTTGATTTAGGGCTTCCATGACTCGTTTCAGAGGTTTAGAGGCTCAGAATCCAACATTTCTGCTGGTATGGCCGTCGCTCGCATCCTTCGTTCTTCTCTCTGTCTCTCTCTACATATATATTCTCTTTTATGTTCTCTGCAATTATTGTTTTCAATCTAGTGTTTTTTTTGGATTACATTATGGTTTCATTCTTTGTTTTCATTTTTGGCTGAATAAATTTCAATTTAGATGTAAATGCTAGGGTTTTGATTTTACTTGCTTATTGTAGATCAGTGTCATCTACTTGAGTTAGTTAACGACATTCTGGACCTTTTTGTTGTTGATGTTGCATGAGGGATTAATTAGGGTTTGGAAATGCTCTATGGTTTTGTTTTGGTCCTTACAGAGATCTAACTTTACGGATTCAAATTTGGTGCGTGAGTTTTATCTGTTGTTTGGTTAGTGTAACCAACTTACCATTTGATTCATTTTGCTCTATTCTTAGAAGTTCCCGAGAGCCATGATGTAGGGTTTTAGAATGCTCCGCTTTGGGTTTTAGTTAGGGGATACTTACTCTGGAGTAATCATTAGTAGAAGGCAAATTGTTCATTATATATAAGAAGTATGATTTGTTTGTTTTGATCGATTGACTGTTGTCCAGGGTTTAAGGAGATAATTGAGTAATGGGATTTTTCTCCATGTCCACTGCTGCAATTTCCTTTATTCCTGAAAATTGTTATACATGATTTTGTTTTTCTTTTTGCGGGGGTTGGGGGTGGAAGGAATGTTTAAGGTCATTGTACAATGGCCGAGTTCTACCTGCATATTTGTAGCCTTTTTGAGCATATCATCTCAGCTCTTTTCCTCTTCTAAAAAATCGTTTTTGATGTTCATGCAATAGAGGATCAACTTTTGGTCTTTGGGTGATCCTATGTTGCCTCCTATGAACAGAATTCTTATGTGAAGATTTCATCTGCATTATTCACTACGACAATCTCAGTGCAGTAGTTATCAACTCTAAAGAACTTGAATCTCAAAAACTGCATTTTGTTAGTTTTGCTTATTTATTGTACTATGCATGCTCTGAAGCGCTAGTTTTTCTGGCCTTTTGTTTCTCTTTGTGTGATTCTTACATTGTGATTCTGTCACAAACTCACAATATATATCCTCGTTTGCAGCAAATGATGGTGCTACTATCCTGGAGCAGATGGATGTTGACAACCAAATTGCAAAATTGTTGGTTGAATTGTCTCGTGGTCAGGATTATGAAATTGGCGATGGCACTACTGGAGTGGTTGTCATGGCTTGTGCCCTTCTGGAACAGGCTGCAACCCTTTTAGATCGTGGCATTCATCCTATTAGAATAGCAGAAGGATATGAAGTAGCTTCTCGGATGGCTGTTGAACATTTGGAGAAGATGACTTTGAGGTTGCTTTTCTCTCTCTTTTCTTATTTTCTAGGGTTTTATACATATATTGATTTAGATCCACCGCAATTTGGTCCTTTTTGTAGGTTTGAGTTAGGGTTTCTTCCGGATTTAATTGTAATTAGCAGATAGGTTAGGAGTTTTGATTTTTTTCCTATTTTCTCAGAAGTTTTATTGAACTTTTTGATTTTATTTTGGTAAAGATCTCTTCTCTATCTATCTCGATTGTGGATCTTGCTTCATTTTAAGCGATTTTCGATTATTTTTGTTATGATTGTGGTGTGTGTTTAACCTAATTAGATAATTCGATTATGTTAACTCCTGTCGTATTTTTAGTATAAGATTTAAATATGCGTTTAAGATTCGATGTTGTAATATGATTATATGTTTGTTTGCTATGCGATATTATGGTTTTGGTGTTGTTGATTGTTGTTATTGGAGCTTCTTTATTCTGGAATTGTTATTGAGCCCCGCTTTCTCTTTCTCTTTCTGTTTCTCTGTTGAGTGAAAATGAAAATGGCGTCGGATTAGGAGGAGCAGATACCAGAATATGAGAGTAGGAGGTTGGAAAACATAAAGCGTAAGCAGCAGCACAACGAACCAAACCCTAAGAATTCAAATAGTCGATCCAAACCCTAAGCTGGATCGGAAACTAACTGGTAATAATTCCAGATTTCAAGAACCTTAATTCTACGCTTCAATTCGATCAATTTCGTGTCGTGAACTGACTTCCGATTTGTTCTATAATATTAAATTTGTAGCCCATGTTTATGACTTGTTCTTGTTTTACTACTTTGCTTAATTTATGATATGTTATAGTTTTCAGATTTTGATATCTCGCTGTTCTAAATTCATGCTCAGGGGGTTACTAGCAACCGTTCTATTGTGAATCCATTCACTAATTTGAAATGATTATAATAATTGCTAAATTCAGTTGGATTTCTGAAAACTATATACTGCTAATCCTTTTCATTTGTTGGAGGAGGGATATTGATTTTATTTTCGGGTCTGGTTTTCTTGTGTTATTTTGGTTCGGCAACTGTTTATGGTGTTCAGCGGCGGTCGATTTCAACTTTTCAATTTACTGGTTGTATGTTGAAGATGGTGTAGAACTGATGAGTTTTGCATTTTTGATTGTTATGTGTTTGATTTATCTTGTTGCTTTTAAGTGATGTTAGCATTGCATTGTATTGAAGATAGGATTGCCCCATTCCCATTGTGTTGCAACTTGCAAGTATCTTGATAAAGTGATTGACTCATCGATTTAAAAGTGTCACCCTCCCTGCCATAAGAGTCCCCAACTGTTGCAACATTTCAGACCCATTAATGCACCACTAGTTCCACTAACATCCACCTGGCGATAAACATGAGCACTTGGAATAATTTGAATTTAGTTGAGCTTGATGAATGATTGGTATAATATAGACTGATTTCGAAGAGCAAATATTTTGTCTTTTAAGATGAATGTGCTTTCTTTTGATGCTTCTTAGTTATTATTTTGATTTGGTTTCGGGTTTTGAGTTTTTGTGTAAATTGTGATAATTTAAGTTGATTTTATTTAGTTCAGAATTTTGGTTGCACTCATCATTCCTGGTGGTGAAATTCCAACCATGGCCAAACTAGCCGAGTTTCACAACATGGTATCTCTTCTTTTCTATGAACCGAACTAAGTTTCGGTAGTTCTCTATGATATTTGTTCATTGTAAAATTCCAAACATGGCCAAAAAGTAAATCATATTTCTTTGTTTTTTCTTTAAGTTGTGTTAATGAAAACAACTGAAGAAATTGGTGCTGGCTTGAGTGCGAGTGTCACGTATGGATAAAGGGATTGACTAGGCTGTTAATGCTTCTATTGTTCTTGCTACTGGTTCTTTTGCTTTAACTAAGTTTCTGACTATTGCTTTGACTTATGGACGTGCAGTACTGTCTACACAAGCCTATGCTATGAACGATGAATTTTCAAGGGTTCTAAACCAGCAAATGGACTACTATTCTAGTGACCCAAATGCTGACAGAATAAATTGTTTGAGAGGTGAAATGGATCAGGTGAGTGTCACTCAACTACTTTTCATTCATAACTGGTTTAATCAAAAGTGTCAGGCTGTTTAATCAAATGAAGTTCTGCTTGGAGATTTTGGAAGTTGATTTTTGTGCAGTATCTTGGACTTTTGACGCTAAGTTATACATCCTACTGCTAGATGTGTTTCAAATTTCTATTAACTTGCTTTGTACATTGTCTCCTGCTTTCTTAGGTAAAGAATGTGATGATAGAGAACATTGACAATGTACTAGATAGAGGTGATCACTTGGAGCTGTTGGTTGATAAAACTGCCAACTTGCAAGGAAACACATTTCGCTTCAGAAAGTAGACTCGTCGTTTTAGAAGCAATGTCTGGTGGAAAAATGTCAAACTTATATACGCACTCAGATCTCTAAACCTTTTCTTTTTTTCAAATCTTAGGTGCTATTTTATTATTGTTGTTTTGTGGGATTACTTACTTTCAGTTTCTACATCAATCGGAGGTTTTGGGAACATGGTGTGTGTGTGTGTTTGTGTTTGTGTTTGTGTTTGTGTTTGTGTTTGTGTTTGTGTTTTGGCTCTCATGCTCTAACTGGTAAATGGATTGTTGTGCAGATTGAGTCAAAAAGGTAGTGTTTGCCCTTTTACGCTATTTGTGCTTTCCAGTTATTCATGTCCCGTAATCAGGTTGGATATGCATGATGAAATCATGAGGCTGCTCAAATGAAATCTAAAATCCTCTTGTAAAATTATGCATTCTGCTCAAATGAAATTTAAATTCCTCTTGTAAATTTATGCTTTCTTTTGATTTTAATGTTCTTATTATAACTGCTCTTCATCCGAATATGTATATTTTCTAAAGCCATTTTTCTAACTTGACAAACGGTACAAAGATCTGAATCGTAGGGCAATCACATTGTTCATAGAAGTATCCTAGAATGAAAAGTACCCGCATGGTGATTACTAGACTTGCTGGATTCGCTTTACATGGCTCTCTTTCCCATTTCTATTATGAATTGTGTGAGGTATTATTTTCTGCACTTGCAGTTTACTGTTCTAGCATACTATATGAAGTATTTTCTGTAGCCTCTTATGGTTGTGCTCTTGTCTAATTTGGCTCTTGCAGGCTCCATTCCCTTTACAAGGCTGGTGGGTAGTTCCCTTAAAAGTCGCCTTTGATCAGACTGTTTGGCCAGCAATTTAGAATAGCATTTATTTTATAGTATTGGTGCTCATGCGATTGGAATCACTGGCTAGCATATTCAAGGAACTGAAAGCAGCATTGTGGCCTCTGCTTACCGTAAGTGCTTAGAGCTTGTCCTCCTATTTAAACTTTGAGTTCTGAGCATATGTTATAGCGTGATACATGCGTGGAAGCACAAGGTTGATCAGTGTTAAACATTACAGAAAGGGTTGTCTAGCTGTTCTGAGGAACTTTTTGCAGTTTTGCATCCCACTCCATTGTTGTGTGATCATTTATTGAAAGTTTGAACCAATTTCTCTTCCCTGGTCTTACTTTTATCCAAACTAACACCCTTTTCTTCTTCTTAATTAACTGAAAGTAGTAACTTTAAAGTTTCATTGCAGTTCCAATGCCCTGTTGTATTTCAGTAGGCTTCTGAAGCCCTCTTGTAGTGAGAAGTTGAGCAGCCCTATATGGCTCAAGGTTACAGATATAAAGGTCAATCATGAGGAAGAGGTTGGATCTGCTGGACTTCTGGGTTCAACTGATGTTATTGGTAGGCTTATAGGATCAACGGATGTTTTTGTTAATCTAATACTTGCTATAGGCCTATAGTAGTGTTTGTGTATATTGGTTTAATTTACCGTTTGTGAATATCTGTTCAGAATTTTGTGTTGCTGACTTGCTGTAATGGTTTTGAACAAGATATGTTTTTGAGCTTGCTATGAAGTTGGTTGTATGATATTTGGTTATTTGATAACAAATAATAATGATCAGGGGTTGATATTGGTTATTGTGGTAGGCAGCAATATATGGATTTTTTTTAAAATACAAAAAGTTTCTTTGCTACGGGCTTCATGTTCAGCACGCAGCTATACTAGTGCTGCCAATTTTTTTTATTAAAAAAATGTACACTTGCTGCGGGCATTCATACTAGGCCCGTAGCAACAAGTACTTGTTGATGCAGCCTTGAGCTTGTGGCCCGCCGCAAATCTTCAAAATTAGCTGCGTCTTTGTATGCAACTACTGTTTTTTCATAATAGTTGCGCCTTCAATAGCTACGACCCTTGTACGCAGCAACAAGCCCCTTTTAGGCCAGCAACAACAACTATTTATTTCCACTAGTGAGCAGATCAAAGTCCCTGGCTCTCACGACTGAAGAGCAAGATGATTCAGAAAGTGATGAAGAGGAAGCTACCTTGATAGTAAAGAAATTCAAAAGGTTCTTCAACAAGAATTATAAAGGGAAAAGCACAAGGAAAACCTCAAAGCTAAGCTGGCATAAATGAGGAAGTCCAGATCACTTCATAAAGGAATGTCCTTTGTGGGAAAACGAGAAAGGAAAAAGCAGGTTCAAGAGCAAAGAACAACAAAATCCTTTCTCTAAAACTGAATTGAGAAAGGCTATGGTAGCAGCCTGGGGTGAATCAGATTCTGATGAGGAACAGGAACAGCCTGAGGATGAAATTGCTCAGCTATGTCTAATGGCAAAATCAGATAGTGAAGAGGACGTATCACACAAACATGTAAACTTTAATGTTGTTGAAGAACAATTATCAAAATTAAATAAGAACCAACTCACTAAAATACTTTTAGAAACCTTTGATAACTACAAGGCAATCTGCATAAGAGAGGAGAATATGAAGAGGGCCTTGAAAGTTACCAAGGAACACACAAATTGGTTTAAGAAATTAAATTCAGATATTGAGGAACGGTTCTTTGAAATTTTTGATAAATACCGAGGATTTCAAGAAGCCTATGAAAATCTGAAAAACGATAACTACTTCTTGAATATTGCTTTGGCAGAATTGAAACTAGTTGTTCCTGAAGGAACCAGTTCCTCTGACAGTACCAGTAAAGAAATTGAAAATTTGAAAATTGAGCACGTATTAGTGCTGAATGAAAATATGGTACTGAAGAGGAAATTGGAATCTTCAAGAGTCAAGCTTCCTGATCCAGTTAGTTGGATCCAAAAATATAAAAATGAAGGAAGAAATGGACTAGGTTTCAATTATAAGAAGAGGAACAAACATAAAAAATATGTTGACCTGCCAAGCAACTGATCTGTTCCTACTGTGGGAAGAGTGGACACTTAGTGTCTGACTGTTCCACCAAAGAGGACCAAATCGAAATGAACACTCGCTTAGTGAAGCAAGAGTGGTGAATTAAGAGGAACGCACATTCAACATAGGAACCCAATTCTAACTAGGTTCTTGCCACTGAGTAATTACTGTAGGTGCAGACTAAAGTGAGGGGGAACAACCTGTTGTACCTCGATAGCGGTTGTTCCAAGCACATGACAGGAGATAAAACCAAATTTCTCTCACTTTCAGTCTACGAAGGAGGAGCTGTGATCTTTGGAGACAACCTAACAGGTAATATAGTAGGTATAGGTAAAGTTGGGAAATCTCAGTCACATTCCATTAATAATGTATTTTTAGTCGAGGGTTTAAAACATAACTTACTTAGCATCTCTCAATTCTGTGACAAAGGAAACAATGTGAAATTTACTAATGAATGTTGTGTGGTTAGTGACACCATTACAGGAACCAAGATACTAGAAGGAACAAGAAAGGGAAACACTTATGTTGATGACCTAAACCTTGTTCCTAGGAACAATCTAACTTGTCTTAGTGTACTAGAAGATGACCAAGACCTTTGGCATAAGAGGTGTGGTCATGCAAGCTTTACACTGCTTCATAAACTAAGTGGTAAAGACCTGGTAGTTGGTTTGCCAACTATAAAAGGAACAAACCATGAGTTTGTGGAGCTTGTGTAAGAGGGAAGCAAGTCAGATCCTCGTTCAAATCCAAGAAAATGGTAAGCACTCAAAATCCCTTGAGCTGATCCACATGGATCTTTGTGGTCCAGTGAGAATCCAAAGCAGATCAGGTAAAAGATATGTATTAGTTATTGTTGATGATTTTTCTAGATTTACATGGGTAATCTTCCTTCATAGCAAGGATGAAACGTTTGATGAATTTATTTCATTTGCTAAGAAAGTTCAAAGGATAAGTGGTTTCAAATTGAAACACCTAAGATCTGACCATGGTATGGAGTTTGAAAACTCCAAGTTTGATGATTTTTGCAGTAATGAAGGATTAGATCACAACTTCTCTGCCCCAAGAACACCACAACAAAATGGTGTAGTTGAAAGAAAGAACCGGACCGTGGAGGATATGGCTAGAACAATGCTTATATCAAGCAATCTTCCAAAGAATTTTTGGGCAGAAGCTGTGAACACTACATGTTACATCATCAACAGGGTCATGCTAAGACCCATCACCAAGAAAACTCCTTATGAAATGTTCAAAGGAAGAAAACCAAATATCTCTTACTTTAGAGTCTTTGGATGTAGATGTTTTGTACACAACAATGGTAAAAACAATTTAGGCAAATTTGATGCTAGAATTGATGAAGCTGTCTTTATAGGATATGCTTTAAATAGTAAAGCATACAGAGTTTATAAAAAGAGAACTATGTGCGTAGAGGAAAGTGTCCATATTATCTTTGATGAAACAGACTCATTGCAGGAACCAAGTTATGAAAATGATTTTGAAATTGGGCTAACTCATCCTCAAGAGACTGACAATCTTGAGGAGGAACTGACTCCTGTAGGAACAATTAAGAAACATATTCCTGAAAATGAACTAACCGTTCCTGAGCCTGTTCCTCACGAGGAACAGGTAAATGAAGGAACAATAAATGCAGGAATACAGGCAGAAGAAACTCACACAGAGAATGATCAGGAACAAACTAAAGAACATCAAGTTGAAGGAACAGGAACAAGAAGATTTGAACCAAAATCTTGGAGGCACCAAAAGTCACATCCACTAGAGCTGATCATTAGCGACATTGAGAAGGGAACTCCAACAAGATCTCAACTTAGAAACTTTTGTGCCTTTCAAGCGTTCCTATCTATGATAGAACCTCGAGACCACAATGAAGCAATGTTAGAGTCTGACTGCATAAATGCCATGAAGAGGAACTGAATGAATTTCAGAGGAACAATGTATGGCACTTGGAGCCCAAACCCAAGAATCAGATGGTAATTTGGGTTAAAATGGGTCTTGAGGAACAAGCTAGATGAACATGGCACAGTGATAAAAAACAAGGCAAGACTCGTAGCAAAAGGCTACAACCAACAAGAAGTTATTAACTTTGATGAAACCTTTGCTCCAGTAGCTAGAATAGAAGCAATAAGAATTTTAGTATCATTTGCAGCTTTTATGGGATTTAGGTTGTACTAGATGGATGTTAAATGTGCATTTTTAAATGGATATCTATTGGAAGACATCTATGTGGAACAACCTCCAGGATTTGAAAATCCTGAGCTACCAAACCAGGTCTATAAGCTAGATAAAGCCCTATATGGGATGAAACAAGCTCTTAGATCTTGGTATGAAATACTTTTTAAATTCTTACTTGCTCATAATTTTGTTAGAGGCAAAGTTGATAGAACCTTGTTCCTTCAATAAAAAGGAATAGACATTTTAGTAGTACAAATTTATGTTGATGATATTATATTTGGTGCTACTAATGATTCTCTGTGGAAGGGTTTAGCTGACTTATTGAGCATTGAATTTGAAATGAGCATGATGGGAGAATTGAACTTCTTTCTTGGTTTGCAAATCAAGCAAACTGAAAAAGGAACAATGATCCGTCAGAAAAAGTATGTTAAGGAACTGCTAAAGAAATATGGAATGGAACAAGCCAAAACCAACCATACTCCTATAGGAACAGGAACAAGGTTGGATGAAGATCAAAACGGTAAATCAGTAGATCAAAAATTATACAGAGGTATGATTGGATCTCTTCTTTATTTAAGTGCAACTAGGCCTGATATTTCCTTCAGTTTGGTCTATGTGCTAGGTTCCAATCAAATCCAAAGGAATCCCACTTGATAGCTGTCACGAGGATCCTTAGGTATTGGAAAGGAAGTGACGATCTCTGTTTGCTCTATCCTCGTAGTGATACAGTTGACCTAGTTAGCTACTCTGATGATGACTATGCTGGAGATTTGGTGAATCGAAAAAGTACCTCAGGAACTTCCCAGTTCCTAGGAACAAGCTTAGTCTCTTGGGGATCCAAGAAACAACATACAGTTGCCTTGTCAACTGCTGAAGCTGAATATGTGGCTGCTGCTGCATGTTGTTCCCAAGTCTTATGGATCAAGCAACATGTACGTGATTTTGGTATTAAGTTTAAATGTGTTCGAATCTTTTGTGATAATACCAGTGCCATATGTATATCCAAGGACCCAGTTCACCACTCAAGGATCAAGCACATTCACATCAGACACCACTTCTTGAAAGACTATGATGAAAAGGGCTAAGTCAAAGTTGAATTTTGCCCTACAGAAAATCAAGCTGACATTTTTACCAAACCATTATTTAGGGACAGATTTGAAAAGATTCGCTTGGAACTAGGAATGATCAGAATTGTATAAAATGGCCTATAAAATTTGAACCCTATGTACTAGTCATTTCTAAGAGTGTCTTGCAATCTTCATGAATTAAATTTCATACACCTAGGGTCATGTCTAAGGACCCACATTTGTCTTTAAATATTATCCTTATTGTCCATGCACATATATAGAGTACGTAAACCAAAATAGCTTGTATAGTTTAAAAAGGGTCCGTATATACAAGAGCTAAGTTTTTCTTTTTCCACATTTTTATTCTCTCTCCTCCTCTCATTATGACTTCTCTGATTCATTGTATCAACCAAATTATTTACTCAAAATCAAATTCATTTAATTTAATTTAAAGAGGGGAAACAATAAATGAAACACGTTTACCCAAACCGTACCCAGTCAAATCACACCTCTTCACCTTCAACTCATTACACCTCATCATTACAATAAAAACCCAACACTTCACTTCACTGACAATTTTTACTGACCCACTTCACCTCTCACTGTTCATCTTCTCTCTCCTTCATCTCTCTACGTTCTTCACTCTCTCTTCTCCCATGGCACCCAAAAAGGCAACCTCTGAACCTCAAGAAAATTACCAAGCCAAAAAAACACCCTCCATGGACGAGCAAAGTGACCAAGAATCTTCTAATCCGAAAGACGATTCCACACATTCTCAAGAACCCATTTCTGACACTGAAGCAGCATCTCCCAAGCTTGAGGACGATGACGAGGATCAAGAAAGCAGTCAGGGGAGAGACCTTCAAATTCCCACAAAAAGGGGTAAGAAATCAGAATCCTTTCAATTTATTGTCGGATTCTGTGTTGATCTTGCATGGTGCAAGAAAGTAAAATGGAATGAATTTCTGCGTTTGTTAAAGTTTCAAAAATGGATGAAGTTAGTCTGTGTAGATGAGGGATTATATGAGGAAGAGATGAGTTCCTTCTGTGAGAATTTCAATAAAACAGCGGGAGTGTGTGTAAGCTTAGTGAATGGATGTGTGGTCACCTTCACTGAAAAGAAATTGAGTGAATGGTTTGAAGTACCTTCAGACGGGTACCAGGAGTATGTTAAAGGGAAGGGCAAACTAAACATCAATGGGGTCTCAAATGAAAAAATTCTTCAGTTTTTTCAAGGAAACCCTAACTCTATGTCCATTGACCAAAAAGATCTCTCTCCCTTTCACAAACTTTTGTTTGAGTTTGTTTGGCGTTTTGTTTTACCCCGATCTTCCAAGAGAACTCAAGCTAATCTAATGGACCTCTCAATAATGTACTGTTTAGCAAAGAATATCAAGATAAACTTTCCCGCCATCAAGCAAGCAGACAAGGGGATCAGGAACAAGGTGGATGCAGTATTTCCAAGATTGACTCCGTTGTCTCCAACATCTTCAAATGCCCCAAACCATAATTTCCACCCTCTCTTTAAACAATAATTTACTGGATAATTTTTTTTGGGTTTGTAATATCTGGTTGAACATTTTTTTCTTCTTTTTGCGTCTCTTCTTTTGACACATATCATTCTGAACTCTTCTTTCCTTGCTCTTGTGATATGCTCAATTTGATCCTTTTTGCTTGCACATGCTTTTTCTTTTCGTACTTGCTTGTGTTTGGATGGCTACTATTATGAGATGACTGTTTGAGCTACTTTAATTAATGCCTAGACTGTTGACTCTTTAGTGTTGCAGGGACATAACTTAGTTTTGATGATAACAAAAGGGGGAAAAGACTAGTTGGCTATCTAAAAACATTTCTTGTCTGACTAAGTTCCTAGAGCCTTTCTGATTGTCTCTGTCTCTAGTGGATCCAGTTCCTAGTCCAAATTTAGTTTAGACTTAGCTGTAAACTTTTCGTTTTAGACATTACTTTAGACTTAGACTTAGGATATAAATTTTTTTTGCCAACTTATTTGCCATCATCAAAAAGGGGGAATATTGTTGTACTCGTTATTTTGATGATGACAAATGAATAGTTTTTAACTTAGTTTTTAATTAGTATTTCTGTATGTAATTATTTATATAGTTTTATTTAATTGTTTTTTTTTATTTTTCCTAAAATAAACTTATGGAGAATTGGTTTAATAATGACCAAAATTAAGTTGTATAGGAAAATAGAATATTTAGTTATTTTGTGTAGAATTAATATTCTAATATTATGGAATATTGGATTCCGTAATATTAGTTGAGTCGGTTAATGGTTTACAGGAAAATAGACGTTGAAGAGCTGACGATGATGCGTGGCTGATTTGATGGGTTGAGGTCCTAGATTCTAGGGGCCATGATCTCAGCTAACCGCACATCAAACATATATCCTAACTACCAAAGACGAAGTCAAGAGCTGCTGAGAAGATCGTGGAAGACTCGAAGACTCATTCAAACCGTGCAAACACACGATCATGGAACGTGGCCTTAACATGGTCCATAACGGCTATGAAGGTGGAAGATAATGCCTAAAAACTTGCGTCCACTACAAAGAAGATGAAGAAGACCGTTGAAGATTCATCAAAGCTATATAAATTAAGTAGAACTCAATTTTAGTTCTTAAGACTTTCCACGATAATTGTGTAAATCTTTTAGAAAGTTATTTCGGTTTTATTCTCTTCAATAATTCATTGTATTCCATTAATCTGAGTTGGGGTGAGTGAAATTTTGTGAGAAAATTTCTACATTCAAGAGAGAAAGAGAGGAAAGAAAAAGAGAAGACTTTGAGTGAAGTCAAGAGAGGAAGTCACGTGTTCAGGGGGAACAAGGTGACTGGGAACCAGTTCCTAGAGGAACAGAGTGAGTTGCTGTTTATAATAGGGTGTAAGTTACTATTATAAATAAAAGGCCAAGATTTATTCCCAGAGAAAATAGGAATAAGATCTTGTTTAAAAGCAGTTCTAGTGTTCTTTGTTTTACTTCTCTTTATTTCATATTAACTTGTTAATTCCGCAAAAATAGCCCACAATAGTCTTTACTACAATTCACCCCCCCTCTCTTGTAGTAAACTTAGAAGTTCTATAGGACCAACAAGTAGGATATCATAATCAACGATTATTAGTTCTTATTCTTCATGATACGGCGCAAAATAAACTTACATTAAGCTTAGAAGGTTCATGGACACTTATAGCATGTATCATTTGAGGACACATGAATGAAACAAGGGAGTTTTGTTGAAACAATTAGCAAATTGGTCCATCAAAAACCTGTACTCAATAATAATTTTAATGTTAGGGAAATGAGTAGAGGGCAAGTGGTGAGTTATGGCAAGGTACTATATCGTAACTATTTGACTACTAAATATATATACGTAAAGAACTCACATTTGATAAACATGGTTGCATGACACATTGATACAAACCCCTTTTAGAAACTCCTCAATGTCCTCCCTCATGACCCTCGACACACCATCATTCTCGTAGTAGAAAAGGGGGGGATGTATTCGTAATGTAGTGGATTCATACTTATCGTCACTCTTCACCAAGTTGATGAAGTGTTTTTTGATCCAGTGGGAGAAAGGAGTTGACTCGGGGTGCTCCATCACAACTACCTACAGCTGATCGTGGGGTGTTTTTCGCTTTGCTTGAAGATGGTTCATTTACCTCCAATTGAATAGGATGCTCCAATTCATTGTAATGACCGTACAAGGTAAAACATTAAATTTTCATCACAAGATTAAACATTTTGTATAGATGACCGATACATTCATGTATTAAGATCTAAGTTAATTACCTCATCCTCTTCAAACAATACTAAATCCTTCGGCCATTGCAGGAAGTGACCTACCGCATCACCCACCTTAGTGGTTTCACCATCATCCGACTTTTCTGGGAGGGAAACAGCTGTGTGCTCTGGGTAGGCATAATCTAAGGACACCTTTCAATGGCTATCGAATTTCCTAGTACGAGTATGCATAACCCCAGAACATGGATACACCGTACCATCTCCAACCACAACTAAATTTCCATTGTAGGTATCTCTAACACAAAGTTTACATGGATTCTTACCCTAAACATAGATAAAATAACTAATATTAATAAGTTAATATAATCACAAGCACGTAAGACAAACATCTAATTAAAAACTTATTAGATTAACTAGATATATTAGGGAATCAAATATGGGCAGCCTTCTACATTCATCACTACATCATAAATTTGGTGTATTAGACTGCTAGTTGAGATCAGGAGAATTTTCATGGAGTTGTTTGGTCTTGCAAATGTTATGCACATTTCTGCATTTGTGCTCTCTGTTGAAAAGAGTATGTTTAAGAAAGACTTTTATTCTGTTAGGGTTAATTTGGGTGAAAGAAGCAATTCTGCAAATACTATGCCAGTTCTGAACTTTTTGAATATGTTGAATGCGCTATAGTCCTCTGTGCATTTCTTTCTAATTGCTTATTCAAATGATGTAGGGACTGCACCACCTGGTATGAAAGGAAAGCTTAATAATCTAAAGATTCAACTTCGAAAAAACTGCAACCATCCAGATCTCTTGGAGTCTGCTTATAATGGATCATGTGAGTGGCTAGGATGACCATACCCAAATAACAGAAAATCTTCTACTAAGTGTATTTCCTTTTGTTACTTTGTTTATCTCCCTGTGGCAGGCTTCTATCCTCCTGTAGAACAAATAGTTGGACAGTGTGGCAAGTTCCGGCTGCTGGACAGGTTGTTGACTAAGCTCTTTGCACGAAAGCACAAGGCAAGTTCTTTAACACATTGATTGGTTCTTATCTTTCTTTCCAGTCATTTAGTGCTTTAATAGTTATTTGCTACTATCAGATTGTAATATTCTCCCAGTGGACCAAAATTCTGGATATAATGGATTATTACTTCAGTGAGAAGGGTTTTCCAGTTTGCAGAATTGATGGCAGTGTGAAACTTGAAGAAAGGAGGAGACAGGTTAGGCTTGTCAGTTTGCACTAATGTTGTGCTGATTTATTAATTTTACTTTTTAAATGGTTGTTGCTTGAGTGTTACTGCTAGTTGGTACGCTTTGGACTTTTTTGTGTGGTGTTGGTGGGGGGGGGGAGAGGCCAACAACACCTATTTGGGTGTGCATGGAAAGAGAGGGCTGCATGTAGACCAACAACTACTGCTTGAGTGTACCTGTGGTTGTTGCGACTGCCGTTGTTTGTTTCCTTTGGGGGGGGGTAGTCTATGTGTGAGGTGTGGGAGGGGATGGGACTACTTGCTAGTAGAGCATAAATAAAAGTGCACTGAAGTCCATCACCACATGTAACCCTTGATATGTCTTAAACCCAACTAAGCAGCACAAGTTAGACAGTCAAGAAACACAACCTATAACAACATCGACCTAAACTCATGATGTCCACACTTTCAAGATTAACGTTAAGATATTTTGTTAATGGCTATATCTTAGGCTAATTACTAGGAAGGTTACCTAACTTAGGGGATTGTTGTATATCGTTTCCTAGTAAATTGCTGCTCTTAGTTTGTATATAATCAATAGTTTATTCAATGCAAATCAACTCAGTGAATCATGCCAATGGAACTTCACTAGAAAGTCCAAAAAAAACCTTAAGTGCTTAAGTGCATCCATGTTTATTCAAATCCTTAAGTGCTTGAAGGCAAACCTAAGCACAACTCCAAGAGGACAGGATCAAAAGGACTCAGGAATAAGTGGCACTGTCACATGCTCCACCTTTCCCTAATTCTAGATAGTTCTTTTGTTTAAATTAGTGTGACTAATTACTTTTGTGAAAAAAGATGAAAAGTTAGTAGTTATACCTCTAAAAGGGGGACAGTTGGTACATCTTGAACTTTTGGCATGGATACCGGGGTGGCGCGTCAGGATGCTGCTCACTACTACCCAATCTAATAGTACCACTGCCGATAAGATTCAGTGCTTCTTCCACCTTAGCAGCCACTTATTGTTCAAGTTTCTTGTCGAAATCTGCCTTGATTTCGAGGAGCTTCTGAGCAAAGTCGTCTTGTGATAGAAAACTATGAACCTCCTTGTTTGACACTTTGTTCTTCTTCTCTTCTCTCCCTAAACAAGTCTTAACACAATCACAACTCTTCATTGCAACTTCTTCAATTCCCACTCAACAATTTCCAAATAACACAACCAACTGATAGGATAAATTCGTATCACCTAATCAATGATAAATCCTAAGTCCTCTAACAATGATAGTCAAGGGAAGTACGGTCGAATCCACCGAGAGACGGAGTTCTAAGTTAATATTCAGCTAAACAACTACTTCAGACAAAATCAGGGAAGAATCAGCTGAACTACTAATTAAACACTATAAAGCGATATAAAGACGAGATTTAATCTATGAAATAAAGGTCTAGGGAATTAGTTCGGTCCACCATACTTATACTAATCACGGGATCAAAGGACTATCAGAACCTAGGTCAAGAATCGATAGATTAGAGCACGTGTCAAGCTATGGTTAAGTCTCAACGCCCATAATTCAACATATGCAGCATGTTCACAAACATAATCAAAATTATTGATGTGTACTATGCCTCTAAAAGTAGGACGAGTTTGTGCAAACAATTATTAACCTCAAGTAATCAATGAAACTGCGCAATAACATTAATTACTTAATAAGAACAAATAAAACCATAAACAATATAATCAAACCCTGGAAACTAATAGCAATTCAAAGTAATCAAGGTATAAACATGGTTTTCCTCCCTAAATCCCTAGAAATTAGACTACTCAGACATAATTAATCAACATTAATGAAACTAATATTAAACCCTAATTCTAACATCATGAATTAATTAATAATTAAACTATGGGAAGAACAACACCGAATGACGAAAAGCAATAACCTTTATTGAATTCAAATCCGAGGTTCAATCACCCCTTCAACTAATCTAAAGTGTTTAATCTAATAACACTCTCTAAAAACTAAACTAAGGGCAATGGAAATAAACTTGAATAAAAGCTGTCTATGAAATAATGAGGGTTAGCTATTTATAATAGCCCGAAAATCTAATTCAAAATGACAATTAAAAGATAGAATTTCGCGGAACCGAGTGTAGGACCTGATCGGGCAATGGGCCAGCCGATCGTCCCCACACAAAAAATGCCCAACTTTGCGTTTCTCTTCTCGCAGCAGCAACAATCAAAATAGGAGCAACGGGCCTCCCACCCGATCGGGTCGGGTGCATTGTGCCCGATCGGGCCTTGTGACTCTAAGCCTAGCAGTATCTTATACGCAAGCAGCAAGGAGCAGCTCAATGGCTCCACTTGGGCCCTCACCCGACCTCATTGGACCATGAATGCCCTATCGGGCCTGGGCACATTTGAGACCCTCTCTTCGCTCTCTTGGACGCAAAGCAGCAGAAACCTTCGTCACGATATGGGCCTGCCCGATCCAGTAGAGCCAAACTTAGCTCAACCATTTTTCCTCACTTCTTCACCCGATTGGGTCGGGCAATGTCAGCCCGATCGAAGCCCGATACGTTTCCACCCGATCACATGATCTTCGCCTGTTCTGGCCATATTTCGCCCGATCAGAGTACGGGAAAGCTCCTTTTTACTCATTGACTCTCAATTCTTCACGTTTAGAGGTCTCGGGACCTCCTAAATCATCCATAAAGCTCATAACCATTCCTACGTATCTCGTAATAACTCGTAAAGCCGTGGTTGTTTCCCAACATATCGGATTTAAGGAGAAAACTCCCTAAAGCCTGTAATTCAACACTAAAACACAAAACCACGACTACAGAGAAAGTACTAGTATAAAATAGCTCTGAAGCGCTCAAATGACGCACTAATTAGCTTATAAATATGGGAGAAAACTCTATATAAATACGTGATATCACCAACACCATAATTTCAATTGATAAACATCATCAACAACAACCAATAATGACACTAAACAACCAACAACCAACAATGACACTAAATACTCTTATATGAATTCAAGTATAAGAATTTTAAGCAAGAACAAAGAGTATTAGGTAAAAGATATTTATACCCCAAAGTTGGTTGTTTTGTGGCAAGGGAAGACAATGGAGGTTGTAGAAAGCTTTCTTAATCTTCAATAATGAATTTCCAAGCTCCGATTGTGGTGAAAATTGCTCCAAATGAAAACCCCCAAATTCTAGGGTTTGTATAAGTGTGAATAATTTCAGAATTTTTTTGAAGACCGTGAGTAACGTGAGTGTGAAGAGAAAGATTATGTGAGGATTTGAAGAAAATGAGGAAGATTGAGGGAGTAATTGAGGGAGATTGAGGTTTTGAGGGTGTGTGAGTGTGAGCTAAAGTGAGAAGGAGAGTGGTGTGAGATGAGTGTAGGACGAGTGAAATGAGGGGGGGGGGTGTTGGGGTGTGTCGAGATTATGCGAAAAGAGGGGAGCAGGGCAGGCCCAAGTCGCGACACGTGACAGGCGTCGTGACCCGCGACTGGGCCATCGCGATTGGAAACTGTCTCGCTCGTTTCCTCTTTTTTCCTTTCTTTCTTGTCTCTTATCTTCCCTTGTTCTTGCTTAGCATGGCTTGAAGTCTACAAACTCCCACCTCACTTTTGTCCACCTTTTCACTCTTTTTCATTTCTTATATACTCATGAGTGTCGCTTTCAATATTCATTCCAGATTTCTTGAATCACGAGCCAACCATTCACACAAACTTCTCACAAAGTTCAAACTTCTCAAACTAACTTCATGCATTCTCCATGGATTTCCTGCGAAAAGCACAACCAAAAAGCATAAAATCCTACAAAAAAAAGAGAAACTAACTTTATACAAATATATACATCAAGGCTCGTTTATTTAACGTCGTCGACACGACGTTGCGAACCTCAAAGACTTATTCGTACTCAGGGTCACTGAGAGGAACATCCTCAGTCCACGCTTGCTGAAAACATTCAAAGTACGGCTTCAGCCGCTGCCCATTCACCTGAAGAACCTTCAATGTAGCTTCACTCATGATCTCCACAGCTCCATGAGGAAATAATTTTGTGATATTAAAGGGCCCAGTCCAACAAGAACGGAGCTTTCTGGAAAGAGGCGTAAACGGGATTGAAAAAGAATAACTCTTTGACCAACCTTGAGTTCCTTCCTTATTATCAACTTATCATGCCATGCCTTCGTCTTAGCCTTGTAGATTGCCGCATTCTCATAGGATTCATTCTAGATTTCCTCCAACTCTTGAAGCTGCAACTTCCTATGTAATCCGGCTTCGTCAATGTTCATGTTAAAGCTCTTTAATGCCCAATATGATTTGTTCTCAAGCTCCACCGGAAGGTGACACGGCTTTCCAAACACCAAGCGGTATGGGGACATACCAATAGGTGTCTTGTAAGTTGTCCTGTAGGCCCACAATGCATCCTCTAACTGAAAGCTTCAATCCTTCCTACTTGGATTCACTATTTTTTCAAGGATGGATTTGATCTCTCGGTTTGATACCTCCGCTTGACCATTTGTTTGTGGATGGTATGTTGTGGACGTCTGGTGGGTCACTATTGTTTCCATTAATTATGAAGACATGTTACATTGGTGCTATTAAAGACAGATAGGACCTACTCACTTGTCGATTTTCATGAAGTAAATGCCTATATTTAATATCCCTTATGAGTCTTTCCGTACTTGACCGAAAAGTGCCAAGAAGATATTTAGCTCATGTATTGTTTTTGCTATTTTAATACTTTATCTCCTTTAACACCGATCAATGACGAACACGAGTTGATTAGTTAGCTCTTATTTTTTACCAGTATAAAGGGAAGAATTATAACACTTTTCTTTGCATCTTATACCGAGAACTGAGTATGGTAAATTATATTATTTATTTTATGCTTAATATATGATAAGAAAGTGAACAAATAATATTGATAAATTACATATAGTAGTCATTGGATGTTACCGGTCATTAGTCCATGGATTGAAGTGGCCTCGTGTTTTGGCTTGATCCCGCTAAAGCAAAAAATAATGTTCGTGAATTTGCCCAAACGACCACTAATGAGTATGTACCCATAATTTTCTTTAAATGGTATTTAACCGTATAATATTATTATTTATTGTCAAATTACTATTCAATGTATTAGTGGAACCAAAATTTTTAGCCCAAAATATCGCAAGGAGATTAAGAAATTATTAAAAGAATGTGGCAGTTAAGTGGAAGAAACTAGGTATGACATTTTTAATTTAAACTTTTAGTAGATTATAACTGAGACAATATTGATGTAATACAATGTATTATCAAACTAATTTCATGAATTCTTGTATGAAAAAGTGTCCTCGTCAACCCCAAGACTGAAAGAATTGATCATACTATATTTGTTGGTACATGCTTTAGACCAAAAAAAAGTCGGCAACCAATTCGTGCAAAGGTATTTGTTTTCTTGTCCTTGTAACAAATCTTTATTTGTTGTAACGGAGGAGGCGCTAAAGAATAATAAAGAATGTGAAAGATAAAAGCACACACATAATTTAACGTGGTTCACTAACAATGTGCTAGCTACGTACACCACACCAAAGGGAGAATAGTTTAGGGAAATTCCCAACGGTAAACTCCTAGAATTGGCTTCTCTTAGTAGTACACTTCCACCTTTTTGACTTGTTAATGGTACACCAGTAGTTTGAAATCCTCCATACCGTGATCATTCCGTTAAGTAAAAAGTTAGTTTATGGTTAATTAGGGTTAGAGGTTTATCTCATTTTGCGTGCTTTGACTTTTTCAAGGTTAAGAAGACGTTTTTTCGAAAAACAGACACCACTGTGCGCCCTTTATGGGCAAGAATTTCGAGAATCCCTATGAAATGAGTACCAATAAGCCGAGTTTTCGATCACGTACCTCGAGATGACTTTTTGATAGCCGAAAAAGAACCCTTGAAGTACGTGCTCAAAAACCCGACTTGTAGGTACCCGTTTTGAAGGGATTTTCAAAATTATTGCCCATAAAGGGTGCATGGTGGTGTCCGTTTTTCGAAAAATATGTCATCTTCACCTTGAAATAACCATAGCACAGAAAACGAGGCAAATCCCTAACTCTAATTAACCCTAATTAACCCTAAACTAACATTTTAGTTAACGGAATGTTCACGCTAGGGAAGATTTCAAACTACAGGTGTACCATTAAGAAGTCAAAAACATAGAAATGCACCAGTGAGAGAAGCCAATTCTAGGAGTGTACCGTTGGGAATATTCCGATAGTTTATTAGGAGAGAATGCAAAATCATATATAATAGTAGTGTCAGGCAACACTAAGATAATCAGATGAGTGAATACTAAATTCAATACGGTTATAAGCTTAACCTAAGGGTTTATATAAGCACCCTTAAAGTTAATCTAAACAGATATGGGCCTAAAACCCATAACAGAATACAAGGTTTAGTCAAACCTTATAACACCCAAAAAGCTAAGGGGGGTGTTTCCCCCTTTAACCCTATCAGGGCGCTTCGTCCCTAGACCTAGACTCGCTAACCGGGTAGCGAAGCTCCCTTGCTTGGTTATTCAAACCAATAGATATTCAAAGCATATCTAACAAATATCCACATCGACTTGAATTTTCCCAAAACCACTAGACTATAGATTTACCAGATGCAACAGCCAAGTTCCAGATGTACTAGACTCTCCCTCTGTGCTAGATTGCCCCATAGGAGGCCCTGACTGTCAGGAATGCTTCATCCGAAACCACAGACTCTGAAATTTCCCCTAAGGGCCCAGATTGTTCCATAAGGAACCTAGACTCCCACTTAAGGGAACATACTCTAATGAATTAGAACATTCAGCAAGTCCAAGTAATGTTAGAACTTGTCATGTGGAACAGACTTTGTGAACATGTCTGCTGGATTATCAGCAACTCTTCTCGTTCCTCAGGAAACGATACCTCACATCAATGTGCTTAGTCCTCTCATGATGGACTTGATCCTTGGCTAAACATATTGCAATAAGACTGTCACAATAAAACCACAGCCTGATCATGATGTAAACCCAATATCACCTACTAGCCCCTTCAACCATATTACCACCTTAGCAGCTTCAGTCAACGCCATGTACTCTGCCTCAGTAATAGACATAGTCATTGTAGCCTATAGAGTTTTCCTTCCAGCTCATCATTGAAACTCCAAGAGTGAGCATATAGCCAGTCATAGATCTTCTACTGTCCATACCTCCAGCATAATAAAAATCAGAATAGCCAGTTATTAAACACTGTGCATCATTCCCATAAACAAGACCCACATCAGACGTACCTCTAAGGCATCTAAATATCCTCTTCACAGCCTACTAGTGCTCCTTTCCAGGTTGACTCATGAACCTGCTGACAACACTCACGACATGTACATGATCACGCCTACTGCAGACCTAGCATACAACAAGCTACCTACTACACTAGCATACGGGACTCGATCGAGACATGAACTCCTTCTTAGCTTCAGACTGAGGTGAAAACACAGCAGACAGACGCACATTCACAGCGCTAGGAGTATCTATAGGTTTTAGCTGATGACATGCCAAACCTTGACGATAACTCCTCAATGTAGCCCTTTTGTGAGACAAAGAGCTTACTCAGTTTCCTATCCTTATAAATCTCCATATCAAGAATTTTCGATGCAGCACCAAGATCCTTCATCTTAAACTCTGAACTGAGAAAAACCTTCAACGTTTGTATATCAGACTTGGACTTTACATCTACCAGTATATCATCTACATGTAGGATCAAATAGATCATTGAACCATCAACGCACTTGTTGTGATACACAAAAAAATCATACGGACTCCTAATATAGCATGACTCCACCATATAGCTGTCAACCCTCTTATACCACTGCCTAGGAGACTGCTTGAGCCCATACAAGGACTTCTTTAGTCTGCATACATAGTCTTCTCTGTTAGGAACTTCCAACCCCTCTGACTAAGTCATATAAATCTCTTCGTCCAACTGTTCATGTAGAAAAGGTGTCTTCACATCTAGTTGCTCAAGTTCCAGATTCTGATGTGCCACCATAGCTAGTAACATCCCGATGGAAGTGTGTCTAACCACTGGTGAGAGTATCTCATTATAGTCAACTCGCTCTGTCTGTATGAACCCTCTTGCAACAACACGAGCTTTATACTTGATTCCCTCATATGGTGAAATTCAAACCTTCTTCCTGAAGACCCATTTACAAATAAAAATATTCCTCTCCTTAGGCTACTTTACAAGCTCCTAAGTCTAATTCTTGTCCAGAGACTCTATCTCATCCCCCATTGCAGGGAGCCATTGTGCAGACTCGCTCCTAGAAATTACTTCTCTGTAAGTAGATGGCTCATAAAGATCCATCTCCTCAGCAACTTGTAGAGCATATGCGGCCATATTCTCAAAATTGTGCCTCTTTGGAGGTGTGTCCCAACCCAGCTTATTTGGAGGTCCAACTCCAACTCTTCTAAACCTGTAAGGGACTAGCACTACTACAAAAATACCCTATCGTGTCGCCTGTAAATAGGCTACCGCGTCCCCTGGATGGCGACTCTGTTGCTGGGGACATGAAAGGTCTACATATATGGTATTGCCTGGGAACCGACAAAAAACCAACCAATTGCGTCGCCTCTTAACTAGGAGGCGACACTATAGGCCAATTTCACCACAAAGAACTTACCCATATGCGTCGCCTGCCACTTAATACATGACGCGTAAAATACGCTAATGTGTCGCCTATTATAAATGAGGCGACACTATAGGTCAAATTTGCCACAAATAACTTACCTTTATGCGTCGCCTGCAACTTAATACATGATGCGTGAATTAAGCTAATGTGTCGCCTATTATAAATGAGGCGACACGATAGGTCATCTTGCAACAAACAAAACTAGTTTATGCGTCACCTCTTTCTTCAGAGGCGACACGATAGGTGTGCTACCGTGACGCCCATAACCTAGCAGGAGATGCATAAACTTATGTTTTCTTTTTCTTTTACTTGTATTACGTATAAATTCTACCATGCAATCATAAATTGAAATTAAACGTTAAATATTAAAAGTTTTAAAAAATAAATATTCAATCATTTCATAACCTCCATATCATAACAAAAACACATTATCTTTTACAATATAAAATCTAACTATTGATACATAAATCTTACCAACATTGAACGTTTAGCAAATAGTTGTGCAAAAATACAAAACTTCAAGGTTCAAAAAGGCAACCTCTGAACCTCAAGAAAATTACCCAGCCGAAAAAACACCCTCCATGGACGAGCAAAGTGACCAAGAATCTTCTAATCCGAAAGACGATTCCACACATTCTCAAGAACCCATTTCTGACACTGAAGCGGCATCTCCCAAGCCTGAGGACGATGACGAGGATCAAGAAAGCAGTCAGGGGAGAGACCTTCAGATTCCCACAAAAAGGGGTAAGAAATCAGAATCCTTTTAATTTATTGTCGGATTCTGTGTTGATCTTGCATGGTGCAAGAAAGTAAAATGGAATGAATTTCTAAGTTTAAAAAATGGATGAAGTTAGTCTGTGTAGATGAGGGATTATATGAGGAAGAGATGAGTTCCTTCTATAAGAATTTCAATAAAACAGAGGGAGTGTGTGTAAGCTTAGTGAATGGATGTGTGGTCACCTTTACTGCAAAGAAATTGAGTGAATGGTTTGAAGTACCTTCAGATGGGTACCAGGAGTATGTTAAAGGGAAGGGCAAACTAAACATCAATGGGGTCTCAAATGAAAAAAATCTTCAGCTTTTTCAAGGAAACCCTAACTCTATGTCCATTGACCAAAAATATCTCTCTCCCTTTCACAAACTTTTGTTTCAGTTTGTTTGGCGTTTTATTTTACCCCGATCTTCCAAGAGAACTCAAGCTAATCTAATGGACCTCTCAATAATGTACTGTTTAGCAAAGAATATCAAGATAAACTTTCCCGCCATCAAGCCAGCAGACAAGGGGATCAGGCAGTGATTTCCAAGATTGACTCCGTTGTCTCCAACATCTTCAAACGCCCCAAACCATAATTTCCCCCTCTCTTTAAACAATAATTTACTGGATAATTTTTTTTTGGGTTTGTAATATCTGGTTGAACATTTTTTTTCTTCTTTTTGCATGTCTTCTTTTGACACAGATCATTCTGAACTCTTCTTTCCTTGCTCTTGTGACATGCTTAATCTGATCCTTTTTGCTTGCACATGCTTTTTCTTTTCGTACTTGCTTGTGTTTTGATGTTTACTATTATAATATGACTGTTTGAGCTACTTTAATTGATGCCTAGACTGTTGACTCTTTAGTGCTGCAGGGACATAACTTAGTTTTGATGATAACAAAAGGGGGAAAAGACTAGTTGGCTATCTAAAAACATTTCTGGTCTGACTTAGTTCCTAAAGCCTTTCTGATTGTCTCTGTCTCTAGTGGATCCAGTTCCTAGTCCAAATTGAGTTTAGACTTAGCTGTAGACTTTTCGTTTTAGACTTTACTTTAGACTTAGACTTAGGATAGAAATTTTTTTTGCCAACTTATTTGCCATCATCAAAAAGGGGGAATATTGTTGTACTCGTTATTTTGATGATGACAAATGAATAGTTTTTAACTTAGTTTTTTATTAGTTTTTCTTTATGTAATTATTTATATAGTTTTATTTAATTATTTTGTTATTTTGCCTAAAATAAACTTATGGAGAATTGGTTTAATAATAACAAAAATTAAGTTGTTTAGGAAAATAGAATATTTAGTTATTTTGTGTAGAATTAATATTCTTATATTATGGAATATTGGATTCCATAATATTAGTTGAGTTTGTTAATGGTTTACAGGAAAATAGACGTTGAAGAGCTGACGATGATGCGTGGCTGAATTGATGGGTTGAGGTCCTAGATTCTAGGGGCCATGATCTCAGCTAACCGCACATCAAACCGTTGACTTCGAATGAGAGGAACTTCTATGGAACAAAATGGTTTGAGAGTTTTATATGGCCCTCTTAATCTTCCCTTCTATACTAATCTTATAGAAGGCCTACCGGATCGTTTCCGCTTTCGAAACACTCAAGCTAACCTCCTTTTACATGAAGAACCTAATGAACCACCTACTCGACGTCATTTCGATGCGCCTGGTCAACCTATTCCTCTGAACAACCCTGAGTTCGACTCCTTGTAGACTGACAGTGACTATTTTTTATGTGGAAGAGGGGTTTGAAACTCCTACTCAGCTACATGCAAATTCCTCATCACCTACTACCCCACAACCTACCCAAACCATCTCTTCCTCCCCCTCCAATCGTGTTTCACAATCGACAGGTACACAATTAGGGTTATCTTCCTCAGATCCCTATGCAAATATACAATCTCCTCAATCCACCCTTCAAAACCCTTACTATGAACATGGCGAATCATCAAATGCACCTCCACCAACTCATCACCCTCACCATGCTAAACCTATTTTTGATACTCTTGGTATTTCACAATGGGCATCCAAACCTTTCGCTGCAGCTAAACGCGATTCCAATACTCACAATAGCCCAACTTACCCTAACCCAACTACCAATACTATAACACCATCTGTCCCAATTAATCCTTCACAACCTATCCCACCATCAAATTTATTAGATGATATCCTAACCACATTATCCGTTCCTCTTCCGACAAAACCATTTTCTACTTCAACAACCAACTCCAACCATCATGGAATATACATTCCAACCCAATAAACAATAATCCCCAACAAATCACTCATCAATCAAACAACGCACCACTCATTCAACCAACAAGCATCATTAGCAAAACTCCAATCTTATCTAGAGCTGGATTAAGACTTAGACACCTACTCATCCCCACTCGACGAGTTCGCATCCACCCTCATGATCCTTTTAATCATTCTTCATCCTCCCTTTTTCTATACATACCTCACCTATTTCTCACCCTCTAGATTCTCCGGAATTTGATCCACCAAACTCCCCACAATCTCCAGCACTTGAACCACCATTACCTCGTCTTATCCACTTCACTCTTTCTAGATATTGGCCACGTAAGCGATTCCGTCTACCTGGTCACTACCGCAGTACTTCTTTAGAGATGCAACTTAAGTATGGCACCTTTACTGAAAAGAAATTGAGTGAATGGTTTGAAGTACCTTCAGATGGGTACCAGGAGTATGTTAAAGGGAAGGGCAAACTAAAAATCAATGGGGTCTCAAATGAAAAAATTCTTCAGTTTTTTCAAGGAAACCCTAACTCTATGTCCATTGACCAAAAATATCTCTCTCCCTTTCACAAACTTTTTTTCAGTTTGTTTGGCATTTTGTTTTACTCCAATCTTCCAAGAGAACTCAAGCTAATCTAATGGACCTCTCAATAATGTACTGTTTAGCAAAGAATATCAATATAAACTTTCCCGCCATCAAGCAAGAAGACAAGGGGATCAGGAACAAGGTGGATGCAGTGATTTCCAAGATTGACTCCGTTGTCTCCAACATCTTCAAACGCCCCAAACCATAATTTCCCCCCTCTCTTTAAACAATAATTTACTGGATAATTTTTTTTTTGGGTTTGTAATATCGGGTTGAACATTTTTTTTCTTCTTTTTGCGTGTCTTCTTTTGACACAGATCATTCTGAACTCTTCTTTCCTTGCTCTTGTGATATGCTCAATTTGATCCTTTTTGCTTGCACATGCTTTTTCTTTTCGTACTTGCTTGTGTTTGGATGGCTACTACTATGAGATGACTATTTGAGCTACTTTAATTGATGCCTAGGCTGTTGATTCTTTAGTGCTGCAGGGACATAACTTAGTTTTGATGATAACAAAAGGGGGAAAAGACTAGTTGGCTATCTAAAAACATTTCTGGTCTGACTTAGTTCCTAGAGCCTTTCTGATTGTCTCTGTCTCTAGTGGATCCAGTTCCTAGTCCAAATTTAGTTTAGACTTAGCTGTAGACTTTTTCGTTTTAGACATTACTTTAGACTTAGACTTAGGATAGAAATTTTTTTTGCCAACTTATTTGCCATCATCAAAAAGGGGGAATATTGTTGTACTCGTTATTTTGATGATGACAAATGAATAGTTTTTAACTTAGTTTTTAATTAGTATTTATTTATGTAATTATTTATATAGTTTTATTTAATTATTTTTTTTATTTTGCCTAAAATAAACTTATGGAGAATTGGTTTAATAATAACCAAAATTAAGTTGTTTAGGAAAATAGAATATTTAGTTATTTTGTGTAGAATGAATATTCTAATATTATGGAATATTGGATTCCATAATATTAGTTGAGTCGGTTAATGGTTTACAGGAAAATAGACGTTGAAGAGCTGACGATGATGCGTGGCTGAATTGATGGGTTGAGGTCCTAGATTCTAGGGGCCATGATCTCAGCTAACCGCACATCAAACATATATCCTAACTGCCAAAGACGAAGTCAAGAGCTGCTGAGAAGATCGTGGAAGACTCGAAGACTCATTCAAACCGTGCAAACACACGATCATGGAACGTGGCCTTAACATGGTCCATAACGGCTATGAAGGTGGAAGATAATGCCTAAAAACTTGCGTCCACTACAAAGAAGCTGAAGAAGACCGTTGAAGATTCATCAAAGCTATATAAATTAAGTAGAACTCAATTTTAGTTCTTAAGACTTTCCACGATAATTGTGTAAATCTTTTAGAAAGTTATTTCGGTTTTATTCTCTTCAAAAATTCATTGTATTCATTACTCTGAGTTGGGGTGAGTGAAATTTTGTGAGAAAATTTCTACATTCAAGAGAGAAAGAGAGGAAAGAGAAAGAGAAGACTTCGAGTGAAGTCAAGAGAGGAAGTCACGTGTTCAGGGGGAACAAGGTGACTGGGAACCAGTTCCTAGAGGAACAGAGTGAGTTGCTGTTTATAATAGGGTGTAAGTTACTATTATAAATAAAAGGCCAAGATTTATTCCCAGAGAAAATAGGAATAAGATCTTGTTTAAAAGCAGTTCTAGTGTTCTTTGTTTTAACTTCTCTTTATTTCATATTAACTTGTTAATTCCGCAAAAATAGCCCACAATAGTCTTTACTACAATTCACCCCCCCTCTCTTGTAGTAAACTTAGAAGTTCTATAGGACCAACAAGTAGGATATCATAATCAACGATTATTAGTTCTTATTCTTCATGATACGGCGCAAAATAAACTTACATTAAGCTTAGAAGGTTCATGGACACTTATAGCATGTATCATTTGAGGACACATGAATGAAACAAGGGAGTTTTGTTGAAACAATTAGCAAATTCGTCCATCAAAAACCTGTACTCAATAATAATTTTAATGTTAGGGAAATGAGTAGAGGGCAAGTGGTGAGTTATGGCAAGGTACTATATCGTAACTATTTGACTACTAAATATATATACGGAAAGAACTCACATTTGATAAACATGGTTGCATGACACATTGATACAAACCCCTTTTAGAAACTCCTCAATGTCCTCCCTCATGACCCTCGACACACCATCATTCTCGTAGTAGAAAAGGGGGGGGATGTATTCGTAATGTAGTGGATTCATACTTATCGTCACTCTTCACCAAGTTGTTGAAGTGTTTTTTGATCCAGTGGGAGAAAGGAGTTGACTCGGGGTGCTCCATCACAACTACCTACAGCTGATCGTGGGGTGTTTTTCGCTTTGCTTGAAGATGGTTCATTTACCTCCAATTGAATAGGATGCTCCAATTCATTGTAATGACCGTACAAGGTAAAACATTAAATTTTCATCACAAAATTAAACATTTTGTATAGATGACCGATACATTCATGTATTAAGATATTAGTTAATTACCTCATCCTCTTCAAACAATACTAAATCCTTCGGCCATTGCAGGAAGTGACCTACCGCATCACCCACCTTAGTGGTTTCACCATCATCCGACTTTTCTGGGAGGGAAACAGCTGTGTGCTCTGGGCAGGCATAATCTAAGGACACCTTTCAATGGCTATCGAATTTCCTAGTCCGAGTATGCATAACCCCAGAACATGGATACACCGTACCATCTCCAACCACAACTAAATTTCCATTGTAGGTATCTATAACACAAAGTTTACATGGATTCTTACCCTAAACATAGATAAAATAACTAATATTAATAAGTTAATATAATCACAAGCACGTAAGACAAACATCTAATTAAAAACTTATTAGATGAACTAGATATATTAGGGAATCAAATATGGGCAGCCTTCTACATTCATCACTACATCATAAATTTGATGTATTAGACTGCTAGTTGAGATCAGGAGAATTTCCATGGAGTTGTTTGGTCTTGCAAATGTTATGCACATTTCTGCATTTGTGCTCTCTGTTGAAAAGAGTATGTTTAAGAAAGACTTTTATTCTGTTAGGGTTAATTTGGGTGAAAGAAACAATTCTGCAAATACTATGCCAGTTCTGAACTTTTTGAATATGTTGAGTGCGCTATAGTCCTCTGTGCATTTCTTTCTAATTGCTTAATCAACTGATGTAGGGACTGCACCACCTGGTATGAAAGGAAAGCTTAATAATCTAAAGATTCAACTTCGAAAAAACTGCAACCATCCAGATCTCTTGGAGTCTGCTTATAATGGATTATGTGAGTGGCTAGGATGACCATACCCAAATAACAGAAAATCTTCTACTAAGTGTATTTCCTTTTGTGACTTTGTTTATCTCCCTGTGGCAGGCTTTTATCCTCCTGTAGAGCAAATAGTTGGACAGTGTCGCAAGTTCCAGCTGCTGGACAGGTTGTTGACTAAGCTCTTTGCACGAAAGCACAAGGGAAGTTCTTTAACACATTGATTGGTGCTTATCTTTCTTTCCAGTCATTTAGTGCTTTAATAGTTATTTGCTACTATCAGGTTGTAATATTCTCCCAGTGGACCAAAATTATGGATATAATGGATTATTACTTTAGTGAGAAGGGTTTTCCAGTTTGCAGAATTGATGGCAGTGTGAAACTTGAAGAAAGGAGGAGACAGGTTAGGCTTGTCAGTTTGCACTAATGTTGTGCTGATTTATTCATTTTACTTTTTAAATGGTTGTTGCTTGAGTGTTACTGCTAGTTGGTACGCTTTGGACTTTTTTGTGTGGTGTTGGTGTTGGGGGGGGGAGATAGGCCAACAACACCTATTTGGGTGTGCATGGAAAGAGAGGGCTGCATGTAGACCAACAACTACTGCTTCAGTGTACCTGTGGTTATTGCGACTGCCGTTGTTTGTTTCCTTTGGGGGGGGGTAGTCTATGTGTGAGGTGTGGGAGGGGATGGGACTACTTGCTCGTAGAGCATAAATAAGAGTGCACTGAAGTCCATCACCACATGTAACCCTTGATATGTCTTAAACCAACCTAAGCAGCACAAGTTAGACAGTCAAGAAACACAACCTATAACAACATCGACCTAAACTCATGATGTCCACACTTTCAAGATTAACGTTAAGATATTTTGTTAATGGCTATATCTTAGGCTAATTACTAGGAAGGTTACCTAACTTAGGGGATTGTTGTATATCCTTTCCTAGTAAATTGCTGGTCTTAGTTTGTATATAATCAATAGTTTATTCAATGCAAATCAACTCAGTGAATCATGCCAATGGAACTTCACTAGAAAGTCCAAAAAAAACCTTAAGTGCTTAAGTGCATCCATGTTTATTCAAATCCTTAAGTGCTTGAAGGCAAACCTAAGCACAACACAAAGAAGACAGGATCAAAAGGACTCAGGAATAAGTGGCACTGTCACATGCTCCACCTTTCCCTAATTCTAGATAGATCTTTTGTTTAAATTAGTGTGACTAATTACTTTTGTGAAAAAAGATGAAAAGTTAGTAGTTATACCTCTAAAAGGGGGACAGTTGGTACATCTTGAACTTTTGGCATGGATACCGGGGTGGCGCGTCAGGATGCTGCTCACTACTACCCAATCTAATAGTACCACTGCCGATAAGATTCCTCAGTGCTTCTTCCACCTTAGCAGCCACTTATTGTTAAAGTTTCTTGTCGAAATCTGCCTTGATTTCGAGGAGCTTCTGAGCAAAGTCGGCTTGTGATAGAAAACTATGAACCTCCTTGTTTGACACTTTGTTCTTCTTCTCTTCTCTCCCTAAACAAGTCTTAACACAATCAAAACTCTTCATTGCAACTTCTTCAATTCCCACTCAACAATTTCCAAATAACACAACCAACTGATAGGATAAATTCGTATCACCTAATCAATGATAAATCCTAAGTCCTCTAACAATGATAGTCAAGGGAAGTACGGTCGAATCCACCGAGAGACGGAGTTCTAAGTTAATATTCAGCTAAACAACTACTTCAGACAAAATCAGGGAAGAATCAGCTGAACTACTAATTAAACACTATAAAGCGATATAAAGACGAGATTTAATCTATGAAATAAAGGTCTAGGGAATTAGTTCGGTCCACCATACTTATACTAATCACGAGATCAAAGGACTATCAGAACCTAGGTCAAGAATCGATAGATTAGAGCACGTGTCAAGCTATGGTTAAGTCTCAACGCCCATAATTCAACATATGCAGCATGTTCACAAACATAATCAAAATTATTGATGTGTACTATGCCTCTAAAAGTAGGACGAGTTTGTGCAAACAATTATTAACCTCAAGCAATAAATGAAACTGCGCAATAACATTAATTACTTAATAAGAACAAATAAAACCATAAACAATATAATCAAACCCTGGAAACTAATATCAATTCAAAGTAATCAAGGTATAAACATGGTTTTCCTCCCTAAATCCCTAGAAATTAGACTACTCAGACATAATTAATCAACATTAATGAAACTAATATTAAACCCTAATTCTAACATAATGATTTAATTAAGAATTAAACTATGGGAAGAACAACACCGAATGACGAAAAGCAATAACCTTTATTGAATTCAAATCTGAGGTTCAATCACCCCTTCAACTAATCTAAAGTGTTTAATCTAATAACACTCTCTAAAAACTAAACTAAGGGCAATGGAAATAAACTTGAATAAAAGCTGTCTATGAAATAATGAGGGTTAGCTATTTATAATAGCCCGAAAATCTAATTAAAAACGACAATTAAAAGATAGAATTTCGCGGAACCGAGTGTAGGACCTGATCGGGCAATGGGCCAGCCGATCGTCCACACACAAAAAATGCCCAGCTTTGCGTTTCTCTTCTCGCAGCAGCAACAATCAAAATAGGAGGAACGGGCCTCCCACCCGATCGGGTCGGGTGCATTGTGCCCGATCAGGCCTTGTGACTCTAAGCCTAGCAGTATCTTATACGCAAGCAGCAAGGAGCAGCTCAATGGCTCCACTTGGGCCCTCACCCGACCTCATTGGACCATGAATGCCCGATCGGGCCTGGGCACATTTGAGCCCCTCTCTTCGCTCTCTTGGACGCAAAGCAGCAGAAACCTTCGTCACGATATGGGCCTGCCCGATCCAGTAGAGCCAAACTTAGCTCAACAATTTTTCCTCACTTCTTCACCCGATTGGGTCGGGCAATGTCAGCCCGATCGAAGCCCGAAACGTTTCCACCCGATCACATGATCTTCGCCCGTTCTGGCCATATTTCGCCCGATCAGAGTACGGGAAAGCTCCTTTTGACTCATTGACTCTCAATTCTTCACGTTTAGAGGTCTCGGGACCTCCTAAATCATCCATAAAGCTCATAACCATTCCTACGTATCTCGTAATAACTCGTAAAGCCGTGGTTGTTTCCCAATATCTCGGATTTAAGGAGAAAACTCCCTAAAGCCTGCAATTCAACACTAAAACACAAAAGCACAACTACAGAGAAACTACTAGTATAAAATAGCTCTGAAGCGCTCAAATGACGCACTAATTAGCTTATACATATGGGAGAAAACTCTATATAAATACCTGATATCACCAACACCATAATTTCAATTGATAAACATCATCAACAACAACCAATAATGACACTAAACAACCAACAACCAATAATGACACTAAACAACCAACAACCAACAATGACACTAAATACTCTTATATGAATTCAAGTATAAGAATTTTAAGCAAGAACAAAGAGTATTAGGTAAAAGATATTTATACCCCAAAGTTGGTTGTTTTGTGGCAAGGGAAGACAATGGAGGTTGTAGAAAGCTTTCTTAATCTTCAATAATGAATTTTCAAGCTCCGATTGTGGTGAAAATTGCTCCAAATGAAAACCCCCAAATTCTAGGGTTTGTATAAGTGTGAAGAATTTCAGAATTTTTTTGAAGACCGTGAGTAACGTGAGTGTGAAGAGAAAGATTATGTGAGGATTTGAAGAAAATGAGGAAGATTGAGGGAGTAATTGAGGGAGATTGAGGTTTTGAGGGTGTGTGAGTGTGAGCTAAAGTGAGAAGGAGAGTGGTGTGAGATGAGTGTTGGACGAGTGAAATGAGAGGGGGGGTGTTGGGGTGTGTCGAGATTATGCGAAAAGAGGGGAGCAGGGCAGGCCCAAGTAGCGACACGTGACAGGCGTCGTGACCCGCGACTGGGCCATCGCGATTGGAAACTGTCTCGCTCGTTTCCTCTTTTTTCCTTTCTTTGTTGTCTCTTATCTTCCCTTGTTCTTGCTTAGCATGGCTTGAAGTCTACAAACTCCCTCCTCACTTTTGTCCACCTTTTCACTCTTTTTCATTTCTTATATACTCATGAGTCTCGCTTTCAATATTCATTCCAGATTTCTTGAATCACGAGCCAACCATTCACACAAACATCTCACAAAGTTCAAACTTCTCAAACTAACTTCATGCATTCTCCATGGATTTCCTGCAAAAAGCACAACCAAAAAGCATAAAATCCTACCAAAAAAAGAGAAACTAACTTTATACAAATATATACATCAAGGCTCGTTTATTAACGTCGTCGACACGACATTGCGAACCTCAAAGACTTATTCGTACTCAGGGTCACTGAGAGGAACATCCTCGGTCCACGCTTGCTGAAAACATTCAAAGTACGGCTTCAGCCGCTGCCCATTCACCTTAAGAACCTTCAATGTAGCTTCACTCATGATCTCCACAGCTCCATGAGGAAATAATTTTGTGATATTAAAGGGCCCAATCCAACAAGAACGGAGCTTTCTGGAAAGAGGCGTAAACGGGATTGAAAAAGAATAACTCTTTGACCAACCTTGAGTTCCTTCCTTATTATCAACTTATCATGTCATGCCTTCGTCTTAGCCTTGTAGATTGCCGCATTCTCATAGGATTCATTCTAGATTTCCTCCAACTCTTGAAGCTGCAACTTCCTATGTAATCCGGCTTCATCAATGTTCATGTTAAAGCTCTTTAATGCCCAATATGCTTTGTTCTCAAGCTCCATCGGAAGGTGACACGGCTTTCCAAACACCAAGCGGTATGGGGACATACCAATAGGTGTCTTGTAAGTTGTCATGTAGGCCCACAATGCATCCTCTAACTGAAAGCTTCAATCCTTCCTACTTGGATTCACTATTTTTTCAAGGATGGATTTGATCTCTCGGTTTGATACCTCCGCTTGACCATTTGTTTGTGGATGGTATGTTGTGGACGTCTGGTGGGTCACTATTGTTTCCATTAATTATGAAGACATGTTACATTGGTGCTATTAAAGATAGATAGGACCTACTCACTTGTCGATTTTCATGAAGTAAATGCCTATATTTAATATCCCTTATGAGTTTTTCCGTACTTGACCGAAAAGTGCCAACAAGATATTTAGCTCGTGTATTGTTTTTGCTATTTTAATACTGTATGTCCTTTAACACCGATAAATGACGAACAAGAGCGTGTTGATTAGTTAGCTCGTATTTTTTACCAGTATAAGGGGAAGAATTATAATACTTTTCATTGCATCTTATACCGAGAACTGAGTGTGGTAAATTATATTAATTATTTTATGCTTAATATATGATAAGAAAGTGAACAAATAATATTGATAAATAACATATAGTAGTCATTGGATGTTACCGGTCATTAGTCCATGGATTGAAGTGGCCTCGTGTTTTGGCTTGATCCCGCTGAAGCAAAAAATAATGTTCGTGAATTTGCCCAAACGACCACTAATGAGTATGTACCCATAATTTTCTTTAAATGGTATTTAACCATATAATATTATTATTTATTGTCAAATTAGTATTCAATGTATTAGTGGAACCAAAAATTTTAGCCCAAAATATCGCAAGGAGATTAAGAAATTATTAAAAGAATGTGGCAGTTAAGTGGAAGAAACTAGGTATGACATTTTTAATTTAAACTTTTAGTAGATTATAACTTAGACAATATTGATGTAATACAATGTATTATCAAACTAATTTCATGAATTCTTGTATGAAAAAGTGTCCTCGTCAACCCCAAGACTGAAAGGATTGATCATACTATATTTGTTGGTACATGCTTTAGACCAGAAAAAAGTCGGCAACCAATTCGTGCAAAGGTATTTGTTTTCTTGTCCTTGTAACAAATCTTTATTTGTTGCAACGGAGGAGGCGCTAAAGAATAATAAAGAATGTGAAAGATAAAAGCACACACATAGTTTAACGTGGTTCACTAACAATGTGCTAGCTACGTACACCACACCAAAGGGAGAATAGTTTAGGGAAATTCCCAACGGTAAACTCCTAGAATTGGCTTCTCTTAGTAGTACACTTCCACCTTTTTGACTTGTTAATGGTACACCTGTAGTTTGAAATCCTCCATACCGTGATCATTCCGTTAAGTAAAAAGTTAGTTTATGGTTAATTAGGGTTAGAGGTTTGTCTCATTTTGCGTGCTTTGACTTTTTCAAGGTTAAGAAGACGTTTTTTCGAAAAACAGACACCACTATGCGCCCTTTATGGGCAAGAATTTCGAGAATCCCTATGAAATGAGTACCAATAAGCCGAGTTTTCGATCACGTACCTCGAGATGACTTTTTAATAGCCGAAAAAGAACCGTTGAAGTACGTGCTCAAAAACCCGACTTGTAGGTACCCGTTTTGAAGGGATTTTCAAAATTATTGCCCATAAAGGGTGCATGGTGGTGTCCGTTTTTCGACAAATATGTCATCTTCACCTTGAAATAGCCATAGCACAGAAAACGAGGCAAATCCCTAACTCTAATTAACCCTAATTAACCCTAAACTAACATTTTAGTTAACGGAATGTTCACGCTAGGGAAGATTTCAAACTACAGGTGTACCATTAAGAAGTCAAAAAGATAGAAATGCACCAGTGAGAGAAGCCAATTCTAGGAGTGTACCGTTGGGAATTTTCCGATAGTTTATTAGGAGAGAATGCAAAATCATAGATAATAGTAGTGTCAGGTAACACTAAGATAATCAGATGAGTGAATACTAAATTCAATACGGTTATAAGCTTAACCTAAGGGTTTATATAAGCACCCTTAAAGTTAATCTAAACAGATATGGGCCTAAAACCCATAACAGAATACAAGGTTTAGTCAAACCTTATAACACCCAAAAAGCTAAGGGGGGGTGTTTCCCCCTTTAACCCTATCAGGGCGCTTCGTCCCTGGACCTAGACTCGCTAACCGGGTAGCGAAGCTCCCGTGCTTGGTTATTCGAACCAATAGATATTCAAAGCATATCTAACAAATATCCACATCGACTTGAATTTTCCCAAAACCACTAGACTATAGATTTACCAGATGCAACAGCCAAGTTCCAGATGTACTAGACTCTCCCTCTGTACTAGATTGCCCCATAGGAGGCCTTGACTGTCAGTGTAATAGCCCTGTTTTAGGAGCACCTTTATTAATTGTTAATTATAATATTAGCTTAATTAATTATTAAAACCCTTGTGTTTTAAATGAAAACTTATATTTGATTTTATTATTATTATTAAGAAGTTGTGCTATATTTATTGACGTAATTATTTTAAATTATATTTATGGAATTAATTTTAATAATATCGAGTTTTATATTAATATGAGAAATGAGTTTGAATTATTATTTTGATAATACATTAATTATATTTGTGTTTATGTAATACAAGATATATATTGAGAAAAGGGGGTGTTTTGCTTATTAAGGTTAATAAAAGAAAAAAAAAAAAGAAAGGGGAAATCAAGAGTGAGGGGAGGCGTGGCATTTAAGGAGAAAGCAATGGGTTGTGTGTGGCATTAAGTTAGAGTGAGTGAGGGTAATGACTCACCAAATAAAAAAAAGAGAACAAAAAGGGAAGGGCCCTGTTTCTTCACAAACAGGAACAGAAGGGAGAAGAGAAAGAGAGAAGGGAAAGCTGGGGTCGGGGCCGAGAGAAACAGAGGAAGAGGAAGAAGAGAAGCAGAGGGCGAGAGAGGGGAGAGCAGCGGCGTGGCGAGGCGCGTTGCTCCACTCCGCGAGCAGCAGCAACCACCAACGGCGGCCAACGAGGAAAGGAAGAGGGAGAAGCGTGCGAGTAGCGGTTCCGGCGCGTAACCCAGGCCATCTCCGACCACTTTTCCGGCGATTAGAGAAGGAGTAAGATGGGCTAAGATCCAAAATACCTAAACCCTCTATCTATTTAGAGATTATACTCAAAATTAGGGGGTTTTCTTGAGAGGGATGAAGGATTGTGCGTGAGGAGGGTTGTGTGAGTGACCGACGACCACCTCCACTGCCGTTCTTGCTCACTTTGAAACCCTAACTGAGGTACTAAACCATTACTTATGATTATAGAACATCAATTCAGTTTTAAACCTATTGTTAGATTAGTTGATGTTTAATCTAATTTTGTTCAGTTATAAGTTAGAAATGAATTTCGATTGTTTAGTTACTGATTTAAGATTATATTAGTGAGTTGATATAAACTGAGATACTTGGATGTTGTCATTGTTGTTTGAAGTCTGATTGCTGTTGTTGTTGTTCCTGCCTCGTTGTTTTATTGTTGTGATAGCTTTCTTTAGTTAGAGTTTCCAATTAGATTTTATCTTTCTTTGATACCATCTTGAGGTTAGATTCCGAATTAGTATTGATTTCTGAAATAAGGGACTAAGATTGAATATGAACTTTGTTATTTGTTGAATAGCTAAGACTCGATTGAAGTTCATTAGCGTTGAGTGATTGCTCGAGGTATGTTTAAAACCTTGGAGTGTGAAATGATGGTATATGCCGAATATTTGTTTTGGGTTAAATTCAAATAGGGATTAAATAATCATCGAGTGTGAGAATTATGAGTGTGAAGGATTTTAAGGTTGATAGTACGTGTGCAGGAAGCATGGAATTAATAGGAAGTATTCTTGATTTTTGCATTATAAGTAAGTTTTTGGAATATACTAAATTAGTAAATGTTAATTCACTATCGATATCTAATCTAAAACTTAATCAGCAACAAAAAGGGATGGATTGAAATAGGAGGCAGTATACTAACAGAGTTCAATAATTTCATAATCTTTATGAATCAGTTAGTGAAATAGCCTAAGTTCACTTATGAATTGAGTTCAGTAATTCTAATTAAAAGAAATTTAGTAAGGGATCGGATCACTATTAATTTGGAAAGTAATTTGAATCGGCTTATAGAATTGAGTTAAGTAGTCTTGGCCTAAAAGAATCAAGTTAGGTAGTTCTGTGTAATTTAAGAAAGTTCAGTCCAAGTCTAAAGATTTCCATTAGTTAGTAGCACGTTATAAATATAAATTGAATATAAGCTCTGAGAGTTCTCGTTAAGTTAAATATATTGTATAAGTGTCATTAGTTGTGGTTTTGGTCTAAGAACGAGGATGACCTAGGTGTCAATTGAATAGTAACCAAGAGTATTGAATAGTCTCATCTAGAGTTTAATATTAACATACATACGTAATTAATATTGAGATCAGTTTGGAATAATCTTCAGAGTTAAACGTATGGATTAAAATCTAACTTGGCTAAGAATAATCATTTCATGAACCACTTAGAATTGAAACTTAGAATTGAATTAATAATTTATATTAACATAAGGGTTCCCAACATAGAGTCTTAAATTGAAATATTAATTTATAGAATTGGCTATATATCGGGAATATAAGGACATTAATCCTAGTTGTTGTTGGTTGTTAATAATAACAAGACATAGAGGTCGCAAAGTTAATGACGGTTATATGAATTAAGAGTTAATATACTAAACTGAATCATCCCCGATCTTATCAAGTCTGTGTTTTAAGATTAGCAAAACCTTCTTAGAGATTAGTCAAGCTACGTAAATGTCCTAGTTGTGATTGGAGAATTAGTTGTTATGTTCAATTGTTGTTGATTTGGGAGATTCACAAAAGAATCTAATAAAAGAAAGACATTTAGGGCTAGCTTGTCCGAGTGACTCTAATATAGAATGAGTATCGATCTGTTCCATTACTGAGGTATACACTAGTAGGGAGTTTATAATGAGAGGAGTTGAGGTTATTAAGGTAAATTATGGAGGTTGAGTTTACGACTGATTAGTAAATGACTATATTGAGGTCGGTGAAGTAATTCGATTGGAGATGTTATTGGAAAAGGAATTAGCCATAGAGGTCTTGTGGGATATCAGTCATGTTGATAATATCTTTTATAATTATTTGAAATGATTTTCAAATCGATTACTTTATATATTACTTGATTTACGAATATTAAAGTGTGATATTTATGAGAATGTGTTACAAGGTGAAATGTGATATGTGATATGTGAAATAAGGTGAATGAGTCGCCACGTACTATGTTGAATATTTATAATATAAATAAGAATGGTGAAATGAGGTTGTGAACATGCACCCGGGTTAGGGCGGGTATTCCCTAGCTGTTACCCAATCAGGAGGGGCGAAATCCTGACGTTGAAGGACATGTCCAGTTAAGTCTTGCAAGCAGAACATAAAAGGTGGGGTGACGACCCTCAACAGTTTGGAGACAGCCGGTACGTTGTACCCCTCTCCACTCGCGTTCACAACGAGATAAGAAATGGAAATGAATGTTACTTGTAAGAAACTTAAATGTTTTGAAAATAAGCCGAGTTTTCAAATAAATATTATATCGCTATTACCTTTCCTTATGAACTACGGTTTCAATAAGAGTTGTATACTGTTGTATATTGTTGAGTAAGTGATTTGAAGTATATATAGAGTTTATGTGAATTGTTGTGAATATATGTGATGAGTGTATTAAACAAAAGCCACCAAAGCATGTTTTACTTATTTTACGGGTTTAGTACTCAGCGCGTTGCTGATGGGAGTCAAATGTTTGTTTTGTCATTTCTGTGGCCTGTCACTTGGGTGGGTGGCAGTGTCGTATTAGTTTCAGGTGGAAGCAGTGAAGTTATGAAGCTTTGATGCAGGAATTCTTATTGCAATTATCTTTATATGTATTGAGGCAAGGACAATCGACTTTGTAATAGTGTAATATTTAGTTATGTTGTAAATAGTTTTAAAATAGGAACTTGTAAAGTAGAAGCTGGGAATAGCTGCTGGAAATATATTAAAATGATATACAGGTTCACAGTTTGGAAGCAAGTCCTAAGTTAAATTTTAGGCAGTTCGTATTTCAAACGGAGCTCTGCCGAATTTTCTGTAGACTTTTATTATTTAATTAATACCATTCAGATCATTTAGATAACTTCATTTAGTGTTAATGTTTTATAGTTAAAGTTTTAAAAAGTTCAGGTTTTTAGAGTTCCATACTCGTCGTTTTAGGACGATGAGTGTGATGGTAATAGTCCGAATTAAGCTTTCCGCTGTGTTTAGCTCTAATTAAGTTGGTCGGTAAATCCGGGCTGTTACAAATGGTATCAGAGCGGGATTGTTTTTAGGTACGCACGGATCTTCAAATCCGAGTGTAAGAGTTAAGTAAGTTTAAAAAGAGTTCAGGATTAAAATGAATCAAGCCGTTGAGAGTAGTTACGCCTTTTAAATATTATGTGTTGCTCATTGAGCATTATATGGAATTATATGTCTCTTATGTGCTAATATGTGACACTATGTGCTTACGTGAATCCATAATACCCTTAGGAATTAGTAATCAGAGTGCGCAGTGGAAGCGTGGATTGGAGTTTTGAGGACAAAACTCATTTTTAGGGGGGAAGAGTGTAATAGTATTGATTGGGACTACAGTTATGATTGATATTAGGTTACCACGATTAATATTATATGTTATTTATATTATTATTATAATTATTTATTATCGTTCGTTGCATTTAAAAGGAAGGATTTTCTTTTGTAAAGTTTGGTTTAGTTTGAAAATAGCTATTATAGTTTTCAAACGAGATCTCTTGAAACGAAATGACTTAAGTTCAATGCCAACAAGGTTACCATTTTGATATTTTAGCTCCTCGATGAGCCTAGGCATCGGGTAGCCGAGACACAAAAATGTTAATGAATGGAGGCTGAACTTTTGATCGCGAAGTTCTGTGATCTTGGCTTTTCTTATTAAATCAAATAGTATTATAATATTTCGTTATTGATTTTGATAAGCCTTTCTATATCAAATCTTATTATTTTAAGTTTCGAGGACGAAACTTTTTATAAGGGTGGTAGAGTGTAATAGCCCTGTTTTAGGAGCACCTTTATTAATTGTTAATTATAATATTAGCTTAATTAATTATTAAAACCCTTGTGTTTTAAATGAAAACTTATATTTGATTTTATTATTATTATTAAGAAGTTGTGCTATATTTATTGACGTAATTATTTTAAATTATATTTATGGAATTAATTTTAATAATATCGAGTTTTATATTAATATGAGAAATGAGTTTGAATTATTATTTTGATAATACATTAATTATATTTGTGTTTATGTAATACAAGATATATATTGAGAAAAGGGGGTGTTTTGCTTATTAAGGTTAATAAAAGAAAAAAAAGAAAAAAAAAGAAAGGGGAAATCAAGAGTGAGGGGAGGCGTGGCATTTAAGGAGAAAGCAATGGGTTGTGTGTGGCATTAAGTTAGAGTGAGTGAGGGTAATGACTCACCAAAAAAAAAAAAGAGAGAACAAAAAGGGAAGGGCCCTGTTTCTTCACAAACAGGAACAGAAGGGAGAAGAGAAAGAGAGAAGGGAAAGCTGGGGTCGGGGCTGAGAGAAACAGAGGAAGAGGAAGAAGAGAAGCAGAGGGCGAGAGAGGGGAGAGCAGCGGCGTGGCGAGGCGCGTTGCTCCACTCCGCGAGCAGCAGCAACCACCAACGGCGGCCAACGAGGAAAGGAAGAGGGAGAAGCGTGCGAGTAGCGGTTCCGGCGCGTAACCCAGGCCATCTCCGACCACTTTTCCGGCGATTAGAGAAGGAGTAAGATGGGCTAAGATCCAAAATACCTAAACCCTCTATCTATTTAGAGATTATACTCAAAATTAGGGGGTTTTCTTGAGAGGGATGAAGGATTGTGCGTGAGGAGGGTTGTGTGAGTGACCGACGACCACCTCCACTGCCGTTCTTGCTCACTTTGAAACCCTAACTGAGGTACTAAACCATTACTTATGATTATAGAACATCAATTCAGTTTTAAACCTATTGTTAGATTAGTTGATGTTTAATCTAATTTTGTTCAGTTATAAGTTAGAAATGAATTTCGATTGTTTAGTTACTGATTTAAGATTATATTAGTGAGTTGATATAAACTGAGATACTTGGATGTTGTCATTGTTGTTTGAAGTCTGATTGCTGTTGTTGTTGTTCCTGCCTCGTTGTTTTATTGTTGTGATAGCTTTCTTTAGTTAGAGTTTCCAATTAGATTTTATCTATCTTTGATACCATCTTGAGGTTAGATTCCGAATTAGTATTGATTTCTGAAATAAGGGACTAAGATTGAATATGAACTTTGTTATTTGTTGAATAGCTAAGACTCGATTGAAGTTCATTAGCGTTGAGTGATTGCTCGAGGTATGTTTAAAACCTTGGAGTGTGAAATGATGGTATATGCCGAATATTTGTTTTGGGTTAAATTCAAATAGGGATTAAATAATCATCGAGTGTGAGAATTGTGAGTGTGAAGGATTTTAAGGTTGATAGTACGTGTGCAGGAAGCATGGAATTAATAGGAAGTATTCTTGATTTTTGCATTATAAGTAAGTTTTTGGAATATACTAAATTAGTAAATGTTAATTCACTATCGATATCTAATCTAAAACTTAATCAGCAACAAAAAGGGATGGATTGAAATAGGAGGCAGTATACTAACAGAGTTCAATAATTTCATAATCTTTATGAATCAGTTAGTGAAATAGCCTAAGTTCACTTATGAATTGAGTTCAGTAATTCTAATTAAAAGAAATTTAGTAAGGGATCGGATCACTATTAATTTGGAAAGTAATTTGAATCGGCTTATAGAATTGAGTTAAGTAGTCTTGGCCTAAAAGAATCAAGTTAGGTAGTTCTGTGTAATTTAAGAAAGTTCAGTCCAAGTCTAAAGATTTCCATTAGTTAGTAGCACGTTATAAATATAAATTGAATATAAGCTCTGAGAGTTCTCGTTAAGTTAAATATATTGTATAAGTGTCATTAGTTGTGGTTTTGGTCTAAGAACGAGGATGACCTAGGTGTCAATTGAATAGTAACCAAGAGTATTGAATAGTCTCATCTAGAGTTTAATATTAACATACATACGTAATTAATATTGAGATCAGTTTGGAATAATCTTCAGAGTTAAACGTATGGATTAAAATCTAACTTGGCTAAGAATAATCATTTCATGAACCACTTAGAATTGAAACTTAGAATTGAATTAATAATTTATATTAACATAAGGGTTCCCAACATAGAGTCTTAAATTGAAATATTAATTTATAGAATTGGCTATATATCGGGAATATAAGGACATTAATCCTAGTTGTTGTTGGTTGTTAATAATAACAAGACATAGAGGTCGCAAAGTTAATGACGGTTATATGAATTAAGAGTTAATATACTAAACTGAATCATCCCCGATCTTATCAAGTCTGTGTTTTAAGATTAGCAAAACCTTCTTAGAGATTAGTCAAGCTACGTAAATGTCCTAGTTGTGATTGGAGAATTAGTTGTTATGTTCAATTGTTGTTGATTTGGGAGATTCACAAAAGAATCTAATAAAAGAAAGACATTTAGGGCTAGCTTGTCCGAGTGACTCTAATATAGAATGAGTATCGATCTGTTCCATTACTGAGGTATACACTAGTAGGGAGTTTATAATGAGAGGAGTTGAGGTTATTAAGGTAAATTATGGAGGTTGAGTTTACGACTGATTAGTAAATGACTATATTGAGGTCGGTGAAGTAATTCGATTGGAGATGTTATTGGAAAAGGAATTAGCCATAGAGGTCTTGTGGGATATCAGTCATGTTGATAATATCTTTTATAATTATTTGAAATGATTTTCAAATCGATTACTTTATATATTACTTGATTTACGAATATTAAAGTGTGATATTTATGAGAATGTGTTACAAGGTGAAATGTGATATGTGATATGTGAAATAAGGTGAATGAGTCGCCACGTACTATGTTGAATATTTATAATATAAATAAGAATGGTGAAATGAGGTTGTGAACATGCACCCGGGTTAGGGCGGGTATTCCCTAGCTGTTACCCAATCAGGAGGGGCGAAATCCTGACGTTGAAGGACATGTCCAGTTAAGTCTTGCAAGCAGAACATAAAAGGTGGGGTGACGACCCTCAACAGTTTGGAGACAGCCGGTACGTTGTACCCCTCTCCACTCGCGTTCACAACGAGATAAGAAATGGAAATGAATGTTACTTGTAAGAAACTTAAATGTTTTGAAAATAAGCCGAGTTTTCAAATAAATATTATATCGCTATTACCTTTCCTTATGAACTACGGTTTCAATAAGAGTTGTATACTGTTGTATATTGTTGAGTAAGTGATTTGAAGTATATATAGAGTTTATGTGAATTGTTGTGAATATATGTGATGAGTGTATTAAACAAAAGCCACCAAAGCATGTTTTACTTATTTTACGGGTTTAGTACTCAGCGCGTTGCTGATGGGAGTCAAATGTTTGTTTTGTCATTTCTGTGGCCTGTCACTTGGGTGGGTGGCAGTGTCGTATTAGTTTCAGGTGGAAGCAGTGAAGTTATGAAGCTTTGATGCAGGAATTCTTATTGCAATTATCTTTATATGTATTGAGGCAAGGACAATCGACTTTGTAATAGTGTAATATTTAGTTATGTTGTAAATAGTTTTAAAATAGGAACTTGTAAAGTAGAAGCTGGGAATAGCTGCTGGAAATATATTAAAATGATATACAGGTTCACAGTTTGGAAGCAAGTCCTAAGTTAAATTTTAGGCAGTTCGTATTTCAAACGGAGCTCTGCCGAATTTTCTGTAGACTTTTATTATTTAATTAATACCATTCAGATCATTTAGATAACTTCATTTAGTGTTAATGTTTTATAGTTAAAGTTTTAAAAAGTTCAGGTTTTTAGAGTTCCATACTCGTCGTTTTAGGACGATGAGTGTGATGGTAATAGTCCGAATTAAGCTTTCCGCTGTGTTTAGCTCTAATTAAGTTGGTCGGTAAATCCGGGCTGTTACAAATGGTATCAGAGCGGGATTGTTTTTAGGTACGCACGGATCTTCAAATCCGAGTGTAAGAGTTAAGTAAGTTTAAAAAGAGTTCAGGATTAAAATGAATCAAGCCGTTGAGAGTAGTTACGCCTTTTAAATATTATGTGTTGCTCATTGAGCATTATATGGAATTATATGTCTCTTATGTGCTAATATGTGACACTATGTGCTTACGTGAATCCATAATACCCTTAGGAATTAGTAATCAGAGTGCGCAGTGGAAGCGTGGATTGGAGTTTTGAGGACAAAACTCATTTTTAGGGGGGAAGAGTGTAATAGTATTGATTGGGACTACAGTTATGATTGATATTAGGTTACCACGATTAATATTATATGTTATTTATATTATTATTATAATTATTTATTATCGTTCGTTGCATTTAAAAGGAAGGATTTTCTTTTGTAAAGTTTGGTTTAGTTTGAAAATAGCTATTATAGTTTTCAAACGAGATCTCTTGAAACGAAATGACTTAAGTTCAATGCCAACAAGGTTACCATTTTGATATTTTAGCTCCTCGATGAGCCTAGGCATCGGGTAGCCGAGACACAAAAATGTTAATGAATGGAGGCTGAACTTTTGATCGCGAAGTTCTGTGATCTTGGCTTTTCTTATTAAATCAAATAGTATTATAATATTTCGTTATTGATTTTGATAAGCCTTTCTATATCAAATCTTATTATTTTAAGTTTCGAGGACGAAACTTTTTATAAGGGTGGTAGAGTGTAATAGCCCTGTTTTAGGAGCACCTTTATTAATTGTTAATTATAATATTAGCTTAATTAATTATTAAAACCCTTGTGTTTTAAATGAAAACTTATATTTGATTTTATTATTATTATTAAGAAGTTGTGCTATATTTATTGACGTAATTATTTTAAATTATATTTATGGAATTAATTTTAATAATATCGAGTTTTATATTAATATGAGAAATGAGTTTGAATTATTATTTTGATAATACATTAATTATATTTGTGTTTATGTAATACAAGATATATATTGAGAAAAGGGGGTGTTTTGCTTATTAAGGTTAATAAAAGAAAAAAAGAAAAAAAAAGAAAGGGGAAATCAAGAGTGAGGGGAGGCGTGGCATTTAAGGAGAAAGCAATGGGTTGTGTGTGGCATTAAGTTAGAGTGAGTGAGGGTAATGACTCACCAAAAAAAAAAAAGAGAGAACAAAAAGGGAAGGGCCCTGTTTCTTCACAAACAGGAACAGAAGGGAGAAGAGAAAGAGAGAAGGGAAAGCTGGGGTCGGGGCTGAGAGAAACAGAGGAAGAGGAAGAAGAGAAGCAGAGGGCGAGAGAGGGGAGAGCAGCGGCGTGGCGAGGCGCGTTGCTCCACTCCGCGAGCAGCAGCAACCACCAACGGCGGCCAACGAGGAAAGGAAGAGGGAGAAGCGTGCGAGTAGCGGTTCCGGCGCGTAACCCAGGCCATCTCCGACCACTTTTCCGGCGATTAGAGAAGGAGTAAGATGGGCTAAGATCCAAAATACCTAAACCCTCTATCTATTTAGAGATTATACTCAAAATTAGGGGGTTTTCTTGAGAGGGATGAAGGATTGTGCGTGAGGAGGGTTGTGTGAGTGACCGACGACCACCTCCACTGCCGTTCTTGCTCACTTTGAAACCCTAACTGAGGTACTAAACCATTACTTATGATTATAGAACATCAATTCAGTTTTAAACCTATTGTTAGATTAGTTGATGTTTAATCTAATTTTGTTCAGTTATAAGTTAGAAATGAATTTCGATTGTTTAGTTACTGATTTAAGATTATATTAGTGAGTTGATATAAACTGAGATACTTGGATGTTGTCATTGTTGTTTGAAGTCTGATTGCTGTTGTTGTTGTTCCTGCCTCGTTGTTTTATTGTTGTGATAGCTTTCTTTAGTTAGAGTTTCCAATTAGATTTTATCTATCTTTGATACCATCTTGAGGTTAGATTCCGAATTAGTATTGATTTCTGAAATAAGGGACTAAGATTGAATATGAACTTTGTTATTTGTTGAATAGCTAAGACTCGATTGAAGTTCATTAGCGTTGAGTGATTGCTCGAGGTATGTTTAAAACCTTGGAGTGTGAAATGATGGTATATGCCGAATATTTGTTTTGGGTTAAATTCAAATAGGGATTAAATAATCATCGAGTGTGAGAATTGTGAGTGTGAAGGATTTTAAGGTTGATAGTACGTGTGCAGGAAGCATGGAATTAATAGGAAGTATTCTTGATTTTTGCATTATAAGTAAGTTTTTGGAATATACTAAATTAGTAAATGTTAATTCACTATCGATATCTAATCTAAAACTTAATCAGCAACAAAAAGGGATGGATTGAAATAGGAGGCAGTATACTAACAGAGTTCAATAATTTCATAATCTTTATGAATCAGTTAGTGAAATAGCCTAAGTTCACTTATGAATTGAGTTCAGTAATTCTAATTAAAAGAAATTTAGTAAGGGATCGGATCACTATTAATTTGGAAAGTAATTTGAATCGGCTTATAGAATTGAGTTAAGTAGTCTTGGCCTAAAAGAATCAAGTTAGGTAGTTCTGTGTAATTTAAGAAAGTTCAGTCCAAGTCTAAAGATTTCCATTAGTTAGTAGCACGTTATAAATATAAATTGAATATAAGCTCTGAGAGTTCTCGTTAAGTTAAATATATTGTATAAGTGTCATTAGTTGTGGTTTTGGTCTAAGAACGAGGATGACCTAGGTGTCAATTGAATAGTAACCAAGAGTATTGAATAGTCTCATCTAGAGTTTAATATTAACATACATACGTAATTAATATTGAGATCAGTTTGGAATAATCTTCAGAGTTAAACGTATGGATTAAAATCTAACTTGGCTAAGAATAATCATTTCATGAACCACTTAGAATTGAAACTTAGAATTGAATTAATAATTTATATTAACATAAGGGTTCCCAACATAGAGTCTTAAATTGAAATATTAATTTATAGAATTGGCTATATATCGGGAATATAAGGACATTAATCCTAGTTGTTGTTGGTTGTTAATAATAACAAGACATAGAGGTCGCAAAGTTAATGACGGTTATATGAATTAAGAGTTAATATACTAAACTGAATCATCCCCGATCTTATCAAGTCTGTGTTTTAAGATTAGCAAAACCTTCTTAGAGATTAGTCAAGCTACGTAAATGTCCTAGTTGTGATTGGAGAATTAGTTGTTATGTTCAATTGTTGTTGATTTGGGAGATTCACAAAAGAATCTAATAAAAGAAAGACATTTAGGGCTAGCTTGTCCGAGTGACTCTAATATAGAATGAGTATCGATCTGTTCCATTACTGAGGTATACACTAGTAGGGAGTTTATAATGAGAGGAGTTGAGGTTATTAAGGTAAATTATGGAGGTTGAGTTTACGACTGATTAGTAAATGACTATATTGAGGTCGGTGAAGTAATTCGATTGGAGATGTTATTGGAAAAGGAATTAGCCATAGAGGTCTTGTGGGATATCAGTCATGTTGATAATATCTTTTATAATTATTTGAAATGATTTTCAAATCGATTACTTTATATATTACTTGATTTACGAATATTAAAGTGTGATATTTATGAGAATGTGTTACAAGGTGAAATGTGATATGTGATATGTGAAATAAGGTGAATGAGTCGCCACGTACTATGTTGAATATTTATAATATAAATAAGAATGGTGAAATGAGGTTGTGAACATGCACCCGGGTTAGGGCGGGTATTCCCTAGCTGTTACCCAATCAGGAGGGGCGAAATCCTGACGTTGAAGGACATGTCCAGTTAAGTCTTGCAAGCAGAACATAAAAGGTGGGGTGACGACCCTCAACAGTTTGGAGACAGCCGGTACGTTGTACCCCTCTCCACTCGCGTTCACAACGAGATAAGAAATGGAAATGAATGTTACTTGTAAGAAACTTAAATGTTTTGAAAATAAGCCGAGTTTTCAAATAAATATTATATCGCTATTACCTTTCCTTATGAACTACGGTTTCAATAAGAGTTGTATACTGTTGTATATTGTTGAGTAAGTGATTTGAAGTATATATAGAGTTTATGTGAATTGTTGTGAATATATGTGATGAGTGTATTAAACAAAAGCCACCAAAGCATGTTTTACTTATTTTACGGGTTTAGTACTCAGCGCGTTGCTGATGGGAGTCAAATGTTTGTTTTGTCATTTCTGTGGCCTGTCACTTGGGTGGGTGGCAGTGTCGTATTAGTTTCAGGTGGAAGCAGTGAAGTTATGAAGCTTTGATGCAGGAATTCTTATTGCAATTATCTTTATATGTATTGAGGCGAGGACAATCGACTTTGTAATAGTGTAATATTTAGTTATGTTGTAAATAGTTTTAAAATAGGAACTTGTAAAGTAGAAGCTGGGAATAGCTGCTGGAAATATATTAAAATGATATACAGGTTCACAGTTTGGAAGCAAGTCCTAAGTTAAATTTTAGGCAGTTCGTATTTCAAACGGAGCTCTGCCGAATTTTCTGTAGACTTTTATTATTTAATTAATACCATTCAGATCATTTAGATAACTTCATTTAGTGTTAATGTTTTATAGTTAAAGTTTTAAAAAGTTCAGGTTTTTAGAGTTCCATACTCGTCGTTTTAGGACGATGAGTGTGATGGTAATAGTCCGAATTAAGCTTTCCGCTGTGTTTAGCTCTAATTAAGTTGGTCGGTAAATCCGGGCTGTTACAAATGGTATCAGAGCGGGATTGTTTTTAGGTACGCACGGATCTTCAAATCCGAGTGTAAGAGTTAAGTAAGTTTAAAAAGAGTTCAGGATTAAAATGAATCAAGCCGTTGAGAGTAGTTACGCCTTTTAAATATTATGTGTTGCTCATTGAGCATTATATGGAATTATATGTCTCTTATGTGCTAATATGTGACACTATGTGCTTACGTGAATCCATAATACCCTTAGGAATTAGTAATCAGAGTGCGCAGTGGAAGCGTGGATTGGAGTTTTGAGGACAAAACTCATTTTTAGGGGGGAAGAGTGTAATAGTATTGATTGGGACTACAGTTATGATTGATATTAGGTTACCACGATTAATATTATATGTTATTTATATTATTATTATAATTATTTATTATCGTTCGTTGCATTTAAAAGGAAGGATTTTCTTTTGTAAAGTTTGGTTTAGTTTGAAAATAGCTATTATAGTTTTCAAACGAGATCTCTTGAAACGAAATGACTTAAGTTCAATGCCAACAAGGTTACCATTTTGATATTTTAGCTCCTCGATGAGCCTAGGCATCGGGTAGCCGAGACACAAAAATGTTAATGAATGGAGGCTGAACTTTTGATCGCGAAGTTCTGTGATCTTGGCTTTTCTTATTAAATCAAATAGTATTATAATATTTCGTTATTGATTTTGATAAGCCTTTCTATATCAAATCTTATTATTTTAAGTTTCGAGGACGAAACTTTTTATAAGGGTGGTAGAGTGTAATAGCCCTGTTTTAGGAGCACCTTTATTAATTGTTAATTATAATATTAGCTTAATTAATTATTAAAACCCTTGTGTTTTAAATGAAAACTTATATTTGATTTTATTATTATTATTAAGAAGTTGTGCTATATTTATTGACGTAATTATTTTAAATTATATTTATGGAATTAATTTTAATAATATCGAGTTTTATATTAATATGAGAAATGAGTTTGAATTATTATTTTGATAATACATTAATTATATTTGTGTTTATGTAATACAAGATATATATTGAGAAAAGGGGGTGTTTTGCTTATTAAGGTTAATAAAAGAAAAAAAAAAAAAAGAAAGGGGAAATCAAGAGTGAGGGGAGGCGTGGCATTTAAGGAGAAAGCAATGGGTTGTGTGTGGCATTAAGTTAGAGTGAGTGAGGGTAATGACTCACCAAATAAAAAAAAGAGAGAACAAAAAGGGAAGGGCCCTGTTTCTTCACAAACAGGAACAGAAGGGAGAAGAGAAAGAGAGAAGGGAAAGCTGGGGTCGGGGCCGAGAGAAACAGAGGAAGAGGAAGAAGAGAAGCAGAGGGCGAGAGAGGGGAGAGCAGCGGCGTGGCGAGGCGCGTTGCTCCACTCCGCGAGCAGCAGCAACCACCAACGGCGGCCAACGAGGAAAGGAAGAGGGAGAAGCGTGCGAGTAGCGGTTCCGGCGCGTAACCCAGGCCATCTCCGACCACTTTTCCGGCGATTAGAGAAGGAGTAAGATGGGCTAAGATCCAAAATACCTAAACCCTCTATCTATTTAGAGATTATACTCAAAATTAGGGGGTTTTCTTGAGAGGGATGAAGGATTGTGCGTGAGGAGGGTTGTGTGAGTGACCGACGACCACCTCCACTGCCGTTCTTGCTCACTTTGAAACCCTAACTGAGGTACTAAACCATTACTTATGATTATAGAACATCAATTCAGTTTTAAACCTATTGTTAGATTAGTTGATGTTTAATCTAATTTTGTTCAGTTATAAGTTAGAAATGAATTTCGATTGTTTAGTTACTGATTTAAGATTATATTAGTGAGTTGATATAAACTGAGATACTTGGATGTTGTCATTGTTGTTTGAAGTCTGATTGCTGTTGTTGTTGTTCCTGCCTCGTTGTTTTATTGTTGTGATAGCTTTCTTTAGTTAGAGTTTCCAATTAGATTTTATCTATCTTTGATACCATCTTGAGGTTAGATTCCGAATTAGTATTGATTTCTGAAATAAGGGACTAAGATTGAATATGAACTTTGTTATTTGTTGAATAGCTAAGACTCGATTGAAGTTCATTAGCGTTGAGTGATTGCTCGAGGTATGTTTAAAACCTTGGAGTGTGAAATGATGGTATATGCCGAATATTTGTTTTGGGTTAAATTCAAATAGGGATTAAATAATCATCGAGTGTGAGAATTGTGAGTGTGAAGGATTTTAAGGTTGATAGTACGTGTACAGGAAGCATGGAATTAATAGGAAGTATTCTTGATTTTTGCATTATAAGTAAGTTTTTGGAATATACTAAATTAGTAAATGTTAATTCACTATCGATATCTAATCTAAAACTTAATCAGCAACAAAAAGGGATGGATTGAAATAGGAGGCAGTATACTAACAGAGTTCAATAATTTCATAATCTTTATGAATCAGTTAGTGAAATAGCCTAAGTTCACTTATGAATTGAGTTCAGTAATTCTAATTAAAAGAAATTTAGTAAGGGATCGGATCACTATTAATTTGGAAAGTAATTTGAATCGGCTTATAGAATTGAGTTAAGTAGTCTTGGCCTAAAAGAATCAAGTTAGGTAGTTCTGTGTAATTTAAGAAAGTTCAGTCCAAGTCTAAAGATTTCCATTAGTTAGTAGCACGTTATAAATATAAATTGAATATAAGCTCTGAGAGTTCTCGTTAAGTTAAATATATTGTATAAGTGTCATTAGTTGTGGTTTTGGTCTAAGAACGAGGATGACCTAGGTGTCAATTGAATAGTAACCAAGAGTATTGAATAGTCTCATCTAGAGTTTAATATTAACATACATACGTAATTAATATTGAGATCAGTTTGGAATAATCTTCAGAGTTAAACGTATGGATTAAAATCTAACTTGGCTAAGAATAATCATTTCATGAACCACTTAGAATTGAAACTTAGAATTGAATTAATAATTTATATTAACATAAGGGTTCCCAACATAGAGTCTTAAATTGAAATATTAATTTATAGAATTGGCTATATATCGGGAATATAAGGACATTAATCCTAGTTGTTGTTGGTTGTTAATAATAACAAGACATAGAGGTCGCAAAGTTAATGACGGTTATATGAATTAAGAGTTAATATACTAAACTGAATCATCCCCGATCTTATCAAGTCTGTGTTTTAAGATTAGCAAAACCTTCTTAGAGATTAGTCAAGCTACGTAAATGTCCTAGTTGTGATTGGAGAATTAGTTGTTATGTTCAATTGTTGTTGATTTGGGAGATTCACAAAAGAATCTAATAAAAGAAAGACATTTAGGGCTAGCTTGTCCGAGTGACTCTAATATAGAATGAGTATCGATCTGTTCCATTACTGAGGTATACACTAGTAGGGAGTTTATAATGAGAGGAGTTGAGGTTATTAAGGTAAATTATGGAGGTTGAGTTTACGACTGATTAGTAAATGACTATATTGAGGTCGGTGAAGTAATTCGATTGGAGATGTTATTGGAAAAGGAATTAGCCATAGAGGTCTTGTGGGATATCAGTCATGTTGATAATATCTTTTATAATTATTTGAAATGATTTTCAAATCGATTACTTTATATATTACTTGATTTACGAATATTAAAGTGTGATATTTATGAGAATGTGTTACAAGGTGAAATGTGATATGTGATATGTGAAATAAGGTGAATGAGTCGCCACGTACTATGTTGAATATTTATAATATAAATAAGAATGGTGAAATGAGGTTGTGAACATGCACCCGGGTTAGGGCGGGTATTCCCTAGCTGTTACCCAATCAGGAGGGGCGAAATCCTGACGTTGAAGGACATGTCCAGTTAAGTCTTGCAAGCAGAACATAAAAGGTGGGGTGACGACCCTCAACAGTTTGGAGACAGCCGGTACGTTGTACCCCTCTCCACTCGCGTTCACAACGAGATAAGAAATGGAAATGAATGTTACTTGTAAGAAACTTAAATGTTTTGAAAATAAGCCGAGTTTTCAAATAAATATTATATCGCTATTACCTTTCCTTATGAACTACGGTTTCAATAAGAGTTGTATACTGTTGTATATTGTTGAGTAAGTGATTTGAAGTATATATAGAGTTTATGTGAATTGTTGTGAATATATGTGATGAGTGTATTAAACAAAAGCCACCAAAGCATGTTTTACTTATTTTACGGGTTTAGTACTCAGCGCGTTGCTGATGGGAGTCAAATGTTTGTTTTGTCATTTCTGTGGCCTGTCACTTGGGTGGGTGGCAGTGTCGTATTAGTTTCAGGTGGAAGCAGTGAAGTTATGAAGCTTTGATGCAGGAATTCTTATTGCAATTATCTTTATATGTATTGAGGCGAGGACAATCGACTTTGTAATAGTGTAATATTTAGTTATGTTGTAAATAGTTTTAAAATAGGAACTTGTAAAGTAGAAGCTGGGAATAGCTGCTGGAAATATATTAAAATGATATACAGGTTCACAGTTTGGAAGCAAGTCCTAAGTTAAATTTTAGGCAGTTCGTATTTCAAACGGAGCTCTGCCGAATTTTCTGTAGACTTTTATTATTTAATTAATACCATTCAGATCATTTAGATAACTTCATTTAGTGTTAATGTTTTATAGTTAAAGTTTTAAAAAGTTCAGGTTTTTAGAGTTCCATACTCGTCGTTTTAGGACGATGAGTGTGATGATAATAGTCCGAATTAAGCTTTCCGCTGTGTTTAGCTCTAATTAAGTTGGTCGGTAAATCCGGGCTATTACAGTCAGAAATGCTTCATCCGAAACCACAGACTCTGAAATTTCCCCTAAGGGCCCAGATTTTTCCATAAGGAACCTAGACTCCCACTTAAGGAAACAGACTCTAATGAATTAGAACATTCAGCAAGTCCAAGTAATGTTAGAACTTGTCATGTGGAACAGACTTTGTGAACATGTCTGCTGGATTATCAGCAACTCTTCTCGTTCCTCATGAAACGATACCTCACATCAATGTGCTTAGTCCTCTCATGATGGACTTGATCCTTGGGTAAAAATATTGCAATAAGACTGTCACAATAAAACCACAGCCTGATCATGATGTAAACCCAATATCACCTACTAGCCCCTTCAACCATATTACCACCTTAGCAGCTTCAGTCAACGCCATGTACTCTGCCTCAGTAGTAGACATAGTCATTGTAGCCTATAGAGTTTTCCTTCCAGCTCACCATTGAAACTCCAAGAGTGAACACATAGCCAGTCATAGATCTTCTACTGTCCATACCTCCAGCATAATAAAAATCAGAATAGCCAGTTATTAAACACTGTGCATCATTCCCATAAACAAGACCCACATCAGACGTACCTCTAAGGCATCTAAATATCCTCTTCACAGCCTACTAGTGCTCCTTTCCAGGTTGACTCATGAACCTGCTGACAACACTCACGACATGTACATGATCACGCCTACTGCAGACCTAGCATACAACAAGCTACCTACTACACTAGCATACGGGACTCGATCGAGACATGAACTCCTTCTCAGCTTCAGACTGAGGTGAAAACACAGCAGACAGACGCACATTCACAGCGCTAGGAGTATCTATAGGTTTTAGCTGATGACATGCCAAACCTTGACGATAACTCCTCAATGTAGCCCTTTTGTGAGACAAAGAGCTTACTCAGTTTCCTATCCTTATAAATCTCCATATCCAGAATTTTCGATGCAGCACCAAGATCCTTCATCTTAAACTCTGAACTGAGAAAAACCTTCAACGTTTGTATATCAGACTTGGACTTTACATCTACCAGTATATCATCTACATGTAGGATCAAATAGATCATTGAACCATCAACACACTTGTTGTGATACACAAAAAAATCATACGGACTCCTAATATAGCATGACTCCACCATATAGCTGTCAACCCTCTTATACCACTGCCTAGGAGACTGCTTGAGCCCATACAAGGACTTCTTTAGTCTGCATACATAGTCTTCTCTGTTAGGAACTTCCAACCCCTCTGACTGAGTCATATAAATCTCTTCGTCCAACTGTTCATGTAGAAAAGGTGTCTTCACATCTAGTTGCTCAAGTTCCAGATTCTGATGTGCCACCATAGCTAGTAACATCCCGATGGAAGTGTGTCTAACCACTGGTGAGAGTATCTCATTATAGTCAACTCGCTCTCTCTGTATGAACCCTCTTGCAACAACACGAGCTTTATACTTGATTCCCTCATATGGTGAAATTCAAACCTTCTTCCTGAAGACCCATTTACAAATAAAAATATTCCTCTCCTTAGGCTACTTTACAAGCTCCTAAGTCTAATTCTTGTCCAGAGACTCTATCTCATCCCCCATTGCAGGGAGCCATTGTGCAGACTCGCTCCTAGAAATTACTTCTCTGTAAGTAGATGGCTCATAAAGATCCATCTCCTCAGCAACTTGTAGAGCATATGCGGCCATATTCTCAAAATTATGCCTCTTTGGAGGTGTGTCCCAACCCAGCTTATTTGGAGGTCCAACTCCAACTCTTCTAAATTTGTAAGGGACTAGCACTACTACAAAAATACCCTATCGTGTCACCTGTAAATAGGCTACCGCGTCCCCTGGATGGCGACTCTGTTGCTGGGGACATGAAAGGTCTACATATATGGTATTGCCTAGGAACCGACAAAAAACCAACCAATTGTGTCGCCTCTTAACTAGGAGGCGACACTATAGGCCAATTTCACCACAAAGAACTTACCCATATGCGTCGCCTGCCACTTAATACATGACGCGTAAAATACGCTAATGTGTCGCTTATTATAAATGAGGCGACACTATAGGTCAAATTTACCACAAATAACTTACCTTTATGCGTCGCCTGCAACTTAATACATGATGCGTGAATTAAGCTAATGTGTCGCCTATTATAAATGAGGCGACACGATAGGTCATCTTGCAACAAACAAAACTAGTTTATGCGTCACCTCTTTCTTCAGAGGCGACACGATAGGTGTGCTACCGTGACGCCCATAACCTAGCAGGAGATGCATAAACTTATGTTTTCTTTTTCTTTTACTTGTATTACGTATAAATTCTACCATGCAATCATAAATTTAAATTAAACGTTAAATATTAAAAGTTAAAAAAAAAAAATATTCAATCATTTCATAACCTTCATATCATAACAAAAACACATTATCTTTTACAATATAAAATCTAACTCTTGATACGTAAATCTTACCAACATTGAACGTTTAGCAAATAGTTGTGCAAAAATACAAAACTTCAAGGTTCAAAAATTCAACCTCTGAACCTCAAGAAAATTACCCAGCCGAAAAAACACCCTCCATGGACGAGCAAAGTGACCAAGAATCTTCTAATCCGAAAAACGATTCCACACATTCTCAAGAACCCATTTCTGACACTGAAGCGACATCTCCCAAGCCTGAGGACGATGACGAGGATCAAGAAAGCAGTCAGGGGAGAGACCTTCAGATTCCCACAAAAAGGTGTAAGAAATCAGAATCCTCTTAATTTATTGTCGGATTCTGTGTTGATCTTGCATGGTGCAAGAAAGTAAAATGGAATGAATTTCTGAGTTTGTTAAAGTTTAAAAAATGGATGAAGTTAGTCTGTGTAGATGAGGGATTATATGAGGAAGAGATGAGTTCCTTCTGTGAGAATTTCAATAAAACAGAGGGAGTGTGTGTAAGCTTAGTGAATGGATGTGTGGTCACCTTTACTGCAAAGAAATTGAGTGAATGGTTTGAAGTACCTTCAGATGGGTACCAGGAGTATGTTAAAGGGAAGGGCAAACTAAACATCAATGGGGTCTCAAATGAAAAAATTCTTCAGCTTTTTCAAGGAAACCCTAACTCTATGTCCATTTACCAAAAATATCTCTCTCCCTTTCACAAACTTTTGTTTCAGTTTGTTTGGCGTTTTGTTTTACCCCGATCTTCCAAGAGAACTCAAGCTAATCTAATGGACCTCTCAATAATGTACTGTTTAGCAAAGAATATCAAGATAAACTTTCCCGCCATCAAGCAAGCAGACAAGGGGATCAGGAACAAGGAGGATGCAGTGATTTCCAAGATTGACTCCGTTGTCTCCAACATCTTCAAACGCCCCAAACCATAATTTCCCCCCCTCTCTTTAAACAATAATTTACTGGATAATTTTTTTTTGGGTTTGTAATATCTGGTTGAACATTTTTTTTCTTCTTTTTGCGTGTCTTCTTTTGACACAGATCATTCTGAACTCTTATTTCCTTGCTCTTGTGACATGCTTAATCTGATCCTTTCTGCTTGCACATGCTTTTTCTTTTCGTACTTGCTTGTGTTTTGATGTTTACTATTATAATATGACTGTTTGAGCTACTTTAATTGATGCCTAGACTGTTGACTCTTTAGTGCTGCAGGGACATAATTTAGTTTTGATGATAACAAAAGGGGGAAAGGACTAGTTGGCTATCTAAAAACATTTCTGGTCTGACTTAGTTCCTAGAGCCTTTCTGATTGTCTCTGTCTCTAGTGGATCCAGTTCCTAGTCCAAATTGAGTTTAGACTTAGCTGTAGACTTTTCGTTTTAGACTTTACTTTAGACTTAGACTTAGGATAGAAATTTTTTTTGCCAACTTATTTGCCATCATCAAAAAGGGGGAATATTGTTGTACTCGTTATTTTGATGATGACAAATGAATAGTTTTTAACTTAGTTTTTAAATAGTTTTTCTTTATGTAATTATTTATATAGTTTTATTTAATTATTTTGTTATTTTGCCTAAAATAAACTTATGGAGAATTGGTTTAATAATAACCAAAATTAAGTTGTTTAGGAAAATAGAATATTTAGTTATTTTGTGTAGAATTAATATTCTTATATTATGGAATATTGGATTCCATAATATTAGTTGAGTTTGTTAATGGTTTACAGGAAAATAGACGTTGAAGAGCTGACGATGATGCGTGGCTGAATTGATGGGTTGAGGTCCTAGATTCTAGGGGCCATGATCTCAGCTAACCGTACATCAAACCGTTGACTTCGAATGAGAGCAACTTCTATGGAACAAAATGGTTTGAGAGTTTTATATGGCCCTCTTAATCTTCCCTTCTATACTGATCTTATAGAAGGCCTATCGGATCGTTTCCGCTTTCGAAACACTCAAGCTAACCTCCTTTTACATGAAGAACCTAATGAACCACCTACTCGACGTCATTTCGATGCGTCTGATCAACCTATTCCTCTGAACAACCCTGAGTTCGACTCCTTGTAGACTGACAGTGACTATTTTTTATGTGGAAGAGGGGTTTGAAACTCCTACTCAGCTACATGCAAATTCCTCATCACCTACTACCCCACAACCTACCCAAACCATCTCTTCCTCCCCCTCCAATCGTGTTTCACAATCGACAGGTACACAATTAGGGTTATCTTCCTCAGATCCCTATGCAAATATACAATCTCCTCAATCCACCCTTCAAAACCCTTACTATGAACATGGCGAATCATCAAATGCACCTCCACCAACTTATCACCCTCACCATGCTAAACCTATTTTTGATACTCTTGGTATTTCACAATGGGCATCCAAACCTTTCGCTGCAGCTAAACGCGATTCCAATACTCACAATAGCCCAACTTACCCTAACCCAACTACCAATACTATAACACCATCTGTCCCAATTAATCCTTCACAACCTATCCCACCATCAAATTTATTAGATGATATCCTAACCACATTATCCGTTCCTCTTCCGGCAAAACCATTTTCTACTTCAACAACCAACTCCAACCATCATGGAATCTACATTCCAACCCAATAAACAATAATCCCCAACAAATCACTCATCAATCAAACAACGCACCACTTATTCAACCAACAAGCATCATTAGACAAAACTCCAATCTTATCTAGAGCTGGATTAAGACTTAGACACCTACTCATCCCCACTCGACGAGTTCGCATCCACCCTCATGATCCTTTTAATCATTCTTCATCCTCCCTTTTTCTATACATACCTCACCTATTTCTCACCCTCTAGATTCTCCAGAATTTGATCCACCAAACTCCCCACAATCTCCAGCACTTGAACCACCATTACCTCGTCTTATCCACTTCACTCTTTCTAGCTATTGGCCACGTAAGCGATTCCGTCTACCTGGTCACTACCGCAGTACTTCTTTAGAGATGCAACTTAAGTATGGAACCTTTACTGAAAAGAAATTGAGTGAATGGTTTGAAGTACCTTCAGATGGGTACCAGGAGTATGTTAAAGGGAAGGGCAAACTAAACATCAATGGGGTCTCAAATGAAAAAATTCTTCAGTTTTTTCAAGGAAACCCTAACTCTATGTCCATTGACCAAAAATATCTCTCTCCCTTTCACAAACTTTTTTTCAGTTTGTTTGGCATTTTGTTTTACCCCGATCTTCCAAGAGAACTCAACCTAATCTAATGGACCTCTCAATAATGTACTGTTTAGCAAAGAATTTAAAGATAAACTTTCCCGCCATCAAGCAAGCAGACAAGGGGATCAGGAACAAGGTGGATGCAGTGATTTCCAAGATTGACTCCGTTGTCTCCAACATCTTCAAACGCCCCAAACCATAATTTCCCCCCTCTCTTTAAACAATAATTTACTGGATAATTTTTTTTTTGGGTTTGTAATATCTGGTTGAACATTTTTTTTCTTCTTTTTGCGTGTCTTCTTTTGACACAGATCATTCTGAACTCTTCTTTCCTTGCTCTTGTGATATGCTCAATTTGATCCTTTTTGCTTGCATATGCTTTTTCTTTTCGTACTTGCTTGTGTTTGGATGGCTACTATTATGAGATGACTGTTTGAGCTACTTTAATTGATGCCTAGACTATTGATTCTTTAGTGGTGCAGGGACATAACTTAGTTTTGATGATAACAAAAGGGGGAAAAGACTAGTTGGCTATCTAAAAACATTTCTGGTCTGTCTTAGTTCCTAGAGCCTTTCTGATTGTCTCTGTCTCTAGTGGATCCAGTTCCTAGTCCAAATTTAGTTTAGACTTAGTTGTAGACTTATTCGTTTTAGACATTACTTTAGACTTAGACTTAGGATAGAAATTTTTTTTGCCAACTTATTTGCCATCATCAAAAAGGGGGAATATTGTTGTACTCGTTATTTTCATGATGACAAATGAATAGTTTTTAACTTATTTTTTAATTAGTTTTTATTTATGTAATTATTTATATAGTTCTATTTAATTATTTTTTTTATTTTGCCTAAAATAAACTTATGGAGAATTGGTTTAATAATAACCAACATTAAGTTGTTTAGGAAAATAGAATATTTAGTTATTTTGTGTAGAATGAATATTCTAATATTATGGAATATTGGATTCCATAATATTAGTTGAGTCGGTTAATGGTTTACAGGAAAATAGACGTTGAAGAGCTGACGATGATGCGTGGCTGAATTGATGGGTTGAGGTCCTAGATTCTAGGGGCCATAATCTCAGCTAACCGCACATCAAACATATATCCTAACTGCCAAAGACGAAGTCAAGAGCTGCTGAGAAGATCGTGGAAGACTCGAAGACTCATTCAAACCGTGCAAACACACGATCATGGAACGTGGCCTTAACATGGTCCATAACGGCTATGAAGGTGGAAGATAATGCCTAAAAACTTGCGTCCACTACAAAGAAGCTGAAGAAGACCGTTGAAGATTCATCAAAGCTATATAAATTAAGTAGAACTCAATTTTAGTTCTTAAGACTTTCCACGATAATTGTGTAAATCTTTTAGAAAGTTATTTCGGTTTTATTCTCTTCAACAATTCATTGTATTCCATTAATCTAAGTTGGGGTGAGTGAAATTTTGTGAGAAAATTTCTACATTCAAGAGAGAAAGAGAGGAAAGAGAAAGAGAAGACTTCGAGTGAAGTCAAGAGAGGAAGTCACGTGTTCAGGGGGAACAAGGTGACTGGGAACCAGTTCCTAGAGGAACAGAGTTAGTTGTTGTTTATAATAGGGTGTAAGTTACTATTATAAATAAAAGGGCGAGATTTATTCCCAGAGAAAATAGGAATAAGATCTTGTTTAAAAGCAGTTCTAGTGTTCTTTGTTTTAACTTCTCTTTATTTCATATTAACTTGTTAATTCCGCAAAAATAGCCCACAATAGTCTTTACTACAATTCACCCCCCCTCTCTTGTAGTAAACTTAGAAGTTCTATAGGACCAACAAGTAAGATATCATAATCAACGATTATTAGTTCTTATTCTTCATGATACGGCGCAAAATAAACTTACATTAAGCTTAGAAGGTTCATGGACACTTATAGCATGTATCATTTGAGGACACATGAATGAAACAAGGGAGTTTTGTTGAAACAATTAGCAAATTCGTCCATCAAAAACCTGTACTCAATAATAATTTTAATGTTAGGGAAATGAGTAGAGGGCAAGTGGTGAGTTATGGCAAGGTACTATATCGTAACTATTTGACTACTAAATATATATACGTAAAGAACTCACATTTGATAAACATGGTTGCATGACACATTGATACAAACCCCTTTTAGAAACTCCTCAATGTCCTCCCTCATGACCCTCGACACACCATCATTCTCGTAGTAGAAAAGGGGGGGATGTATTCGTAATGTAGTGGATTCATACTTATCGTCACTCTTCACCAAGTTGTTGAAGTGTTTTTTGATCCAGTGGGAGAAAGGAGTTGACTCAGGGTGCTCCATCACAACTACCTACAGCTAATCGTGGGGTGTTTTTCGCTTTGCTTGAAGATGGTTCATTTACCTCCAATTGAATAGGATGCTCCAATTCATTGTAATGACCGTACAAGGTAAAACATTAAATTTTCATCACAAGATTAAACATTTTGTATAGATGACCGATACATTCATGTATTAAGATCTTAGTTAATTACCTCATCCTCTTCAAACAATACTAAATCCTTCGGCCATTGCAGGAAGTGACCTACTGCATCACCCACCTTAGTGGTTTCACCATCATCCGACTTTTCTGGGAGGGAAACAACTGTGTGCTCTGGGTAGGCATAATCTAAGGACACCTTTCAATGGCTATCGAATTTCCTAGTCCGAGTATGCATAACCCCAGAACATGGATACACCGTACCATCTCCAACCACAACTAAATTTCCATTGTAGGTATCTCTAACACAAAGTTTACATGGATTCTTACCCTAAACATAGATAAAATAACTAATATTAATAAGTTAATATAATCACAAGCACGTAAGACAGACATCTAATTAAAAACTTATTAGATGAACTAGATATATTAGGGAATCAAATATGGGCAGCCTTCTACATTCATCACTACATCATAAATTTGGTGTATTAGACTGCTAGTTGAGATCAGGAGAATTTCCATGGAGTTGTTTGGTCTTGCAAATGTTATGCACATTTCTGCATTTGTGCTCTCTGTTGAAAAGAGTATGTTTAAGAAAGACTTTTATTCTGTTAGGGTTAATTTGGGTGAAAGAAGCAATTCTGCAAATACTATGCCAGTTCTGAACTTTTTTAATATGTTGAGTGCGCTATAGTCCTCTGTGCATTTCTTTCTAATTGCTTATTCAAATGATGTAGGGACTGCACCACCTGGTATGAAAGGAAAGCTTAATAATCTAAAGATTCAACTTCGAAAAAACTGCAACCATCCAGATCTCTTGGAGTCTGCTTATAATGGATCATGTGAGTGGCTAGGATGACCATACCCAAATAACAGAAAATCTTCTACTAAGTGTATTTCCTTTTGTGACTTTGTTTATCTCCCTGTGGCAGGCTTCTATCCTCCTGTAGAACAAATAGTTGGACAGTGTGGCAAGTTCCAGCTGCTGGACAGGTTGTTTACTAAGCTCTTTGCACGAAAGCACAAGGCAAGTTCTTTAACACATTGATTGGTGCTTATCTTTCTTTCCAGTCATTTAGTGCTTTAATAGTTATTTGCTACTATCAGGTTGTAATATTCTCCCAGTGGACCAAAATTCTGGATATAATGGATTATTACTTCAGTGAGAAGGGTTTTCCAATTTGCAGAATTGATGGCAGTGTGAAACTTAAAGAAAGGAGGAGACAGGTTAGGCTTGTCAGTTTGCACTAATGTTGTGCTGATTTATTCATTTTACTTTTTAAATGGTTGTTGCTTGAGTGTTACTGCTAGTTGGTACGCTTTGGAATTTTTTGTGTGGTGTTGGTGTGTGTGTGGGGGGGGGGGAGATAGGCCAACAACACCTATTTGGGTGTGCATGGAAAGAGAGGGCTGCATGTAGACTAACAACTACTGCTTGAGTGTACCTGTGGTTGTTGCGACTGCCGTTGAGTGTTTCCTTTGGGGGGTTAGTCTATGTGAGGTGTGGGAGGGGATGGGACTACTTGCTAGTAGAGCATAAATAAGAGTGCACTGAATGTCCATCACCACATGTAACCCTTGATATGTCTTAAACCCAACTAAGCAACACAAGTTAGACAGTCAAGAAACACAACCTATAACAACATCGACCTAAACTCATGATGTCCACACTTTCAAGATTAACGTTAAGATATTTTGTTAATGGCTATATCTTAGGCTAATTACTAGGAAGGTTACCTAACTTAGGGGATTGTTGTATATCCTTTCCTAGTAAGTTGCTGCTCTTAGCTTGTATATAATCAGTAGTTTATTCAATGCAAATCAACTCAGTGAATCATGCCAATGGAACTTCACTAGAAAGTCCAAAAAAAACCTTAAGTGCTTAAGTGCATCCATGTTTATTCAAATCCTTAAGTGCTTGAAGGCAAACCTAAGCACAACACAAAGAAGACAGGATCAAAAGGACTCAGGAATAAGTGGCACTGTCACATGCTCCAGCTTTTCCTAATTCTAGATAGTTCTTTTGTTTTAAATTAGTGTGACTAATTACTTTTGTGAAAAAAGATGAAAAGTTAGTAGTTATACCTCTAAAAGGGGGACAGTTGGTACATCTTGAACTTTTCCCATGGATACCGGGGTGGCGCGTCAGGATGCTGCTCACTACTACCCAATCTAATAGTACCACTGCCGATAAGATTCCTCAGTGCTTCTTTTACCTTAGCAGCCACTTATTGTTCAAGTTTCTTGTCGAAATCTGCCTTGATTTTGAGGAGCTTTTGAGCAAAGTCGTCTTGTGATAGAAAACTATGAAACTCCTTGTTTGACACTTGGTTCTTCTTCTCTTCTCTCCCTAAACAAGTCTTAACACAATCACAACTCTTCATTGCAACTTCTTCAATTCCCACTCAACAATTTCCAAACAACACAACCAACTGATAGGATAAATTCGTATCACCTAATCAATGATAAATCCTAAGTCCTCTAACAATGATAGTCAAGGGAAGTACGGTCAAATCCACCGAGAGACGGAGTTCTAAGTTAATATTCAGCTAAACAACTACTTTAGACAAAATCAGGGAAGAATCAGCTGAACTACTAATTAAACACTATAAAGCGATATAAAGACGAGATTTAATATATGAAGTAAAGGTCTAGGGAATTAGTTCGGTTCACCATACTTATACTAATCAAGGGATCAAATGACTATCAGAACCTAGGTTAAGAATCGATAGATTAGAGCACGTGTCAAGCTATGGTTAAGTCTTAACGCCCATAATTCAACATATGCAGCATGTTCACAAACATAATCAAAATTATTGATGTGTATTATGCCTCTAAAAGTAGGACGAGTTTGTGCAAACAATTATTAACCTCAAGCAATCAATGAAACTGCGCAATAACATTAATTACTTAATAAGAACAAATAAAACCATAAACAATATAATCAAACCCTGGAAACTAATAGCGTTTCAAAGTAATCAAGGTATAAACATGGTTTTCCTCCCTAAATCCCTAGAAATTAGACTACTCAGACATAATTAATCAACATTAATGAAACTAATATTAAACCCTAATTCTAACATCATGAATTAATTAATAATTAAACTATGGAATCAAAAGTACTAGAGATTAAAAAGAAGAACAACACCGAATGACGAAAAGCAATAACCTTTATTGAATTCAAATCAGAGGTTCAATCACCCCTTCAACTAATCTAAAGTGTTTAATCTAATAACACTCTCTAAAAACTAAAATAAGGGCAATGGAAATAAACTTGAATAAAAGCTGTCTATGAAATAATGAGGGTTAGCTATTTATAATAGCCCGAAAATCTAATTAAAAACGACAATTAAAAGATAGAATTTCGCAGAACCAAGTGCAGGACCTGATCGGGCAATGGGCCAGCCGATCGTCCCCACACAAAATATGCCCAACTTTGCTTTTCTCTTCTCGCAGCAGCAACAATCAAAATAGGAGCAACGGGCCTCCCACCCGATAGGGTCGGGTGCATTGTGCCCGATCGGGCCTTGTGACTCCAAGCCTAGCAGTATCTTATACGCAAGCAGCAAGGAGCAGCTCAATAGCTCCACTTGGGCCCTCACCCGACCTCATTGGACCATGAATGCCCGATCGGGCCTGGGCACATTTGATCCTCTCTCTTCGCTCTCTTGGACGGAATGCAGCAGCAACCTTCATCACGATATGGGCGTGCCCGATCGAGTAGAGCCAAACTGAGCTCAACCATTTTTCCTCACTTCTTCACCCGATTGGGTCGGGCAATGTCAGCCCGATCGAAGCCCGAAACGTTTCCACCCGATCACATGATCTTCGCCTGTTCTGGCCATATTTCGCCCGATCAGAGTACGGGAAAGCTCCTTTTGACTCATTGACTCTCAATTCTTCACGTTTAGAGGTCTCGGGACCTCCTAAATCATCCATAAAGCTCATAACCATTCCTACGTATCTCGTAATAACTCGTAAAGCCGTGGTTGCTTCCCAATATCTCGGATTTAAGGAGAAAACTCCCTAAAGCCTGCAATTCAACACTAAAACACAAAACCACGACTACAGAGAAACTACTAGTATAAAATAGCTCTGAAGCGCTCAAATGACGCACTAATTAGCTTATAAATATGGGAGAAAACTCTATATAAATACGTGATATCACCAACACCATAATTTCAATTGATAAAAATCATCAACAACAACCAATAATGACACTAAACAACCAACAACCAACAATGACACTAAATACTCTTATATGAATTCAAGCATAAGAATTTTAAGCAAGAACAAAGAGTATTAGGTAAAAGATATTTATACCCAAAAGTTGGTTGTTTTGTGGCAAGGGAAGACAATGGAGGTTGTGGAAAGCTTTCTTAATCTTCAATAATGAATTTCCAAGCTCCAATTGTGGTGAAAATTGCTGCAAATGAAAACCCCCAAATTCTAGGGTTTGTATAAGTGTGAAGAATTTCAGAATTTTTTTGAAGACCGTGAGTAACGGGAGTGTGAAGAGAAAGATTATGTGAGGATTTGAATAAAATGAGGAAGATTGAGGGAGTAATTGAGGGAGATTGAGGTTTTGAGGGTGAGTGAGCGTGAGCTAAAGTGAGAAGGAGAGTGGTGTGAGATGAGTGTAGGACGAGTGAAATGAGGGGGGGGGTGTTGGGGTGTGTCAAGATTATGCGAAAAGAGGGGAGCAGGGCAGGCCCAAGTCGCTACACGTGACAGGCGTCGTGACCCGCGACTGGGCCATCGCGATTGGAAACTGTCTCGCTCGTTTCCTCTTTTTTCCTTTCTTTCTTGTCTCTTATCTTCCCTTGTTCTTGCTTAGCATGGCTTGAAGTCTACAAACTCCCTCCTCACTTTTGTCCACCTTTTCACTCTTTTTCATTTCTTATATACTCATGAGTCTCGCTTTCAATATTCATTCCAGATTTCTTGAATCACGAGCCAACCATTCACACAAACTTCTCACAAAGTTCAAACTTCTCAAACTAACTTCATGCATTCTCCATGGATTTCCTTCAAAAAGCACAACCAAAAAGCATAAAATCCTACAAAAAAAAGAGAAACTAACTTTATACAAATATATACATCAAGGCTCGTTTATTTAACGTCGTCGACATGACGTTGCAAACCTCAAAGACTTATTCGTACTCAGGGTCACTAAGAGGAACATCCTCGGTCCACGCTTGCTGAAAACCTTCAAAGTACGGCTTCAGCCGCTGCCCATTCACCTTAAGAACCTTCAATGTAGCTTCACTCATGATCTCCACAGCTCCATGAGGAAATAATTTTGTGATATTGAAGGGCCCAATCCAACAAGAACGGAGCTTTCTGGAAAAAGACGTAAACGGGATTGAAAAAGAATAACTCTTTGACCAACCTTGAGTTCCTTCCTTATTATCAACTTATCATGCCATGCCTTCGTCTTAGCCTTGTGGATTGCCGCATTCTCATAGGATTTATTCTAGATTTCCTCCAACTCTTGAAGCTGCAACTTCCTATGTAATCCGGCTTCATCAATGTTCATGTTAAAGCTCTTTAATGCCCAATATGCTTTCTTCTCAAGCTCCACCGGAAGGTGACACGGCTTTCCAAACACCAAGCGGTATGGGGACATACCAATAGGTGTCTTGTAAGTTGTCCTGTAGGCCCACAATGCATCCTCTAACTGAAAGCTTCAATCCTTCCTACTTGGATTCACTATTTTTTCAAGGATGGATTTGATCTCTCGGTTTGATACCTCCGCTTGACCATTTGTTTGTGGATGGTATGTTGTGGACGTCTGGTGGGTCACTATTGTTTCCATTAATTATGAAGACATGTTACATTGGTGCTATTAAAGACAGATAGGACCTACTCACTTGTCGATTTTCATGAAGTAAATGCCTATATTTAATATCCCTTATGAGTCTTTCCGTACTTGACCGAAAAGTGCCAAGAAGATATTTAGCTCGTGTATTGTTTTTGCTATTTTAATACTTTATCTCCTTTAACACCGATCAGTGACGAACACGAGCATGTTGATTAGTTAGCTCGTATTTTTTACCAGTATAAAGGGAAGAATTATAATACTTTTCTTTGCATCTTATACCGAGAACTGAGTGTGGTTAATTATATTAATTATTTTATGCTTAATATATGATAAGAAAGTGAACAAATAATATTGATAAATTACATATAGTAGTCATTGGATGTTACCGGTCATTAGTCCATGGATTGAAGTGGCCTCGTGTTTTGGCTTGATCCCGCTGAAGCAAAAATTAATGTTCGTGAATTTGCCCAAACGACCACTAATGAGTATGTACCCATAATTTTCTTTAAATGGTATTTAACCGTATAATATTATTATTTATTGTCAAATTACTATTCAATGTATTAGTGGAACCAAAATTTTTAGCCCAAAATATCGCAAGGAGATTAAGAAATTATTAAAAGAATGTGGCAGTTAAGTGGAAGAAAGTAGGTATGACATTTTTAATTTAAACTTTTAGTAGATTATAACTGAGACAATATTGATGTAATACAATGTATTATCAAACTAATTTCATGAATTCTTGTATGAAAAAGTGTCCTCGTCAACCCCAAGACTGAAAGGATTGATCATACTATATTTGTTGGTACATGCTTTAGACCAGAAAAAAGTCGGCAACCAATTCGTGCAAAGGTATTTGTTTTCTTGTCCTTGTAACAAATCTTTATTTGTTGTAACGGAGGAGGCGCTAAAGAATAATAAAGAATGTGAAAGATAAAAGCACACACATAGTTTAACGTGGTTCACTAACAATGTGCTAGCTACGTACACCACACCAAAGGGAGAATAGTTTAGGGAAATTCCCAACGGTAAACTCCTAGAATTGGCTTCTCTTAGTAGTACACTTCCACCTTTTTGACTTGTTAATGGTACACCTGTAGTTTGAAATCCTCCATACCGTGATCATTCCGTTAAGTAAAAAGTTAGTTTATGGTTAATTAGGGTTAGAGGTTTGTCTCATTTTGCGTGCTTTGACTTTTTCAAGGTTAAGAAGACGTTTTTTCGAAAAACAGACACCACTGTGCGCCCTTTATGGGCAAGAATTTCGAGAATCCCTATGAAATGAGTACCAATAAGCCGAGTTTTCGATCACGTACCTCGAGATGACTTTTTGATAGCCGAAAAAGAACCCTTGAAGTACGTGCTTAAAAACCCGACTTGTAGGTACCCGTTTTGATGGGATTTTCAAAATTATTGCCCATAAAGGGTGCATGGTGGTGTCCGTTTTTCGAAAAATATGTCATCTTCACCTTGAAATAGCCATAGCACAGAAAACGAGGCAAATCCCTAACTCTAATTAACCCTAATTAACCCTAAACTAACATTTTAGTTAACGGAATGTTCACGCTACGGAAGATTTCAAACTACAGGTGTACCATTAAGAAGTCAAAAAGATAGAAATGCACCAGTGAGAGAAGCCAATTCTAGGAGTGTACCGTTGGGAATTTTCCGATAGTTTACTAGGAGAGAATGCAAAATAATATATAATAGTAGTGTCAGGCAACACTAAGATAATCAGATGAGTGAATACTAAATTCAATACGGTTATAAGCTTAACCTAAGGGTTTATATAAGCACCCTTAAAGTTAACCTAAACAGATATGGGCCTAAAACCCATAACAGAATACAAGGTTTAGTCAAACCTTATAACACCGAAAAAGCTAAAAGGGGGGTGTTTCCCCCTTTAACCCTATCAGGGCGCTTCGTCCCTGGACCTAGACTCGCTAACCGGGTAGCGAAGCTCCCGTGCTTGGTTATTCGAACCAATAGATATTCAAAGCATATCTAACAAATATCCACATCGACTTGAATTTTCCCAAAACCACTAGACTATAGATTTACCAGATGCAACAGCCAAGTTCCAGATGTACTAGACTCTCCCTCTGTACTAGATTGCCCCATAGGAGGCCCTGACTGTCAAAAATGCTTCATGCGAAACCATAGACTCTGAAATTTCCCCTAAGGGCCCAGATTGTTCCATAAGGAACCTAGACTCCCACTTAAGGGAACAGACTCTAATGAATTAGAACATTCAGCAAGTCCAAGAAATGTTAGAACTTGTCATGTGGAACAGACTTTGTGAACATGTCTGCTGGATTATCAGCAACTCTTCTCGTTCCTCAGGAAACGATACCTCACATCAATGTGCTTAGTCCTCTCATGATGGACTTGATCCTTGGCTAAACATATTGCAATAAGACTGTCACAATAAAACCACAGCCTGATCATGATGTAAACCCATATCACCTACTAGCCCCTTCAACCATATTACCACCTTAGCAGCTTCAGTCAACGCCATGTACTCTGCCTCAGTAGTAGACATAGTCATTGTAGCCTATAGAGTTTTCCTTCCAGCTCACCATTGAAACTTCAAGAGTGAACACATAGCCAGTCATAGATCTTCTACTGTCCATACCTCTAGCATAATAAAAATCAGAATAGCCAGTTATTAAACACTGTGCATCATTCCCATAATCAAGACCCACATCAGACGTACCTCTAAGGCATCTAAATATCCTCTTCACAGCCTGCTAGTGCTCCTTTCCAGGTTGACTCATGAACCTGCTGACAACACTCACGACATGTACATGATCACGCCTACTGCAGACCTAGCATACAACAAGCTACCTACTACACTAGCATACGGGACTCGATCGAGACATGAACTCCTTCTCAGCTTCAGACTGAGGTGAAAACACAGCAGACAGACGCACATTCACAGCGCTAGGAGTATCTATAGGTTTTAGCTGATGACATGCCAAACCTTGACGATAACTCCTCAATGTAGCCCTTTTGTGAGACAAAGAGCTTACTCAGTTTCCTATCCTTATAAATCTCCATATCCAGAATTTTCGATGCAGCACCAAGATCCTTCATCTTAAACTCTGAACTGAGCAAAACCTTCAACGTTTGTATATCAGACTTGGACTTTACATCTACCAGCATATCATCTACATGTAGGATCAAATAGATCATTGAACCATCAACACACTTGCTGTGATACACAAAAAAATCATACGGACTCCTAATATAGCATGACTCCACCATATAGCTGTCAACCCTCTTATACCACTGCCTAGGAGACTGCTTGAGCCCATACAAGGACTTCTTTAGTCTGCATACATAGTCTTCTCTGTTAGGAACTTCCAACCCCTCTGACTGAGTCATATAAATCTCTTCCTCCAACTGTTCATGTAGAAAAGTTGTCTTCACATCTAGTTGCTCAAGTTCCAGATTCTGATGTGCCACCATAGCTAGTAACATCCCGATGGAAGTGTGTCTAACCACTGGTGAGAGTATCTCATTATAGTCAACTCGCTCTCTCTGTATGAACCCTCTTGCAACAACACGAGCTTTATACTTGATTCCCTCATATGGTGAAATTCAAACCTTCTTCCTGAAGACCCATTTACAAATAAAAATATTCCTCTCCTTAGGCTTCTTTACAAGCTCCCAAGTCTAATTCTTGTCCAGAGACTCTATCTCATCCCCCATTGCAGGGAGCCATTGTGCAGACTCGCTCCTAGAAATTACTTCTCTGTAAGTAGATGGCTCATAAAGATCCATCTCCTCAGCAACTTGTAGAGCATATGCGGCCATATTCTCAAAATTGTGCCTCTTTGGAGGTGTGTCCCAACCCAGCTTATTTGGAGGTCCAACTCCAACTCTTCTAAACCTGTAAGGGACTAGTACTACTACAAAAATACCCTATCGTGTCGCCTGTAAACAGGCTACCGCGTCGCCTGGATGGCGACTCTGTTGCTGGGGACATGAAAGGTCTACATATATGGTATTGCCTGGGAACCGACAAAAAACCAACCAATTGCGTCGCCTCTTAACTAGGAGGCGACACTATAGGCCACTTTCACCACAAAGAAATTACCCATATGCGTCGTCTGCCACTTAATACATGACGCGTAAAATACGCTAATGTGTCGTCTATTATAAATGAGGCGACACTATAGGTCAAATTTGCCACAAATAACTTACCTTTATGCGTCGCCTGCAACTTAATACATGATGCGTGAATTAAGCTAATGTGTCGCCTATTATAAATGAGGCGACACGATAGGTCATCTTGCAACAAACAAAACTAGTTTATGCGTCACCTCTTTCTTCAGAGGCGACACGATAGGTGTGCTACCGTGACGCCCATAACCTAGCAGGAGATGCATAAACTTATGTTTTCTTTTTCTTTTACTTGTATTACGTATTAATTCTACCATGCATTCATAAATTGAAATTAAACGTTAAATATTAAAAGTTAAAAAAAAAAAATTCAATCATTTCATAACCTCCATATCATAACAAAAACACATTATCTTTTACAATATAAAATCTAACTATTGATACATAAATCTTAACAACATTGAACGTTTAGCAAATAGTTGTGCAAAAATACAAAACTTCAAGGTTCAAAACTACAAGCACTGATCGATGAAGAATCTACACGACGTTTCCCATATGTGGTCAACGTCTTCTTGAGAGAGTATGGCTCCAACGAAAAATGCTATTCCAAAAAGAATAAGAGGTAATAACTAACTAATGCGATATTGAAAGAGAAAATATTTTCAAGAATACATGTATTACCTCTTCCAAAGCATGATTTTTTTCACATATAAGTGAAACTATATGAAACATGTACTTCATCACATAATATCCACAATCTACTCTCCCAACATTCGGGGACACTACGGAAGAAGGACAAAAACGAAAATATTGATCGTATAAATATAAAGATGAATACAAGAAAAATAATTAAAAAAACATAATGTAACTTTTTCGAAATGCACTCTTGAGTTTAAGAGTCCTATAAGCCCTACATTTAACAAAGAAAAACAACATCGGCAAATTAGAATCAACAGAATCAGACAAAGGTACAATGGTTGATTCCACTTGCCAAATTAGATCAAAAAAAAAGAAGAAGCCTCAACATCAACTTGACAAATTTTCTACCTCTAATCTCTAGAGATGCGTGCAACCCAAATGGTTGAAAAACAACTAGTCTGAAAACAGGATATAATGCTACAGTTGAAGAATTAAATGATTGCTTGGCTATTCACTAGCAAGACACATATGCAGCAACTTGAACAGAATGATACTAGAATATATAAATCCAGCAACTTATAAAGAGAATGATACTAGAATATATATATCCAACCACTTATAAAGAGTTGATAAGTGATAAAACACTTAGAAGAGATGCTGAGTGATAAAACAGTTGAGTGATACATAATGCATACACACACATCTGCCAGGATCCATCAAGGCATGGTTTCTACATTGTTAATAATAGACCCAACTGTGCAGCAATGAAGATGTGGTTCTTAGTGATTCCACTGAATAAGTTGCCATTCATGTTCAGAATGTTGAAGAATTCATTGGACAGTGAAGACCCTGAGGGACGTTTTCTGTATTCTAAGAGACAATAACCGATTACCTAAAACATAGAACGTGCTCATATGGTTCCTAAGTAGACAACAATTATTATCGGACAAGACTAACATGAAATAAAGTTTTCTAGAATGAAAAGTCAATTCCATCAAATGCTTATGGACATGGTCTGAAATTAGCATGGCAAGCACCTTGCTTCATCGTAAGTAAAGGTCTGGCTATTTTTTGGGGGAAATCATAACTATAACTTAGTGTGCATGCATAGCACCTAGTAATACAATATACAACTAAAACAAACACACTACTTTTCGATAAACCATTAAATAAAAAAGTATAGCAAGCAAAATTAAACTTTTCCTTCCTAGTTCTGGCTCTAGATTATTAGCAGATACTCGACAATAGCTATAAATTTGAATTAGTGGGTAGTTAGAATTAGTCAAACTAGTGTTAGTGTTCTGTTATCACAAGAGAATGTGCGTGCATATTTAGTGGGTTAGCTAGTTGTTAGTGGGTCAAATAAAATTGCATTAATATAGGAATTAGTGGTTATGCTTCCACCTTTCTAGGTTTAATTGTTAAGCTTATCTCTCTATATAAAGAGCTAGTAGTGTACGTCAGTTAGTGTAATGTGAGCAAGTTATTCAATATAAGCTTTGCTTTGCTTTGTTTTTATACAATCAAGTCTTCCGCTGCCATCCTCTTTTTATTCTCATAATCTTAAGTTCAACATAAACTCGGTAACGGAAAAGGTCAAAGATCAGAATGGACAAACTAACCTATTCGTAAGTATTAGAGCTTTTGAAAGGTTGCTGCGAAATTGAGTGACAACAAGATAAACAACCTAAAAACATAAAGATCAGCTTCACTACAGTATATTAGTCTAGATCATATCTCAAAAAACAACCAGCAAACGACCACTTCTTTTACCTGATTCATAGCAAAATAGGCATGCCCTTTATGGATGTAAACTCTGCGCTCAGCTACAAGTTCAGGAACTTGTTCAAATGGCACCTTTATTCAGCATATTAATTAGTAATGAGCGCATGAGAGTATGAGAAGGTCATTTGATAAATCACTTAGTTTTCTGAGCATCATCTAAATTGTGTGTTAGAAAAGCAACATATGAGATAAAGGAGTATCACAGCCAAAAACAACAATGACTTGTGTTATGTTTAATCCAGTCCACATCTATTAGTAGAAAGAAGGGTCAAAAAGGAAGATGACCCAAATCAAGAACTAACCTTGTAAATATTACATCAGCTGCAAAAAACAAAACAGAATATAGACAGTAAGATTGCATTGAAACATAAATAAGCAACAATAGCCAATAAGTATAAAAATGAAGGGGAGGGGGAGGGCAACAACATTTTGAACAACACTAACGTTAAACAAGTGAGCAGACCAACCTCTACTACATACATTCGTTAATTGAAAGATCTTTAAATACGAAACAACAACGTATACAGCATCAAAAAGCATCCAATACTAGATAAATTAATCTTGCCGCTGGTCAAAGAACTGCCCAAGAGATCGTGCAACCTGCGACAGCTTCTCCTTGACACTCTAATATAGCATTCAAGTCAAAAATTAGACCTAGCATCTTATGATAAACTATCTAACATTCACCAAAACAAAAACAAGAAAAAACCTTATGTAGCTTTTTCTTGTCAACGAGAAGTACTCTACCAATTATGAATCACCTCAAATTCTGCATTGCTGACAATTTTGTAAGGAAGAATGAACTCTCCTAATAGAGCCCTCTACAAACAAAAGTTTGAAGGTGAGCCTTGTGTAGCACAATGCCGATTAATTTTTTTTAAAAAAATTGAATTACCTTAGTTTTCGGCGAAGCAAGAAAAATTTCTGCAAATTTAGGTTTTCGGCGACTATTTCCAGCGACGACTTCCGTCGACTATTACCGGCAACATCCGGCCAGAAGTTGTCGGCGCCTCTAGCCGCACCTTTTCCGGCGACGTCCTACTACCGGTTTCCGGCGAGTAGGTAGTTGTGAGAATGAGGGTGAGGTTGAGGGTGAGAGTGAGTGTATAAATAGTGTAAATTAAATACGTATTAGGGCATTACCCAAAGTATTTAGGGCGGTGTTTAGTCGTTCACTAGATATTTTTGGCATGTGAGACTATTCTAGCTACATGTGTTCCAGCTCACCATTAAGTAAGTTGTACCTCTAAAATAATGTAGCTGTAAAAAATGACATGTCAAAATAAGTATAATATTTGAGCAAATGTTTTTTGAACAGTTTGTTGCACTGACGGGACTTGAATATATGATCTAGATGAGTTTTGTTATTCAATATATTAGTATGAATCTTGTGAAATATGAAAGTGATCGTTCCCATTCTAAAATATTTGAAACATTTCAAAACGGATATAGAACAAAAATAGCGGAAGCTACAAGTCATTTGGCTATAATTGGAATTATCTTGACGTAATAATTACACTTGCAAAATACGCATTATTTTATCATTATCAGCTAATTAATGATAAAATGAAAGGAGAAATAACACATGAGAATATCCAACTTAAATACGATGCAAAAAATCAGAGGTGTTATTAAATTCACCATTATCATAACGACAAAAAAAAAAAGATATGAACATGAAAGTAGAGGATTTATCGCATTTGGTGTCATTGATCGAGGTTGAGGAGAAGTTAATGGTTCACTTTTTTCGTATGCCATGGAGAATCAATCAGCATGGCATGTTTGTGACTTCCTTCGGGCTACTTTATGGAGTATGCTGTAGGTAGGGACTGCCAGCAGCATCCACCACCTTGTCCAGGCTTTTCCACAAGTCTGTCGAAACTGGCTTGCAACGTCGGCACATCCGTAGCTTCGTCCATGGGCTGCTACAATGTGCTAGAGGGCTTTGAAGGGAAGCAAGTTCGGATCAATTTTTTTATAGCCCTAATCTTCTTGTATTTGATAAGCTAGCATACACTATGTTTCTGGCATATTGGACATACTTATCACAACCACAAAAGAAAAGGAGAGATTAAGAGTCAATCAAAGTGTTCTTTAAGAAGAGTCTTGTTAGATTCATCAATTAGAGTATATGTGTGAATCTTGTGCCCAATTGTAATATGTAACCGTATAAATTCATAGTAAAAGAGAATTCCTTCACCCTTCGGTGAACCTATCGCATTAAAGTGAACCTCATTAAATTCTTTGTTTATTATTTTTCTTTATTACGCAATTCATTTGCTTACACGCTACCGTTATGACAAGAACGAAAATGATTAAGTGGCTCACATGCAAACTCTGTCCTGTTGGGTGAAAAGAAAAAAAAAAGATTGGTAATCGGCTTTGAGCCTTTTCTTTCATACTTTATTTAAAAAAACTAATAAAAGCATATGTATAATGGTAGCGCAATGGGAAATCATACATATATAGTGACAGTGAGTAACTAGGCTTATGGTCATGCATAAAATTTACACATTACTCAAAATAAAGTGTATTGATTAACTTTTAAAACCCACAATAAACCCCCAACAATAAATGGTATATAAAAACTTAATAATAGCGACAGAGAATATTAAAAAAAAAAACTGACTAAATTTAAGGATTAATATAGACATGTTATTTAGGATTTCATTTCAATAAATTGTAATGATGGATGTAATAAAGATAGACTTTTACTATGATAATTTGGAAAATGACAAATACAACCCTTAGAGTTGTATATAAAAACCTAAATTAGAAAATTATAATAATATACAAGCATTAATAACACCGATTCATGCATGCGTGATTTTGACACGAATTCCCAACTTAATACTATTTGAGGTAATGTGTTTAGTACTTATATACAACCCTAAGGGATGTATATATCATTACCCTAATACTTTTTATTCATTTTGTCTCACTTTCAGTTGTAAAATTATTACTTTTCCTAAGCTATAATTACAAAAGTGATTGTGCTATTGATAATATATTGTTGGACTAAAATTCATTTTTCACATACATGCACGACTATTCTTTATACTTCCTCCGTTCTTTTCAATTCCAACAATTGCCAACAATGCAAATATTAAATTTATTGCAATACATGTTTTCTTTCCTTTTTTACAAGTCATTTAATTTCTATCTCTCTTTATCGCATGCCACACTTTCTCTCTCCATCTCTTTCACACTCACGCGATTATAGCAAAATTTTGCTTATGAATCCACCCACTTGAGTTGTTGCAATTAAAAAGAAACGGAAAAAGTATGCTATTTAAGATTTTAGGAGAATATAACTTTTGAGCAAAGAGAGATGCTCACGAGGCTCAATTCTTTCAACGAATGTTGCCTGACTTTCAAATGCTGCACTAATTCTCTTCCATCGGCTTTGCTTAAACATATTGTTATCCTTCAATTGCTTAGTGCTAGGCTGGTAGCAATTTTTGCCTTGGCTAAAGACGGTGATAAACCTGTCCTTTAGTCGTTGCCCAACAATCTATCTAATTAGGAAATGAATGGGATCACCTCTCCTTTAGTCGTTGCCCAACAATCTATCTAATTAGGAAATGAATGGGGCGGGTGAGGGGAAAAAAGTTATCCATTGTTGCACATAGACCAAAAAACATAACTTCACCAGATTCTCATACACGTTCACATAGAATATAACTCCATTTCTCTTGTTTTTTAGATCTTCGTTACGTTTTCCTTTTGGGTTTTGCTAAAGAGTGTGCGTAAGGGACAACCAACTCAATATACTCCCTCGGTCCCCAAATCGATTTCCCATTTGTCTTTTGCACGGTTTCTAATGTATAACTTTGACCGTTAATATATTTATTTGTGTGTTAATAAAAATTATAAAAAGTTGATATTTGGAATGTACACAATAACGCGAATCAAACAAGATCCAACATGATTAGTATTAATACTATATAATAGTGAGAAATTATAGTCAAAATTTACAAAGTTTGACTTAGAATAAAGCAAATGGGAAATCTATTGGGGGACAGAGGGAGTATTACTCATTATTCTTCTACACTACTCTTCTTATAAACCTTACCCTCTCCCATCCTCAACATTTAAAACATCCGTAAATTATACTCCCTCCATTTCTCAAAAATTGTACGTTTCAAAAAACACAATAACTAAGGAATAAGTTAATAAAGCATAACAATGAGTCCAAAAGTAGGTTTAGAAGAGAGAATAAATAAAAAAAAACATGACAATGACTAGAAGCAATTAAGAGGAAAATGGTAAAAGTAGGACCCACTGACAATTTAGTTGAATAAAAAACTAGTGGCATATATCCCAAAATAATAAAAGTAAAAATGTAGCTATTTTAGTGAAACGTATTTAAAAAGAAAAGTGTAATAATTTTTTGAGAAATAGAGAGAATAATAGCTTATGTTAAAGGAAGTAATTTTTAGGGGGTTTATGTTTGTTTTGGATTTATGATTTTGTGTAAGAGAAAAAGAAGAGTAAAGCTGAGGGTATGGTTATTTTGATGGGTACCATATTTTTACCAGAAGTCTATGAGTTGTCATTTTTCTCCTTTGGAGAAGCCATAGTTTTAGGGCACGAAAAGACTGCTTACCTTTGTCTGATACAAATTCATATATTGTTCGTTTGACTGACGTTTCAGAAATAAAAGTCAATAATTCAAAAGACAAGTGCTAGAAATCCCAGGTACCATTAGTCGAGCATAAATCAGCAGTAGAAGCAATTTCGGTCTTTGCTAATGGGCCATGAATTAGTTGTCTAAGAGATCTACCCCACTTATCATGCCAAAGCGAGGAGGAGTTCGTTCTTTTCAACTTATTTTCAATCCTTAAGATTTAATAAGATCTAATAAGGTCGAATAAGATTTAATAAGGTCTAATAAGGTTGAATAAGGTCTAATAATATCTAATAAGGTTCTTATATATTTTTTATATGACAACATTACTATTGTTATTATTATTATTATTATTATTATTATTATTATTATTATTATTATTTGACAACGTTATAATAATGATTATTATTATTATTTATTATAATATATTTATGATTATTATTTATTATATGATATTTATTATTTTTTTTTTATTTGGCTATCATCGTTGCTAGTTGTACTCTTGAGAATTTTATTCTTCTACATGAATAAGGCCATGGATATCGACTTTAATGATTGTCGTTTGTAATGTATTCCAATGAACATTAAACTATTGTAGTTGTTAGTTGTTCTTAGATCCGAGAATGCGTAATGACGGCTTCTATTAGCATTTAAATCAATGACTCTCCGACCATTCCAATTAAGCTCTGACGCGGGCTTTGACAAGGAGACCCATTATCACCCTTCGTCTTTGACTTGTTTACGGAACCTCTCAACCTTCTCGTCAATAAAGCGGTTTCTTTGAATCTTTGGGATGGCGTTCAAATTTGTGGGAATGGTCCTAAGATCACACAGCTCCATTATGATGATGATACTATTATATTCTGTGCCCAACTCCTAGTCCCTGGCAAATATCAAGAAAACAACTCATTCTCTTTCAATTGGCTTCGGGCTTACAGATAAATTTTCACAAAAGCTCCCTCCTTGGCATCAATGTGGAGGATGCACGTCTCTACTCTCTTGCTCACTTCCTCCTATGCCGCACCGACAAGCTACCCATAACCTACCTTTTTTTGGTTGGAAGGATTTGTATTAATTAACTACTTAAAATATTACAAGTATTGTTAGATGATACTGACTGCGTTAGTCTATTGGCTTGTAGAGCCCCATGAGCAATATCCAAAAGAAGAGAAACATTAAGATTAGAATTATTGTTCACGAAAGGGGAGCAGGGTACTGTTACAACAAAATTACAGGTTGTTCCCTCGCCCACCTAGCAAGCTTGTCCGCGTCCTCCAAGCAGCTCCTTCCAACTTTAGCTATCTCCCATGCTCTATTCCTCCCTGGGTGGTCCCTGCACATTATAGCCAAGTGCAATACCAGTCTTTAATGACAGGGGGGTGGGTGACATGATCCACTGCTATTTTGGAATCTGAAAAGATATGCAAATTATTCATTTTTTGGGCCATTATCCAGTCTAGGGCTTCATGTATGGCTAGGAATTCAGCACTAGTAGCATCACTACTTTTCATTTTCTTGTAGAAGGCCCTCTGCAATTTGTTTCTGCTGTCCCTCAGTATTCCCCCTACTCCTGCTTGTAAGGTCTTTGGGCAAAAGGAAGCATCTACTTTGATCATGTAATGAGTGTGATGTATTTCTAAGCTATCTGCCAGTAGTGCTTCCTTTCGTTGGTTGTTGTTTGCTTTCCCAAAATCAGTTGTAAGGCGTATGGTTTGGTTATACACATGTTGTGCCTTAATGTTCTTTTGTTGAAAGACCCAAGCATTCCTTTTCTTCCAGATTTCCCAGCAACCTATCCCAAAGGTAGTGTTCCAGTTGGCCTCAGTGTCATCTTGGTTCGTGAAAAGGTTATGGGTGATCCATAACTCACTATCTATGTTCAACTGATTGGGTACCTTATTGAAGCAGAGCCAAACTTCCTGAGCTATTGGGTAGTGTCTCAGTACATGGTGCCAAGCTTCAGGTATGTTGGGGCAAAAGGGGCAGTTCTGGTTTACTTGCACCCCTCTTCTATGTAGGGTAACTTTGATAGGCAGTGCATCCCAGAAAATAGACCATAGGAAGAATTTGACTTTGGGTGGTAGAGGGCATTGCCAAAGTTTGTCCCATCTTTTGGTATTCCTAACTAAAGTAGTGATTGGTGAAGGTACTTGTGGTGTGTTGTGGTTGAAGTGTCTTTGCCAAAGCTCAGCATAGGTTGTCTTGGTGTTAAAGAAGCGCCCTTGGGCAAGGGAGCAAGTAAGTTCATCAATACCAACAGTAGGAATAAACAAAGCAGAGATGGTATTTAGTACATCTTGAGGTAGTACAAAGGAAAGGTTATCAAAGATCCAGTTTCCCTCTTTCAGGCATTTAGAGACTTTCATGGTGAGGTCTGTGGGGGTTAATGGGCCATAAATTATACTTCTTAGGCTGCCTTTCCTAGTCCAGTCATCTAACCAAAAGGAAATTTGGTCCCCACTACCTACAGACCAGACAGCAGATTTGGCAAAGTTATCCCACCTCTTCCCAATGTCTTGCTATATGTGAGAGCCTCTCTTAAAGCTGGTAATCCCCTGTGTTGACTTAGAGTAATTGGTTCTTAGAATTTTGGTGTCTAAGTTATCATTAGAGTGCATCTTCCAGCATAATTTAGTCAGCAAGATCTCATTGAGGAGTAAGTGTGACCTACAGCCAGTTCCTCCCAGTGTTTTGGGGGCACAGATTTTCCCCCATCCCACTAAATGTAGTTTCTTCTTTTCTTCAATGATCCCCAGAATAAATTCCTCATAGTTTTGTCTAGTTCTCCCAGGCATTTCTTTGGTAGGGCTAGGCAGTTCATAGGGTAGAGGGCCATGGAGTTCAAAGAGGCATTTATTAGGGTTGATCTACCTGCTTTATTCAAGAATTTGGCTTTCAAAGAGGCTAATTTGTCCTTCATTTTCTTGGTCAGGTATTCCAGTTGGCTAAAGGTGGGTCTTTTATCAGTGAGTGGGTAACCTAGGTACTCCCCTAAGTCTTGATGCCTTGATGCCCAACCTATCAGTAAGTGTTTGCACTTGGCTGGGAGAGGTGTTTTTTGAGAAGTAGCATTTGCTTTTACTTTGGTTGACCTTCTGACCTGAGATTTCCCTAAAGTGTGTTAGGGTTTTGAGGATAGAGTCTATAGATCCTATACTAGCTTCACCAAAGAGGATGAGGTCATCAGCAAAGAGTAGGTGAGATAATTGAAGTCTAGATCTACCAAAGGTCAAAGGAACCCAAGAGCCATGCTCACAGGCAGAGTGGATGAGTTTGGAAGGTGTTCCATGCAAAGGATGAAGATAAACGGTGATAATGGGTCTCCTTGCCTAATACCTATAGAGGGTTTAACTATTTTAGAGGGGTCACCATTGACAGTGATGATAAATGAAGTTGAGGTGATACAAGACATGATGAGTTGGCATGTGTTTTGGTCTATATTATGGTCTATAAGGCAATCTAAGATGAAGTCATATTCCAATCTGTCATAGCCCTTCTCTAGGTCCACCTTAATTGCAAGGTAACCACTTTTACCTCTACTAGTTTTCATTGAGTGTAAGGCTTCAGAGGCTATGATGTAATTAATATTAGTCCCTCTATTAGAAATGAAGCTGTTTTTTTTGGGGAGATGATGTTGTTAAGTAGTGGTCTAAGCCTCTTGACTATGATTTTAGTTACAAATTTTTCAATGGTAGGGCATAGGCTAATAGGTATAAACTGTTAGATTGTTTCTGGGCGTTCCACTTTAGGGAGTAGAGTAACAATGGCTTCATTCTTTGAGAGGCTCAACTCCCTATTACTGAAAACATTGTGGCAGAATTGGTAAAGGTCATTCTTGATGACCTGCCAGTGTTTTTGAAAGAAGAAGTTGTGGAAACCATCCTTTCCAGGTGCCTTCCAAGGACTAGAGCTAAAAACAACATTCTTTAACTCTCTCACAGAAGGTGTAAAGGCCAGGTTAATGCTACCAAAGTTCCTAATGAGTCTGGGTACATAAGTTTTCTCAGTGGTGAAGAGTTTAGAGTAGAAGAGCCAAATGTGTTCTCTAATCTTAGTGTTGGTCTTAAGTTCCTCTCCTACTTCATTTTTCAGGAGAGTGATTCTATTTCTCCTTCTCATTCTAATGACTGAGTTGTGGAAGAAGCTGGTATTTTTGTCTCCTGAGGTGAGCCATTTCTCTCTAGACCAGATCCTCCAATACTCTTCCTCTTGGTCCAAGATTCTATCTAGTTCTTTCTGGAGAGAGAGTTCTAGTTCCCAGAGAAATTGGTTATTAGGTTATGAGTCTAGATGTTTCTGAATACCATTAATCATGCTCAGTAATTTCCTCTTGCTTTTAAAGATGTTACCAACCTACTACTAGCCCAAGGTTTGATGTGATTAGGCAATAGTCTCAGTTTGAGGGGTAGGTTGCCCTGGTTTGTGGTCCAAAAGTTGTTGATTAGGTTAATTAAGGAGGGGTCTTGGTACCAAAGGGGTTCCAGTTTGAAGGGTTTGTTGTGTTTATGGTTGAAAGGTTTTGTAGATGAACAACAATTGGGCTGTGGTCTGAGCCAGCCCTGGTGAGGGTATTGACAACCATGTTGGGAAATAAAGCTAATAGCTCAGAGTTAGCAAGTGCTCTATCTAGGTGTTCCATAACTGGTTTTTTTCTTTTGTTTGTTGGTCCAAGTGAATTTTATTCCATTAAAGCCCAGGTCAGTAAGGCCACAATCATCTAGGCAATCCCTAAATGCTTTCATTCTCTTCAGTTTGATTGGTTTCCCTCCATGTTTTTCAGATTGACATAGCATTTCATTAAAATCTCCTATTGCTAGCCAAGGTAAATCTAAATTTACAGCAACATTCCTCATTGAATCCCAAGTTTCTAGTCTAGATTTAAAGCTAGTGCTAGCATAAACGCAAGATAATAAGAAGTATTGTTGAGAGTGACGTACCTGGACAATGCCATGGATCATGTGGATATCTCTTCCCATGTTAGTGAAGTCCACCCTGGAAGAGTTCCACAAGACCAGTAAGCCACCAGAGAACCCCCTAGGTTCAGCATGACAGTGATCATCAAAAGGGAGTGATTCAATAATTGGTTGAGCGTTCTTAATGGAGGTTCGTGTTTCACACAGAAAGACTATATCAGGGTTGTGTTCTTCGAGAAGATGGAGTAGGTTGGTTTTGAAGCTGGGCCTGGAGATGCCCCTGGTGTTCCATGCTAGGATAGACATATCAATTGGCAAGGAGTTTCTTAGTTGGGATTGACACCCCCTACTCGAGCTCCCCAAGTTCTTCCTCACTCTTCCCTTGGAGAAGTCGAATGATTCCTCTTTCTTTAACGGCTGAAAGACAAATTCTGTTGTCCAGAGATCCCACTTTGTTTTTTCCTCCTCTTCTTGCAAGTCTTCGTGCTTGATGAATGGTTTGTTTATCGGGTTTAGGATGACTGCCAAGCCTTCGAAAGCCTTGTTTGTGTGCGCTAAGAATACTGCATTGGTGTGGTTGTCCATGAACATGCTCAAATGGAAGTTCAATAAATAATATGTCCTCAATAGAGGCAAGATCGGAGCCGGATCTATAAGGAATATGAAGTCCCCCCTGACTACCGTTTCCTCCTCTTGTGGTAGTGATTTATACCAATCTCTCGCTATTTTTGCTATTATTGGGCATAAGCCTTGGAGATCTACGATGTTTGGCAGATGTATCGGGTGTTTCTCCTTTTCGCCCTTCAGTTGTTATGCCATCTCCGTGAAAGGAACATCCGCGTATATTGGTTTGACAATGAATTTCCTAATGATGTGGGGTTGGACTGTAATCCAGGCATTGGGGGCTCTGATGAGGAAAAGACAGTTGTTTGGGTTGATCTCTGGTTGGGTGATGAACGGTTTCTCCGAGAATGAACGATACCTTGGTGTGTTTTTGCATTTGGTTTTGATGATGTAGGTGGGTGGTGCTATGGGTGGAATTTGGTAGGGTTGCTGTGAGGCTGGTTGTCATGTTTGGAAGAAGGCTTGCAGTAATTGTTGGTGATTTGGGTCCATTGGAGAACAAGGAAGATGGTAGTGTGATGGAGTTGTAGAGCCAATTAGGGTTTGTGTGAAATGGGAAGGTGACGGAGAGGCCGAGATAGTTTAGGGTTAGGAGGGGGGTTTGTTTGGGTTGTGGGGTGTTGACAATTTGAGACACGTGGTTGGTTGGGGTTAGATGTTGGAGATTGTTTAAAGATAAGGTATAATCCATTTTTGGGTCACGTGATTGAGCACATGGATCCATTAAACAATTTGAATTGCATTGAATACTCCCTTTTTAGTTTTTTCCGCCCAACCAAGCGTGGCCTTTTCAAACCACTTTGGTACTGGTTCTTTATTGCGTCCACCATCGGAATGGCGTTAACGCCGTTGCTCAGAGCGCTTAAGGAATTCGAAGTTTTGCAGTTTTCTCTAGAGTTTGTGCTTTCTTCGACCATTTTCCTTCCTTTAGTTTTTCGTTTGCGAATTTCCTGCCAATCATTCCCAATTAAGCTCTGTTTCCCCTGATTCATGTGAGTGTTTGATTTTGCTTCAACCTTTGTAGGGTTGTTCTCCATCGAATGTGAGCGGCATTTAGCTTTGTTGTGCCCAATGTTGTTGCAAGTTGTGCAAAATGGAGGTACAGCATGCCAATCATGACTTGCATTGCGACTGACGTCTTGGTGATGCCTACGAAAGAGTTCTTCCCAAACCCTATTAGCTGCCCTAGAGATTTTGCCACCTTGGTTATCTCTATTATGGAGTTCCACAGGTAACTCAGCGATGGTGACCCAAACTGGTGCCATCTTGATGTTCATTTCTGTTGCCTTGAATCCAGTTGTCCAAGGTAGGGTGGCAATATAGAGGCCATAAAAGAACCAGGGACCGCTTTGAAATATTTTGGCTTTTAGGTCTGGTGTAGCGGCCTTGATCAGGAAAAAGCCTCTTCCTAGGGTGATGGAGGGGGTTTGTTGATGGATTTGTCATAATTTCCGGATGCGGGGTAGGAGGAAGTCTGTAGAGAAGGATTTTCCCACAACTTTGAAGATTATGGAATTTCCCCATTCTGTGGAGAAGTTGTTGAGGGTTTGGGGTGGAATAGGTATGAAAATCTCATATTTGGGGTTGAACGAGGGAGGTGATGTTGGTGTTGGTGTTGTTGTTGTTGTTGTTGGTGGTGGTGGTGTTGTCAGGGGGTTTTGGGGTAGTACTACTTGGTTTTGGTTGTCGTTTTGGTTGGGTTGGGGTGGGTTATGGTTTGGCTGAGTTGTGTGGTTATAGGTGGGGGTGAGGGTGTGGTTGAAAGAATGAGGGTGGCTTTCACTGTTAATCACGATGGCGAGGAAGGAGCGGTCGTTCATGTCATGCTGAAGCCTACGGGGGGTCTCAGGTGTCTTGCTCGGCGTCGTCCCTGCAAGAAAACTCTCACTCTCGCTCTCTTGCTCGCTCTCGCTCATTCTTCCATAACCTACCTTGGTTTACCTATCGGGGCAACATGACCCGAACCTCTCTTTGGAAACCTATTCTCTCAAAGTAAGAAAAAAATTGTCATCATGGAAAAGTACCCTCCTCTCAATTGGAGGTCGAGTCAGCCTCATAAAATCATGACTCAGAAACCTACCTCTATACTTTATGTCATTTTTCCCGATCCCTGAAGGGATTGTCAAACATATCATTGTTATCCAACAGAATTTCTTAGGAGTGGCGATTCGACGAAAAAATCAATGCCACTAGTATCTTGGGAACTTATATCCCTACCAAAAAAATCATTGAACTTATACCTCGGTGGACTAGGTATTATCGACCTTCACCAAAAAAATGTTGCACAACTCTTTAAATGGGTATGACATTTTTTAAACGAACCATGCTCTCTTTGGCGGCAAGTAATTGAGTCAAAATATGGTATCAAACCCTCATCTTCAATTCATGATATACACCCTCACGGTGGACCATGGAAGGATATCACCAAAGCAATCTTCACCTCGGAATCTTCAAAGCTGCTTGCGCTCAATAATATGCGCAAAAACATTGGCGACGGTTCAAACTCATTTTTTTGGCATGACACTTCGGTAGGTATTAAACCATTAAAAGAGGTTTGCCCAAGACTATTCAGGTTATCTCCTATCTCCGACGCCATAATCGCCTCATATGGATTTTGGGATGGCAATGTATGAGATTGGAACCTCTCTAGGAGCCTTGCTCTTTGACCCCATGATCAAGATGAGCACGCTATTCTCCTCTCCTTATTAAATAGATGAGTCATTCTAAGTGAAAGCTGCGACCGATGGGTGTGGACCCCTTCAAAAGATGGTACTTTCTATGTCAAATATTTCTCCTTTAAACTAGCAAAAGTAGAGTATAAAACAAGTCTTACTACCATAAAAGGAATTTGAAAGAGCCTCGTCTCTTTCCGTGTCGAAATATTTATCTAGTTTGTTTTGCTTGGGTGTATTAACACCAAATCGATACTCGCTCGCATGAATATAATTTAAGGCTCAGAAACACTATGTGTATTATGGAACGACACCTCGGTGGAGGACGTTGATCACCTCTCCCTATCTTGCCCATTTGCACGATCCATTCGGGAGTGGTGGTTAAACATTTGGGAACTTATTTGGTCTTCACCCCCCCCCCTCCACACAACAATTAGGGTGCTCTTCGACCAATGGCAACCATTTCTTAGGGGTGTTTTCTTTATGAAAATTTGGCATGATATCTTCTCCATCATCTTATGGTCACTTTGGAAAGAATGAAACATGAGAATTTTTGAAGGTGTTTCATGCTCATTGCCCCAAGTCCAAGATTTGATCTTGCTTAGATTGAGTTGGTGGATAAAAGGGTGGGGTGACCTATTCCCTTACACATCGGAAGACATAATGAGAAATCCATCGTGTCTCGTTTGGCAAGCTCCGTCCTCCATTATTTGTGGATGTATGCCCACCATTGAGACCCATTGGCTCCCCCTAACTCCTTGCGCTCTAAAGTGGAATGTAGATGCCTTGGTTAACTCCAACTTTGCTTGCTCCTTCATTGGTGGCGTCCTTAGGGACCATAACGACACATTATTATGTATGTTATCCACTCCAATCCCGTTCATGGAGATTAATAATGCCGAAGTTATGGCCATACATCGTGCATTAAAAATCTCAGCAAGCTCTACTAGCTAGGCTCAAATGCTCACAACTAATAGTTGAGTCCGACTCCCCTAATGCCATTAGTTGGTGCAACGCGAACCAAGGAGGGTCGTGGAATCTCAATTTCATCCTCAACATCATACGTTGATACTCAAAGTCGATGCCCGGAGCATCAATCATACTGAAAGGAAGAGCAACAGATATGGTGGCCGACTCATTAGCTAAGCAAGGTCTAAGTAGGACAGATGAATTTATTGTGAGGCTCTAATTTCATGTAATATAGTATGTAATGGGGCCTTGGATTTCATGGTTTGTTTGCTCCCCTACTAGTGTCTAAGACTTTATTGTATCCCATTATTTACCATTGACAAGCAATGAGAAGCTAAATTATATATAAAAAGACCCTTTTCTAAAATTCGTAACAAAATGATGGTCGACATACTTGGAGAAAATGCACTTTAGGCAAGATTGTCTTCACCATGATAAAGTTTCCACCCGAACTTAACCATAAACGCGATATTCATGTGTTCGTGACTACAAATCTCCAACTCCCCCATGTCTTCTGGAATAAATGAACATTTTTAATAAACAATTTGTAATGAGAAAATAGAGGATTGAGAAAAGAAGATGGAAAATTTTTAGGTTAGTGAATTCAAAATGTTCAATAATAGAAGAAAGACAGAAAAAACTAGGCCCATTTTTCAGTATTTATTGAATTTGAAATAATGTTGATTAATGATGATAGATATTAAAAAGAAAGACTTTATTTCTCCATTCATTGAAAATGAACTAAAAATTTTTTTCATTAAGCGCACTATGTGCAATAAGCATCATACAATCGTGTGTATGATGGAAATTGTGTTTTCTTTTGTAGGGGTTTATGTTTAATTTTGATTTATGATTTTGTATAAGAAAAAAAGGACAGTAAAGTTGTAAAGGTATGATGATGTTTAGAGTGAAGTTAGCAAAAGCCAAAATAATGGCTTTAGGAGAGAGAAAACAATAAAAAAAATATAAAATAGGAGGGGAGAGGTGAGAGAAAGATGAGAGAGATGGAAGCCAAGTGAGTTAAATGACTTGAGGAAGTCGTTTTGGAAAAGTTGGGGTGTGAAAGGGGTGAAGCCAAGTGGCAAAATGTAAGGATGCCTTCATATAAGATGGTGCCAAGTGTCATGTGGATGTAAATTAAAGCGCTTATATTAAAGTTGTATTTATATTAATTTGTTGCAGATTTCAAAAGGCTATAAAAATTATCCTACAAAGTAACAATATAAAATAAAAACATCATTAATTTAATTTTTTTATATTCTATAAATAGAGAACCATATTGAGATAATAGACTGTAAATAAATTATCAATTAATGTAATAAACAAAAAGAGTAGGTATGATATTTTTGGTGTTTGATAAAGTAGTATTGCCTCCGTTTTTTTAATATGCACTTATTTCAATTTTGAGTGTTTTTTTTAATTGGTATCTTTCTACCTTTTCTCATAAATGGAAGGTTGGCCCCCTAAATATTACACTTCTCTCCTACTTTTTCTTTCCTTCTCTCTACCTTTTTCACTTTTTCCTTACTTTTGCACTTTTTCATTAGTCCGCGCGCAAAAGCAAACATACATATTAAAATAACGGAGAGAGTATGATATTGTGTGGTTTTGAATTTGGTATTAAAAAGAAAGAAGGTAAAATTAATAATATTTTAGGTAAATTTGCACAAAACCACCTTTACTTTTCACTTATTTAGAAACTCCCACCTTTACGATTTTTTTTCCTAAATTACCACCTAAACTTTTCAAAACCTTTATAAACTCCCACCACTTAACGGATTTTGCCATACTCCGTTAGTGGTGGGCCCATATCAGTTTTTTTAATTCATTTTCCCCTCCAACCTATTCATCTCCCTCTTACTCTAGCATGCATTTTCCCTTCAAACTTCCCTTCTCCCTCATTCTATCTTTCATGTTCACTGTAACAAGTTGCTATGTTTCTCATATTCAAATCAACCAAATAAAATATTATGATATGAGTTCTTTTTGGGTTTTTTCCAAGGATTTCTGGGTATTTCTTGGTTTTTTGTGGGTTTGTTTGATTATTGATTTTCTTTTGATGATGAACCTGATAAAAATGGAGGCAGAGGAAGAGAAAGAGGAGAAAGGGGAAATTAGAGAAAGAAGAGGAAGTGGAGAATTTTATACCTTCCCAGAAGAATCAATCCAAGGTCCATCACTAATATTATCTTACAACCCCCCCCCCAATCCAAGATCTACCTACCATTAATGGAGTTTCTCCTTCCTACTGAGTATTCTATTTCGCCGGTGTATACAGATTGGTTGCATTCCTATTTTCTGGCACCTAACATTTGGTCGACAAATTGGAGTGACCCAGCTCCACCACCAAAATTTACAGTGGGAGATTGGCAAGAAAACTGTGAGAAAGTGAGCCCGAAGAAGAAGAAGGTGAAGAAAACTAAGAAGGAGAAGGGAGAGAGATGAATGGGTAAGAGGGAAAATGAATAAAAAACTGATGTGGGCCCCACCACTAACGGAGTTTGGCAAAATCCGTTAAGTGGTGGGAGTCTATAAAGGTTTTGAAAAGTTTAGGTGGTAATTTAAGAAAAAAATTCATAAAGGTAGGAGTTTCTAAATAAGTGATAAGTTAAGGTGGTTTTGTGCAAATTTTCCAATATTTTAATAGGTTTAACACCAAATCTTTGGTGTTTAATAACTATGCTCTTAGGTACCATATTTTTACAAATAACTGCTTATTTTCGTGTCATGCAAATTCTTATATTGTTTGGTTGACTGACGTTTCACTTTCGTATAGATGTTAGATTGTTACTACAGTACAGTATAAAAATTATGATGTCCAATTTTTTTTGGAAAATGGGGCCTTGTTACTTGTTAAGTTGTTAGTACAGTTGTTAAAAGTTAAATAGGTGAGGTGGGGGTTGTTCCTGTTCGGCAAACGAAATAAACAGGCCCTCAAATCTTATAAGTTAGATGTCAGGTTGCTACTACATACTACAGTTAGTACAGTATATTAGTATATTGTATGATGTCCAAAACGATTTTGGAAAATGGGGCCTTGTTACTTGTTAAGTTATTAGTACAGTTGTTAAATGTTAAATGGTTGAGGTGGGGGTTCTTCCCGTTGGGCAAACGAAATAAACATGAGATTTTGCACCGTCATGTTCAACTCTCAAATCTTATGAGTATAAAGTTCATCATTTCCTTCTTCTCTATTAGGGTAATTTGGTAATTAGACTCTTAGTGTTGTAAAGACGATTTTTATCTCTTTATATATATAATAGTTTCAGGCAACCTAAACAGGTTAGCCAATTATTCTCAATACTCGTACATGGTATCAAGAGCCTAGGTTAAAGTTTTTCTTCTCTCTTCAGCTTGCTTTAGCCTCACGCAATTTTTTGTTCCAAACCCTAATTTTTTTTGGTTTGCACATCTCCGACGACCTTCATGTCTGCCGCCCACACCTCCGGTGTGTCTTCCGCCTCACCGACAGCTAGCGCCCCGTAGACTCCTCCGCGCTACTCGCGCGTCTCCGGTGCTGCGCCTGAGTCCGTGTGGCTGCAGCATCTCCTGGACGTTGCCGCGTCCATTGCTGCCCCAGCTGCGTCATCTGGCGGTGACGCGCCTCTGTTCACCGGCGGTTTACAAACGGCTCTGCCGTTTCCAAGCGTTACTACATCTTCATGGCAGTTTCCTATGTACCCTACTACCATAGGTGCGTCCTCCGCCCTCCAAGACACCCCTGTGTCTCACCGATCCACCTCTCGCCTCCCTCCTCCAGGTTTTGGCAACGACGGAAACCCTAATGGGTTCGAGTTTCCGTCTTATTCCTCTCTAATGCTTCCAAGTGCTTCATCTCTCAAGACATCACTCGATTCTTCACCATCAAATTATCCTCTCCCGAAGATTATCTAATGTGAAAAACTCAGGTTACGTGTTTTCTTTCGAGGCATCAGTTGCTTGGTATTGTCGAAGGTACAATTACAGTCCCTCCTCCTACTTATATTGATAATATAGGTCAAATCTTTTCCTAATCTGCATTTTTACGAGTATATGAGACTTGATCAACAAATAAAATTATGGTTATATGCATTGATTTCCCGTGATGTTATGATGGATGTTCGCGAATTACGTACTGCTGTTGAGATTTGGAATAGATTATAGTCACGTTTTTTGCATGCTAGTATGGCTAGGTCTATGGAATTGAAAGGTCGTTTGAGTCATATGAAGAAATCTGACCAACAATCTATGGACTTGTTTTTTACGAGATATTAAGATTATTGTGGATTCCTTAGCTGCTATTTAGTGTCCTGTCTCTCAGTATGATTTGGTTCAGTATACTTTGACTGCGGTGGATCAGGATCGTGACTATGATGCCCTTGTTACAATTTTGTCACAATTTCAAACGTCCTTGACGTTTGATGATCTTCGCCCTCAGCTTCTTCAGCATGAGCAACGCATTAAAGCTATGCGTGCTTATGCTGAGACGTCTCCTACTCATCAGGCTCTTGCTGCTGTTCAGTCTGGATCTTCAGGGTCATCGGGTGGTTCGACTTCTAAAGGTCAAGGGGGTCGTAAACAAAAGAATCGAAACAATCGTAGCAAGGGTATTCGTGGTAACAATGGAGGTCGCGGCAATGGAGGACAGGGTAGTCGTGGCAATGCAGGCCGAAATAATGGTATGGGTAATTTTCATAATGTTTTATATGTTGATTATTCTTGTGCCAACTCTATTGCTAATTTTTTCTTCAGCAGGAAGTAATCCTTCTAACGGCAATTTAGCCAATACCCCTTCCTCCAATACTTGTGGTCTTTGTTGGTATCCAGGTCACCAAGCAGTCTATTATCCTCAGCGTTTCAATCATAGCTTTGTGCCTTCTTCTCCTGATGGTGTCACACGTGCCCTAGCTGCACTGTCTGTTAGTTGTGAAACGAATGACTCCGTTTGGTATCCAGATTCTGGAGCCGCATCTTACATGACCTCACAGGATGTTAACTATCTAGCGCTCTTCCTTACACTGGTTCGAGTTCTATTGTTGTTGGTGATGGCACTAGACTTCCCATTAATAAACTTGGAAACATAACTATGTCGTCCCCTAGTCGCCCCCTTCGCCTCACGAAGGTGAGTCATGTTCCCCAGCTAAAACATAATTTTATGTTTGTTCAAAAGTTATGTCAAGATAATTCTTGCATAGTTTGTTTTGACAAGTCTCCTGTTTGTGTTAAGGACAAGACCACGGGGGCGGTTCTGTTGCGGGGAATCAGTAGGAATGGTGTCTACCCTCTTCAGACTCACATTCTTGAGTCAGAGTCGTCTTCCCGAGTTTGTTCATAGTCTTCTCGAGTCTGCCCAGAGTCGTCTGTCCCTGCTCTCATTGCAAGCAAGGAGTCTGGAGATGTTTGGCATGCTCGCCTTGGTCATAGTTCTGCTAGAGTTATAGGAAGTTTACGTTCCCAAAATTTGATTTCATGTAATTCTAAGTTTCATGACGATTGTGTTCATTGCAAAGTAGGAAAGATACATCGTTTGCAGTTTGAGTATGTGACTCATCGTGCCCCTTATCCCTTATATTTTATAGTGATCTTTGGCAATCGTCGGTTAAATCGAATCAATTTTTTCAATATTATATGGTCTTTGTTAATGATTATTCGCGTTTTTCTTGGCTGTATCCACTTAAACTGAAATATGTTGTTTATTTGACTTTCTTAGCTTTTCGAAAACTTGTTGAGAATCTTTTAACTCCAAAATTAAGTTTTTCCAAAGTGATGGTGGACGTGAGTTTGATAACACTCCTTTACTGCAACATTTCTGTGACTCGGGAATTTATTTTCAAAAGTCTTGTGCTCGGACTCAAGCGTAGAATGGTGTTGTGGAAAGGAAACATCGAACCATTATCGAGATGGCACGTACTATGCTTAATCAATCTGAATTGCCAACTCAATATTGGGTTGATGCGTGTTATACCTGCTGTTTATACGATTAATCGTATTCCGAGTTCGGTTTTGCGAGGTTCATCCCCGTTTACCAAGCTTTTTCACCGTCCTCCCTCCTATGAGTTTTTGAAATGTTTTTGTTGTGCTTGTTTCCTCTGTTTTTATATCCAAAAATCCATAAATTTCAGCCTAAGTCGAGTCAATGCGTTTTCATTGGCTATGCGTCACAATATAAGGGTTATCGATGTCTTGATCCTCATTCTGGAAAAGTATGTACAAGTTGTCATGTGTTGTTTCTTGAACGTAAATTTCCGTATCGTTCCCTGTCTCTAGAAAGTCTCCTGACTCCTCCATTGCCGATGAGTTAGATCCCTCGGTCTTGTTTCCAACTGTCACCATGTCTCATGGGTCACATATGTCTTCGATTATATCCCCTAGTGCGTCCCATACTCTGTTGACAATGTCGTCTAGTTCATGGCTCCATTTCACGTCCCCAGCCCCTTTGTCTAGCACCATGCCCAGCTGCCCGCGAGATGTAATCCCTGCGCCCGCAGCTACGTCGTGTCCAGCCCCCCATACAACTGCCAGCCCGCAGGCCGTGCCCACACCCACAACGACTTGCGACAGCAGCAACAGCCGCAGGGTCGTCCGCGTGCGCCCGCACCTTCTTCCCCCCATCGCTGGCCACTACTGCCAGCCCGCAGCCATACGCTGCGCCCGCGGGGTCACCTGCTACCCCCATTTTCCCCTTCTCCCTTCTTGGTCGTTGATTTCCTCGTAGAGTCATCCCCGTCTCCCATCGTCCCTCCCATTCGTCGTCCTAGAAAGTCGTCCAAGTGTGTCCATCCTACTAATGTCCACACCATGACAACTCGTTTAAAAGACGGAATAATTTCAACTACGAATTTAATGAATTTAAAAACCGATGTTGTTGAGTCTGAACCGTCTAATTTTAAGCAAGCGTCTAAAGATTCTCGCTGGCAACAAGCCATGCGTGATGAGTATGAGACATTAATTAAGAATTATACATGGGAACTTGTGCCTCGCAACAACAATAGAAACGCTCTTGGTTGTAAGTGGGTGTATAAGATTAAATATGATTCTGACGGTTTTGTGGAGCGGTTTAAGGCTAGACTTGTCGTTTTTGGTAATCATCAGCAAGCAGGTATTGACTACTTTAAACCTTTAGTCCTGTCATTAAGCCTACTATTGTTCGCTTAGTTCTTACTCTTGCTGCTACTTTTAAATGGCCTATTCGTCAACTCGATGTTAAAAATAATTTCCTTCATGGTTTCCTCAATGAGGAAGTCTATATGTGTCAGCCTCCTGGTTTTGAACATCCTTCTCAACCTCATCATATTTGTCGGTGACGAAAATCCATTTATGGTTTGAAGCAAGCTCCTCGAGCTTGGTTCTCTCCTTTCAGCAACTTTCTACTCTCTATTGGTTTCAAGTGCAGCTGTTGTGACACCTCCATGTTCACTCTCAAAAATAATGGTCATATTATCATTCTCTTGCTATATGTTGATGATATTGTGCTTATAGGTAGTAGTTCCTCCTTGCTTCAGAAATTTCACAGTGTTCTCTCTGCCTAGTTTGCTATGAAGGATTTGGGTGATTTGTATTATTTCTTAGGCCTTCAGGTTTTATGTACTCCTCAGGTTTTGATGTTGTCTCAAAACAAATATGTAGTTGATCTTCTTCAGAAATTTCATCTTCATATTGTCAAATTCGTACGTACTCCTTTTGTCTCTCGTGTCACTCTTTCTCTCTTAGATGGTGAACTTCTTGTTGATCCCACAGATTATCGTAGTATGGTTACTGCATTACAATATTTGACTATGACTCTTCCTGATATTGCCTATGCTGTTAATTCGGTTTCTCAATTTATGCATGTGCCTCGTACTCCTCACCTTCATGCTGTGAAAAGAATTTTCAGGTATCTGCAGGGAACTTCTGATGATGGGCTGTTTCTTCATAGTACTGGCTCCCCTACTGTGACCGTTGCCTACTCTGATGCTGATTTGGCCGGGTGTCCTAACAGTTGGCGTTCTACTATTGGTTATGCTATCTTCCTAGGGAATATTTGATCTCTTGGCGCTCTAAGAAGCAACCTACTTTTTCGAAGTCTTCTACTGACGCTGAGTATCGTCTTGTTGCCTACACTACGGCTGAAACAATTTGGATACGTCAATTGTTGGCTGATTTCGGGTATTTTCATTGACGGCCTACCATTCTCTATTGTGACAATGTTTCTGCTATGTATCTTACTGTCAATCATGTTCATCATGATTGTAGTAAGCACATTGATGTTGATTATCATTTTGTTCGTGCGATAGTTTCTAAAGGTGTACTTCAGGTCAAGCACGTTGCGACACAGTTGCAGGTTGCTGATATTTTTACTAAGGGTCTTTCTTCTGAGTTGTTTTGTAAACATCGTACCAATCTATCCGTGATTCCTCCCCGTAAAGATTGAGGGGGTGTATTAGGGTAATTTGGTAATTAGACTCTTAGTCTTGTAAACACCGTTTTTATCTATTTATATATATAATAATGCTAGGCAAACTAAACGGGTTAGCCAATCATTCTCAATACTCGTACATTCTCTTTCAGGAAAAATAAAATAAAATTTGAGAGATGAAACATGGGGTTGTTTTTCATGAATAAAATTATTTCTTGTTCCAGTGACTTCAGTAGTACTATAAAATGGGTTTAGTTGAAGAAGGTGTGGCTTGATTCTTGTTGATGGGCTTCATCTTCACATTAGTACTCGCCATTTCATTATTCTCCTCATAATTTAAGTATAAGTATATTTATTTTATAACTTTGTTGGAGTGTATGATATGGTCAAACATATTTTGACTTAGTTTGTTAGTTAACTCAAGTCTAGTTGGTTAATCATGTAATTAGCTTAAAGACTATAAATAGCTTGTATATTGCATTAGTTCATTTTAATCATAATAAAAATGTAGTCTTACTCTCTGCTTCTCTCTATTTCTATCTCTTCTTCCTTTCATCTTTTCTTCCCTTCAAGCCCCATCAATGGAGTAAAGTATCAAATAATAACATGGTATCTGAGCTCGGGCTTTGCATCATAGCTCAATTCTTCCACAAACATTATTTCTCAAAATTCCAGAAAACTGCATCAATTCTTGAGTTTATGGCGAATCCTTCTGCTCATTTGGTTAATGTTTTCCGATGATTTCTTGAGTGTTTCTTGAAGATTCTTCGATTACTTTCTGGGAATTTGAGTTTCATGATTCTCGTAGTCTTGCGGTCTGAATTAGCGGTTTTCGTTCTTCAGCAAATTTGCATTTTCTTGGTAATTCGTCTAAATCAGAGGTGCCTTCTATTGTACTTGTCATTCTTGTTGATGTTGGCTTCCTGTTATTGTGTTCATTCTGGTTGTTCTTGTTGGGTATAATGGAATTTCTTCCATCTCGCCGACGGTTGATAGCTTATAAGATTAAAGAATTCTGTGATTGTTCAGTAAAGCTACTCCATGAAATTTGAGTTTCTTTTCAATCGAATTTTGTGTGTGTTTCCGCCATTATCGAGTCTCGATTTCTCAATTCCGTGTCTGCTCTCATTAAATTCTTGATCGTAGCTTACCTCGAGTATTCTGTTGAATTTCTGGGTTCTTAATTGAAGAATTATGGGTTTGCGTTATACTGCATTTTGGTTTGGTATAATAGAATTTCCTGATTTCTGGGTTGAAGAAGTTATACGTTCTTGCGGCCATTGGATTCCCCTCTCCTATGCTTGCTCAAATTCCAGATTTTTCCGTCTTCTAAATTTCTGAAACAATATCCTTGCTTTTATTCAAATTCCTTTCATTTTCTTTCCTTTGTTCATGACCCATCAAGGTCTGTTTTTCAGCCCTTCGTTGGCTTTCGATTTGTTCAAATTTACGTCCATACGCAGATCTTCATTGATCTTTGCTCATATCTTGCCCATTTTTCGCTCAAATTTACGTCCATACGCAGATGTTCATTGATCTTTGCTCATATCTTGCTCATTTTTTCGTTCAAATTTACGTCCATATGCAGATCGTCATTGATCTTTGCTCATATCTTGCTCATTTTTCGCTCAAATTTACGTCCATATGCAGATCTTCATTGATCTTTGTACTACGATCCTTTGTGATCTATTTCGTTCTAAGCCTACTTTGTTAGGTTCCAAACATAGTCTTATACCCCTAACCTCAAGTTCATTCGTTTTATTGATCTTTTCTATTTTCTTGTTTTCTTCACAATTTTTCATAGGTACATATTCTTTCCATTCCTCTTTACGTTCATCTTCTATTCTTCCATACTTTCTTCTACTTCCTTTGGCATTCTTGGTTCCCCATTGGAGTTGTGGTTCTCTTTCACATTCATTTTCTATCATTACTCTTTCCATATTAGCGACCTCTTACTTCTTTGTGCTCTTGGTTCAAGTTGGAGTTGTGGTGTATGTAGTGTGATTGGTGGATGGTTACAATGGTGTCTTGGCTGTTGTGCATCTCAAGCTTGCAATTTCTCTTCATCCTTCCAAGCTTGAGGGGGGAATCCCTGTTGGAGTTTATCCTCTGCTGGGCACTGACTTAAAAACTAGAGTCTCAGCATCAATGATGGACCTCAATCCCAATGGATAAATTTACCAAGGATAAAAATAGAGGAGGCAGTCTTGATTCATCATAAAGGGTAGCAAGGTTCTTGGGCTAGCCAGATCTTCTCTAAAGCTTTGATCTTCACTTGGCAATCTTGCACATCACAGACTGGTAGAATTGCATCCTTTGAGACAGGAGGTTTACAACTCAAATTCAACCTGGCAAAGTTTTTTCAACTATTTCCAATTTGAGGCGGAGTGATGGCATTCAATTTTTGCTACACTTGTCCAAACTGGAAATGTTGTTCACCCATTTCCAGTTTGAGGGGGAGTGTTGGAGTTTATGATATGGTCAAACATATTCTGACTTAGTTTGTTAGTTAACTCAAGTCTAGTTGGTTAATCATGTAATTAGCTTAAAGAGTATAAATAGCTTGTATATTGCATTAGTTCATTTTAATCATAATAAAAATGTAGTTTTACTATCTGCTTCTCTCTATTTCTATCTCTTCTTCCTTTCATCTTTTCTTCCCTTCAAACTCCATCAACCGGTTTTGGAACTGCTTCTCCTGGACTCGGCACCGCTCAGGCTGATGAGGTCCGTTTTTATTCATACTTTCCATTATTTGTTTGGAATTATTCTTGTGTCATTTTTCTTTTTCAGATATGAGCATTTCATTTCAAGGGTTGGATCTGAATATTATAATTTAAGCTATAATGTGCATGTGTGTTGATATCCCTTATCCTCTTCATGCTAATGTTACTTCATTGGATTAGATAAGCACTAATAGTGGGAAAAAAGGTTTTTTATTATCAAATACATCAAACAAAACAAAGCGAAGTTAAAAGCCTATTTAAAGGTCAACATTTATTAAGAAAATGGCTTAAGTAAAGGAGATAGTGGGTAGACATGGCTCACATTTATTTAGAATACTCCCACTAATTAGTCACTAACATCTAATCCTGAAATTAAGTAATTTTAAGATACATTCTGTTATCCAACACTCCCCCTTCTTCAATACCACATATTGTTAGTGCTAGTAACCGGGAAACAAGATAACAACAATAATAACAATGAAATACTCTAGGCGTGTTTGGAAACACTTTCCCAAAAGCAATATTCCGACCCTATACGAAGCACGGGTTGCACGGAATTCACTTTCGAGGTACAAATAAGACAATGAATGTCACACTCGTATGACATTCACTAAATGAGAACAAGTATAATGTGATTTTGTAGTGATCAACAATGGGAGAACTTGAGAGTGCTTTTGGGAGAGAGATAAAGAACATCTAAACATTCATCAGTGGTTATACTAACCACTTATAATACACGTTGAAAGCAAAGGAAACTGGCCATAACCGCTCAAATAGCATAAAACTGTCAAATCAAGACGTCCGCGAAACGGCCTAGTCGCGACTCGTGATACAGTCGCGAGTCACGATCATACAAATTCCATAAACCATGGATAGGCAGGAACCAGTCGCAACCCGTGACGAGAATTGGACCTCGCGACAGCACACTGGTCACAGCCTGCGACTGGTGTTGCACCCCGCGCCCAGTGGCATCCGCAAACTTCTTTTCTTGCTTGGTTCTTTGTTACTTGTCTCATGCCATAACAACGTAAAATCAATATTACTTTAAGGAATGACACCATAACCAAACCGCTTAAAGCAATATTTCATGAATCATAATCTACCGAATACTCTAAATATCCAACACTTACTCCCATCTCCATTATGAAAATCTTCAAGTTTTCCAGAAGGTATAGATTTTGTTAGTATTTCTGCTAACTGCTCATTAGTACCACAATATCTCAGTTCAACCATTCCTTTTGCTGAAATATTAGGGATGTAGTGGTGTCGATATCCTTTGTTCTACTGCAAAATACGGCATTTTTCGTCAAGCTATGGTGCCTTGTTGTCAAAAAAACGGCTTGAACTTTGTACAAGTCATCAATCTACAAAGAAAGACCAAGATTTAATGTTTATGTTTATTATCTTCAAGCTCTTATAATCACATTAGGCAACATATGTGTAATACTTTCATCTTATGTAAGTATATAAATATTAAGTGTTTTTCCATAAGTTTTTTATGTTATTTAAGAAATTTGGCATATTATATTATTAAGTAAATAACATGCTTATGATCATATTTAAAAGTTGTAAGATAAAATAAAAACAATCTTCTAATGACTATATTTTCTCTATATGTGTATCTTAAAAAAAATAGTGAATATAAATAACAATACGAATGCGTAGGTCTTAAATAAATATATGAATTTTTTTTTGCGACATGTATCTTAAGTGCTATGTGTGGGTCATCTAAAGAATTAATTATCGTAGATGAGGCGCAATGACAAAGAAAATTCTCATTATAATAGTAAGTGTGCAAAACAATCAAATGCTTGTATGGAAAAACAATGTACCCAAAATACAGGAAATCATAAAATAATATCTCTAAGATATTATTAAGATTATTCCTATTCTAACACTTTTGCTTTTAAGTACTATAATTAAATCAATTTCTTTCCTTATTTGGCATTTTGATCCCCTTGGAGAAACTTAACCTAATTAAATAGATATGTTCCCTAATGCATTTGGAACTTGTTGCTAGTTTACATATTGAATGAGATTCTGAAAAATAAGAGTGTTTGTTGTCGAGATCCAAAAATAATGATTAAATAGACATCTTTCAATTATATACAGGTTAAAATTGCTAATTGTAATTCATCTTTAAGAAATAGTGATTTTATAATTAGGTGAATTAAATGGTAGAACGTAGAAGAGAGATGTACAAAAATAAGTTTAAGGTGGTCAACATTTTGATAATATTGAGGTTATTGGTAGTAGCAATTCTGCAATTTTATCAACCTTAACTTTGTGATGAGTTGTTTTTTTCGGTCCTCTTTGCCGAAAATAGAAAGATTCTTGTTACTAAAAATAGGAGAATCTTCAAATCAAAGAAGATGTTAAAGCATGCATCACATGTATCACAAGCTACTTTCCTTTTGAGTTGTCTTTGTCATTAGAGAGTCACATGTCACATCACAAGCTAACTCACCTCAAGTGCAACAATTTTTGAAGCATGCTCACACTTCATCTTCCCTCTATTTCTCTCATTCTTTTCTCTATCATTCAAGTCAACATCAAATTTAATCATAAACCAAAGACATTAGCGGTAATGCGCTAGAGGTTGTGAATTGCGTTAAACCAGAAGACGAGGCCGAGGCAGTGCATTACCTCACACTAATAACTCGGCGAGTTCGATGGTATGTCGACAACTATATCAAATTAATTTGGACTCTTTCCTGATGTTTTTGATTGGCTTATATTACGCATTCGATTATAGCAATCAGTATAATCTGACAAGCTGAAACTTCTGTGTTGATTTGTGTTGTATTCACTCATTGAGAATTGATTTAGTCTATACTCAGTTGCAGAACATTAAATCTAGTGCTAAGAATCTTAAGAAGACACATTTATGTTTTTTTTATCCTGATAGTCGAACATGAACTATATTAGGTTTATTTCTTGCCTTAACTCTGTTGCGATTTTTTTTGTGTTGTTATGATCATATTATACCGTTAAGCCCGAAGACGAAGCCGAGGCTGTGTCTGCTGCTCCGGTAATTCGCCAGTTGTGGTTGAACAAACAAGAAGCTTGCTTACTTCCAGACGTATCCTAGGATGTTGTCACAGTATAGCATATAATCCTTAAGTAAAACAGTATAATCCTCCTATACACTATAAAATTGCCTAAAACATATCATAAAATTTTAAAAAAATTGTGAGTTCTTGATCATTCAATTTGCTTTCTCTCATCTATAATCTGTTTATGTTGTAGTTAAAGCGACAGAGAAAAATAGCGGAAAGAAAGATGTGCGATTCGTGATGGCTTAGTCGAATTTCATTAGGACCACATATTGTTTGAAGCTCTGATGTAACTGTAAGTTCTTCAATCCTACTTTGGATCTCTTGGTGTCTCCTGCTGTAACGGTAAGTTCTTCAATCTTACTTGGGATCTCACTGAATCTAGATTAAACTGATAAGTTACATACTTATAAAGGAATTAATAAGTTATGAAATAGTTATGAAATAGAGAGTAGAGAATAGAGGTAGTAATATTGTAATGTAACCATCATTATTCCCAGGAAGCTAAGAATGTTAGAGGGAATAAGGCAAGGAAATAGCCTATTCGCTATAATTAGTTCTTTGATTAGTTGTTAATTATCCTATTAGTCTAGTCTTGTTTAGATGTTCTTAATTTAGCTTTGAGTTGTAATATACCAACGTTATTAAACACAATCTCGGAAGGTAAATCAAATTCTCGTTACTAGAGTCGTTATTTTTTTTTTCTTAACAAAAATTGCATGTTTCTATTGGGCAAACACAAATTAACTCTTAAATCATCATCACTAACAAAAAAACATGGTTATACCAATCTGACAATAACATAAATATCTCAATTCAGAAGTTTAATTAGTTACTACATCCTTTTTGAGCAGCACATGGGTGAAAATGGAGGTACAGAGGGAAAGAGACTTTAGTTGGGTGGATAAAAATGATGAAAGTAGTATTTATTATATGCATATCTAAATAATTATTAAGTGATAATATTATTTGGTGACACAAACATCTAATTTTATGTGGAACAATTCTAACAAGGGATATAATGAACTATTAATTAAATCTTTATAGGAGTATATATTTTTATTGAAAATGTGCTCCTTTGAAAATCCTAATGTCTCGTTTATTAAAAAATTTAACAGTTAATAGTGAAACAAATATGGATGATAATGGTGATATTTTTTAAAAAATATATAGAAAATTTTGAATTGATATCTTGTCAATGGAGAATGTAAAATGCAATGACTAAAAAGAAAAAAAACATTTAAATATATGTTATGATCGACATAAAAAATGGAATCATATACTTTCTCCGTTTCTAAATAAGTGGAACATAGAGAAAGTGGGGGAAACCAAGGAGGTTAGAGAGAGAAAGTTGGGGACCATAATTAAAAAGAGAAAGAGTACTTTAACTAAATAAACAATTGAATATATGTTGCTTGAGAAAGGAAACATAAAGAAAAATAAAAGAAAGTGAGACCATCATAAATGTGAATGATGTTTTTTATAAAAAGAAAAAAGAAAATATATGATTTTATTGTTGTCATAGAAAATGGTACTAATGTAGTGAAAAAGAAAAGATAAGGAAAATAAAGGTATGTAGAAGGTTAACAAATTAAAGTATAAAAAAAAGAAAAGGAAAACATAAACGGAAATGGATGAAAATTTAATTAAAGAAAACCGACAAAAATAACTAATCTGAACCTAATTTTTCTCAAGATAACGTTAGTTTATTATCTCTATTATATATCTCTATTATATAAGGGAAGAGGTAAGAGATACCAAAAAGGAAAAAAAAAAAGCAGTCATTTACACCGAAAAGTACCGTTTAATCAGTTATTTTTTCCTAAAAAAAAGAATGCTCCTTATTAATCAATTATGAAGAATAATATTTAAATTTTTCGTGGATTTTGATCAAAAACAAGGAACTTTTTGGCACTAACAAAATGACTTCCGTTACCAAACTTTTTTATGCTTGTTTCTTGTATTTTATTTCAAGTTATTATCAATAGATCAGTATACGATTAAAAAAATACTCCCTCCGTTCCTCTGTGTTCTTCCTATTTAGAATCATGAGAGTTTTTAAGGGGGTATTAATAAGGATAGAGATTCCAATAATAATATAAAGGAAAATTAAGATTCTTGCATTTAATGATAAAGAATACAATCAACAACTAAATTGTAAACTAGGTAGTTTACGAAAATTCAAACCCTGTAAACTTTTGGCATTGAAATTTATGGTAAGTTTATACAAGCTACACCTTTTGGCTCTACATCAGCCAATCAACTCATAATACACAGATTTCTTCGACTTGAATCCGAAATATTTTATTTTGACCGATCCGACCGACCTGTTTGACATGTCTACTCAAAACTGTCCCTCATCCCAGGAAACCATCTCTTCCCCCACAAGATAACCACCTATCCTCCGTAAAAGTGATCCCATCACCCAAAACCTTTATCTTCTCTCTATTTATCTCTCTTCATTTTTTTATCAATGTCGTAGTTTCTAGTGGTGAGGAACTGGATTCGTGAGTGGAAAATTCGGGTAAAATATTGGGCTAGGTATGTAGGTTTCCGGTGGTTTTAGTGGGTGAAAGTTAGGACGCGTTGGTATACAGGGGGGTGTAGTTTTAGTGTGGTGATTTTGTGATTACAGGGGAAGGGTATACAACTATATTAATGGGGTTCAAAATTTGTAAGTTTTTATTCAAAGAGAAAAAAAATATAGAAAAATTAATACCTCCTTATTTTTTCTTGAGCTACGTATATGCTGTGGAGTAGTTGTTTCACTTAATTGTCACCGTAGTCCGTAGCACTTCAACATATGATCGTTATAAAGGTTTTATTGGGTTTCTCAATAGATCTGAGTAAGGGTGGAAAAACAAAGACACAATTAGACAATATGACTTGAATACCGATAAGACCATATTGTATTGGTAAGACCGGATTATATTGGTGAGACTGGATTCCTCGAAGTGGCGACTTTGGTGGTGTGGGATTGGATTCGTGGAAGTGGCAATTTTTGGTGAAATAGGGCTAGATACGTGGTCAGGGTTCTAGGTAGCCGGTGGTTTTAGTGGGAGAGTTAGGTGGCGTTCGTGTAAAGGAGGTTTAGTTTAGTAAGGGCCAGTAGTCGGGGTTCAGATGTAGTAGTGGTAGTGGTGATACCATTGAGATTATGGTAAGTAAAAGGTGACACCATTTGTTAGTGATTACTAATGAGAATTTCTTTTTATTTATTAAAAGAATGGGGTTGAAATTTTTACACCAAAACTGACAGGATAATTCGTTTATTCTTAAGCTACTATAATGTTTATTAGTGTAGTCTATCATGATTCAAAAAAAAAAAAAATCATGACTATTTTAGATTTGCTCTTTACTTGTTGTAATTGACTTTTCGGCTATAAATTCATATGTAGAAAGTCTATTAAGAAATGTATACTATTTATTTTCCAAAATTTTACATATGTGAGTGTGGTTGGCAAACAACTCAATAAAGAGATCACGCAGCCTACTTAATAAACGAATCAAGTGACCCTCTTAAGAAAATTTTACAATTAGAGTTCTAATTTGTTGGACAATTTAATAATTGGGTTTAACCCATTTAGTAATAATCCCATTAAAAATTCAGCATAACCGACACTAGAGATGGAAACTGGGTCGGGGTAGCCAAACCGCTTAGGCCTAACACAGCCAATCCTTGATAACCATAAAAATGTGCCCTAGCATGGTAAAGAGCCTCTCGATTTAATCTTTCTTGGAGCCAAGGGTTGATGATATGCTCTAGTTCCTATTTATGCTAAATTCTGCTAAGGCAAAACTAAGCTGGGAAATACAGCTAGGTTATTGCTAGGTTGCTGCAAGCTACTAAGTACAGCTAGGATGAACAAGGAAAGCAAAATAAAGACAGAGATAAGACACCAGAGGTGGTGACGCGGAAACCCGTGGAATAAGGGAAAAACCGCTGGTGGCTTTGAGTCCACTAATCCACTATACTTTTGATTGGTGCTTATCTTTCTTTCCAGTCATTTACTGATTTAATAGTTATTTGCTACTCTCAGGTTGTAATATTCTCCCAGTGGACCAAAATTCTGGATATAATGGATTATTACTTCAGTGAGAAGGGTTTTCCAGTTTGCAGAATTGATGGCAGTGTGAAACTTGAAGAAAGGAGGAGACAGGTTAGGCTTGTCAGTTTGCACTAATGTTGTGCTGATTTATTCATTTTACTTTTTAAATGGTTGTTGCTTGAGTGTTACTGCTAGTTGGTACGCTTTGGACTTTTTTGTGTGGTGTTGGTGTGTGTGTGTGTGTGTGGGGGGGGGGAGATAGGCCAACAACACCTATTTGGGTGTGCATGGAAAGAGAGGGCTGCATGTAGACCAACAACTACTGCTTGAGTGTACCTGTGGTTGTTGCGACTGCCGTTGTTTGTTTCCTTTGGGGGGGTAGTCTATGTGTGAGGTGTGGGAGGGGATGGGACTACTTGCTAGTAGAGCATAAATAAGAGTGCACTGAAAGTCCATCACCACATGTAACCCTTGATATGTCTTAAACCCAACTAAGCAGCACAAGTTAGACAGTCAAGAAACACAACCTATAACAAAATCAACCTAAACTCATGATGTCCACACTTTCTAGATTAACGTTAAGATATTTTGTTAATGGCTATATCTTAGGCTAATTACTAGCAAGGTTACCTAACTTAGGGGATTGTTGTATATCCTTTCCTAGTAAGTTGCTGCTCTTAGTTTGTATATAATCAGTAGTTTATTCAATGCAAATCAACTCAGTGAATCATGCCAATGGAACTTCACTAGAAAGTCCAAAAAAACCTTAAGTGCTTAAGTGCATCCATGTTTATTCAACTCCTTAAGTGCTTGAAGGCAAACCTAAGCACAACACAAAGAAGACAGGATCAAAAGGACTCAGGAATAAGTGGCACTGTCACATGCTCCAGCTTTCCCTAATTCTAGATAGTTCTTTTGTTTTAAATTAGTGTGACTAATTACTTTTGTGAAAAAAGATGAAAAGTTTGTAGTTATACCTCTAAAAGGGGGACAATTGGTACATCTTGAACTTTTGGCATGGAAACCGGGGTGGCGCGTCAGGATGCTGCTCACTACTACCCAATCTAATAGTACCACTGCCGATAACATTCCTCAGTGCTTCTTCCACCTTGGCAGCCACTTATTGTTCAAGTTTCTTGTCGAGATCTGCCTTGATTTCGAGGAGCTTCTGAGCAAAGTCGTCTTGTGATAGAAAACTATGAACCTCCTTGTTTGACACTTTGTTCTTCTTCTCTTCTCTCCCTAAACAAGTCTTAACACAATCACAACTCTTCATTGCAACTTCTTCAATTCCCACTCAACAATTTCCAAACAACACAACCAACTGATAGGATAAATTCGTATCACCTAATCAATGATAAATCCTAAGTCCTCTAACAATGATAGTCAAGGGAAGTACGGTCGAATCGACCGAGAGACGGAGTTCTAAGTTAATATTCAGCTAAACAGCTACTTCAGACAAAATCAGGGAAGAATCAGCTGAACTACTAACTAAACACTATAAAGCGATATAAAGACGAGATTTAATCTATGAAATAAAGGTCTAGGGAATTAGTTCGGTCCACCATACTTATACTAATCACGGGATCAAAGGACTATCAGAACCTAGGTCAAGAATCGATAGATTAGAGCACGTGTCAAGCTATGGTTAAGTCTTAACGCCCATAATTCAACATATGCAGCATGTTCACAAACATAATCAAAATTATTGATGTGTACTATGCCTCTAAAAGTAGGACGAGTTTGTGCAAACAATTATTAACCTCAAGCAATCAATGAAACTGCGCAATAACATTAATTACTTAATAAGAACAAATAAAACCATAAACAATCTAATCAAACCCTGGAAACTAATAGCGATTCAAAGTAATCAAGGTATAAACATGGTTTTCCTCCCTAAATCCCTAGAAATTAGACTACTCAGACATAATTAATCAACATTAATGAAACTAATATAAAACCCTAATTCTAACATCATGAATTAATTAATAATTAAACTAAGGAATCAAAAGTACTTAAAGAGATTAAAAAGAAGAACAATACCGAATGACGAAAAGCAATAACCTTTATTGAATTCAAATCCGAGGTTCAATCACCCCTTCAACTAATCTAAAGTGTTTAATCTAATAACACTCTCTAAAAACTAAACTAAGGGCAATGGAAATAAACTTGAATAAAAGCTGTCTATGAAATAATGAGGGTTAGCTATTTATAATAGCCCGAAAATCTAATTAAAAACGACAATTAAAAGATAGAATTTTGCGGAACCGAGTGCAGGACCTGATCGGGCAATGGGCCAGCTGATCGTCCCCACACAAAAAATGCCCAACTTTGCTTTTCTCTTCTCGCAGCAGCAGCAATCAAAATAGGAGCAACGGGTCTCCCACCCGATCGGGTCGGGTGCATTGTGCCCGATCGGGCCTTGTGACTCCAAGCCTAGCAGTATCTTATACGCAAGCAGCAAGGAGCAGCTCAATGGCTCCACTTGGGCCCTCACCCGACCTCATTGGACCATGAATGCCCGATCGAGCCTGGGCACATTTGAGCCCCTCTCTTCGCTCTCTTGGACGCAAAGCAGCAGCAACCTTCATCACAATATTGGCCTGCCCGATCGATTAGAGCCAAACTTAGCTCAACCATTTTTGCTCACTTCTTCACCCGATTGGGTCGGGCAATGTCAACCCGATCGAAGCCCGAAACGTTTCCACCCGATCACATGATCTTCGCCCGTTCTGGCCATATTTCGCCCGATCAGAGTACGGAAAGCTCCTTTTGACTCATTGACTCTCAATTCTTCACGTTTAGAGGTCTCGGGACCTCCTAAATCATCCATAAAGCTCATAACCATTCCTACGTATCTCGTAATAACTCGTAAAGCCGTGGTTGCTTCCCAGTAGCTCGGATTTAAGGATAAAACTCCCTAAAGCCTGCAATTCAACACTAAAACACAAAACCACGACTACAGAGAAACTACTAGTATAAAATAGCTCTGAAGCGCTCAAATGACGCACTAATTAGCTTATAAATATGGGAGAAAACTCTATATAAATACGTGATATCACCAACACCATAATTTCAATTGATAAACATCAACAACAACAACCAATAATGACACTAAACAACCAACAACCAACAATGACACTAAATACTCTTATATGAATTCAAGTATAAGAACTTTAAGCAAGAACAAAGAGTATTAGGTAAAAGATATTTATACCCCAAAGTTGGTTGTTTTGTGGCAAGGGAAGACAATGGAGGTTGTAGAAAGCTTTCTTAATCTTCAATAATGAATTTCCAAGCTCCGATTGTGGTGAAAATTGCTCCAAATGAAAACCCCCAAATTCTAGGGTTTGTATAAGTGTGAAGAATTTCAGAATTTTTTTGAAGACCATGAGTAACGTGAGTGTGAAGAGAAATATTATGTGAGGATTTGAAGAAAATGAGGAAGATTGAGGGAGTAATTGAGGGAGATTGAGGTTTTAAGGGTGTGTGAGTGTGAGCTAAAGTGAGAAGGAGAGTGGTGTGAGATGAGTGTAGGACGAGTGAAATGAAGGGGGGGGGTGTTGGGGTGTGTCGAGATTATGCGAAAAGAGGGGAGCAGGGCAGGCCCAAGTCGCGACACGTGACAGGCGACGTGACCCGCGACTGGGCCATCGCGATTGGAAACTGTCTCGCTCGTTTCCTTTTTTTCCTTTCTTTCTTGTCTCTTTTCTTCCCTTGTTCTTACTTAGCATGGCTTGAAGTCTACAAACTCCCTCCTCACTTTTGTCCACCTTTTCACTCTTTTTCATTTCTTATATACTCATGAGTCTCGCTTTCAATATTCATTCCAGATTTCTTGAATCACGAGCCAACCATTCACACAAACTTCTCACAAAGTTCAAACTTCTCAAACTAACTTCATTCATTCTCCATGGATTTCCTGCAAAAAGCACAACCAAAAAACATAAAATCCTACAAAAAAAAAAGAGAAACTAACTTTATACAAATATATACATCAAGGCTCGTTTATTTAACGTCGTTGACACGACGTTGCGAACCTCAAAGACTTATTCGTACTCAGGGTCACTGAGAGGAACATCCTCGGTCCACGCTTGCTGAAAACCTTCAAAGTACGGCTTCAGCCGCTGCCCATTCACCTTAAGAACCTTCAATGTAGCTTCACTCATGATCTCCACATCTCCATGAGGAAATAAATTTGTGATATTGAAGGGCCCAATCCAACAAGAAAGGAGCTTTCTGGAAAAAGGCGTAAACGGGATTGAAAAAGAATAACTCTTTAACCAACCTTGAGTTCCTTCCTTATTATCAACTTATCATGCCATGCCTTCGTCTTAGCCTTATAGATTGCCGCATTCTCATAGGATTCATTCTAGATTTCCTCCAACTCTTGAAGCTGCAACTTCCTATGTAATCGGGCTTCATCAATGTTCATGTTAAAGCTCTTTAATGCCCAATATGCTTTGTTCTCAAGCTCCACCGGAAGGTGACACGGCTTTCCAAACACCAAGCATATGGGGACATACCAATAGGTGTCTTGTAAGTTGTCCTGTAGGCCCACAATGCATCCTCTAACTGAAAGCTTCAATCCTTCCTACTTGGATTCACTATTTTTTCAAGGATGGATTTGATCTCTCGGTTTGATACCTCCGCTTGACCATTTGTTTGTGGATGGTATGTTGTGGACGTCTGGTGGGTCACTATTGTTTCCATTAATTATGAAGATATGTTAAATTGGTGCTATTAAAGAGAGATAGGACCTACTCACTTGTCGATTTCATGAAGTAAATGCCTATATTTAATATCCCTTATGAGTCTTTCTGTACTTGACAGAAAAGTGCCAAGAAGATATTTAGCTCGTGCATTGTTTTTGCTATTTTAATACTGTATCTCCTTTAACACCGATCAATGACGAACACGAGCGTGTTGATTAGTTAGGCCGTATTTTTTACCAGTATAAAGGGAAGAATTATACTACTTTTCTTTGTATCTTATACCGAGAACTGAGTGTGGTAAATTATATTAATTATTTTATGCTTAATATATGATAAGAAAGTGAACAAATAATATTGATAAATTACATATAGTAGTCATTGGATGTTACCGGTCATTAGTCCATGGATTGAAGTGGCCTCGTGTTTTGGCTTGATCCCGCTGAAGCAAAAAATAATGTTCGTGAATTTGCCCAAACGACCACTAATGAGTATGTACCCATAATTTTATTTAAATGGTATTTAACCGTATAATATTATTATTTATTGTCAAATTACTATTCAATGTATTAGTGGAACCAAAATTTTTAGCCCAAAATATCGCAAGGAGATTAAGAAATTATTAAAAGAATGTGGCAGTTAAGTGGAAGAAACTAGGTATGACATTTTTAATTTAAACTTTTAGTAGATTATAACTTAGACAATATTGATGTAATACAATGTATTATCAAACTAATTTCATGAATTCTTGTATCAAAAAGTGTCCTCGTCAACCCCAAGACTGAAAGGATTGATGATACTATATTTGTTGAAACATGCTTTAGACCAGAAAAAAGTCGGCAACCAATTCGTGCAAAGGTATTTGATATCTTGTCCTTGTAACAAATCTTTATTTGTTGTACCGGAGAAGGCGCTAAAGAATAATAAAGAATGTGAAAGATAAAAGCACACACATAGTTTAACGTGGTTCACTAACAATGTGCTAGCTACGTACACCACACCAAAGGGAGAATAGTTTAGGGAAATTCTCAACGGTAAACTCCTAGAATTGGCTTCTCTTAGTAGTACACTTCCACCTTTTTGACTTGTTAATGGTACACCTGTAGTTTGAAATCCTCCATACAATGATCATTCCGTTAAGTAAAAAGTTAGTTTATGGCTTTTTAGGGTTAGAGGTTTGTCTCATTTTGCATGCTTTGACTTTTTCAAGGTTAAGAAGACGTTTTTTCGAAAAACAGACACCACTGTGCGCCCTTTATGGGCAAGAATTTCGAGAATCCCAATGAAATGAGTACCAATAAGCCGAGTTTTCGATCACGTACCTCGAGATGACTTTTTGATAGTCGAAAAAGCACCCTTGAAGTACGTGCTCAAAAACCCGACTTGTAGGTACCCGTTTTGAAGGGATTTTCAAAATTATTGCCCATAAAGGGTGCTTGGTGTCCGTTTTTCGAAAAATATGTCATCTTCACCTTGATAGCCATAGCACATAAAACGAGACAAATCCCTAACTCTAATTAACCCTAATTAACCCTAAACTAACATTTTAGTTAACGGAATGTTCACGCTAGGGAAGATTTCAAACTACAGGTGTACCATTAAGAAGTCAAAAGGATAGAAATGCACCAGTGAGAGAAGCCAATTCTAGGAGTGTACCGTAGGGAATTTTCCGATAGTTTATTAGGAGAGAATGCAAAATCATATATAATAGTAGTGTTAGGCAACACTAAGATAATCAGATGAGTGAATACTAAATTCAATACAGTTATAAGCTTAACCTAAGGGTTTATATATGCACCCTTAAAGTTAACCTAAACAGATATGGGCCTAAAACGCATAACAGAATACAAGGTTTAGTCAAACCTTATAACACCCAAAAAGCTAAGGGGGGTGTTTCCCCCTTTAACCCTATCAGGGCGCTTCGTCACTGGACCTAGACTCGCTAACCGGGTAGCGAAGCTCCCGTGCTTGGTTATTCGAACCAATAGATATTCAAAGCATATCTAACAAATCTCCACATCGACTTGAATTTTCCCAAAACCACTAGACTATAGATTTACCAGATGCAACAGCCAAGTTCCAAATGTACTAGACTCTCCCTCTGTACCAGATTGCTCCTTAAGAGCTCAGATTCCCAGATTGCCCCATAGGAGGCCCTGACTGTAAGAAATGCTTCATCCGAAACCACAGACTCTTAAATTGCCCCTAAGGGCCCAGATTGTTCCATAAGGAACCTAGACTCCCACTTAAGGGAACAGACTCTAATGAATTAGAACATTCAGCAAGTCCAAGTAATGTTAGAACTTGTCATGTGGAACAGACTTTGTGAACATGTCTGCTGTATTATCAGCAACTCTTCTCGTTCCTCAGGAAACGATACCTCACATCAATGTGCTTAGTCCTCTCATGATGGACTTGATCCTTAGCTAAACATATTGCAATAAGACTGTCACAATAAACCCACAGCCTGATCATGATGTAAACCCATATCACCTACTAGCCCCTTCAACCATATTACCACCTTAGCAGCTTCAGTCAACGCCATGTACTCTGCCTCAGTAGTAGACATAGTCACTGTAGCCTATAGAGTTTTCCTTCCAGCTCACCATTGAACCTCCAAGAGTGAACACATAGCCAGTCATAGGTCTTCTACTGTCCATACCTCCAGCATAATCAGAATCAGAATAGCCAGTTATTAAACATTGTGCATCATTCCCATTAACAAGACCCACATCCGACATACCTCTAAGGCATCTAAATATCCTCTTCACAGCCTGCTAGTGCTCCTTTCCAGATTGAGTCATGAACCTGCTGACAACACTCACGACATGTACATGATCACGCCTACTGCAGACCTAGCATACAACAAGCTACCTACTGCACTAGCATACGGGACTCGATCGAGACATGAACTCCTTCTCAGCTTCAGACTGAGGTGAAAACACAGTAGACAGACGCACATTCACAGCGCTAGGAGTATCTATAGGTTTTAGCTGATTTCATGCCAAACCTTGACGATATCTCCTCAATGTAGCCCTTTTGTGAGACAAAGAGCTTACTTAGTTTCCTATCCATATAAATCTCCATATCCAGAATTTTCTATGCAGCACCAAGATCCTTCATCTTAAACTCTGAACTGAGAGAAACCTTCAACCTTTGTATATCAGACTTGGACTTTACATCTACCAGCATATCATCTACATGTAGGATCAAATAGATCATTGAACCATCAACACACTTGTTGTGATACACAAAAAAATCATACAGACTCCTAATATAGCATGACTCCACCATATAGCTGTCACCCTCTTATACCACTGCCTAGGAGACTACTTGAGCCCATACAAGGACTTCTTTAGTCTGCATACATAGTCTTCTCTGTTAGGAACTTCCAACCCCTCTGACTGAGTCATATAAATCTCTTCCTCCAACTGTTCATGTAGAAAAGTTGTCTTCACATCTAGTTGCTCAAGTTCAAGATTCTGATGTGCCACCATAGCTAGTAACATCCCGATGGAAGTGTGTCTAACCACTGGTGAGAGTATCTCATTATAGTCAACTCGCTCTCTCTATATGAACCCTCTTGTAACAACACGAGCTTTATACTTGATTCCCTCATATGGTGAAATTCAAACCTTTTTCCTGAAGACCCATTTACAAATAAAAATATTCCTCTCCTTAGGCTTCTTTACAAGCTCCCAAGTCTAATTCTTGTCCAGAGACTCTATCTCATCCCCCATTGCAGGGAGCCATTGTGCAGACTCGCTCCTAGAAATTACTTCTTTGTAAGTAGATGGCTCATAAAGATCCATCTCCTCAGCAACTTGTAGAGCATATGCGGCCATATCCTCAAAATTGTGCCTCTTTGGAGGTGTGTCCCAACCCAGCTTATTTGGAGGTTCAACTCCAACTATTCTAAACCTGTAAGGGACTAGTACTACTACAAAAATACCCTATCGTATCGCAGTAAACAGGCTACCGCGTCACCTGGATGGCGACTCTGTTGCTGGGGACATGAAAGGTCTACATATATGGTATTGCCTGGGAACCGACAAAAAACCAACCAATTGCGTCGCCTCTTAACTAGGAGGCGACACTATAGGCCAATTTCACCACAAAGAACTTACCCATATGCGTCGCCTGCCACTTAATACATGACGCGTAAAATACGCTAATGTGTCGCCTATTATAAATGAGGCGACAATATAGGTCAAATTTGCCACAAATAACTTACCTTTATGCGTCGCCTGCAACTTAATACATGATGCGTGAATTAAGCTAATGTGTCGCCTATTATAAATGAGGCGACACGATAGGTCATCTTGCAACAAACAAAACTAGTTTATGCGTCACCCCTTTCTTCAGAGGCGACACGATAGGTGTGCTACCGTGACGCCCATAACCTAGCAGGAGATGCATAAACTTATGTTTTCTTTTTCTTTTACTTGTATTACGTATTAATTCTACCATGCATTCATAAATTGAAATTAAACGTTAAATATTAAAAGTTAATTAAAATAAATATTCAATCATTTCATAACCTCCATATCATAACAAAAACACATTATCTTTTACAATATAAAATCTAACTATTGATACATAAATCTTGACAACATTGAACGTTTAGCAAATAGTTGTGCAAAAATACAAAACTTCAAGGTTCAAAGCTACAAGCAGTGATCGATGAAGAATCTACACCACGTTTCCCATATGTGGTCAACGTCTTCTTGAGAGAGTATGGCTCCAACGAAAAATGCTACTCCAAAAAGAATAAGAGGTAATAAGTAACTAATGCGATATTGAAAGAGAAAATATTTTCAAGAATACATGTATTACCTCTTCCAAAGCATGATTTTTTTCACATATAAAAACTATATGAAACATGTACTTCATCACATAATATCCACAATCTACTCTCCCAACATTCGGGGACACTACGGAAGAAGGACAAAAACGAAAATATTGATCGTATAAATATAAAGATGAATACAAGAAAAATAATTAAAAAAACATAATGTAACTTTTTCGAAATGCACTCTTGAGTTTAAGAGTCCTATAAGCCCTACATTTAACAAAGAAAAACAACATCGGCAAATTAGAATCAACATAATCAGACAAAGGTACAATGGTTGATTCCACTTGCCAAATTAGATCAAAAACAAAGAAGAAGCCTCAACATCAACTTGACAAATTTTCTACCTCTAATCTCTAGAGATGCGTGCAACCCAAATGCTTGAAAAACAACTAGTCTGCAAACAGGATATAATGCTACAGTTGAAGAATTAAATGATTGCTTGGCTATTCACTAGCAAGACACATATGCAGCAACTTGAACAGAATGACACTAGAATATATAAATCCAGCAACTTATAAAGAGAATGATACTAGAATATATATATCCAACCACTTATAAAGAGTTGATGAGTGATAAAACACTTAGAAGAGATGCTGAGTGATAAAACAGTTGAGTGATACATAATGCATACACACACATCTGCCAGGATCCATCAAGGCATGGTTTCTACATTGTTAATAATAGACCCAACTGTGCAGCAATGAAGATGTGGTTCTTAGTGATTCCACTGAATAAGTTGCCATTCATGTTCAGAATGTTGAAGAATTCATTGGACAGTGAAGACCCTGAGGGACGTTTTCTGTATTCTAAGAGATAATAACCGAGTACCTAAAACATAGAACGTGCTCATATGGTTCCTAAGTAGACAACAATGATTATCGGACAAGACTAACATGAAATAAAGTTTTCTAGAATGAAAAGTCAATTCCATCAAATGCTTATGGACATGGTCTGAAATTAGCATGGCAAGCACCTTGCTTCATCGTAAGTAAAGGTCTGGCTATTTTTTGGGGGAAATCATAACTATAATTTAGTGTGCATGCATAGCACCTAGTAATACAATATACAACTAAAACAAACACACTACTTTTCAATAAACCATTAAATAAAAAAGTATAGCATGCAAAATTAAACTTTTCCTTCCTAGTTCTGGCTCTAGATTATTAGCAGATACTCGACAATAGCTATAAACTGTTGGATATTATTGTTTCAAAGTTGTTAAGATTCCTTTGAATTAGTGGGTAGTTAGAATTAGTCAAACTAGTGTTAGTGTTCTGTTATCACAAGAGAATGTGCGTGCATGTTTAGTGGGTTAGCTAGTTGTTAGTGGGTCAAATAAAATTGCATTAATATAGGAATTAGTGGTTATGTTTCCACCTTTCTAGGTTTAATTGTTAAGCTTATCTCTCTATATAAAGAGCTAGTAGTGTACGTCAGTTAGTGTAATGTGAGCAAGTTATTCAATATAAGCTTTGCTTTGCTTTGTTTTTATACAATCAAGTCTTCCGCTGCCATCCTCTTTTTATTCTCATAATCTTAAGTTCAACATAAACTCGGTAACGGAAAAGGTCAAAGATCAGAATGGACAACAAGATAAACAACCTAAAAACATAAAGATCAGCTTCACTACAGTATATTAGTCTAGATCATATCTCAAAAAACAACCAGCAAACGACCACTTCTTTTACCTGATTCATAGCAAAATAGGCATGCCCTTTATGGATGTAAACTCTGCGCTCAGCTACAAGTTCAGGAACTTGTTCAAATGCCACCTTTATTCAGCATATTATTTAGTAATGAGCGCATGAGAGTATGAGAAGGTCATTTGATAAATCACTTAGTTTTCTGAGCATCATCTAAATTGTGTGTTAGAAAAGCAACATATGAGATAAAGGAGTATCACAGCCAAAAACAACAATGACTTGTGTTATGTTTAATCCAGTCCACATCTATTAGTAGAAAGAAGGGTCAAAAGGAAGATGACCCAAATCAAGAACTAACCTTGTAAATTACATCAGCTGCAAAAAACAAAACAGAATATAGACAGTAAGATTGCATTGAAACATAAATAAGCAACAATAGCCAATAAGTATAAAAATGAAGGGGAGGGGGAGGGCAACAACATTTTGAACAACACTAACGTTAAACAAGTGAGCAGACCAACCTCTACTACATACATTCGTTAATTGAAAGATCTTTAAATACGAAACAACAACGTATACAGCATCAAAAAGCATCCAATACTAGATAAATTAATCTTGCCGCTGGTCAAAGAACTGCCCAAGAGATCGTGCAACCTGCGACAGCTTCTCCTTGACACTCTAATATAGCATTCAAGTCAAAAATTAGACCTAGCATCTTATGATAAACTATCTAACATTCACCAAAATAAAAACAAGAAAAAACCTTATGTAGCTTTTTCTTGTCAACGAGAAGTACTCTACCAATTATGAATCACCTCAAATTCTGCATTGCTGACAATTTTGTAAGGAAGAATGAACTCTGCTAATAGAGCCCTCTACAAACAAAAGTTTGAAGGTGAGCCTTGTGTAGCACAATGCCGATTAATTTTTTTAAAAAAAATTGAATTACCTTAGTTTTCGGCGAAGCAAGAAAAATTTCTGCAAATTTAGGTTTCCGGCGACTATTTCCAGCGACGACTTCCGTCGACTATTACCGGCAACATCCGGCCAGAAGTTGTCGGCGCCTCTAGCCGCACCTTTTCCTGCGGCTTCCTACTACCGGTTTCCGGCGAGTGGGTAGTTGTGAGGATGAGGGTGAGGTTGAGGGTGAGAGTGAGTGTATAAATAGTGTAAATTAAATACGTATTAGGGCATTACCCAAAGTATTTAGGGCGGTGTTTAGTCGTTCACTAGATATTTTTGGCATGTGAGACTATTCTAGCTACATGTGTTCTAGTTCACCATTAAGTAAGTTGTACCTCTAAACTAATGTAGCTGTAAAAAATGACATGTCAAAATAAGTATAATATTTGAGCAAATGTTTTTTGAACAGTGTGTTGCACTGACGGGACTTGAATATATGATCTAGATGAGGTTTGTTATTCAATATATTAGTATGAATCTTGTGAAATATGAAAGTGATGGTTCCCATTCTAAAATATTTGAAACATTTCAAAACGGATATAGACAAAAATAGCGGAAGCTACAAGTCATTTGGCTATAATTGGAATTATCTTGACGTAATAATTAAACTTGCAAAATACGCATTATTTTATCATTATCAGCTAATTAATGATAAAATGAAAGGAGAAATAACACATGAGAATATCCAACTTAAATACGATGCAAAAAATTAGAGGTGTTATTAAATTCACCATTATCATAACGACAAAAAAAAAGATATGAACATATAAGTAGAGGATTTATCGCATTTGGTGTCATTGATCGAGGTTGAGGAGAAGTTAATGGTTCACTTTTTTCGTATGCCATGGAGAATCAATCAGCATGGCATGTTTGTGACTTCCTTCGGGCTACTTTATGGAGTATGCTGTAGGTAGGGACTGCCAGCAGCATCCACCACCTTGTCCAGGCTTTTCCACAAGTCTGTCGAAACTGGCTTGCAACGTCGGCACATCCGTGGCTTCGTCCATGGGCTGCTACAATGTGCTAGAGGGCTTTGAAGGGAAGCAAGTTCGGAGCAATTTTTTTATAGCCCTAATCTTTTTGTATTTGATAAGCTAGCATACACTATGTTTCTGGCATATTGGACATACTTATCACAACCAGAAAAGAAAAGGAGAGATTAAGAGTCAATCAGAGTGTTCTTTAAGAAGAGTCTTGTTAGATTCATCAATGAGAGTATATGTGTGAATCTTGTGCCCAATTGTAATATGTAACCGTATAAATTCATAGTAAAAGAGAATTCCTTCACCCTTCGGTGAACCTATCGCATTAAAGTGATCCTCATTAAATTCTTTGTTTATTATTTTTCTTTATTACGCAATTCATTTGCTTACACGCTTCCGTTATGACAAGAACGAAAATGTTTAAGTGGCTCACATGCAAACTCTGTCCTGTTGGGTGAAAAGAAAAAAAAAAGATTGGTAATCGGCTTTGAGCCTTTTCTTTCATACTTTATTAAAAAAAACTAATAAAAGCATATGTATAATGGTAGCGCAATGGGAAATCATACATATATAGTGACAGTGAGTAACTAGGCTTATGGTCATGCATAAAATTTACACATTACTCAAAATAAAGTGTATTGATTAACTTTTAAAACCCACAATAAACCCCCAACAATAAATGGTATATAAAAACTTAATAATAGCGACAGAGAATATTAAAAAAAAACTGACTAAATTTAAGGATTAATATAGACATGTTATTTAGGATTTCATTTCAATAAATTGTAATGATGGATGTAATAAAGATAGACTTTTACTATGATAATTTGGAAAATGACAAATACAACCCTTAGAGTTGTATATAAAAACCTAAATTAGAAAATTGTAATAATATACAAGCATTAATAACACCGATTCATGCATGCGTGATTTTGACACGAATTCCCAATTTAATACTATTTGAGGTAATGTGTTTAATACTTATATACAACCCTAAGGGATGTATATATCATTACCCTAATACTTTTTATTCATTTTGTCTCACTTTCAGTTGTAAAATTATTACTTTTCCTAAGCTATAATTACAAAAGTGATTGTGCTATTGATAATATATTTTTGGACTAAAATTCATTTTTCACATACATGCACGACTATTCTTTATACTTCCTCCGTTTCTTTTCAATTCCAACAATTGCCAACAATGCAAATATTAAATTTATTGCAATACATGTTTTCTTTCCTTTTTTACAAGTCATTTAATTTCTATCTCTCTTTATCGCATGCCACACTTTCTCTCTCCATCTCTTTCACACTCACGCGATTATACTAAAATTTTGTTTATGAATCCACCCACTTGAGTTGTTGCAATTAAAAAGAAACGGAAAAAGTATGCTATTTAAGATTTTAGGAGAATATAACTTTTGAGCAAAGAGAGATGATCACAAGGCTCAATTCTTTCAACGAATGTTGCCTGACTTTCAAATGCTGCACTACTTCTCTTCCATCGGCTTTGCTTAAACATATTGTTATTCTTGAATTGCTTAGTGCTAGGCTGCTAGCAATTTTTGCCTTGGCTAAAGACGGTGATAAGCCTGTCCTTTAGTCGTTGCCCAACAATCTATCTAATTAGGAAATGCACCTCTCCTTTAGTCGTTGCCCAACAATCTATCTAATTAGGAAATGAATAGGGCGGGTGTGGGGAAAAAAGTTATCCATTGTTGCACATAGACCAAAAAAACTTAACTTCACCAGATTCTCATACACGTTCACATAGAATATAACTCCATTTCTCTTTTTTTTGAGATCTTCGTTACGTTTTCCTTTTGGGTTTTGCTAAAGAGTGTGCGTAAGGGACAACCAACTCAATATACTCCCTCGGTCCCCAAATAGATTTCCCACTTGTCTTTTGCACGGTTTCTAATGTATAACTTTGACCGTTAATATATTTATTTGTGTGTTAATAAAAATTATAAAAAGTTGATATTTGGAATGTACACAATAACGCGAATCAAACAAGATCCAACATGATTAGTATTAATACTATATAATAGTGAGAAATTATAGTCAAAATTTACAAAGTTTGACTTAGAATAAAGCAAATGGAAAATATATTGGGGGACAGAGGGAGTATTACTCATTATTCTTCTACACTACTCTTCTTATAAACCTTACCCTCTCCCATCCTCAACATTTAAAACATCCGTAAATTATACTCCCTCCATTTCTCAAAAATTGTACGTTTCAAAAAACACAATAACTAAGGAATAAGTGAATAAAGCATAACAATGAGTCCAAAAGTAGGTTTAGAAGAGAGAATAAATAAATAAAAAAACATGACAATGACTAGAAGCAATTAAGAGGAAAATGGTAAAAGTAGGACCCACTGACAATTTAGTTGAATAAAAAACTAGTGGCATATATCCCAAAATAATAAAAGTAAAAGTGTAGTTATTTTAGTGAAACGTATTTACTAAGAAAAGTGTAATAATTTTTGAGAAATAGAGAGAATAATAGCTTATGTTAAAGGAAGTAATTTTTGGGGGGTTTATGTTTGTTTTGGATTTATGATTTTGTATAAGAGAAAAAGAAGAGTAAAGCTGAGGGTATGGTTATTTTGATGGGTACCATATTTTTACCAGAAGTCTATGAGTTGTCATTTTTCTCCTTTGGAGAAGCCATAGTTTCAGGGTACGAAAACACTGCTTATCTTTGTCTGATACAAATTCATATATTGTTTGTTTGACTGACGTTTCAGAAATAAAAGTCGATAATTCAAAAGACAAGTGCTAGAAATCCCAGGTACCATTAGTCGAGCATAAATCAGCAGTAGAAGCAACTTCGGTCTTTGCTAATGGGCCATGAATTAGTTGTCTAAGAGATCTACCCCACTTATCATGCAAAAGCGAGGAGGAGTTCGTTCTTTTCAACTTATTTTCAATCCTTAAGATTTAATAAGATCTAATAAGGTCGAATAAGATTAATAAGGTCTAATAAGGTTGAATAAGGTCTAATAATGTCTAAGAAGGTTCTTATATATTTTTTATATGACAACATTACTATTGTTATTATTATTATTATTATTATTATTATTATTTGACAACGTTATAATAATGATTATTATTATTATTTATTATAAAATATTTATGATTATTATTTATTATATGATATTGATTATTATTATTTTTATTTGGCTATCATCGTTGCTAGTTGTACTCTTGAGAATTTTATTCGTCTACATGAATAAGGCCATGGATATCGACTTTAATGATTGTCGTTTGTAATGTATTCCAATGAACATTAAACTATTGTAGTTGTTAGTTGTTCTTGGATCCGAGAATGCGTAAAGACGGCTTCTATTAGCATTTAAATCAATGACTCTCCGACCATTCCAATTAAGCTCCGACGCGGGCTTTGACAAGGAGACCCATTATCACCCTTCGTCTTTGACTTGTTTGCGGAACCTCTCAACCTTCTCGTCAATAAAGCGGTTTCTTTGAATCTTTGGGATGGCGTTCAAATTTGTGGGAATGGTCCTAAGATCACACAGCTCCATTATGATGATGATACTATTATATTCTGTGCCCAACTCCTAGTCCCTGGCAAATATCAAGAAAACAACTCATTCTCTTTCAATTGGCTTCGGGCTTACAGATAAATTTTCACAAAAGCTCCCTCCTTGGCATCAATGTGGAGGATGCACGTCTCTACTCTCTTGCTCACTTCCTCCTATGCCGCACCGACAAGCTACCCATAACCTACCTTTTTTTTGGTTGGAAGGATTTGTATTAATTAACTACTTAAAATATTACAAGTATCGTTAGATGATACTGACTGCGTTAGTCTATTGGCTTGTAGAGCCCCATGAGCAATATCCAAAAGAAGAGAAACATTAAGATTAGAACTATTGTTCACGAAAGGGGAGCAGGGTACTGTTACAACAAAATTACAGCAAAGAGGTTGTTCCCTCGCCCACCTAGCAAGCTTGTCCGCGTCCTCCAAGCAGCTCCTTCCAACTTTAGCTATCTCCCATGCTCTATTCCTCCCTTGGTGGTCCCTGCATATTATAGCCAAGTGCAATACCAGTCTTTAATGACAGGGGGTGGGTGACATGATCCACTGCTATTTTGGAATCTGAAAAGATATGCAAATTATTCATGTTTTGGGCCACTATCCAGTCTAGGGCTTCATGTATGGCTAGGAATTCAACACTAGTAGCATCACTACTTTTCATTTTCTTGTAGAAGGCCATCTGCAATTTGTTTCTGATGTCCCTCAGTATTCCCCCTACTCCTGCTTGTAAGGTCTTTGGGTAAAAGGAAGCATCTACTTTGATCATGTAATGAGTGTGGTGTATTTCTAAGCTATCTGCCAGTAGTGCTTTCTTTCGTTGGTTGTTGTTTGCTTTCCCAAAATCAGTTCTAAGGCGTATAATTTGGTTATACACATGTTGTGCCTTAATGTTCTTTTGTTTAAAGACCCAAGCATTCATTTTCTTCCAGATTTCCCAGCAACCTATCCCAAAGGTAGTGTTCCAGTTGGCCTCAGTGTCATCTTGGTTCGTGAAAAGGTTATGGGTGATCCATAACTCACTATCTATGTTGAACTGATTGGGTACCTTATTGAAGCAGAGCCAAACTTCCTGAGCTATTGGGCAGTGTCTCAGTACATGGTGCCAAGCTTCAGGTATGTTGGGGCAAAAGGGGCAGTTCTGGTTTACTTCCACCCCTCTTCTGTGTAGGGTAACTTTGATAGGCAGTGCATCCTAGAAAATAGACCATAGGAAGAATTTGAATTTGGGTGGTAGAGGGCATTGCCAAAGTTTGTCCCATCTTTTGGTATTCCTAACTAAACTTGTGATTGGTGAAGGTACTTGTGGTGTGTTGTGGTTGAAGTGTCTTTGCCAAAGCTCAGCATAGGCTGTCTTGGTGTTAAAGAAGCGCCCTTGGGCAAGGGAGCAAGTAAGTTCATCAATACCAACAGTAGGAATAAACAAAGCAGAGATGGTATTTAGTACATCTTGAGGTAGTACAAAGGAAAGGTTATCAAAGATCCAGTTTCCCTCTTTCAGGCATTTAGAGACTTTCATGGTGAGATCTGTGGGGGTTAATGGGCCATGAATTATACTTCTTAGGCTGCCTTTCCTAGTCCAGTCATCTAACCAAAAGGAAATGTGGTCCCCACTACCTACAGACCAGACAGCAGATTTGGCAAAGTTATCCCACCTCTTCCCAATGTCTTGCCATATGTGAGAGCCTCTCTTAAAGCTGGTAATCCCCTGTGTTGACTTAGAGTAATTGGCTCTTAGAATTTTGGTGTCTAAGTTATCATTAGAGTGCATCTTCCAGCATAATTTACTCAGCGAGATCTCATTGAGGAGTAAGTGTGACCTACAGCCAGTTCCTCCCAGTGTTTTGGGGGCACAGATTTTCCCCCATCCCACTAAATGTAGTTTCTTCTTTTCTTCAATTGATCCCCTGAATAATTTCCTCATAGTTTTGTCTAGTTCTCCCAGGCATTTCTTTGGTAGGGCTAGGCAGTTCATAGGGTAGAGGGCCATGGAGTTCAAAGAGACATTTATTAGGGTTGATCTACCTGCTTTATTCAAGAATTTGGCTTTCAAAGAGGCTAATTTGTCCTTCATTTTCTTGGTCAGGTATTCCAGTTGGCTAAAGGTGGGTCTTTTATCAGTGAGTGGGTAACCTAGGTACTCCCCTAAGTCTTGATGCCTTAATGCCCAACCTATTAGTAAGTGTTTTCACTTGGTTGGGAGAGGTGATTTTTGAGAAGTAGCATTTGCTTTTACTTTGGTTGACCTTCTGCCCTGAGATTTCCCTAAAGTGTGTTAGGGTTTTGAGGATAGAGTTTATAGATCCTATACTAGCTTCACCAAAGAGGATGAGGTCATCAGCAAAGAGTAGGTAAGATAATTGAAGTCTGGATCTACCAAAGGTCAAAGGAACCCAAGAGCCATGCTCACAGGCAGAGTGGATGAGTTTGGAAGGTGTTCCATGCAAAGGATGAAGATGAAGGGTGATAATGGGTCTCCTTGCCTAATACCTATAGAGGGTTTAACTATTTTAGAGGGGTCACCATTGACAGCGATGGTAAATGAAGTTGAGGTGATACAAGACATGATGAGTTGGCATGTGTTTTGGTCTAGATTATGGGCTATAAGGCAATCTAAGATGAAGTCCTATTTCAATCTGTCATAGCCCTTCTCTAGGTCCACCTTAATTGCAAGGTAACCACTTTTACCTCTACTAGCTTTCATTGAGTGTAAGGCTTCAGAGGCTATGATGTAATTAATATTAGTCCCTCTATTAGAAATGAAGCTGTTTTTGTTTGGGGAGATGATGTTATTGAGTAGTGGTCTAAGCCTCTTGACTATGATTTTAGTTACAAATTTGTCAATGGTAGGGCATAGGCTAATAGGTATAACTGTTAGATTGTTTCTGGGTGTTCCACTTTAGGGAGTAGAGTAACAATGGCTTCATTCATTGAGAGGCTCAACTCCCTATTACTGAAAACATTGTGGCAGAATTGGTAAAGGTCATTCTTGATGACCTACTAGTGTTTTTGAAAGAAGAAGTTGTGGAAACCATCCTTTCCAGGTGCCTTCCAAGGACTAGAGCTAAAAACAACATTCTTTAACTCTCTCACAGAAGGTGTAAAGGCCAGGTTAATGCTACCAAAGTTCCTAATGAGTCTGGGTACAGAAGTTTTCTCAGTGGTGAAGAGTTTAGAGTAGAAGAGCCAAATGTGTTCTCTAATCTTAGTGTTGGTCTTAAGTTCCTCTCCTACTTCATTTTTCAGGAGAGTGATTCTATTTCTCCTTCTCATTCTAATGACTGAGTTGTGGAAGAAACTGGTATTTTTGTCTCCTGAGGTGAGCCATTTCTCTCTAGACCTGATCCTCCAATACTCCTCCTCTTGGTCCAAGATTCTATCTAGTTCTTTCTGGAGAGAGAGTTCTAGTTCCCAGAGAAATTGGTTATTAGGTTATGAGTCTAGATGTTTCTGAATACCATTAATCATGCTCAGTAATTTCCTCTTGCTTTTAAAGATGTTACCAAACCTACTACTAGCCCAAGGTTTGATGTGATTAGGCAACAGTCTCAATTTGAGGGGTAGGTTGCCCTGGTTTGTGGTCCAAAAGTTGTTGATTAGGTTAATTAAGGAGGGGTCTTGGTACCAAAGGGGTTCCAGTTTGAAGGGTTTGTTGTGTTTATGGTTGAAAGGTTTTGTAGATGAACAACAATTGGGCTGTGGTCTGAGCCAGCCCTGGTGAGGGTATTGACAACCATGTTGGGAAATAAAGCTAATAGCTCAGAGTTAGCAAGTGCTCTATCTAGGTGTTCCATAACTGGTTTTTTTCTTTTGTTTGTTGGTCCAAGTGAATTTTATTCCATTAAAGCCCAGGTCAGTAAGGCCACAATCATCTAGGCAATCCCTAAATGCTTTCATTCTCTTCAGTTTGATTGGTTTCCCTCCATGTTTTTCAGATTGACATAGCATTTCATTAAAATCTCCTATTGCTAGCCAAGGTAAATCTAAATTTACAGCAACATTCCTCATTGAATCCCAAGTTTCTAGTCTAGATTTAAAGCTAGTGCTAGCATAAACGCAAGATAATAAGAAGTATTGTTGAGAGTGACGTACCTGGACAATGTCATGGATCATGTGGATATCTCTTCCCATGTTAGTGAAGTCCACCCTGGAAGAGTTCCACAAGACCAGTAAGCCACCAGAGAACCCCCTAGGTTCAGCATGACAGTGATCATCAAAAGGGAGTGATTCAATAATTGGTTGAGCGTTCTTAATGGAGGTTCGTGTTTCACACAGAAAGACTATATCAGGGTTGTGTTCTTCGAGAAGATGGAGTAGGTTGGTTTTGAAGCTGGGCCTGGAGATGCCCCTGGTGTTCCATGCTAGGATAGACATATCAATTGGCAAGGAGTTTCTTAGTTGGGATTGACACCCCCTACTCGAGCTCCCCAAGTTCTTCCTCACTCTTCCCTTGGAGAAGTCGAATGATTCCTCTTTCTTTAACGGCTGAAAGACAAATTCTGTTGTCCAGAGATCCCACTTTGTCTTTTCATCCTCTTCTTGCAAGTCTTCGTGCTTGATGAATGGTTTGTTTATTGGGTTTAGGATGACTGCCAAGCCTTCGAAAGCCTTGTTTGTGTGCGCTAAGAATACTGCATTGCTGTGGTTGTCCATGAACATGCTCAAATGGAAGTTCAATAAATAATATGTCCTCAATAGAGGCAAGATCGGAGCCGGATCTATAAGGAATAGGAAGTCCCCCCTGACTACCGTTTCCTCCTCTTGTGGTAGTGATTTGTACCAGTCTCTCGCTATTTTCGCTATAATTGGGCATAAGCCTTGGAGATCTACGATGTTTGGCAGATGTATCGGGTGTTTCTCCTTTTCGTCTTCATTTGGTATGCCATCTCCGTGAAAGGAACATCCGCGTATATTGGTTTGACAATGAATTTCCTAATGATGTGGGGTTAGATAGTAATCCAGGCATTGGGGTCTCTGATGAGGAAAAGACAGTTGTTTGGGTTGATCTCTGGTTGGGTGATGAACGGTTTCTCCGAGAATGAAAGATACCTCGGTGTGTTTATGCATTTGGTTTTGATGATGTAGGTGGGTGGTGCTATGGGTGGAATTTGGTAGGGTTGCTGTGAGGCTGGTTGTCATGTTTGGAAGAAGGCTTGCAGTAATTGTTGGTGATCTGGGTCCATTGGAGAACAAGGAAGATGGTAGTGTGATGGAGTTGTAGAGCCAATTAGGGTTTGTGTGAAATGGGAAGGTGACCGAGAGGCCGAGATAGTTTAGGGTTAGGAGGGGGGTTTGTTTGGGTTGTGGGGTGTTGACAATATGAGACACGTGGTTGGTTGGGGTTAGATGTTGGAGATTGTTTGAAGATAAGGTATAATCCATTTTTGGGTCACGTGATTGAGCACGTGGATCCATTAAACAATTTGAATTGCATTGAATACTCCCTTTTTATTTTTTCCGCCAAACCAAGCGTGGCCTTTTCAAACCACTTTGGTACTGGTTCTTTGTTGCGTCCGTCATCGGAATGGCGTTAACGCCGTTGCCCAGAGCACTGAAGGAATTCGAAGTTTTGCAGTTTTCTCTAGAGATTGTGCTTTCTTCGACCATTTTTCTTCCTTTAGTTTTCCGTTTGCGAATTTCCTGCCAATCATTCCCATTTAAGCTCTGTTTCCCCTGATTCATGTGAGTGTTTGATTTTGCTTCAGCCTTTGTAGGGTTGTTCTCCATCGAATGTGAGCCGCATTTAGCTTTGTTGTGCCCAATGTTGTTGCAAGTTGTGCAAAATGGAGGTACAGCATGCCAATCATGACTTGCATTGCGACTGACGTCTTGGTGATGCCTACGAAAGAGTTCTTCCCAAACCCTATTAGCTGCCCTAGAGATTTTGCCACCTTGGTTAAGATCTCTCTATTATGGAGTTCCACAGGTAACTCAACGATGGTGACCCAAACTGGTGCCATCTTGATGTTCCTTTTTGTTGCCTTGAATCCAGTTGTCCAAGGTAGGGTGGCAATATAGAGGCCATTGAAGAACCAGGGACCGCTTTGAAATATTTTGGCTTTTAGGTCTGGTGTAGCGGCCTTGATCAGGAAGAAGCCTCTTCCTAGGGTGATGGAGGGGGTTTGTTGATGGATTTGCCATAATTTCCGGATGCGGGGTAGGAGGAAGTCTGTAGAGAAGGATTTTCCCACAACTTTAAAGATTATGGAGTTGCCCCATTCTGTGGAGAAGTTGTTGAGGGTTTGGGGTGGAATAGGTATGAAAATCTCATATTTGGGGTTGAACGAGGGTGGTGATGTTGGTGTTGGTGTTGTTGTTGTTGTTGTTGTTGGTGTTGTCAGGGGGTTTTGGGGTAGTACTACTTGGTTTTGGTTGTCGTTTTGGTTGGGTTGGGGTGGGTTATGGTTTGGCTGAGTTGTGTGGTTATAGGTGGGGGTGAGGGTGTGGTTGAAAGAATGAGGGTAGCTTTCACTGTTAATCACGATGGCGAGGAAGGAGCGGTCGTTCCTGTCATGCTGAAGCCTACGGGGGGTCTCAGGTGTCTTGCTCGGCGTTGTCCCTGCAAGAAAACTCTCACTCTCGCTCTCTTGCTCGCTCTCGCTCACTCTTCCATAACCTACCTTGGTTTACCTATCGGGGCAACATGACCCGAACCTCTCTTTGGAAACCTATTCTCTCAAAGTAAGAAAAAAAATTGTCATCATGGAAAAGTGCCCTCCTCTCAATTGGAGGTCGAGTCAGCCTCATAAAATCATGACTCAGAAACCTACCTCTATACTTTATGTCACTTTTCCCGATCCCTGAAGGGATTGTCAAACATATCATTGTTATCCAACAGAATTTCTTTGGAGTGGCGATTCGACGAAAAAATCAATGCCACTAGTATCTTGGGAACTTATATCCCTACCTAAACACCTCGGTGGACTAGGTATTGTCGACCTTCACCAAAAAAACGTTGCACAACTCTTTAAATGGGTATGACATTTTTTCAACGAACCATGCTCTCTTTGGCGGCAAGTAATTGAGTCAAAATATGGTATCAAACCCTCATCTTCAATTCATGATATACACCCTCACGGTGGACCATGGAAGGATATCACCAAAGCAATCTTCACCTCGCAATCTTCACCTCAATAATATGCGCAAAAACATTGGCGACGGTTCAAACTCATTTTTTTGGCATGACACTTGGGTAGGTATTAAACCATTAAAAGAGGTTTGCCCAAGACTATTCAGGTTATCTCCTCTCTCCGACGCCATAATCGCCTCATATGGATTTTGGGATGGCAATGTATGAGATTGGAACCTCTCTAGGAGCCGTGCTTTTTGACCCCGTGATCAAGATGAGCACGCTATTCTCCTCTCCTTATTAAATAGATGAGTCATTCTACGTGAAAGCTGCGACCCCCCTAATAGTGCATTAAATACATCGTGCATTAAAAATCTCAGCAAGCTCTACTAGCTAGGCTCAAATTCTCACAACTAATAGTTGAGTCCGACTCCCCTAATGCCATTAGTTGGTGCAACGGGAACCAAGGAGGGTCGTGGAATCTCAATTTCATCCTCAACTTCATACGTTGATACTCAAAGTCGATGCCCGCAGCATCAATCATACTGAAAGGAAGAGCAACAGATATGGTGGCCGACTCATTAGCTAAGCAAGGTCTAAGCAGGACAGATGAATTTATTGTGAGGCTCTAATTTCATGTAATATAGTATGTAATGGGGCCTTGGATTTCATGGTTTGTCTGCTCCCCTACTAGTGTCTAAGACTTTATTGTATCCCATCATTTACAATTGACAAGCAATGAGAAGCTAAATTATATATAAAAAGACCCTTTTCTAAAATTCGTAACAAAATGATTGTCGACATACTTGGAGAAAATGCACTTTTAGGCAAGATTGTCTTCACCATGACAAAGTTTCCACCCGAACTTAGCATAAACGCGATATTCATGTGTTCGTGACTACAAATCTCCAACTCTCCCATGTCTTCTAGAATAAATGAACATTTTTAATAAACAATTTGTAATGAGAAAATAGAGGATTGAGAAAAGAAGATGGAAAATTTTTAGGTTAGTGAATTCAAAATGTTCAATAATAGAAGATAGACAGAAAAAACTAGGCCCATTTTTCAGTATTTATTGAATTTGAAATAATGTTGATTAATGATGATAGATATTAAAAAGAAAGACTTTATTTCTCCATTCATTGAAAATGAACTAAAAATTTATTTCATTAAGCGCACTATGTGCAATAAGCATCATACAATCGTGTGTATGATGGAAATTGTGTTTTCTTTTGTAGGGGTTTATGTTTAATTTTAATTTATGATTTTGTATAAGAAAAAAAGGACAGTAAAGCTGTAAAGGTATGATGATGTTTAGAGTGGAGTTAGCAAAAGCCAAAATAATGGCTTTAGGAGAGAGAAAACAATAAAAAAAATATAAAATAGGAGGGGAGAGGTGAGAGAAAGATGAGAGAGATGGAAGCCAAGTGAGTTAAATGACTTGAGGAAGTCGTTTTGGAAAAGTTGGGGTGTGAAAGGGGTGAAGCCAAGTGGCAAAATGTAAGGATGCCTTCATATAAGATGGTGCCAAGTGTCATGGGGATGTAAATTAAAGCGCTTATATTAAAGTTGTATTTATATTAATTTGTTGCAGATTTCAAAAGGCCATAAAAATTATCCTACAAAGTAACAATATAAAATAAAAACATCATTAATTTAATTTTTTTATATTCTATAAATAGAGAACCATATTGAGATACTAGACTGTAAATAAATTCTCAATTAATGTAATAAACAAAAAGAGTAGGTATGATATTTTTGGTGTTTGATAAAGTAGTACTGCCTCCGTTTTTTAATATGCACTTATTTAATTTTGAGTGTTTTTTTTAATTGATACCTTTCTACCTTTTCTCATAAATGGAAGGTTGGCCCACCTAATTATTACACTTCTGTCCTACTTTTTCTTTCCTTCTCTCTACCTTTTTCACTTTTTCCTTACTTTTTTATTAGTCCGCGCGCAAAAGCAAACATAGATATTAAAAAAATGGAGAGAGTATGATATTGTGTGGTTTTGAGTTTGGTATTAAAAAGAAAGAAGGTAAAATTAATAATATTTTAGGAAAATTTGCACAAAACCACCTTAACTTTTCACTTATTTAGAAACTCCCACCTTTACGATTTTTTTTTCCTTAATTACCACCTAAACTTTTCAAAACTTTTATAAACTCCCACCACTTAACGGATTTTGCCAAACTCCGTTAGTGATGGGCCCATATCAGTTTTTTTAATTCATTTTCCCCTCCAACCTATTCATCTCCCTCTTACTCTAGCATGCATTTTCCCTTCAAACTTCCCTTCCCCCTCATTCTATCTTTCATGTTCACTGTAACAAGTTGCTATGTTTCTCATATTCAAATCAACCAAATAAAATATTATGATATGTTCTTTTTGGGTTTTTTCCAAGGATTTCTGGGTATTTCTTGGTTTTTTGTGGGTTTGTTTGATTATTGATTTTCTTTTGATGATGAACCTGATAAAATGGAGGCAGAGGAAGAGAAAGAGGAGAAAGGGGAAATTAGAGAAAGAAGAGGAAGTGGAGAATTTTATACCTTCCCAGAAGAATCAATCCAAGGTCCATCACTAATATTATCTTACAAAACCCCCCCCCCCAATCCAAGATTTACCTACCATTAATGGAGTTTCTCCTTCCTACTGAGTATTCTATTTCGCCGGCGTATACAGATTGGTTGCATTCCTATTTTCGTGCACCTAACATTTGGTATACAAATTGGAGTGACCCAGCTCCACCACCAATATTTACAGTGGGAGATTGGCAAGAAAACTGTGAGAAAGTGAGCCCGAAGAAGAAGAAGGTGAAGAAAACTAAGGAGAAGTGAGAGAGATGAATGGGTAGGAGGGAAAATGAATAAAACACTGATGTGGGCCCCACCACTAACGGAGTTTGGCAAAATCCGCTAAGTGGTGGGAGTCTATAAAGGTTTTGAAAAGTTTAGGTGGTAATTTAAGAAAAAAATTCATAAAGGTAGGAGTTTATAAATAAGTGAAAAGTTAAGGTGGTTTTGTGCAAATTTTCCAATATTTTAATAGGTTTAACACCAAATCTTTGGTGTTTAATAACTATGTCTTAGGTACCATATTTTTACAATGAAGTCTATAAGTTGTCACTTTTCTCCTTTCAGGGTAGGAAAAGATTGCTTATTTTTGTGTCATACAAATTCTTATACTGTTTGGTTGACTGACGTTTCACTTTTTCATAGATGTTAGATTGTTACTACAGTACAATATATAAATTATGATGTCCAATTTTTTTTGGAAAATGGGGCCTTGTTACTTGTTAAGTTGTTAGTACAGTTGTTAAAAGTTAAATAGGTGAGGTGGGGGTTGTTCCTATTCGGCAAACGAAATAAACAGGCCCTCAAATCTTATAAGTTAGATGTCAGGTTGCTACTACATACTACAGTTAGTACAGTATATAAGTATACTGTATGATGTCCAAAACGATTTTGGAAAATGGGGCCTTGTTACTTGTTAAGTTGTTAGTACAGTTATTAAATGTTAAATGGTTGAGGTGGGGGTTCTTCCCGTTGGGCAAACGAAATAAACATGAGATTTTGCACCGTCATGTTCAACTCTCAAATCTTATTAGTACAAAGTTCATCATTTCCTTCTTCTCTATTAGGGTAATTTGGTAATTAGACTCTTAGTGTTGTAAAGACGGTTTTTATCTCTTTATATATATATAATAGTTTCAGGCAACCTAACCAGGTTAGCCAATTATTCTCAATACTCGTACATGGTATCAAGAGCCTAGGTTAAAGTTTTTTTTCTCTCTTCCTCTTACTTTAGCCTCACGCTATCTTTTGTTCCAAACCCTAATTTTTTTTTGGTTTGCACATCTCCGACGACCTTCATGTCTGCCGCCCACACCTCCGGTGTGTCTTCCGCCGCACCGACAGCCAGCTCCCCGTAGACTCCTCCGTGCTACTCGCGCGTCTCCGGTGCTGCGCCTGAGTCCGTGTGGCTGCAGCATCTCCTGGACGTTGCCGCGTCCACTGCTGCCCCAGCTGCGTCATCTGGCCGTGACGCACCTCTGTTCACCGGCGGTTTACAAACGGCTCTGCCGTTTCCAAGCATTACTACATCTTCATGGCAGTTTCCTATGTACCCTACTACCATGGGTGCGTCCTCCGCCCTCCAAGACACCCCTGTGTCTCACCGATCCACCTCTCGCCTCCCTCCTCCAGGTTTTGGCAACGACGGAAACCCTAATGGGTTCGAGTTTCCGTCTTATTCCGCTCTGATGCTTCCAAGTGCTTCATCTCTCACGACATCACTCGATTCGTCACCATCAAATTATCCTCTCCCGAAGATTATCTAATGTGGAAAACTCTGGTTACGTGTTTTCTTTCGACGCATCAGTTGTTTGGTATTGTCGAAGGTACAATTACAGTCCCTCTTCCTACTTATATTGATAATTTAGGTCAATCTTTGCCTAATCCGCATTTTTACGAGTATATGAGACTTGATCAACAAATAAAATTATGGTTATATGCATTGATTTCCCGTGATGTTATGATGGATGTTCACGAATTACGTACTGCTGTTGAGATTTGGAATAGATTATAGTCACGTTTTTTGCATGCTAGTATGGCTAGGTCTATGGAATTGAAAGGTCGTTTGAGTCATATGAAGAAATCTGACCAACAATCTATGGACGTGTTTTTACGAGATATTAAGATTATTGTGGATTCCTTAGCTGTTATTCAGTGTCCTGTCTCTCAGTATGATTTGGTTCAGTATACCTTGACTGCGGTGGATCAGGATCGTGACTATGATGCCCTTGTTACAATTTTGTCACAATTTCAAACGTCCTTGACATTTGATGATCTTCGCCCTAAGCTTCTTCAGCATGAGCAACACATTAAAGCTATGCGTGCTTATGCTGAGACGTCTCCTACTCATCAGGCTCTTGCTGCTGTTCAGTCTGGATCTTCAGGGTCTCAATCATCTACATCGGGTGGTTCGACTTCTAAAGGTCAAGGGGGTCGTAAACAAAAGAATCGAAATAATCGTAGCAAGGGTATTCGTGGTAACAATGGAGGTCGCGGCAATGGAGGACAGGGTAGTCGTGGCAATGCAGGCCGAAATAATGGTATGGGTAATTTTCATAATGTTTCATATGTTTTAATACTTGTGGTCTTTGTTGGTATCCAGGTCACCAAGCAGTCTATTGTCCTCAGCGTTTAATCATAGCTTTGTGCCTTCTTCTCCTGATGGTGTCACACGTGCCCTAGCTGCACTGTCTGTTAGTTGTGAAACGAATGACTTCGTTTGGTATCCAGATTCTGGAGCCGCATCTTACATGACCTCACAGGATGGTAACTATCTAGCGCTCTTCCTTACACTGGTTCGAGTTCTATTGTTGTTGGTGATGGCACAAGACTTCCCATTAATAAACTTGGAAACATAACTCTGTCATCCGCTAGTCGCCCCCTTCGCCTCACGAAGGTGTGTCATGTTCCCCAGCTAAAACATAATTTTATGTTTGTTCAAAAGTTATGTCAGGATAATTCTTGCATAGTTTGTTTTGACGAGTCTCCTGTTTGTGTTAAGGACAAGACCACGGGGGCGGTTCTGTTGCGGGGAATCAGTAGGAATGGTGTCTACCCTCTTCAGACTCACATTCTTGAGTCAGAGTCGTCTTCCCGAGTTTGTTCATAGTCTTCTCGAGTCTGCCCAGAGTCGTCTGTCCCTGCTCTCATAGCAAGCAAGGAGTCTGGAGATGTTTGGCATGCTCGCCTTGGTCATACTTCTGCTAGAGTTATAGGAAGTTTACGTTCACAAAATTTGATTTCATGTAATTCTAAGTTTCATGACGATTGTGTTCATTGCAAAGTAGGAAAGATACATCGTTTGTCGTTTGAGTCTGTGACTCATCGTGCCCCTTATCCCTTATATTTTATAGTGATCTTTGGCAATCGCCGGTTAAATCGAATTAATTTTTTCAATATTATGTGGTCTTTGTTAATGATTACTCGCGTTTTTCTTGGCTGTATCCACTTAAACTGAAATATGTTGTTTATTTGACTTTCTTAGCTTTTCAAAAACTTGTTGAGAAACTATTAACTCCAAAATTAAGTTTTTCCAAAGTGATGGTGGACGTGAGTTTGATAACACTCCTTTACTGCAACATTTCTGTGATTCGGGAATTTATTTTCGAAAGTCTTGTGCTCGGACTCAAGCGCAGAATGGTGTTGTGGAAAGGAAACATCGAACCATTATCGAGATGGCACGTACTATGCTTATTCAATCTGAATTGCCAACTAAATATTGGGTTGATGCGTGTTATACCTGCTGTTTATACGATTAATCGTATTCCGAGTTCGGTTTTGCGAGGTTCATCCCCGTTTACCAAGCTTTTTAACTGTCCTCCCTCCTATGAGTTTTTGAAATGTTTTTGTTGTGCTTGTTTCCTCTGTTTTTAGATCCAAAAATCCATAATTTCAGCCTAAGTCGAGTCAATGCGTTTTCATTGGCTATGCGTCACAATATAAGGGTTATCGATGTCTTGATCCTCATTCTGGAAAAGTATGTACAAGTTGTCATGTGTTGTTTCTTGAACGTAAATTTTCGTATCGTTCCCTTTCTCTAGCAAGTCTCCTGACTCCTCCGTTGCCGATGAGTTAGATCCCTCGGTCTTGTTTCCAACTGTCATCATGTCTCATGGGTCACAAATGTCTTCGATTATAGCCCCTAGTGCGTCCCATACTCTGTTGACAATGTCGTCTAGTTCATGGCTCCATTTCACGTCCCCAGCCCCTTTGTCTAGCACCATGCCAAGCTGCCCGCGAGATGTAATCCCTGCGCCCGCAGCTACGTCGTGTCCAGCCCCCCATACGACTGCCAGCCCGAAGGCCGTGCCCGCGCCCGCAACGACTTGCGACAGCAGCAACAGCCGCAGGGTCGTCCGCGTTCGCCCGCACCTTCTCCCCCCCCCATCGCTGGCCACTACTGCCAGCCCGCAGCCATACGCTGCGCCCGCGGGGTCACCCGCTACCCCCATTTTCCCCTTCTCCCTTCTTGATCGTTGATTTCCCCGTAGAGTCATCCCCGTCTCCCATCGTCCCTCCCATTCGTCGTCCTAGAAAGTCGTCCAAGTGTGTCCATCCTACTAATGTCCATACCATGACAACTCGTTTAAAAGATGGAATAATTTCAACTAGGAATTTAATGAATTTAAAAACCGATGTTGTTGAGTCTGAACCGTCTAATTTTAAGCAAGCGTCTAAAGATTCTCGCTGGCAACAAGCCATGCGTGATGAGTATGAGACATTAATTAAGAATTATACATGGGAACTTGTGCCTCGCAACAACAATAGAAACGCTCTTGGTTGTAAGTGGGTGTATAAGATTAAATATGATTCTGACGGTTTTGTGGAGCGGTTTAAGGCTAGACTTGTCGTTTTTGGTAATCATCAGCAAGCAGGTATTGACTACTTTAAACCTTTAGTCCTGTCATTAAGCCTACTACTGTTCGCTTAGTTCTTACTCTTGCTGCTACTTTTAAGTGGCCTAGTCGTCAACTCGATGTTAAAAATGCTTTCCTTCATGGTTTCCTCAATGAGGAAGTCTATATGTGTCAGCCTCCTGGTTTTGAACATCCTTCTCAACCTCATCATATTTGTCGGTGACGAAAATCCATTTATGGTTTGAAGCAAGCTCCTCGAGCTTGGTTCTCTCCTTTCAGCAACTTTCTACTCTCTATTGGTTTCAAGTGCAGCTGTTGTGACACCTCCATGTTCACTCTCAAAAATAGTGGTCATATTATCATTCTCTTGCTATATGTTGATGATATTGTGCTTATAGGTAGTAGTTCCTCCTTGCTTCAGAAACTTCACAGTGTTCTCTCTGCCCAGTTTGCTATGAAGGATTTGGGTGATTTGCATTATTTCTTAGGCATTCAGGTTTTATGTACTCCTCAGGTTTTGATGTTGTCTCAAAACAAATATGTAGTTGATCTTCTTCAGAAATTTCATCTTCATATTGTCAAACTCTTACGTACTCCTGTTGTCTCTCGTGTCACTCTTTCTCTCTTAGATGGTGAACTTCTTGCTGATCCCACAGATTATCGTAGTATGGTTGGTGCATTACAATATTTGACTATGACTCGTCCAGATATTGCCTATGCTGTTAATTCGGTTTCTCAATTTATGCATGCGCCTCGTACTACTCACCTTCATGCTGTGAAAAGAATTTTCAGGTATCTACAGGGAACTTCTGATTATGGGCTGTTTCTTCATAGTACTGACTCTCCTACTGTGACCGTTGCCTACTCTGATGCTGATTGGGCCGGGTGTCCTAACAGTTGGCGTTCTACTATTGGTTATGCTATCTTCCTAGGGAAGAATTTGATCTCTTGGCGCTCTAAGAAGCAACCTACTTTTTCGAAGTCTTCTACTGACGCTGAGTATCGTGTTGTTGCCTACACTACGGCTGAAACAATTTGGATACGTCAATTGTTGGCTGATTTCGGGTATTTTCATTGACGGCCTACCATTCTCTATTGTGACAATGTTTCTGCTATGTATCTTACTGTCAATCATGTTCATCATGATTGTAGTAAGCACATTGATGTTGATTATCATTTTGTTCGTGCGATAGTTTCTAAAGGTGTACTTCAGGTCAAGCACGTTGCGACACAGTTGCCGGTTGCTGATATTTTTACTAAGGGTCTTTCTTCTCAGTTGTTTTGTAAACATCGTACCAATCTATCCGTGATTCCTCCCCGTAAAGATTGAGGGGGTGTATTAGGGTAATTTGGTAATTAGACTCTTAGTCTTGTAAGCACCGTTTTTATCTCTTTATATATATAATAATGCTAGGCAAACTAAACGGGTTAGCCAATCATTCTCAATACTCGTACATTCTCTTTCAGGAAAAATAAAATAAAATTTGAGAGATGAAACATAAGGTTGTTTTTCATGAATAAAATTATTTCCTGTTCCAGTGACTTCAGTAGTACTATAAAATGGGTTTAGTTGAAGAAGGTGCGGCTTGATTCTTGTTGATGGGCTTCATCTTCACATTAGTACTCGCCATTTCATTATTCTCCTCATAATTTAAGTATAAGTATATTTCTTTTATAACTTTGTTGGAGTTTATGATATGGTCAAACATATTTTGACTTAGTTTGTTAGTTAACTCAAGTCTAGTTGGTTAATCATGTAATTAGCTTAAAGAGTATAAATAGCTTGTATATTGCATTAGTTCATTTTGATCATAATAAAAATGTAGTCTTACTCTCTGCTTCTCTCTATTTCTATCTCTTCTTCCTTTCATCTTTTCTTCCCTTCAAGCCCCATCAATGGAGTAAAGTACCAAATAATAACATGGTATCAGAGCTCGGGCTTTGCATCCTAGCTCAATTCTTCCACAAACATTATTTCTCAAAATTCCAGAAAACTACATCAATTCTTGAGTTTATGGCGAATCCTTCTGCTAATTTGGTTAATGTTTTCCGATGATTTCTTGAGTGTTTCTTGAAGATTCTTCGATTACTTTCTGGGAATTTGAGTTTCATGATTCTCGTAGTCTTGCGGTCTGAATTAGCGGTTTTCGTTCTTCAGCAAATTTGCATTTTCTTGGTAATTCGTCTAAATCAGAGGTGCCTTCTATTGTACTTGTCATTCTTGTTGATGTTGGCTTGCTGTTATTGTGTTCATTCTGGTTTTTCTTGTTGAGTATAATGGAATTTCTTCCATCTCGCCGACGGTTGATAGCTTATAAGATTAAAGAATTTTGTGATTGTTCAGTAAAGCTACTCCATGAAATTTGAGTTTCTTTTCAATCGAATTTTGTGTGTGTTTCCGCCATTATGGAGTCTCGATTTCTCAATTCCGTGTCTGCTCTCATTACATTCTTGATCGTAGCTTACCTCGAGTATTCTGTTGAATTTCTGGGTTCTTAATTGAAGAATTATGGGTTTGTGTTATACTGCATTTTGGTTTGGTATAATAGAATTTCCTGATTTCTGGGTTGAAGAAGTTATACGTTCTTGCGGCCATTGGATTCCACTCTCCTATGCTTGCTCAAATTCCAGATTTTTCCATCTTCTAAATTTCTGAAACAATATCCTTGCTTTTATTCAAATTCCTTTCATTTTATTTCCTTTGTTCATGACCCATCAAGGTCTGTTTTTCAGCCCTTCGTTGGCTTTCGATTTGTTCAAATTTACGTCCATATGCAGATCTTCATTGATCTTTGCTCATATCTTGCCCATTTTTCGCTCAAATTTACTTCCATACGCAGATCTTCCTTGATCTTTGCTCATATCTTGCTCATTTTTTCGTTCAAATTTACGTCCATATGCAGATCGTCATTGATCTTTGCTCATATCTTGCTCATTTTTCGCTCAAATTTACGTCCATATGCAGATCTTCATTGATCTTTGTACTACGATCCTTTGTGATCTATTTCGTTCTAAGCCTACTTTGTTAGGTTCCAAACATAGTCTTATACCCCTAACCTCAAGTTCATTCGTTTTATTGATCTTTTCTATTTTCTTGTTTTCTTCACAATTTTTCATAGGTACATATTCTCTCCATTCCTCTTTACATTCATCTTCTATTATTCCATACTTTCTTCTACTTCCTTTGGCATTCTTGGTTCCCCATTGGAGTTGTGGTTCTCTTTCACATTCATTTTCTATCATTACTCTTTCCATATTACCGACCTCTTACTTCTTTGTGCTCTTGGTTCAAGTTGGAGTTGTGGTGTATGTAGTGTGATTGGTGGATGGTTACAATGGTGTCTTGGCTGTTGTGCATCTCAAGCTTGCAATTTCTCTTCATCCTTCCAAGCTTGAGGGGGGAATCCCTGTTGGAGTTTATCCTCTGCTGGGCACTGACTTAAAAACTAGAGTCTCAGCATCAATGATGGACCTAAATCCCAATGGATAAATGTACCAAGGATAAAAATAGAGGAGGCAGTCTTGATTCATCAAAAAGGGTAGCAAGGTTCTTGGGCCAGCCAGATCTTCTCTAAAGCTTGGATCTTCACTTGGCAATCTTGCACATCACAGACTGGTAGAATTGCATCCTTTGAGACAGGAGGTTTACAACTCAAATTCAACCTGGCAAAGTTTTTTCAACTATTTCCAGTTTGAGGGGGAGTGCTGGCATTGAATTTTTGCTACACTTGTCCAAACTGGAAATGTTGTTCACCCATTTCCAGTTTGAGGGGGAGTGTTGGAGTTTATGATATGGTCAAACATATTCTGACTTAGTTTGTTAGTTAACTCAAGTCTAGTTGGTTAATCATGTAATTAGCTTAAAGAGTATAAATAGCTTGTATATTGCATTAGTTCATTTTAATCATAATAAAAATGTAGTTTTACTCTCTGCTTCTCTCTATTTCTATCTCTTCTTCCTTTCATCTTTTCTTCCCTTCAAACTCCATCAATGGAGTAAAGTACCAAATAATAACAAACTTGGAATTATTTTCTCACAATCAAATAATTGGATAGATCTGATTCTCCTCAAAATTACGTTTCTTGGCAGAATTACAGATTTGTGTCGTTTTGTCCTAGCAGCTAGCACCGGTTTTGGAACTGCTTCTCCTGGACTCGGCACCGCTCAGGCTGATGAGGTCCGTTTTTATTCATACTTTCCATTATTTGTTTGAATTATTCTTGTGTCATTTTTCTTTTTCAGATCTGAGCATTTCACTTCAAGGGTTGGATCTGAATATTATAATTTAAGCTATAATGTGCATGTGTGTTGATATCCCTTATCCTCTTCATGCTAATGTTACTTCATTGGATTAGATAAGCACTAATAGTGGGAAAAAAGGTTTTTTATTATCAAATACATCAAATAAAACAAAGTGAAGTTAAAAGCCTATTTAAAGGTCAACATTTATTAAGAAAATGGCTTAAGTAAAGGAGATAGTGGGTAGACATGGCTCACATTTATTTAGAATACTCCCACTAATTAGTCACTAACATCTATTCCTAAAATAAAGTAATTTTAAGATACATTCTGTTATCCAACACACACCCTTCTTCAATACCACATATTGTTAGTGCTAGTAACCGGGAAACAAGATAACAACAATAATAACAACGAAATATTCTAGGCGTGTTTGGAAACACTTTCGAGGTACAAAGAAGACAATGAATGTCACACTCGTATGACATTCACTAAATGAGAACAAGTATAATGTGATTTTGTAGTGATCAACAATGGGAGAACTTGAGAGTGCTTTTGGGAGAGAGATAAAGAACATCTGAACATTCATCAGTGGTTATACTAACCACTTATAATACACGTTGAAAGCAAAGGAAACTGGCCATAACCGCTCAAAGAGCATAAAACTGTCAAATAAAGACGTCCGCAAAACGGCCTAGTCGCGACTCGTGATACAGGTCGCGAGTCGCGATCATACAAATTCCATAAACCATGGATAGGAAGGAACCAATCGCGACCCGTGACGAGAATTGGACCTGGCGACAGCACGCTGGTCACAGCCTGCGACGGTGTTGCACCCCGCGCCCAGTGGCATCCGCAAACTTCTTTGCTCGCTTGGTTCTTTGTTACTTGTCTCATGCCATAACAACGTAAAATCAATATTACTTTAAGGAATGACACCATAACCAAACCGCTTAAAGCAATATTTCATGAATCATAATCTACCGAATACTCTAAATATCCAACACTTACTCCCATCTCCATTATGAAAATTTTCAAGTTTTCCAGAAGGTATAGATTTTGTTAGTATTTCTGCTAACTGCTCATTAGTACCACAATATCTCAGTTCAACCATTCCTTTTGCTGAAATATCAGGGATGTAGTGGTGTCGAAATCCTTTGTTCTACTGCAAAATACGGCATTTTTCGTCAAGCTATGGTTGCCTTGTTGTCAAAAAAACGGCTTGAACTTTGTACAAGTCATCAATTTACAAAGAAAGACCAAGATTTAATGTTTATGTTTATTATCTTCAAGCTCTTATAATCACATTAGGCAACATATGTGTAATACTTTCATCTTATGTAAGTATATAAATATTAAGTGTTTTTCCGTAAGTTTTTTATGTTATTTAAGAAATTTGGCATATTATATTATTAAGTAAATAACATGCTTATGATCATATTTAAAAGTTGTAAGATAAAATAAAAACGATCTTCTAATGACTATATTTTCTCTATATACGTATCTTAAAAAAAATAGTGAATATAAATAACAATACGAATGGGTAGGTCTTAAATAAATATATGAATTTTTTTTTGCGACATGTATCTTAAGTGCTATGTGTGGGTCATCTAAAGAATTAATTATCGTAGATGAGGCGCAATGACAAAGAAAATTCTCATTATAATAGTAAGTGTGCAAAACAATCAAATGCTTGTATGGAAAAACAATGTACCCCAAATACAGGAAATCATAAAATAATATCTCTAAGATATTATTAAGATTATTCCTATTCTAACACTTTTGCTTTTAAGTACTATAATTAAATCAATTTCTTTCCTTATTTGGCATTTTGATCCCCTTGGAGAAACTTAACCTAATTAAATAGATATGTTCCTAATGCATTTGGAACTTGTTGCTAGTTTACATATTGAATGAGATTCTGAAAAATAAGAGTGTTTGTTGTCGAGATCCAAAAATAATGATTAAATAGACATCTTTCAATTATATACAGGTTAAAATTTCTAATTGTAATTCATCTTTAAGAAATAGTGATTTTATAATTAGGTGAATTAAATGGTAGAACGTAGAAGAGAGATGTACAAAAATAAGTTTAAGGTGGTCAACATTTTGATAATATTGAGGTTATTGGTAGTAGCAATTCTGCAATTTTATCAACCTTAGCTTTGTGATGAGTTATTTTTTTGGTCCTCTTTACCGAAAATAGAAAGATTCTTGTTACTAAAAATAGGAGAATCTTCAAATCAAGGAAGATGTTAAAGCATGCATCACATGTATCACAAGCTACTTTCCTTTTGAGTTGTCTTTGTCATTAGAGAGTCACATGTCACATCACAAGCTAACTCACCTCAAGTTCAACAATTTTTGAAGCATGCTCACACTTCATCTTCCCTCTATTTCTCTCATTCTTTTCTCTCTCATTCAAGTCAACATCAAATTTAATCATAAACCAAAGACATTAGCGGTAATGCGCTAGAGGTTGTGAATTGCGTTAAACCAGAAGACGAGGCCGAGGCTGTGCATTACCTCACACTAATAACTCGGCGAGTTCGATGGTATGTCGACAACTATATCAAATTAATTTGGACTCTTTCCTGATGTTTTTGATTGGCTTATATTACGCATTCGATTATAGCAATCAGTATAATCTGACAAGCTGAAACTTCTGTGTTGATTTGTGTTGTATTCACTCATTGAGAATTGATTTAGTCTATACTCAGTTGCAGAACATTAAATCTAGTGCTAAGAATCTTTAGAAGACACATTTATGTTTTTTTTATCCTGGTAGTCGAACATGAACTATATTAGGTTTAGGAAAATTTGTGAAGAACCCCCTACAAGTTTCCAGTTTTTGTGAAAAACCCCTTACAAGTTTTTTTTTTTGGAAAATAACACCCAACAAGTTAGAAAAGTTAGTGGTTGCACCTCCTAAACCCTAACTCTGTTAAATATTTCCGTCAAATGGGACCCACTTGTTTATTTTCCTCCTAAAACACTATGAAATTACTTTATTGCCCTTTAATTAAACCCCAACTATTTTTCCTCTCTTCTCCTTCCTTCCAATTGCCACCTTCAATCTCTCTCCTCCCTAATTAACTCCTCCATATTTTCCGGCGAGAAGCGTTGCAGTGAGGCTCCAGGAACTAGTGATGTCATCTTAAATAATAAAGTTAAAGCTGTATGTTTGTCTTAGTTTTCGCAAGTTGGAGAATGTTTTGTTTGTGCATAATAAGTGGTGTGTTTCTGTAAATTGCAAAAATTGAATTTTCCTTGCATTAGGTTTGTTTTATGAGATTGTAAATGAATACAATGAACTTCTCTTACACAACATGAAAATCAAAATTGGTGAGATAATTTACAGATTTAAAGACTATTAAAGGGTGATACTTTCACAGTGATATTGGTTCTTGCCCAAGTTGTTCAAATTTTTTCTCTATATCAAAAATTGGATAGATGCATCAAAGATAAGATATTTCTAGATGATGTATGTTACTGAGTTAGCATTCCCTTGAAGTGGTTCATTTGGAATTCCGTTGTTCAGTTATAATGTCAAGGTGGTTTATTTCGAATTCAGTAATTTTATAGTTGGGGTTTAATTGCTGCTGGTAACTGCCGGTAATTTCTCACAGTAATTCAGTTGTTCAGAAATTTCTCCGCCCGTAACTACTGCTTCTCGCCGGAAAATATGGAGGAGTTAATTAGGGAGGAGAGAGATTGAAGGTGGCAATTGGAAGGAAGGAGAAGAGAGGAAAAATAGTTGGGGTTTAATTAAAGGGCAATAAAGTAATTTCATAGTGTTTCAGGAGGAAAATAAACAAGTGGGTCCCATTTGACAGAATTATTTAACAAAGTTAGGGTTTAGGAGGTGCAACCACTAATTTTGTTAACTTGTTGGGTGTTATTTTTTTTAAAAAAACTTGCAGGGAGTTTTTCACAAAAACTGGAAACTTGTAGGGGATTCTTCTCAAATTTTTCTTAGGTTTATTTCTTGCCTTAACTCTGTTGCGATTTTTTTTTGTGTTGTTATGATCATATTATACAGTTAAGCCCGAAGACGAAGCCGAGGCTGTGTCTGCTGCGCCGGTAATTTGCCAGTTGTGGTTGAACAAACAAGAAGCTTGCTTACTTCGAGACAAATCCTAGGATGTGGTCACAGTATAGCATATAATCCTTAATTAAAACAATATAATCCTCCTATACACTATAAAATTGCATAAAACATATCATAAAATTTTAAATAAATTGTGAGTTTTTGATCATTCAATTTGCTTTCTCTTATTTATAATCTGTTTATGTTGTAGTTAAAGCGAGAGAGAAAAATAGCGGAAAGAAAGATGTGCGATTCGTGATGGCTTAGTCGAATTTCATTAGGACCACATATTGTTTGAAGCTCTGATGTAACTGTAAGTTCTTCAATCTTACTTTGGATCTCTTGGTGTCTCCTGCTGTAACGGTAAGTTCTTCAATCTTACTTGGGATCTCACTGAATCTAGATTAAACTGATAAGTTACATACTTATAAAGGAATTAATAAGTTATGAAATAGTTATGAAATAGAGAGTAGAGAATAGAGGTAGTAATATTGTAATGTAACCATCATTATTCCCAGGAAGCTAAGAATGTTAGAGGGAATAAGGCAAGGAAATAGCCTATTCGCTATAATTAGTTCTTTGATTAGTTGTTAATTATCCTATTAGTCTAGTCTTGTTTAGATGTTCTTAATTAGCTTTGAGTTGTAATACCAACGTTATTAAACACAATCTCGGAAGGTAAATAAAATTCTCGTTACTAGAGTCGTTATTATTTTTTTTTTCTTAACAAAAATTGCGTGTTTCTATTGGGCAAACACAAATTAACTCTTAAATCATCATCACTAACAAAAAAACATGGTTATACCAATCTGACAATAACATAAATATCTCAATTCAGAAGTTTAATTAGTTACTACATCCTTTTTGAGCAGCACATGGGTGAAAATGGAGGTACAGAGGGAAAGAGACTTTAGTTGGGTGGATAAAAATGATGAAAGTAGTATTTATTATATGCATATCTAAATAATTATTAAGTGATAATATTATTTGGTGACACAAACATCTAATTTTATGTGGAACAATTCTAACAAGGGATATAATGAACTATTAATTAAATCTTTATAGGAGTATATATTTTTATTGAAAATGTGCTCCTTTGAAAATCCTAATGTCTCGTTTATTAAAAAATTTAACAGTTAATAGTGAAACAAATATGGATGATAATGGTGATTTTTAAAAAAAAAAAAATATATAATTTTGAATTGATATCTTGTCAATGGAGAGTGTAAAATGCAATGACTAAAAAGAAAAAAACATTTAAATATATGTTATGATCGACATAAAAAATAGAATCATATACTTTCTCCGTTTCTAAATAAGTGGAACATAGAGAAAGTGGGGGAAACCAAGGAGGTTAGAGAGAGAAAGTTGGGGACCATAATTAAAAAGAGAAAGAGTACTTTAACTAAATAAATAATTGAATATATGTTGCTTGAGTAAGGGTAATTACGTAATTTTATCATTTAAAATGTCCTATTTTAAGCTTGGTGTCACTTATTATGAAATTTTCATATTAGAAAAGTGTGTCACTTATTTAGAAATGGAGGAAATATAAAGGTATAATGAATGTTGATGACTTAAAGTATTAAGAAAAAAGTGATAAAGAAATATAAACCAAAATGGAAAAAAGTTTATTTATAGAAAAAAGGAAAAGGAGACATACACAAAAATGGAAGAAAGATGATTTAAAGAAAAAGGAGAAAGAAAACATAAAGAAAAATAAAAGAAAGTGAGACCATCATAAATGTGAATGATATTTTTTAGAAAAAAAATAAGAAAATATATTATTTTATTGTTGTCATAGAAAATGGTACTAATGTAGTGAAAAATAAAAGATAAGGAAAATAAAGGTATGTAGAAGGTTAATAAATTAAAGTATAAAAAAAAGAAAAGGAAAACATAAACGGAAATGGATGAAAATTTAATTAAAGAAAACCGACAAAAATAACTAATCTTAACCTGATTTTTCTCAAGATAACGTTAGTTTATTATCTCTATTATATATCTCTATTATATAAGGGACGAGGGAAGGGATACCAAAAAGGAAAAAAAAAAGCAGTCATTTACACCGAAAAGTACCGTTTAATCAGTTATTTTTTCCTAAGAAAATGAATGCTCCTTATTAATCAATTATGAAGAATAATATTTAAATTTTTCGTGGATTTTGATCAAAAACAAGGAACTTTTTGGCACTAACAAAATGACTTCCGTTACCAAACTTTTTTATGCTTGTTTCTTGTATTTTATTTCAAGTTATTATCAATAGATCAGTATACGATTAAAAAAATACTCCCTCCGTTCCTCTGTGTTCTTCCTATTTAGAATCATGATAGTTTTTAAGGGGGTATTAATAAGGATAGAGATTCCAATAATAATATAAAGGAAAATTAATATTCTTGCATTTAATGATAAAGAATACAATCAACAACTAAATTGTAAACTAGGTAGTTTACGAAAATTCAAAACCTGTAAACTTTTGGCATTGAAATTTATGGTAAGTTTATACAAGCTACACCTTTTGGCTCTACATCAGCCAATCAACTCATAATACACAAATTATGAGGGTATTGTAGTCCTATGGACATTAAAATATATGATAAAATAACATTAAAATATCAACAATTTTTCTTTAAATAGGGAATGAAGAATACATCAGTTACAACCTCATTTCTAAGCACTTAAGAAAAAAAAGCTTCATAGCCTTCAAATGGCTTCAGATTCTGGTGAAGAGAATGAGATATACGGTTTTTTCGATGAAGATGTGGAAGGTGAAACATGCATCTTCCGACAATGATGGTGTTCCATACCTCAATTTTGAAGCTGATCCAGGGGACAGCAGCCATTAATATCAATACTGACTTGGGACAAGCTCAAAGATATGAAGGAGCCATGGAGACAACACCATTTATTACACAATCACCACAACATAATCAGAATCCTCATAAACCCCGGCTCAGCAATGAGGTAACATTGCAACTGTTAAATTACCTTCTTGATAAGAAAATTGCTGGTTTTATTCCACATGGTTCTATTAAGGATGCAGCACAACACTTTTGTTACTCAACCAGAACAATAAGTAAACTGTGGAAAAAGGCAAGGAGGCAGATATGCATAAATATGATTGAGACAATCTGTATCATAACTATGGTAGGAAAAGAATTGAAGTTCCTTATAACAACATTGCAAAGATTGGGATGGGGGACAGATCTTGCATACGAGATTTGGCGGCCATGCTTGAATTAGCTCCAACAACAGTTTGGAGGATGATAAAAAGGGGAATCATAAACCCTCATACAAACAGTTTATATCCAGGCATCACATAGGACAACAAAATGGCAAGAATTGACTGGATTATAAGACTAATCCAACAAGAAACAATTGACACCACACCAACATATTATAGCATGTACGGCTTTGTAAACATCGAGGAAAAGTGGTTTTATTTGACACAAAAATCACAAAGAGTTTATTTGGCAAAAGGGGAGCGTAAGCCAGATAGAGCGGGGAAATCAAGGAAGTTTATTCCTAAGGTAATGTTCGTGGGATGTGTAGCAAGGCCAAGATGGAATGAAAATGGTCATTGCACATTTGATAGAAAAATTGGTATTTTTCCATTTACAAAACAAGCGCCAGCTAAGAGATCATCAAAAAACAGAAAAAGGGTACTTTTGAAACCAAGTCAGTTGAATCTGTAAACCAAAATGTCACACGAGACATGCTCATTCACCAAATAAATCCAGCTATTAAAGCAAAGTGGCCGGTTAGTGGAAGTAATGTGATATACATTCAGCAAGACAATGCTAAGGCACACATACTACAAGACGATCTAGAATGGTAGAAACATTTTCAACAAGATGAGTTCACTTTCATATTAACACAACAACCCCCAAATAGCCCAGATTGCAACATATTAGATCTAGGTTTTTTAGAAGTATTCAGTCTCTAATGCATAAGAAGATGCCGAAAGATGTTGATCATTTAGTGTAAGCGGTGATTGATGCATTCAATGATCTACACCCAAAGACATTAAGCAATTATTGGATGTCTTTACAGTTCATACAAAACGAGATACTAAAAGTAAAGGGTTCTAATTATTATGATGTTCCTCATCACAAGAAAAAACAAATGGAAGATGCTGCCACTCTAGTGTATTAGGCTATTAGAAGAAGAGGCTGCGTCCTTTGGGGAGTGAAATATTTTTAAAGCATTTATGCTTTTAGAAAAAGATGTTGCCCATTGTACTTTATTTTATTAATGAAAGATCAATGAAATAAATTTTTTGTTTTTGAAGTATTGACTCAGATTGTCTCCAATCTTCATTGGTATGTAAACATGTTCAATGATAACATTACACTAAAGCCTCCTCAGTCAAATGTGACTGGTTTCTAGAGATAGGCTAAACAAATAAACACTATGCATACATTTCTCAGTTTGGCGTTTGTCATCATTGTCCATTTTATGTCTCATGAAGTTCCCTTTCATCATTAAAAACACAATATAGCCAACTATTGCAGTCACACAAAAGCCTCATATCAGACTACATTAGATAAATGATTCTAAGAGAATCAAATCATCCTATCGTAGTTGTTTTCTAATGGCATCTTACATTAGAAGGTCTATATTGGTTCAGCTAATTACAGTTGATTTTCATCATCGACAAAACCATTGAAATCATTATGATCACAAAGAATTTAAAACAAGCTTAAAACAGGGGACTTATAGTAATAAATCAGCCACCATTAGAACGAGCTTAAAATAGAGGACCTAAGTACCTAACCAAGCCAACATCAGAATCACAATCAAAACCAGCCCAAATTAGAATAAAATGTCCAAATAACTTGTGAATTCAAATACGATTTATCAAAAAAGTTTTGATAATGGAACCCTATAAAGTGAACTGAATCACAACATTATTTAAAAGTCCCTAGTCCAAATCACTAAATTGGACATAAGTGATTTATGTAAAGGCTAGTGTATAATTAATTGATAGCACAGTTCCATGGGCTATGGAAATATAGAGATGTTTAATTGATTATATGGATGTATATTCGATACATTGTGACTTGACCTAATTAGATTCTAAAAGTAAAATCAAAATATAATATATTTGGTGGATTCCTTAGACATGAGTATGTCATGATTACCACAATATAATTGGTTTGACCTTGACATTGTTAAACGCCGTGCCGTAAAAGGAGGTTATAAAGGCAATGTTCAGGTTAGCTAAAAGTTGAGTGGGAGTTATGGTCATACAAGAGTGGATAAGTCCTTCTATCAGATAGGAATGGTGTCATGGCCTCTTGATGAGCAAGAACTGAAAATGCATGGCCATGCGGAATGTGATTATAGTGTTAATCCTTTATGAGAACAGTTCGAACTGAGCAATCAAGAAACAAAATTTGAGAATGGCATTGTGTTATCAAATTTGGCATTAAGAGACTTAAGGAGTTTGACATTGGGTACTTGTCTTACGGACAAGTGGGAGATTGAAGGAATATGTCCTTAGACAATTTCCGCAATTACTGAATATAAATAGGATTGTATTTATTGAGATAATATAGTTAATTATTTTAGGAACCATATTTGCTTGCTAGAGAATAAATTACGGTTAGTAGACAAAATGGTTTGGGCTACAACTAATATAATTAATCCTATAAGGTCACACTAAGTAACACTGATTAATAAATAAATTATAAGCCCATAAAGGCTTATAAGGGGCCGATCACTATTAGGGTGATTAGGGTTTTCTCTTAACCTAATCTCTGTCTATTATATATAGATATAATAAGAAGAGAGATATGACAATTGAGTTAGTCAGTAACACAAAAGAGAGAAAAAGAAAACCCTTCTCCGTCTTTAGTCTAGGCGCCTAACCCTTGAAAGCAAGAGAGTGAATAGTTCATACTCTTCCGTTCTAGCAGACGTGGGTATTAGTTGGTGTTCGTGGACTGAATAGAGGAACTACAAGTGAAGTTCTTTATCTCTGAAGTAATCAGATTCGTGAATATACTTTGCAGTATTCAGACTCTTCATACCTGTTCAAGTCGCGTGACAATTGGTAAGTAAATATGCAATTATATATAATTTGATTAATTGTTATGATGATTCTGTGATAGATGTTAGGAAATAGTTTCCTGCAATTCCGCTATTCGCATCTATATGTTCCTACATGTTATTCTATCTCTCAACGCAGTTCGGTTTAAGGCCATGTTTGTTTCTATCGAGGCAATTAAATTTTATAGTATGTCATAGTTTACTTGTATGGTAAGTTAAATAATTATCCTAGTATGCTAATATCAGTGTTCGTTTGCAATGGAAATTGTTCCCAAGATAATTTGGAATTTATAGGAACCTTTTTCCTTCTCTATTTAGGAGGAATTAGCTTGCGTGTGTTTGATTGAAATTAGGAAGGATGTACATGTAGTTTAATTTATTATTGAGTAAAGTTTGAGCAAAGTTTGCGGAATGGGTACACTGATTATCAATTTATTATTAAGGAGTAGTCAAGAAGGGATATAGTAATGTCAGATATAAATAGGTATCCTCAAGTGAGTGTTTTTAAGTACCTTTGGATTGATATTATAGAGGAATTGAGATATGACCAAGATGTAATTCATAGGTGGCTGAAAAGGAAAGCAACAATGGGGATACAATGTATTTGTGTGATGGTGGCGTACCATTGATTTTGAAGGGTAAAATTATATGACCGTTGTGCAAATCTAATATTGAAGGGTAAAATTTATATGACAACTTCTAGACGAATATTGTATGAGTTGATATATTGGGTATTTAGAAGGATCATATTAAGAAGATTTCTGTAATAAGGTTTCGCACTTCTTACAACATCTTAAGTTATATAATTCAGAATTAAGTTATAAAGGAAAAGTTGGATTTCGTAGGAAGTCGAGGGTAATCAAAGATTATCTGATTAGAGACATTTAAAAAGGATATGATGAAAATGAGTTTGTAGGAACACATGACACTATAGTGGAATGAAGGGATATATGTGGCGACCATAGAAATAATTTTTTGGATTGTGTGATCTATTTCAGGGAGTCTTTTGCATTCTTGTTGTTGTTCTTAACTTAATTTTTTTTATCATGAAAATCCCAAAAGTTTTGCTTTGAAATCCCTTTCCAATTGCAGTGGAATACTTCATGTGTTTTGCAGACTTGTGCGCGGCTAAGAGATTGAGGACATTAGGTGGTAGGGTAAAACACTACTATAGGTAGATGTAATAGTTCTTGTAAAATTGATTTTCCTAATTTCAAATTCACTCGAGTTAATTAATCCTAAATAGATACGGAAAGAAATTCCTATAAATTGTAGATTATCTTGGGAGCAGTTTCCATTGCAAAAACAAACACTAATATACATTGTGACCATTAGTTAACTAAATAATTTCATTACCTCGATAGAAACCAACATGGCCTTAAACCGAACTGCGTTCAGTACTAGAAATCGTCACTTATGCCACTAATTACGCCACGGGAAATTAATATTTGTGGCAATTATTATAGCTCGCCACAAAGAAGTAGTAGTCAATAGAAAGTAAGAAGGAGTACAACAATATTTGCCACGAAAAAAAGTTTTTCGTGGCACAAAAACACCTTTGCCACAAATTACGCCACAAGTGCAAGTTGTTTGTGGCAAACGAGCTCTTATGCCACAAATGTAGCTACGAAATAATTTTTCTGTGGCAAGAGAAAACTTATGCCACAATTTCAGCCCTAGATATTTTTCGTGGCCAGAAAAACACTTATGCCACTATAGATAAGCGTTAATATTAATTAAAAATATTTATGTAATTGATTTATAGCCATTTCTCGGTCCTCGTGTCTAAGAAGGATAAAAAATAACCATCAAATAAACCCCCATCATGCTAAAATAAATATTCACTATTTAATTCCGTTAGTAGCCTTTAACTAATAGAGCTAATATTTCGAGAACTTATTGTTTAGTATATTTTCAATTGAGGGTAGTAGGGGGTTGCGGGATTGAAATTGTTGGTTAACGTTCAAATGTTGAAATTACATATTTTATGTACTATTCAATATAAACATTTCAACTGAATTAGATTATCATATTAAACATTTTAAATAGTTTCGGTTATTAATGCACTTTTAGTTTTGAGGGAAACAACTAATACAATTAAAAATAACTATGGAGTTTAAACTTTAAAGTATATATATAATTAAAGGGTTTTAAACAGTATTTAGAAGGCATTTGAGTAATTTCAGCTATCAAATTGTTTATTTCAAATGCCAAAAATAAACTCATATTTAAATTTTATTCCTAAAAAGAGTCAAATAGTAGATTTAAGTTTGACTAAATAACCAACTCTATTTTTAATTAGGTTTAATAATTAATTCTATGAAAATAAAAAGTTTTAATTGCTAACAAAAACAATCAGCAACGGATCCACAATCATCTACTCATCTCCTTCATCTCTTCCATCTCTTCATCTATATTCTATTCCATCTCTTCGTCTCGTCGGAGCTTTGCTGCCGGATCCAGGTGCCACAGATCGCCGGAGCTCGAGTCTCTTCCTCTCTTCTCTGCCTTGCTGTGCCGTTGCTCTGCCGCTTCTGTGCCGCTGCTCTGCCACTGCTCATCGAGGTGCCTTCATTTATTCTTCCCTCTCTGAAATTATTAATTCATAGAAATTTTCTTTCAATGCTTTGATTGATATAAGTGTTCAAAGGTATTAAAAAGGTTAAAGTTTATTCCTATCTAAATATTCAAATTTATATGCCTTTGATTGATTTTAATTAACAATTGATATCTATGAATTTATTCTGTGAAATTTCTTCTTATCCATATTAGAATTACTTTGTGACTTTCTGCATATCAAAATCTTCAAATTCATATGCATTTGATTGTTTGTAGTAAATAATTGATGTCTAAAACTGCTCTGTAAATTTATTATGTGAGTTTCTTGTTATCGGTATTAGTATTGCTCTGTGAATTTCTTCCTGCCTAAATTTATTATGTGAATTGCTCTGTGTTGATTCACCAAGGTTCGTGCTTTAATCTATTTCTTTCCTCTCTAAACTTAGATTTTTATGTTAAATTTGGATGATAATAGGTGCGGATAAATAAGGTTGAGTTTGATATTCCATATGCTTTTATTATGTTTATCTGAGGTTGTTTGATAATTCTAAAATATTATTTCTTTGTTTATCTTGTAGTTATAAATAACCTTAAGACATGGATGATTCAGATCTTTTAAAGCAGAGATTAGAGTGGATGCAATGTGCTAATAGGACAAATGATTTGTATCTGAATGGAATCAAAGAGTTTCTGGATTTTGCTTTTGAGGATTTGCCTACGAGTAGTGAATTAGGAGAAGAAGAAAAGAAGGTTCCTTGTCCTTGTAAGCGTTGTAACAATAGTCGCCACAAAACGAAGGAAGAAATATATAATGATTTGGTAATTAATGGAATCGTGCAATCATATGTACATTGGATTTATCATGGTGAATATAAACCCGCACCGAAACGAAGTAGAACTGATTTAGGAGATGGTAGTAATGATGATATATTTAGGATGATATATGAAACAAATGATCCAGGTGTGTTCGGTGATGATTCAAGTGAAGAGCAAGAGGATAATGATAGTCATGAGCATCAATTTTTGGAGCCTCGTGTTCATAAATATGGTAAGGGTTCAAAAGAGGACAAAATCTATGGCAACTTGTTGAGAGATGCTAAATAAGCTTTATACCCTGATTGTGACAAATATTCCAAACTGTCCTTTATTTTGAAGTTGTTCCAAATCAAATGTATGGATGGAATGACTAATAAGGCTTATGACAGTATGCTGAAAATGTACAAGGATGTGTTACCAAAGGGTGCGGACTTTCCAGTAAATTATTATGAAGCACGAAAGATGATTATTGACCTAGGATTTGATTACGAGAAACTAGAAGCGTGTGAAAATGATTGCATGTTTTTTTGGAAAGAGAATGCCGATCTCCAAAAGTGTAGCGTATGTGATAAAGAGCGTAACAATACTCTCTTTGTGTATGAAGCAACCCTACACGATACTCTCTTTGTTAATTCCTGGGAAGAGTAGGCTTGGCAACAACATTGATGTATACTTACAGTCGTTGATTGCAAAACTAAAGGAATTGTGGGTAAGTGAAGCTAAAACTTATGATGTTTCAAAAGATGAATATTTTCAGATGCATGCGGCATTGCTATGGACCATTAATGACTTTCCGGCATATGCAAAACTTGTCTGGGTGGTCTACTAAAGGTTATAAGGCATGTCCTTGTTGTTTAACCGAAACTTCTTCTCTTCGATTACCAAATCAAGGGAAATGTTGTTATATGGATCATCGTCGCTTTTTACCTATTGACCATAAATGGCGGGATAGTAAATCTTTTAATGGGGAAGTAGAAAAAAGAGGCCCTCCTGAGCGGTTATCTGGTGCTGAAATCTTGGTCCAAATTAGTTACTTTGAAGGCATGAAATTCGGAAAAACTGTCCCACTACCAAAGAGAAATGATAATTGGAAGAAGAAAAGTATTTTTTTTTTTGAATTGCCATATTGGAGTGAACTTTTGTTTCGGCACAACCTTGATGTAATGCATATTGAAAAAAATGTTTGCGACAATATTCTTTGTACTTTGCTAAATGTTGAGGGTAAGTCGAAGGATAACATAAAGGCTAGGCACGATCTAAATCATGTGAATATTATGAAACATCTAGCACCTAAGTTGAAGAATGGAGAATGGCTTATTCCTCCGGCACCTTATACATTGAATAAGGTCGAACAAGAAAGGGTATGCAATTTCTTAGGGGATATAAAGGTTCCTGATGGCTATTCCTCTAATATCTCCAAATGCATCAATGTTAACAAGCATAAGGTTCGCAGTCTTAAAACTCATGATTGCCATGTGTTAATGGAGGAGTTATTCCCACTTGCAATTCGCGGCGTGTCACGTCCAAAAGTGTATGAGGTGATTGTTAGGTTAAGCACATTTTTTAAAGATTTGTGTTCGAAGTCATTGAAACTAAAAGATTTAGACACTCTTGAACGTGAAATAGTGGTCACCTTGTAGCTGAAGCAAAATTTGGTGGACCTGTACAATATCGATGTTATGTACCCCATCGAAAGGTATTCCTTTGGTATGATTAATTTATTAGTTTTATTTGCTTAATTTAACTTTTATTGATAGATTAACTCTTACTTTATCATGCTTTTACGCAAATACAAGTTATATGTTAGAAATAAACATCGGCCAGAAGGTTCCATTGCTGAAGGACATATTGTTGAGGAGTGTATGTTTTTTTTGTTCTAAGTATCTACATGACATTGAAACAAAATTTGACCAACTAGAGAGAAATGTCGATGCCAATAATGACGACTACAAAGGTCTATCAATCTTGCACCGTGTGGATTTCCTTTAGGGAAGGGGAAAAGTAGATCTTTGACAGAAGAACAATTAGCTCAATGTCGAGAATGTGTGCTGAAGAATTGTGATAAAGCAGAAGCATACATAGAGTTTGAGACTAACCTTTTTCATACAAACATGTGAATATAGTTTTTCTCTAATTGTGACATGAATGTAATTCAATTTTTTGTTTCAGTGAGTATGAAAAGTGTGATGTATCGGACAAAATTTTAGTCGATTTGTTCCGTGATCGGGTATGTCATCAATAGTTGACTATTTATTTTCCTTTACTATTATGATGTATTTATGATAAGTTCTTGTTTGTTTCAACTAGGTCACAGAATTACGAGGTGATGATCAAGTGCTAAAAGATTTACGTACTTTAAGTCTAGGCCCTTTTAAAGGTGTCCAATGTTACGGCGGGCATGTCGCAAATGGCTTTAGATTTCATACAAGGGACACGGGGAGAAAGAGGGTAAATCAAAATAGCGGGATTATGGCCAAAGGGATTTCGAGGAGTAAGGAAATTGACTACTTTGGAATCTTGACGGACATAGTTGAGCTACAATATTTGGATGGAAAACATGTGGTCTTGTTTGGTTGTGATTGGTGGGATGTTCATAGTATCGGCAGAGGTATAAAAATTGACAAACATGGTTTTGTTAGTGTCAATAGTCGATGTAGGCTGCGTACTAAAGAACCTTATGTGACCGTGTCTCTAGCTCACCAAGTCTTCTATGTTAGGGACGGATTTGATCACAATTGGTTTGTTGCTGTCAAGAACCATCCAAGGCATCACTACAATGTGAAAGAAAAAGAGGAAATTATTGAAGGAGAAGATGTTCCATTGCAACAAATGTTAAGGTCTTCCAACGATTCACTTTTGCCTCCTATAGATATAGAGGAGGTTGATGATTCAGTTTTTGTAGTAAGAAATGATATCGAAGAAATGACTGTAAATGCCGATGCTATAAATCAACCAAAGGATATTGATGGGAACGAAGATGTATGTGAAGAAGAAGATGAAGACGAGGGTGTTGATAGTGGGAGTGATTCTGAGGGTGATAGTGACCAATGCAGTGATGATGATAATGATCTTGATCTTGCCTGAGTTTTTTATTTTGCTTTTATCTGTGACTGGGTTTTTGTTTTGTATTTATTATTTTACATTTTTATAATAAGACCCATGATTCTTGACAGAATTCTTTTGGTTGTTTGTTGATATAGTAATATTTGTTTTCAAAGTACTAAGTTTGCATGTGTGTTTACTTTGTGTATCACATCATGCACTGGGTTTTAAGGTATATGACACTACTTATGAAGATATGAATCAAGTTCCACTTGCTGTTAGAGTTTGAAAAGTGAGCTGTTGTTAGCATCATATGCATATATATGAGAGTAGAGCAAGCTCTTTATATGGCTTTACTACCTGAGATGGGCATACCACAATTGCAGATCTGCCTGGAACTTACTTGATGTAAAGGTAATTACTGTATTTGATGTCACCACGTCAAGAAACATAAGATTTTTTTTGGCTTAATATTGGTTCAAATCTGAGCTTAGTTGCTTAATTAGTTACGAAGTGCTTCTTATGAGGTCTGCCTACAACTTACGGGATGGGTGTTTGGTTCTGGTTTGCAAATTTATCTTTGGCTGCAAGTTCAGGTCTAAGGTTATGGATTCAGACCTGCCTATTGATTCAAGTCTACAAGGCAAAGGTATGCTCTCAAGCTTGCCTTAAAATTTATATGATCAGGGCTCAGTTGGAACCTTCTTTCTTTGTGTTATTAGCACCTTGGTATGCTGATGTCTTTTGCTCGATTCAGACCTGCCTATTGTTGCTTGTTATATGTCACTGCATTTTGCTGCATTATTTAGCACTCCTCGTCCCTTCCCAATGAGTCATGACCATGCATACATTCTCAAGAATTTTTATGTAAAATCAGTGCTGATAGTGAACCAAATGGTGCATTTTCTAATGAAGTAGTGGTCCTGAGTGTGTGGTTATCTAGTTTTTAGCATGTTTTGGATGCTCCTTCCAAGTTCACGGATGCTATGATTTTCACCCCAAAAGAGAAGGGGCGGAAGGGAGGCTTATGATATTCTTTCCAAACACCATTCTTTCCATGTGTGATGACCTGTTTATGATGTCTTCTTTGACAGGTTTTTGATCTTCTTCCTCTCTCACAGCGAAATCAGGACCCGCATTATCTGAATAATACTTCTTGAAGAACTCATAACCCCCCATTTTGAAAGCTCCTTGAGCATTGTAACCCAGAAAGGTTGGCGCCCAACCCTTAAACAGCCCAAAACCCCTGCTCTTTCATTAGAATTCCAAACCCTGAGCTTATGTTCTTATACTTTGCAGGATCAATCTGAAATTGTGCTGATTATTAGATTTGCATCATCATTCAATATTATTGAATGAATTGTGCAAGACCCAAAAGTTTTGCATCATTCAATACTATTATTAACATGTCGTCGTTTTCACGTCTAATACCAATATACGAGATGGTTCTTCTCCATTAACATCCTAGACTTCCGTCAGCAATCTGGTATTGGACTTAAGATACCTAAGATTGGTGTAAATGTTCAATCTGTCTCCACCCGAGGGGATTCTGTATTCCTTGGCTGCAGTAGTGTTATTTCAACAGTAAAGAAGCAGGTGCAATCACAGGATCTACAATTCTCTATACGTAAGCTAAAGATTGTGAACACCTATACATTACCTGAATCCAATGCTCATTCCCATCACAAAGCATTTGGGGGAACTTAAACACGGTTATGGCCGTTTGTGGACTTGGATTGTTTGTTTTTGATACTTTAAAAGATGAGGGCTTGCCTGCATTTGTTAGTGAATCTAGTAGCTCACAGAATGTTAAGGAAATTATCGTCCCGGATAACTTGTATTCGCCTTCTTTTGATCACCTCTCTTCCCAGATCTTGCTAATGTCAAGAGATCGTCCAACAATGTGGAGGCACTTGTCGTAGATAAGTTGGTTATTAGAAGCTAAAGGGTGATAGTTCTAGGTTTCACAGGGAAGATGGTGGCGATGTTGGAAGGATATGGGGGATGTTGTTGTTGTTGGTGGTGGTGGTGGCGGCAGAGTACATGAAAGTGGTTGACTGTGGTGGGAGACTGGGAATGGAAGAGCAGTGAGGTGGGATTAAGGATGGTTGTTATAGTGGGTAGTAGAATCATTATTATTTTTAACTTACTATTTATTGATTACCCAAGAATGAGAGCTCAATATCTTGGGGGTGAGGGGTGAATCAAACATGCAGATATAAAATTAGGGTCCTTTACTGAGTTAACTCCCTTTCTTTTGCCTAGCGCCCTTTATGTTAAGCATGCAAGTATTTTATTCTTGAAGTTGTTTTTTTGTAGGACCTTTTCACAATTGGACTGGGCTGGATAATTTTTGGTGGATTACCATTTGATTTTTTCTAACTTTGGACATTTTTTCTAATAACTGCCAATAACCTTTAAAATAACAATAATGGTACCTTCTTACAAATTAACATTCTGTGGGGTGAAATTAAGCGAGTTAAGTTTCTTGAATCTAGGTACTATTAAAAAAAAGAAGAGGCCCGATATATTGTAGAAAGCTTGTAGCATTACCACCGGGGGATAAGATACATATAGATTATGATGAAGATGGTATTGCCATTGATCCTAATGCCTCGTTATATGCTCACTTCTTGGACAAACAAATTAGAAATCGTCCTGTTTGTCCAGTACAAGTCAAAGGTTGGAAGGAACTTACAACCGAGACACTTGATCATTTGTGGAGCTGTGTTCTGGTAATATCATCATCTTATATATATATATAATATACATATATTATCAAATTGTTTATCGAGTTTCTAAAATTTACATGATATTATGGTAATTATTTAGGAGAAATGCTCATTTGATGACCCTGAATTAAGGAAGGAATTTGTCATGAAACATGCGAGAAAGTTACATAGAGACAGTAGGCACAAACTCAAGAGTCAATATTTTGATGATCCAACGCTACTAACTAAGGAGCAACGCTTTAAGAATAAGCCAGATAACATGATTAAAGAGGATTTGATTTACTTAGTTGAGCATTAGAGTGATGAAAAGTTCCAGGTATAATTATCTATGATATAAGTAATACTATGATATTATTATTATTAATCAGAAATAGTTTTAATTGTGTTTTGTTTTGTTTAGGAAAAAAGTCATAAATCAAGTGAAAATAGGGGTCATCAAAAGAGACTCACTATAGTGGTTCAAAAGATTTTGCTCGCCTAAGACAAGAAATTGTATGTCAATCACCTTTATTTTGTTTTGCAAAGTAAATCATTTTATAGACCATCAACTTCAACATGTTCTTATGTTTGCCTAATTTATTGTGTTTGCATGTATAATTAAAATGACTATTGTATCGCACTTGAAACTGTAGATGCACAAAAATGAAGGGAAGTGTTCGCCAGTTGATATGATGATTGAATCTCGTAAGAGAAACTCAAAGAAATGTGTAAATGAGGTTACTCTAGCTACAAACAAGGATGTCGTAGTAAGTACAAGATTTTTATGAACTATTTGTGTTATCTTTATTAACATGGTATCGAACTTATTTTTGCTTGACCCAGGATAAATTGCAAAAATTGACTGAGGAAAGAGAACAAGGGCTAAATGAGAAGGCAGATGAAGAAATATTTCAAGATGTTCTTGGCAAAGATTATCATGGATATCTACGGGGTAATGGACCTGGAAAAAGTATCACAGATTATCATCGAGTTAAGCCTTCAAAGCTGGATCTTGCTCAAGAGGTTGTTGAAGTTAGAAAGTCAGCAGAGGAAGCAGTTGCTGAAGCTAAGAAAGAAGCAGAGAATGCTAAAGTAGAAGCCGAGTCTGCCAAGAAAGAAGCTCAAGCCGTAAGCAATGAAGTAAAGCAAATTGCTGTAAAAAATGAAGTTTGGGAAAAATTGCTCAAGAAACTATTAGACCTTGGTCATCCAGATTCTCCTTCAGAAAGTGACAGTGCATCATCATCTTTCAAGTAAGTATACACACATCATCTTCATCTCTTCGAGTTTGTTGGAATTTTGGTGGCTATTATATGGATTGGGTCTACATTTTTTGTGATGCTGCTACTGTATGTGTCGTGTGGATGTTGTATATGTGTCTTTGTGGCCGTTATACAAAATTATGCGAGTTAGATTATGCGTTTTTAAGTTGTCTATGATGCTGTTGTATGTGTCCTTGCGTCTGTGTAAAGATTGATTATTCTGTAGACATGAACAACTTGGTTCAGTTCATGAAAACAGCATGACTAGATAACTTACCGAGTCTGCCAGTTTTTCTTGTTCTTGTATGTCGCCTGTTAAGAAATCTGCAGACTTCGAGCGCTCTGATTTCGACCCTGAAAATGTTATATCTGCTAATTTATTGAGTCTGTAGGTTCTGTTATGCCTTCCCTGGCTGCATCACCTGAGTCTACCCCTTCTCTATTAAAAAGCCTCTGCCACACTCACTAAAATATGCTTTACTAGGAGCTATTGATACTTTACCAGTCATAATTGCCTCTAACTTAGAGAATGCCCATGAGACTAAATTGCTAAAAATCCTAAAAAATCATAAACAACCCATAGGATGGAGTCTTAGTGATATAAAAGGAATTAGTTCCGCTATTGTGCAACAAAGGATTCACCTTGAAGATAATGCCAAACCTTATAGAGACCATCAAAGACGTATAAATCCTACCCTACAAGAACTAGTAAAGACAGAGGTACTTAAGTGGGTAGACCATGATATTATTATCCAATTTCGGATAGCGAGTGGGTGAATTCTGTGCACATTGTTCTGAAAAAGACCGGTATCACAATGGTTAAGGATAACAACAATGAGTTAGCTCCTACAAGAGTTCAATCGGGTTGGCGAGTTTGCATAGGTTATAGGAAACTTAACGCGACTCTAAAAAAGACCATTTTTCGCTGCCGTTTATGGACCAAATGCTAGAGAGATTAGCAGGACATAGCTTTTATTGTTGCGAGTTAGATTAGTTAGATTATGCGTATTAAGTTGCGAGAGTTACCTGATATGATTATATATTAGGTAGATCAGTAAGATTATATGCTGTAGTAGAACCTGCCTCATGTACAAACAATTTCCAACTTTCATCCTGAAAAAGAGGTTTTATTTTATAGATTTTGCTTCTTTTTCCAAATTTCCTCTTGAGTTCTGCAGGATAACTTGTTGAAGCAACTATTAGCTTCCAATTATCACCGTTCTCTGGTATTCCAATACTACTAAGTTCGAAATCTTAGAAAAATGGTAAATAATCTAGAACTAGGAAAACCTTCTTGCTGGTTAGAGCACCATGCAATTCTGACGCCCTACTGCTAACATCTGTAATAGATGAGATATCTGAACATAATTGTCTTGCAATATCTTCTTGAATGTCCTTGGTATCTGATTCATGCTTAATGCTAACCCATATAACATGCTCAAGTTCATTCATCTCCATCAATGCTTTATCATGGATTGCTGATGCCAATACTGTCTTCCCCACACCAGCTAGTCCAGTAATGCAAACCACATGAATGTTTTCCTCTGATAACTCTTTCCATATCTGTTCTTTTGTAGCTTCAAAATCAGATCCAACAATTATCATTGTACTAGACTGCCTAACTCCTATGACCGTGAGTTTTTCACCCTCTTTTTGCGGCTTGCCGACTTCTCTAATCTTCGTCTCGATAGACTTCCAAGTCCCACATTGATTGCAAATATTGGGTACCACCCCACTTATACAACTTTCATGCATACGGCTTCCAAGGTCCACTATATTGTCTTCATTAATGCTTTTTTCAGCATCAATAATCCATTGCGATGGGTCCGGCCTAAGCAGACCATTCTTACTCAATTTCCGCTGGGTTTCTTTGAGCAAATCTTTTAAATCCTTCACCTTCTGTTCTAGTATCAAGAAACTGTTTTTGCCAGTTGTGTACAAACTATGACAACAAGCAGATAAGCTAACGATTGATGCTAATAGTCCCACAATTCCACTTACTATAGCCACAATTTTAATTTCTGCAAACAACCATATAAAAAATTTTTCTAGTTAAGTTGCATAGTGAACAGACTAAGTTTGTTACATTGAATAGGATAGTAATACACTTTTGTTTAGCTCTAACCATCTTCTATCGGGCGTTGTCCGCTTCACCTTTATTTGTACTGAATAATTTTTTTATTTAACTTGGTCAGTACTGATTAAACCTTATTTCTTGCTCATTAAAACTGATTCTTGCTAAATTAAATTGATTTTGTCGATTCTCTAGTGTTTTTCTTTTACGCAATTGGTTGTGAATATGACCTTCACCCTTGTCAAAGCACAACTTTTCTCATTTATATCTTGTTATATATCACTTAAAACTAATACGTTGATATTTTAACGATATACATTAAGATAATCCAACCCCTTTTATTCGGTGTTTAATTTCTTACAAGAGAACCAAAAAGAAACTTCGCAGATATAGCAAGTTAAACTGGTAATTAGCAACTAAAGAATCATGAGCTCAATGGAACTTCGGGAACTTTGGGCCTATTCGGCTACTGTATTTGAGTAGTTTAGTGAATAAAGCTCATCAATGTGAGGCTATTCAGTGCAACTTTTAGGTAGAATCCTAGTGTAAGCTGACTCCTTTGAGTTTAAAAAGTAAATCCAAGTATTACACTAATGTCCAACCAATTAATGCAATTTTTTTCACGTTTGTGCAGGTAAACAGAAGGTGAATGAATTTCAATGGAGTGCGAGATTATGCTATCCATACTATTAACATTAGCTAGTTTATTACAAGACAATATAACTAGTTGTCATTTCCTTTTTTTTGTTAGTTCATCGTATGAGACATGATTTTCGTGGTATATGTAAAGACATTGTGTTTTTCTGAAACTTTTGAAATGGAATGTTGTTGGTGATTTCATGTTGGCGGGTACTGGAAGGCACAAGGTTGAGACATATATTTTGTCATGGATGTTGATATAGAATATTTACCTGCCATGGTATGAGATTATATGTAACGAAAAGCGACTTCAATGTTCTCGTGCATCTACTGTTTTCGCGAACAACTTGTATTAGATAACTTGCTTGCCACAGGTATTTTTGTTTAGCCACGGGAAAACTAGTGGCGCTATAATGACATTAGCCACGAAGTTTTTAGTATTGGATAGCTGGCTTGCCACATATATTTTGTTTAGCCACGGGAATACTAGTGGCAATATGATGACATTAGCCACGAAGTATTTAGTATTGGATAGCTTGCTTGCCACATGTATTTTTGTTTAGCCACGGGAATACTAGTGGCGATATGATGACATTAGCCACAAAATTTTTAGTGGCGAAAAATGAGATCTCGCCACGGTTTTTGTTTTTCCCGTGCAAATTTCTAGCCACGCTCACTTACGCCACGACATTCTCTAGCTTGAATTACCGTGGCTAAATAGTGGCGCCACGGAAATCTTACACTTACGCCACGTTTTTAATCGTGGCATAAGTGGTGTTTTGTAGTAGTGGTTGAGAGATAGAATGCCATATGTCTTGACATCGTCCATTATGTCTCTAAAGCTTCCAAAAAGTACAAAGTGGGTAAAACACTACTATAGGGGGTGTGCACTGGGTCGGTCAAGACCAGAATTTGGACCGGAACCGGACCGGAATGGACCGGACCGAACCGGAAAATTCCGGTCCGGTCTTCGCTCCTTAAAAAATTACAATTCCGGTTTTCCGGTCCGGTCCGGTCCAAAACCGGAATTTTCCGGTCCGGACCGGAAACCCATAAAACTATACATAAATTTATTTAGGTGTTATAAAACAATAGTTAAATTAACCAAAAATATTATTTTTATGTGTCACTAGTCACTTAAATATATTTTGAATTGAATATAGAATTTAAAATATAGTATAAGTAAATGAATATGTTTAAAAAGTAGAAAAAATATTTCATATAAAATAAATAATCATACAAATCGGTCCAAAACGGTCCAAAACCGTCCCGGACCAGAATTTTCCGGACCGGTCCGGTCTCCGGTGCGCAAAATTGTTGCGATTCCGGTTCCGGTCCGGTCCGGTTTTGGACCGGTGCACACCCCTAACTATAGGTAGATATAACAATTCCTATAAAATTGATTTACCTAATTTCAAATACGCTCAACCTAATTCCTCCTAAATCGATAAGGAAAAAAATTCCTATAAATTGCAAATTATCTTGGGAGCGGTTTTCATTGCAAAAACGTACACTAATATTAGCATAATATAACTACTTAACTTCACATGCAAGTATATTGTGACAATTATTTGACTAAAAAATTTCATTAACTCGTTAGAAACCAACATGGCCTTAAATTAAATTGCGTTGAGAGATAGAATATCATATGTCTTGGGATCTTATGTATCTAAAGGTTCCAAAAATTACAAAATAGGAGCCTTAGATTTAGCTCCAGCCCAATGAGCGTCATTGACAATCAATTTCTGCTTTAATGTGACATCACTAAAGTCTTCATCAAAATGATCTAAATCTTCCGTGAAGTTTAGAACATTTAGGTTTCCTTCAAAGTACAACCAAATTTAACGTCAACTAAAGAATTTATTTAGACTATCTTCCGAAAAAGAAAAAAAAATAATCCTAGATAAAATGGAAAAAAAATAATTTTAAAATAAACTTTACCCATGATCGATGAGATGAAAATTGTTAGTTTAAGTAGTTGAAAATGAACAACGGCAACGATAGTAGCCATTTCGGAAAAGTTGTCTCTTGAAAAGTAATAAAATATACATATTGTACAACCAATGGTAATGGATCTAGTACAGCTTTATATAGTTGAATGTTCCATATTGATAAGTTTTAATATAACAACCAAAATTCTACTAGAAAATCATCAAGAAAAATGACAAATTATAAACAAATTCTTATCTTCTTCATCTTAATTCCACAAACCCTACCGCGACACCCCTTATAAAGTTATTATCATATTTGATAATGATCCTTTGGCAGAACAAGGTTTTGGAACTGTAACACCATTAATAAGTTAATTGAAAATTGTCATTCAAGGAAAATACGAAGAAATAGAACTATGTTATTTACTCTTTCTTTTCCTCTTCTTATTTGAGATGCAGCATCTCTAGCAAATGACGTTAAGTGCAAGAGGGATAGAGAATGCTTAGCAATTGAAACTGAACTTATGTTATGTTTGTGTATAGAGTTAAGATGAATGTGCTCTATCTATAGGGATCGCTGGAGAACCACGACCTCTCAACTTAAAAGTTAAAGTATACAATGCTTCTATTAGCTAAACCCACTAAAAATCAGTATACAATGCTTCTATTAGCAAACTTCTCTTTTTGTATGAGATAGAAAGAATGGTAACAAAAACTACAAGGGAGGCCCCACCAATAATTGACCACTATAATACACATAGTCACACATATATGCCTCCTCTTAAGCTACAAGTGCCTGAACACGATAATACTTCCTCTCTACTCGACTTGCCATTGCTATAGTTAGACCCATGCAAAGTAAAACCAACATTCCTGTAGCTATTTTCGCTATTGTTGAGAAATAATTTGTAGATGATTCAAGTGTTGAGGATTGGAGATGATAAGGTTTTTAAGAAGAGTAGTGTGGAACAAGGAGAAATAAATTGAGTTGGTTCTCCTACATTCACATAGTTAAGTAGAAGCCAAAAGGAAAAGGTAGAAAGAATCTAGAAAACGAGTGAATTTGAGTTACATTCTTGTGTGTGTGTGGGGGCCGGGGGGGTTATGGAAGTATTCGGGAAGGAGGGATTATTAATAATGATAATAATAAATATTATTAAGATAATTTCACATTAATTAATAATCATATAATACTAATAATTAAAAGTTCTAAGTATTTCTTACCTTACTTACCCGAAAAATTAATAACAACTATTAAGAATTTTAAAATAATAATAATAATATCATTATTATTAAAAACCAAAATCAATTAACAGAAATAGTAAGAGTAATATTTATAGTAAAAACTAAGCATAATTAAAAAAAGATAATATTCAAAAGATTTAAAATAAAAACCCAGATCCCAAAAGACTTGTTTGTTTCAAATTTTGAAAATTTTAAAATTCAATATTAAAAATTTTCACCTAAAATTCAACTCAACTGTTCAAAAACCCACCCTCCAATTTACCTTTTCCTTCATCTTATCTTCATGCGTGCTGAAAATTTTATGATCGTCGTTTAAAAATAAGTCTACTATAATACAGAATAGGACATTACCATTAATAAACATTTAACAAAAATAAATAATGCTAATCTCCTTTTCTGTTTTAGGACATAACCAATTAAGAAAATTAAGAAAAGTCATGTTCTATCATGTTAATGGATAAAACCTAATTAGAGACTTATGGTGGTCGTTTTGAAAAAAGACACCAAAAACTCATCCTCTGTGTGCTCTTCCTTCCTAATCTCTTCCTTCATATTATCTCCTTCCATTGATCTTCAACTCACTATCCCCCCCCTATTATTCAAGTTAATGAATATTTTAGTTCAAGTTTACTGTGTTTTCTTGTAAAAATTATCTTCAAATGGATGAATGCTAAAAATTAAAGAGCTACAAATGTGTGATTTCTATGACAATAGGTTTATTTTTCTAGTTATTGTTTATTCGAAATGCATTAAGTAATTTTTTTGAAATTTATGGGTTAATAAGCTTATTTCTAGAAAATTATTTTATTTTACTTCTTTTTTACGTTTTAATTTTCCTTTAAAAAAGATGATGTAATGTTTATTTGTCATACTATAGAGGGTGTGCTTCCATTTTAGCTTTTGCTAATATAATCTCAGATCAGATCTATTCCTTCTCTTCAATTCCTATCACCACTTGAAAATTTAATACTCGTTTATTCTACTGGGCGAGTGTTGGTTCGAACCTCAGTACTTTATTTTTCGCACATTTGTTTTTTATTAAAACTTTGTTTTATTTTTTTGTTTTTAGAGAGGCTAAATATATTGGTGACTTTGGTACATTTTTTTAAAGTTTTCCAAATTTGATCCAAATCTCATTTTTATCTACATCTTTGTTCCTAGAGTTGATGGTATGGCTGATTTGGCTGACCATAGATGTAGATGTATAATGCATTGTTATTTTTCAAGTGGAATTTCATATCTGGGTTCTAATTGATTAGATAGAGCACATTTTGGATAGATAATTTACAATAAATTTTCTATGTTATACCATTTATAATGTTGAACATCTATATTTATCTTTATTACATCCACAACATTCATTCGGAAAATATAAGTTCCAGAATTCATGTGCTAAGAAGTTATTGATAGGACATTTGAGGATGCAACAACACACATCATAAAAAAAAAGAAAATTTTAAATGAAAAAAGGGAGATCAAGGCGAAAAGTTAAAAATCAAAAGGGAAAATGTGTGAGATTGTAATACTTTCATTTTATCCAAGCATATAAAACTTAGTTATTTATTTGTCTTAAGATTTTTATGTTATTTAAGAAATTTGTGAGATTATATAGTAAAATAAATAACGCACCTATTCTCATATAAAAGAAGTTGAAAGATAAAAAACAATCTTATAATGACTATATTTGATGTATATATATATATCTAAAAAACAATGGTTATAAATAACAATAAGTATGAGTAGGTTTTAAATACATGAAATTACAATTGCATTTATACACTCCATACAGTATTATTTTACCATTTATAACTTATGTGCACTGCATGGGTCGTATAGGAAAGTGATGACCCTAAGTTTGTATGACTACAATGTACGACATTATTCTATCACATGTATCTTAAGTGCTATGCATGATTCATGTAAAGATCAATTGGTTACCTTAGATGAGGCGGCAATCACAAAGAAAATTCTCACTTTAAGAGTGTGCAAATACAACATTAATTTACAACTTATATCTTCTTACGTGCTATGCGTGGGTCATTTAGGGAATTGAGGACTTCAGATGTAGAGCAATCACAAAGCAAAATATCATTATAAAAGTGTGCAAATACAACATTATTTAACTAAATATATCTTACGTGCTCTGCGTGGACTGTCTAGGGAATTGATGATCCTAGATAGGGCGCAATCACAAAGTGAATTCTCGTTATAATAATGTGTAGAGTACATATATATCTTTCATATTTTCATGAGACGTCTAGTGAATTGGTGTTCGTGAATTTGGAAATATAAAGCAAATTATCATTATAGTAGTGTGGAAATACCACATTAATTTATTGCATGTATCTAACGTGTTATACATGGGTCCTCTTGGTTAATAGTGACCCTAAAAAGGGACCAATCGCAAAAAAAAATTATCTTCATAATGGTGTGTGGATAATACAATATTTTAACTACATGTATCTTACGTACTGTGTGTGGGTCGTCTAGTGAATTGGTGATCGTAGATGAGGAGCAATCTAAAAGAAATTTTTTATTATAATAGATTGTAGATATTATATTATTTTAATACTTTTATCATACCTGCTTTGCGTGAGATAAGGGAAGTGTTGACCATAGAGTTTCAATAACAAAGCAAATTCGCATTATAAATAGTATATTTACAATACATTATTTTATTGTATTTGTCTTGCATTCTCTATGTAGACGTCTAGGAAAGTAGTGACTCAAGATAGGGTGCAATGACAAAGAAGAATCTCAATAACAATATATATAATATATATGTAACTCTTTAATATTAATACACCTTAATAAAGTTTTATATTATCTTCATGCTAGCAAACTGCTTGAATAACTACGACATCGAAATGCATATGATTATCATTAGTAATGCTATTAATACTAGCCGAGTTTTCATTTAAATCGTACCTTTATCGTTGATATTATATTGAAACTAATACTATTCTTGAATATGTTTTATGTATGTGATGTGACACCACGAGGTTTCCTTGAAGATTTGTAAACAACAAGCTTGAGGCTTGTACAAGTCAATTTACAAAGAAAAAACAAAACTAAATGGGTATGTTCCTTATGTTCATGCTCTAACAACCATATTAGTCCACATCTGTATAATATTTTCATTTTATATAAGCATATCACTATAAATAACAATAAATATGAGTAGGTCTTGGATACATGAAATTATAATTGCATTACTACACTCCATACAATACTATTTTACAACTTATAGTTTACGTGCGCTGCATGGGCCATCTAGAAAAGTGATGAACCTAAGTTCGTATTACTACAATGTGCGACATTATTCTATCACATGTATCTTAAATGCTATGCATGATTCATGTAAAGATCAATTGGTTACCTTAGATGAGGCGCAATCACAAAGAATATTCTCATTTTAAGAGTGTGCAAATACAACATTAATTTACAACTTATATCTTCTTACGTGCAATGCGTGGGACATTTAGGGAATTAAGGACTCTAGATGTAGAGCAACCACAAAGCAAAATATCATTATAAAAGTGTGCAAATACAACATTATTTAACTAAATATATCTTACGTGCTCTGCATGGACTGTGTAGGAGAATTGATGACCCTAGATAGGACGCAATCACAAAGGGAATTCTCATTATAACAGTGCTCAGAGTACATATACATCTTTCGTGTTTTCATGGGACGTCTAATGAATTGGTGTTCGTGGATTTGGAAATATCATAAAAAAAATTATCATTATAGTAGTGTGCAAATACCACATTATTTTATTGCATGTAGCTTACGTGTTATACATGGATCCTCTTGGTTAAAAGTGACCCTAAAAAGGGACCAATCACAAAAAAATTATCTTTATAATTGGGTGTGGATAATACAATAAATTAACTACATGTATCTTACGTGTTGTGCGTGGGTCGTCTAGTGAATTGGTGATCGTAGATGAGGCACAATCTAAAAGCAAATTTTTATTATATTAAGTAGATATTATATTATTTTAATGCCTTATCATACGTGCTTTGCGTGAGATTAGGGAAGTGTTGACCATAGGGTTTCAATGACAAAGCGAATTCACATTATAAATAGTATATGCAGTACATTATTTTATTATATGTGTCTAGCATGCTCTACGTGGACTTCTAGGATAGTTGTGACCCAAGATAGGGTACAATGACAAAGAAGAATCTCAATTACAATATAGTTGCAACACTTTTCATATATTTCGCATTTAATTACTCCCTTCGTCCCATATTAGTTGCAACACTTTCCATATATGGTTTTACTATAGTAATTGCAACACTTCTATTTTAGGCTTGGATGCACCATTATTTTATTATATATCACCCAACTAACATATCCCACTCATTCATTGATTTATGTGAAAAATATTAATATATTACTCTCTACTCTATTAACTTCCTAAAAGTATCACATTACTTTCTATCACATCAACTTTTACAATAAATTAATATAACCTACACCCTACTCTATTAACTTCCTAAAACTATGTGCACAAGCTATTGTTCCGATTAATATGGAACTAAGGAAAAATTTAGGGGGCGTTTGGATAGGGGTCTTCAGGAAAGGGAAAGGAAATGAAACCTTATGTTTCACTTACTTGTTGTTTGTTTGATGATTGGTTTGCCTTTACCCAATTTTAGTTTTAGTAAACCCCATATTCCTCTACATTGATTCCCCATCCCCCCCCCCATCCAAGGGTTTTGAATTCCCCAATATCCTTCTACAATACAACCACAACATTGACCACCACCTCACCGCCGTTGATCGTTGTTGACCCGCACTGACCGGCGTTGCCCCATATTGACCAGTGTTAATTACGACCTGACCATCGTTGATTAGTGTAACCACCACCTAACCACCACTACTCCACCGCGTCCACAACCAAATGCACCCGGACAACAGCCACCCCCTTTACTCCAACCCTAACACTCCACACCATAACTCACCCACAACCATTCTGACACTGCTACCCCACCCCCAACGCCACCACCAACCACCAACCACCGCACCCTAATCTGAAAAAGAAAGGAGAAGCGAAAGAGAATGTATCATTTTGTAGGTATGTAACACGACCACTAGCCGGCAAGCACCGCCAACGCTAAACCACACCCAACCCAGCCTGAAGAGAGAGAGAGAAGAGAATGCAGCCACGACCACTAGCCAGCGAGCACCAAGCAGTGAGTGCAACCACGAACACATCTGGGTATGGATGGTCGCGAGACAGAGAGGACTGGCGGTGGAGAGAGAAGGGACTAGCCTTCTTAAGAGAGAAGCGACCGACGGCAGTTAGAGAAGAACCGGTGATACAGAGGATAGAGATGGGAGGGTGGGAGTGTGGGAGGAGATAGTAATGAAACCTTTTCCCCATAACCTAACCAAACACCAAGGGGAATGGGAGGGGGTTTGTATTCCTTTCCGTACCAAACCCTTTCTTGATTCCTTTTTCCTTTCCCTACTTCTAACCAAACGCCCCCCTTAGTATTTTCATACTTACTTACGTGCTTGTATAAATAGGGTGCCGAAAATCAGATATGATAGTAAGGTACCATTAACAATATCATTATTGATATGAACCTAATTTATATTCAGATTATACCTTTGTTATATTGACATTATATTGAAACTAATATTGTTTTAGAACATATTAGATCCATTTGAGGTGAGTTCACGGGATTTGCATGAAGTTGAAGTTTAAACACGTCAATTTACAAAGAAACAACAAAAACTAATAGGTATGTTTTTTTATTTATCATCTTGTAATCATTTGTGTAAAAGAACCATGTTGTATTAGAACAAAAAAAATCTAAATTATTCTAGTTGGTTACAAAACTTATCATAATATATGATAAAGTAAGGAACACACTTAAACTCATATAAGAAAAATTGTTAGATAAAACAAAAAAACAAGTTTTGATGACTATGTTGCTTTATATGCCTATCTTAAAAAGACTGCATATAAATAAAAAATTATATGGCTAGGTCTTAAATACATGGGATTTTAATTGCTATACTAAAAACGATATTGCATAATATTACTACATATCTTCTGTAATATGCATTGGCTGTCTAGGGAATTTGTAACCCTAGATCAAGCGTAATGACAAAAAAATATTATTATTTAAACAGTATAAAGATATAACATTTATATTACTGCAATTATCTTACGTGTTACGCGTTAGCCGTCGAGGGAATTGGTGAACCTAGTTGGGGACCTATGCAAAGGAAAATACTAATTTATTTTATTTCATTTAACTTACATGTTGCGTGGGCCATCTAGGAAAGTTATGACCCTAGATGGGGCGAAATCACAAAACAATTATTGCTTTATTCATATTTCATTTACCTTACATGCGCTGCGTGGCTGCCTAAGGAAGTGATAACCCACGATGGGGCGCAATCACAAAACAAATATTTATTATTACAGTTTGTGGTTACGACAACTTCATATATCTAACGTGGTCTGCGTAGGCCGTCTAGAAAAGTTATGACCTTAGATGGGGCGCAATCACAAAATAAATACTACTTAATTTATTTCATTTATCTTACATCTGCTTGCGCCGTCTAGGAAAGTGATGACCCTAAATGTGGCGCAATCAAAACACAATTTCGTAATGTAACATTGTCGATATAGTACAGTGTTTTATTGGATTTATCTTCCGTTCTCTATATTATCCAACTAAGAAGTTGTGACCCTCAATGGGGATCAATCACAAAAAAAACTTTGTAATAAAAATATGGAAAATTTGTCAAGAACCACCTAATAAAGATACTTTTTTTGAGAAAACCACCTAATAAAAGTTTTATTATAAAAAACCACCTAATAAAACACTTTTTCTTTCAAAACACCACCATTTGAGACCAAATAAGTAACTCATTTAACCTTGTAATCAGTACCCTCCATTTGCATTCAACCCCAATTGACTCTTCTAGAGTCACTAGTCTGTCGATAAGTGGTTACGGGGCTAACAGAGTTATTAATTTGGTCTCAAGTGGTGGTGTTTTGAAAGAAAAAGTGTTTTATTAGGTGGTTTTTTATAATAAAACGTTTATTAGGTGGTTTTCTCAAAAAAAGTGTCTTTATTAGGTGGTTTCTCACAATTTTTCCTAAAAATATATAAAACATTTAGCCGACTCATGAATTTAACTTAATAATCGATTTAATTATTTATTATTTTCATTATTTTTTCGTGCTCTACGTAGGCCGTCTAGCGAAGTTACAACTGTAGATGGGGCAAAATCACAAAACAAATATTGCTTTATTTTATTCGTTTATCTTACTTAATAATCGACTTGATGACCCTAATGTGGCACAATCACAAAGCAAATTGTCAATGTAACAGTATTGAGATAGTACATTTCCAAATGGGAGGGTGCTAAGGGTGTTGAATTGTGATGCTTTGAGAGGGGTCTATCTTGTACATTACACTCCTTGATTAAAACAATAGTGAGCACTAATGTGGAGCGAGCTTCTTTCTGGCTGCTTCATCATTGAACACAAACAGTAGTGAACACTAATGTACATTACACTCCTGCACTTACTATATTGAATTGTTCTAGCTATAAAGATCATATACTGACACTGGCCTTTCTTCTTGATCAATCATGAGCACAAATTGCCTGATTTATGTCTTCTATCAACGATTGCTCTTGTGATGTACATTTGGAATGTAGAGTATCGCTGGGGCAAAGGTATGTAATGTCTATATCCTACAATGTAAACAACCCCGCCATTTTTAAATAAGACACTAACCAAATTTTGTGTAATAAAAGAAAACAAATGAAGAGGGGTATAATATAGTTGACTTGATACTATGGCTGGTCTATTATGTTAAACTTTGTGTTGCTCTTTTGTTTATAAGAATGTGCTTGTATTATGAAAATAGTACTTTATGCTGTTCTTGTGTTGATTATAATATGTTTGTAACTCTTATTGGTGGTTGTTGGTGATTAAGACTGCGCAGCTAGTTAAAACTTGTTTGTACAAGATCAAAGTTAGTTTGGATAAGCTAGAGAAACCATGATCTTATTCTCCTACTCGTGTAACACATACTGGTTCTAATTGGATGTATTACTTTCATGATGAGTTATTATTGTAGTTGGGGAGTAGGACATAGTTCTTTTGAGTTAAGGTCATCTGAACATTATTGCACTGAATTGATGAATATAAATTGATTGAAGTAAACTTAAAAGATCAGTTAACTTAATACCTTATTTGGTTATTTTTCTCACTTCCACGATTTTTTATACACTTATTTAACCAATACTTAATACTTTTGTTTCACATTATACGCTCATTTTCTTAACATGTATGCTAAAAAGAACCGCGTCAAATAAAAAGAAAGCGGCGAACTTTGAATTACCTTATTGTGAATTAATTTTAGTTCGAGCTTAAATAAAATAAAAAGTTTTCCTTACATGTTTGTCAACTAACACCATTTCAATAGAATTTACTTCCGAAGGGCTAATTTTTTCGTTCCTTTTTCTAACACGTACTATTCGAACCCTAATGGTGCAAACTTTCTTCCGTTTGGTTATGTCACTGATATTTTCAGTTGGCATTGACCCTCTATTGTTTTTTTAAAATTTTGATAGAACTTAAAATTGGTCTTGGTAAAGTGAGCAGTTGTAAAGCAGAAATGTAAAGACACTAAGCCTATTTATACATTATACTACCTCTGTTCCTTATGTATTGCAACCTTTGACATTTTACACTATTCATCCACTCTTCTTTGACTTTTTTTTTGTGATTTGTACATAAGGATAAATATAGTCATGTGAGATCTTGTTAGATTCGTCTCGATATATACTTAAATAATATCAACTTTTTATAATTTTTACTTAAATAAAATTAGAGATATTAGCATCCAAAGTAGTGCATTGGGGGCGTAAAACTCCCTGTGTTGCGATACATATGGAACTGAGGTAGTATTAGGTAGTCCATGTTCTAACCTAAATTTCCATGAACTAAAATTTTATATCTTGCCATAATCTTTTGATTTTCTTAAGGTGAATCAAATATATTTAATTACATTGTTAGTATATATTTATACGGAAAATTACCAAAGTTATAGGTGTATTGCATAATTTGCCAAAGTTGACAGAATTTTTCGATTTCAGGGAAAATCCGGATTTCTATATTGGTTCAATAATTTGGATATTCGTCTAACCATAGGTAAATTTCTTCACTAACTGCATCTAAACTTGAATAGTTTCCTTAATCTTAGGTAAGTGGATATGAAATATATTTAAAATATTTTCTTCAAAGTTGAATCAAATATATAATTTTTTTTCTTACCACGATCTTTTGATTTTCTTACTATCCTGTAAATGATCTTTTGATTCACTATGTGCATGTAAATTTAATCAATATGTTCAGTCTGACGATTTACTAAATAGATTGCATAATGGGCTTCTCAACACTCTTAGGATATTTTGTTGACCAAAAATTCTGCTGAATTTCGAATTATAAATGAAAATTAATTATTCAGCTATATTTCGTTTCAAAAAGGTCAATCGAATACATATAGATATCATTTATAGTATATATTATTACGGAATATATAGAGATATAATAAATATGTGGATTCTAACCAAAGTTATAGGTGTATTGAATAACATGATTTTTAATTTTTGGAAAAAAAGATTCGATTTCTTAATTGCCAAATATAGATTATCAATCAATTTAACCATATGTATATTTCTTCACTAAGTGGATCTTATATTGAAGAAGTTTCATTAATCTTAGTCAATATATCATGACTTCCATATTCGTTTTGCATTCAATTGCTTTATGTTTGCACGATTTTTCAGAATAAAATCAGTCACCAATTTTTAATGTGTCATCATTACAATTCATAGAACCGCTTCAACATAATATTAATTTGATAGGAATGTGCCAAATTATATTATTTATATATATTTATATGGAATATAAAACCTATACTTTACTGAAAACTGAGAACCAACAGTCCTGATTGGAAAAGGGGGTACATATAAGATTCAAAATGGTACATATTACTATTAAAGGGTACGCGTTTTTCTAACATCAAAGTTGTGCTGTTAACGTCAAAATTGTCAGCATTTACAAAAATATCATTAATGAAAGCTCGTGTACCCCTTTATGTTAACATGTACCCCTTTACTTAATTTTCATGGTGAAAATAATTTTCACCAAATTCTCTTCCTATATATATACCAAAGTAAATAAGTGGATACTTACCAAAACTATAGGTGTAGTGAATAAATTACCCAAGTTCGTTGTAGGAATTTAGTTTATCCCAAAATCCGATTTTGAAGTTCAAACTAAATGGGATGATAATTTAACCATAGTTAATTTCCTTTACTAAAATGGAAGCAAATAAATCAACATTTTTTAATATCGAATAAGTTTCCTTAATATTATTATGACTTTCCATATTCGTTTCTCATTCAATTCCTTATTGAAAAACGATTTTAAAGAATAACATGAGTCATGATAATTTTAATGTGTCTAAGTTAAATTTGGTATAATATTTATACTTTATATGATATTAAAAAAAAGCGCAATTAAATAATAAGGAGCCAATATAATTTGTTGGGCTAAATAAGACCAGCTAATTTCTTTACTTAAGTATTTAACCAGTTTTTATATCATTTGCAATGTATAAATTACCTTGCCAAATTAAAATCTATAGATAAAGCAAACATACGAAATATAAATTCGGACACAAACTTACTCAAAGTCTAAGATTCCAAAATTTATAATCATGTAGCCAGGATGTTGGTAGTATTTCTTCATATTATGGGCTAAATAATATTGTAATTAGTATTTCTTTCCATTATAATATTAGTTACTTGTATAATATCAGATATGATAGCAATGTGCCATTAAATATATCACTATTGATGTGAATAGCCGATATGAATAGTTACTAGCCAGAAAGTAATTAATCTAGGCAAGTAAATAGGGTGTCGAAAATCAGATATGATAGCAATGTACCATTAATAATATCATTATTGTTATTAACCGAATTTATATTTAGATTATACCTTTGTGATATTGACATTATATTGAAACTAATGTAATTCTTGAATGGATTTCATTTGTGCGAGCTCAGTTCATGAATTTGCGTGAAAAATTGTTAACAAAGGGTTTGAAGTTGCCACATGTCAATTTACACATAAACTACAAAACATAAGTATGTTTTTATTTATGATTTTGTTATAATCATATTAGTTCACATATGTGTAAGAGAACCATGTTGTATGAGTATATGAAAAATGTTATTTTTTCTAGTTAGTCATTGAATTTGTCATAATATATGATTATGTAATGAACACACTTACACTCATATAGGAAATTGTACGATAAAAGAAAAAAGAACAAACCGGCTTTGAATGGCTATGCTCCTTTATATCTCTATCTAAAAAAGACTGCATATAAATTAAAATTTATATGGTTAGGTCTTAAATACATGGGATTGTAACTACTGTACTAAACACGATATTACATAATTTTTCTACATATGTTATGTATTATGTGTGCGCTGTCTAGGCAATTGGTACCCCTAAATGAAGTGTGACAATAAAGAAAATTCTTATGATTATAAAGGGTGAAGATATAACATCATATTACTGCATTTATCATACGTGCTACGTGTGTGCCATCCAGGGAATTGGTTACCCTAGTTGGGGTGCTTTGACAAAGCAAAATATTGTTTATTTTATTTCATTTATCTTGCGTGCTCTACGTGAACCGACAAAAAAAGTTATGACCCAAGATGGGCGAAATAACAAAACAAGAATTGCTTTATTTTTATTTCATTTACCTTCGTTTTCTGCCTGTGCCCTCTAGGGAGTAATGATCCTAGATGGGGCGTAATCACAAAATATACTTATTATACCAATTTATGGGTAAGTCAACTTCTCACACAGCCCATCTAGAAAAGTGATGAGCCTAAATGTGGCACAATCACAAAGAAATTTCTCAATGTAACACTGTTTAGATAGATACTACATTGTTTTATTAGATTTATCTTTTGTTCTCTATGTTAGCCAACTAGGAAAGTTTTGACACTAGATGGGGACCAATAACAAATAAACTTCTTAATAACATTATATTAAATATTTATTCGACTCATGAATTTAACTTAAACTAATCAATTTAATTATTTATTAAATCATGCCCACTTACGTACGTATATAAATAGTGTGTCTACAATCAGATATAATAGTAATGTGCCATCATCAACCATATCACTATTGATTTTAACCTAATTCATATTAACATTATACCTTTGTTATATTGACATTCTATTGAAAATAATATTATTTCGTAAGGGTTTGATTTATGTGATGTGAGTTTCACGGGATTTGCTTTAGCAATTGTTAACAAAGGGCATGAAATTTAAACGGATATGTTTTTTATTTATCATTTTCTTATAATCATATTAGTTCACATATGTGTAATAGAACCATTATGAGTATATAAAAAATCTAATCAATCACTATTAATATTAACCTAATTTATATATAGATTTTACCTTTTTATATTTCTATTATATTGAAAATAATATTATTCTTAAACTGATTTGATTTATGCGAGGTGAGTTCATGGGAGAGTTAACGGGATTGGCGTGAGCAACTGTTAACAAAGGGCTTGAAATTTAGACATGTCAATTTACACATATACGACAAACCCTAATAGGTGTCTTTTAATTATCATGTTCTTGTAATCATATTAGTTAACATATACGTAATAGAACCATGTTGTATGAGTATATAAAAATCTTTTTTTTTCTAGTTAGTTACCAATTTGTCATAATATATGATTAAGTAATAAAAGACTTACACTCATATAAGAAAAATTATAAGATATAACAAAAAGAACAAACTTTTAATGACTATATTGTTTTATATGTCTATCTAAAAAAGACTCCATATAAATGAAAAAATATATGGGTAGGTCATAAATTCATGGGATTTTATCTAGGGTATTATATATGATATTACATAATATTACTACATATCTTATGTTATATATGTGGGCTGTCTAGGGAGTTTGTAAACCTAAATGAAGCTTAATGACAAAAACATTTTTATTATTATTATAACAGTGTGAAGGTATAACATTATACTACTTTATTTATCTTACATTCTACGCATGGACATTCTACGGTAGTGATGATCCTAGATGGGGCGCAATCACAAAATAAATACTTATTATAACAATTTGATGGTACGACAACTTCACATATCTTACGTGCTTTGCCTACGCCGTCAAAGGGAAGTTATGACCCTAGATGGGGCTCAATCTCAAAATAAATACTGCTTTATATTATTTCATTTATCTTACATCTTCTTGCGCTGTCTAGGGAAGTGATGACCCTAAAAATGGCGCAATCACAAAGCATTTTCTCAATGTAAAATTGTTGAGATATGACCTTTTTATTGGATTTTTCTTCCGTTCTCTATGTTAGCCAACTAAGATGTTGTGACCCTAAATGGTGATCAATCACAAAGAAATTGCTTAATAACAATAGATTAGATATTTTTTTGAAAGGACAATATATTAAATATTTAGCCGACTCATGAATTAAACTTGAACTTTAATAATTTGTTATTTTCATGCCTACTTACGTGCTTCTATAAATAGGGTGCTGAAAATTAGATATGATAGGAATGTGCCATAATAATATCATTATTGATATTAACCTAATTTATATTTAGATTATACATTTTTTATATTGTCATTATATTGAAAATAATATTATTATTGAATTGGTTTGATTTATGTCAGGTGAGTTCACAGGAATTGCGCGAACAATTGTTAATAATGTCCTTAAAGTTGAAACCGGTCTATTTGCAAAGAAACAACAAAACCTAATAGGTATGTTTTTTATCTATCATTTTCTTATCATCATATTCCTTCACATATGTGTAATAAAACCATGTCGTATGAGAATCTAAAAAAAAATTTTTTTTTTTCTAGTAGTTACAAAATTTGTGATATATATATGATTAAATAATAAACACACTTATACTCATATAGAAAAAGTTATAAGATAAAATAAAAACAAGCTTTTAATGACTATGTTGCTTTATATGTCTTATCTAAAAAAGACTACCTATAAATAAAAGGTTGTATGCATGGGATTGTTAGTGGTATACAAAACACGATATTGCATAATTATACTACATATGTTATGTAGTATGCGTGGGCTGTTTCGCGAATTGGTAACCCTAGATGAAGCGTAATGACAAGGAAATTTTTTATGATTATAACAATGTGACATTGAATATTATATTTCTGCATTTCTGATGCATGCTACGCGTGGGCCTTCTAGGGAATTGGTGACCCTAGTTGGCCCTCTATCAAGGCAAATATTGATTTATTTGATTTCATTTATCTTGTGTGCTAGACGTGAACCGTCTAGGAAAATTATAATCCTAGATGGGGCTAAATCACAAAACAATAATTGCTTTATATTTATTTCATTTACCTTCGTGTTCTACGTGATCTGTCTAGAGAAGTGATGACCCTAGATGGGGCGCAATCACGAAACAAATACTTATTATACCAATTTGTGGGTAAGACTACTTCACACATACGTGTTCTACATAGGCCATCTAGGAAAGTGATGAACCTAAATGTGGTGTAATCACAAAGCAATTTCTCAATTTAACACTGTTGAGATATTACATTGTTTTATTGGATTTATCTTCTGTTCTTTATGTTAGCCAACTAGGGAAGTTCTGACACTAGATGGAGATCCATAACAAATAAGCTTTTTAATAACAATATATTAAATATTAATTCGATTAATCAATTTAATTTAAACTAATCAATTTAATTATTTATTATTTTCATGCCAACTTACGTGCTTATATAAATGGTGTTTAAAATCATATATGATAGTAATGTGCCATTAACCATATCACTATTGATATTAACCTATTAATTTATCTTTATATCATACTTTTGTTATATCGAGATTACATTGAAAATAATATTACTATGTAACGGGTTTGATTTATGTAAGGTGAGTTTATGGGATTTTCGTGAACAATTGTTAACAAAGGGCTTGGAATTTGAACGGGTCAATTGACACAAAAGTACAAAAACCTAATAGGATTATTTTTTATTTATCATTTTCTTATAATCATATTAGTTCACTTATGTGTAATAGAACCATGTTTTATGAGTATATAAATTTTTTTATTTTTTCTAGTTAGTTACAAAATTTGTCATAATATATGATTAAGTAAAGAACACATTTACATTCCATTAGGAAAAGTTGTAAGATAAAACGAAAAACAAGCTTTTAAGTATTGTTTAAATAATATAATTATTATTTTTTAAAAATATTATTTTTTCTAGTTAGTTACAAAACTTGTCATAATATATGATTAATTAAAGAACACATTTACATTCATATAGGAAAAGTTGTAAGATAAAACAAAAAAAAAAAAACAAGCTTTTAAGGACTATGTTGCTTTATATGTTTATCTAAAAAAGACCGCCTACAAATAACAAGTTATATGGGTAGGTCTTAAATACATGGGATTGTAAGTAATATACGTACTAAACATGATATTACATATTTATACGACATATCTTATGTACTATGTATGGGGTTGTCTAGAGAATTAGAAACCCTAGATGAAGCGTAATGATAAAAAAATTTATGATGATAATAACAATGTGAAAATATAACATTATATTGCTGCATTTATATTATGTGTTCCGCGGGCCGTCTTGGAAATTGGTGAGCCAGCAAGGGCTCTATGACCCTAGACGGAACGAAATCACTAAACAAGTATTGCTTTATTTTTATTTCATTACATTACGTGCTCTTCGTAGGCCGTACAGGGAAGTTATGACCCTAGATGGAGCGCAATCACAAATCGAATACTGCTTTATTTTATTTCATTTATCTTACATGCTTTGCTTGTGTCGTCTAGGGAAGTGATGACCCTAAATGAGGCGCATCCCAAAGCAATTTTTCAATATAACACTGTCGAGATACTACATTGTTTCATTGGATTTATCTTCCATTCTCTATGTTAGCCAACTAGAGAGGTCGCGACCCTAGATGGTGATCAATCACAAAAAAACTTCATAATAACAATACATTAAATATTTAGCCCACTCATAAATTTAACTTAAACTAATCAATTTAATTATCTATTATTGTCATGTCTACTTACGTGCTTGTTTAAATGGGGTGTCTAATGTCAGATATGATAGTAATGTTGCATTAACAATATCGCTATGATATTAGTTCACATATGTGTAATAGAACCATGTCTACTTACACTCATATAGGAAAAGTTGTAAGATAAAACAAAAAAACTAGCTTTTGATGATTATGTTGCTCTATATGTTATCTCAAAAAGAATGCTTATAAATAAAAAGTTATGTGGGTAGGTCTTAAATTCATGGAATTGTAACTGTTAGTTGTATTAAAAACGTTATAACATAATTATACTACATATCTTATAAATATGCGTGGGATGTTTAGGGCATTGGTAACCCTAGATGAAACGTAATGACAAAGAAAATTCCTATGATTATAACATGTGAAAAATATAATATTATATTACTGTATTTATATTATGTGCTACGTGTGGGCTGTATATGACAAAGCCAAATAATGTTTTATTTTATTTATATTACGTGTTGTGTGTGAGTCGTCTAGGGAAGTTACGACGCTAAATGGGGCGAAATCACAAAATAATTATTGTCTTATTTTTATTTCATTTACCTTAGTGCTCTGCATGGGCCGTCTAGGGAAGGGATGACCCTCGATGGAGCGCCATCACAAAACAAGTACTCCCTCCATTGCACAATAAACTTTCCATTTTTACAATCCACACAATTTAAGAAAGTGGTTGGTGGTGGGTCCTCAGTGATATTTTTAATAATAAATTATCATTTTTGTTGACTTTTAACAGTATTGATTTATTTTCTAGTAACATAAAGTGTGGTCCATGTGTAAATGTAAGTTATTTCATTATGGGGACCGTACCACTTTGAGAAATGAGAAGTTTATTTGGTAGAAACATTTAGAGAGAAATGAGAAGTTTATTAAGGGACGGAGGGAGTATATATTATAAGAATTCATGGGTACGACAACTTCACATATCTTACGTGCTATGCATGAGCTGTTTAGAGAAGTTATGACCCTAAACGGGTAGCAATTATTTTATTCATTTATCGAACATGCTCTCTACTTGGTTCCTCTAGGGATATTATGACACTAGATGTGGCGCAACAACAAGCAAATTCTCAGTGTAACACTGTTGAGATACTATATTGTTTTATGGGATTTATCTTCTGTTCTCTATGTTAGCCAACTACAAATGTTATAACCCTAGATGAGGATCAATGATAAAAAAAACTTCTTAATAACAATATATTGAATATTTAGTCGACTCATGTATTTAACATAAACTAATCAATTTAATTTATTTTTATTTTCATGCCTATTTACGCATGCTTGTATAAGTCGGGTTTCGAAATTTAGATATAATAGTAATGTGCTATTAAAAATATCACTATTGATATTAACCTAATTATTTAGATTATACCTTTGTTATATCGAAACTAATATTTTTCTTGAACGAGTTTGATTTATGTGAGGTGAGTTCACTGGATTCCCCTGAACAATGGACTTGAAGTTTAAACGGGTCAATTTACAAAGAAACAACAAAACCTAATAGTTATGTTTTACGCACATGATATAACATAATTTTACTACGTATCTTATTGAAAAAATTGATTGGAATAATCCCAATTATGACCAATAATCTCAACTATGAGTTATTCTACAATAATCTAAACTATTAGGGGTACCTTCCTCAAAATAATCTAAACTCATAATTCTACTATGTATAGAAGTCATAGTTGCGATTATTGTAGGCAAGAAAAATAAAGTTTGGATTATTTTGGAAAGGTAACCTTAATATATAGTTTGGATTATGTAGAATAATTTATAGTTGCGATTATTTTGAGCGGAACGGTCATAGTTGGGAATATTGATGTAAATTTTTATATGCGTGGCCTGTCTATGGACTTAGTAACCTTAGATGAAGCGTATTGACAAAAATTCTTATTATTATAACAATGTGAATATATAACATTATATTATTTCCTTTATCTTAAGTGCTACGCGTAGTTTGTTTAGGAATTTGTGACCCTAGTTGTAGCGCAATCACAAAGCAAGTATTGCTTCATTTTTATTAGCTGACTCATGAATTTAACTCAAACTAATCAATTTAATTATTTATTAATCATTTTCATGCCTACTTACGTGCTTTTATAAATCGAGTGTCAAAATTTAGATATAATAGTAATATGTCATCAACAAAATCACTATTGATATCAACCTAGTTTACATTTAGATTATACCTTTGTTATATTGAAACTATTATTATTCTTGAACGGGTTTGGTTTATGTGATGTTCTTAAATGTGGCGCAATCACAAAACAAATATTATGACAATTTGTGGATACGATGACTTCACATATCTTACGTGCTTTGCGTGGACCGTCTAGGGAAGTGGTGACCCTAGATGGGCACAATCACAAAGAAAATTCTCATTTTAACAGTTTAAAAATACGATATTTTTAACTACATGTATCATACATACGTGCTATACCTGTGCCGTCTAAAGAATTGGTGATCTTCGATGGTGCACAATCACAATAAAATTCTCATTACACCACTGTAAAAACACCGCATTATCATAATTCATGTATCTTACATTCGCTGCTAGTTGTCGAGGGAAGTAGTGGCCCTAGATGAGTTGAAATGACAAAGAAAACTCTCATTATAACAGTGTGCATATAATACACGTTCTAATTGCATGTATTTTACGTGCTCTGTTGGGCAGTCTAAGCAATTAGTGACCATAGATGGAGCACAATCACAAAGAAACTTCTCAATACCAATATATTAAATATTTAGCCAACTCTTAAATTCAACTTAAGTTAATCAATTTAAATATTTATCATTTTCATGCCTACTTACGAGCTTTTATAAATAGGGTGTCAAAAATCAGATATGGTGTAATGTGTCATGAGTAATGTCACTATTGATATTAACTTAATTTATATTTAAAGTATACCTTTGTTATAGTGACATTATATTAAAACTAATATTATTCTTTAACGGGTTTGATATATGTGAGGTAGATCACGGGATTTGCATGGCAATTGTTAACAATGAGCTTGAAGTTTAAACGAGTCAATTTACAAAAAAATAACAGAAGGTATATTTTTTATTTATCATGTTCTTATAATCATATTAGTTCACATATGGGTAATTGAACAAAAATTAGTGAGAGTTTGTTAGGTTGATGAATAACCCATTCTCAAACCATAAACGGTATAATACGCGAAAGTTGTAAATTAGCCCCTTAACTTTGCCCAAACGTGAGATTTGCCCCCTTAACTTCTAATTGTGCTATTTAAACCCCATAACTTCAGCAAAAGGTGAGATTAACAATCTTGAAATACATTTCAGACAACTTTAACTGAACTCAAATATGAAATATAATCAAAATATGTCAAAACCAATTGGAGTACAAGAGAAAGAGAGAAAAACTTATGAATTTAAGCTCGGAGAGTGACGATTTGATGTCGAAATTTCTCACCTTAACCAAACCTTGATCTCACACTCCTCGGATGTGTGCTAGGACTCCACCCAAATGCTGTCTTCTACTCAAACTCAAAAACCGTGAATTGGGTCGATTTATCACTCTAATTTCTCAGTATAATTTTCTGGGAATTGCTTGCATAACTGCCTTTCGACCTCCAATTGTGTTTTTATACCCAATTTTGCCGCCCATTTTGATTGATTCAGCCAATTATAAAAAAGAATTCACCACCAAGAAATCTATTTTAGCCGACAATCTTTGTTTATCTTCTGTGTTGGGCTTGAATTGCGGTTGGTGCATGGATGTAACCATTTGTTGCACTTTGAGGAGGAAGAAGGTTATTGGATAAGAAAGAGGGATTGACTCTTGTAGTTGCACCGCGATTGAAACATTCTTCTCTGTTCTTCTTCTATTGCTCTTCTACTGTTGTTCTCTTCTTTTTTCCTTCTTCTTTAGTTAATGAAATTTGGGCTTAAACCCTTACCATTTGCTGCATAGGTTCTTGTCTAATAAAATCAGGTGGCTTCTTGCTGGTTAGTACAAGTGGGCCTACATGTTTCAAATTATAAATGCAATTAAGATATATGGGCTGCAGCTGTGTAACATAATTTCGACCCAGTAATAAAAATCTAAATTAGTCTTGCTTTCTTCTAAGAAGTTGTAGGTCTCGATCTCAGCTTTTCGTAGCAACTTAAATCGTCTCGTTTCGATTTTGTATGAATGAGTTATGTCCAAAAATATTATACGAGTCCTATACAACTAATAATTTTTTTTTTTTTTGAGAAAGGTACATGGATAACTAGGGGTGACCCTATCTCAGGGAAATACCCGCTAGTGTTAAGTAGCTAAAATGAAAACAACAAACAAGGAAACTACCTAAAAGCCAAAAAAAAAAGATGAAGAACTGGAAGAAAATAAGACAGAGCTTGTTTGAGAATATACAAAATTCACATGAACCACCATGTCGACCAACGGTGCTCCGACGAAAAGAAACACCGTGTTTGGCTGGGTCAGGATCGCGGTGGCCGAAGTGACCAGCGATTATGCTTCAGATCTGAGTGGTCTTCGCGGCGGCCCGAACAAACACCACATCCAATCACGTTGTAGCGCGGCACATCCGTGGACCACCAGATGGTGGCCTTCTTCTCAGTAGCTTTTAAAAATCTTAAGCTGGAGCCTATCGCCGGCGAACCACATGCAACGCCTGCAAACGGCAGCAGGCAGTTGGTGACAGCAAGGGGAGGGCGGCGGTCTTCAGTCGGCAGCGATGTAGATCTTCCCTTCATCTTGGCTTGGAAATCATCGGCATATAGTTGCGATAGCAGGGAAGAAAGAGTGGCGGTGTGGTAGTGTGGCGGTGGAAGGCTGGATTGAGGCGGTGGTGAGGGACATGTTTTCTAGAGAGAAGGGAGAGCCCCCTATACAACTAATAATGTATGTATTTAGTTATCCCTCAATAATCAATATAGAAAAAAATTTAATAATTTACGCTCTAAAGTATTGAACACATAATTGAATACAAAATATTACAAAAGTACAACAGTTAGCCCATAATACTCATTCGATAACACCATAAATGTTATATTAGGGGGATAAAATTTGTATAAATAAGCACTTATCATTAAGCTAATTAAGAGAATTATAAATACAACCTTTACGGTTGTATATATGAGTCTAAGAAAAAGAAAATATTAATAACATCAATTCACGTGTGATCGTGATATAAATTCTCAACTGAATACCATTTTAGCCAATATTTCATCCTTTAATAAATAAATAGTTAATGTTTGAATATTAATTTGGATATTTAATGTTTCATCCTTCAAATAATAATACAATAACTAATAACACTAAACCTTAAAATAACCTAACATAATTATTGCCCTTTTTCCCCTTGAAATAATTACCCTCTCCGTTCCAGAAATCTTTATACACTTGATCGGGTACATATATTTTTAGATGATTAATTGTTGTTTGGTTATCAATTATATATTATTAAAAATGTAGTTGTGATAGGAGTGAGCTAGTGTGATATTATTTATTTAGAAGATAGATAAAGTGGGTTATAGAATGTTTGGGTGAGTTGGATTTATATATTAAAATAATGAGTGGAAGGATAGGTGGTTTAGATTTGGTAATTAAAATAATGTAGTGTTGTTCCATTATTAAGTGTATAGAGTTTTCTCGGAAGAAGGAAAAAGGAGAACTTTATGAGACGAAGGGGAGTGTACAATAAGGTCTGCAAATACGAAATACTACAATTGGCGAACCTAGATGACGTGCGATCACAAAGAAAATTGTTAATATAAGAGTGCTAATATTACATTACTTAACTAAATGTAACTTACGTGCTCTGTGTTGACCGTCTACGGAATTGATGACTCTATGCAGATACAAAATTATCAAGTTGCATGTTACTTGCTCTATCTGGGCCATCTAGGGATTCAATGACCCTAGATGAAGCACAATCACAAAGCAAATTTTCATTATAATTGTGTGCAAATACAACATTATTTTATAGCATGTATCTTACGTGCATTCTGGGGCCATCTTGGGAAATAATGACCCTAGATGAGGCGAAATCATAAAGTGAATTCTCATTATAATAGTGTCCATATAATACTTTATCTAATTACATCTACTTTACATCCTTTGCGTCAGCCATCTGGAATTGTGACCTTAGATATATATATAGGGTGCAATCACAAACAAATTCTCATTATAAAATTATGTCGATAGTACATAATTTTACTACTGGAGAAGAGGTGACCTTATATAAGTAACAACCACAAAGAAAATTATCAATGACAATCTGTTAAATACCTAGCCTATTGATGTGCTTGTATAAATACAACGTCAAAATGAAAAATTTAGTAGTAATGTGTCATTAGCAACGTCACTATTGATATTAACCTAATTTTATCTAGATTTTACCTTATTATAAAATTTAATTTCGACATTATATTGAAGCCAATATTATTCGTGAATGAATTTGATTTATTTGATTTGAGATCACGGGGTTTGTAAGTATAACATTTATAATGGTTAAGAAGTTTATACAGGTTGACTTACAAAGAAAGAACAAAACTTAATAGGTATGTTTGTTTTCTTCATGCTCTTATGATCAGACTGTTTTTAGATATGTGTAATGCTTTCATGCTGTCTAAGTATATACAAATTTAGCGTTGTGTCTTATTTATTTTCTTTCTATTTACCAAAAAAAAAAAATCAAATCATATGATTAAGTAATTAACTCACTTTTACTTATAATTAATGTTGTATGATTAAAAACATCTTCCAATGACTTTTTTTGCACTATATGTGCATCTAAAAATAGTGCATATAAATAAAAGATACATATGAGGAGGTCTTAAATACATAAAATTTAACTATAATAGTAAACATGATATTACATAATACTGCAAGTATCATACGTGCTTTGTTTGGGCCTTCTAGGGAATTGGTGAACTTAGATGAAGCGCAATTACAAAGCAAATTTTCAACAATATGTGCAATATTAGAGAATACGACAACTATAATTATAATCATAATATGAACAATAAACCCTAAACAATCGTAATATAACAATTACTCGAATACAACACGTCAGTCTATACGAGGTGTAACTTCATAAAGATTAGAATGATGTCTAGTAAAGAATTCATCAGAAAGACCTTCTTTAATTCGAACACAAAGACAACCCTTATCAACCATCTCACCAACAAAATGATAGTCAACATCAGTATATGTGTTGTACAATCATGCCGAGCAAGATTAGCAGCAAGATGAACACATTATATTTGTACAAAGTCACGTAACGAAGAAGAAATAACCAATGTAAGCAAGGAATATTGGTGCAACGCAATAGTCTTAGTATTCATATAGGCAACGACACTATAATCCACTTCAGTGGAAAATTTAGACATACTAGTTTGCTGAAAGATAAAGTTTTTACCTAGCAAAACTACATAACCCTTCATAGAAGGACCACCATCATGACATCTATACTAGTCTCCATCAAAGTGAGCAATGACAATCAAAGGAGAAAGGTCACAATGGAGGAACAAACCATAATACGGAGTTCCCTATAGATACAAGAAAACTGTTTCATTGCAAGAAGGTAATTTTACATGGAGCATGCATAAACGAGAGACCATAGTAACACCATAAGCAATATCTCGACGAGTCATAATTAAATACTACAAGGCACCAACCATACTACAATATTATATGGGATCAGCATGCAATTTTCCATCAAGAGACAAGATGACTTGAGAAACAATGGGTGGTGCATATGCTTAACAATATGTAAATGAAACTTGTTGAAAGGATCAAAGACATTTTTGTTGTGAGAGAAATAAGCCAATAGAAGGACGCAAGACCTCAACACCAAGACATTTTTGTCATACATCACCTATACCTCTTTCACTATCAATGTCAATGGTGATAGATCTGAGACAGTCACACCCTCTAGAGGTATAAGACAAGGAGACCCACTCTCACCCTACATCTTTATCCTCTGTATGGAACACCTATCCACACTCATTCACTCTGCCTCTGATCAAGGATCTTGGACACCACTTACCTTTGGCAGATCACAAACAAAGTTGTCACATCTTCTCTTTGTTGATGACTTGATCCTTTTTGGAGAGGCTAGCACATAACTGTAACTACTATCCTAGAAATTCTAGCACATTTTAAGGACAAGTCAGGACAGAAGGTAAACCACAATAAGAGTAAGTGCTACTTCTCTAGAAACACAACAGCCAACCAAATACAAATAATCTCTGACATGCTAAAAATAAAATCTAGCCAAGACCTAGGGGAGGATACCCCTTGACAGACAAAAGACCTACCTACAACCAATTGGAATATTTGGTCAAAAGGATGAAAGGAAAACTTGCCACTTGGAAGACTAAGTTTTTCAATAAGGCGGGAAGATCAACACTCATGCCACAATGGACTCCATGGCACTTTACCCCATGAATTGCCTAGCACTCCCTAAGAAATGCATTAGAAAACTAAATAGAACGATGAGACGTTTATTTTGGGGTACAAACGAGGAGAAGAAAAGACTACACATGGTGGGATGGGGGGAAATGTGTGCATCCAATACACTAGGAGCTACTGGCTCTAGGTCTTACCAAATCCTTAATGACATATCTCTAACCAAACTCTATTGGAAGATGCAGTCTAGTAATAACTTGGCCACTACTGTACTTAGGGCTAAATACTCAAACTGTAGGGATGGCCTCACCACCTTTAAAAGAGGGTCTCACATCTGGCAAGATATTGGGAAGGGCTGGGGGAATTTTACCCAAATCTGCTATATGGTCCCTGGGAAGTGGGGAAAACATCTCCTGCTGGTTAAATGATTGGACTAGGAAAGGCACACTTAGAAATCTAATTAGTGGGCCCTTCACCCCAAGGGACCTTACACTGAAAGTATCTAAATGCCTGATAGGAGGAATTCGGAGGTTTGAACGACTGTCCTTCACCCTGCGAACAGACCTCCTAACTTATATCTCAGCTTTGTGTATTCCTACTACTGGTACTGATGAGCTTACTTTCTCCCTTGCCCAAGGGCGCTTCTTTAACACCAAGACAGCTTATGCTGAGCTTTGGCAACTTCTGTTCAACCACACCCCTCATCAAACACTCTCACCAATCACCAGTCTAGTTAGAAACACCAAGAGCTGGGACAAATTGTGGCAATGTGAACTACCACCTAAAATCAAATTCTTCTTTTGGTCAATCTTGTGGGATGCTTTACTTGTCAAAGCTATTCTTTTTGCTAGAGGAATAAATACAAACCAAAACTGCTCTCTCTGCCCAAATACACCAGAATCATGGCACCAATATACGGAGACAATGCCTAGTAGCTCAAGAGTTTTGGCAATGCTTTTCTCAACTACCCCCACTTTTCTAAGGAGAACACAATGAAAACTGGATCACTAATAATTACCTAACCAACCAAGAGGGAACTGATGCAACTTGGAATCTCCAATTTGGGATAGGATGTTGGGAAATTTGGAAGAAAAGGAACACTTGGGTCTTTGAATAACATAATAGAAAATCACAGCAAGTGTATCAACAGACTATGAAGCTAAAAACTGAGTGTGTCAAAGAAAATGTTAATGCAAGTAAGGGAATGCACCTACCTGATAGCTTGGAGATACACCACACTCACTGCATGATCAAAGTTGATGCTTCCTTTTGCCCAAAAACATTACAAGCAGGGATAGGATGGATATTTAAGAATAGCCACAACCAACGTGAAAAAGCATTCCTTCAAAAAATAAAGCTATTGATGCAACTTTTGCAGAAATTTGGGCCATCCACAAGGCCTTAGACTGAATAGTTGAATATGATCTGTTTGATTCAAAAATAGCAGTGGAACACCTAACCCATCCCCCAGTGATTAAGGATTGGTATTGTAATCTGGCCACAATGTGCATGGACCACTCAGGGAGGAGTAGAGCTTGGGAGATAGCGAAGGTTGGAAGGAAATGCTTAGAAGATGCTGACAAGCTAGCAAGATAGAAGAGGGAGCAAAATTTTGACAACAATCTTTGTATAAACATGTGCTCTTCTCCATTCAAGAACAATGGTTGTAATATAAATGTAGATTTCATTTTGGATACTATTCGTAGGGCTCAGGGAGCCAACAGACTTGTTCAGACTAATGCTACAAACATTAGTTGTAATCGTATTATTTAGCTAATCTAATTGTTCCTTCCAACCAAAAAAAATGTAGATATCCCAAATCCTTCGCAACAAGTTGGAAAGAAAGACTAAATATGAAGTTCTGAACAAGAGTAAGATCACTTCTTTAGGAACAATATCATCAAAGTAGTGGAGTGAAATGAGTAAATGTCCCTAATTTCTAAGAGTAAGCATAGATGTGTTGTAATTGCTACATTTGAAACCAACAAAGAGAAGAAAATTACTGAAACTAGAGAATCGGGCTGGGGAAGCCTGTCTTAAACCATAATGGACATTTAGAGGAGATAAACATACAAACATATATGAAGAGGATTAGAAGGATGAACAAAATCAGGAGGTTGTCTCATGTAAACCTCTTCATGTAAAAAGCTATAAACAAAAGCATTATTAACATCTAATTTACGAAGAGTTCATTTATGCGTAACAACTCAAGTAATGAACAGGCACGTAGTAGTGGGTCTGACCACATGACAAAAGGTTTCAAAGTAATTAATACTTGCATTAAACTTTATCTTATAAACCCACTTACAAATAGTACATTGCAACTATTCCAGCATGGTTTTAGCTCCCAAGTATTATTTTTAACCAAAGCTTCACACTCATCAATCAGTGAATGACACCAAAGAGAATCTTTAGACGCCTGCTTCTAATTAGTAGGTTCAGCTTCTATAACATCCGTTTTTAAATTCAATATCTGACGAGGTTTACAGATGCCAACTTTTAAAGGTGTGACCATACAATGAGCACTGGGATTAGACATAATGGGAAGAAGAGACTAATTGGGAAGAGGGTTAGTAGTTGGAGAGGTCGGACTAGTGGTTTATAGATAGGCATGAATAGACGATGATAGCAAAGACAATCGTGGACTAGCATCAATGGGTTGGCAGTGCTGGTAAAATGATATCCGCTCAGCAGTGGGAATCAGAACAAGGCAGCAGATGTGACATACCATTGCTATTCTGGCGCTGACTAACGAAGATGCGAGCAGCCCTTCACGCTGGTTATGTAGGATTATAGGTACTATAAGCGGAATTTCATGAATCTAATTCATAAGCACCTAAAACAGGATCTCATGCACATATAATTAAGGATCATATAATAATTATTTACTAACCTCTTGATACGTGATTTCAACTGGTATGGCGGGATTGAATACTTCAAAGTATAGCCAATGATCTTGGAGAAAGAATCTCAAACGTGATTCCTCTACTTAATCCACCAATTTGGATCAACACTCCACCAATGCTAGTTGGAAGGAAGAAAGCGTTCTTCTTTTATGGAGTAATGTCAGTTGAGAGAGAGAAAGAGCAGGAGAAAATAATAAGAGATATTGTATGTTATTTCTGACTGCATGACCTTTATATAGGAATAATAAGGTCAAATAATCTCCTCTCATCTCCCTCTTGGGCCGACTACCCTATAGCCTTTATGGGCTATGGGTTTCTCTTTTGTTGATCCAAATATTATGTGTGACCTTGTAGGATCTATTTAAGTGGGCTTCGGGTTTATTATTTACTAACCCAAAGGTCTATAGCGTCTCTAGAAAGACGTAAAGACGACCCAATTAAATGAATTATTATCTCCATAATACGATCCATATTATATTAGTAATTGCATTAGAGTCGAGAACACAATTCCTTCAATCTCCCACTTGTCCGAGACGAGTGTGCAATATTCAAATTCCTAAAGTCTCTTAGTGTCTAATTTGATAGTATGATCACATCTCTATGTTATCCATACTAATCTTCAAATTATTCCTTGACATCCGAGTTCGAATTGCTAAAAAAATGATTATCTTATAATCCATTTGAGCACGGCCATGCATTTTAAATTCTCACTCTTCAAGAGGCCAAAACACCCATCCTATCACTTTTCAATCTTGTGGCAACCAAAACTCCCACTCAACTTTTAGCACAACCCGAATGCTGCCTTTATAGTCCCCTTTTACGACATGACGTTTGACAGTATCAAAGTTATACCAATCATCAAGCTAAGTAGTGTTCCACTCATGTCTTAGGAATCCACTAATATAATTACGAAGTAATTCAAACTTCTAAGTAGGCCAGTTCGATCATGCATCAAATATACATATCCATATGATTGACTAAACGTCTCTATGTTTCTATAGCCCATGAAACAGCGCTATCAATCAATCTTATATGCTAATCCTTTAATAAGACATTTATGTCCAATTTAATGACTTGGATTAGGAACATGAATATTCTATGAATTCAGTTTACTTATGGTGTTTCATTCATCAAATCACATATTTGACAAAACCATTGAATTCAAGAATATTTTTGGACATTTTATTTAATACTAAACCAAAATTAAATAAGAAAAAACTTTATTTCTCATAAACATAAAATAGCAAAACCATGTCTTTACATTGTAACAAGTTTCTTCAAACATAATACAATCTAAAGCCATTCTAACATTTGCTTCAAGCCTATAGCCCTAGCGTGACTTTCATGCTTGGGTTTTGGTAGAGGTTTAGTAAGCGGATCAGCCACATTCTCATCCGTGCGAACTTTGCAGATATTGACATCCTTTCTGTTAACTATCTCGCGAATAAGGTGATACTTCCTTATTACATGTTTGGATTTGTTATGTGATCTTGGTTCTTTTTCTTGTGCAATAGCACCATTATTATCACATAATAGCTCAATCCCTTCCAGAGTACTAGGTACGACACCTAGCTCTGTTAAGAATTTCTGTATCCAAACAGCTTCCTTAGCTGGTTCAACCGCTGCTAAGTATTCAGATTCTGTCGTAGAGTCCACTACAGTGCTTTGCTTTGAACTTTTTCAGCTCACTGCTCATCCATTTAGACAAAAGATGTACCCTGACTGAGAGCGGTAATCATCTCTGTCGGTTGGGAGCTCGCATCAGTATAACCTTTAGCAACCAACTCATTTTATCCTCCATATAATAAGAACATGCCTTTAGTTCTTCTCAAGTACTTAAGGATGCTCTTAGCTGCAGTCCAGTGTGCTTATCCTGGATTTGCTTGGAATCTGCTACACATGCTCAAGGCGTATGCAACATCTGGTCGAGTACTTATCATGGCATACATGATAGATCCTATAGCCGAGGCATAAGGTATGCTATTCATTCGCTTCAACTCATCTGGCTCAGTCGGGCACTTACTCTTGCTAAGCGATAGGCCATGTGACATGGGAACGAATCCTCTTTTCGAGTTTTCCATGTTGAACCTTGCAAGAACTTTATTAATATAAGTTTCTTGACTTAGTCCAATCATCCTTCGAGACCTATCTCTATGGATTTTTATTCCCAATATGTACTCAGTCTCTCCAAGGTCCTTCATAGAGAAACAACTTTCAACCATTCCTTGACTGACTCAAGCATTGGTATGTCATTTCCTACGAGTAGTATGTCATCTACATACAGAACAAAGAAGACTAAGCTACTCCCACTAAATTTCTTGTAGACACAAGATTCTTCTTCGCTTTTGAGAAAACCAAACTGTTTGATTGCCTCATCAAATCAAAGATTCCAGCTCCGAGATGCTTGCTTCAATCCATAAATGCATCTCTGAAGCTTGCAAACCTTTTTAGGATTTTCTAGATCCTCAAAACCCTCAGGTTGTGTCATATACACATCCTCATTCAAGAACCCATTCAAGAATGCGGTTTTGACATCCATCTGCCAAATTTCGTAATCGTAATATGCAGCAATCGCTAAAAGTGAATCGATTTAAGCATTGCTACTGGAGAAAAGGTCTCGTCATAGTCTATACCATGAACTTGTCTGAATCCTTTTGCAACCAGTCTTGCTTTATAGACATAAATGTTTCCATCTTTGTCTGTTTTCAATTTGAACACCCACTTGCATCCAATAGGTGTAACCCCATTAGGCAAGTCGACAAGGGTCCAAACTTTATTCTCAGACATGGATTCTAATTCGGATTTCATGGCCTCAAACCATTTATCAGAGTCTGGGCTCGTCAAAGCTTGTTTGTAGGTAGTAGGCTCTGAATTCTCGAAAATCATTATTTCAGAATTTTCAGTTAACAGGAAATCAACCAACCTTTTGTTTAGAATCCTGGGTCTACTTGACCTACGCGGGGCCTGAGCATCAATAGAAATATTCTCTTCAACATCTTGAAGATTTTCGCTTGAATTAGATTCAAGTGGGACGGTAAGAGGTTCACGCGTTGAATACGTCATCTCCTGAACTTGACTTTCGTCTTGTCAGGCGATCTCTGACATGGTGTGAACCACGTCCATTTGTTGCTCATCTCGAATTTCTTCGAGAACTATTTTACTCCCACTTGTCTTTCTGGGAATAAATTCCTTTTCAAGAAAGACACCATCACGAGTAACAAATACCTTGTTCTCTTGACGGTTATAGAAGTAATAACCCCTTGTCTCTTTTGGGTATCCCACAAAGAGATATTTATCTGATTTGGGTGCAAGTTTGTCTGACAGTAAACGCTTTACATAGACCTCACAACCCCATATTTTAAGAAAAGATAAGTTTGGAACCTTTCCATTCCACATCTCATATGGAGTCTTTTCTACAGCCTTTGACGGGCTCCTATTTAGTAGTTTCATATCTCCTGTTGAGGTAGAGTTATTTCATAGATCCTTCACACAACTATTTGGCATTATCAGTTCTTATACTCTGAACATTAGAACTGAATTAAGTGTGTATATAAGAAAGAAAATTGTCTAAGATAGACACTGAATCAGTTTTGGATTTCATAAGATGAACCTAAGTGAATCTATTGAAATATCTACAATTGTAAGAAATAGTTTACATCTAGTATATGTAGTATCAATATAAGGCCCCCATACATCTAGAGGTAGCAGCTGAAAAGGTCTATCAGTTTTAATACTACTAGTAAGGTAAGATTGCCTATGTTGTTTAGCTTGTGGGCAAATTAGATAGAAGTTACTAAGTGTAACAACTTTTGTAGTGAACTCAGGCTTGATATGCCTCATTTGAGTAAAAGGTAGATGCCCCAATATGAGATGAAGTAGCTTGATCAGTTGATCCAGAGTAGTATCTGTACAAGAAATGGCAGGATGATGATCTTTTGAGTGTTGAGTAGTACTTCGAGTGAAATATAGTCCATCTTTGGTTTCACCAAGATGCTTGTTCAGGTGAGATCCCTGAATCAAACAACCATTGGGAGTAAATGTGATAGTACAACAAATGTCTTTGCACAATTTTTAAACTGAGATCAGATTAAACTTGAAATCTGGCACATATAGAACATCTGTCAATGAAAGAAAGTCATTGATTTTGAAACTTCCTATGTGTGTGATCTTGACTATTTTGCCATATGGTATGGTTATTGTATGAGTTTGTCAAATAAGAACTCTATAAGAGCTAAATAAAGAAAGATCACAACAAATATGATCGGTTGCACCACTGTCAATAATCAAATTTAAACCAACATTGGATAACAAACATAAATTACCTGCAACCATATGTCATTCATTATGTGTTTCTTGGTGTTTTTGTGAATTTCCAAGCAAATGAAGAAGCTGATTGTATTGCTCAGTTGTGAGATTGTTGACAACATTGGAAGTTTGGATAGAAGCTTTATGATTCTTCTGATCAACTCGATTCTTGGATGATGTGTCATCCTGAGACATTGAATCACTCTGGCTATATGCTAATGTTCTTCTGTTTTGAGATGCCAACCTATGTGTTCGGGGATAACCATGTAACTTCCAACATCTTTCAGTAGAATGCCCTGCCATTTGATAATGCTAACATAAATGTGCAAAGTTTCTCTTGTTTCGACTCATATTTTTGTTAGAAACTCTCTCATTTGTCTTTTCATTCTGACTATGAGATCTATAATTTCTCTTCTCAGCAAAACTTCCTTAATCAACAGCAAATGCTAGGGATTTTGTGTTGCTAGATGAAAAATTAGCAACCTCTTTATGTTTCTCTTCTTGAACTAACAATATATATGCTTGTGTAACAACAAGTAATGGTTGCATCAAGAGAATATTGCCTCTAACATATGAGAATTCATCATTTAGCTTCATTAAAAACTGTACTAATCTCTGATCTTCTCTAAGTTTCACCAGTTTTGAGTAGTGTTGCAAGTACAACTACCACAGGTCCATATTGGCAATGGATAAACAACATCTAATTCATCCCATAGCATTTTCATTTGTGTGAAATACTCAACTATCTTGAGATTATCTTGTGTTAACTCATTTAGATTTTGTTGTAAAGCAAACAATTGAGGTCCATAAGTACATCCATACCTCTCTTGTAAATCAAGCCAAATCTCCCGTGCTGTTGAGAAAAACAAAACACTCCTTGCTATTGTTTTCTCCAATGAATTGAGGGTCCAAGATATAATCATATCATTACATCTTTCCAAGTTAAATGTAATGAGTTGGAAGCTGTTGGTTCTGAGATTGATCCATCAACAAATCCAAGTTTGTTCTTAGCTGAAATACTAATAAATAAAGATCTCTTCCAATCTGCATATCCAATTCCATTGAATTGATTTGAAACCATTCTGAGGCTAGTATCTTGTGATGGATGAATGAAATATGGACTAGTTGGATCTTGAGAAGGATCAAATGCTCCATTATTATTGTTAGAATGAGTTCTTGAGCCATTTAGAATCAAGAATTGTGAGAACAAAAATGAATAGAAATTTGATTTCTGAATCAAGATTGAGAAACTTGATTGAATCAATCAAGATTTGGAGATAATAATGCGGAATAAAGTGAAGCAACTAAGCATTAATCAATTTCGAAGAAACCTGCTCTGATACGATGGAAAAAGTTGAAATAAAGCTCCATTGAAAGATTATGTGATCGTAGAGATTGAGAGAGAATGAGTAGAGAGATTTTTCTGTAAACTGAATTTTATTGATTGAAATGAAAAGGTGAGCTAAAGCTCCTATTTATAACAAGCTAAGATGCTAGATAGTTTGTTAACACTCTAACAAACTCTAACAAATTAACTCAGCTCTAACAAACTAACAAAGCTAGCTAAGCTAACTAATTAAATATATAAGCTATCATTTTATGTAACTATAGTTAAGACTATTACATAGTTCATTAGCTCATTATTTCATGTGATATGCTCAACAGTTATAAAAACCCATCACACAGTCATAACCACACCAAATAAAATATCATAATTTAAATCGAGCATTTTAAACTAAGAGTAACACATTTTTTTTCCCGTCCATCGAAAAGAATGACATACAGAGGGCAGAGATGCATAGCTTCTAATTGTGCAGGCTTATTAGATTAAGTGAAGGAACAATGCAAGCTGGTCTTCGAACAAAGACAAGGCCTATCACTGATATTCTTCACTCATACGCAAAGATATAAGTAACAAATGCTAATTGGACCTACTATACTGTGATTTGACCTAGATTTTTCTTCTCAAATTCTTGTTGCGAAAAGAACAAAAATATATTTTGATTCCTGGAGTTGCAACTGACTACAATTGTCATTTAGCGGCTAGTGTTAAACAAAATAAATCAAAGCAATATAAAAATAATGTTAATGTATGGAAAACATATGCATTGAAATCTTTATCTGTCGATTTCCTAAAAAGAAAAAGGAGAAGGAAATGTGATATATCTTTTAGAGCGGATTTTATCTTATTTGATATATCTTTAATTACTTGTTTATTCCTATCTATCCTGATTTTCTATCTTATATATGACGGCTAGTAAAAAGGTTTTATTAGGGTTTCCTTGCACAATATAAGGAACCATTAAACTATCATTTATTTCATACCTTTTAGCCTCTTCAATACTCATAGTTTGTAATCCTCTAGTTTTTCCATTGAAGATTAAAGAAAGCTCGAATCCCCTAAACCGTGGACGTAGGTCAAGTTGGCCGAACTACATAAATCCTTGTGTCATTATTTATTCCTATTGTCTATTTTCTCATTCATATTATATTGTCAATATTTTGTTCCGTACTAATTAAACACATTCACCCCTATTTCACTACAATTGGTATCAAGAACTTATGTTGAGATTCTAGGTTTGGTGTTTTTAGAGAGTGCTTGATTTTCTTAATTATGTCGTCAACGAAATTTGAAGTTGAGAAGTTTGATAGACATATGAATTTCGATATTTGGAAATTAAAGGTGAATTCCATATTTGTTTAATCTAGATGTCACGAGCTTTTTATGTTGAGTCCAAAAGGTCCACGGCTATGCCCTTAGATATATGGGAGGATGTCGGTTTGTTTCTTTTCTATTATTATGGATTTGAAAAATATCGGTGTAGATATCGATAATGAGGATATGGCTATTAGGTTGTTGTGTTCGTTACCGCCCTCCTATAAGCATTTTCGTGATACTATGTTATATGGTAGAGATGATTTGACTTTGGATGATGTTAGGGATGCCCTAACTCAAAGGGATTTAATTGATAATCTTGCTAAGACCAATAGTTCATCTCATAATAATGCTTTGGTTACTAATGGTAATAAGCACTTTAACAAAGGAAAAACTTGTAACTATCAGTGTTAAAGTGCACATCAAATCTGAGTGTTGAGTGTTGGAAGTTAAAGAAGAAAGGTAAGTCGGAAGACGACAAGCCCGTTGCAAACTTTGTTCACACTGAAGATTTGGATGGTGGTTTCGCACTTTAGGGTTGCAAATTTGGGGTATGTTTTCTACGATCTCTTTATGAATTTGAGATCTTGGTAAAAAGAGAAACCGTGTTGATTTGTTTTGTAGCTTAAGTTAAATTCATTTAGTATTAAAGTTGCAATTTTTTTGGTTTTGCATTAGAATAATAATTTTAGTTATGCTATTTCTTATCTCAATTAGGTACTTTATGACTATTACGTACAATTACAAATTTAGAAATTTTTGATGTAATTTAATTTCTAGAATTGTTTTGGTTCATATTGAGATGAAGAAATATTTTCAAGAGAGTTGGGTCAAATTGAGTATTATCGGCGTTGTGCAAATATTCTCTTAATCTAGGCCATGTGATGGTTCAAGTTTCGGGTTTTGTGTTCGGCAACGTACTGGTTCACAAGTTATAGAAGTGTTCGGCTTTTGATTGCCTAATGTTGGTAGGCATTTGGTATTTTGTTTAAGGTGGAGTATTCACATTCGTGAATTTTTGGTTGAGCATTGCATCGTGGATTTTGGAACTTGTTAAGTTCGTGGATTTCAATTCAAGGTGGAGATTTGTTATGGAAAAAATATGAATTGAAATCTTTAACTGTCAATTTACCAAGAAGAATAAGGAGAAAGAAATTTGATATATCTTTTGGAGGAGATTTTATCTTATTTGATATATCTTTACTTTTTTATTCCTATCTTTCCTGATTTTCTATCTTGTGTATGACAGCTAGTAAAAGGGTTTTATTAGGGTTTTCTTGTACTAAAAAGGAACCATTAAGCTATCATTTATTTCATGCCTCTTCAATACTCCTATTTCATAATCCTCTAGTTTTCCATTGAAAATTAAAGAAAACTCAAATCCCCTAAACCGTGGACGTAGGTCAAGTTGGCCGAACCACATTAAATCCTCGTGTCATTATTTACTCTTATTGTCTATTTTTTCATTCATATTATATTGTCGATATTTTGTTCCGACTAATCAAACAGATTCACCCCTATTTCACAACAGTTAAATATGCCATAACCAATTTCACATTACATACAAGTTGATTCATATATATCATAATTGTTAGGGGTTTCATTTCGGATTATCCGATCCGATCAGATCCGAAATTGCGGATATCCGAATTTTTCAGATCGGGAAAAGTGCGATCCAAATCCGATCCGGAAATTTCGGATACCTATTTTTTCGGATATCCGGAATTTCGCATCGGATACACGGATTATCCGATCCGATTTTTATGGGGAAAAAAGTTTAAAATCAAATTTATTTAATGGAAAAACATACTGATATTTCGGATAGGATCGGATATTTTGGATCGGTTCGGATATTTTGGATCGGATAATTATCCGAAAAATATCCGAATTTTTAAACATTTTTTGGATAACTCGGATATCCGAAAAGGCCAAAAGAGTGATCCGAATCCGATCCGAAAAATTTTGGATATCCGATCCGAATTATCCGAAACACAATATTTCGGATCGGATATCCGATTTTTCGGTTCGGGTCAATCGGATCGGATTTTTGTAAACACCCCTAATTATTATATCACAATGTTAACGCTACATCACCTATATGATCAACATCATTCAAAAAAGGAAAAATTGTATCTTACCACCTTTTGTGTATCACTTTTTGTAAATTACCACCTTGAGTTTTTTTTTTTTAAATTACCACCTTTTGTCTCCATTTTCTCATAAACTCCCACCAACTAACGGAATCTGTCAAGAAATCCGTTAGTGTGGGTCCACTTCTTACTAACTTGACAAATTACTCATTTTAGCTTTGAATCATCAACTAATTAGGGATTATTTACCTAAATAACCAATAACCCTAATTCAATTAAACAATTAAAGCCCCTAATTTAATCATCCAAGCAAAATCCCAAATCAATCGAACAACTAAAAACCCTAAATGAATTAAACAAGCAAAATCATAATTCAATTGAACAAGAAAAACCTAATTCAATGGAACTATCAAAACCCCTAATTCAATTGAACAAACAAAAACCCCTAAACTGATTTTAATAACCAAAACCCTAATTCAACTGACAAAATAAACCCTAACTCAATTAAACAAGGATAACCCCTAATTCAATTTAACAACAAAAACCCTAATTCAATTCATAAAAAAACCCCTAATTTTCGTCAAAAAATCCCCTAATTTTCGTCAAAAAAACCCCTAATTTTCGTCAAAAAACCCTAATTTTCATATCATTCTTAGTTAAACAATTGCTCTTACCTTTTTCAACTTCTTTTCTCCCAAGTGGATCGAAATCTCTTCACTCTTCAATATCTCCTACTCTCTACTTCTTGATTTGCAGAAAGTGAAGCAAATCTGATTAATTTGGTTGAGCTTGATTGTTAATTGCATGGGGGAAATGAGAAATTGGTAAAGTTATGTTGAAGTGGGCCCACACTAACGGATTTCTTGACAGAAAACGTTAGTTGGTGGGAGATTATGAAAAAAGTGAGACAAAAGGTGGTAATTTAAAAAAAAAAAACTCAAGGTGGTAATTTACAAAAAGTGATACACAAAAGGTGGTAAGATACAATTTTTCCTTCAAAAAACATCAGATAGAACAAAAGGATCAGACTCTAAGCGGTTTCTATGCTCTTCTCGCTTTGATCGCTGTTGAATCTTCTTGCCCCAATTATCTTTTAAAACTCATAACTATTCTCAAGTATTAAGATTGAAAATTTATTAAAACTCTATTGTACTGATGATACCAAGGATCCCAATCAAGCATCATGAACTTTTCAAGTTAATATTAGCGAAACGAGGACCGTTAATACAATCTACAATTCCTTTAAACCTTCTTACTGATGTCTCTTTTCATGTCTTGGACTCTCCGCTAAGCTTCTTCACAGTATCTTTGTTGTCCATTTTCAGATATGAATTTTTTTCAAGGTCATATAAAATCAGTGCTCAAGTGTTCGGCAGTGTGCCACATTATCTTGTTAGTGGGTTTAGTTTCTAAGAGAGTAGGAAAGATATATTAAGTTTAGAAAAAAAAAGGAAGATTCTTGGTCAAATATAGTTTTATTCTAGTTAATTACTATAACTAGGAGAATCAGGAAAGCGAAGGTTATAATTAAATATGCTAAAGGAAGCATCATATACTTTAACTTTTGAGTTGAGAGGTCGTGGTTCTCCGGCCGCTCCTATAAATACGTCTCGTTCATTGTAACCATAACATAACTTCTTTCAATTACTAAGCTTTCTCTCTCTTTCACTCTAGTCTTCTGTTAAGGGATTGCTGCAACCAAAGTAAGAAGAGGAAAAGGTATGAGTAAATAACAACCTCTCTTGTTCCATCTCTTTCTTGCTCTTTTCCTTGAATGGCATTCTTCAATTAACTCATGAACTTTAATTCTTTTATTTTGTTTTAATAAACCAGTGAGAACACAAAAAAGAAGAAAAAACAAAAACTAAAGACCAATAAACTCGTTGTAAACATTACTTAAGGCACACAAAATTAAAAATTATATGATATAGGTAACTTTTAGCAAAAAAGTATTTTAACTCTAATAATAAAAACTGGATATTGGTACATAAAAAGTAAACTTAATTTTATGGCCATGGCTACTTTAGTTAGAAAGTTATTTTCGCACGATAATAGTAACTTGGATATAGTACGTAGTAGGGAAATTTTATTTCCTATTAACTTTCAAAATTGGACTATTCCTAAAAAACATATAGATAATATATATCAAATAGGAAAATTTGACTTCAAAACAACCTTTAATATTAAACACCATGAAGAAATTACAAGTTTAAGTCAAGAATTTCAAAGTATAAAGTTACTTAATAAAACGGCTATTGATAAATATTTAAAGACCTATAAATATATTCATTTCGATGATCCAAATAGCTTTAAAACCTCTCTCCCGAGAAGGCTTAGATTGTCCTATTTATATAGCCTTAAGAGACAATCGTTAGTTGGTTATAAGGATTCCCTTTTAGCCATGATTCAAACTAATATTTATAATGGTCTTATATATTTTAATTGTTGTCCAAATTTTACCGTGCATATAACTGATACACGGATACTAGATACTTTAGTCTTAGATCACCTTTCAAACAACTCAACTGTACAATTCAGAGAACATGTTAAGAATTTTGCATTAATATATCGTGTTTATTATAGATTATTATCTTCTCAATTAAATCCTAAATGCTTATTACATCCTACTATAGATGAGACTATATTATTAAAAATAGAAACAGAAAATGCAGCCTCCTTTACCCCCAAGAAACTAAAATGGAATGAAATTACAATTATACAACAATTTCTTATCCAATATAATCCGCCACCTCGTAACATTGCTCAAAAAATTATTGATCAAATTATAGAAGAACCCGATGGTCAAGTAATTATAAGACTATGTAGTAATAGACCCTGCAACCCTAGAAAAAAGATTCAATCAATAGTTTTCAATCACCTATTTCTCAAAAATCCCATTTCGAAGAATCATCAAAATTTTATTATAAAATTCCAATCCCTGAACCTGTAGCTGAATCTTCTACTAATCCAAATTCACCTACCTCTTCAACCATGAAACCACCAACCTATTCTTCTATTAATGTTATCTTAGAAGAATTTCAAATTGATCTAGATTATATTCAAAAAGATTTTTATTCAAAAGAAATAGTGATAAAAAGGACTAGTTTTTTGGATGTTTTGATGAAAATGCAAGAAACCTTATAAGATCAAATCGGATTTCAGATATGAAAAGTTTAAAGGTTAATATTCCCTTTTTTACTTGGTTTCTAATTATACTATCAAAAGTAATATATTTTACCCATTTAATCAATGCCAAATAAATACTACTATTACTAGTTTAGTTCAAAAATTGGACACTAAAAGACGGAAAATTTGTCAAGTCCATCTATACTTCCTCGACTGACGTTCGAGTCAACAATGACGACGAAGACTCCTTCGTTAGGGCTCCCTTTAAGAAGGGTAGGGATGAAGACAATTCTTCATCAGTTAATTTAGGCGATATTATAAAATTATACCATCAAAATAATTATTGAAATCAACTTCTTACAACAATTTCCAAACAAATAGAAATTTTAGCTGCTCGTACAACTACAAAATCTCAAAAAATTGAGGATTTAACTTCAAAATTAGGAACGCTTTCATTAACTAAAAAGGAGACCAAGTTTCCAGTAGACCTTGCTACCCCACACATTAATACTACTCAAATTACAATATAAGGCTCTTCATTTACCAGAAAAAACTAGCCCTTTAATTAATAAAATTCATGAAAAACTATCCTCTTTAACGAAACCAAATAATGATATTAATGTTTTAAACAAATATATCCCCAAGGATGAAGAGGATTCAAACGACTCCGATAATTCAAATGACAATGAGATTAACAGCATAGAAAATAGTTCATGCAAAAATATTTCCACTAGAAATTATTATAATAGACTGACTCCACCAAATATTCAATACGAAGAACGACATAAATTTAGAGACACACAATATGATGGCTCCACTGTCTATGAATGGAACATAGATGGCAGATCTGAGTATGAAATATTAAATGTGCTATCAGAAATGACTATGGCTGTCACCACCTATAGATCAAAGCATTGTGATGAGCAAACCATAGTTGATTTTCTCACCACCGGCTTTACCGGCCAACTTAGGAATTGGTGGGATAATAACATTAGCACCAAGGATTATTAGTTTTATGTATTTTAGAAAATCCTACAAATCAAAGTATTTCAAGCTCAAACGAAAATGATTATATTCTTCAAATAAAATCAGAAGATGATTCTGATTCTTATTGCTCAAAACATTCCTCTTTGTTTTGTCAAAAAGGATGTTGCAACAACATTTTCATTATTTCCAAAACCAATATAGAAAATGAATTTTTATTTTTCAACAAAATTATAATTTTTCGAAACTATTTCGAAAAAAAAATATATTACTCATCAAATTTATACCCCTACAGATGGATTTGGCAACACATATCGCATCACTGGAATCACAAAAAAGGAAAGAGAAGCAAGAAGAAAGACAAGCTCTCATCAAAGGAACCCAAAATCTACTACACAAACTTTCTCCATCTACCAAACAACTACCCCAAGACTTGATACAAGCCTAAAAAACCTTTGATCGAGAAAAACTCGTATATAGAACCTATAAGATGGTCTGCAAATTCTTTATATACGAGCTAATCCTCCATATTATTCAGCTCCCTTATGACATCCAAGCCATCATCATAGATAAAATTCAAACAAACCAATTCAAAACCTGGTATAAAGATTACTTAATCAATGAAGATGTCTACAAAGTGGATAATTCACGAATTTGGGGAATTCCATTGTTTTTTTGGCTCTCGAGGACTTGGAGGAATGCTTTTTCCAGCCAACAATATCAAAGCTGATGATCCATACATCTTGAGCTGGAAGTATGGAATCATATACGAGTTCACTGGACTACCACATCCGGAAACAGACTTTTTTAAAGAGATGACAAATTTTCAACAATATATCTTCTCAAAAGCATACTATCTCCAAAGACAAGAATGGATCTATGAAGAGATCATCTGCGCCAACATTGAGCTAGATAATGGCAAAATTAAACATGCGCATTATCTAATCACTCTCAATGTCCCTAATAAAGTTCAGTACGTGTCTACAAAGCAATTCTTAGATCCAACTGAAGCAAGAGCAACCGAATTCTATCGCATATTAGAAAGAATCCAAAGTATTATGGATCACATAGAACAATATCCATCTATATTCATTCATTATGGAAACACTACTGTTACTATCCCGACATGGTTATCCGACGACTTTACTACGGCTATTGATCGATCAGAACCTATTGATCAATGCCTAGCTAAAATCAAATCAGGAAAATTTCTTTCTAACGATGGAAAGATTTGCTTTTCAAAGATTTACGAAGATGTAAAAAAATAGCCCGCATGATTTACCCGACAAAAATTAGGGCAATATAAAATATATAAATAAATAAAGATCCCGCTAAGTGATTTTTCACCTAGGCAAAAATTAGGGACAAAAAATATTTACTAACGCTTTTTTCTGTAGGTTCAAATTTCAAAATGGTGTTTTTTGGACGTATCAGTCGAAGAAAAAATATGACAAACTAGACCGAAAAGTAGACAACTGTGAAGCAAAACGGATACTACACTGTTCAACCACCGCACCACGTATCAACAAATTGACGAAACCTTGTACAAATGCCAAGACAAGCCTATGACTCATGCTTGATGATGATGAATCGACAAAGCAACATGGACATCAAATGTCATATGCAACAAAATAATCAACAGTAAGAGCCATGCAAATTTTCATTATAAAAGGCTTTAGGAGGAAGCAGAGGAAAAAAAAGTTGACAGAACTATACACAACAACTTGAAGCTCTCCAACTACTCCAAATACTCCAAAACACCAAGTAGTAGTATCTTTGTAATATTTTTATAAGTTTTTCCGTATGAAAATTTCAAGTTAATTATATATATATATATATATATATATATATATATATATATATATATATATATATATATATATATATATATATATATATATATATATATATATACTTTTTCGGTCAAAAAATCACAAAAACCTTGTACAAAGGCGTTACGCCAAAAATCAAGTACTAAGTTTATTCATCTTTTGTATAAATTATTCCAATCATATGTTAAAGTGAGTTATTCTACTCATATCTTTGTTTTTAATATTTAATTTTTGTCAAATGTTTTAGTTGTTTAATTATTTCGACGACAGTTTTATTTCTAAAACTATTACAAATTTCAAGTTAATTATACTATCAACCGCTTCCGCCTTTCATAATCAATTAATCGGTCTAAACGACCTCGTCCTGGGTGCAATCATGGTATCGGAGCCGGGTTCGCTTGCCTTTTCGGGGCGATAGTAGATTGCTTGAAAAATAGCAACTTGGTTATGAAAATTAAGGCAAAATAAATGAATTTTCATCGCCTTACACAATATTTGTCTACTAGTGCAATGAATAGTATCCATGAATAATACTATGAGCATGTTATATGCCATTTGATGATCATCTTTTGCATGCTTAATAAAATTATATACGTAGCTTTTAGTTTGATTAACTTATAAATAATTTTAGAGTGAAATAAGTATTTACTAGACTGTTATTGAGAATCAAGTTTGTCATTGCACCACATCTAGGGTCACTACTTTCATAGATACCTCACAAGGAGCACCTAAGATATTTGGAGTAAAATAATGTATTATATGCACTCTATGATAATGCGAATATGATTTCTAATTTCAACTTTTAGAGTTACAACTTTCCTAGTTGGCCAACACAGAGCTAAGGTAAATTAATCCAGTTTTTTTAATGTGAATAATCCCAACCATTGCTCATCTTTTATAATCGATTCCAACTTTAATAATTTCCAACTATTGTCTAAGCTTCCAAAAATAGTCTCACTTGATGGTTATTGGTGCTATTTTGGACTGTTTTGGGAAGAGTCGACAATAATTGGGATTATTTTGGGAATTATTAAATGTGGAATTACTTGTGAAAGATGGGCAATAGTTAGGATTATTCACGTTAATTTTCCTAAAGTAATATATTATCTACATTATTTTTAATGAAAGTTTGTTCTATGATTGCGTCTTATCTACTATCACCTATTCACTAAACGACCCACGAGGAAAACGTAAGATACATGTTGTTAACTAATGTATAATCTACACAAAAGTATAATGAGAATTTACTTTTCAGTTGCACTCCCTTAAGGGTCACTACTTCCTAGACGACCCATGCTTAGCAGTACGGAAGATACAAACAATAATATCGCGTGGTATTATAATGGGAATTTTCGTTATGATTGTTTCCATCCACGATCACCGACTCATTCAACGGCTCAGGAAAGCACGTTACGTAATTTCTATACGTACACTGTTACATTGAGAAGTCGCTTTGTGATTGTGCTCAATTAAGGGCCTCTACCTCCCTAATCGACCCACAAGAGCACTTGCAAATAAATAATTTAATATCTGGAATCTATTCTAATGATAATTTACATTGTGATTCCTCTCTATCTAGGGTAATCAATTCCCTAGACGGTCTTACGCAGAGCACGTAAGATATATGTAGCAAAATGATGTTGTATCTATCTTAGTTATTTAAAAACGGGACAAGGATTAAACTGAGTTTAATTCGGCGCGTTTAAAACGGCAAACTTTTGAAAAATTCGGTCAAATATTCGATTAAAAAAAATGTTGACTTGAATAATTTGGATACGTACGTATACACGTTTAAAGCGGTTTCAATTTGATAAATTCTGTTAAAAAACGACCATTATCTTTGTGCATTATTCACACTTGGGGTATACAATCTTGACCTAAAATCTTAAAGTCAAAAATCTATTCTCTCACTTGGGCTTATCATCACATCTCCACCGTCCACATAAATTGAAATCCCCACAATCATTAGATCTTAACCTAAAATCTCACTTTTCCCCATCTCTTCTCTCTCTGATCTCCCTTTCTATTCAGCCTTCACACCTCCAAGCATCCAAGTATTCAACTCTTGGGCTCCTCCCTCTCGGCCACTCTGAACTCTAATTGCCCTCTCTCTTCAATCTTTAGTCTCTTCCTTTTACTCAGATCTCCCTCTTTCTCTTCAATCTATTCAACTCTAATCTCCTCCCTCTCTCTTCTGTCGGTGACGCCGGTCAGAGCAGGCCGCTGGTGAAGGTGGTCGTGTAGCACGACAGCAGAACAGAGAAGGTGAGTGTATAGATTGAAGAGTTGCAAGCCTGCAATGGTTAATCATGCGAGGTATCCTATTTTAAAAATAAATAAATAAACCGTTTTTTCATTAGAAAAACGCGTTTTAAACGTTTTAAATGTATAGCTGCCGTTTTTTCCCGTTTAATAAGTCTGGGACGTTGTTTTCCGTTTTTTTCGAAAAATACGTAATCGGCGTATTATTCGCGTTTTATTCGCGACTTAACCAACTAAGGTATCTATAAACTGTTAAAATGCGAATTTTGCTTTGTGATTGAGACTATAGGGCCACAACTTCTCTAGTTGTCCCACTCAAAGCACATTAGATAAATATAGTATAATAATACTATATGTACACCCTGTTGTAATAACAATTTGATTTATGGATTTTCCTTGACGATCACCAAATCTCTAGATGGCCCAGGAAAGTACGCAAGACACATGCAAGTTGCACGATGTATAATGAGAATTCGCTTTGTTATTGCGTCTAATCGAGGGTCACTACTTCAATATTAGACCCACGAGAGCACTTAAGATACATGCAAATAAATAAAGTAATATCTATACACTATTATAATGATGATTTGCTTTGTGATTGCGCCCCATCTAGGGTCATTAATTCCTTAGACGGCTCACGCATAGCACGTAAGATATATGTAGTAACATGATATTGTATTTACACACTTTATAATGTACCTACATTAAAAGTCGCTTTGTGATTGCGATGAATCAAGGGTCACTACTTCCCTAACCGACCCACGACAACACTAAACATAAATGCAAGTAAATATAATAAACTAGTATCTACACACTATTATAATAAAAATTTGTTTTACTATAGCACGTCATCTAGGGTTACCAATTTCCTAGATGACCCACACACAACACGTAAGATAGAAGTCGTAAAATAATGGCGTATATGCACATTGTAGTAATTTGAATTTGCGTTTTGATTGCATCTCATCTAGAGTAACCAATTTCCCAGACGGCCCATTGAGAGCATGTAAGATATGTGCAGTCCAATTGTGTAGTATTTAGTTTAGTACTGAAACTACAAATCATGCTACTCATATGTATTGTTATATATATATATCGTGATTAGAAATTTATTTTTTCTTTATCTTACAACTTTATTTATATGAGCATAAGTGTGGCATTTACTTATTAATCTCATAATATAACAAAAAATGTAAATAACATGAAAAACGTATGACAAATTAACACGAGAGTATTATATAAATGTGGAATAATTGATTATAAGAGCATGGAGATTAGGAACATACCCATTAAGTTTTGTTCTTTTTTTATTTAATTGACTTGTTCAAGCTTGAAGCCTGTTGTTCACAAATCTTCAAGGAAACCTCATAGTTTCAGCTCACATAAGTCAAAGCCGCACCGTTCAATAATAATATTAATTTGTATCATTATAATGTCAACATTAAACTAAAAAAGGTATGATTAAAATGAAAACTAGGCTAGTATTAATACTATTAATAATTATTATAATCTGTATTTCGATGCCCTAGTCATACAAGCAGTTAATTAGGCATGAATATAATAAATAATATAATTAAGTTTCATAAAATTTAAGAGTGAAATGAGTATTTACTAGATTGTTATTAAGAATCCTGTTTGTCACTACACCCCATCTTAGGTCACTACTTCCCTAGATATCTCACGTGGAGCACATATGATACATGCAATAAAAGAATGTATTCTTCACATACTATTATATCACAAATATGCTTTGTAATCGCACCTCTGAGTTACCACTTTCCTAGTTGGCAACATATAACACATAAGATAAATGTAATCAAATAATATATTGTATACATTTTATTATAATGAAAATTTGTTTTTTGATTTTGTATCTACGGTCACCAATTTACTAGACGACTCACGAAGAGCATATAAGATACATGTAGTTAAATAGTTTATTATCTACAAACAATTATAATGAAAATTTTGTTTTCGATTGCTCCCTTTAGGGTCTCTAATTCCTTTGACGACCCATGCTTAGCAGTACGTAAGATATATACAATAAATAAATGTGGTATTTTCTTCCTACTATAATCAGAATTTTCTCCATGATTGTTCCCATCCACAATCACCGGTTCATTGGAGGGCCCATGGAAGCATTTTAGTTACATATAGTAGTATGAACAATGTTATATTGAGGAACCGCTTTGTGATTGCGCTCAATCAAGGGTCACTATTTCCCTAGTCAACTCTCGACAACACTTAACGTACATTCACATAAATAAAGTATTATCTGGAAGCTATTCTAATGATAATTTGCATTGTCATTGTGCGTCATTTAGGGTGATCATTCCCTAGACGACCAAACAAAGGACATAAGATATATGTAGTAAAATGACATTGTATTTATACACTGTTATAATGCGAATATGCTTTGTGATTGAGACTTTAGGGTCGCAACTTCCCTAGTTGGCCCATGGAAAGCCCATTAGATAAATGTAATAAAATAATACAACATCTACACTCTGTTATAATAAAAAAATTTGATTTATGACTTTTCCTTGACAATCACCAATTCCATAGAAGGCCCATGAAAGCATGTAAGATACATGCAACCTGTACACTGTTATTAGAATTCGCTTTGTGATTGCGTTTAATCAAGGGTCAATACTTCCCTAGTCAATCCACGAGAGCACTTACGATAAATACCATAAAATGGTAAGATCTAGAATGTATTATAAAAGTAATATCTAGACACTATTATAATGATGATTGCTTTGTAATTGCACTCCATCTAGGATCATTAATTCCTTAGATGGCCCACGCAAAGCACATAAGATATACGTAATAAAATGATTATAATGAAAATTTGTCGTAAAATAATGTCTTATATGTACAGTGTAGGAACTTGAATTTTCATTATGATTGCATCCTATCTAAGGTCACCGATTTCCTAGACGTCCCATGGAGAGTACATAAGATATGTGCAGTCTAATTATGTATTATCGAGTGTAGTAATGAAATTATAACTTCATGTATCTGAGATCTATGCATATGTATTTTTATTTATATTCACTATTATTTAGATATATATAGAGAGAGAGAGTCATAGAGCAAATATAGTGATTAGAAATTTGTTTTTTCTTTATCTTACAACTTCACTTAATGAGCGTAAGTGTGGTATTTATTTAATCATATAGTATGATAAATTTCGTAGATAACATGAAAAACTTACGAAAAAGGACTAAGTTTTTATATAATTTAAAGAGCATGAAAGTATTATACATAAGAGGACTAATATAATTATAAAGGCATGAAGATAATGAACATACCCATTAAGTATTATTCTTTCTTTGTAAATTGACTTGTACAAGCTTCAAGCCCGTTGTTGACAAAAATCTTCAAGGAAACTTCGTAGTCTCAGCTCACATAAATCAAACCCGTTCAATGATAATATTAATATCAATACAATGTCAACATTAAACTAAAAAAAGTATGATTTAAACAAAATTAGGGTAGTATCCATATTTTATCAATGATTATTATCTGCATTTTGATGTCCTAGTTACGCAAGCAGATAAGTCGACATGAAAATAATAAATAATTAGATTAGCTTATACTCCCTCCTTTTTTTCTAATATGTACATTTTTTTCATTTGGGGTGTTTTTTTTTTCAATTGGCACACTTTTACCTTTTTCTATAAATGAAAGATTCGCCCACCTAATTATTACACTTCTCTCATACTTTTTCTTTCCTTCTCTCTATCTTTTTCACTTTTTCCTTACTTTTATTATCCTTCTCTCTTACTTTTACACTTTTTCCATGGTCCGTACGCAAAAGCAAATGTACATATAAAAAACGGAGGGAGTATTCAATTTAGAGTGAAATAAGTATTTAGTAAATTGTTATTGAGAATCTTATTTGTCATTGCACCCCATCTAGAGTCACTACTTCCCAAAATACCTCACATAGAGCACGTAAGATTCTTAAAATCAAATATTTATTTATTTTATAATTATCCAAGATAATGTAACTACACATCTAGAGTAACTACACCACCTATAATGCTCCTTCTTGTAACAATAAATAACATATGAAAATCTTGAAGTTGTCATAACTAATAACAACTTCATTAATTTTTATATATAATAAGATAATACGAAAGTATTATACATAAGTAGACTAATATGATTATATGAGCATGAAGATAATGAACATAGCCATTAAGTTTTGCTCTTTGTAAATTGAGTTGTACAAGCTTCAAGCTCATTGTTAACAAGTCTTCAAGGAAACCTCGTAGTCCCAGTTCACAAAAATTAAACCTGTTCATAATAATGAGTTTCAATGTAATGTTAATATTAAACTAAAAAAGGTATGATTTAAATGAAAACTAAACTAATGATTATCATCTACATTTCGATGCCCTAGTTATACAAGCAGGTAAATAGGTATGAAAATAATTAATCATTTGATTAACTTATACTTAATTTAAGAGTTAAATAAATATTTACTAGACTGTTATTGTGAATCTTTTTGTCATTGCACCCCATATAGGATTACTACTTCTCTAGATACCTCACATAGAGAATGTAAGATCCTTAAAAATATATATATATTTTTACTTTAAAATTGTTAAAAGATAATGTAACTACACATCTAGAGTAATTACACCACCTAGAATGCTCCTTCTTCAAACAACAAATAACATCTGATATTTTAAAGTTGTCATAGCTTATAACAGCTTTATTCATCTAATTTTTTTCCTTCACCTTTTTCACTCACATAAAAGGCTCTCTTTTATAATTGAATAATGGCCCTGTTTGGCAAACAGAGGTTAGAGTTTAGCTGTCAGAGTTTAGAGTTTGCTATTAGAGTTTTACCTTTTTTGTTTAGTGGATTTGACTGAGTATTTGACTGCTGTTTGTATAATTGTGTTTGGTAACACTTAACTGTTTGATAAAAATTGATGAGTATTTTATAGTGTGAAATGACAAAAATAGACATTATTAACAATATTATTTATTATTATTATTTGTTAACTATACCCACACCCACCGAAATCACTTTCCCTCATTTAGTTTCAATGACTACCCACATCCAATGACCCAACCCTTTCTCTCTCCTTATCTCATCATCTCTCATTACCACCACCATAACTTCCTTTCTCCTAATTTCATCTCTCACGGCTTATCCACCATAAACCACCATGCATCCACCAAAATCAACCACCACCTCCCATTTATGTACAACCACATAAATCAACCACCAACCACGCCAAACAAACACTACCCGTTTTTTGCAAACAACCACCATCACAATCTTTTCCCTCTACCTCAATCACAATCACAGTCTCCTATCTGGGATTTTTTATCAATCTTTATTTGGATATCTGGTTGAATCTTTGGCTGCTTTTGGTATTTTTGGTGTTGCTTTCTAATTTTTTTTGGGTACGATTTTTGGTGGTTTTCTAAGTGTTTGTTCAGTCGGTGGTGTTTCGAGGGTCTCGTTTTTTGGTGGTATTCTGGGTAGTAAAGGTTTTTTGGGTGGACATCGGTGGTGGTGGTTGTGGTGGTGGATCTCACTGGTGGTGGTTACGATGGTGGATCTCGGTGATGGTGACAGTCAAGTGTTGGTGGCTTTGCATTAGGTTATGATGATAAGTAATTATGGGTAAAATGGTCATCAAAATTTTTGTTTTGGAAAACTCTGAAGTAAACGCTGGGTTATGCAGCATTTTGGTTTTAGAGTTTTGACCCCCCAAAACTCTTTGCAAAACTCTTTCTCACCAAACATCAACATTAGAGTTTTGACCGGTCAAAACTCTTGAATAGTTTCAAAACCTCTAAAAGCTCATGAAAAAGCTTGGTGCCAAACAGGGCCAATGCCTGCTAGGTATAGCGTTAAAAATTCAAGAATTTGTTGTCAATCTATCAGGTTGCTTTTAATGGTATAACCTTATAAGCTTTAATGTTTCCGCATCTCAACTCTATAATGTTGATTGTTGAAAATTAAAAGTACCCATATTGAAAGTCTTGTATCTAATTCCATGATAATAAGGCCCAAATCCACGCAGGACCACACCAATGACAACTAACTCATGTACTTGCATAAGTTCAACATTTCGATAAATCACATTATCTCACACTTATTCAGAACGTGGTATGAAAAATCTATATATTTTTGGTATAGTAAGTACTATTACAATAGTCAATAGGTAAGAGATTAAATATATGCAACTCCATAATTCTTTAGTAAAGAAAAGAAAAGAGCGCTAATTGTTTTTTCTCTCAAAGTCAACAACACAAACCATGCTATTAATGTCAACAACCTGCACCTAATTAATCCCATGAAGTAACCTTAGCATGAACAGGACACGGATATCAACACATATGCATATGTTAGCATAAAGTGTAACAACCCAAAAAGAGTTAAACTATACGAACCACCATGTTTACACGCAGATGTTGTCGTTCTCTCTCCTACTCTCTCACTCTCGCTAAAAAACTTAACCAGCAACTCATGAATCAACTATAACTAGTACTACATGCTCCTTCTTGTAACTACACTTTTAATTGTCCCACCTCACTAGTCACTCCCACGGACCCCTCTGTTCATGCCTTCCATGAAGGGAAGATAATGTTACGGCAACTGTCCTTAGTCCATAGTCCGTACGTACGCGTTCCCATCTGGCGGCACCGGTGATGATAAAGTTGTAGGGTTGTAGGAGTATCTGAATAATTATGCTACCACTAATCATAGAAATGTTAGTGCCCTTAACGATATTGTAGTTACTAGTCCACTCAATTTTCGAACCCATAAAATTCCTCCCTCTAATCTCCACGTCAGTGAAACTATAATGTTCTCACATATAATTTATACTATCACAAATTCTCATTCAACAATCAACACTATCCTCAGAAACACAATACATTTATAGTATAATACAAATGAAGATACATTATAGTTATAAGACTAGCTAGTCACTTTAATTTGTCTTAGATTCTCATAACTTGGCATATAATATAATTCTACTCAAATAAAAAATTATAGTATAATACAAATGAAGATACATTTAATTGTGGGTAGATAAGATAAAGAGATGAAAGTGAACAAGAAGAAGAAAGGAGAACCTGAGGCATTGGAGCATATATATCCTTCTGTTGGGTCGCTGACTTATCTTCTTGTTCTTCTTGATTAGTTGCATATCTTCCAACCACAAGCTCCATTGCAATTTGCAACCCTCATTTACAAAGAAAAAGGACAGACAAGAAAAGGGGTCAGTGGGTTTAGTGGGAGGAAGAGAAGAGAAGAACGACAAAGAAGAAGTACATGATCCTGGGTTTAGTGGGAGGAAGAGCTCAGAGATTCTCTGAATTTTGATGTAAACCAAACAAGAGTACAAATGATGTGAATTGTGATGTAACACAAAAGAGGAAAGCACATGCCTCTTTCTTTTACTTTTATAAAGGAGTAGTACATATTATTCCCCAATCCATAAATAGAAAACTTAAAGAAATGCTCTTGGTTTAAATTTTCTATTTATGGATTGGAGTTGGGCCCTGATTTGCTTGGGAGTTGTGGTGAACTAGTGGTATCTCAATTTTGTATGATGGGTAAAGATGAACCACCATATTCCCTTACAACTTACACTTTTCCTTCCCTTTCTTGAAAATGTGTAATCCTCTTGGTTTTAAGTCTCTAACTAGTCTCATAGTTCATTTAGATAATTTTTTGAGGGGAATTTGATGGATATCTGGTTCAATGCAGATAAAGCATTAGCTTGTGTGTATAATGTTATTGTACAAAGAGGTATTTGGTTTAGCAAAAAAAAAGGAAATGGTTAGCGAAATAATCAATCTCTTAATGTTGACTGTTATGCAAAGTAAAGAGACGGATTTTTTGTCAGAAACCCCCTCTAACTTTCAACTTATTGAAAACAACTCCCAGGATCTTTCACTTTTAAAATTAACTTCCCTAACCTTTCTAAAGTTGTTGGTTGCACACCCAAAAGTTAACTCTGTTAAAATTTTCCGTCTATTAGGGTCCACTAACACATTTTCCCTCTTAAAACACATGTTGAAATTACTAAGATAACCCTCAGTAACTCCACCTCAACTAATTTCCCTCTCTCCTCCACTAACTGTTGATGATCCTCTTTTCCTCTTAATTTTGTGAATTTCACCCTTTGCTCTTTTTCTCATGTCTTGATTGTTTGCTAATTCAGTCTTGAGGAATGCCACTTCATGGTTCAATAATCTCTTCTCCAAAAGAAGTTCATTGGTTAGAACACTTTGCCACTCCACCATTTCTTTGTCCTGCCATTCAAAAAAAACCACACCCATCTCTTCCACTATGAAAATTTGAGAATTTGCAAGCATAAAACTTCCTTCAGGATTATCATTAGTCCAAGACCTCAACACTTTAGCTGCAATCCCACGCTTGCATTTGATAGCCATCTCTTACCTATTCCAAGAAATTCAGTAGTCAAAGAACAATTGAGCATAATTCCAGGTAAAATCAGCACCACCCAACTACAATTACATAAGTATAAGTCATGGTTCAACATTAACAAACCCTAATTTCACAATTTCCCCAAATTTAAAGTTCCATTTAAGGATTTTTGATATGAAATTACAAACCCTAATTCTTAAAAAAGAAACCCTTTATGCAAGAACAAAATTTACCTGATATTGTACAACTTTAATTTCAACAATTTGGGGATTAAATTTAAATTAGGACTTCGAGTTGATTGGGAATGCAAATTTGATGCTCAATTGGAATTGGGTTGAAGAACTTTAGAAATGTTACTGTTGTGTTGAATTGGAATTGGAAGGTGCTAGTTATATAAAGCTGTTAGTGGGCCCCAATAGACGGAAAATTTTAACAGAGTTAACTTTTGGGGGTGCAACCAACAAGTTTAGAAAGGTTAGGGAAGTTATTTTTAAAAGTGAAAGATCCTGGGAGTTGTTTTCAATAAGTTGAAAGTTAGAGGGGGTTTCTGACAAAAAATCCTAAAGAGACCCCCTTATGAAATTAAAACTTGGCATAAATGGTTTCTTTGGTTATATAAAAGACCACCTATTGCAAATAAGTGGTTTCTTAGCCTTCTTTAATTAATACTACCTCCGTTCCATATGTATTGCAACATAGGGAGTTTTACGCCTCCCAACGCACTACTTTAGACGCTAATATCTCTAATTTTATTTAAGTAAAAATTATAAAAAGTAGATATTAATTAAGCATATATCGAGACGAATCTAACAAGATCCCACATGGCTATATTTATCCTTGTGTATAAATCACAAAAGAGGGTCAAAGGGTAGTGTATGAATAGTGCAAAATGTCAAAGGTTGCAATACCTATGGAACAGAGGTAGTAATACTTTTCATACATTTAAATAAATTACCTGTTCTAGATTAATGGTCTCTTCTTTATATCTAAAAAAAGCACCTCTATATCTTATCCTTAGGACCACCTCTTGGATGGTTTCTAAGGGGGGTAATTCGGGAATTTTTTGCGTCTTTTTATAGTAGTGGAAGTAAGCCCAGAAATGTCATTAAAATGAAATCCTCAGCAAAACAATCAAATATTACTAGTACTACAATAATTCATTCAAAACTATCCTAAGCAACGCAATAAATAAGCTTAGTCACTTTAATTTGTCTTAGAATCTGAAAACTTAGCATATAATATAATTCTACTTAGATAAAAATTGATACTATAATACAGATATCATCTTAATTGGGGACATTTAGTTGAAGATCCAAAGAAGAAAGAAGAACCTGAGGCGGGTCGCTGGAATGAACGGCAGGGAGACTTGTGTTGGGTTGCTGAAAATGTAAGATACATCTAATTAAATGTAAGATACATTAGCTTTGTAATAATATTCCTTAATAGTATCTTACCCACATATCAAGTTCTAATATTTGTATTAATATTCTACAACAAAATCAAATTTATGAATTATGACTATAGGAATGATTTTACCCATTTTTTGTTCTCATGTTTAAATTTCTTCTCTCATCCTTAGCTTGGTATTGAGGAAACTTTAGTAGTGATTAGTACCTAAATTGAACCTTTTACGTATCTTTGTTAAGCTAAGCAAGGAATGAAACAAAGCATCCTATGTAAAGATATATATTATTCAGTTAACACCTTAATCTCCTAATCCACCCATAACCAAGCACCATTATCACCAAATTACCAGTAAGGAATAGACGAGCAAACGAGAGATAGAGAAACAAACCTGTAGCCGTTGGCAGCAATGACAACCATTTATATGGTGGTAATCCAATAAATCCGTATCACTGCCCACTTAGGCCTCCGTATCACCGCCAACCATTTCAAGCCCTTCATCTATGGCAATTGGCATGGCTCCTTTCTATCTCCTCAATCTCAATACATGACAACATGACAGGGTGGGTTTAGTGGGAGGAAAAGAAGAGATGAGTGAAAAAGAAAGACACATGAAATGGTGAAGTAATTACAACACAGAGGGATAGCCGAGATTCTCGGGTGAAAGTGATAAATTTCTTTTTTACTTTTCAGAAAGTAGACTCTATAAAAGAGTGTACTATGATTATTCATCTTGGGTTCGTGGTATTCTTCAGGTTTCAGTGGTGATTGTCTTTTAAGGCTCTTCGATTATGTGCTGAAGGTATATATGCACTAATAATAAAGGACTGAAGTGGGGGACCACAATTACATATTTCCCTCTAATCCTACTACTACTACCCTGTACTACATATTACTTGGGAAAACCAAACAAATGTGAATTTGCTCAAAAGTGATATTCTCCTAAGTGTCAATAATAGGAGAGTCATACATGCATGTGAAAAATGAATTAGACTCCAGCAGTCTCCAACCATATCTTATCAATAGCACGGTCACGTTTATAATTATAGCATGATATAATTTATAATTAGATTTACTGAAAACAACTGAACTGAACTGAACTGAACTGATTGGCGCTGAACTGATTGGCGCTGAACTGAACTGAACTGAACTGATTGGCGCTGAATTAAATTGAATTTAATAAATATATATATAATATTTAAACAATAATAATATGAATATTAAATAATAATTATGAAGATGGGTAATAATAATGAATAATTATTAATGAATAATAATAATTGTATTTTGGACATTTTTAAATGATAATTATAAATAAATAATATTAATAATCATAAATTAATAATAATAATGATTAATGATTATAATGATAATTAATAAAAATTATTTTATAGTCTTTGTATTAATATATTAATACCTGATGATGATTATATAATAACAATAATATCTTAGAATTAAATTAATAGTACTATTTTAATTATTAGATTTAATTATATATTAATATTTAGTAACAAAATAATGATTGGGTCGGACTGTGCAAAATAACATCATAAATCATTTTAACGTGATTTGATTGGATTATGGGCTGAAAACGCGGGTTTGTTTGTGTTTTTAACCTAAACCATGTTCCTCCATAATGATACTAGTAATAATAATGAATAAAGCTATAATAAAAAAATTGTATACAAATAATAATAATAATAATACTTAATAATAATGATATAAAAATAAATAATAATAATATAATAATAATAATAAAAGCAATTAGTAAAATAAATTAGACCAACATAATAATATTTAACAAAATAGTTATAAAAGAATGGAGCTGAACTGAACTGAACTGAAGAACTGAACTGAACTGATTGGAACTGAACTGATTGAAACTGAACTAATTGGAACTGAACTGAACTGAACTGATTGGAACTGAACTGAAATGAACTGAACTGATTGGAACTGAACTGAACTGAACTGAACTGAACTTAAGCTAATCTAAACAGGCCCTAAGACAAAATGAATAAAAAGTATTGTAGTGAAACTTTATCTTTAATTTACGTCCATTATTACTATTTATTGAAATAAAATTGTAAATAATCCATCTTTATTTATCCTTAAATTATTTAGTCAGATATTTTTATTATTCTTTGTTGCTATTTTTATTTTTTATATACCATCTTAGGAAATAAAGTTTATTGGGATAGAAACTATCGACCACTCTTGGGACAAGACTCTGTCAACAATTTATTGGGACAAAAATCTATCAACAAACAATTGACACACCGTCGCAGATGGTCCAGAGTGTCGGGGAGGTGGTGATCCACTCTCCTGGGATTGCTGGTCCTTGTGTATACAACGGTTCTTGCTAACGTACATGTGATATGCTTGAAGACGGATAGAGGTGGCCATTGGGCGGGTTGGCCCTGACCCATCCCTGAACCGATCCGGCGAAAAACTGGTCCGGCCCTAAACCGGAAAAAATCAACTCTGAACCGGCCCGGCCTGGTCAAGGAACTGGTTCAGTTCAGGTTCATGTTTCCAAATTTCAGAACCGGTCCTAAACAGATCCTAACCCTGAACCGACCCTGACCCTGACCCGGCCCGTAAACCAACCCGCTCTTGAACCGATCCTTGAACCCATTCTTAAATTTTTTCTTGAACCCTCACTAAAACCCTATACCATAAATTTATATCTTAAACCGTAACCTTATACCATGTACCTAAACCCTATATCCTAATTAAAATCTTAAAAATTATGATTATTCTTATGAATGACTAGTGGACTGGTGAAGTATAAATTATCATTAAGATTTTGATAAATGAATTATAATATGATTATGATTCATGATCTATGAAATTGAACTATGGTTATGATAAACTTTATATTATAATTATGATTAATAAACTATAAACTATATTTATGATTATGATTAATAAACTATAATATAAGATTATGACTATGGTTAAGGAGTATTTGTCATTGGGAGTTGCGATTGGTGAAATTTCTATATGAAATTAGTATTTGATTTATTCTATGAGTTATTATTTCTAAGAATTATCCTTTTTAAATAATAATAAAATGATTTTTACTTAAGGTGCATTTCCAATATGAAAAAAAAGTTGTATTAAAAAAAGTTGTATTGAAAAAAATGAAATAACCCTGAATCGGCACTGAACCAGCTCTAAACCGACACTAAATCTAGCCCTGAACCGACCCAGACCTTGGCATTGAACCGGCCCTAAACCGACACTGAACCGTCCTTGAACCGCCCCTGAATCGGTTCAAGTTCAGAAAACATAACCCTGACCAAGCCCTGAACCGGCCCGGGGTGGTCTTAGGGCTGGGTCAGGGCCAAGTTTTTGTGAACCGACCCGTATATAACCCAGCACTGAACCGGCACAACCCGGCCCGTGGCCACCTCTAAAGACGGATAAACATGAGTAAATGAGATAAAGTATCTAGTACAATCTAAGAGATGGACAACACAATCTTGAGACAAGAAATGCATGTCGAGATTAAACTGTTATTGAAAAAAATACCTTCATTACAACATGAAACTAGAACCGAAGGCTGTAAAGATACATAACTAGGACAAATAGACGAAGTCTACTTGAGATTCTACGCTAAAACTATGTTAAACTAGGCTAGGCTATGCTACGATAATCTAATATAAGAGATATGTCATTTTGATGGGTGGGTTTGATCCGGGTTTCTTGTTTTCTTGAGTCCTCTATTTATAGAGGGAAGGAGTGGAAGTTATGTTGACATCATGAGTAGTTATCTTGAAATGGGTGGTTATTTTGTTACATCATAGGGAGTTAAGTAACACCCACAAAAATAGTGATTTCCTCTTCATTTGAATGTTAATCTCATTACTTCCATCTGCTCTTGGAAATTAAAATATGGCGATAACAGATACCCCCTGATTTATGTGGTTGATGGCATGAAACTACACAAATTTTTATTGCTTCGATGGCGAAATATTGATGTGGGAGTCTGCTTACCGATTTATGATGCACTTGATTGATACAAAATGTCATGAAAATAAATCTAAGACCGGAACAAGGGTGGTTGTGGAGTCCACTAACTTGCTCTATGGAGGCCTCTAGATTATAGTGATATTTCACGACCATAAGTCTTAGTGAAGACAATAATACGAATACTTCTAAACTTTGAGAGTCTCATTCTAAACTTGAGACTCTGAGATTCGTGTCGCTCTAAAGAAGATAAGAGGCTGGAATCTCACTTTAAGACTCAGAGATCCTAAGAAGGCTGCATCCTTTTCTGCGGTAATGATGAGCATACTATGAAAGCAAAAAGGGTGCCCACAGTAGTAAAACACTTATAGGAGCAAAAATTATGCCCCCAATGTAAATGATACAACGTAGGATTATAAGAAACCATGTACTTTGATTCTCCAAGATTGCTCTGAGATCGACATCCATGGCTGATCTCGCTCCTCATATCAAATGTATAACGTGGGAATATAAAAACCATGTACTTTGATGCTCCAAGAGATCGGCTTCCATGGCTCTTCTCGCTCCCACTGTGGTCGCCAAAAACTTATCGAAACAAAAATCTGTAAACAATCATCTGACACCACGTCGCAGATGGTCTAGAGCGTTGGGGAGGTGGTGATCCACTCTCTGGGGGTTGCTGGTCCTTGTGTAAACAAGGGTTCCTCCCTAACGTACGTGTGATATGCTTGAAGACGGATAAACATGAGTAAATGAGATAAAGTATCCACTACAATCTAAGAGATGGACAGCACAATCTTGAGACAAGAGATGCATGTCGAGATTAAACAGTTATAGAATAGAATACCTCCAGCACAAAATGAAACTAGTTACGAAGGCTGTAAAGATACATAACTAGGACAAATAGACGAAGTTTACTTGAGATTCTACGCTAAAACTATGTTAAACTAAGCTAGGCTATGCTATGATAATCTAATATAAGAGATATGTCATTTTGATGGGTGGTTTTAATCCGGGTTTCTTGTTCTCTTGAGTCCTCTATTTTTAGAGGGAAGGAGTGGAAGTTATGTTGACATCATGGGTAGTTATCTTGAAATGGGTGGTTATTTTGTTACATCATAGGGAGTTAAGTAACACCCACAAAAATAGTGATTTCCTCTTCATTTGAATGTTAATCTCATTACTTCCATCTGCTCTTGGAAATTAAAATATGGCGATAACAGATACCCCCTGATTTATGTGGTTGATGGCATGAAACTACACAAATTTTTATTGCTTCGATGGCGAAATATTGATGTGGGAGTCTGCTTACCGATTTATGATGCACTTGATTGATACAAAATGTCATGAAAATAAATCTAAGACCGGAACAAGGGTGGTTGTGGAGTCCACTAACTTGCTCTATGGAGGCCTCTAGATTATAGTGATATTTCACGACCATAAGTCTTAGTGAAGACAATAATACGAATACTTCTAAACTTTGAGAGTCTCATTCTAAACTTGAGACTCTGAGATTCGTGTCGCTCTAAAGATGCTAAGAGGCTGGAATCTCACTTTAAGACTCAGAGATCCTAAGAAGGCTGCATCCTTTTCTGCGGTAATGATGAGCATACTATGAAAGCAAAAAGGGTGCCCACAGTAGTAAAACACTTATAGGAGCAAAAAGTATGCCCCCAATGTAAATGATACAACGTAGGATTATAAGAAACCATGTACTTTGATTCTCCAAGATTGCTCTGAGATCGACTTCCATGGCTGATCTCGCTCCTCGTATCAAATGTATAACGTGGGAATATAAAAACCATGTACTTTGATGCTCCAAGAGATCGGCTTCCATGGCTCTTCTCGCTCCCACTGTGGTCGCCAAAAACTTATAGAAACAAAAATCTGTAAACAAGCATCTGACACCACGTCGCAGATGGTCTAGAGCGTTGGGGAGGTGGTGATCCACTCTCTGGGGGTTGCTGGTCCTTGTGTAAACAAGGGTTCCTCCCTAACGTACGTGTGATATGCTTGAAGACGGATAAACATGAGTAAATGAGATAAAGTATCCACTACAATCTAAGAGATGGACAGCACAATCTTGAGACAAGAGATGCATGTCGAGATTAAACAGTTATAGAATAGAATACCTCCAGCACAAAATGAAACTAGTTACGAAGGCTGTAAAGATACATAACTAGGACAAATAGACGAAGTTTACGTGAGATTCTACGCTAAAACTATGTTAAACTAAGCTAGGCTATGCTATGATAATCTAATATAAGAGATATGTCATTTTGATGGGTGGTTTTAATCCGGGTTTCTTGTTCTCTTGAGTCCTCTATTTTTAGAGGGAAGGAGTGGAAGTTATGTTGACATCATGGGTAGTTATCTTGAAATGGGTGGTTATTTTGTTACATCATAGGGAGTTAAGTAACACCCACAAAAATAGTGATTTCCTCTTCATTTGAATGTTAATCTCATTACTTCCATCTGCTCTTGGAAATTAAAATATGGCGATAACAGATACCCCCTGATTTATGTGGTTGATGGCATGAAACTACACAAATTTTTATTGCTTCGATGGCGAAATATTGATGTGGGAGTCTGCTTACCGATTTATGATGCACTTGATTGATACAAAATGTCATGAAAATAAATGTAAGACCGGAACAAGGGTGGTTGTGGAGTCCACTAACTTGCTCTATGGAGGCCTCTAGATTATAGTGATATTTCACGACCATAAGTCTTAATGAAGACAATAATACGAATACTTCTAAACTTTGAGAGTCTCATTCTAAACTTGAGACTCTGAGATTCGTGTCGCTCTAAAGATGCTAAGAGGCTGGAATCTCACTTTAAGACTCAGAGATCCTAAGAAGGCTGCATCCTTTTCTGCGGTAATGATGAGCATACTATGAAAGCAAAAAGGGTGCCCACAGTAGTAAAACACTTATAGGAGCAAAAAGTATGCCCCCAATGTAAATGATACAACGTAGGATTATAAGAAACCATGTACTTTGATTCTCCAAGATTGCTCTGAGATCGACTTCCATGGCTGATCTCGCTCCTCGTATCAAATGTATAACGTGGGAATATAAAAACCATGTACTTTGATGCTCCAAGAGATCGGCTTCCATGGCTCTTCTCGCTCCCACTGTGGTCGCCAAAAACTTATAGAAACAAAAATCTGTAAACAAGCATCTGACACCACGTCGCAGATGGTCTAGAGCGTTGGGGAGGTGGTGATCCACTCTCTGGGGGTTGCTGGTCCTTGTGTAAACAAGGGTTCCTCCCTAACGTACGTGTGATATGCTTGAAGACGGATAAACATGAGTAAATGAGATAAAGTATCTACTACAATCTAAGAGATGGACAGCACAATCTTGAGACAAGAGATGCATGTCGAGATTAAACAGTTATAGAATAGAATACCTCCAGCACAAAATGAAACTAGTTACGAAGGCTGTAAAGATACATAACTAGGACAAATAGACGAAGTTTACTTGAGATTCTACGCTAAAACTATGTTAAACTAGGCTAGGCTATGCTACGATAATCTCATATAAGAGATATGTCATTTTGATGGGTGGTTTTAATCCGGGTTTCTTGTTCTCTTGAGTCCTCTATTTTTAGAGGGAAGGAGTGGAAGTTATGTTGACATCATGGGTAGTTATCTTGAAATGGGTGGTTATTTTATTACATCATAGGGAGTTAATTAAGGAAAATTATCATTTTGGGTACCTGAGGTTTGACAATATATCCTTTTGGGTACCCAAGTTTTCAATAATATCGATTCGGGTACCTGAGGTTTGACAATAGGTTCAATTTAGGTACCTCCATACTAACGGTGTTAACTTACCGTTAAGTGTGACCCACTTTGACCGGTCAAACAGGCCGGTTAAAAAAATCGAGTCCGGGTCGAATAAACGTTGAAAAGTGAAAACCCTGTCCGTTCGGTTTCGGTAGACCCAACGGGTTAAAGGATGTGAATTTTTCAAACGAGTCGGTTAGAATAAAATTTTTTCGAGTTTGGGTCCAATAAACCCTTAAAACCCAGTTCTGTTTCAGGTAGACCCAACGGGTTTAGGGATTTGAATTTGATCTTTCTTTTATTTAGTTTTTGGGTCATATATGTAAAAAATTCTCATAATTTGACACTATTGCTATAGATGTAAAGATTTTCTGGTCGGTCGAGTAAAAAACGGCTTTCTCGGTTCGGGTAAAAAAATTTAGATTCAAAACCATTATTTTTGGGTTGGATTTCGAGTCGGATTTTGACAGGTGTAGACCCACTTCTTAAAATGATCAATGACCCTAATCCATTTCACGAGTAGTATTGGATTTGCCACTTTTTTTTAAAATAATAACGACAATTATCTTTAAATACATTAGAACCGTTGATTATCTACCCGAAAGTGAACTGAGTCTTAAAGGTTGATTGGAACCGAATTCAAAAAAAAAATTATTCTAACCAACCCGTTTGACAAATTCACATCCTTTAACCCGTTAGGTCTACCGAAATCGAACGCCTGGGGTTTTCAACGTTTATTTGACCCGGACCCGATTTTTTTAACCGACCGTTTGACCGGTCAAAGTGGGTCACACTTAACGGCAAGTTAACACCATTAGTATGGAGGCACCTAAATTGAACCTATTGTCAAACCTCAGGTACCTAAATCGATATTATTGAAAACTTGGGTACCCAAAATGATAATTATTCGTTAATTAACCACCCACCACAATAGTGATTTTCTCATCATTTGAATATTCATCTCATAACTTCCATCTACTCTTGGAAATTAAAATAGGTAACAGATACCCCCTGATTTATGTGGTTGATGGCATAAACTATACAAATTATTACTACTTCGATGGCGAAATATTGATGTGGGAATCTGCTTACCAATTCATGATGCACTTGATTGATACAAAATTTCATGAAAATAAATCTAAGACCGGAACAAGGGTGGTTGTGGAGTCCACTAACTTTCTCTATGGAAGCCTTTAGATTATAGTGATTGTTTCACGACCATAAGTCTTTAGTGAAGACGATAACACAAACACTTATAAACTCTGAGAGTCTCATTTTGAACTTGAGACTCTGAGATCCGTGTCTCTCTAAAGATGCTAAGAGGCTGGATTCTCACTTTAAGACTCAGAGATCCTAAGAAGGCTGCATCCTTTTCTGCGGTAATGATGAGCATACTATAAAAGCAAAAAGGGTGCCCCCAGTAAAACACTTATAGGAGCAAAAAGGGTGCCCCCAATGTAAATGATACAACGTAGGATTATAAGAAACGATGTACTTTGATGCTCCAAGATTGCTCTGAGATCGGCTTCCATGACTGTTCTCTCTCCTCGTATCAAAGGTATAACGTGGGAATATAACAACCATGTACTTTGATGCTCCAAGAGATCGGCTTCCATGGCTCTACTCACTCCCACTGTGGTCGCCAAAAACTTATAGAGACAAAAATATGTAAACAAGCATCTGAAACCCCGTCGCAGATGGTCTAGAGCGTCAGGGAGTTGGTGATCCACTCTCCTGGGGTTGTTGGTCCTTGTGTAAACAAGGGTTCCTCGCTAACGTACGTGTGATATGCTTGAAGACGGATAAACATGAGTAAATGAGATAAAGTATCTACTACAAGAGATGGACAACGCAATCTTGAGACAAGAGATGCATGTTGAGATTAAACAGTTATAGAATAGAATACCTCCATCACAAAATGAAACTAGTTATGAAGGCTCTAAAGATACGAAGTCTACTTGCGATTTTACGCTAAAACTATGCTAAAGTAGGCTAGGCTATGCTACGATAATCTAAGATTTGATATGTCATTTTGCTGGGTGGGTTTGATCCGAGTTTCTCTCTTGAGTCCTCTATTTATAGATAGAAGGAGTGGAAGTTATGTTGACATCATGATTAGTTATCTTGAAATGGGTGGTTATTTTGTTACATCATAGAGAGTTAAGTAATCACCCACTAATACAGTAATTTCCTCTTCATTTGAATATTAATCACATAACTTCCATCTAATCTTAGAAATTAAAAAATGGCGATAACAATGTCAATTTTATCCATGATCATAAACCTAGTTACTCACTGCCACTATATATGTATGTTGTCCCACGCACTATACTGCCATTATATGAATTCTTATATTAATTTTATTAATAAAGTACGAAAGAAGTGGCTCAAAGCTGATTACCAATCATTTTTTTTCACCCAACAAGCTAGCGTTTGCATGTGAGCCACTTATTATTTCCGGTGTTGTTGAAACAAAAGCGTTTAAACAAATGAATTGAGCAATAAAAAATAATAATAAACAAAGAGTTAAACGAGGTTCATTATCGATACGATAGTTATTCACACAAATACTCTCCTTATTGATGAATCTCAAAAGACTCTTATTAAAGAACTATCTAATAGACTCTTACTTTTGTGGTTATGATCAGTGTATTCAATAACACAAGAAACATATGTATGTTAACTTATCAAGTACAAGAAGATTAGGGAAACGAAAAAACCAAGCCAAACTTGCTGCCCTTCTAAGCCCTCTAGCCAAAGTCGTCACAAATATGGGAGCAAATACCTTACGATAGGGAAAGTAGTATGGAAACAACTAGTAAGTGTCGGAGCCACATATATGCAAAGGGTAGCATTTGCTACCCCTCTTTTTCCAAAAAAAGAAAAAGCTCTCTATTTTTATCTTTAAGTGTTGTACGTGCTAGATAATGGAGTACTAGTGCTCAGGTGCTAGTGGAATAATATTACTCCGATCCTTTGTATTTTTGTGCTCTCTGCTGTTGTGTGGTTTTTCTGATGGCGTGGTGCTAGCTCGTTAGATTGTAACAGGAGGTAAGGGAGACAAAAATGGAAGCAGGGTAAAATCTTTAAGGTAGTTATTAGGAGACGGTAAGAGGAAGAAGGGAGAAACAAAGTTGCTAGCTGCATTTTACCACTAGAGGAGATGATTTGTTTAAGAAGGGAGAAACTGATGATGTTATTCAATTGTACTCAGGAAGTTAGGAAAGAGGATGAAGTCAAGTGCATGGCTTTAATTTCCCACTATACTACTATTTCCCCTTTTCTTTTTTCTAATATTGCATATTTTGTCCAATAACTAGTATCTTTATAGATTTGTAATCTTGCTTAAAGAACTAGTAATCCAATTGTCCATGTTTGTTTCATTCTAGTTTTGTAATTGGGTTTAAATAATTAGGGGGCGTTTGGTTGACACGGGGGAAAGGGAATGGAATCAAGAAAGGGTTAGAGAAGGAAAGGAAAGTGAAACCCTTTGATGAAAAGAGTTGTTTGGGTTGATTTTTTTTATTTTCATTATCTCTTTCACCATTAATTTAACACCACCAGACAAAATTAAAACACCCACCCACCACCATCTCTCCCCCACCATCAATTTTAACACCACCAGCCACAAACGAAAACACCCACCCACCATCATCTCTCCCCCCGTCGCCACCGTCTCTACCAGTATACCTCTCCTCGCGCTCTAACCTTCCCCCCCTCACCGACGCTACATGTCACATTCTCCGGCAGATCTGAGTTTGAATCGCGGTGGTTTCTGTCGGTTCGCTGGCTGGGTGGGTTATGGGTTTAGTGGCGGTGCATTTTCGTTGGATAAAGGTGGTTTTCGTTGGGTGGGTTATGGGTTTGAGTCGCTGGAGTCTGGTGGTTTTCGGGATTTGTGGGTGGTTATGAGGGAGGAATAGGGGTGGTTTTCGAGTGGAATTAGGGAGTTTCGAGGGTTATAATGGGCTTCCGGTGGTGTGCGCCTGATTTCTGACGAGGTGGTGGGCGTTTGGTGGTGTTAGAACCGGTGGTTGTGGAGGTTGGTGGGGTAGAGTTGGTGGCTGTGGCGGTTTGGTGGTGTTAGAACCGGTGGTGTGGTGGTGGGTGGGGTAGAGTTGGTGGCTGTGGCGGTTTGGTGGTGTTAGAACCGGTGGTGTGGTGGTGAGTGTGGTGGGTCTGTGGATTCTTGTTGTGGTGAAGGTGGGTGGAGGTAGTAGATGTGGGTAGGTGGAGGTGGTAGAGTAGTGGTTAGTGAGGGAGTTGGGTGGTCAAAGTAATTGGTCAAGGGTTTCCAAAACCCCCATTTGTAAGTGGAGGGGGGGTGGGGAATCAAGTTAGAGGGATTTGGGGTAATGGAGAAGGGAAAGGGAAACACAAAACCCCTCAACCAAACAACTTTTAAGGGAATGGAATCAATCTATTCCCTTTCCCTTTCCTGTAACCCCCTTACCAAACGCCCCCTTAGTGTCTAACTTACTCGTTAGACGTTTTATACAATTTTCCATTTAAATCAAAATTTTCTATTACTTTGGTGACTTTAATAAGTCAAAATCATATATATTTGACAACAAATCAACTATTACCTAAATTAGCATCTAATTAAATGTATTTATATTTTTCGAATATTGCACAAATAGGCAACATAACGCCTGTTGTCCCAAGCTTTTCTCTAACATTTCAATATTTGTTCAGTTCACTTTACTTCAATTTAGGTTAATTAATTTAGTTTAGGTCAATACAATTCAATTAAGTTATTTTTTTTCAACCAATGATAACAGGCCCTAAGTCTATGTGCAACTTTTCAACTCCAATCTTTTTGTCGCAAATAAAATTACGTTCTCTTCAGTATTTAAACAGACTATGTCCATATTGAATTTGTTTTCCCATTTCACAGGAATCAAGTAGAAGTATATCTCCTTTACTAAAGTCCTCTAAAGTTGTAGTTGAATCTTTGTAACTTTTGTACATAAAGTTTATGGCCTTTGATATACTCGCTATTACTATCGCTAAAACAACGCTACCCCTTTCTTAAAATCCTAGATCCATCACAGTGATTTAATTATGTGATTTGAGAAAAGTTTCTAGTTAAGCTTTGTGTAGCACATGACATATTTTAATTTGAATAATAGAAACAAATTAACAAATAACTTTTTCTTTTTATTCTAAAAAGATTAAATTATAACAAAATGTCTTGTGCTAAACTTGATAAGCCTCATGATGTGATGAATAATGGTATGAGTTCAAAGTTGAATAATTGGAGTGATTCTATGTGGTAAGTCTACCAGGTGTTAATGTGTGGCTTTAGGTGTGGACCGTAGGGTAGTGATAGTTCGTTTGCTTTCAACTCGCTACATTTCTAACTAAACGAACCCGTAAAAATCGTAATGTGATACAATTGCCTCAGTTTGCACTTTTATAGATAAAATGTATTGACTAAAAAGAATAATGCTCAGTGTTTGAGTATATCTATCAGCTTTATTTCCAACTAGTCCTATGACTTCCATTGAGAAAGTTTAGTAATCTTGAAGAAATGGGTCATAATTCCATAAGGTTTCGATGTAAGGCAACTTTTGTTCCCTTGTATCATATTAACTTGGAGCTTTGCACAAACGGAAGTTAGACTTCTCTATAGCAGTGAAAGGATTAATAGACTTTCAAGACCAATACTCAAGTATATGAATTGAAAGTGTGCTAGTTCAGCTCTGGACAATACTTTACTCTCACATTTCACTATTCATTCATTTCATTTAAATTTAGCTTAGTTTACTTAAATTCAAATATGCTATTTTCGGCCGAAGAAAACGGCCCCTAAATCCATGTACCAGACTCCCAAACCTAGTAAATGACAACCACACGAGTCACAAGAATATGGACGATGACAAACCAAATTTGGGTGAACTCAAGAAATTCGGTCCACTAGAGTTCAGATACTCCTCTTTTTCGGGAATTATGATAAACATTATTCATTCTAACGATAGTACATGTTACATAATGAAAACATGAAACAATATATACTCATGTATCACAACACATCATTGTTCTCATTCATAAACTGCTAACAATAAATCATACGTTTATCATAACTACTATGCTTTGACAATAATGTCAGCAGACACATGCATGTAGGTATGGAGATCCTCGTTTTTCAATTTCTCCATTCATCTCATTTGATATTGAGAAGCATAAATATAATTGTCCCAAAAGGAACATTAATAAATAATCTAAGCTTAAGGAAAAAAGGCTAATAAGACAATCGTATTTATTATAAATACATATAACAATACAAGCGTTCATGTTCTAATTAAGATTATAAAAAAGTTAAATAAAAAGGGTAATACATAATAATGTTTATAGATAAAAAGAGTTATAATCCAAAAGCACCATCTTCAGGTCCAAATAAAAGAGCTTGGTTTATCTTGTACCACCTGAAAATCGTGATATAGCACAATTTTTTTCATATAAGTTTTTAGTTATTGACAAAAGTTGAAATAAAGCTCCATTGAAAGAGCATGTGATCACAGAGATTGAGAGAGAATGAGTAGAGAGATTTCTGTGTAAACTAAATCTTAGTGATTGAAATGAAAAGGAGAGCTACAGCTCTTATTTATAACAAGCTAAGATGCTAGATAGTTTGTTAACACTCTAACAAACTCTAACGAATTAACTCGGCTCTAACAAACTAACAAAGCTAGCTAAGCTAACTAACTAAGCTATTTAAGATATCATTTTATGTAACTATAGTTAAGACTATTACATAGCTCATTAGCGCATTATTTCATGTGATATGCTCAACCCCCCCCCCTCACACTAGGCTGTGGAGAGAACAGGCCAAGTTTGGAATGGAGTGTATTAAACTGAGAAGATGGCAAGATCTTAGTAAAGACATTAGCAAACTGGTTTGTGGTAGGAAGATAAGAGAGTTGAATGATACCTTCAAGCACTTTATTCCTTGTGAAATGACAATCAATGTCAATATGCTTAGTCCTTTCATGAAAGACAGGATTTCAAGCTATGTATAATGCTGATTGATTGCCACAGTGAAGAGTGATAGGCTTGAGATTGTTAAAACAGTATATGCCTTGGCCTTTAGTATGAGAAACATAACTGAAGAAGAGTAGAAAAATGGGATGTTGTAGGGAGATGCATATATTGACTGAGAGTCTAAATAGTATATGCTAAATCATGCCTGGTATGAGTGAGGAAGTTAAGTTTCCCAACAAGGGTTCTATATAGAAGAGGATCAGGAAGAGGTGTACCGGTAGAAGAATTTAATTTGAGATTTAAAGTTAAAGAAGTAACAATAGATTTAGGAAAAGAGAGATTATGATCAAGAGAATATTGGAGGAGTTCATTAGTGAATTTAGCTTGGGTAAGGACTAAACCATCATGAAAATGACGGACTTCAATACCAAGGAAATAAGAAAGGAGGCCAAGATCTTTAATACTAAAGGTATGATGAAGATGTTGTTTAAGAGCATCAATAGCAAGCTTATCAGTACCTGTAAGGATAATATCATCCACATACACAACAACATAAGTAACAGAAGTGCCTTGTTTCTTAATGAACAAAGAATAGTAATTCTTTGATTGGATAAAACCTTGATGATGGATCTCATGTAAGATCTTAGCAAACCACTATCTAGACGCTTGTTTAAGGCCATAGAGACTCTTATTAAGCTTGCAAACTTTGCTAGAAGGATAGGATAAACCCTCTGGAATCTTCATACAAACATCCTCAATCAGATCACCATGTAAAAAAGCATTATCAACATCCAATTGGTATATAGGCCAAGATTTATTAGTAGCAAGAGCCAAAAGACATCTGATAATAGTCATTTTCACAACTGGAGAAAAGTTCTCTTGATAATCAATCCCATAGTTTTGATTAAAACCCTTTGCAACCAATCTGGCTTTATACCTCTCTATACTGCCATCTAATTTTAGTTTGATTTTGTAAACCCATTTAGATCCTATGGGTTTGACACCTTGTGGGAGAGCAACTACATCCCAAGTATGAGTGTCAATGAGAGCTTGTAGCTCTTTGTTCATAGCAGCAACCCAAAGAGGATCTTTAACAACAAAAGAATAAGAAAGTGGTTCAATATGAAGTGTAGGAAGTACAAGAATAGAAGTGTTTTTAACAAGGTTACACCAATGAGTAGTGTTTGTTTTCTAGGTTTGAAAGAACAAACATAATCTTTAAAATGAACCGGTGTTCTGTGAGGTCTAGAAGACACTCTTACAGGAGGAAAATATTCAATGAAATCAACTATTAAGTTAGGAGAAGAAATAGGAGGTGGTGTAGGAGTCTCAAAATCAGAAGAAGAATCATAATGAGAGATATTAGGAGAGGTACGAGAGGAAGAATAGATGGGAGATGATATAGCTTGACGAATAAGTGGTTGTGGTGAAAGTACTTGATGTGTTGTAGAAAAAAAAAGGAGAGGGGAAAATTAAATCATCTATGATGGTTCAGTTGAATGAGGAAGGAAAAATTGTATAGGTTTGGAAGTAGGGTTAGAAGAATAATAAAAAGGAAAATGTTGTTCATGAAAAACAACATCCCTAGATACTACAATTTTGTGAGAATCAAAGTTAAGGAGTTTGTACCCCTTTTGAGATGAAGAGTATCCAATGAACGCATGAGGAGTAGCTCTTGGCATTAATTTGGTTCTATGAACTTTGGAGGTAGAGACAAAACATAAACAACCAAAAAACTTTAAGAAGATCATAATTGGGAGGTTGTTTAAAAAGTTTCTCATAAGGGGTGATGAAAGAAATGTTGCTTAGTGGCATTCTATTGAAGAGAAAAGATGCTGAAAGAACACACTCACCCCAAAACTTAGAAGGTAGGTTTGCTTGAAAATACAAAGCCCTAACAGTTTCTAACAGATGTTGATGTTTTCTTTCAACTATCCCATTCTGCTGAGGTGTATCACTGCAACTTGTTTGATGATGTAGACCTCTGCGAGGTAGATTTATTTCATAGATCCTTCACACAACTCTTTGGCATTATCAGTTATTATACTCTGAACATTAGAATTGAATTGAGTGTGCATATAAGAAAGAAAATTGTCTAAGATAGACACTGAATCAGTTATGGATTTCATAAGATGAACCCAAGTCAATCTACTGAAATCATCTACAATTGTAAGAAAGAGTTTACATCTAGTATATGTAGAATCAATATAAGGCCCCCATACATCTAAAGGTAGTAACTGAAAAGGTCTATCAGTTTTAATACTACTAGTAGGGTAATATTGCCTATGTTGTTTGGCTTGTGGGCAAATTAGACAGAAGTTACTGAGCGTAACAACTTTTGTAGTGAACTCAGGCTTGATATGCCTCATTTGAGTAAAAGGTAGATGCCCGAATCTGAAATGAAGTAGCTTGATCTGTTGATCCAGAGTAGTAGTTGTACAAGAAATGGCAGGATGATGATCTTTTGTGTGTTGAGTAGTACTTCGAGTGAAATATAGTCTACCTTTGGCTTCACCAAGATGCTTGTTCAGGTGAGATCCCTGAATCAAACAACCATTGGGAGTAAATGTGATGGTACAACAAATGTCTTTGCACAATTTTAGAACTAAGATCAGATTAAACTTGAAATCTGGCACATATAGAACATCTGTCAATGAAAGAAAGTCATTGATTTTGAAACTTCCTATGTGTTTGATCTTGACTATTTTGCCATCTGGTATGGTTACTGTATAAGTTTTTCTAATACAAACCCTATAAGATCTAAATAAAGAAAGATCACAACACATATGATCAGTTGCACCACGGTCAATTATCCAGTTTAAACCAACATTGGATAACAAATAGAAATTACCTGCAACTATAGCTGATTCATTATGTGTTTCTTGGTGTTTTTGTGAATTTCCAAGCAAATGAAGAAGCTGATTGTATTGCTCAGTTGTGAGATTGTTGACAACATTGGAAGTTTGGATCGAAGCTTTATGATTCTGCTGATAAACTAGATTCTTGGATGATGTGTCATTTTGAGACATTAAATCACTCTGGCTATATGCTGTTGTTCTCTTTTTTGAGATGCCAACCTATATGTTGGGGGATAAACATGTAACTTCCAACATCTTTCAGTAGAATGCCCTGCTATTTGACAATGCTCACAAAAATGTGCAAAGTTTCTCTTGTTTCGACTCATATTCTTGTTAGAAACTCTCTCGTTTTGTCTTTCATTCTGACTATGAGATCTATAATTTCTCTTCTCAGTAAAACTTCTTCTATCAGCAGCAAATGCTAGGGATTCTGTGTTGCTAGATGAAAATTTAGCAACCTCTTTATGTTTCTCTTCTTGAACTAACAATCTATATGCTTGTGTAACAGCCGGTAATGGTTGCATCAAGAGAATATTGCCTCTAACATATGAGAATCCATCATTTCGCTTCATTAAAAATTGTACTAATCTCTCATGTTCTCTAAGTTTCACCAGTTTTGAGTAGTGTTGCAAGTATAACTACCACAGGTACATATTGCCCATAGATTTACAACATCTAACTCATCCCATAGCATTTTCATTTGTGTAAAATACTCAACTATCTTGTGATTATCTTATGTTAACTCATTTAGATTTTGTTGTAAAGTAAACAATTGAGGTCCAGAAGTACATCCATACCTCTCTTCTAAATCAAGCCAAATCTCTCGTGTTGTTGATAGGCTAAAGTCGTATCACCTCTCAAAGATAATTCCTACAGTCCTCTAACAATGGTAGTAAAAGGAGGTAGGGTCGAATCCACAGAGAGACGGAGTTCTAAGTTAATATTCAGCTAAAAAGCTACTTCAGACAAGATCAGATAGAAACAGCTGAACTAATAATTAACTACTAGAAAACAATATAAAGTGGAATTTTATTCTATGAAATAAAGGTCTAGGGAATTAGTTCGGTCCACCATGCTTATAACAATCAAAGGATCAAACAACTATCAGAACCTAGGTCGAGAATCGATAGATTAGAACAATGTCAAGGTATGGTTAAGTCTCAACGTCCATAATTCAACATATGCAGCATGTTCACAAACATAATCAGAATTACTGGTGTGTACTAGGCCTCTAAAAGTAAGACAGATATGTGCAAACAATTATTAACCTCAAGTAATCAAAGAAACTGCACAATAACGTTAATTACTCAATAAGAACAAATCACACCATAACCTATCTCATCAAACCCTAGAAACTAATAGCAATTCAAATAATCATGGTATAAACATGGCTTCCCTATCTAAATCCCTAGAAATTAAACTACTCACTCATAATTGAATTGACAATAATAAAACTAATTTGAAACCCTAATAATTGCATCATGAATGATTAAATAATTAAACTAAGCAATTAAAGTAATTAAAAGAGATTAGGGTAAGAAAAAATACCAATTGACAGAAAGCAGGAACTTTTATTGAAATCGAATAGGTTCAATCACCTTTAATCTAATCTAGAGTGTTTAGACTAAAATAAAGCTAAACTAAGAACTATGGGAAAACTAGAATGAAAAGATGTCTCTAAAAAATAATGAAGGATAGCTATTTATAATAGCCCAAAGTCTCATTAAAAAAAGATAGAATTTCGGAAAAGAGTTGTCCGTGCTTCAGGCCCGATCGGGTCAAACCCCGCCAGATCGGGTGGGTAAACTAAAATTCTGCATCAACTTGCGAAGGCCGTATCTCTCAAACCAGACGTCCGATTGGGGCGTGTGACCTATCATTGGAAAGCTATTGAAGTCTAGAAGCCAATCTAATTGGAATTTCTGGATTATCAATTTTCTATCAAAAGTTATAATAAAAATAGTGAAGGTGTGTCAGTTTTAGCACTTCTTTCACTAGCTCTTTGCTTCATTCCAACTCAAAATTGTCCCAAACGGATGCATTGTGATCCTTGCGCAAGCTACCTTCATCTTCAATGATTAATAGGCTACATCCTTGGTACTCATGATCACTTTGTATCAAAATAACCTAAAAATCATCGAAACACACAAACGGGGAGTAGTAGAGCACAACTTGTTTAATTCATGCCATTATGCACCTAAGTGCTCAAAAAGGAGTTCTAAATGCAATCTAAATGCATCTAGAAACTATATATAAATGTGATACATCAAACTCCCCCAAGCTAAACCTTTGCTTGTCCTCAAGCAAATAAAACATGAACATGGAATAAATTGCCTCACCCCATAGATAAAAAACAATCAAAGCTCAAAACGTTTTCAAGACTAAGAATCGTTCAAGCAGGCAAAATTCAAGTTTTGCTAATCAAATCCATCCAACCACCAATCATCCAAGCAATTTATCAAATTCAAGCATCCACAAGGCATACAAGTCCTGAAAAGGCTTCTCACAATGGTGTCACTCCAATCTACTTTGTGGCAGGCAAAGAATATGCCCGAACACTCACCAACCCGACCATAAATACCCTTCCCACTCACACTCTCATGTGTTTAAGAAGGTTCAATGACGCTCATCCTAGTCAAGTCGACTCAATTAGCAGACATACTCTTTAACTTTGACAAACTGACTCGAAATCAATCAAATGAACACTGCAGACACAAGCTCAAGAGGACTTTAGAGGGTTGTAATGGGGCTTAGGTAAAAGGTAGGGAATACTTTTGGGCAATGTGGTGGAAAAACCAAGAAAGGGGGAGCATGAATCATTCAAACAAGGCCTAAGATGGCCTACACAACTCCCAACAACACCATAAAACCATGTAAAGTAACCCAACTCTCATAAATCAATGAAAAACTCATGACAAACCCATTTTTTCAAGCAATGAAGCGACTATTTCTATAAGAACGTACGTGAATGAAAAAACTTCGAATGCTTCTGAACCTTTATTTCATTTTTCTGAACTTCATTCACGCAACTCTAAAATTGCTTTTCCTTTTTCTCACCCTCAAGCCACAACAAATACACTTTTAATTCCTCAACAAACAAACCAAACCATGAAACTAATCTCAAACTCAACCCATACAAAAGCTCCCCCAAGCTAGGCTTGGAAATAATATGAAATGAAGGCTTTGGGCTCATAATAGGGGTTTAAGTAACACGAAACAAGTCATTAGGCTCAGCGGGGCTAAGGAGGATAAAAATATATCAAAAATTCACTTTGAAGCTCAAGAATAAGACAAAAGAACGCCTCTATCACAACAGATGCTACAAGTCATCAAACATCAGACAAGTACGAAGTCAAAGAACATATAATACATGCAATTATTTACGAAGTCAAAGAACATATAATACATGCAATTATTATTAAGTTTCATAAAATTTAAGAGTGAAATGAGTATTTACTAGATTGTTATTAAGAATCCTGTTTGTCACTACACCCCATCTTAGGTCACTACTTCCCTAGATATCTCACGTGGAGCACATATGATACATGCAATAAAAGAATGTATTCTTCACATACTATTATATCACAAATATGCTTTGTAATCGCACCTCTGAGTTACCACTTTCCTAGTTGGCAACATATAACACATAAGATAAATGTAATCAAATAATATATTGTATACATTTTATTATAATGAAAATTTGTTTTTTGATTTTGTATCTACGGTCACCAATTTACTAGACGACTCACGAAGAGCATATAAGATACATGTAGTTAAATAGTTTATTATCTACAAACAATTATAATGAAAATTTTGTTTTCGATTGCTCCCTTTAGGGTCTCTAATTCCTTTGACGACCCATGCTTAGCAGTACGTAAGATATATACAATAAATAAATGTGGTATTTTCTTCCTACTATAATCAGAATTTTCTCCATGATTGTTCCCATCCACAATCACCGGTTCATTGGAGGGCCCATGGAAGCATTTTAGTTACATATAGTAGTATGAACAATGTTATATTGAGGAACCGCTTTGTGATTGCGCTCAATCAAGGGTCACTATTTCCCTAGTCAACTCTCGACAACACTTAACGTACATTCACATAAATAAAGTATTATCTGGAAGCTATTCTAATGATAATTTGCATTGTCATTGTGCGTCATTTAGGGTGATCATTCCCTAGACGACCAAACAAAGCACATAAGATATATGTAGTAAAATGACATTGTATTTATACACTGTTATAATGCGAATATGCTTTGTGATTGAGACTTTAGGGTCGCAACTTCCCTAGTTGGCCCATGGAAAGCCCATTAGATAAATGTAATAAAATAATACAACATCTACACTCTGTTATAATAAAAAAATTTGATTTATGACTTTTCCTTGACAATCACCAATTCCATAGAAGGCCCATGAAAGCATGTAAGATACATGCAACCTGTACACTGTTATTAGAATTCGCTTTGTGATTGCGTTTAATCAAGGGTCAATACTTCCCTAGTCAATCCACGAGAGCACTTACGATAAATACCATAAAATGGTAAGATCTAGAATGTATTATAAAAGTAATATCTAGACACTATTATAATGATGATTGCTTTGTAATTGCACTCCATGTAGGATCATTAATTCCTTAGATGGCCCACGCAAAGCACATAAGATATACGTAATAAAATGATTATAATGAAAATTTGTCGTAAAATAATGTCTTATATGTACAGTGTAGGAACTTGAATTTTCATTATGATTGCATCCTATCTAAGGTCACCGATTTCCTAGACGTCCCATGGAGAGTACATAAGATATGTGCAGTCTAATTATGTATTATCGAGTGTAGTAATGAAATTATAACTTCATGTATCTGAGATCTATGCATATGTATTTTTATTTATATTCACTATTATTTAGATATATATATAGAGAGAGAGTCATAGAGCAAATATAGTGATTAGAAATTTGTTTTTTCTTTATCTTACAACTTCACTTAATGAGCGTAAGTGTGGTATTTATTTAATCATATAGTATGATAAATTTCGTAGATAACATGAAAAACTTACGAAAAAGGACTAAGTTTTTATATAATTTAAAGAGCATGAAAGTATTATACATAAGAGGACTAATATAATTATAAAGGCATGAAGATAATGAACATACCCATTAAGTATTATTCTTTCTTTGTAAATTGACTTGTACAAGCTTCAAGCCCGTTGTTGACAAAAATCTTCAAGGAAACTTCGTAGTCTCAGCTCACATAAATCAAACCCGTTCAATGATAATATTAATATCAATACAATGTCAACATTAAACTAAAAAAAGTATGATTTAAACAAAATTAGGGTAGTATCCATATTTTATCAATGATTATTATCTGCATTTTGATGTCCTAGTTACGCAAGCAGATAAGTCGACATGAAAATAATAAATAATTAGATTAGCTTATACTCCCTCCTTTTTTTCTAATATGTACATTTTTTTCATTTGGGGTGTTTTTTTTTCAATTGGCACACTTTTACCTTTTTCTATAAATGAAAGATTCGCCCACCTAATTATTACACTTCTCTCATACTTTTTCTTTCCTTCTCTCTATCTTTTTCACTTTTTCCTTACTTTTATTATCCTTCTCTCTTACTTTTACACTTTTTCCATGGTCCGTACGCAAAAGCAAATGTACATATAAAAAACGGAGGGAGTATTCAATTTAGAGTGAAATAAGTATTTAGTAAATTGTTATTGAGAATCTTATTTGTCATTGCACCCCATCTAGAGTCACTACTTCCCAAAATACCTCACATAGAGCACGTAAGATTCTTAAAATCAAATATTTATTTATTTTATAATTATCCAAGATAATGTAACTACACATCTAGAGTAACTACACCACCTATAATGCTCCTTCTTGTAACAATAAATAACATATGAAAATCTTGAAGTTGTCATAACTAATAACAACTTCATTAATTTTTATATATAATAAGATAATACGAAAGTATTATACATAAGTAGACTAATATGATTATATGAGCATGAAGATAATGAACATAGCCATTAAGTTTTGCTCTTTGTAAATTGAGTTGTACAAGCTTCAAGCTCATTGTTAACAAGTCTTCAAGGAAACCTCGTAGTCCCAGTTCACAAAAATTAAACCTGTTCATAATAATGAGTTTCAATGTAATGTTAATATTAAACTAAAAAAGGTATGATTTAAATGAAAACTAAACTAATGATTATCATCTACATTTCGATGCCCTAGTTATACAAGCAGGTAAATAGGTATGAAAATAATTAATCATTTGATTAACTTATACTTAATTTAAGAGTTAAATAAGTATTTACTAGACTGTTATTGTGAATCTTTTTGTCATTGCACCCCATATAGGATTACTACTTCTCTAGATACCTCACATAGAGAATGTAAGATCCTTAAAAATATATATATATTTTTACTTTAAAATTGTTAAAAGATAATGTAACTACACATCTAGAGTAATTACACCACCTAGAATGCTCCTTCTTCAAACAACAAATAACATCTGATATTTTAAAGTTGTCATAGCTTATAACAGCTTTATTCATCTAATTTTTTTCCTTCACCTTTTTCACTCACATAAAAGGCTCTCTTTTATAATTGAATAATGGCCCTGTTTGGCAAACAGAGGTTAGAGTTTAGCTGTCAGAGTTTAGAGTTTGCTATTAGAGTTTTACCTTTTTTGTTTAGTGGATTTGACTGAGTATTTGACTGCTGTTTGTATAATTGTGTTTGGTAACACTTAACTGTTTGATAAAAATTGATGAGTATTTTATAGTGTGAAATGACAAAAATAGACATTATTAACAATATTATTTATTATTATTATTTGTTAACTATACCCACACCCACCGAAATCACTTTCCCTCATTTAGTTTCAATGACTACCCACATCCAATGACCCAACCCTTTCTCTCTCCTTATCTCATCATCTCTCATTACCACCACCATAACTTCCTTTCTCCTAATTTCATCTCTCACGGCTTATCCACCATAAACCACCATGCATCCACCAAAATCAACCACCACCTCCCATTTATGTACAACCACATAAATCAACCACCAACCACGCCAAACAAACACTACCCGTTTTTTGCAAACAACCACCATCACAATCTTTTCCCTCTACCTCAATCACAATCACAGTCTCCTATCTGGGATTTTTTATCAATCTTTATTTGGATATCTGGTTGAATCTTTGGCTGCTTTTGGTATTTTTGGTGTTGCTTTCTAATTTTTTTTGGGTACGATTTTTGGTGGTTTTCTAAGTGTTTGTTCAGTCGGTGGTGTTTCGAGGGTCTCGTTTTTTGGTGGTATTCTGGGTAGTAAAGGTTTTTTGGGTGGACATCGGTGGTGGTGGTTGTGGTGGTGGATCTCACTGGTGGTGGTTACGATGGTGGATCTCGGTGATGGTGACAGTCAAGTGTTGGTGGCTTTGCATTAGGTTATGATGATAAGTAATTATGGGTAAAATGGTCATCAAAATTTTTGTTTTGGAAAACTCTGAAGTAAACGCTGGGTTATGCAGCATTTTGGTTTTAGAGTTTTGACCCCCCAAAACTCTTTGCAAAACTCTTTCTCACCAAACATCAACATTAGAGTTTTGACCGGTCAAAACTCTTGAATAGTTTCAAAACCTCTAAAAGCTCATGAAAAAGCTTGGTGCCAAACAGGGCCAATGCCTGCTAGGTATAGCGTTAAAAATTCAAGAATTTGTTGTCAATCTATCAGGTTGCTTTTAATGGTATAACCTTATAAGCTTTAATGTTTCCGCATCTCAACTCTATAATGTTGATTGTTGAAAATTAAAAGTACCCATATTGAAAGTCTTGTATCTAATTCCATGATAATAAGGCCCAAATCCACGCAGGACCACACCAATGACAACTAACTCATGTACTTGCATAAGTTCAACATTTCGATAAATCACATTATCTCACACTTATTCAGAACGTGGTATGAAAAATCTATATATTTTTGGTATAGTAAGTACTATTACAATAGTCAATAGGTAAGAGATTAAATATATGCAACTCCATAATTCTTTAGTAAAGAAAAGAAAAGAGCGCTAATTGTTTTTTCTCTCAAAGTCAACAACACAAACCATGCTATTAATGTCAACAACCTGCACCTAATTAATCCCATGAAGTAACCTTAGCATGAACAGGACACGGATATCAACACATATGCATATGTTAGCATAAAGTGTAACAACCCAAAAAGAGTTAAACTATACGAACCACCATGTTTACACGCAGATGTTGTCGTTCTCTCTCCTACTCTCTCACTCTCGCTAAAAAACTTAACCAGCAACTCATGAATCAACTATAACTAGTACTACATGCTCCTTCTTGTAACTACACTTTTAATTGTCCCACCTCACTAGTCACTCCCACGGACCCCTCTGTTCATGCCTTCCATGAAGGGAAGATAATGTTACGGCAACTGTCCTTAGTCCATAGTCCGTACGTACGCGTTCCCATCTGGCGGCACCGGTGATGATAAAGTTGTAGGGTTGTAGGAGTATCTGAATAATTATGCTACCACTAATCATAGAAATGTTAGTGCCCTTAACGATATTGTAGTTACTAGTCCACTCAATTTTCGAACCCATAAAATTCCTCCCTCTAATCTCCACGTCAGTGAAACTATAATGTTCTCACATATAATTTATACTATCACAAATTCTCATTCAACAATCAACACTATCCTCAGAAACACAATACATTTATAGTATAATACAAATGAAGATACATTATAGTTATAAGACTAGCTAGTCACTTTAATTTGTCTTAGATTCTCATAACTTGGCATATAATATAATTCTACTCAAATAAAAAATTATAGTATAATACAAATGAAGATACATTTAATTGTGGGTAGATAAGATAAAGAGATGAAAGTGAACAAGAAGAAGAAAGGAGAACCTGAGGCATTGGAGCATATATATCCTTCTGTTGGGTCGCTGACTTATCTTCTTGTTCTTCTTGATTAGTTGCATATCTTCCAACCACAAGCTCCATTGCAATTTGCAACCCTCATTTACAAAGAAAAAGGACAGACAAGAAAAGGGGTCAGTGGGTTTAGTGGGAGGAAGAGAAGAGAAGAACGACAAAGAAGAAGTACATGATCCTGGGTTTAGTGGGAGGAAGAGCTCAGAGATTCTCTGAATTTTGATGTAAACCAAACAAGAGTACAAATGATGTGAATTGTGATGTAACACAAAAGAGGAAAGCACATGCCTCTTTCTTTTACTTTTATAAAGGAGTAGTACATATTATTCCCCAATCCATAAATAGAAAACTTAAAGAAATGCTCTTGGTTTAAATTTTCTATTTATGGATTGGAGTTGGGCCCTGATTTGCTTGGGAGTTGTGGTGAACTAGTGGTATCTCAATTTTGTATGATGGGTAAAGATGAACCACCATATTCCCTTACAACTTACACTTTTCCTTCCCTTTCTTGAAAATGTGTAATCCTCTTGGTTTTAAGTCTCTAACTAGTCTCATAGTTCATTTAGATAATTTTTTGAGGGGAATTTGATGGATATCTGGTTCAATGCAGATAAAGCATTAGCTTGTGTGTATAATGTTATTGTACAAAGAGGTATTTGGTTTAGCAAAAAAAAAAAGGAAATGGTTAGCGAAATAATCAATCTCTTAATGTTGACTGTTATGCAAAGTAAAGAGACGGATTTTTTGTCAGAAACCCCCTCTAACTTTCAACTTATTGAAAACAACTCCCAGGATCTTTCACTTTTAAAATTAACTTCCCTAACCTTTCTAAAGTTGTTGGTTGCACACCCAAAAGTTAACTCTGTTAAAATTTTCCGTCTATTAGGGTCCACTAACACATTTTCCCTCTTAAAACACATGTTGAAATTACTAAGATAACCCTCAGTAACTCCACCTCAACTAATTTCCCTCTCTCCTCCACTAACTGTTGATGATCCTCTTTTCCTCTTAATTTTGTGAATTTCACCCTTTGCTCTTTTTCTCATGTCTTGATTGTTTGCTAATTCAGTCTTGAGGAATGCCACTTCATGGTTCAATAATCTCTTCTCCAAAAGAAGTTCATTGGTTAGAACACTTTGCCACTCCACCATTTCTTTGTCCTGCCATTCAAAAAAAACCACACCCATCTCTTCCACTATGAAAATTTGAGAATTTGCAAGCATAAAACTTCCTTCAGGATTATCATTAGTCCAAGACCTCAACACTTTAGCTGCAATCCCACGCTTGCATTTGATAGCCATCTCTTACCTATTCCAAGAAATTCAGTAGTCAAAGAACAATTGAGCATAATTCCAGGTAAAATCAGCACCACCCAACTACAATTACATAAGTATAAGTCATGGTTCAACATTAACAAACCCTAATTTCACAATTTCCCCAAATTTAAAGTTCCATTTAAGGATTTTTGATATGAAATTACAAACCCTAATTCTTAAAAAAGAAACCCTTTATGCAAGAACAAAATTTACCTGATATTGTACAACTTTAATTTCAACAATTTGGGGATTAAATTTAAATTAGGACTTCGAGTTGATTGGGAATGCAAATTTGATGCTCAATTGGAATTGGGTTGAAGAACTTTAGAAATGTTACTGTTGTGTTGAATTGGAATTGGAAGGTGCTAGTTATATAAAGCTGTTAGTGGGCCCCAATAGACGGAAAATTTTAACAGAGTTAACTTTTGGGGGTGCAACCAACAAGTTTAGAAAGGTTAGGGAAGTTATTTTTAAAAGTGAAAGATCCTGGGAGTTGTTTTCAATAAGTTGAAAGTTAGAGGGGGTTTCTGACAAAAAATCCTAAAGAGACCCCCTTATGAAATTAAAACTTGGCATAAATGGTTTCTTTGGTTATATAAAAGACCACCTATTGCAAATAAGTGGTTTCTTAGCCTTCTTTAATTAATACTACCTCCGTTCCATATGTATTGCAACATAGGGAGTTTTACGCCTCCCAACGCACTACTTTAGACGCTAATATCTCTAATTTTATTTAAGTAAAAATTATAAAAAGTAGATATTAATTAAGCATATATCGAGACGAATCTAACAAGATCCCACATGGCTATATTTATCCTTGTGTATAAATCACAAAAGAGGGTCAAAGGGTAGTGTATGAATAGTGCAAAATGTCAAAGGTTGCAATACCTATGGAACAGAGGTAGTAATACTTTTCATACATTTAAATAAATTACCTGTTCTAGATTAATGGTCTCTTCTTTATATCTAAAAAAAGCACCTCTATATCTTATCCTTAGGACCACCTCTTGGATGGTTTCTAAGGGGGGTAATTCGGGAATTTTTTGCGTCTTTTTATAGTAGTGGAAGTAAGCCCAGAAATGTCATTAAAATGAAATCCTCAGCAAAACAATCAAATATTACTAGTACTACAATAATTCATTCAAAACTATCCTAAGCAACGCAATAAATAAGCTTAGTCACTTTAATTTGTCTTAGAATCTGAAAACTTAGCATATAATATAATTCTACTTAGATAAAAATTGATACTATAATACAGATATCATCTTAATTGGGGACATTTAGTTGAAGATCCAAAGAAGAAAGAAGAACCTGAGGCGGGTCGCTGGAATGAACGGCAGGGAGACTTGTGTTGGGTTGCTGAAAATGTAAGATACATCTAATTAAATGTAAGATACATTAGCTTTGTAATAATATTCCTTAATAGTATCTTACCCACATATCAAGTTCTAATATTTGTATTAATATTCTACAACAAAATCAAATTTATGAATTATGACTATAGGAATGATTTTACCCATTTTTTGTTCTCATGTTTAAATTTCTTCTCTCATCCTTAGCTTGGTATTGAGGAAACTTTAGTAGTGATTAGTACCTAAATTGAACCTTTTACGTATCTTTGTTAAGCTAAGCAAGGAATGAAACAAAGCATCCTATGTAAAGATATATATTATTCAGTTAACACCTTAATCTCCTAATCCACCCATAACCAAGCACCATTATCACCAAATTACCAGTAAGGAATAGACGAGCAAACGAGAGATAGAGAAACAAACCTGTAGCCGTTGGCAGCAATGACAACCATTTATATGGTGGTAATCCAATAAATCCGTATCACTGCCCACTTAGGCCTCCGTATCACCGCCAACCATTTCAAGCCCTTCATCTATGGCAATTGGCATGGCTCCTTTCTATCTCCTCAATCTCAATACATGACAACATGACAGGGTGGGTTTAGTGGGAGGAAAAGAAGAGATGAGTGAAAAGAAAGACACATGAAATGGTGAAGTAATTACAACACAGAGGGATAGCCGAGATTCTCGGGTGAAAGTGATAAATTTCTTTTTTACTTTTCAGAAAGTAGACTCTATAAAAGAGTGTACTATGATTATTCATCTTGGGTTCGTGGTATTCTTCAGGTTTCAGTGGTGATTGTCTTTTAAGGCTCTTCGATTATGTGCTGAAGGTATATATGCACTAATAATAAAGGACTGAAGTGGGGGACCACAATTACATATTTCCCTCTAATCCTACTACTACTACCCTGTACTACATATTACTTGGGAAAACCAAACAAATGTGAATTTGCTCAAAAGTGATATTCTCCTAAGTGTCAATAATAGGAGAGTCATACATGCATGTGAAAAATGAATTAGACTCCAGCAGTCTCCAACCATATCTTATCAATAGCACGGTCACGTTTATAATTATAGCATGATATAATTTATAATTAGATTTACTGAAAACAACTGAACTGAACTGAACTGAACTGATTGGCGCTGAACTGATTGGCGCTGAACTGAACTGAACTGAACTGAATTGAATTGAATTAAATTGAATTTAATAAATATATATATAATATTTAAACAATAATAATATGAATATTAAATAATAATTATGAAGATGGGTAATAATAATGAATAATTATTAATGAATAATAATAATTGTATTTTGGACATTTTTAAATGATAATTATAAATAAATAATATTAATAATCATAAATTAATAATAATAATGATTAATGATTATAATGATAATTAATAAAAATTATTTTATAGTCTTTGTATTAATATATTAATACCTGATGATGATTATATAATAACAATAATATCTTAGAATTAAATTAATAGTACTATTTTAATTATTAGATTTAATTATATATTAATATTTAGTAACAAAATAATGATTGGGTCGGACTGTGCAAAATAACATCATAAATCATTTTAACGTGATTTGATTGGATTATGGGCTGAAAACGCGGGTTTGTTTGTGTTTTTAACCTAAACCATGTTCCTCCATAATGATACTAGTAATAATAATGAATAAAGCTATAATAAAAAAATTGTATACAAATAATAATAATAATAATACTTAATAATAATGATATAAAAATAAATAATAATAATATAATAATAATAATAAAAGCAATTAGTAAAATAAATTAGACCAACATAATAATATTTAACAAAATAGTTATAAAAGAACTGAAGAACTGAACTGAACTGAACTGAAGAACTGAACTGAACTGATTGGAACTGAACTGATTGGAACTGAACTAATTGGAACTGAACTGAACTGAACTGATTGGAACTGAACTGAAATGAACTGAACTGATTGGAACTGAACTGAACTGAACTGAACTGAACTTAAGCTAATCTAAACAGGCCCTAAGACAAAATGAATAAAAAGTATTGTAGTGAAACTTTATCTTTAATTTACGTCCATTATTACTATTTATTGAAATAAAATTGTAAATAATCCATCTTTATTTATCCTTAAATTATTTAGTCAGATATTTTTATTATTCTTTGTTGCTATTTTTATTTTTTATATACCATCTTAGGAAATAAAGTTTATTGGGATAGAAACTATCGACCACTCTTGGGACAAGACTCTGTCAACAATTTATTGGGACAAAAATCTATCAACAAACAATTGACACACCGTCGCAGATGGTCCAGAGTGTCGGGGAGGTGGTGATCCACTCTCCTGGGATTGCTGGTCCTTGTGTATACAACGGTTCTTGCTAACGTACATGTGATATGCTTGAAGACGGATAGAGGTGGCCATTGGGCGGGTTGGCCCTGACCCATCCCTGAACCGATCCGGCGAAAAACTGGTCCGGCCCTAAACCGGAAAAAATCAACTCTGAACCGGCCCGGCCTGGTCAAGGAACTGGTTCAGTTCAGGTTCATGTTTCCAAATTTCAGAACCGGTCCTAAACAGATCCTAACCCTGAACCGACCCCGACCCTGACCCGGCCCGTAAACCAACCCGCTCTTGAACCGATCCTTGAACCCATTCTTAAATTTTTTTCTTGAACCCTCACTAAAACCCTATACCATAAATTTATATCTTAAACCGTAACCTTATACCATGTACCTAAACCCTATATCCTAATTAAAATCTTAAAAATTATGATTATTCTTATGAATGACTAGTGGACTGGTGAAGTATAAATTATCATTAAGATTTTGATAAATGAATTATAATATGATTATGATTCATGATCTATGAAATTGAACTATGGTTATGATAAACTTTATATTATAATTATGATTAATAAACTATAAACTATATTTATGATTATGATTAATAAACTATAATATAAGATTATGACTATGGTTAAGGAGTATTTGTCATTGGGAGTTGCGATTGGTGAAATTTCTATATGAAATTAGTATTTGATTTATTCTATGAGTTATTATTTCTAAGAATTATCCTTTTTAAATAATAATAAAATGATTTTTACTTAAGGTGCATTTCCAATATGAAAAAAAAGTTGTATTAAAAAAAGTTGTATTGAAAAAAATGAAATAACCCTGAATCGGCACTGAACCAGCCCTAAACCGACACTAAATCTAGCCCTGAACCGACCCAGACCTTGGCATTGAACCGGCCCTAAACCGACACTGAACCGTCCTTGAACCGCCCCTGAATCGGTTCAAGTTCAGAAAACATAACCCTGACCAAGCCCTGAACCGGCCCGGGGTGGTCTTAGGGCTGGGTCAGGGCCAAGTTTTTGTGAACCGACCCGTATATAACCCAGCACTGAACCGGCACAACCCGGCCCGTGGCCACCTCTAAAGACGGATAAACATGAGTAAATGAGATAAAGTATCTAGTACAATCTAAGAGATGGACAACACAATCTTGAGACAAGAAATGCATGTCGAGATTAAACTGTTATTGAAAAAAATACCTTCATTACAACATGAAACTAGAACCGAAGGCTGTAAAGATACATAACTAGGACAAATAGACGAAGTCTACTTGAGATTCTACGCTAAAACTATGTTAAACTAGGCTAGGCTATGCTACGATAATCTAATATAAGAGATATGTCATTTTGATGGGTGGGTTTGATCCGGGTTTCTTGTTTTCTTGAGTCCTCTATTTATAGAGGGAAGGAGTGGAAGTTATGTTGACATCATGAGTAGTTATCTTGAAATGGGTGGTTATTTTGTTACATCATAGGGAGTTAAGTAACACCCACAAAAATAGTGATTTCCTCTTCATTTGAATGTTAATCTCATTACTTCCATCTGCTCTTGGAAATTAAAATATGGCGATAACAGATACCCCCTGATTTATGTGGTTGATGGCATGAAACTACACAAATTTTTATTGCTTCGATGGCGAAATATTGATGTGGGAGTCTGCTTACCGATTTATGATGCACTTGATTGATACAAAATGTCATGAAAATAAATCTAAGACCGGAACAAGGGTGGTTGTGGAGTCCACTAACTTGCTCTATGGAGGCCTCTAGATTATAGTGATATTTCACGACCATAAGTCTTAGTGAAGACAATAATACGAATACTTCTAAACTTTGAGAGTCTCATTCTAAACTTGAGACTCTGAGATTCGTGTCGCTCTAAAGATGATAAGAGGCTGGAATCTCACTTTAAGACTCAGAGATCCTAAGAAGGCTGCATCCTTTTCTGCGGTAATGATGAGCATACTATGAAAGCAAAAAGGGTGCCCACAGTAGTAAAACACTTATAGGAGCAAAAATTATGCCCCCAATGTAAATGATACAACGTAGGATTATAAGAAACCATGTACTTTGATTCTCCAAGATTGCTCTGAGATCGACATCCATGGCTGATCTCGCTCCTCATATCAAATGTATAACGTGGGAATATAAAAACCATGTACTTTGATGCTCCAAGAGATCGGCTTCCATGGCTCTTCTCGCTCCCACTGTGGTCGCCAAAAACTTATCGAAACAAAAATCTGTAAACAAGCATCTGACACCACGTCGCAGATGGTCTAGAGCGTTGGGGAGGTGGTGATCCACTCTCTGGGGGTTGCTGGTCCTTGTGTAAACAAGGGTTCCTCCCTAACGTACGTGTGATATGCTTGAAGACGGATAAACATGAGTAAATGAGATAAAGTATCCACTACAATCTAAGAGATGGACAGCACAATCTTGAGACAAGAGATGCATGTCGAGATTAAACAGTTATAGAATAGAATACCTCCAGCACAAAATGAAACTAGTTACGAAGGCTGTAAAGATACATAACTAGGACAAATAGACGAAGTTTACTTGAGATTCTACGCTAAAACTATGTTAAACTAAGCTAGGCTATGCTATGATAATCTAATATAAGAGATATGTCATTTTGATGGGTGGTTTTAATCCGGGTTTCTTGTTCTCTTGAGTCCTCTATTTTTAGAGGGAAGGAGTGGAAGTTATGTTGACATCATGGGTAGTTATCTTGAAATGGGTGGTTATTTTGTTACATCATAGGGAGTTAAGTAACACCCACAAAAATAGTGATTTCCTCTTCATTTGAATGTTAATCTCATTACTTCCATCTGCTCTTGGAAATTAAAATATGGCGATAACAGATACCCCCTGATTTATGTGGTTGATGGCATGAAACTACACAAATTTTTATTGCTTCGATGGCGAAATATTGATGTGGGAGTCTGCTTACCGATTTATGATGCACTTGATTGATACAAAATGTCATGAAAATAAATCTAAGACCGGAACAAGGGTGGTTGTGGAGTCCACTAACTTGCTCTATGGAGGCCTCTAGATTATAGTGATATTTCACGACCATAAGTCTTAGTGAAGACAATAATACGAATACTTCTAAACTTTGAGAGTCTCATTCTAAACTTGAGACTCTGAGATTCGTGTCGCTCTAAAGATGCTAAGAGGCTGGAATCTCACTTTAAGACTCAGAGATCCTAAGAAGGCTGCATCCTTTTCTGCGGTAATGATGAGCATACTATGAAAGCAAAAAGGGTGCCCACAGTAGTAAAACACTTATAGGAGCAAAAAGTATGCCCCCAATGTAAATGATACAACGTAGGATTATAAGAAACCATGTACTTTGATTCTCCAAGATTGCTCTGAGATCGACTTCCATGGCTGATCTCGCTCCTCGTATCAAATGTATAACGTGGGAATATAAAAACCATGTACTTTGATGCTCCAAGAGATCGGCTTCCATGGCTCTTCTCGCTCCCACTGTGGTCGCCAAAAACTTATAGAAACAAAAATCTGTAAACAAGCATCTGACACCACGTCGCAGATGGTCTAGAGCGTTGGGGAGGTGGTGATCCACTCTCTGGGGGTTGCTGGTCCTTGTGTAAACAAGGGTTCCTCCCTAACGTACGTGTGATATGCTTGAAGACGGATAAACATGAGTAAATGAGATAAAGTATCCACTACAATCTAAGAGATGGACAGCACAATCTTGAGACAAGAGATGCATGTCGAGATTAAACAGTTATAGAATAGAATACCTCCAGCACAAAATGAAACTAGTTACGAAGGCTATAAAGATACATAACTAGGACAAATAGACGAAGTTTACGTGAGATTCTACGCTAAAACTATGTTAAACTAAGCTAGGCTATGCTATGATAATCTAATATAAGAGATATGTCATTTTGATGGGTGGTTTTAATCCGGGTTTCTTGTTCTCTTGAGTCCTCTATTTTTAGAGGGAAGGAGTGGAAGTTATGTTGACATCATGGGTAGTTATCTTGAAATGGGTGGTTATTTTGTTACATCATAGGGAGTTAAGTAACACCCACAAAAATAGTGATTTCCTCTTCATTTGAATGTTAATCTCATTACTTCCATCTGCTCTTGGAAATTAAAATATGGCGATAACAGATACCCCCTGATTTATGTGGTTGATGGCATGAAACTACACAAATTTTTATTGCTTCGATGGCGAAATATTGATGTGGGAGTCTGCTTACCGATTTATGATGCACTTGATTGATACAAAATGTCATGAAAATAAATGTAAGACCGGAACAAGGGTGGTTGTGGAGTCCACTAACTTGCTCTATGGAGGCCTCTAGATTATAGTGATATTTCACGACCATAAGTCTTAGTGAAGACAATAATACGAATACTTCTAAACTTTGAGAGTCTCATTCTAAACTTGAGACTCTGAGATTCGTGTCGCTCTAAAGATGCTAAGAGGCTGGAATCTCACTTTAAGACTCAGAGATCCTAAGAAGGCTGCATCCTTTTCTGCGGTAATGATGAGCATACTATGAAAGCAAAAAGGGTGCCCACAGTAGTAAAACACTTATAGGAGCAAAAAGTATGCCCCCAATGTAAATGATACAACGTAGGATTATAAGAAACCATGTACTTTGATTCTCCAAGATTGCTCTGAGATCGACTTCCATGGCTGATCTCGCTCCTCGTATCAAATGTATAACGTGGGAATATAAAAACCATGTACTTTGATGCTCCAAGAGATCGGCTTCCATGGCTCTTCTCGCTCCCACTGTGGTCGCCAAAAACTTATAGAAACAAAAATCTGTAAACAAGCATCTGACACCACGTCGCAGATGGTCTAGAGCGTTGGGGAGGTGGTGATCCACTCTCTGGGGGTTGCTGGTCCTTGTGTAAACAAGGGTTCCTCCCTAACGTACGTGTGATATGCTTGAAGACGGATAAACATGAGTAAATGAGATAAAGTATCTACTACAATCTAAGAGATGGACAGCACAATCTTGAGACAAGAGATGCATGTCGAGATTAAACAGTTATAGAATAGAATACCTCCAGCACAAAATGAAACTAGTTACGAAGGCTGTAAAGATACATAACTAGGACAAATAGACGAAGTTTACTTGAGATTCTACGCTAAAACTATGTTAAACTAGGCTAGGCTATGCTACGATAATCTCATATAAGAGATATGTCATTTTGATGGGTGGTTTTAATCCGGGTTTCTTGTTCTCTTGAGTCCTCTATTTTTAGAGGGAAGGAGTGGAAGTTATGTTGACATCATGGGTAGTTATCTTGAAATGGGTGGTTATTTTATTACATCATAGGGAGTTAATTAAGGAAAATTATCATTTTGGGTACCTGAGGTTTGACAATATATCCTTTTGGGTACCCAAGTTTTCAATAATATCGATTCGGGTACCTGAGGTTTGACAATAGGTTCAATTTAGGTACCTCCATACTAACGGTGTTAACTTACCGTTAAGTGTGACCCACTTTGACCGGTCAAACAGGCCGGTTAAAAAAATCGAGTCCGGGTCGAATAAACGTTGAAAAGTGAAAACCCTGTCCGTTCGGTTTCGGTAGACCCAACGGGTTAAAGGATGTGAATTTTTCAAACGAGTCGGTTAGAATAAAATTTTTTCGAGTTTGGGTCCAATAAACCCTTAAAACCCAGTTCTGTTTCAGGTAGACCCAACGGGTTTAGGGATTTGAATTTGATCTTTCTTTTATTTAGTTTTTGGGTCATATATGTAAAAAATTCTCATAATTTGACACTATTGCTATAGATGTAAAGATTTTCTGGTCGGTCGAGTAAAAAACGGCTTTCTCGGTTCGGGTAAAAAAATTTAGATTCAAAACCATTATTTTTGGGTTGGATTTCGAGTCGGATTTTGACAGGTGTAGACCCACTTCTTAAAATGATCAATGACCCTAATCCATTTCACGAGTAGTATTGGATTTGCCACTTTTTTTTTAAAATAATAACGACAATTATCTTTAAATACATTAGAACCGTTGATTATCTACCCGAAAGTGAACTGAGTCTTAAAGGTTGATTGGAACCGAATTCAAAAAAAAATTATTCTAACCAACCCGTTTGACAAATTCACATCCTTTAACCCGTTAGGTCTACCGAAATCGAACGCCTGGGGTTTTCAACGTTTATTTGACCCGGACCCGATTTTTTTAACCGACCGTTTGACCGGTCAAAGTGGGTCACACTTAACGGCAAGTTAACACCATTAGTATGGAGGCACCTAAATTGAACCTATTGTCAAACCTCAGGTACCTAAATCGATATTATTGAAAACTTGGGTACCCAAAATGATAATTATTCGTTAATTAACCACCCACCACAATAGTGATTTTCTCATCATTTGAATATTCATCTCATAACTTCCATCTACTCTTGGAAATTAAAATAGGTAACAGATACCCCCTGATTTATGTGGTTGATGGCATAAACTATACAAATTATTACTACTTCGATGGCGAAATATTGATGTGGGAATCTGCTTACCAATTCATGATGCACTTGATTGATACAAAATTTCATGAAAATAAATCTAAGACCGGAACAAGGGTGGTTGTGGAGTCCACTAACTTTCTCTATGGAAGCCTTTAGATTATAGTGATTGTTTCACGACCATAAGTCTTTAGTGAAGACGATAACACAAACACTTATAAACTCTGAGAGTCTCATTTTGAACTTGAGACTCTGAGATCCGTGTCTCTCTAAAGATGCTAAGAGGCTGGATTCTCACTTTAAGACTCAGAGATCCTAAGAAGGCTGCATCCTTTTCTGCGGTAATGATGAGCATACTATAAAAGCAAAAAGGGTGCCCCCAGTAAAACACTTATAGGAGCAAAAAGGGTGCCCCCAATGTAAATGATACAACGTAGGATTATAAGAAACGATGTACTTTGATGCTCCAAGATTGCTCTGAGATCGGCTTCCATGACTGTTCTCTCTCCTCGTATCAAAGGTATAACGTGGGAATATAACAACCATGTACTTTGATGCTCCAAGAGATCGGCTTCCATGGCTCTACTCACTCCCACTGTGGTCGCCAAAAACTTATAGAGACAAAAATATGTAAACAAGCATCTGAAACCCCGTCGCAGATGGTCTAGAGCGTCAGGGAGTTGGTGATCCACTCTCCTGGGGTTGTTGGTCCTTGTGTAAACAAGGGTTCCTCGCTAACGTACGTGTGATATGCTTGAAGACGGATAAACATGAGTAAATGAGATAAAGTATCTACTACAAGAGATGGACAACGCAATCTTGAGACAAGAGATGCATGTTGAGATTAAACAGTTATAGAATAGAATACCTCCATCACAAAATGAAACTAGTTATGAAGGCTCTAAAGATACGAAGTCTACTTGCGATTTTACGCTAAAACTATGCTAAAGTAGGCTAGGCTATGCTACGATAATCTAAGATTTGATATGTCATTTTGCTGGGTGGGTTTGATCCGAGTTTCTCTCTTGAGTCCTCTATTTATAGATAGAAGGAGTGGAAGTTATGTTGACATCATGATTAGTTATCTTGAAATGGGTGGTTATTTTGTTACATCATAGAGAGTTAAGTAATCACCCACTAATACAGTAATTTCCTCTTCATTTGAATATTAATCACATAACTTCCATCTAATCTTAGAAATTAAAAAATGGCGATAACAATGTCAATTTTATCCATGATCATAAACCTAGTTACTCACTGCCACTATATATGTATGTTGTCCCACGCACTATACTGCCATTATATGAATTCTTATATTAATTTTATTAATAAAGTACGAAAGAAGTGGCTCAAAGCTGATTACCAATCATTTTTTTTCACCCAACAAGCTAGCGTTTGCATGTGAGCCACTTATTATTTCCGGTGTTGTTGAAACAAAAGCGTTTAAACAAATGAATTGAGCAATAAAAAATAATAATAAACAAAGAGTTAAACGAGGTTCATTATCGATACGATAGTTATTCACACAAATACTCTCCTTATTGATGAATCTCAAAAGACTCTTATTAAAGAACTATCTAATAGACTCTTACTTTTGTGGTTATGATCAGTGTATTCAATAACACAAGAAACATATGTATGTTAACTTATCAAGTACAAGAAGATTAGGGAAACGAAAAAACCAAGCCAAACTTGCTGCCCTTCTAAGCCCTCTAGCCAAAGTCGTCACAAATATGGGAGCAAATACCTTACGATAGGGAAAGTAGTATGGAAACAACTAGTAAGTGTCGGAGCCACATATATGCAAAGGGTAGCATTTGCTACCCCTCTTTTTCCAAAAAAAGAAAAAGCTCTCTATTTTTATCTTTAAGTGTTGTACGTGCTAGATAATGGAGTACTAGTGCTCAGGTGCTAGTGGAATAATATTACTCCGATCCTTTGTATTTTTGTGCTCTCTGCTGTTGTGTGGTTTTTCTGATGGCGTGGTGCTAGCTCGTTAGATTGTAACAGGAGGTAAGGGAGACAAAAATGGAAGCAGGGTAAAATCTTTAAGGTAGTTATTAGGAGACGGTAAGAGGAAGAAGGGAGAAACAAAGTTGCTAGCTGCATTTTACCACTAGAGGAGATGATTTGTTTAAGAAGGGAGAAACTGATGATGTTATTCAATTGTACTCAGGAAGTTAGGAAAGAGGATGAAGTCAAGTGCATGGCTTTAATTTCCCACTATACTACTATTTCCCCTTTTCTTTTTTCTAATATTGCATATTTTGTCCAATAACTAGTATCTTTATAGATTTGTAATCTTGCTTAAAGAACTAGTAATCCAATTGTCCATGTTTGTTTCATTCTAGTTTTGTAATTGGGTTTAAATAATTAGGGGGCGTTTGGTTGACACGGGGGAAAGGGAATGGAATCAAGAAAGGGTTAGAGAAGGAAAGGAAAGTGAAACCCTTTGATGAAAAGAGTTGTTTGGGTTGATTTTTTTTATTTTCATTATCTCTTTCACCATTAATTTAACACCACCAGACAAAATTAAAACACCCACCCACCACCATCTCTCCCCCACCATCAATTTTAACACCACCAGCCACAAACGAAAACACCCACCCACCATCATCTCTCCCCCCGTCGCCACCGTCTCTACCAGTATACCTCTCCTCGCGCTCTAACCTTCCCCCCTCACCGACGCTACATGTCACATTCTCCGGCAGATCTGAGTTTGAATCGCGGTGGTTTCTGTCGGTTCGCTGGCTGGGTGGGTTATGGGTTTAGTGGCGGTGCATTTTCGTTGGATAAAGGTGGTTTTCGTTGGGTGGGTTATGGGTTTGAGTCGCTGGAGTCTGGTGGTTTTCGGGATTTGTGGGTGGTTATGAGGGAGGAATAGGGGTGGTTTTCGAGTGGAATTAGGGAGTTTCGAGGGTTATAATGGGCTTCCGGTGGTGTGCGCCTGATTTCTGACGAGGTGGTGGGCGTTTGGTGGTGTTAGAACCGGTGGTTGTGGAGGTTGGTGGGGTAGAGTTGGTGGCTGTGGCGGTTTGGTGGTGTTAGAACCGGTGGTGTGGTGGTGGGTGGGGTAGAGTTGGTGGCTGTGGCGGTTTGGTGGTGTTAGAACCGGTGGTGTGGTGGTGAGTGTGGTGGGTCTGTGGATTCTTGTTGTGGTGAAGGTGGGTGGAGGTAGTAGATGTGGGTAGGTGGAGGTGGTAGAGTAGTGGTTAGTGAGGGAGTTGGGTGGTCAAAGTAATTGGTCAAGGGTTTCCAAAACCCCCATTTGTAAGTGGAGGGGGGGTGGGGAATCAAGTTAGAGGGATTTGGGGTAATGGAGAAGGGAAAGGGAAACACAAAACCCCTCAACCAAACAACTTTTAAGGGAATGGAATCAATCTATTCCCTTTCCCTTCCTGTAACCCCCTTACCAAACGCCCCCTTAGTGTCTAACTTACTCGTTAGACGTTTTATACAATTTTCCATTTAAATCAAAATTTTCTATTACTTTGGTGACTTTAATAAGTCAAAATCATATATATTTGACAACAAATCAACTATTACCTAAATTAGCATCTAATTAAATGTATTTATATTTTTCGAATATTGCACAAATAGGCAACATAACGCCTGTTGTCCCAAGCTTTTCTCTAACATTTCAATATTTGTTCAGTTCACTTTACTTCAATTTAGGTTAATTAATTTAGTTTAGGTCAATACAATTCAATTAAGTTATTTTTTTTCAACCAATGATAACAGGCCCTAAGTCTATGTGCAACTTTTCAACTCCAATCTTTTTGTCGCAAATAAAATTACGTTCTCTTCAGTATTTAAACAGACTATGTCCATATTGAATTTGTTTTCCCATTTCACAGGAATCAAGTAGAAGTATATCTCCTTTACTAAAGTCCTCTAAAGTTGTAGTTGAATCTTTGTAACTTTTGTACATAAAGTTTATGGCCTTTGATATACTCGCTATTACTATCGCTAAAACAACGCTACCCCTTTCTTAAAATCCTAGATCCATCACAGTGATTTAATTATGTGATTTGAGAAAAGTTTCTAGTTAAGCTTTGTGTAGCACATGACATATTTTAATTTGAATAATAGAAACAAATTAACAAATAACTTTTTCTTTTTATTCTAAAAAGATTAAATTATAACAAAATGTCTTGTGCTAAACTTGATAAGCCTCATGATGTGATGAATAATGGTATGAGTTCAAAGTTGAATAATTGGAGTGATTCTATGTGGTAAGTCTACCAGGTGTTAATGTGTGGCTTTAGGTGTGGACCGTAGGGTAGTGATAGTTCGTTTGCTTTCAACTCGCTACATTTCTAACTAAACGAACCCGTAAAAATCGTAATGTGATACAATTGCCTCAGTTTGCACTTTTATAGATAAAATGTATTGACTAAAAAGAATAATGCTCAGTGTTTGAGTATATCTATCAGCTTTATTTCCAACTAGTCCTATGACTTCCATTGAGAAAGTTTAGTAATCTTGAAGAAATGGGTCATAATTCCACAAGGTTTCGATGTAAGGCAACTTTTGTTCCCTTGTATCATATTAACTTGGAGCTTTGCACAAACGGAAGTTAGACTTCTCTATAGCAGTGAAAGGATTAATAGACTTTCAAGACCAATACTCAAGTATATGAATTGAAAGTGTGCTAGTTCAGCTCTGGACAATACTTTACTCTCACATTTCACTATTCATTCATTTCATTTAAATTTAGCTTAGTTTACTTAAATTCAAATATGCTATTTTCGGCCGAAGAAAACGGCCCCTAAATCCATGTACCAGACTCCCAAACCTAGTAAATGACAACCACACGAGTCACAAGAATATGGACGATGACAAACCAAATTTGGGTGAACTCAAGAAATTCGGTCCACTAGAGTTCAGATACTCCTCTTTTTCGGGAATTATGATAAACATTATTCATTCTAACGATAGTACATGTTACATAATGAAAACATGAAACAATATATACTCATGTATCACAACACATCATTGTTCTCATTCATAAACTGCTAACAATAAATCATACGTTTATCATAACTACTATGCTTTGACAATAATGTCAGCAGACACATGCATGTAGGTATGGAGATCCTCGTTTTTCAATTTCTCCATTCATCTCATTTGATATTGAGAAGCATAAATATAATTGTCCCAAAAGGAACATTAATAAATAATCTAAGCTTAAGGAAAAAAGGCTAATAAGACAATCGTATTTATTATAAATACATATAACAATACAAGCGTTCATGTTCTAATTAAGATTATAAAAAAGTTAAATAAAAAGGGTAATACATAATAATGTTTATAGATAAAAAGAGTTATAATCCAAAAGCACCATCTTCAGGTCCAAATAAAAGAGCTTGGTTTATCTTGTACCACCTGAAAATCGTGATATAGCACAATTTTTTTCATATAAGTTTTTAGTTATTGACAAAAGTTGAAATAAAGCTCCATTGAAAGAGCATGTGATCACAGAGATTGAGAGAGAATGAGTAGAGAGATTTCTGTGTAAACTAAATCTTAGTGATTGAAATGAAAAGGAGAGCTACAGCTCTTATTTATAACAAGCTAAGATGCTAGATAGTTTGTTAACACTCTAACAAACTCTAACGAATTAACTCGGCTCTAACAAACTAACAAAGCTAGCTAAGCTAACTAACTAAGCTATTTAAGATATCATTTTATGTAACTATAGTTAAGACTATTACATAGCTCATTAGCGCATTATTTCATGTGATATGCTCAACCCCCCCCCCTCACACTAGGCTGTGGAGAGAACAGGCCAAGTTTGGAATGGAGTGTATTAAACTGAGAAGATGGCAAGATCTTAGTAAAGACATTAGCAAACTGGTTTGTGGTAGGAAGATAAGAGAGTTGAATGATACCTTCAAGCACTTTATTCCTTGTGAAATGACAATCAATGTCAATATGCTTAGTCCTTTCATGAAAGACAGGATTTCAAGCTATGTATAATGCTGATTGATTGCCACAGTGAAGAGTGATAGGCTTGAGATTGTTAAAACAGTATATGCCTTGGCCTTTAGTATGAGAAACATAACTGAAGAAGAGTAGAAAAATGGGATGTTGTAGGGAGATGCATATATTGACTGAGAGTCTAAATAGTATATGCTAAATCATGCCTGGTATGAGTGAGGAAGTTAAGTTTCCCAACAAGGGTTCTATATAGAAGAGGATCAGGAAGAGGTGTACCGGTAGAAGAATTTAATTTGAGATTTAAAGTTAAAGAAGTAACAATAGATTTAGGAAAAGAGAGATTATGATCAAGAGAATATTGGAGGAGTTCATTAGTGAATTTAGCTTGGGTAAGGACTAAACCATCATGAAAATGACGGACTTCAATACCAAGGAAATAAGAAAGGAGGCCAAGATCTTTAATACTAAAGGTATGATGAAGATGTTGTTTAAGAGCATCAATAGCAAGCTTATCAGTACCTGTAAGGATAATATCATCCACATACACAACAACATAAGTAACAGAAGTGCCTTGTTTCTTAATGAACAAAGAATAGTAATTCTTTGATTGGATAAAACCTTGATGATGGATCTCATGTAAGATCTTAGCAAACCACTATCTAGACGCTTGTTTAAGGCCATAGAGACTCTTATTAAGCTTGCAAACTTTGCTAGAAGGATAGGATAAACCCTCTGGAATCTTCATACAAACATCCTCAATCAGATCACCATGTAAAAAAGCATTATCAACATCCAATTGGTATATAGGCCAAGATTTATTAGTAGCAAGAGCCAAAAGACATCTGATAATAGTCATTTTCACAACTGGAGAAAAGTTCTCTTGATAATCAATCCCATAGTTTTGATTAAAACCCTTTGCAACCAATCTGGCTTTATACCTCTCTATACTGCCATCTAATTTTAGTTTGATTTTGTAAACCCATTTAGATCCTATGGGTTTGACACCTTGTGGGAGAGCAACTACATCCCAAGTATGAGTGTCAATGAGAGCTTGTAGCTCTTTGTTCATAGCAGCAACCCAAAGAGGATCTTTAACAACAAAAGAATAAGAAAGTGGTTCAATATAAAGTGTAGGAAGTACAAGAATAGAAGTGTTTTTAACAAGGTTACACCAATGAGTAGTGTTTGTTTTCTAGGTTTGAAAGAACAAACATAATCTTTAAAATGAACCGGTGTTCTGTGAGGTCTAGAAGACACTCTTACAGGAGGAAAATATTCAATGAAATCAACTATTAAGTTAGGAGAAGAAATAGGAGGTGGTGTAGGAGTCTCAAAATCAGAAGAAGAATCATAATGAGAGATATTAGGAGAGGTACAAGAGGAAGAATAGATGGGAGATGATATAGCTTGACGAATAAGTGGTTGTGGTGAAAGTACTTGATGTGTTGTAGAAAAAAAAAGGAGAGGGGAAAATTAAATCATCTATGATGGTTCAGTTGAATGAGGAAGGAAAAATTGTATAGGTTTGGAAGTAGGGTTAGAAGAATAATAAAAAGGAAAATGTTGTTCATGAAAAACAACATCCCTAGATACTACAATTTTGTGAGAATCAAAGTTAAGGAGTTTGTACCCCTTTTGAGATGAAGAGTATCCAATGAACGCATGAGGAGTAGCTCTTGGCATTAATTTGGTTCTATGAACTTTGGAGGTAGAGACAAAACATAAACAACCAAAAAACTTTAAGAAGATCATAATTGGGAGGTTGTTTAAAAAGTTTCTCATAAGGGGTGATGAAAGAAATGTTGCTTAGTGGCATTCTATTGAAGAGAAAAGATGCTGAAAGAACACACTCACCCCAAAACTTAGAAGGTAGGTTTGCTTGAAAATACAAAGCCCTAACAGTTTCTAACAGATGTTGATGTTTTCTTTCAACTATCCCATTCTGCTGAGGTGTATCACTGCAACTTGTTTGATGATGTAGACCTCTGCGAGGTAGATTTATTTCATAGATCCTTCACACAACTCTTTGGCATTATCAGTTATTATACTCTGAACATTAGAATTGAATTGAGTGTGCATATAAGAAAGAAAATTGTCTAAGATAGACACTGAATCAGTTATGGATTTCATAAGATGAACCCAAGTCAATCTACTGAAATCATCTACAATTGTAAGAAAGAGTTTACATCTAGTATATGTAGAATCAATATAAGGCCCCCATACATCTAAAGGTAGTAACTGAAAAGGTCTATCAGTTTTAATACTACTAGTAGGGTAATATTGCCTATGTTGTTTGGCTTGTGGGCAAATTAGACAGAAGTTACTGAGCGTAACAACTTTTGTAGTGAACTCAGGCTTGATATGCCTCATTTGAGTAAAAGGTAGATGCCCGAATCTGAAATGAAGTAGCTTGATCTGTTGATCCAGAGTAGTAGTTGTACAAGAAATGGCAGGATGATGATCTTTTGTGTGTTGAGTAGTACTTCGAGTGAAATATAGTCTACCTTTGGCTTCACCAAGATGCTTGTTCAGGTGAGATCCCTGAATCAAACAACCATTGGGAGTAAATGTGATGGTACAACAAATGTCTTTGCACAATTTTAGAACTAAGATCAGATTAAACTTGAAATCTGGCACATATAGAACATCTGTCAATGAAAGAAAGTCATTGATTTTGAAACTTCCTATGTGTTTGATCTTGACTATTTTGCCATCTGGTATGGTTACTGTATAAGTTTTTCTAATACAAACCCTATAAGATCTAAATAAAGAAAGATCACAACACATATGATCAGTTGCACCACGGTCAATTATCCAGTTTAAACCAACATTGGATAACAAATAGAAATTACCTGCAACCATAGCTGATTCATTATGTGTTTCTTGGTGTTTTTGTGAATTTCCAAGCAAATGAAGAAGCTGATTGTATTGCTCAGTTGTGAGATTGTTGACAACATTGGAAGTTTGGATCGAAGCTTTATGATTCTGCTGATAAACTAGATTCTTGGATGATGTGTCATTTTGAGACATTAAATCACTCTGGCTATATGCTGTTGTTCTCTTTTTTGAGATGCCAACCTATATGTTGGGGGATAAACATGTAACTTCCAACATCTTTCAGTAGAATGCCCTGCTATTTGACAATGCTCACAAAAATGTGCAAAGTTTCTCTTGTTTCGACTCATATTCTTGTTAGAAACTCTCTCGTTTTGTCTTTCATTCTGACTATGAGATCTATAATTTCTCTTCTCAGTAAAACTTCTTCTATCAGCAGCAAATGCTAGGGATTCTGTGTTGCTAGATGAAAATTTAGCAACCTCTTTATGTTTCTCTTCTTGAACTAACAATCTATATGCTTGTGTAACAGCCGGTAATGGTTGCATCAAGAGAATATTGCCTCTAACATATGAGAATCCATCATTTCGCTTCATTAAAAATTGTACTAATCTCTCATGTTCTCTAAGTTTCACCAGTTTTGAGTAGTGTTGCAAGTATAACTACCACAGGTACATATTGCCCATAGATTTACAACATCTAACTCATCCCATAGCATTTTCATTTGTGTAAAATACTCAACTATCTTGTGATTATCTTATGTTAACTCATTTAGATTTTGTTGTAAAGTAAACAATTGAGGTCCAGAAGTACATCCATACCTCTCTTCTAAATCAAGCCAAATCTCTCGTGTTGTTGATAGGCTAAAGTCGTATCACCTATTCAAAGATAATTCCTACAGTCCTCTAACAATGGTAGTAAAAGGAGGTAGGGTCGAATCCACAGAGAGACGGAGTTCTAAGTTAATATTCAGCTAAAAAGCTACTTCAGACAAGATCAGATAGAAACAGCTGAACTAATAATTAACTACTAGAAAACAATATAAAGTGGAATTTTATTCTATGAAATAAAGGTCTAGGGAATTAGTTCGGTCCATCATGCTTATAACAATCAAAGGATCAAACAACTATCAGAACCTAGGTCGAGAATCGATAGATTAGAACAATGTCAAGGTATGGTTAAGTCTCAACGTCCATAATTCAACATATGCAGCATGTTCACAAACATAATCAGAATTACTGGTGTGTACTAGGCCTCTAAAAGTAAGACAGATATGTGCAAACAATTATTAACCTCAAGTAATCAAAGAAACTGCACAATAACGTTAATTACTCAATAAGAACAAATCACACCATAACCTATCTCATCAAACCCTAGAAACTAATAGCAATTCAAATAATCATGGTATAAACATGGCTTCCCTATCTAAATCCCTAGAAATTAAACTACTCACTCATAATTGAATTGACAATAATAAAACTAATTTGAAACCCTAATAATTGCATCATGAATGATTAAATAATTAAACTAAGCAATTAAAGTAATTAAAAGAGATTAGGGTAAGAAAAAATACCAATTGACAGAAAGCAGGAACTTTTATTGAAATCGAATAGGTTCAATCACCTTTAATCTAATCTAGAGTGTTTAGACTAAAATAAAGCTAAACTAAGAACTATGGGAAAACTAGAATGAAAAGATGTCTCTAAAAAATAATGAAGGATAGCTATTTATAATAGCCCAAAGTCTCATTAAAAAAAGATAGAATTTCGGAAAAGAGTTGTCCGTGCTTCAGGCCCGATCGGGTCAAACCCCGCCAGATCGGGTGGGTAAACTAAAATTCTGCATCAACTTGCGAAGGCCGTATCTCTCAAACCAGACGTCCGATTGGGGCGTGTGACCTATCATTGGAAAGCTATTGAAGTCTAGAAGCCAATCTAATTGGAATTTCTGGATTATCAATTTTCTATCAAAAGTTATAATAAAAATAGTGAAGGTGTGTCAGTTTTAGCACTTCTTTCACTAGCTCTTTGCTTCATTCCAACTCAAAATTGTCCCAAACGGATGCATTGTGATCCTTGCGCAAGCTACCTTCATCTTCAATGATTAATAGGCTACATCCTTGGTACTCATGATCACTTTGTATCAAAATAACCTAAAAATCATCGAAACACACAAACGGGGAGTAGTAGAGCACAACTTGTTTAATTCATGCCATTATGCACCTAAGTGCTCAAAAAGGAGTTCTAAATGCAATCTAAATGCATCTAGAAACTATATATAAATGTGATACATCAAACTCCCCCAAGCTAAACCTTTGCTTGTCCTCAAGCAAATAAAACATGAACATGGAATAAATTGCCTCACCCCATAGATAAAAAACAATCAAAGCTCAAAACGTTTTCAAGACTAAGAATCGTTCAAGCAGGCAAAATTCAAGTTTTGCTAATCAAATCCATCCAACCACCAATCATCCAAGCAATTTATCAAATTCAAGCATCCACAAGGCGTACAAGTCCTGAAAAGGCTTCTCACAATGGTGTCACTCCAATCTACTTTGTGGCAGGCAAAGAATATGCCCGAACACTCACCAACCCGACCATAAATACCCTTCCCACTCACACTCTCATGTGTTTAAGAAGGTTCAATGACGCTCATCCTAGTCAAGTCGACTCAATTAGCAGACATACTCTTTAACTTTGACAAACTGACTCGAAATCAATCAAATGAACACTGCAGACACAAGCTCAAGAGGACTTTAGAGGGTTGTAATGGGGCTTAGGTAAAAGGTAGGGAATACTTTTGGGCAATGTGGTGGAAAAACCAAGAAAGGGGGAGCATGAATCATTCAAACAAGGCCTAAGATGGCCTACACAACTCCCAACAACACCATAAAACCATGTAAAGTAACCCAACTCTCATAAATCAATGAAAAACTCATGACAAACCCATTTTTTCAAGCAATGAAGCGACTATTTCTATAAGAACGTACGTGAATGAAAAAACTTCGAATGCTTCTGAACCTTTATTTCATTTTTCTGAACTTCATTCACGCAACTCTAAAATTGCTTTTCCTTTTTCTCACCCTCAAGCCACAACAAATACACTTTTAATTCCTCAACAAACAAACCAAACCATGAAACTAATCTCAAACTCAACCCATACAAAAGCTCCCCCAAGCTAGGCTTGGAAATAATATGAAATGAAGGCTTTGGGCTCATAATAGGGGTTTAAGTAACACGAAACAAGTCATTAGGCTCAGCGGGGCTAAGGAGGATAAAAATATATCAAAAATTCACTTTGAAGCTCAAGAATAAGACAAAAGAACGCCTCTATCACAACAGATGCTACAAGTCATCAAACATCAGACAAGTACGAAGTCAAAGTCAAGATCAATCCACTAAAGAGGAACTAACACACAAGAATAGACTGGATAATAATATGAATCCAATAGGCTACAAGGAGGCCTCACAGTCTAACCAATTTAGGTATGCAGCACAAAGTGGTGTAATATAATCAAATTTTGCTCGAAATCATAGCAATCAAACATCAAATCGTAGCCTCAAGATCACAAATGCCCAGCTATCCAGAAAACATAGTCAAATCATTTTCAAATAGAGCACAACAAGGGGCACAGGGAGGCAACTAAACCAATCATGGGAACCATATTTTTTTGATTTTTTCAGAATTTTTCGAAAGCAGTAAATCTATCCTAGAAAGCAGTAAAAGAGATAGAGAATACAAACAGAACTCCTCCCCCAAGCTGAACTTGGCAGTGTCCTCAATGCCAAAAGGTAACAAAGGACGATGCTAAGAGGAAAAACAACGTTAGTACCCTCACTCTCTCACTAAAGAAAAATAAAAATAAAAAGAAAAGGAAAAAAAGGGAAAATACGAGTTGCCTCTCGCACAGCGCTGGTTTATAAAGGTCCTGCACGACCATATTACCTCAACCATCAGTCAGAAGAGGAACAGGGCTGTAGGAATAGTACCCTAACATGCCCGTACACTATCTTCTCCTATCATCATTGGAAGAGTCCAATGCCTTGAGTAACTTATCAAATGCGCCTGCAAACATGTCATTGAGCACTAGATATGGCTTGATGACAAGCGCATCTATCTTCACATAAATAATATCAGAGAAAATAAATGATTTGTGAAGATAAGTAAAATCAAAATAAAAGGGAGAAAAGAAGGACAATGAACAACTTCCCTTTGGTGGCGTAGGCTGTGAGGATCTCAAGGAGAGAATAGGAGCAACCGCAACTGTGAGAAAATATGGGGTATGGCGAATAGGGAGAGAAGGGACAAGATCAAGTCTATGTGAAGATGGAATATAGGGACAGGGAAAAATAGGCTCAACCTTGACGGTTTTACTTACAATTTCACCATCCTCAATAATGGGCTCGTCAACACAAGGGCTCTCAACTAAGAGTTCCTCCTCTATCAAAACATTCATTACATCCACACTCCCCTCAGTCTGATCATTCTCTTCAATATCAGGAGTCAGATTATTATCATTCACCTCTAATATGGCATTCTCGACACAATCACCATCATAATCATTATCATCATAAATCGCCCGTTGACTATCAAGTTGCATAGCAAGCGATTTTTCATAATTTGAGACATGTGTGATGTAACACATCAAGTCTTGATTAGATTTTTCAATTTGTTCATCAAAAGACTCAATCATTTGCTTAAGTAGATCTAGACTCTCTGAAGATTCAGATTGTGAATAATTATGGACTCTATGTGGGTCAGAATAAGTATAATTAGTTGCATAAGACTCGTTAGGGAAATGGTTGACATCATGGGAATTCATGCACAAATTATTTGGATATTGACAATAAGAATATGCATCAGATACATAACTATTGTAATATCCATTATCAAAATTATATTGCTCTTGTAAATTAGAATACCCATTATTATAGTCTTGCCCCTGATAATTGGAGTATCCATTATTATTGTCATAATGCCCTTGAAAATTAGGGTAACCTTCCCCATACGAATTATAAGCCGGCCACTCCATATAAACTCATGAGTAAGAGAGAGAAAGAAAGAATTTACAAAAAACAAAAAAAAAACAAAAAAAAGCGTACCTCAATTAGAACAATGAAGTTCCAATGAGGCACAGAGAAGTAAACCAAATAACCAAACAAAAACTTAGAAAACTAGCCGTCTCCCCGGCAACGGCGCCAAAATTTGATAGGCTAAAGTCGTATCACCTATTCAAAGATAATTCCTACAGTCCTCTAACAATGGTAGTAAAAGGAGGTAGGGTCGAATCCACAGAGAGACGGAGTTCTAAGTTAATATTCAGCTAAAAAGCTACTTCATACAAGATCAGATAGAAACAGCTGAACTAATAATTAACTACTAGAAAACAATATAAAGTGGAATTTTATTCTATGAAATAAAGGTCTAGGAAATTAGTTCGGTCCACCATGCTTATAACAATCAAAGGATCAAACAACTATCAGAACCTAGGTCGAGAATCGATAGATTAGAACAATGTCAAGGTATGGTTAAGTCTCAACGTCCATAATTCAACATATGCAGCATGTTCACAAACATAATCAGAATTACTGGTGTGTACTAGGCCTCTAAAAGTAAGACGGATATGTGCAAACAATTATTAACCTCAAGTAATCAAAGAAACTGCACAATAACGTTAATTACTCAATAAGAACAAATCACACCATAACCTATCTCATCAAACCCTAGAAACTAATAGCAATTCAAATAATCATGGTATAAACATGGCTTCCCTATCTAAATCCCTAGAAATTAAACTACTCACTCATAATTGAATTGACAATAATAAAACTAATTTGAAACCCTAATAATTGCATCATGAATGATTAAATAATTAAACTAAGCAATCAAAGTAATTAAAAGAGATTAGGGTAAGAAAAAATACCAATTGACAGAAAGCAGGAACTTTTATTGAAATCGAATAGGTTCAATCACCTTTAATCTAATCTAGAGTGTTTAGACTAAAATAAAGCTAAACTAAGAACTATGGGAAAACTAGAATGAAAAGATGTCTCTAAAAAATAATGAAGGATAGCTATTTATAATAGCCCAAAGTCTCATTAAAAAAAGATAGAATTTCGGAAAAGAGTTGTCCGTGCTTCAGGCCCGATCGGGTCAAACCCCGCCAGATCGGGTGGGTAAACTAAAATTCTGCATCAACTTGCGAAGGCCGTATCTCTCAAACCAGACGTCCGATTGGGGCGTGTGACCTATCATTGGAAAGCTATTGAAGTCTAGAAGCCAATCTAATTGGAATTTCTGGATTATAAATTTTCTATCAAAAGTTATAATAAAAATAGTGAAGGTGTGTCAGTTTTAGCACTTCTTTCACTAGCTCTTTGCTTCATTCCAACTCAAAATTGTCCCAAACGGATGCATTGTGATCCTTGCGCAAGCTACCTTCATCTTCAATGATTAATAGGCTACATCCTTGGTACTCATGATCACTTTGTATCAAAATAACCTGAAAATTATCGAAACACACAAACGGGGAGTAGTAGAGCACAACTTGTTTAATTGATGCCATTATGCACCTAAGTGCTCAAAAAGGAGTTCTAAATGCAATCTAAATGCATCTAGAAACTATATATAAATGTGATACATCAGTTGTTGAGAAAAAAAACACTCCATGCTATTGTTTTCTCCAATAAATTAAGGATCCAAGATATAACCATATCATTACATCTTTTCCAAGTTAAATGTAATGAGTTTGAAACAGGTTTTGAGATTGATCCATCAACAAATCCAAGTTTGTTCTTAGCTGAAAGACTGATCAATAAAGATCTCTTCCAATCTGCATATCTTGTTCCATTGAACTGATTTGAAACCATTCTGAGGCTAGTATCTTGTGATGGATGAATTAAATATGGACTGGTTGGATCTTGAGAAGGATCCAATGCTCTATTATTATTGCTAGAATCACTTTCTTGAGCCATTTAGAATCAAGAATTGTGAGAAAAATATGAATAGAAATTTGATTTTTGAATCTCGATTGAGAAAATTGATTGAATCAATCAAGATTTGGAGATAATAATGAGGAATAAAATGAAGCAACTAATCAGTAAGCAATTTCGAAGAAACATGCTCTGATACCATGGCAAAAGTTGAAATAAAGCTCCATTGAAAGAGCATGTGATCGTAGAGATTGACAGAGAATGAGTAGAGAGATTTATGTGTAAACTAAAGATCTTATTTATAACAAGCTAAGATGCTAGATAGTTTGTTAACACTCTAACAAACTCTAACAAATTAACTCAGCTCTAACAAACTAACAAAGCTAGCTAAGCTAACTAACTAAGCTATATAAGCTATCATTTTATGTAACTATAGTTAAGACTATTAGATAGCTTATTAGCTCATTATTTCATGGGATATGCTCGACGATTATAAAAACCCATCACACAGTCATAACCACAACAAAAGAAATATCATAATTTAAATCAAGCACTTCAAACTAAGAGTAACATATTCTTTTCTCCCCGACCATGGAAAAGAATGATATACAGAGGGTAGAGATGCATAGCTTCTAAGTTGTGTTGGCTTATTAAATTAGGTGAAGGAACAATGCAAGCTGGTCTTCGAATAAAGAAAAGGCCTATCACTGATCTTCTTCACTCATACGCAAAGATATAAATAACAAATGCTAATTGGACCTACTATACTGTGATTTGACCTAGATTTTTCTTCTCAAATTCTTGTTGCGAAAAGAACAAGAATATATTTTGATTCCTAGAGTAGCAACTGACTACAATTGTCAGCTAGCGGCTAGCGTTAAACAAAATAAATCAAAGCAATATAAAAATAATGTTAATGTATGGAAAACATATGCATTGTAATCTTTATCTGTCGATTTACCAAAAAGAAAAAGGAGAAGGAAATCTGATATATCTTTTAGAGCGGATTTTATCTTATTTGATATATCTTTACTTGTTTATTCCTATCTATTTCTGATTTTCTATCTTGTATATGACGGCTAGTAAAAAGGTTTTATTATGGTTTCCTTGCACAATATAAGAAACCATTAAACTATCATTTATTTCATACCTTTAGCCTCTTCAATACTCATATTTTGTAATCCTCTACTTTTTCCATTGAAGATTAAAGAAAGCTCGAAGCCCCTAAATCGTGGACGTAGGTCAAGTTGGCCGAACTACATTAAATCCTTGTGTCATTATTTATTCCTATTGTCTATTTTCTCATTCATATTATATTGTCGATATTTTATTCCGCAGTAATCAAACACATTCACCCCTAGTTCACAACAATTGGTATCAAGCGCTTAGGTTGAGATTCTAGGTTTGGTGTTTTTAGAGAGTGTTGGATTTACTTAATTATGTGGTCAATGAAATTTGATGTTGAGAAGTTTATAGACATGTGAATTTCGATCTTTGGAAATTAAAGGTGAATTCCATATTTGTCTAATCTGGATGTCATGAGTATTTTATGGTGAGTCTAAAAGTTCCACGACTATGCCCGTAGATATATTGGAAGATGTCAGTTTGTTTCTTTTCTATCATTATGGATTTGAAAAATATCGATGATGAGGATATGGCTATTAGGTTGTTGTGTTCGTTACCGCTCTATTATAAGTATATTCGTGATACTATGTTATATGGTAGAGATGATTTGACTTTGGATGATGTTAGAGATGCCCTAACTCAAAGGGATTTAATTGATAATATTGCTAAGACCAATAGTTCATCTCATAATAATGATTTGGTTGCTAATGGTGGTAAGAACTTTAACAAAGGAAAAATTTGTAACTATCAGTTTTAAAGGGCAGATCAAATCTGAGTGTTGAGTGTTGGAAGTTAAAGAACAAAGGTAGCCGAAAGACGACAAGCCTGTTGCAAACTTTGTTCACACTGAAGATTTGGATGGTGGTTTCGCACTTTAGGGTTGCAAATTTAGGCTGCAGTTTCTACGATCTCTTTATGAATTTGAGATCTTGGTAAAAAGAGAAACCGTGTTGATTTGTTTTGGAGCTTAAGTTAAATTGCTTTAGTATTAAAGTTGCAATATTTTGGGTTTGCATTAGAATAATAATTTTAGTTACGCTATTTCTTATCTCAATTAGGTACTTTATGACTATTAAGTACAATTACAATTTAGAAATTTTTGATGTAATTTAATTTCTAAAATTGTTTTGTTTCATATTGAGATGAAGAAATATTTTCAAGAGAGTTGGGTCAATTTGAGTATTATACTCAGTGTTGTGCCAATATTCTCTTAATCTAGGCCATGTAATGGTTTAAGTTTCGGGCTTTGTGTTCGGCAACGTACTGGTTCACAAGTTATAGAAGAGTCCGGCTTTTCATTGCCTAATGTTGGTAGGCATTTGGTATTTTGTTTAAGGTGGAGTATTCACATTCGTGAATTTTTGGTTGAGCATTGCTTCGTGGATTTTGGAACTTGTTAAGTTCGTGGAATTCAATTCAAGGTGGAGATTTATTATGGAAAAAATATGAATTGAAATCTTTAACTGTCGATTTACCAAGAAGAAAAAGGATAAAGAAATCTGATATATCTTTTAGAGGAGATTTTATCTTATTTGATATATGTTTACTTGTTTATTCCTATTTTTTTATTTTTTATCTTGTATATGACGGCTAGTAAAAGGGTTTTATTAGGGTTTCCTTGTACTATAAAAGGAACCATTAGGCTATAATTTATTCCATGCCTCTTCAATACTCCTATTTCGTAATCCTCTAGTTTTTCCATTTAAAATTAAAGAAAACTTGAATCCCCTAAATCGTGGACATAGGTCAAGTTGGCCGAACCACATTAAATCCTCGTGTCATTATTTATTCTTATTGTCTATTTTCTCATTCATATTATATTGTCGATATTTTGTTCCGCACTAATCAAACGGATTCACCCCTATGCCACAACAATTAAATATGCCATAACCAATTTCACATTACATACAAGTTGATTCATATATGTCATTATTTTATCACAATGTTAACGCTACATCACCTATATGATCAACATCATCCCAAAAACATCAGATAGAACAAAAGGATCAGAGTCTAAGCGGCTTCTATGCTCTTCTCGCTTTGATCGCTGTTGAATCTTCTTGCCCCAAATTATCTTTTAAAACTCATAACTATTCTCAAAGTATTAAGATTGAAAACTTATTTAAACTCTATTGCACTGATGATACCAAGGATCCCAATCAAGCATCATGAACTTTTCAAGTTAATATAAGCGAAACGAGAACTGTTAATACAATCTACAATTCCTTTAAATCTGCTTGCTGATGTCTCTTTTCATGTCTCGGACTCTCCGCTAAGCTACTTCACAGTATCTTTGTTGTCCATTTTCAGATATGAATTTTTTCCAAGGTCATATAAAATCATTGCTCAAGTGTTAGGCAGTGTGCCACATTATCTTGTTAGTGGGTTTAGTTTGTAAGAGAGTAGGAAAAATATATTAAGTTTAGGAAAAAAAAGGAAGATTCTTGGTCAAATATAGAAGTATTCTAGTTACTATAACTAGGAGAATCATAAAAGCGAAGGTTATAATTAAATATGCTAAAGGAAGCATCATATACTTTAACTTTTGAGTTAGAGGTCGTGGTTCTCCGGCCGCTCCTATAAATACGTCTCGTTCATTGTAACCATAACATAACTTCTTTCAATTACTAAGCTTTCGCTCTCTTTCACTCTAGTCTTCTATTGAGGGATTGCTGCAACGTAACTAAGAAGAGGAAAAGGTATGAGTAAATAACAACCTCTCTTCTTCCATCTCTTTCTTGCTCTTTTCCTTGAATGGCATTCTTCAGTTAACTCATGAACTTTGATTTTTTTTAGTTTTGTTTTGATAAACCAGTGAGAATACAGAAAAGAAGAAAAACAAAAACTAAAGACCAATAAATGTATACAAGGCTTTGTGAGAAATAGGGGCCAAAGTACAATTTGCAACAACAAATGTCTTTTTTTCAACCAAATAGATCCGAGATAACAAGATCATTGCAAACTGAATCTCAAGTTACTAGTTGTAAAATTTGCAATCAGAATTAGAATAGAGCAACTACTAAATCAGCTTACTAATGATCTCGAAATTAAAGGTAAATGCAAATGAAGCCACTTTATTAGAATAATAAAAGCAAGAAAAAGAATCCAAAATGAGGAAAAGGAAAGATGATGGTATAATACAGAAGCTTTAAGGGAGTGAATGTGTATGTGGGTATCCTTCATCTTCAATGATGAGCTTGTTGTGCATAACATCAAACTGCATTTTTTCTAAATTTGGCGGGATAAAAGTTTAATGGGTCTCTGTAATTTTGTTTTTTCTACAATTTGTTTATAATTTGTCATCTTCCTTGACTTTGCTGGGATTTCTTTTAGTCAACCGCGACAGTTAAATTAACATCTTATTATGATAAAACATTCTACTTTATTAGTTGTACTTTAATCATTATTACAATATGTATTGTTTCTTACTTGTTAAACTAACCGCCTCATATCTTGTTTTGCAGCTCAATCCAAAATACAACTACTTTCCCAAATGGCTACTATTACCGACGTCGTTCGTTTTCAGCTAATCATACTAACACTTTTTATCTCATCAGTTATGGGTAAACTTTAAATTTAAGTTACTTTAATTTTATCTATTATTAGTACCTTTTTTTTTCCGGAAGATGTTCTATATAAATTTTTATCTAATTAATATTAGGTTTGGTTGTATTTTGAAGGAAATCTAAAAGTTTTAAACTTCACGCAAAGTTTAGACCATTTTGATGTAGACTTTAGAGACGCTACATTCCAGCAGAAATTGTTGGTCAATGATGCTCATTGGGGTAGAGCTAAATCTAAGGCTCCCATTTTTGTACTTTTTGGGAGCTTTAGAGACCCAGTGGTTGATCCCATGATATATGGCATTCTATCTCTCAGTGCAGTTCGGTTTAAGGCTATATTGGTTTCTATTGAGGTAATTAAATTTTATAGTTACTTATTGTTGGTTGGTGAACAAAGGTTTTTCACGTTTTTGTGGGAGGATTGGGTGATTTAATTCCCAAGTTTTGTTGGAATTTCAAATTTCTCCATTTTACAATTTTTTTTTTTGATAAATAAACAACATAGATACATCGTACATCCTAGAAATTCATAGTGCATATGAGGGAATGGGTGCAACCAAACAAGAACTTATAATAATTATCATATGCTTTTTCTGACCGTTTTTCTATTTCATTTAGCATCGATTCGCCGGAGATTCCGTACCGTTGGGTTCAATAAATTTGGCCATGGCGAATCATCATATTAGAAAATATCTGACTATCGAACAAGCATTACAAGATTTTGTCGAGGTTATTATGAGCCTTAAGGCTAACCTATCTGCTTATAATTCACCGGTAATTGTTGTGGGTATGGGCTATGGTGGAGGTATCAAAATTATTCCCATCTATTGAACTTATAATTTTCTTTATAAATTTCTAATCTTGAGTTTAAGAAAACGTTGATACCATATTTCATATTCGATAATTATTTCTATTTGAATTAGCATTATACTTTGTATGTTTTAATAACGATCTACTATTAGTAATAACTTCAAAAAGTTATGCAAACTTGTATTATAACTTTTTATATAGGGTTAGCATCATGGTTCCGATACATAAACCCAGAGATCGCAATCGGAGCCCTTGCCTCGTCAAGTCCCAGGGCATGGCTATTGTTCTATTGTTAGCAACGACTTTAAGGTGATTTCTTGTCATACAGTACATGATATGCCATAACCATAATATTTTTTTTCTTCCAAACAACATACTTATCATGCCATAAAAAAAAGGAATAAAAGTTTGGAAGTATATTACCGAGTGAAACTTATCTACTATATGAAATACATGATTGCATTTTTAATTTTACCTTACTTTTCTATCTCCAAAAGTTCTTTAACGTTATAGTTATATGGGTTTTGAATTCTTATGCTCTTTATGATATACTATATTAGAATAATTCATGTAAGTCACTTGTTCTTATCAACGTATATTATTTATCAATTTCGTAAGTATTTGCAACGTCATAGATTGATTGGTTTTTTTTAAAAAAAAAAAAAATCTGATTCTACTTGTTGATATCCTGTAATAGTAGGATTCTTTAGTACTTGCATTTGTTTTCCCTTAACTCTCATTATTAATCAACTTAATTCGTGTGAATTCAATTAGTGAATTTCTTTTATTAAAGTGGTACACATATGAGTACTATATTTGAATCACATATACTTCTTTGTTTTCAATGAACAGGATGTAGATCCAAAATGCTACGAGATGATTCATCAATCTATGAAGATTATTGATCATATTGCCTTACAACCAAATGGTTTGGCACGTCTTAGTCAAATATTTAATACATGCAGGTTAATATATTAAAAATTATTATTACAAGGCATTTATATATGTGTTACAATAGCTTGACATTTCAAACATCGTGATTTGCATTTTTATTGTTGATTAATTAGGCCTTTGCAATCTTCTAAAGAGGTGAAACACAGGCTAGCTCAATTATTTTCGAACATAGCACAGTCCGATGACCCTCATAATATAGAGATAAAATTCGTTTGCAGTTACATAACTACTAGTGAAAAAGATCCTCTCAAGGGTATGGTTTCAGCACTTAATATAGAGCTGAATGGTGGGGAATGCTTTCATAATGATCTTATAGGTGTGGATTCTCCATTCGAACCTCCATCAAATGAGACAATGCCTTGGGCATGGCTGGTAATATACTTTTTTTTGTAATATACTTCCATTTCATATTAGTGTAAAAAATATATCTAACATTTCATTGGTTTGGTATGCAGCGATGCACTGGTTTGGTATACCCTATTGGATGTGAGCATGATACCATGCTCCCTTCACGAGCTTTTCACATGTCCAAATTTAAACATGAATGCAAAAAGAGGTTTGGTGGAGTTGTCCGGCATCCACACTCACCCATAACTTCTTTTGACTATAAGGTACATCGCAATTTCTTATGAATTAGTTTGTTAATGAATCGTCTCTTATGAAGAAACAAAGTGTATAATTTTACAAATAATTCCTTTTTTTTGTCGTAGTTTTTTCTTTCAAATTTTAGTTCTTCAAAAAAAATCCTATTTTGGCATTAATTTATGTTAATTTCTTATAGAATTCAGAGAAATCTCTCACTGGATTTGGAGGAAACATCATGTTTTCCAACGGACTCAAGGATCCCTTTTCTAGTGGAGGGTAAGTGAATTGCTATTCTTTTGATCCGTTCATTTATAAATCTATAAACTTCTAGTTGGAAAATTTAATGATATAAGAATGTTGTAATTAACATAGGACATTGAAGAATTTGTCCAAGACCATTGTTGTTGTTACAGCTCCTGAAGGTATATAACACCTTCCTTTGTGGATACAAAAATCCAAATTTGAGTACCATTTTTGTTATTACTATTTCTTGCTCCGTATATAAAGAATTAAGAAACGTATTTTTTAATATCTTATAATATAAACAATACTGAAAATATGATTTATTAATTAATGCCGTTTGAAAATTAAACTTCAGGGGCATATTGTTGGTGAAAGAAGATAATTCCTTAAGTGATTAATTGTTACAGCCTAACAATATATACTAGCTTTACAAGAGAAAGTCAACAATTCCTATAAACTAGGAAACAATAATATCTAAAAGATATACATGACCAACTAATATCATTTACATAAATACAAATGATATATATGAAAATAATGAATATTTTCATATCATCTAACACACCCCCGCAGTCGAAACGGGAGGAGGGCGAACGCTGAGACTGTCCCGAAAATCCTCAAATAAAACCAAGGGAAGACCCTTAGTAAAGATATCGGCAATCTGATAGCGAGAGGGGACATGTAACACACGAACTTCGCCTCTAGCGACCTTTTCACGTACAAAGTGAATATCCATCTCAATATGCTTAGTACGCTGATGCTGGACCGGGTTACCGGACAAGTAGATCGCACTCACATTATCACAATATACCAAAGTAGCCTTGCGAATCGGACAATGAAGCTCAACCAGTAGGTTACGTAACCAACACGATTCCGAGACTACATTTGCAACCCCCCTATATTCTGATTCTGCACTAGACCGAGACAACGTGGTCTGTCGCTTTGAAGACCAGGAGAGCAAATTATCACCAAGAAACACACAATAACCCGAAGTAGAACGACGAGTGTCAGGACACCCACCCCAATCTGCATCTGTGTATGCAATGAGAGTAGCAGTGGAAGAGGGGTAAAGGTGAAGGCCATGATCTAGTGTGCCCTTCACATAACGAACAATGCGCTTAAGAGCGCTCATATGATCCTCCATAGGCTGGTGCATAAAAAGACAAATCTGCTGGACTGCATAAGAGATATCAGGTCTTGTGAAAGTAAGATACTGTAATGCACCAGCAAGGCTTCTGTATAAGGAAGGATCACTGCAAGCAACCTCAGAGGTAGCACTGAGTTTAGGTTTGGTATCCACAGGAGTAGGAGATGGCTTACACGCCGACATGCCAGCGCGTTCAATGATTTCTTCAGCGTATTTGCGCTGAGATAGGAATAATCCACCTGCATGACGAGATACAGCAATACCCAAAAAATAACTCAACAATCCCAAGTCTTTCATCGCAAACTCAGAGCCTAGGCTGGCGATGATAGACTTGCGGAGTGTATCAGATGAAGCAGTCAAAATAATGTCATCTACATAGAGCAGTAAATAGGCGAGGTCTGTACCGCGGCGATAGATGAACAAGGAATGATCAGATTTGCTGTTCACAAAACCAATGTTAGTCACAAAATCAGCAAATCTACGATACCAAGCCCGAGGGGCCTGTTTCAGGCCATATAAGGACTTCCTCAGAAGACAAACATGATCAGGATAAGTGGGGTCCCTGTAACCAACCGGCTGATGCATATAGACTGTCTCATGAAGCTCACCATGTAAGAACGCATTCTTCACATCAAGCTGGTGAAGCGCCCAACCCTTAGAAAGAGCCAGACTAAGAACAGTGCGAATAGTAGCAGGTTTGACCACAGGACTAAAAGTCTCCCCACAATCAATTCCAACTCGCTGCGTTTTCCCATCACCTACAAGACGAGCTTTGTACCTCTCAAAAGAACCGTCAGATTTTTCTTTATGAGCAAATATCCACATAGACCGAATAATATTAGCATGAGGAGGACGAGGTACTAATTCCCAAGTCTTATTTTTCATTAGAGCATGATATTCATCATCCATGGCCTGTTTCCAATTCGGGTCACGAAGGGCCGACACAGGATTACGGGGAATAGGGGACCGATCAACATTGGCAACAAGGGACACGGGCTTTTTAGTCTTATAAATCCCATGTTGACCACGAGTGACAGCGCGGGAATCAGTAGGGCGAGGATGACGGGGATTAGCTCTTTTTGTGGATGGCTGACGGGGAAGAGGAGGGTGTATAGGGGGAGGTGGGCTGCATGGAGGAGTAGGCCCAGAGGGGATGGGGAGTCCATCTGGGACAGGCGAATGCAGTGGGGGAGTAGGGGATGCAGGCCCAAGCACAGGTGGCCCAGACGCAGGAGAGAGAGAAGCCCGAATTGGGCTGGGTCCGCGTGGAGGGAGAAGAGGGGATGGAGCAGCGAGTGGGGGAGAAGTGGGCTGCTCAGGAGGCCCCGACGTGTTAGGGGAGGGTTGGGCCGAATAAGGGGGAGAGTCCATTGAGCTAAGATGATCCAGAAAATCATAATTTGTGGAATGTGGAGTATGAAGGGAAGAGAACGGAAAGGAGTGTTCATGAAATACCACATGGCGACAAATAATAATTTTACGGGAAGAGAGATCATAACATGTATACCCTCGATGATTAGTGGGAAATCCCAAAAATACACATGGAGTGGATCGAGCTTGTAGCTTATGGATTGTAGTAGAGGGAAAGAGAGGATAGCAAAGACACCCAAACACACGAAGGTGGGAATAGGAGGGTCGTTTGTGGTAAAGAAGATGAAGAGGAGACTCATACGATAGTGTCTTATTGGGAAGAATGTTAAGGAGGTATGTTGCCATTTGTAACGCATGATGCCAAAATGAAGGGGGAAGCGAAGCGTGGGAGAGAAGAGTACGCACAACATTATTAATGGTACGTATTTTACGCTCCGCTTTACCATTTTGAGAAGAAGTATAGGGGCAAGAAAGACGAAATGACAACCCATGAGTTTTGCAAAATTCCCAAAAAGGTGCATTATCAAATTCCCGCCCATTATCACATTGAATATTTTTAATGTCCCGTTCAAATTGTGTGTGGATATAAGCTCGAAATTGAAGGAATGTAGAATATACTTGTGACTTTTTAGCAAGGGGGAAAGTCCACAAATAATTAGTAAAATCATCCAACACAATAAGATAATAACGATGACCACTAGAGCTCAAAACGGGAGATGTCCAAAGATCACAATGAATAATATCAAATGGCATTAAAGTATTAGAAGTGGATGAAACAAAAGGCAATTTAACATGTTTCCCAAGAGGACAAGAATAGCAAAAATCAGACATGCTTCCTTTATTACATTCTATAAGATTACTAGTCCTAAGAGATGCCAGAATAGAAGAGCCAGGATGACCCAAGCGAGCATGCCAAAGGGATGGTGCAAGAGCAGCAAAAGTAGATGGAGTGGAGGCGTGATTGGGGAAGGTGGTGAGGGGATACAAAGCACCTTGACTCTCACATCTCATTAGTGGGCTCCCCGTCCGAAAATCCTTCACAGAAAACCCAAAAGGATCAAATTCAACAGACACAGAATTATCAGTAGTAAATTTTCGAACAGACACTAAATTTTTAATGATTTTAGGTGCATGTAAGACGTTTTTGAGAGTCAAAGGAGGGTTAGAAGAGGTCAATTGTGCGTCCCCGTAACCACGAATTGGAATACTACAACCATTTCCAACAATTATACCATTAGGAGTGCTCAAATTAAAATAAGAGTTTAGAGTACCTTGGGAAGAAGTCATATGAGAAGTCGCTCCCGTATCCATATACCAATTCGAATCCGGCGGATTTATACCTAGTGTATGCATGGCGGCCTCGATGTCCGTGGTAACGGGCTGAACATCGGCCGCATAGGCCTGCTGCTGCCGCGGCCCAGCTCCAAGGACGCCTGCTCCCTGCTGCTGTCTTGGCACCCAAGGCCTGGCCCACCCCTGAGTTGGATAGGGGCATGGGGGGAAGGCCCAAGGAGGGTAAGCCCAACCCCCCCATGCGGTTGTTGCTGCTGCTGGGTGGGCGGATGGTGCGCCCTGCTGCTGGCCCTGTGTACGCCCACCTCTGCCGGAATAATTCCGGCCACCACCGCCGGAATTGTTCCGGCCACCATTACCGCCGGAATTATTCCGGCCACCCCCGCCGGAATTTTTGTTTTTTCCATGATTTTTATTGTGATTTTTACCACCATGTTGAACACGATGATGAGGGGCATTGGCGGGGGGCGAATTGTCATGATGAGAGGCCACCATGGCGGACGTGGAGGAACCCGTCGAAACTTTCTTAGCCAAACCCGCCTCCTCTAACACAAGCATGGACCGTGCTTGATAAAATTGAGGAGGGGGTCACTTTGACGGAGCAAAGTGCCGATGCCATTGTAAGCATCTGTGAGGCCCGCAACCATCTGAAGAACAAGACGGTTATTAGAGACCGGGGCGCCCACATTTTTGAGTTGATCGGCCAACATCTTCAAACGTTGGCAATATGACGAAGCATTAGGAAAATCCTCCATAGCCGTATTGGAGAATTCCTGTTCTAAAGTAACGGCTCGGGAAGACTTATTGTCTTGAAAAATGTCCCGAAGTCGCTCCCACGCCTCCTTGGCCGTGAGATCCGGCTCAAGGATCGTATTGAGAAGATCATCAGAAATAGTGCTATAGATCCATTTCAATACGGTAGCATCAATAGTGGTCCATTCCTCCTTTTCATCATCAGTAGACGGAGGTTTTGATTTCGCCGTGGGAATAATATGGTCAATGACTCGATGAGAACGTGCATGAATTTTGAAGAGTTCCGCCCACGTAGCATATTGCACGTTTTCCATGTCAAGGACAATAGGAAGATTGTGTTTAATATTAGAATTAGAGAGATTTGTGAGAGAGGGAGAAGAAGAAGAAGAAGGGGCGGCCATGGCTGCCGGGAAGGAGAGGGGCGGACGGCTAGTAGGGCAAAGCGGAAGAGAGAGGAAAAATAACCCTAAGCTCTGATACCATGAAAGAAGATAATTCCTTAAGTGATTAATTGTTACAACCTAACAATATATACTAGCTTTACAAGAGAAAGTCAACAATTCCTATAAACTAGGAAACAATAATATCTAAAAGATATACATGACCAACTAATATCATTTACATAAATACAAATGATATATATGAAAATAATGAATATTTTCATATCATCTAACAGTTGGGACATGAAGCCCATAAAAGTTGAGGACCCTGAATGGATGAAAGAGAAAAGAGAAGAAGAATTGAGGGTATTTGCACAGTGGATCGGAAAGGGATCTAACCCTACGACTTGCAAATTGTCCTTGTACATCTTATTAGAGCTTCTAACCTTTATTTATATATATGACCTTAGTCTTTAGATTTCGATTGATATAATGAATTTATGGGTACATAAATTAAGGTTAGAAGTTGTAATAAGATGTATAGGAGAAATTTATAAGTCGAAGGGTTAGATCCCTTGCTCACCAACTGTTTAAATAGCCAATGGAGGTAGGACTGTGTAAATCATTTGATATTCTTGAGAGTATTAATTCTACAGTAGCTAAAACGTACGTGTTAGTTATCACAAGAAACATCATGTTATACTTGGATCTCTATCTTTTCTTTAATGTGATGGGTATAAAATGACTCAACTCCAACTTGTCACATGATTTCAGATTTCTGGTTTGATCCTCTCTCATCTCATATGTGACGCAATGCAACTTAATGTGTACTACAATTTTTGATCCAAATTGTTGCGAAATTTCTATTTGTTCTTATTAATACCGTACCATTGCCTCTAAGTTCGTGTGTGATTCTATTTTCTTAAATGTACAAAATGCTAGAAATAAGAAACTCCGCCTTCGTAAGGCAAAGAAGCAGAGGGCAAAACAAATTGGGTCCTTTTAAGGACAAAGCACTCACTTGAGCTAAATGAGTACGAGGTACATAATCCTTTTAAGGACAAATTGGAATTAACCAGCGAATTCGAATGGTAAAGCACAATTCTCAATTTGGGAAGCAATGGTTTCTCTTAATTTGGGAAATGCTAATTATGGGTTCTCTTACTTTGGGAAATGGTAATCATGGGTACTCTTAATTTCGGGATTGGAAGATGGGTCCTTCATCATTTCAATTTGTTTATCTTTCGGGGTGTTTGATTTGGGAGTTTGCTTGGGTGAGAGTCAGTTCGTTTGGTTTGAGTGTTGGGTCACTTGGCCACTTGGGTGTGAGCGTTTGCATGCATTCCTTTTGCTTTGGACTTACTTCTAACAAAAGCAACACGTAGACACGCTCTTACGCGACAAAGGATAAAGCCGACCCTTTGTGAGCACATAAAGAAGGTGTTCATGTATTAAAACGGCGCCAACATCGAACATAACGGCAACTTTAGGAAGGTGGCACACGCAATGAATATTGGACTTTTTCCAATAGACAAGGTAAATAATATGAAAGAATATTTTCCGTTAATTGTGTACAATCTAATCATATATACTATACGCTGCAAAAGATGATAACAAGTCTACAAATTAGGTAACTAAAAGATATTATTTACATGATAGACTAATGAAAATATAAAGATGTTTCCATGGATTTTAACATACCCCCTCAGTCGAAGCGGTAGGAGAAAGAACGCTGAGAGTGTCCCGAAAATTATCAAAGTGTATCAATGGAAGATCTTTGGTATACACTTTGATAAAGATGTCAGCAATCTGATGTCGGTATGGCACATGTAAAACATAGACCTTTTTACGTGCCACTGTCGTACGAACAAAATGAATGTCCATCTCAATATGCTTGGTTTGTTGATGCTAAACCGAATTTCCCAACAAGTATATGCTACTCACATTATCACAATACACTAAAGTGACTTTCTTAATAGGACAATGAAGTTCAACCAACAAATTACGTAACCAACATGACTCAGAGACCACATTAGCAACTCCCATATAATCAGACTCAGCATTGGAACGAGACAAATTAGCTTGTCGTTTCGAGGACCAGGAGAGAAGGTTGTCCCCAAGAAACACACAATAACTAGATGTAGAACGCCTACTGTCAGGGCACCCACCCCAATCAGTATTAGTGTAAGAAATGAGGGTGGGTGTAGTCGAAGGATACAAGTATAGACCATGATGTAGTGTGCCCTTAACGTACCGAACAATACGTTTAAGAGCATGTATATGTTCCTCCATAGGATAATGCATGAATAAGCATATCTACTGAACAACATATGAAATGTCTGGTCGTGTAAATGATACTGAAAAGCCCCTACAAAACTCCGATAGCTAGAGGGATCGGAGCATGCAATGTCAGATTTGGCACTAAGCTTTGACTTAGCGTCAACAAAAGTAACATGGGGTTTACATGAAGACATGTGTGCACGTTCAATGATTTTTTGGGCATACTTGCGTTGTGAGTGTCTGTGTGATATTCACTGCCGGTCTCAAGCCCGGATAAAGGAGGAGAGTTGCGGTAGGTTTGGGGCGGCCAGCGTAAAACATAGCCCCATATCATGACATGAATCGACAAATGAAAAACGTGGGGGCGTTCCCTACTCAGCGACGCGCTGCACTTCATAGACCCGGGTGTAGTGATAAGTATGCAAGGGTTGCTAGGTCGTCGCCCGGAAGCGGCACGCCATCCCGGCGCCCGAGGGTGGTGTCAAATATGCAAGGGTTCCCGCATCAGGGACGGGTACGGGTAAAGAAGCTAGTCCAGGGTAGTGGTAGGGGTAGTAAGATGCGCTTTGGAACATGGAACATTGGCTCTTTGACGGGAAGATCGGCGGAGGTGGTGGAGGTTATGAGGAGGCAAAAGGTCCACATAATGTGCCTTCAAGAGACCAAGTGGGTTGGTGGAAAAGCAAGAGAACTAGCCCCATGGGGTTATAAGCTTTGGTACTCCGGAAAGGATAAGAGTAGGAATGGAGTAGGCATCATTATTGATAAGGAATATATTGATGATGTGGTGGAAGTTTCGAGGAAGAGCGACCTCATTATGAGTATCAGGCTAGTATTAGGGAGGGAGGCAATGACTATCATAAGCGCATATGCGCCGCAAGTGGGATTGGAAGCATCTATTAAACAACAATATTGGGAGGATTTAGAGGAGGTTGTGCAACGAGTGTCTATTAGTAAAAAGTTGATCATTAGGTGGGGATCTTAAAATGGACATGTGGGCACTAGTCGAGTTGGCTTTGAGAGCATTCATGGAGGTTTTGGGTATGGAGAGAGAAATGAAGTTGGAAGTGGTATCTTGGATTTCGCACTAGCATATGGTCTTAGTATTATGAACACTTGGTTTGAGAAAAGAGAATCTCACCTTGTGACGTATAGGAGTGGAAGTAGTGCGAGTCAGATTGACCTCTTTTTAGTAAAGAATGCTTGGCGGAAGAGTTACACAAACTGCAAGGTGATACCGGGTGAGAGCGCAGCCACCCAACATAGACTAGTCGTACTTGATTTCCGCGGTAGGGAGTATTTAAGAAAGCAAAGACCCAATGTGGAGCCGCGAATCAAGTGGTGGAAGCTCCAAGGAGAGCGGAAAGAGAACTTTCTAGCTAAGATGGCTAGTAAAGATATTTGGTCATGTAACACAGAAATGGACGTAGATTCGACATGGAAAAAAATGGAACTTAGTATAAAGGAAGTGGCGAAAGAGATCCTTGGAGAATCTAAAGGAACTGTACCATCAAGTAAGGACACTTCTTGGTGGAACGAGGAGGTGAGACAAGCGATAAAAAAAAACGAGAAGGTAATAAACTTTTGGGAAAAGATAGAAGCGATGTTAACTATGAGAAGTACAAAGAGGCTCGAAGAGAAGCCAAGAAGGCAGTACGGGAAGCTAAAGCAAAGGTAAATCAAGAGCTTTATGCAAGATTGGACAAGAAAGAAGGGGAAAAAGACATCTACAGAATTGCGCGTATGAGGGACAGGAAGACAAGAGACATAAGAAAGGTGAAATGCGTGAAGGGTGTGGACCAAAGAGTGCTTGTGGAGGATGAGGAGATAAAGGATAGATGGAGGACGTACTTTGATACCTTGTTCAATGGTGATAACGCACAAGACATCGGGGATGTACACATCCCGCCAAGTATGTTAAATCGAGAGTTTATGAGGAGGATTCAAAAGGGAGAAGTTGTTGCAGCAATAAAAAAGATGGGATTGAAGAAAGCTACGGGGCCAGATGGCATACCTATCGAAGGTTGGAGGTGTTTAGGGGCACTACTAAAAAAATGGTCTTTAGTATCGGAAATTTTCTGATACTAAAGACCTTTTTTCTGATACTAAAGGTCTTTAGTATCGGAAATAATTTCCGATACTCAACTGATACTAGTACTCCCGTGGCTAAAGGGTCGGTATCGGTTACTTTTTCCGATACTAAAGGGAGGTAGCTTTAGTATCGGAAAACTCATTAGTATCAGATTATTGTATCGGAACATGTGATACAAAAAACAAAAATTATTAGTATCAGATGTAACTTATGATACTAAAGACACTTATAGTATCGGAAAATTACTGATACTAAAGATGACATTTGTATCCGATGTAAGTTCTGATACTAAAGGTCACATTAGTATCAGAAATTTCTGATACTAGAGTGTTGAAAAAGAATTAAAAAAAATAAATCTGTAATAATAATAATAATAATACTAATAATAATAAGAACAATATTATTATTATTATTATTATTATTATTATTATCACTAAGTGTCCAAAAAAGTTAAAAAAATTACCAATTGATAATACAATTTTATAAAATAAATCTATATATTGATAAATGTTTAATTATTTATACAATTTTAGATAAATTACAAGAAAAATTCGACAAAAAAAGTAAAACCCAGCATCGCCCACCAATCTTCACCGCCACTAGACGCAGCACCACCTCATCAACAAATCATCACAACCACCACACCAAGCACCACCTCATGAACAAATCTTCACTGCCACCTAAACCAGCACCACCTGACCGCCACCGCCGCCTGAGCACAATTACAACAACCACAACATAAAGAACAAATCATAATTTATTTTACCCTGAAATTGAAAACAATCAAACTCATAAATTTGAATGAAATAAACCCATAAATTCCAAAATCGAACGAATTAAACTCATAAAATCGATCGAATTAAACCCAAAACATTCGAACGAAATTCAACCCAAAAAGCAAAACGAAATTCATCCCACAAAAATCGAAATTCAACCCAAAAAAAGGAATTCATCCCCAAAAAAATGAAACTCAACCCCAAAAACCTAAATTCAACCCGAAAACAAGAACAAAATTCAACCAAAAAAACGAATTCAACCCAAAAACCGGAAAATCAACCCAAATAAAACGGAATTCAACCCAAATATCCATAACCCTAACTCGAACAAATTAAACACTCCCAAACCCCAAATTCGAAACCCCAAAATCCCCAAAATTTTACCCCAAAACGCCTAATTTCAAAGCCCAGAACCCGAAAACACAAAAATCAAATAATCAAGATCTAAAACTCACCAAAAATAAAAACAAATAATCCAGATCTGAATTTTTAACCAAAAATTCAACCAAAAAAACACAATTTTGAACCAAAGAACTGAAATTCAAACGGAAAATCCACAAAATTCGAAACCCTAATTCGACCAAAATTCGAAACAACTACAACCATAATAACATACCTTACATTGAAAATTGTTCAAGATCCGCAGACAATGGATTTGAACAAAAAAAACCGCATCTCTTCTTCATCTTCTTCGTTTGAATTCTAAACCAAATTATTGATTCGAACCCAGAAATAAAAAAGAACTATTGTAGCCAAGTAATTTGGGGGAAAAAAACCTAGATCTGAAATAAAAAAATTTGTGTTTAAATTATGGAAGAAACAAATTTGAGTGAGTGAGAGGAAAAAAGGGAGGAAATATGGAGAAGAAGGACAGAGGAAGAGGAGAGAGAGAGGCAAAATGAAATGAATGAGACGCCAAATAGGTAGCCTAGCTTTATTATTGAAAATTTGGGTCAAAAAAGGGCCGCGTGTTTGAAATATTGGGCGCGTTTTTAAAAATTTCGTTGAAATTAGTATCGGAAAAAATTTATCCGATACTAATGAACATCTTTAGTATCCGAATATATTTCCGATACTAAAAAAGGCTAGTATTTGTATCGGAAAATAAATTCTGATACTATAAAACTATTTGGTATCAGATAACATCCGATACTATTATATCATTAGTATCAGATTAAAATTTTTCCGATACTAAAGTGATGTCATATGATGGTTGTTAACATATAGGAAATTGAATAGTGTCGGAAATTAATATTCGATACTAAAGTTTCACTTTAGTATCGGTAATGTTTACCGATACTAAATTTTCTGATACTAAAAACCATTTTTTTAGTAGTGGGGGGAGAGGAATCGAATGGCTGACAACATTCTTCAACATGATTTGGAGACACAACAAAATGCCATTAGAGTGGAGGAAGAGTACTTTGATTCCTTTGTATAAGAACAAAGGCGACGTACAAGATTGTAACAACTACCGAGGAATCAAACTAATGAGTTATACGATGAAACTTTGAGAACGAGGGATTGAGCAAAGACTTAGGAAACATGTGAAGATATCGGAGAACCAATTTGGATTTATGCCTGGAAGATCGACTATAGAGGCCATCTACCTCATGAGACAGACAATGGAACATTACCGTGATAGGAAGAAGGATCTACATATGGTTTTCATTGATTTGGAGAAGGCATATGATAGAGTACCAAGAGAAATACTTTGGTGGGCGTTGGCAAAGAAAGGTGTTCCACAAAAATATATAAATATCATCAAGGATATGTATGAGGGGGCAACTATGAGTGTGCGGACCACGGTGGGGAGGACAACAGAGTTCCCTATTACGATCGGAGTGCACCAAGGTTCTGCACTTAGTCTCTTTCTCTTTGCTTTAGTGATGGACGAACTAACGAGGTCAATTCAAGATGATATACGTGGTGTATGATGTTTGCGGATGATATTGTGTTGATGGATGAGACAAAGGAAGGTGTTGAGAGTAAGTTGGAATTGTGGAGGGATACATTAGAAGTCCAGGGTTTTAGATTGAGCAGAAGTAAGACGGAGTATATGGAGTGCAAGTTCAGTGGGGTTACAAGCAACGAAGCAGGGGCGGTCACTTTGGATAGCAAAGTGGTTCAAGGATCGAACGTCTTCCGTTACCTTGGATCCATTCTCCAAAAGGATGGAGAACTGGACGGAGACGTGGCTCATAGAATTAACGCGGGTTGGGTAAAGTGGAAAAGTGCCACTGGTTTCCTTTGTGATTCTGCCATTCCCCAAAGATTGAAGGGAAAGTTCTACCGTACGGCAATTAGTCCTGCTTTGTTATATGGCACCGAATTTTGGGCGGTGAAACAATGCCACGCTCATAAGATGAACGTGGCGGAGATGCGTATGTTGCGGTGGATGTGTGGCCACACAAGGAAGGACCGATTAAGAAATGAAGTGATTCGGGAAAAAGTTGGAGTTGCATCAATTGAAGAAAAGATGAGGGAGAATCGGTTAAGATGGTTTGGACATGTGAAAAGGAGACCAGGTGATGCACCGGTGAGAAGAATTGAAGAGTGGAGGAGTAATCAAATTGTAAGGGGTAGGGGAAGACCTAAGATGACTTGGATGAAGGTAATTGAAAGTGACATGAGGCTACTTGGGATTGAGGAGAGCATGGCGTTGGATAGAAGTGGGTGGAGGGGCAGTATCCGTGTGGAGGAAGGGGTGTAATTACTGCATTCATTTGTTTTTCTTAATTGTGTTGGCATTTAAAACCTTTTGAAAACCTCTTTTAAAACTTTTTGGTGTAAACCTTGTTTTTCAAAAAAAAAATTAAATAATTCTTAAAACTTAAACCCTTTTAAAAAAAACTTTTTATCACTCTTGTCGATGTCATCTCCTTTGGCGACGGTTTCAGTTGACTATTCATGTTAGCCGACCCCAAATCACTTTGGGAATAAGGCTTAGTTGTTGTTGTACTTGCGTTGAGATAAAAAGGGACCACCTGCATGACCTGTCACAACAATGCCCAAAAAAAAAGCTCAAAGGGCCCAAGTCTTTCATGGAAATCTCGGAGCTAAGAAGGGCCATGATAGTCTTGCGAAGAGCAGTAGAAGAGGTTGTCAAAATAATATCATTAACATACAGAAGCAAATACGCCATATCGTTACCACGATGGTATATGAATAAGGAGTGATCGGAGGTACTATTATGAAAGCTAATTTGATTAACCTAATCACCAAACCTGCGATACTAGGCTTGAGCAGCCTGTTTGAGACAATAGGGGGACTTCTTAAGCAAACACACGTGATCGGAAAACCTCTGATCCCGATAGCCCAATGATGGTTGATGAATATACACTGTTTCTTTCGATTACTCATGGAGAAAGACATTTTTAACATCCAGCGGATGAAGGGACCATTCGTTAGACAAAGCCAAACTCAGAATAGTGTGAATAGTAGCAGGTTTAACCACGGGGCTAAAAGTCTCCCCACAATCAATCCCCAAATGTTGTATTTTGCCATCACCTATAAGACGGACCTTATGCCTCTCAAAAATACCATCAGATTTTTCTTTATGAGTAAAAATCCACATGGTTCGAATAATATTAGCATCAGGTGGGAGGGGCACCAATTCCCAAGTCTTATTTTTAATTAGAGTATTAAATTCATCATCCACGGAAAGTTTCCAATTCGGGTCAGTGCTAACACAGAGTTACGAAGAAGAGGAGAGCGAACAATGTGAGTATGACGGGAAGTAATTCTCTTTTTTGACGATGCCATTTGGGCCCGAGTAACAACCCGTGTAGTATACGGAATGATGGGATTGGGCGGAGGACTAGGACACCGAAAATGGATGGTGGGCGAAGAGGGGGAGGCTCAAGATTGACTTGGACCGGGAGATGAAGAGGAATGCAGCACAGACAAAGTGCGCATGGCAAATGGGCTAGAGAGGGGGCCAAAGGATGGCGGCCTAGCTGGTGAGAAGTTGATACATGCTTGGCCTGTGAGGCACACCTGGCGCATGAGGTTGCCTAGGCGAAGTGGGTTGGGCTTCGATGGGTAGGATAAGCTTAATTCTGGGAGGAGGGGAATATATGGATCAGGCCTAGATGAAGGAGTGTGAGTGGGCTCATGATAAGGTTTTGGGCCTAAAAACCCGCAAGTAGGAGTATAATGGTTCTTTGTGATAAAGAATGTGAAGAGGTGAGTGATAGGCGTTATTCTTGTTTGGAAGGATGTTCAAGAAATAAGTAGCCATGTGGAGGGCGTGATGCCAAAAAGAAGAAGGAAGGGATGAATAAGCGAGTATTGTACTTACCATATTATTTATTGTATGTATTTTCCGCTCTGCGTAACCATTTTGAGAGGATGTATATGGGCATGAGAGACGAAATGAGAGACCATTTGTTTTACATAATTCCCAAAAAGGTTCATTATCAAACTCCCTCCCAATATCACATTGGATATTTTAAAATCTTTGTAATCCCCCGTAATTTTATGAGTTTAATAGATATATTTAAAGTGTATTTATAATTAGTTTTAGTGTTTATTTAATTAAATTATTTAGGAGTTGACTATTTTGAAAGTCAAACGATTATTTAAACGTTTAAAATAATCATAAATATTTTACTTGGTTGGACTTTTAAGTTATTAAATATTTAAATTGGGTTTTGGGTCGCTTTTAATTTGATTTTAGTTATGGGTTGAGGAGCACAAATATTCTTTAAAAGCTTGATGATCAACTTATAGACAAAAAAATTCCTGAACCTATTTGTACTAGGTTTTTAATCAAACCTACAAATACCCCACTTTACCCCAATTTTCACACTTTATTTTCCTCTCCCTTTTTCCTCTCCTCACCCGGACGACCTCTCCCCCTCGGTTTCCTTGCAGCCAGACCACCACCCACACTCACTCTCTTGTCTCCACCACACACACCACACTCGCCCTCACTCTCTTCGCCTTTGCCATCGTGCGCCATCGCAACACTCACCCTCTTCCTCTCCTTCGTCTGCCAGCCAGACGCAAACATCGGTCGCTTGATTCACACGCGCCACTGCTGTTGTGCCCAACCACACGTCGTTGGCTACGCGCGTCCCTCCTCTCTTTGTTTTTTGGTTTCGTGCTTTTCGTTAATTATTATCCCTTTTCCTCTATTTATATTTATTAAATGTTTTAGTAATTAAAGTTATGATTTTTATATGTTTTAGAAATAAAGTTTGTAAGTTTATTGTTTTGTTAATGAAAAATATGATTTTTATTATTTATAATTTTAGGTTATAATTTCAGATTTATAGATTTATATTAAAAGTGAGTTCTAAATATGAAATCAATGATTTTTAAGGTTTTTAAAGCCTAGTTTGGTAGTATTACATTAAAGGTTATTAAAGGTTGAAAACGTAATACTTTAAAAAGATTTTAAAATGAGTTTTGAAGTGTTTTAAAATATTTATAATTGATGTGAATTATTAGAGTATTAATTCGTTAGTATTTTATTAATTGGTTGGCGGAGAATTTGCCTTGAGTGATTTCTAAAGTTCCTAAAGTGGGTCTCATTTTGTCTACACAAGGCACGTACATGTCCTTATGTATTAGACTAGTATCATGTCCTAAGGTTAGGATTATGTATATTATCATGTACAGAGAACCTTTTAAAGGTTCATACGTGACTGTTGTTTTATGGAACTACGTGTTGCTGAGCATGTTAGTTGCCTATGATGTTTATTACATGATTGAATTGATGTTTGATTCAAACATGTTTGGGAATGAAAGTATATTTATAAAGTCGCATGAGGGGTTTATAAATATGTTGATTGTGAATTATGGAATCGTTTATGATTATTTTGGTTCTTCTCAAAGGCCGAGGACTTTGTGAGTAAGTTGGATTGGTATTATTGTTATTAATATTATGTTACAAAGACCGAGGGTTTGTACAATAAGTTGTATCTTTTGTCTATGGACACTTCGATTGTTGATTTTAGTCAACAAATAAATTGAGGATTAATATGTTGGTCAATTGGAATTGTTTGATCACGTTATATAATCGTAAGATAAAAGTGGAATTTTGTTGTATCCATGTTAAGTGATGGTTGTCTTGTTCGAGTCCAACATCGAATAACATATTAATACTTAAAGTGGAACTGAATCGCAATAGCTTTAGACTTGTGTCCGTCTAAAGTTTTGGACTACTATGAGTTGGAGTACATGGTGTTTTTATTTTATATAAATAGGTTCCTCGATATCATTGGTCATGTGGAATATAGAGTCGCGCCCGTAATTCGTCTTCTAAATTGAAGACAAGGTTTGGTTGGACAACTCGATCCATTGACTATTAAGTTGACTAAATGAATTATTGTTTGTAGTCTTGTGAAGTCGAGTCTTATCTTATGAGTTGATGTTATGTTGTATCGATGTTGATAATCATGTTTTATTTCTTAATAGTATCATGTTAGGTTTACGTGCATTCTGTCATTGATAAGCACTTTATTGTGCTTAATTGTAGAACATTTATGTGTCCTTGCATGTAGTTTAGAGCATTTAATTCTAGGATTGCATGGTATTTGTCACCTTTGGGTTATATTGCTGCTTCATTATTTGTTTAGTTGTTTTTGGATGGTGTCTAGGCTAACTATCAGGTTTTTGAAGTCATTTAGTTAATGGAGGAATTTTTGTAGAACTTTGGACTTGGAGGTGCACAAGAGCAGGTCTACACGGTCGTGTGGACTTTGACACGGTCGTGTAGCCCTTTTGAAGGAGGAAGAAACAAGTTATTATTTGCTACTGAATCGTGGATTTGAAGAAGACATGGGCGTGTCCAAATTCACACGCCCGTGTTGGCTTTTTTTCTAAGAAGTCAGTCCTGTGCTGCCTCATTGCTGCTTGCTAACTGGTTTGAGAAATTCAGGATGAGCCATGTGTCGATTTTAACACACCCATGTTGGCTGAATTTCATGGATGTAGTACTGTTGTGAAGACTTGGCTGAGAACATCTAATTTAAGAGAATGAGGTCTACACGCCCGTGTCGTTTTAGACACGCACGTGTAGACCTGTAGTTCGGGTTTTTTCCAATTTTCGAGTTTATTTTTGGAATATTATAGATAGGGTTTGCGTTTTTTGTTTTGTATTATTCGATACTTTAGCATTCTAAACACTTACTTTTTCTCTCTAAACACTCTCAACTCTTGTTCTTTTACATTGCTACTTTCGTTGAAGATTCGATTGCTATTTTAATCCAAGTATATTACCATGTTCATGTTATTATGCTTTCTATTGATTATTAAGCATTAATCTTGGTGTTTTGACACACTAGGGTAGATCTTGATCACGTTTATGCTAGGTCTTTTAGATTTCAATTCCTCTTAATTGATTATTGAATTCTTTGTCATTCCCTTGGATTGACTTAATTTCTAGATTTGGTGGAAATTAAGAGGATCCTTGTATTAGGGGTTTTCCATGCTTATTGAATCCATTAATCAATTGGTTAGAGACCACTCGATAGACGATCTAGTTGATTGATTAATTGATTACTCTTGAGGGCCATTCGAGACAGAACTCGAGTAACTTAGAGGAGAACTTAACTTTGCATGATATTTGCCTTTGAACTGTAATTGCATTGGTTATTGTTGTCTATCCCAGATTCATACGAATAGCCCAAACTCTATTATTTGCCTTATTATATTTACTTCTCTTACTTGATTGTTAGTTGTTATTCCTTAGCAAGTTATTAGTTGATCGTTAATCAATCCTTCACAACCCCAAATACTCTTCACTTAGGTAGTTTTAGACTTAATAGACTTTAGTCAATCCCTTTTTCCTTGTGGTTCGACCATTAACTTGATATTGCTACGTTTATTGTAGTAGCTTGTTAGGTTTATAAATATTGTTTGAAAAGAGGTTCTTACTTCCTTAACGACACACTAAAAACCTCATATCAGAATGGCGCCGTTGACGGGGAACTTGTGCTATTAATTAAAGTTTAGTTGAGTTTATTATTGCTTAAGTGATTTTTCTTCTATTTTTGATTGTGTTGTTATTCGCTAATCCTCTGTTTAGCTTTGTTGTGTTACATGAGAAGAAGAGCTCACGGTTCATGTAATACCCCGAGTTTTGAAAACTTACTAAGTAATACTATTAACCAAAAAGACGCCTTAATTTGAAAATTTGCGGCTCATTTGCAAAACTTTAAAACAATTTTTTTTTACAAGAAGAAAAAACATATATATCATTATCAAAAAAAGGTATAAAACCTAAAGGATAGGAAAGCAGCCCAGAAAAAAAACAAGAGAAGGGAATAGCATCAGTATAAGAGAGAACCCACCTTATAGGAAGGGTTGAACCCACTTACCCTTCATGTGCTCCTAATCCACTTTACTGGGGAACAAAACTACCAAAGGAGAATTTTAACACTTTCTCCTTGGCATCTACTAGCGACTCTAACCACAATATCTTTCACACTAAAATCAACACACTCAGCTTTTTATCAAACTAGTTGTGAGACCGCGCGCGATGCACGCGTTCCCCCAAGGTAGTAAAGTATTATTTAGTTAAACTTTAAAGTAAAAGGTAATTTAGATGTATTTACTTATTTTTGGTTGGATGATGTCAATTTTAATTGAGGAAAGAAAACACCAATGTAACCAAAAAATATTATCTTACACCAATAATATAAGCTCGAATAATAACATGCATCCATTTCATGGTAAGTTAAAGAGAATATTGACAAACATTACCCAATAATAGTTTGAATACAGTACCAATATGAGAATAGACACCAAGATTCTCAAAATGCTTCACGAGCATGTCCATAGATCTCTCATGGTAACTTCGCTTTGTGGGTTCTGTCTTTCCTTCTACGTTCTGTCTTCACTTCTGCCACGATATTGTGCTTTTTTACAAAACCACGCTACCTCTAGTAGGAAACATAGAGAGACATTGAGACCTAAGGCAAGAATTTTAGATGTTTATCATTAATTAATCAATAACAAAAATAGTCTCATGTCAATTCTCATAATTCCAACACAAAGATGAGAAGAATTGTGAGTAAAACAATACCAAGAGAACATATTTCTCACTTAACCTCTTATATATGAATCGTATCAAATAGGAAGACAAGAAAAAGGGGGAATAAAAATTAACCATAAACAATATGAGGGTTGACTTCTACTTTTATCAACCATAGCATCATACATTCATACTTATTGCAGTAGATAAAAAGAATGCCAATAAGAAAGACACACATTTAGTGCTTGGTATAATTTATATATATATATTTTTATTTAATTCTTATAAGGTACATAACAATGAGTATTTTTTCATTGAAAGAAAAAATAAAAAAAATACAGTGTAGTGAAGGAAAGGGTTTATTTTCACCTCTTAGTGAGATTGTGGGGGTTAAACACTACAATAAAAACTTGTGGGGCCTAATCTCACATTAGGAAAAAGTTACGAGTTGTAATCACCACTTAAGTCAATTTATCTGTTAAACTTTGTTTTACGGTTCACTATTCAGCTTGCATAAGAGCAAGTATTCCCATAAGAGCAAGTATTCCCATACAAATAAGGTGTAATGAAGCAACACATTCAGCCATTCATAGGGCCTCATTTATAATGCAATTTAATCATTGAATGCAACTAATTTTCTCTAATGTAACAGGAGAGGGATCATAAACACAGTTTTTAGTTGTTGTATGACCACAACTACAAATAAAGGAAAGGCAAAAAGGCAACTGTGGGAATATAAAGCGTGAAGCACAATTAGTTGGATACGAAATATGAAAACAAAAAACAAGCAGAGCCACAAAAGATTATATACCAGTTCTTGAACCAGGATCCTTTGAATGCATCTTTCTTAATTGATTCAGCACTTATCGAATATCCATTAAGCACTATATCTAGTTGCATAGAAAAGAAAGAATGAATTGCGACCATGAGAAACATCAAACAATACATAGGTATTCATCAAAGTTTAAACAGAAAAATTAGCTATATTTGTAGGAATTCATAGATGCGAATAGCGGAATTTCAGGAAACAATTTCCTAACATCTATAACAGAATCGCATGCATAACAATATATGAATCAATACATAGAGTAGAGAATACACGACCTTTTATTCACGACTTGAACAGGTATGTAGGGTTTGAATACTGCAAAGTATTATTGCAGATCTGGTTACTTTAGAGATAAAGAACTACAATTGTAATTCCTCTACTTAGTCCACGAACACTGATTAATACCCACGTCTGCTAGAACGGAAGAGTATGAACTATTCACTCTCTTGCTTTTGATGGGTTAGGCACCTAGACTAAAGAGGGAGAAGGGTTTTTCTTTTTCTCTCTTTTGTGTCAAGTTACTGACTAACTGAATTGTTTTATCTCTCTTCTTATTATATCTATATATAATAAATAGAGATTAGGTTAAGAGGAAAGGAAAAACTAAAGCCCTAATCACCCTTATAGTGGCCGGCCCTTATAAGCCTTTATGGGCTCATAATTTATTTATTAATCAGTGTTACTCTGTGTGACCTCATAGGATTAATTATCTTAGTTGTAGGCCCAAACCAATTTGTCTACAAACCGTAATTTATTCTCTAGCAAGCAAATACGGTTACTAAAATAATTAACTATATTATCTCCATAAATTCAATCCTACTTATATTTAGTAATTGCGGAAATTGTCTAAGGACATATTCCTTCAATCTCCCACTTGACCGTAAGACAAGTACGCAGTATTAAATTCCTTAAGTCTCTTAATGCCAAATTTGATAACACGATGTTATATACTCAAATATGTTTCTTGATCACCGAGGTTGAATTGTTCAACTGAAGATCAACTCTTTAATCTCATTTAAGCATGGCCATGCGTTTTTACAATTCTCCCTCATCAAGAGGCCCAGATACCATGCCTATCAGATAGGAGGACTTATTCAATCTTGTATGACCATAACTCCCACTCAATTCTTAGCCAACCTGAGCATTGCCTTTATAACCTCCTTTTACGGCACGGTGTTTAACAATGTCAAAGCTAAACTAATCATATCATGGTTATTAAGACATACTCATGTCCAAGGAATCTATTAAATATAGACATTCCGATTCTACTATTAGAATCTAATTAGGTCAAGTCTCAATGTATAAATCATATATCCATATTTGTTAATTTGACATCCCTATGTCTCTATAGCCCAAGGAACTGCGCTATCAATTAACATTATGCTAGTCTTTTAACAAGTCACTTATGTCCAATTCAGTGCCTTAAACTAGGGACATATTATAAACTGTGGTTTTTGTTCACTATATAGGGTTCCATTCATCACAACGTTTATGATGATCCTATTTCAAAACACAATTTATTTAGACATCTTATTTAATACTAAACAAATTAAATAAGAATGTAGATTTTTTATTGATAAACAATTCCAAGCATAATCAATGTCTTTACAGATGCAAACATAAAGTAAGCATTATAAAGCCATTCTTTTATATGCTTAAGCCCATAGACCTAGTATGACCTTCATGCTTAGGTCGAGCAACCGGTTTAGTCTGCGGATCTCCCACATTCTCATCAATATGAATCTTGCTTATTCTGTATAGAACTCTTACAACTCATAACTTCTCCATTGGGACAAAGAATGAAACCCGATGGAGATCGGAAATCATCTTTGTCACCTTGGTAATTCGTATATGCCTATCATTAACAACAAACTCAATTTCTCCACCATATACCAATCAATGATCCTCAGTTCTTCGTAAGTACATAAGGATATTCTTTGCACTCATCTAGTGCGTGTAACCTGGATAAGACTGGTATATGTTGCATTTACTCATAGTATAGGCAACATCTGGGTGAGTGCAAAGCATAGCATGCATACATAATGTAACCTAATGCAGAAGCATAGGGAACATTACTCAATCTCTTGACTTCATCAGGTGTCGAAGGACACGGAGTCTTGCCAAGTGATATGTCATGTTTCATGGGATTGAAATCTCTCTTAGAGTTTTCTAGCTTGAAGCTAGCAAGAACCTTATCTATATTATTTCCTTGACTAAGTTCAATCAGCCTTTTAGATCTATCTCTATAGATCTTTATTCCCAAAATATACTCTGCCTCTCCTAAGTCTTTCATAGATAAACGATTTTTAAGCCATCCTTTGACTGACTCAAGCACGACTTATCATTTCCTATGAGAAGTATGTCTTCCACATACAAGACTAAAATTGTTATATTACTCCCACTCAATTTCTTGTATACACAAGATTTCTCTTCATTTATGAGGAAACCAAACTTTTGATTGCCTCATAAAATCTGAGGTTCTAACTCCTGTATGCTTGCTTCAATCCATAAATGGATATCCTAAGCTTGCATACCTTCCCTGAATTTGTTGGATGTTCAAAGCCTTGAGGTCGTGTCATATACACATCCTCTTTCAAGAACCCGTTCAAGAAAGCGGTTTTTACATCCATCTGTCGTATTTCATATGCATGAAATGCGGCAATTGCAAGGATTATCCTAATGGATGGCTGCTGGGGAAAGGTTAAATTCATAGTTTATACCATGAATATGACGGAAACCTTTTGCCACTATCGTAGCTTTGAAAACACTAATGTTTCCGTCTTTGTCTGTTTTCAAATTGAAAATCCATTTGCTTCCAATGGGTCTCACGCCATCAGGCAAATCAACCAAGTCCCATACTTGATTTTCAGACATAGATTCCATTTCGGATCTCATGGCTTCACGCCATTTCTAGGAGTCCTGGCCCTCCAAAGCATCTTTGTAGCTGATAGGCTCACAACTTACTAAAAATCGTTACTTTAGAACTTTCCGTCGAAAGAAAATCAACATATTTTCTTGATGGAACGGTGATCCTATGAGATCTACGTAGGGGAACAACAGAAGAAGATTCTCGGTCGTTAGACTCAGAGGCTTCGCATGGATCCGATCCAAGTGGGACGTTCGTGGATAGGATTCACTACCCCTCCAACATTTTCATGTTGGGCCGCCTCTAATGAGGTGTTAACCTCACCCATTTGTTGCTCATCTCGAATTTCTTTGAGATATATACATTTCTCCCACTTGTCTTCTTGGAAATAAACTTATTTTCAAGGAAGACACCACAGCGAGCAACAAACAATTTGTTTTCGCTACGGTGGTAAAAATATTATCCCTAGGTCTCTTTGGGATATCCCACAAAGAAACACTTTTTAGATTTGAGTGCTAATTTATCAGATAGTAAACGTTTTACATAAGCTTCACACCCTAAACCCTTAGAAAAGACATTTTAGGAACGGTTCTGACCATATCTCATATGGAGTCTAATCTACTGCTTTGGATGAAGTCCTATTGAGTGTAAGCGCAATTGTATCAAGAGAAAATCCCAAAAGAGATATAGAGAGATCAGCAAGACTCATAATGGATCGTACCATATCTAATAGGGTGCGATTTCTTCTCTCGAAAACACCACTGAATTGTGGAATTTCCTGTTGAAGTTGATTGTGAAAATATTCCACAAACTTTCAAATGATCACCGAACTTTTGACTCAGATATCCCCTCCATGACCAGATCATAAAGATTTAATCTTCTTGCCAAGTCGGTTTTGTACTTCATTTGGAATTCTTTGAATTTTTCAAAGGCCTCCAACTTATGCTGCGTGAGGTAAACATATCAATATGTGCTTACATCATCAGTAAAAGTAATTAAGTAACTTACCATCCCCTAGCCAATGTATTCTTAGGTCCATACACATCCGTATGTATGAGGGCGAAAAGTCATTGGCACTTTCAATTGAACTAGTGAAAAGAGACTTTGTCATTTCTCCCATTAAGCAAAACTCACACATCAGATGATTCAAAATCAAATGATTTGAGGACTCCATCTTTATGTAATTTCTCGATTCGTTTTGTACTTATGTAGTCTATCGACAATGTCATAGGTGTATTGGGTTTAATTCATTTGACTTATGTTTCTCGCTGTTTTTATAGATGTGTGTTTGTAGAACATACAAACCATTTGATAACTTAGTAGAGATACGAAACATATCATTCAAATAAGCAGAAAAACAATTCTTCTTCATTGTGAATGAGAAAACTTCAGAATCCAAAACAGAAACTGAAACAGTGTTCTTAGTAATATTTTAAAACATAACAACAATTATTAAGTCTAAAAACAAATCCATAAAGTAAAGATAGACTGAAGACTCCCACTGCCTAGGCGGCAACTCGAGCTCCATTGCCAACTTACAATTCTACCTCTCCCTTAAGCGTGTCTCCTACTTCTTTTTAGATTTTGCACATTACAGATAATGTGAGAACTACATCTAGTATCAAATACCCATAATGCAAAAGTAGTTTAAGTTATCTCTATAACGTAGATACCTGAAGAAGAAGCTCTAGTCTTCTTGTACTCCAGATATTTAGTGCAGTTCCTCTTCCTATGACCCACCTTGTGACAATAGTAGCACTCATGTATTGCTACTATGGCTTTAGGTGTTGCCTTTGCCTCCTCAGAAGTGTTTGGCTCAACAACTTGTTTGCCTTTGCCCTTAACCTTCTTAGACGAAACTCCGTGCTTCTTGAGCCCGTTGCCCTTTTGCACCATCAAAACATCCTTATGCTCTTTTATGGGCTCAGTAGGCAAGCTCCTTTCAGCCTGAATCAGTATACCATGCAACTCTTGTATGGTCATTTCCCCTCCTTGCATATAGAAGTTCAAACTGAAGTTCTTATATGCATCAGTGAGTGAATTGATGATCATATCAATTGCTATCTCTTGGGGATAGGAAAATCCCAACTTTGTCATATGCTCAAAATGACTAATCATTTTGAACACATGGGGACCAACTGATTTCCCTTTCTCCATTTTACACTCAAGAAGCCTGCGGTTCACTTCGAACCTCTCCAACCTAGGATGCTTTTGAAAAAAGGTTCGCAACTGTTGGATTACTGTATAGGCATCCATTCCTTCAAAACGTTTTTGAAAGTCAGGTTCCATACATTCAAGCATCAAACATGTGACAGGCACAGATTTGTTTATGAGTATTTGCCTAGCTATCCTATCAGCTTGGCGAGAATTCTCGGGAAGTTCAGGAATAGGAGTTTCAAGAACAGTTTCTCTCCTTTTATTTCTGAGAACTATTCTCAGATTTCTCTCCCAGTCTAGGAAGTTCTCTTGGTTGAGTTTTTCTTTTGCAAGAATAAAGCACAAATTATAGCCAGAGTGGTTGTTGTTGTTGTTAGACATGACTACAAAAAATAGTAAACAAGCATTCAATCAAAAAAGTATATCAACGATAGTTATTTCAACAAATTTAAACAACTATTAATACTTTATTCAAAATATAAAACCCCATATTGAATAAAGATATAACCAAGATCCCCTCTCACTAAAATTAAACGGACTTTGACCCTGCCTTTAAAGATAGTGATTGAGGTAAGTTAACCACTTTTACTAATTATAACAATTTATAATTCTTGGTAGATAGGTTAATAACTCTTTATAAACTCCTATCTCACTGCTTCAAAACCCAAAACTTTGTCTTTTGATGATTTTGTTGAGTCAAACCAAACATTAACATGTAAGTTTCAAAAAACCTACCCTACTATCCTCGGAATTATGAGCAACACCCTACTTTGGTAGAACCTATTACTCATGATCTAAGGCTTTATAGGTGTTGTTTGGAAAAACATTTAAATTCAATATCACCTTTGAGGACTCAAGTTTATTATGTTGGTTATATTAAAAGGTGAACACATTACATAAATAACCACACATAAACTTGAGCGAGCATATAAATGAAATTAAATGCATAAGCAATCAAAGAAGAACTTAAAACGCGATCCTAATATGGCCCCTAAATCTAGAAAATCTAATCTTCATGAATCCTCCCTTGGAACTTTCTTGGATCTCCATCCTTGATTCTCCACGGAACTTCAATCTTGATCTTCATTTAAATTATTCTAAGCAAAGAATTTAAATTACAAAAATACAAACGATACGCAGATCGTATTTTAATTACAAAAATACATAACGATGCACAGATCGTATTTTCTATCCTAGTTTGGGCCATACCAGTCACGATTGTGCAAATATAATATCAAACATATTATAATATACATCTAAGCAAAATTATAATATCATCATATTATAAAAAATATCGACGCAATATAATATCAGACATATTATATGCATCCATGAAACAAATAAAATATCATCATATTATAAATCATAACTTATTTACTCCATTAACGTTTAATGGGTAAATAACAAATATTTCCAAAATATATTAAACATTCACGCATTTATTTAGAAAATAAAATGCAAGTAAAAATAACACAATTATATAAATAAAAAATTTGTTTACTGCATTAACGATTAATGAGCAAATAAAATTTCCATTATAATTTTAAAACTTAACAACTTTAAGTTAGAAAATATTTAAGAAATATTAATCGAATTAATAATTTTCCTAAAATTAGCCATCTTAACAAACTAAAGAATATAACTAATAAGGAAACTTTCATCTTTAATATGATAATAATCTCCATTAATATTAATTTGCATAATTGATAATATATAAGTTTGCCCAAAGAAAATCAATAGCAAACCAGAAAATTAATACTATTAACAAAACCCTAAAATGGGATGGAATGAGCTAGGCCCGGCGCGCGGCCCGCAGCCTAGCCCAGACCTTCGCTGGCCCGCGAAAGCAGCACAGGGCCGTTGTCTTCCCCGCAGCACCACGCAGCTGCTTACGGCAGCACCACGCGGCTTGCACTGGCCGGCCGCCGTGGGGAAACACCGTCTAACACCGCCGGCAAAAACGTCGACCATCAGACACCAACAATTTGCCGCCAATGGTCGCCGGAAAAGACTCGATAATTAGCCCAGGTTTTCGAAAAATTCTGGGTGATTTTCAAAACAAAACAATCGATTTTCGGCTCAAAACAACAAATTTTGGTTTTGTTTTTGTGATTCAATAAGCATTTAAACACAATTTTCTTGACAAATTACAACTCAATTGCAGAAAATTACCCACAAAACGATTTTGGGGAAAAAATTAGGGTTCTTGAAATTTTCGAATCAAACTTTGTAATTTCAAAACGAAAATCAAGATTAAAAATATCAATTTGCAATTCAAATCAAGACAAAACAAAACCCTAATCTAATTTCACAAAACAAACTCATTATAAGGGTTATAGATACAAAGTTATTTCTTGAAAGGTCTTTATTCTCTATCTTGGCATGCGTACTATTGTGAGGAATCATTGAACTCTTGCCCTTGTATTTGATTTGCATTGCTTGAGGACAAGCAATTGGACTAGCTTGCGAAAGTTTGATAAGCACTTTCCTGTGTTTAATTGTAGATCATTTTTAGTGTCCTTGCATGTAGTTTAGAGCATTTAATTCTAGGATTTCATGGTTTGTCACCTTTGGGTTATCTTGTAGCTTCATTATCTATTTAGTTGTTTTTGGATGGTTTCCAGGAAAAGTATTAGGTTTTTGAAGTCATTTGGTCATTGGAGGACCTTTGGTAGAGCTTTGGACTTGGAGGAGCACAAGAGAAGGTTTACACAGTCGTGTGGACTTTGACACGGCCGTGTAGCCTTTTGAAGGAGGAAGCAGCAATTTACTGTTTGTTGCTGATTCAAGGATTTGAAGAGGACACGTGGGTGTCCGAATTCACACCCCTGTATTGGCTTTTTTCTAAAAAGGTAGTCCTGTTCTGCCTCACTACTGCTTGCTCACTACTTTGAGAAATTCAGGCCAACACGCCCGTGTCGATTTTGACACGCCCGTGTTGGCTGAATTTCATGGATGCATGATATCACGTATTTATATAGAGTTCTCTCCCTTATTTACAAGCTAATTTGTGCGTCATTGGAGCTCTTCGGAGCTATTTTGTGCTAACTATCGTATATAGTTGTGGTTTTGTTGTTTTAGTGTTGAATTGCAGGTTTTATGGAGTTTTCTCCTTATTCCCGAGCTATTTGAAAGCAACCACGGCTTTACGAGATGTTACGAGGCACGTAGGACGGCTCACGAGCTTTATGGTTAGTTTAGGAGGTCCCAAAACCTCTAAACGTGAAGAATTGAGAGCCAAAGAGTCAAAAAGGAGTCCTCCGTACTCTGATCGGGCAAAAATAGCCCGATCGGGCGAAGATATTAAGATCGGTACAGAAGTTGCGGACCCGATCGGGCAAGCCATGCCCGATCCGATCGGGCGAGACACCAAGTGCCCAGACCCGATCGGGCACCTGCTGCCCGACCCGATCGGGTGGGGAGCCCCTAGCTCTCGTTGTGCTGCTACGTACATGGGGAGCAAGCTGGGCTCTTAATGTCCCCAGGCCCGATCGGGCAGTGCTGCCAGACCCGATCGGGTGGATCCAATTTCACACCTACTTGGCTGTGCTGCTGCGCTGAACGAGAAACAAAAGGGCAAAAAAGTTTACTATGGGCCCGATCGGGTGGCCCGTTGCCCGATCGGGTCCCATGCTCGTCTACGCGATTTTTATCTTTTATTTTCCGCATTTAGTCAGACTTTGGGGGGTATTATAAACATTTTTTCCTCATTAATTTAGATCTATCTTTTATTCTAGCTTTTCCATAGTTCTTAGTTTAGATTTATTTTAGTTTAAACACTCTAGATTAGATTAAAGGTGATTGAACCTCAGATTCGATTTTAATAAAAGTTCTTGCTTTCCGTCAATTGGTATTCTTCTCTACTCTTTGTTTCTTTATTTACTTTGATTGCTTAGTTTAATTATTAAATCTTTCATGATGCAATTATTAGGGTTTCAAATTAGTTTTGTTATTGTAAATTCAATTATGAGTAAGTAGTTGTCTTTCTAGGGTGTTAGATAGGGAAGCCATGTTTATACCATGATTGTTATTTAGATTTCTATTGATTTCTAGGGCTTGATTAGAGTGATTGAGATGTGGTTTGTTCTTAATTAGTGATTAATATTAGTGGCCAATTTCATTGATTGCTTGTGGTTAATAGTTGTTTGCACAAATCCGTCTTACGATTAGAGGCCTAGGACACATCAGTAGTTCTGATTACGTTAGTGAACATGCGGCGTATGTTGAACTATGAGCGTTGAGTCTTAACTATAGCTCAACACATGCTCTAATCCCTCGACTCTTTACTGAGGTTTTGATAGTAGTTGACCTTGTTTGATTGGTATAAGCATGGTGGACCGACCTAATACCCTAGATTTTTAGTTAAATCCTCGGTTTAATTTGTCTTCCTTAGCTTAATCTTTAGTTCAGTTAATTCTCCCTATTTTCATCTAAAGTAGCTAATTGATTGAATATTAATTTAGAAACTCTGTCTCCCTGTGGATTCGACCCTGCTTCCATTGACTACCATAGTTAGAGGACTGTAGGTTTATCTTTGAATAGGTGATACGACTAAATCCTATCAAATTTTGGCGCCGTTGCTGGGGAGACGGCTAGTTTTCTAAGTTTTTATTTGGTTATTTGGTCTACTTCTTTGTACCTCATTGGAACTTCATTGTTCCAATTGAGGTACGTTTTACTGCTTCTTTTTATATCTTTTGTATGCCCAGGTCTCAAAGAAACGGTTCTCCCATTCCAGCGGATCCCGATCTTACTAGGACAATCAGGCGGATTCGAAAGAAAATTCAGAGAGAAAAGCAGTCTGTTCAGCTGAGCACCTCTGGATCAGACACCTCGAGTTCAGTTATGTCTAAATCACTGAAGTCGTATAGGGTGCCCAACCTAGATGGTCTTTCTACTGGACCACCAATGCCCACCATCGCCTCTAACAATTTCGAGATTAAGCCTGGACTCATCAGCATGGTTCAGCAAAATCAGTTTGGTGGGCATCCTACTGAAGATCCGGCTAATCATTTGTAAAGATTTCAACAACTCTGCCGAACTGTAAAGCATCAAGGGGTCACACCTGTGCAATTGAAGGTCATGCTATTCGAGTTTTCACTCCGAGACAGAGCTCAGAAGTGTTTCAATGACATCAAAGTGTCTGAATGGTCGGAGATTTCTACTGCATTCCTGAGAGAGTATTATCCACCCACAAAGACAGCAGAAATCAGAAATAAACTAGCCACGTTTTCCCAAGAGCCTGATGAAACATCACGGGAAGCGTGGACTAGATTTAGAGATTTACAGAAAGAGTGTCCACACCACAACATGGACAAATGGCTCTTGATGCAGACATTCTACAATGGTCTGCAGCCTCAGACGAAGAGTATTGTTGATTCGTCTGCAGGATGAGTTTTTCTGGATAAGCAAGTGGATGTAGGCTATGAGTTTCTATCAAACCTCGCAGCCAATGATCATTCCACTTCCCGCAGCCTCACGAGGAAAATACTGGAGGTAGATGCCATAGCATTATTAACTTCGCAGATAGCGAAGCTGAGTCAGCAGATTAACACCTTCAGTACCTCTTCCTCAGCAGCACCTCCTTTGAGTATCAATGCTATGTCTGTCGTAGCACCCATTACCTCATCTTACTGCGAGGTATGTGGTGTTCAGGGTCACTTTGGGCATAACTGTCAGTTCAGTCAACATCAGATGGAGCAGGCAAACACATTTCAACAGAGACAACCAAATTTCCCCCCTCCACAGAACTACCAAAATCCACAAAACCATCAACCTTCACCTCCACAAAACCATTCTAAACCCTCATACCATCAAACCCCACAAAATTTCCAAAGACCACCACCACAAAACTTCCATCATCCCAATAACTTCCAAACTTCACAAAATTTCCACACCTCACCTCCACAAAACAATAACCCACAAGAGCCTCCCATATCTGAAGTGATGAAGCTAATGTTGAGCATGCAAAAGACTAATGAGGAGGCACAAAGAGCCCAAGAGAGACAAATGCTAGCTATGCAAAGAGCTAATGGGGAAGCACAAAGAGCCTAAGAGAAGCACATCAAACTTCTCGAAACTCCAATTACACAATTAGCAAGCACTAATGCTCAGAGGCGTCAAGGGGAATTGTCAGGGCAACCCATTCAGTGAGAACATGTGAATTCCATCACTCTTCGTAGTGGCATTGCTTATGATCACTACAACAAAATCAGGCATAGGCAATAGTCGAAAACCATTGCCAAAAATAAAATATTGTTGCCTTATATCTAAGGCAACAGAATTGAGGCGTTGCATTTACCTCCGTGGCCTATTCTTTTGGCAACAATATTTGATTCAAAGGCAACAATTTAAAAAATACAAAAGAGAAAGTACCCAAGGCAACAGTTTTGCTAAAACAACGAACAAAAACTGTTGCCATTTTTGGCAACATTTTTAACTTGTCGCCTTACATTATAACATGCTACAGTTTCCAATTGTTGTCCATGTTAATAATACTATAAAAAACGTTGCCTATCATCTCATAAGCAACAGCTATAAATTGTTATCAAACTGAAATATGTTGCCCATCGGTGCTAAAAGCATACTTCTTTGAGGTAGAGTAATCATAATATGTCATATACAAATTTCACATCCTTGTTGCCTCACTAATAAACTACAATCAATTATGAAAATTTACAACAATCAATACATAACAAGAAATTTCTAATAAAATTTCTTTGAATTTATTCAAACTCATAAAATAGTATTCCTTCAAATATTTATACTCACAACTCAGGTTCCAATCTAAACTCCAATCTTTAAAATAAATCCAAATAACATTGTTGAAAAAGTAGACTACAAAGGGTTTAACATCAATCCAATAGATAGGAGAAGGAAAATCACTTCTTAAATGGATACACAATGGGTAAGTTAAAGTGTTAGCAAGTTAAGTCCTCGATCGTCTTCGTCTTCAACATCTTCTTCCGTATAGTGCATTCCCTACAACACCAAAGCAAGTGACATAATATTAAAGCAACAACATACAATTGACCAAGGGGATATGAGCACGTCAGTTACAAAGGAGGCCTACAAGAACTCTCAATGACTGATATTTAAGTATTTTTTGAGTTGGTTTCTAGAATAGACTTCTCGTCTTAGGCCCTTCACAATAAAAAGCCTACATAAAAGAATTAGGGAAATTCTACATGGTGACCTGCTAATATTATATTTTAGGCAATGCTAAACGCAACCTCTCACTCCTTTATTTTTACATTCAAACCAAAAAAAAATTCTCCTACATAAAACCACAAGTTCTCCTTTCATGTAAATTGAATAGAATAGTTGCACCAATTTCATGTCGTTCATGGAGAACAATTATTTAGATTTCATGAGCATTGAACAAACCCTGACAAACAGATTGTACGTGGAATTTGACGATATATTGCACATGAGTCTCCAATTATGCTCTCCATTTGGACACTTTCAAGGATTTAGAGCAAATTACATGTAAATATACTTCAAACTTTAGAGGAATAAGCAAAAGAAAAGCTATATCACAGTGGCATCATAAAGCTCAAGGGTTAGACAATTCCCTTTCTTTTCTTCAGCGAATTATGGAATTAAGTTTATATCAGTAAATCATTAAAAAAGCAAGAGATAGATCACCACTGATTTTTGTAACTCGTCCAACATATTCAGTGACACCCTGATGTAGAGTGCAGATGACAAGGAGGAAAATGAAAATCCAAAGATGCTACACCACGTTTTGCATATACCTTTACAATAAGAGGTGTGAGTACATATGTTATGAAATTCAATTTATATACCATTTCCACATCAGAATATATTAGCTATGAACACCATAGCCTATGCAAGGGGAATGGGGAATGAGCCAAAAAGGGAAAAAACAACAATAGTTGAAGTTTAAAGTCTCAAAATTGGGAAAAAAGTGTACCTGATTGTTAGGAAAATCTGTAGAATCTAGAGAACGAAGTTGCAAGTCTTGCAGCATACTAGGAGCATCCTTTTGGGATTCACCATTAAGTAAAGAGCTAAATGCTAAGGTCTAAAGACATGTGAGGAATTTGTTGTTCATTTGAGAGAAGAATGATTGAAGATCGTTGGCTAACTCTTCCATGTCTTGTTGCCTCTTATCTTCATAACCTTTTCTAACAAAGTGATATAATAAAGTTTAGTCATGTAAAACAAAGGATTTTGTATGACAATGGGCAGTTTGGAAGTATACTCCAATCTCCAATTTATTGCTCACACCATATTTCGTTTCTCCTTGTTTAAACTCCTTACTCCGTTCCTTTAATTCTTCCTCCTTCATTTCTTTTGATTTGATTTTGCATTTTCAGTTTCTCCTTTCATGGAAAGATCATGGTGTTCAAACTTTTCATTTAACTGATTTATATTATTACTTCAATTTCTCTATTTCTCTCTCAATCCATTTTTTCCCTATCTAATCTCTTTACTATCCCTTTAACCAAAACTCAAAAATGATACAAAGCACGAAGGGCAGTGGGTTGAGTCCTAATGTTGTTTGTTGAGTCTTACTAACCTCTTTTGGAATAAGAACTGCTGCATAGGGGCTGCTGAAGTGGCAGCAGGGGGAGGAAAGGCAGTGGGTTTGGCTGTTGTGGTGCACAACAGCAACAGCTGCTGGACGCTACTACCACAGAGGGCAGAACTGGTGCACCAGGAGGACAGTTGCTGACGTGGCAACGAGGGGAGTGAATTGACAATAACTCGAGGCAGCAATAACTCGAGGCAGCAGGGGGTAGTCATAATGAAGTACTTATTCAAAATATAGTGAATCTATCATAAATCATGAAAAAAATGAATCTACTAGATTATAGTTAATCTTACCCACCTAATTTCCTCTCGCAATTAACCTATAAAACTAACTATATCAAATTATATTCCTCCTATAGTTGATCCCATCTTTCCAAGCAAGGCCTAACAAGTTAGAGGATAAAAAAGAAGCATCAGTAAAAACGTTAACGAGTAGAATCAGATGGAGCAAAAGACAAAGTTTTACACATAGGCGACTTTTCAAAGCCATCAAAGCCAATCAGCCATATAGTCACAAGGCTTTCCACATATCTCCATATTATACTCTTTTCCATTTGCAATTAGATTTATTGCACGAATATAATTTTTGCTGCCCTTTCAAACCCACAAATAAACTATAGTAAATGGACAACTCTGAGATGACCTGAAAATAAGTTCAAATTTTCTATTCCAGGGACAACTACATGATACAGGAACATTAGAAACACTATCTCATTGACTTTGACACACTTCTAATGCTTATCTAAACATTTAGATTCTAACACAATCACAAAAGACGTAAAACACTATATCGTAATAGTGCTTCACCATATGGCTTTGATCCACTAACTTGTATTCAAGCCTATCAACTACAAACTCCTAGATAAATGCAGAAAGCAATACTCATAGAGAAAAGCATACAGTAACAATATAGATACGCACCAGAAAAAAGCAATTACTTCTATTATGTTATTACATGGAATGACTCCCTACTTACAAGTCATTATTACATGAATAGGTGCTATAATGTCTTTTGAAAGAAGTTCTTTTTTTTCTAAAAACATGGACAAATCAATAACAAACGTATTTTCGTTAAAAGAAGGAACAACTCATATAATTTCTAGATATGACAATAATGAACAATTTTAAATTTCATATAAGAGGATTTTTCTTGGAAGACTATATTCAATATGGTAAGTTATATAGCTAGTAAATACTGGTGTAACGACAAAAATTAATTCACAACATATCGCTTTCTAATAGAAAAAGTTATGGAAAGCTAAATTAAGCTCATACAAGCTACTACACTTCATCACAGAAGCTTTCAATGCAGTTTCATTTCTTCAATTTGATTCATACTCTTCCTTGAAAAGGTTATAGGACACCTTAAAGCTAGACATAAGCTATGTCTTGCTTGTTTTCTTAGTGTACAAATACAAACCCAAATATGATCGCACTGACCTATTATCCTCAACGTACCACTATCATTCAGCAACCCATACAACAGCCAGGCCAAGGAAAACATCCAACAAAGCACATACTAAAAAATATACGAACTATTGAACCACTCTAAATATAGCATTTTACTTACAATTCTCTACTTAGTAAAACTTACAATCTTTTTAACAACCTTATCTACATCACAAACATTAGTATTCCAAAGGGAATTATTGTGTTCCTACCAATTTCAATACATATCAGCAGCTAGACTGCTAGAGAGGCAAATTTGCACACTTTTCTTTTCACTAATTAGCTATGAATGAACCTTAGCTTTACTACCTAATCTATCCGCCAAAGAGAAATCCAAGAAGTCCCAAAAGTGATATCCAGCAAGAGTAGCAACCTCATCAACAATTCATCAAAATGGGAAAACAATTAATTTTAATTATCCTTGGAAATTTAAACTTGTACGCCAAGAAAAGCATGTAACTAATGCAGGAAATGAAAAGATATCATATCGAATACTGCAAATCAAAAACATTAAAAATCATACAAGAAGAGCAAATATAATATGCAAACAAATGAGGTAGAAAGAAAGAAAGAAAGAGATATTACTTTTCTAGGTCTAAAGCAGAGAATGACATGTAGTCATGTAGATATGGATTCAGAAATGGTATCTGCACAAAACATAATAATATGAAACTTAAATCTGAAAGAACAAAACATTAAATATAACCCCAATCTTAGAGAAGAAACGTACCAGAAATGAAAATGGAAGATGTCAAACTGAGGAGGAGCAATTGAGGAGAAATTGATGTTTCACATCAAACAAAATTGATGTTTTGAGAATAAGAATGCAACCAATTTTGACTGCAGATCAGTTGAGGGAGTTGAGGAGTTTGAATGGGGAGTTGAGGGTGGTTCAATTTTCGCAGCAAGTGTTGGTGGGAAACTGGGGATGGGAACTGCGAAACATGGGGGCGGGGAATATTCACTTTTTTTTTAATTCCTCTGTTGTGAATTGTGATATACTTGGGTTAGCCAATATTTAGTTTTTAGTAGGCCATTTATTTCATACTATATGTTTGAGTTGGTTTATTATAAGTTTATAACACGATTTTAGGTTAAGTTAAAGTTAATAGGTGGTGTGTCAAATGCTAAACAGTTCAGACAAATTGATTTTGCTCATTGCTCATTTGGACGCCAAATTATACTATGAATTAATCTATCACAATGGATATGAGAAGTTTTAGGAAATTTATATAAATGAGAAAATTAAATTAAAGAAAACTTTGAATTTAATTACGTCCAACAAACGATAAGATAACTTTCCAAATTATGTTGCATATATTGCTGAACTTGTCGCTAATGATTGGCAACATAAGTTTATAGTTGCATTATAAGACATCAATTTTGATTTTGTTGTCTTTTTAGGCAACAGTTCCAAAAACATTGTTGCCATAGATAAGAATTAAGCAACATTGAAGTTTTGTTATCCTATCTAGTTTAAAGCAACAATTTTCTTACTGTTGCTTTATAATCAAGTGCAAATAGTTTTACTTCGTGGTAACACATATATAATGTTGCCTTAGACTATCAAAGGTAACACGTTATGTAGTGTTGCAATTTTTCGTGTTGCCTATTCTCATTATTTTTGTAGTGGATGCTCCTCCATTGCCCGTTGATGAGGTTACTCCAACTGCGGGGAAGAAGAGAGTGGTAGAGGAAGGAAAAAGGAAGAATTTGACGTCTGAAGTCGACTTGTCTACAGAAGCTGAACAGACAGGGAAGAAAAGGAGAAGGTTTCTGAAACGCCTTTTACACCAAGGCTACCTTTTCCTCACAGGATGCAACAATCAAATGTCGATCAGCAGTTTGGTAAGTTCTTGGCTATGGTCAAGGACCTTGAGGTAACGATTCCATTCACAGATTTAATTACCCAAGTCCTTGTTTATGCCAAAATTCTGAAAGATATGATAACTAAGAAAAGAGACTTTAGTGGGGTAGAACGTGTCGCTCTTACTGAAGAGTGTAGTGCTTTTATTCAAAATAAAACCCCACCAAAGTTAAAAGATCCTGGTAGTTTTTCTATACCATGCCATCTTGGACCTATTTTTATTGATAAAGCTTTGTGTGATTTAGGTGCTTCTGTTTCTGTTATGCCATTATCTGTTTATTAGAAACTGAATATGGGAGCACTTAAATGCACACAAATAACTTTTACAGATGGCTGATCGTTTTATAAAATACCCTTTAGGTGTTTTAGAGAACGTTCCTGTGAGGGTTGGGAAATTCTATATTCCTGTTGATTTTGTCGTGTTAGATATGGATGAGGATGCTCAGATTCCTATTATTCTGGGTAGGCCATTTTTGTGTACTGGTGGTGCTGTCATTGATGTCAAGTCTGGGTCTTTAACTCTGAGTGTTGGTGATGATAAAATGATTTTTAAACTGACCAATGTTGTTAAGGCACTTAGGAACAATCTTGTTGCAAGGATGAGGTCTTGGATGAAGTAGGTGTGGAGAAGGTTCCAACTACACCTAAGGTTGCCTCGCCGTCTGGAGGTATTATCAAGAACATTTGGAGAAAAAAGATGTTTGATGAGGGTGGCTCTCACTGCTTAGCCCCTCCTATTTGAGAGATGGAGGTATTATGGTCGTGCGGGACCTTTATAAACCAGCGTTGTGCGAGAGGCAACTCGTATTTTTCTTTCCCTTTTTCCTTTTCTTTTTATTTTTCTTCTTTTTCGTGAGCGAGAGTGAGGGTACTAACATTGTTTTTCCTCATAGCGTTGTCCTTTGTTACCTTTTGGCATTGAGGACACTGCCAAGTTCAGCTTGTGGGAGGATTTCTATTTGTATTCTCTATCTCTTTTACCGCTTTCGAAAAAATTCTGAAAAAATCAAAAAAAATATGGTTCCCATGACTGGTTTAGTTGCCTCCCTGTGCCCCTTGTTGTGCTCTTATTGAAAATGATTTGACTCTGTTTTCTGGAGAGCTGGGCATTTGTGATCTTGAGGCTATGATTTGATGTTTGATTGCTATGATTTCGAGCAAAATTTGATTATATTACACTACTTGTGCTGCATACTTGAATTGGTTAGACTGTGAGGCCTCTTTGTAGCCTATTGGATTCATTTCATTATCCAATCTGTTTTTGTGTGTTAGTTCCTCTTTAGGGGATTGATCTTGACTTTGACTTCGGACTTGTATGACATTCGATGACTTGTAGCATTTGCTGTGATAGAGGCGTTCTTTTGTCTTATTCTTGAGCTTCAGAGTAAATTTTTGATATACTTATATCCTCCTTAGCCCCGCTGAGCCTAATGACTTGTTTCGTGTTACTTAAACCCCTATTATGAGCCCAAGGCCTTCACTTGATATTATTCCAAGCCTAGCTTGGGGGAGCTTTTGTATGGGTTGAGTTTGAGATTGGTTTCTTTGTTTAGTTTGGTTGTAGAGGAATTTAAAAGTGTATTTGTTGCGGTTTGAGAGTGAGAAAAAGAAAAGGAAAAGCAAAACTAGAGTTGCGTGAATGAAGTTCAGAAAAATGAAAGAAAAATGAAATAAAAGTTCAAAAGAATTCGAAGTTCTTTCATTTACGTACGTTCTTAAAGAAAAATTCGCTTCATTGCTTGGAAATTGGGTTTTTTGTGACTTTACATTGACTTATTAGAGTTGGGTTATTTTTCATGGTTATATGGTGTTGTTGGGAGTTGTGTAGGCCATCTTAGGCCTTGTTTGAGTGACTTATGCTCCTCCTTTCTATGTTTTTCCACCACATTACCCAAAAGTATTCCCTACCTCTCACCTAAGCCCCACTACAACCCTATAAAAGTCCTCTTCAGCTCGAGTCTGCATTGTTCATTTGATTGATTTCGAGTCAGTTTGTAAAAGTTAAAGAGTATTTCTGCTAATTGAGTCGACTTGACTAGAATGAGCGTCATTTAACCTTCTTAAACACATGAGAGTGTGAGTGGGAAGGGGCATTTATGGTCGGGTTGGTGAGTGTTCGGGCATATTCTTTGCCTGCCACAAAATCGAGAGGAGTGACACCCTTGTGAGAGCCTTTTCAGGACTTGTATGCCTTGTGGATGCTTGAATTTGATAAATTGCTTGGATGATTGGTGGTTGGATGGATTTGATTAGCCAAACTTGAATTATGCCTCCTTGAACGATTCTTAGTCTTGAAAATATTTTGAGCTTTGATTGATTTTTATCTATGGGGTGACGCAATCTATTCCATGTTCATGTTCTGTTTTCTTAAGGACAAGCAAAGGTTTAGCTTGGGGGAGTTTGATATCACGTATTTATATAAAGTTCTCTCCCTTATTTACAAGCTAATTTGTGCGTCATTGGAGCTCTTCGGAGCTATTTTGTGCTAACTATCGTATATAGTTGTGGTTTTGTTGTTTTAGTGTTGAATTGCAGGTTTTAGGAGTTTTCTCCTTATTCCCGAGCTATTTGGAAGCAACCACGGCTTTACGAGATGTTACAAGGCACGTAGGACGGCTCACGAGCTTTATGGTTAGTTTAGGAGGTCCCAAAACCTCTAAACGTGAAGAATTGAGAGCCAAAGAGTCAAAAAGGAGTCTTTCGTACTCTGATTGGGCAAAAATAGCCCTATTGGGCGAAGATATTATGATCGAGTACAGAAGTTGCGGTCCCGATCGGGCAAGCCATGCCCGATTCGATCGGGCTAGACACCAAGTGCCCAAACCCGATCGGGCACCTGCTGCCCGACCCGATCGGGTGGGGAGCCCCTAGCTCTCGTTGTGCTGCTGCGTACATGGGGAGCAAGCTGGGCTCTTAATGTCCCCAGGCCCGATCGAGCAGTGCTGCTAGACTCGATGGGGTGGATCCAATTTCACGCCTACTTGGCTGTACTGCTGCGCTGAACGAGTAACAAAAGGGCGAAAAAGTTTACAATGGGCCCGATCGGGTGGCCTGTTGCCCGATTGGGTCCCATGCTCGTCTACGCGATTTTTATCTTTTATTTTTCGCATTTAGTCAGACTTTGGGGGGTATGATAAATACCTTTTCCTCATTAATTTAGATCTATCTTTTATTCTAGTTTTTCCATAGTTCTTAGTTTAGCTTTATTTTAGTTTAAACACTCTAGATTAGATTAAAGGTGATTGAACCTCAGATTCGATTTTAATAAAAGTTCTTGCTTTCCGTCAATTGGTATTCTTCTCTACTCTTTGTTTCTTTATTGACTTTGATTGCTTAGTTTAATTATTAAATCTTTCATGATGCAATTATTAGGGTTTCAAATTAGTTTTGTTATTGTTCAATTCAATTATGAGTGAGTAGTTCTCTTTCTAGGGTGTTAGATAGGGAAGCCATGTTTATACCATGATTGTTATTTAGATTTCTATTGATTTCTAGGGCTTGATTAGAGTGATTATGATGTAATTTGTTGTTAATTAGTGATTAATATTAGTGGCCAATTTCATTGATTGCTTGTGGTTAATAGTTGTTTGCACAGATCCGTCTTACGATTAGAGGACTAGGACACATCAGTAGTTCTGATTACGTTAGTGAACATGCGGCGTATGTTGAACTATGAGCGTTGAGTCTTAACCATAGCTCAACACATGCTCTAATCCCTCGACTCTTGACTTAGGTTTTGATAGTAGTTGACCTTGTTTGATTGCTATAAGCATGGTGGACCGACCTAATACCATAGGTTTTTATTCCATAATTAAATCCTCGGTTTAATTTGTCTTCCTTAGCTTAATCTTTAGTTCAGTTAATTCTCCCTATTTTTATCTGAAGTAGCTAATTGATTGAATATTAATTTAGAAACTCTGTCTCCCTGTGGATTCGACCCTGCTTCCATTGACTACCATAGTTAGAGGACTGTAGGTTTATCTTTGAATAGGTGATACGACTAAATCCTATCAATGCAGTACTGGTGTAAAGACTTGGTTGAGAACAGTTGATTTCAGAGAATTAGGTCCACACGCCCGTGTCATTTTGGACGCGCAATATAGACCTGTATTTCGGGTTTTTCAAGATTTTCACACTTTAATTTTGGAATATTGTAAATCGGGTTTGCGTTTTTTATTTTGTATTGTTCGATACTTTAGCATTCTAAACACTTACTTTTCTCTCTAAACACTCTCAACTCTTGTTATCTTACATTGCTACTTTCACTGAAGATTCGATTGTTATCTTAATCCAAGTATATTTCTTTTAATCTCTACTCTCTATTTTGATTACTTTTCTTAATCACGTTTAATTTTATTAATCTCTTTTGCTTAGAATCCATGGTTATTGAGTAGTTTATTATCTAGGGTTTGAGCGAAAGTATGAATTAAGGGCTTAATTACCATGTTCATGTAATTTTTTTTCTATTGATTATTATGCATTGATCTTGGTGTTTTGACACCCTAGGGTAGATTGTGATCACGTTTATGTTAGGTCTTTTAGATTTTTAAATTCCTCTTAATTGATTATTGAATTCTTTGTCATTCTCTTGAATCAACTTAATTTCTAGATCAAAAGATTGGGTAGAAATTAAGAGGATCCTCGTATTAGGGGTTTTCCATGCTTTGTGAATCCATTAATCAATTGACTAGCGACAATTCGACAGAGGATCTAGTTGATTGATTAATTGATTACTCTTGAGTGCCATTCGACAGAGGACTCGAGTAACTTAGAGGAGAACTTAACTTTGCATTCTATTCGCCTTTGAACTCTAATTGCATTGGTTGTTGTTGCATAGCTCAGATTCATACGAGTAGCCGAACTCTAGCGTTTGCCTTATTATATTTACTTCTCTTACTTGATTGTTAGTTGTTATTCCTTAGCTAGTTATTATTTGATAGTTAATCAATCCTTCACACCCCCCAAATGTCCTTCACTTAGGTAGTATTAGACTTAATTAATAGACCTTAGTCAATCCCTTTTTCCTTGTGGTTCGACCCTTGACTTGTCATTTTTACGTTGATAGTAGTTTCTAATTAGGTTTATAAATATTGTTTGGAAAGCGGTTCTTAGTGCCGTAACGACACACTAAAAACCTCATATCAGTCATGTATGTACTCAACTTTGTTAATTACATGATTTCCTGTGTGTCGATCATGGCTGTGCCTATTGATCCTGTTACGACCCTTAATTGGGGAGCAAATCCATCAATTGTGTATTTCACTACAAATAAAACCATTTTTAGCAACGAAGTTTAGCAACGACACCACTGTTGTTGTTAAAAAATTTCTTTAATAACGACAATGTTGTTGCCAAAGATAAATTTTCATTTCCCTCCCTACACATACATGAGCGCGGGGTTTGGAAACTTATGGGTCCTTTTACGGCAACGAAATAAGTCGTTGCTAGTTTTATTTTTAATTATTGTAACGACCTTTATCGTTACTTATGCTTAAATAGATCTATTACAACGACTCATGTTGTTGCAATACATTTCACTCTTTTATTGCAACGACTTATGTTGTTGCCAAAAATTAGAAAAATAAAAAATTAAATATTAAAAACCAATACTCAAACTAACCCACCAAATTACTTTCCCAATTCGCACCAATTCTTTTTCTTCCTAAACCAAAACCCACGAACACTACAGGTCTTCCAATTCTCTTTCTTTCTTCCACCAATTCGCTCGTAATCCGGTGGTTCATACGACTACCGAACAGGGTGGTTCCAATTCTCGTGCCGTTTGACAGGAGAGCAGAGGCACGAATAGGGTGGCGAAGAAGGTGGCCGGAGTTTCAGGCGGCTGGCTGCGTTGCGTTTCCTTCTCTGCTTCCGGTGGTTCATACAACTGCCGGCACATCTGCTTGGTGCACGACTGCCGGAATTTCAGTGTAGCAGACTAGCAGGTACCTCATTTTCTCTCTTTTCTCTTTTTGGTGTGGAAATCAATTTCTTTCTATCAATTGCTTTATTGTTGATTTATTACCTCTATCTTTACTTGATTTTGATAGTTAGATTATTTTAACCTTTTGCAGATGTGTGATTGACATTTACATTTTAACTGTTAATTTTTGACTAAATGGAAGTATGAAACTCCGGCTTGGTAGTTGTCTAATTAAGGGATATTAATATGTTAGTTTTTGAATACGATGTTACTTAGATAGGGTTTAAGTGTCTACTTGGATACGGGAATTGAAGTGTCAGACTCGACCATTTTGTAGAAAAAATAAAGTTTTTAGTTAAAACACCATATGACACACCATCGTTCTCAAGCTCAATTTTCTCACTATAAGAAAAGTCTTTCTTTCTTCAACCAATTCACTGGTGTTGTGCTGCTGTGAGGGGGCGTCGCTGAGTTGAAGTCGCCGGAATCTCGTCCCTCTCGTTTCCAAGGTTCTATCTAACCCTAATTTTTACTTCCATTCATCCTCATTTCTCGTTTATTATTTGATTAATTTCTTGAAATATTGTTTTAATATGTTGAAGAAGATTGAAAAGTTATTGTTCTTGTTTCAAGCACTAATTAGCGTGAATATATAGCCTATACTAGCCACACTGATACCTAGTTTCCTTCTAATTACAAAATGGATTTAACTAACTTAGGAAACTGAATATTGCACAAAATCAACAATATAAGCCCATCACCTGCCCAAGTAAACTTGCCACCATGACCACCTTTCTTAGGAGATCCACTCATTCCGGTACCCGATTTACGATCCTTGTTTTCATGGGCTTGGGCTGATTTTGTGTGGGCTTTCACTCCTTTCCCTGTTTGCTTCATCTTCTCTCTTCTTCTCTTGCTGGAAATAACAAAAAAATGGTGGAGTAGTGTGTTTGTGTCACTGTGTCTGTGTGTGAAGATATTGGATAAGATATTGTGGGTTTATATAGAATGGGGTTATGCACATTTTGGGGGTTCATTCAGAATTTCCAGAGTTTTCTTTTACTTGTTTTTTTTTTTTAAAAAATTAATAGTATTATTGGTAGTAATGAGGGCAAGAAAAACCTAGTTTGTATCTGGTAGATATCGGATATGAATACACCGGTGGTTTGGCAATTGGTTAGTGGTTGTTGGCCTTTGGTTGGTTGCTTTATATGCTGGTTGCTTTGACTAACTGTTTTTAGTGGTTTCTAATAATTTTTTTTGTCCTTCTGAAAATTGAAAGTGCAGAAGGTAACCTGTTGGAAATCGTCCAGTGGTGTCCAGTAGTAACCTCAAGGATATTAGTGTGGTTTGTTTCCATTGCTTTGATTGTTGCAATTGTAAATGAGGAATTAGTGTTCGTTTTTGTTTTATTTGATTATAATAAGATTGGATGGTTGTTATTAATCAGGTGGTCGGAGCTCTTAGAGGTCGAGGCCCTAAACCAAATTGTAAGTTCTTTTTGTTTTTCTCACTATAAGAAAAGTTTTGTTTATGCTATGACTCGAAAGGTAGTGAGTCAATTTTTTGTGTATAAGGAAAAAGATGTTAATGCTTGTATCAACTTGATCAACTTGATCCACTTACGGACATTTATGGAAAGAATTAGCTTTTCCAGCTTATGGAGTTAATTTTTGTGTATAAGGAAAAAGATCTCTTCCTTTTATGTTTCTATAAATTAAATATGCGTTTGTCTCAAACTGCAGAATATTTTGAAATTGCACATTAGGCTTTACAAAACTTTAAATGAAAAACTCTCTCTCGTTACCCTTTATTATCTTATGACCAACTTATAATAATTTTTTTCACAACTATTGACGCAAAAATTCATGTCTTCTTATGTTTGCTCAGGTAGATTTTGATCAAGGTATTGAAATTCAAAAAGGTAAGTTTTATAGTTTCAGAAATAACTTTGTATAATTATAATTGTATGAATGTCTATTACAATTCAAGAGCAGGAATTGGTGTGAGAAATTATAAGCAAGTATTGGTACTTTTGGAGCTCTTTGCACTGTTTTTAAGAGGGTATTAGAGGTTGCATATTGTTTGATGTAGGTTGTTGCTGCAATGTGGGGTTGTTGGGGTTGTTCCTGTGTAGCGTTTGCTTCACTATTGCTTGTTGTTTGTTGTTGTATGTATGTATTGTTCATGGTAGTTGATGTTTTGCACTATATATGTAGTGTTTTAAGAGGAAAAGTAAATGCTTTGGTGGTAGTAAAAGGGAACTGCGGTATTATTTCTAGTATTTGTGTATTAGAGTTTTTTTTTGTAAGTTCCCAATGTCATTATTTAGAATAATAGTGTGCAATGGTGTGTTTATATTACATTGATTAATAAGTGGCCTATTGTCATTGTCTTTCACTATTTAAAGGTTAAGTTATGTTTTACTACATATACTTATGTTTTACTACATTATAAATATTCCATTTTATGGAAAATATATAAATTTTTATTTAAATTACTTTGAATTTAGGGAATGGATCTTAATAAGGAATGGATGAACATTCTTGATCGTACAATTCCTGAGTATAGAGAGGGTGTTGACGGTTTCTTGAATTTCGCCTTTTCTAAGATTATAGAGGGTGATAACAATGCCACTATTAGGTGTCCTTGTGATAAATGTCGTAATTTAGTCTTTAAAAACAGGTGTGATGTGAAGTTTGATTTACTAAAGTCAGGGATGTATGAGAATTACACCACGTGGGACCTTCATGGTGAAAAGATTAATAAGTCTTCTACTGGTAGCATGACTGACATGGATAATAGAGATGACATCCACATCGATGACAATGGAGTCCATATGTTAGAAGATGCATTTGGAATACGAGGTATGCATTCACAGGGGCTTGATAGGAATCAACATGGGATTGATTACGAATGTAATGAGGAACCCAAAGGGGAAGCAGCAATATTCTATCGTCTTTTGAAAGAATATCAAGAGCCGTTGACAACCAATGGAACAACAATGACAAAGTTGTCCTATATTGTAAAATTGTTGCATTTGAAGGTTTTAAATAATTGGAGTGATAGCTCATTTGATAGTCTTTTGAAATTGCAAAGAGAACCATGGGGAACCACACTTTCGGATTCATATTATGAGGCAAAGAAATTAATTACAGATTTGGGGCTTGAGTGTGTCAAGATTGATGCTTGTCAGAATGACTGTATACTTTACTGGAAAGAAAACGCACCCTTAGATAAGTGTCCAACATGTGATTTGCCGAGGTACAAGAATGTTAACTATGACTCTTCTAAAGGAACAAAAGTGCCATATAAAGTATTACGCTATTTTCCACTTAAGTCCATATTACAAAGGTTATATATGTCAAGGAAGACCGCAAAAGATATGCGGTGGCGTAAAGATAGAGATGGAAAAGATGATGATGGCATAATGAGACACCCTGCAGACTCCCATGCTTGGAAATCATTTGATGAGGAGTATGGTTCATTTGCCAATGATGCTCGCAATGTTAGACTTGGGTTAGCTTGTGACGGTTTCCAACCCTTTGATAATTCACCACATAGTATATGGCCTGTTGTTCTCATTCCTTACAATTTACCTCCTTGGATATGTATGAAACCTCATTCTTTCATCTTATCTTTACTCATCCCAGGACCCACTAGTCCTAGAAGGAATATAGATGTTTATCTTCAACCATTAATTGAAGAATTAATTGAACTTTGGGAGGTTGGGGTTGAAACATTTGATGCCTATGCCAAGCAAAATTTCAACATGCGTGCAATGTTGTTATGGACAATCAATGACTTCCCTGCTTACGGCGATCTATCAGGTTGGTGCACTAAAGGTAAATTTGCTTGTCCAGTTTGCCACAAGGATACCAGACGCACTTCACTAAAGCACAAAGGTGGTTACTTAGATCATCGATGCTGCCTCATAATCACAAATGGAGGAAGGATGCCAAATCATTTGATAATAAGAAAGAAAGGCGACATGCACTCGTTCCTTCAATCGGGGATGAAATATTAGATGGTTTCAACCAATTCGAGCAAAATAAGTTTGGCAAGTTTGCTGGACATAAAAGAAAATGGGATGCTTCCAACAGTTTGTATGGTTGGCGTAAACAAAGCATTTTTTTTCAATTGCCTTATTGGAGAAAGTTGCTTATACAACATAATTTAGATGTGATGCATATTGAGAAAAATGTGTTAATGTAAAAGGCAAGACGAAAGACACTGTAAAAGCTCGAATCGATTTGATGAATATGGGCATTCGGGAGGAGCTGCACCCTATTTTAGATGGAGATAAAGTACAAATTCCTATTGCTAATTACACTCTAAATTCAAATGCTAAGGCAGCAGTATGTGACATGTTTGCTGGAATTAAGTCTCCTGATGGGTACTTATCAAACATTTCCCGGTGCGTCAAGGACAAAGGAAAATTTTTTTTTGCATGAAGAGTCATGATCATCATATCTTTATTGAGCAGCTTCTGCCACTTGCAACTCGTGGGTTTTTGCCAAAGAATGTTTATGAGCCTTTAGTTGAGTTGAGTTATTTCTTTCGAAACCTTTGCTCAAAAAACATTACAATAGAGGAACTAGATGCATTGGAAAAGCAAATCCCTTACACATTGTGTAAGCTAGAGATGATATTTCCTCCTGCATTTTTCGATGTTATGGTACATTTAGTAATACATTTGGCGGCGGAGGCAAAGATTGCAGGCCCTGTTCGATATCGATGGATGTACCCAATCGAGAGGTAAGTCAATTACTTAATTAATAGTTACCAATTAATCTTTGTCCAAGTTGATACTAATTTGCAACCATAATGTAGGTACCTTCGAACTTTGAAAAAATACATACGATTAGAGCACAACCAGAGGGTTGCATTGCAGAAGGATATCTTGCTGATGAGTGTCTAACATTTTGCTCAAGATATATGAGTGGCATTGACACTAAATTTAATCGAAAAGGGAGAAATGATGATGATAATGATGATGATGAGGGTGCTTTAAGAAGCAAATTAGATGTGTTCAGACCAATTGGTCGACCTTTAGGACAAGGGGTGCCATTACACCTTAGTTTTGAGGAGTGTGATCAATTTCTTTTGTACATTCTATTGAACTGTGATGAGCTTGCTCATTTTTTTAAGTAAGTTTCAATTAAGCAATAGTTTCTTCCACATGTCTTTTGTTTAGTTAGTTAAAGTTATAAATATTATTATTCATTTTATATTGTTGTGATTATTTACAGAGAACATAAGCTACAACTAAAGCAAGAGAATCCAAGAAATGTGGAACTAAGACATAGAATGCATTTTGCAAAGTGGATATATGATCGTGTAAGTGTATAGCTTTGAAGATTACTATCTTTAATTTATTATTAGCAAACTAGTTTTAACTTCTTCCTTTCATTTTTTGTGTGTGTATAGGTGCGTAATCTCCATGAAGAAGGGAGCATTGATGAAGATATATATAATTTAGTGTGTTTCCCTTCAAGAGTTGTCAGACGTTATTCAGTTTATATTGTAAATGGTTTTCGGTTTCATATAAATGATCGTAGCGAAAATAGAAAAACGCAAAATAGTGGAGTCATGGTTAGAGGAGATGATGTTTCTGATAAAGAATATTATGGTGTATTAAAAGACGTGTTTGAAGTGTCGTACCCTAGTGGGAACCGGACATTTGTTTTTAAATGTGTTTGGTTTGATGTACAACATCATGGGAAAGGATATAAGTGTGAATATGAGATATTCTTTGAAAACAGATGAAGTGTATGTCTTGGAATCACAAGTGGAGCAGGTGTTCTATGTTCAAGATCCAAAAAATCAAGAGTGGAATTTTGTTGTAAAGACCCAACCTAGAGATTTATACGATATGCCTGTGAAAGATTTGGATGAATGTGTAGATGTGGACGCATGTCAGCAAGTTGATGCAAATGAAACTGAATGTGGCAGATTTAGTAATGAAAATGATGTTTTTCTTGTAGATTCGTTAAGCACAAATACTTTTGTGGTTGAGAAAGAGCCAAGCGTTGTGAAAATGGTTAGAACGCGTTTGAGGAGATTGGAAAAGATGACGACTTCATCAATGATGGTGACATTGAAATTTATGAAAGTACAAGTGATGAAGAAGAATTAGGCTATGAGTCATCATAAGGATGAGTTGCAATATTTTTCATTTTCTCTTTTAATTCCGTTGTGTAATGAACACCTTTTTTGTTATTTGCTTGTCATTTGTATATAATATTATGTTTAAGACTTTCCGTTAATCTTGACAATGTGTATGACTCCTTTTAAAACTATAGTAACTTGTATCGTTTTCTTTGTATTAATTTTCTAAATTTAATTTCGTTAGCATTATGTACTATCTAGTAATCTGACAGGTTAGGAAAGCCGAAGAATGGTTGGAAGAGGGGGAGGCAAGAATTTGGGCAATCGTTCAAAAGATGGAAATCGTATGAAACTTAATAAAGTATTACTTGTTCTTTTAGTTTGTTCCATATAGTCAATGAATGTTTTTTTAATTGGTGTTCACGGTGCAAGCACTCACTATCGTAATGTTAGTGAAAGACAATCAATTCAAAATGAATTTAATAACAATATCACGAGGCATATCAATCAGGTACAAAATGAAGGGAACTCTAATGAGCGAACTGAAATGCATGACGCTAACATCCATTTAATTGGAAATCCTTTCGAAAATGAATCGGAGGGAAATTTTTCTCCCAACATCGAAGGTATTTCTAATTCTTAATTTAATAATTTCTGTTACTACTAATGAACTTAATACTGACTTAGAATTTTTCTTCTTCAAACTCTATAAATATAGCGAGTCAATTAGGTAAGAGGAAAAGAACAAACTTGAATGGGAGGCTGAATATGGATTTGGAAGCAACTGGAGCTGCAGATCCTCTTATTAGAAGGGAGGGGGATGACAGAAATATTAATCGACGTCAACAAAATGAAGGAGCAAGAAACAATGGTTCAGGATACTCGGTAGCTAATGGAGTTAATGCTCCTAATGCTGAAGGTAATTTTTTTGTTAGAATAATTTTGTGGATAAGTGTGCAAGTGTATAAATGACATATTTTTGGCCTGAAACTTAAGTTGCCGACAAATAACAGGAGCAGCATAATGTACTAAAAATGATTTTTTTTTCTTTTTCTTTTATGTTTAAAATAAGCTACAAGCAAGGCGAAGAAAAGGGGAGAAAGAGGAAAGTACAAAAGTTACATAGTAGACATGAAAATCAAAGGACAAAAATCAAAACTTAAAGTTTACATTCCTGATGACATTGATCGAGCAATTGGTGAGAACGCCCGTCATTTTGTTAATGAATGTGGTCGAGTCGTGAGAACAAGAGCTCCTTTGAATGTAAAGAATTGGAAAGAAGCATTTGCAGTTGCTGGTGATGGGATGTGGAAGGAAATTGAGGTAACAATGCTTTTTTTCCGATATTTTTCTCCACACAAATATTGTCTCTAACAATATATATCCTCTTCTTAGGATAAATTTGAGATTAAGGAAGGTGGATCTTATATGAAGTTGCAAGCTTTTGCTGTCGATACTATGCAACGTCTTTATAGACTATGGAAAGCTCGTTTACAATATTACTATAAGAGTCTAGAATGTGGAGAAACTGATGAAGTTCGAGTAAACAAACCTCCTCCCGATATACCACAAGACCAGTGGGAACATTGTGTACAACGATTTGGTTCTCTAGAATTCAAGGTAATATTTATTTTAAATCCTTTTAAATGACTATTGTAATTAAAATTTTGGAATGACTAATCCTAGTCTTATCTATAATGTAGGAAATCAATGAAAGAAATTCAAAGAACCGTTTGTCAGAGAAAAGAACTAAGCAGACAACTGGAAACTTATCATTTGCTGAAGTCGAAGATATACTGGTAAGATATAAATTCCTAGAATTATACATATATTTATTATATTATTACACAATTCTTACATTTATAACTGTATCCAATCAGACAAAAGAAAACAAAGGAGTAAAGCCACCTGCTGATGTGATTTGGCTAATAGAGCACACCACCATGAATGCCGAGGGAACACTTGAGTGGGCTGACCAGTCACGCTCTAAGGAGATACATGTAAGTTATACAGTGGTTATCTACAACAATACTTGGTTAAGGTTATATTTTTAAAATCACATTGATTATTGTATTTAATTCTTAGGAGCAATTAAAAGATGCAGTTGCTACACATGGTGATTCGAAGACTCAAGAGGAGATCCTTTTAGATGTTTTAAAACCAAGATCAGGTTATTTTCGTGGAAGGGGGACAGCCTTGCGTGGTTACTGTAAAGGAAGAATGCAACTTGAACATCAAAACTTAATCCATGAACAACAAAAGCAAATTCAACAGCAAGAGCAAAGAATTAAGGAGTTACAAGAGATTCGGGAAAAAACAACAAAACAATTGGAAGAGACTCAAGAAAGAACAACAAGACAATTAGAACAGCAAAAGGATGATATGCAACGTGCTATGGATGCAATGAAGCAAGAATTGATGCGAGAATTTATAAGCAGGGGGGTTCTCTAGTATGTGGTCGATTGAAGGTAATCTCTTATCAACCAACTTTAGGCTATTTAATATGAACTCCTCGACTTTTTCTACATTTTTCATCAAAATTAAACTTCTCCTACTTTGCTCCTGCTCTTTTGTAGACACAAAAAAGACGACTCAAAATAAAGCTTAAACTGTTTGGCGTTGTTTAGTGGGTTAGTGTAGCTCTCAAAAACTGGTTTAGTGTTGTTTGCTTTTGGATTCTGAATTAGTTACATCTTTTTAAAGTGTTAACCGTTGTTTTTGCTTAAAAATGTGATAGTATACACCTTTTGGGTAAAATTATTATTTATCATATTGACTTTTAGCTGCTATTTATTCTCACGTTTCTTGGTAGCATTTAATTAATGGGTGTTTGTAAGTGTGAATTAATTGGTTGCGAGTTGGTGAATCTCAAGTGTGGTGGGTTGGTGGGGCGTGGGGGATGGTGGGCTTGGTTGTGAGGCATGAGTAGTGAGGGTGGGAGGCACGTGGGCGGTGTAACTCAGGGGGGATGGTGGGCTTGGTTGCGGGGCATGAGTAGCGAGGGTGGGAGGCATGTAGGCCATGTATCTCAATATGCAAGGGTTGCACTAGGTAAAGTGTACTGCACCACGGTTGCGGAGCGTGTGTTGCATGGAAAGGGTGACAAGAACTCTCATAGTTTTTAGTTTGTTGTGTCTATTAGTGTTTTATATCTAGTCTGATTCTAGTTTATTGAAGTGGGTATAAAAACTTGTAATTTTGGTTTTAAGCATGTGTTGTGGATAGTGGTGGTGGTTGTTGTCATATGGGTTTCTGTTTGCCATTGTTTTACTGCTGTTATAGTGGTGGTGTTGCTTGAGGTTGATGATAATGGCTTTCACTCTTACTTTACCCATTTATTTTGAACTTGTCTAGTTTGTAAATATTGGCTTTCTCTTATAACTTGTACAGGTTGCATTAAGTGAAGAGGGACAAAATCTTTTGGTGCTAAGCTGCATGTGTTTGAATATTACTCAGTAAAAGAATGCTTTTGGAGGATATCGTAAGTAGATTATATAAATACTTCTATTTGATACAGTACCTTAGTATAATGGCCTTATTTATGATGATGGACCATATTTTGGAGCTTATGATGACAAATGTAAATTTTTGGGTTGTTGAATGTAAGTTTGGATGGATATATGTATTTTTGAGCAGCTTCTGAGAATGTATGATACTTTTTGGATGTGAAAACTTTATATATATATATATAATGTCTTTCGATATTTTGGATGGATAAGTGTAATACTTTTCATGAAGGTATATATGGGTTTGCACAACAGGTTTTATAGAGATATACATGGAGTAGCAAAAAAAAACATTTCACAACATTTTTTGTTTTTTACAACGACAAAGATGTTACCATAAATCGAATGGCAAACTTAAACAGAAGCTTTTGCAACGACTTCAATTTGTTGCTATATACAAATAATGTTTATTGTAACGACAAACTTCGTTGCCATAAATATCTATCTCTAGGATGGGCAAGGCTATGTTTGGCAACGACAAGTTTATTGCAACAACCTTTGTCGTTGCAAAAAAAGAATCTTTAGCAACGACAGTAGTCGTTGTTCTTTTTTTTTTTGTAACGCCCGTACGCGCAACTATCCTGCAACGACAATTGTCGTTACAATAAAAAAATTTGGCAACGACATTTGATTTTTAGCAACGACATTTATTGTTGTTAAAAAGGGATTTTCTTGTAGTGTAATTTGCCTACAGGTTAGAAGAGGATGCATCCGTATTTATTTGGGAATTGGGAGATGTTGATGAAAGATCATTTTCTCGTTTCTATTGTTGCTTGTATTTAGGTTTTATTTATTAAGTTACTTTACCGATTTTTTTTTTGTATTGTTTAAGTTGGTTTTAAAGTATGTTTGAGGTTTGGATAATGCTTTGATAGTTACTATGGTTTTAAGTATTTTTCAAAGTATTTATTTGATGTTCTCGCTCCGCTGTAAAATTCTGAGTAAGCCGATATGTTTTCACAAGGGGGGTAATACTTTGATAATTCTCTATTTCGAAAATATATGTTTTCTAAGAGAGACAATTGTCGGGGTGTTACAAAGTGGTATCTTGGAGCTTAGGTTTTCATGGGCCTTTCGTGCCAAAACTATTTTTTTAGGCGCTTAGTTATTTTCAAAGATATATTTTATTAAAACAAGCTCCTACTTATTTATTTTCAAGAGTTTGAAGTTTATGTGTATACAAGGTTCAAATTACATTTTGGTTGGAAATTTTTTAATCCGAATTTAATATAAAATATTTTTCGATTTAATTTATTTTTCGAAATTTCGATTTTATTTTATAAAATAAATTTTCAATTGATTTCGATTTTATATTGATTATTTTTCGATTTTCTTCGGAATTTCCGAAACTTAATTTATTTTCAATTTTTTTTTACATTTTGAATTTTTTTTTACGAAATTATTTTATTTGTTTTCGGAACTTATGAGTATTTTTTTCGAAAATTTCAAGCGAAATCCATTACATAATAGGCAAATTAATATAAAAACAACTTTTTTACGCTAAAGTTTCTTTAATTAAGGTACACCCCTAATTCATCATTCTAATGTACATAAAAAAAAACTCCTCCGATTCGTAATTTTCCTATAATTACAGAATAGTTACGCCAAATGACTAGTTTTTTTTAGAGTACCTTAAAATCCCTCCACCTAAATCGTGACTACCATATCTTCTCAAAATTGGTGCAATAATATTTTAGGTAATCTTCATGGACTACATAAAAATCCCAGTTCGTCATAGATATATATTACCTAAAATTGTGATTACCATATAAGTTATGGAAAATTTGGAGTATTTGAAGATATTTGGAGAACATTAAAAGCCCACAGATCTTCCAACCAAATAGTGGAACTAATTGGCTTCTTTTAAAAATATTGGGAAGGATTTTAACTTGCCCCTTTTTTCAAATATAAAATTTCCAACTAAAATTTACAAAATAGTATTCTGATTAGGGTAAAAGCGTTCGTCATACTTTCCATATAAGTTGCAAAATATTCTGCCTATTTGAAAAGATTTGCATATCATTTATTTGCCAAATATGTAATTATCTTTTTTTGCAAATATAACATTCGTTTTGGAAAAATAAAATTTTATTTGTACAACATTACTAAATAGCATAAATATATATATATATATATATATAATTTATAAATAGAATTCTTTTATTAGGAATTTCATTATACATATTAGTGACCTTATAATGTAAAAGCTATCATATATAATTGAATTCCCCACAATCTTGAGAATAATTGAATTCCCCTATTCTGTGGAGAATTCATTGTAGGTTTGAGGTGGGATGGAGATAAAGATATCTGATTTTGGGTTAAAACAAGGAGGAGGAGGAGGTGGTGTGTGGGTAGTGTGAGGATGGGTTTGGGTGAGGGTATGTGTTTTATTGTGGTCACTACTGACACGTAGGTGCGATTGTCACTGACTTGCTGAACCTTTGGGGTCATCTCCGGCGGCTTAGGCGGTGTCGTTGTTGCTGGTGTTCTCTCACTCTCTCTCTCGCTCCGCTCTCTCTCATGGTAATTCTTACCGTATAGGCATTTTTGATGCTGCTAGAGTGCTAGTCACAGCCCTTTAGAATTCGTCCAATGTAAAGAGAAATATCACGGTACTTAGAAAATCACAATAGTATTGCAATAGTAAATACATCAGCATCTTTGCAATATATAAGCAGCTTTGCAATAGTAATCCACTTGGAACTTAGTTGTGGTATCCGACAGATCGTAAGTGACAGAGCAAAGAAATTCACAACCAAGCCAGCACACAATTCACTCCTAGATGACATATGTTAAGTGACTTTTATCGATACATTTGCTATATTGGGTCATTGCATCTCAATTCCCTACTAGATGGACAACAAAATATATAGGCAAACTGACTAATTCAAACACCAAAATGGTACTGGTATAGCTCCACTTTCAGTTCCACTGTGACTGCCAACACACAGGGAGGTTTTTTATTCTCTTTTCATCAGTTTCTATAGACAAGGTTGTTGATACTGCTCAACCAACTCAAAAATCGAAAAATCCCCCTAAATAACCAATATGTCTATCTAGTAATCATTGGAGACATGCAAAGAAATCCAAGTTGAATTAGGCTAGTTCAACATGCTTCCCCCAACGCGTTAAAAAGAATAAGGATTCAAACCTTTTTCTTAGTTGCCTGAAATAAGGACCTCACCCATCGAGCACCAACACCAACAAACCTGCAACAAATAACATCGAATTTACTTGACAACATCGAAACTGTTTTTCAGAAGCAAAGTAGCATTCATGCATTGACAAGATTGATATATATGAGAGCTTTTATAGTTAGGCCCATTTGGTTCAATTGGAAAAATGTAGCTCGATAATTGGAGTCCTAAATTAGATCCAAACTAGCAAACCCAAACTTAGATTTCGTACATATGGACAATGTCGAAATTCACAATGAATTTTAGGCTCAATTCGAAAACTTAATTATCTTGCGCCATATTCAAACTTAGGCCAAATCCAAACCTTATACCAAGCTTAACACCCCCACCCCCCCCCCCCCTAAGAATGTTACATCTTGAACTGGAAAGGCACGATTTCTTTTGATGTTTCCAAATACTAAATCAATTTATGTTCCTACATTAGGCTCTTGATACTACAAAAGAAAGAAGTTGAAAAATTCATTCTAGAAAAACTATCTCATCGTGAGTAAACACTATCTATAGGATCATTAATCATAATTCTTTCAGTTATTCAGTTATTGTTACAAAGAGAGACAACTAGTGCAATGCCGCCACAATGTTACCTCAACAATCTTTAAACTAAATTAAAGGTTTAGAACAAAAATCAGAAAGGAAAATCAATACCAAAATAAACAGGAAATTCACAATCTCAAAAGAATAACGAAAGTAATTGAATTGACAATATAAGTATGAATTTACGAAATTCAATATTTTTATTGAAAATTATTAAACCAGTCACTTGACTACAACGCTTAAATTACAACACTTAGGAACATTTAGCAAAGTGAAAAAGGCGATGGAAGCGAGCAAGGGTTTATGGGCACTAACAGAGATCAAATTAAGCAGTTAGGGGGAGAAACCTTACCTGTGATGGTTTTTGCTTCGATTAGCCGGGTACTGTCAGTCCACGAGCGAATAGGAGGGAAACACGTTGGTTGTCATGCAGCATAAGCAGATTGAACAGAGGAGTTGTCGCAGGGGTGTCGTACCCTAGACTGTGAGGGGCCTTCACTAATCAGAACAGGGCAAAGAAATTGGCTGGAGGAACTTTTATAGAAGAAATTGCATAATTCAAGCAATGTGAGGCACAAAGTGGATGTAGCTGCGGGTGGTGAGGTTCAGTTGGAGAGGACATGTAGTTTTCAGGTGGTCGGGGGTTTCTAAACCCCATCTTGAGAGCACTTCTCTCTAGCTTTTTTTACAACCAAAAAAAACAACCAACTTAAAAGCAATGTTATTTTCGTTTTTTAATATGCATGTTTGCTTTTGCACGCGGATCAAAAAAAAGTGAAAAAATAAGAGAGAAGGTTAGTAAAAGTAAGAAAAAAGTGAAAAAGGTAGAGAAAAGGAAAGAAAAAGTAGGAGAGACGTGTAATAATATGTGGGCCAACCTTCCATTTATGAAAAAAGGTAGAAAGGTACCAATTAAAAAACACCCGAAAATGGAAAAGTACATATTAAAAAAATGGAGGAAGTACATGTTTTCATTTTCCTCTTATATAAGAAACATTTTTTTCTTTACTTTGCGTCCGTTTTTTTAATAGGGACATTTTTCCATTTAAGGGTATTTTTTATTTAATTGGGACACTTCTACCTTTTATCGTAAATGGTAGGTTAGGCCACCTAATCATTACACTTCTCTTCTACTTGTTCTCTCTTTCTCTATACATTTTTCATTTTTTCCTTCCTTTTACCATATCTCTCTCTTACTTTTGCACTTTTTCCTTGGTGTGAGCGAAAAAGTAAACGTCTCTATTAAAAAAACGGAAATATTATATACTATCTATTCAAATGAAAGTTACTCAAAATTATAATTAGATATATAAAATAACTAAAAGATTATAATATACAGTATATTAATATTACAAGTTATCATATTATTAGGATTAACTAGTATTTAGCCCCATGCGATGCTCTGGAATTTATATGTATTACACTTTAGTGCTTTTTTTAGAGCCTCAGACTCACTATCATACTTTAAGACAACTTTTTTGTTGTAGAAGAAGATTATTAGTAAAAAGTTATAAATTAGTATTACTCATAAATGCCATTAATGTAACTTAATTATTGTTTTCATTGAAAACATAATGTGATTATTAAAAATGATAAAAGAAGCAACAATAATGTAGTAGCGCAATGGTTGGAACATTTATATTCCATACTCAAGGTCACGGGTTCGAAACTTCTCATGGACAATTTTCATTTTTTTTATGAGAATAACATTAATAAACATATTGTTGAAAAGAAGGGAGAGTGACACGTGGCGGATTGCAATCCGTGCTTAGTATTAGCATTAATCATTTCGTAAAATATAAGCTAAATTAAATTCAGTTCAGTTAATTTCATTTTATTTCAGTTCAATTCAATTCCATTAATTTCAGTTCAATTTAGTCAAGCTCCATCCAATCCAACACAACGTACCCTAACTCTCACCCAACCGCCCAAGCAAACGCCCAAATTAAACAGAAAGGAAAACATATTGAAGTGATAAAGGTCCCAATTACCAATCCCCAAATTAAGCAAACCCATAATTTCCATTTGTCAAATTACAGATCAATTGAAAGAGAGGAAAGAAGGGAGAAATCAACCAAAATTTGATTCCTTCCCAAGATTTCCCAACCAAGAACAAAAATCAAAATAGATTGCTTCCCAAAATAAGAGATTCGCTAATTAAGTTTAATCAGGTTCAGTCGTACTCATTTTTGAGATGCGAATATCCTGTAAGCTTTCACTTTTATATTCCTTTTTTCTGTTAAGCTACGTCATGCTATGCGTGTTTGCTCTACAAGTCTTATATTGTGCAATACATTATGTTCTATTGTCTTCATGAATTGGTAGTTTAATGTTACGGCAAAGCTAGACTTTATTATACTTCTGTTATTGTGACTTGTCGTGCATCCAGTCCAACTGCGTAAGACTTCATATTTAAGCAGTTGAATTTGTTAGCTATTTTTAATAACATGACAGAATCGATAAACTTAAATTTAAGTTTAGTTGGGTGTATGATAGTGTTAAGTGAGTGCTTTGTTTTACATTTTATCATTTGATAATCTGTTTGCTTAAACATAAGTTTAGTTGGGTGTATGATAGTGTGAAGTGAGTGTTTTGTTTTACATTCTATCAATTGATAATCTGTTTGCTGAATTCTGGAAATTAAGTTCCAGTTGAGTCATAGATGATATGAGAGAGGATCAAGCCAGAAATCTGATATTATATAGGAAAAATTGATAAGAATAATCCGACCTTTGGCCGGTCTTCCATCAATGGTACCACCTTCAATTAATCCAGGTATAATCCGACCTTTGACACCCATATTCTCTCATTGGTCCGTCACCTGTTGGTGACCTACAATTACAGGTAATCTTCCTAATTACGTGATTAATAGCTAATTAAGTGCATTTTAAACTTAAATTTTTAATTAAGGTTTAAAATCAGATTTAATAAAAAAAAACTTAAAAAAAAACCCACCTCTCCCCTCCCCCTTCCCCTGCCACCCTCCCCCTCCCCCTGCTGCCACCCTCCCCTTCCCCTGCTGCCACCCTCCCCCTCCCCCGCTGCCACCCCCCTTCCCTTGCCACCCTCCCCCTTCCCCGCTGCCTCCCCTTCCCCTGCCACCCTCCCCCACCCTCGCTGTCCCCCTTCCACTGCCACTACCAACCACCCAGACTGCCACCTTCCCCTTGCTCCGGCACTAATGCGCCTCCTCTAACCACCGCACAACCTCCCCCTTCTTCCTCCCTCTCCTCGCTGCTCATCTGTCCCCCTCCCTTTGCCTTGTTTCAGCACCACCGTGGCTGTTGGAAGCCACGCAACACCACCCAGCCACCCTCCTTCGCTATTGGCTACTGCACCGCAGCACCACCGGCCGCTGGTCACCTGTTCCGAACCATGAAGAGGAGGTGGCAGGGAAGGGAGGGGGTGGGGTGGCACGTGGCAGCAGTGGGGGCAGGGGGAGGGAATGGGGGTGGGGGGTGGGGTGGCAGTGCAGGAAGGGGGGGGGATGGGGATGGGGGGTTTTCCTTTTTTTTTTGAAGTTTTTTTTTTTTTAAAAAAAGTCAACGGTCATTTTGGCCGGTCAAACAGGTTGCCATCATTCCATACCAATGAGAGAATATGGGTGTCAAAGGTCGGATTATACCTGGATTAATTGAAGGTGGTACCATTGATGGAAGAACGGCTAAAGGTCGGATTATTCTTATCAATTTTTCCTTACATATTGTAAGTTGCACTTGAGTCCTTTCATATGCACATAAATGAAAACATACAGATGTAAGTGTAACATAATCTTGTTTGTTGGGCTGCTTTCGCGGCCATTGTGATGACTAACATGAGTCAGCTGTTGTACGTATAAGTGTCACTCTTAACATCAAGCGATTTGGCGCAATCTTACCGCCATTTTGATCAACATGGGATTAACCCTTGACTTGAACATTTCTATCTTATATCTCTCTACAGCAGTAGAGCTTCTAACATCTAAAGACTAAGGTACATATATATAATGGTTAGAAGTTCTAATAGAATATACAAATGAAATTTGCAAGTTGAGGGGTAAGATCCGTTGTTGATCCACTGTGCAATTGTTCTCAGTTCCTCTTCTCTTTTCTCTTTCAGCCATTTTGGATCGTCATGTTCGATGGACCTCATGTCCCAACCAAAAGTGCCTGAAGTTTATTTTTCCAATTGTATTACTAAACAAAAGTGAGTTTCAAATTTAGATTTTTGTGCATCTACAAGTAAGAAAGTATACCTTCAGTAGCCGTTACAGTAACGATAGTCTTGGACAAATTCTTCAATATTCTACGTTAATTGCAACATGTTTCTATCATTAAATTGTCCAACTAGAAGTTTATAGAATTACAAATGAACAAATTCCAAAGGACAACAATTCGCTTACCCTCCACTAGACAAGGGATCTTTGAGCCCGTTTGAAAATATAATGTTTTCTCCAAATCCAATGAGAGATTCTGTTAAATTCTATATAGTTCAAAAAAAGATTAACAAAACGTTATAAAATGAAAATATATGTAATTTTACTATAACTAATTTGAAAGAAAAGATCTAGGCAAAACAAAGGGAATTCTTTGTAATATTTTACACTTTGTTTCTTCATATAACTCATTAAGAAATGGGTACGTACTTTACTAAAATAAATGGTCGTTATGGGTGAGTGTGGATGTGGGACAACTCCGAACCTCTTTTTACATTCATGTTTAAACTTGGACATGTGAAAAGGCCGTGAAGGGAGCATGGTATCATCATCACATTCAATTGGGAAAACCAAGCCAGTGCATCGCTGCATGTCAAACAAATTAATTGTTAGATATATTCATTACATTAATATGAAATGGATGTATTTTGAAACAGTAGCCAGTGATGTGTACCAACCATGCCCAAGCCATTGTATATTTTGATGAAGGCTCAAACGGAGAATCCACATTAATAAAATCAGTGTCAAAGCATGCTCCATCAATCTTCAGTTCGCCATATAGTGCTGAAACCATACCCGCCATGGAATCTTTTGCACTAGTTATTAAATTGTAAACGAACTTTTTTTGCAGACCGTCCGGGTTATCCGAAAGTGTTATGCCCGAAAATAACTGACCTAACCATTATTCCACCTCTTCGGAATTTCGCAAAGGCCTAATTTCTCCCAAAAAAATTAAAATAAAATTACAATGTTTGAAATCTCAATCTATTATTTATATACCCAAAATATTCTTAAATGTATCGTAATTGTACGAGAATTATGAATGATTGGCTACCTGATTAGGTTGCTGGCATCATATATATAGAGATACAAAATATCTTTACAGAATCTACTAAGAGTCTACTTACCAAATTACCCTAATACACCCCCTCAATCTTTACGGGGAGGAATCACGGATAGATTGGAACGATGTTTACAAAACAACTCAGAAGAAAGACCCTTAGTCAAAATATCAGCAACCTGCAACTGTGTCGGAACGTGCTTGACCTGAAGTCCACCTTTAGCAACCATTTCACGAACAAAATGATAATCAACATCAATATGCTTACTACGATCATGATGAACAGGATTGGCAGTAAGATACATAGCAGAAACATTGTCACAATAGAGAATGGTAGGCCGACGATGAAAATACCCTAAATAAGCTAACAATTGACGAATCCAAATTGTTTCAGCCGCAGTGTAGGCAACAACACGATACTCAGCTTCAGTAGAAGACTTCGAAACAGTAGGTTGCTTCTTAGAACGCCACGAGATCAAATTCTTCCCTAGGAAGACAGCATAGCCAGTAGTAGAACGCCGAGTGTCAGGACACCCGGCCCAATCAGCATCAGAATAGGCAACAGTCACAGTAGGAGAGCCAGTATTATGAAGAAATAGCCCATAATCAGAAGTTCCCTGCAGATACCTGAAAATTCTTTTCACAGCATGAAGGTGAGTAGTACGAGGCGCATGCATAAATTGAGAAACCGAATTAACAGCATAGGCAATATCAGGACGAGTCATAGTCAAATATTGCAAAGCACCAACCATACTACGATAATCTGTGGGATCAGCAAGAAGTTCACCATCTAAAAGAGAAAGAGTGACACGAGAGACAACAGGAGTACGTACGGGTTTGACAGTATGAAGATGAAATTTCTGAAGAAGATCAACTACATATTTGTTTTGAGACAAAAGCAAACCCTGAGGAGTACGTAAAACCTGAATGCCTAAGAAATAATGCAAATCACCCAAATCCTTCATAGCAAATTGGGCAGAGAGAACACTGATAAATTTCTGAAGCAAAGAGGAACTACTACCTGTAAGCACAATATCATCAACATATAGCAAGAGAATGATAATATGACTACTGTGTTTGAGAGTGAACATAGATGTGTCACAACTGCTGCACTTGAAACCAATAGAGAGAAGAAAATTGCTGAAACGAGAGAATCAAGCTCGAAGAGCTTGCTTCAAACCATAAATGGATTTTCTTAACCGACAAACATAATGTGGTTGAGAAGGGTGTTCAAAACCAGGAGGCTGACGCATATAGACTTCCTCATTGAGGAAACCATGAAGGAAAGCATTTTTGACATCGAGTTGACGAATAGGCCATTTAAAAGTAGCAGCAAGAGTAAAAACTAAGCGAACAGTAGTAGGCTTAATTACAGGACTAAAGGTTTCAAAGTAGTCAATACCTGCCTGCTGATGATTACCAAAAACAACAAGTCTGGCCTTAAACCGCTCCACAGAACCGTCAGAATTATATTTAATATTATACACCCACTTACAACCAAGAGCGTTTCTATTGTTGTTGCGAGGCACAAGTTCCCATGTATCATTCTTAATTAATGCTTCATACTCATCACGCATGGCTTGTTGCCAACGTGAATCTTTAGACGCTTGCTTAAAATTAGACGGTTCAGACTCAACAACATCGGTTTTTAAATCCAATAAATTCCTAGTTGAAATGATTCCGTCTTTGAGACGCGTGGTCATGGTATGAACATTAGTAGGATCGACACACTTAGACGACTTTCTAGGACGCCTAGGGGGAGGGACGATAGGAGACGGGGACGACTCAAGACTAGATGGGGAGGGTACGTCACACCCATGAGGAGAGATGACGTGTGACGGGGAAGAGGGCAGCAGACCGCCCGCGGACGCAGGGGGCTGCTGCGGACTGATTTCAGTGGGGGGAAGAGGCAGCGGCACGCTGCTGCTGGGCGAGGACCGCTGCGGACAAACGGCCGTGGGGGGGAGCCGCGGCAGCTGCACGCTGCTGCTGGGCGTGGGTGCTGCGAATGCGCAGGGGGAGAGGCCCGGGCTCGCAGGCATTCTGTGAGCAGGCAGCGGGTTGCTGCATGTGCTCCCGTAATGCCGCGGGCTCGGGGGAGGGAAACTCGAGGACTCATGTCGAGGGTCACTAGACAAGGGAAGACTTGGAAACCAAACCATGGGGGCAAGAGACTCGTCTAAATACGGACCAATGGGTGAGCTAGACACGAGGGAACGATATGGAAATTTACGTTCACTAAACAACACATGACGACTGGTATAAACTTTGCCAGAAACAGGATCAAGACATCGATAACCCTTATAATTTGATGCTTAGCCAATGAAAATACATTGAATCGACTTAGCCTGTAATTTATTGATTTTAGGATCTAAAAACAATGGAAAACAAGCACAACCAAAACATTTCAAGAACTCATAAGAAGGAGGACGATGAAAAAGCTTAGCAAACGGGGATGAACCCTGCAAAACCGAGCTAGGAAGACGATTTATCGTATAAACCGCCGTATAACACGCATCAACCCAATATCGAGATGGCAACTCAGATTGAATAAGCATAGTACGGGCCATCTCAATAATAGTTCGATGTTTCCTTTCTGCAACACCATTCTGCGCTTGAGTCCGAGCACAAGACTTTCGAAAATAAATTCCCGAATCACAGAAATGTTGTAGTAAAGGAGTGTTATCAAATTCACGTCCACCATCACTTTGGAAAAATTTAATTTTGGAATTAGACAAGTTCTCAACAAGTTTTTGAAAAGCTAAGAATGTCGAATAGACATCAGATTTCAGTTTAAGTGGATATAGCCAAGAAAAACGTGAATAATCATCAACAAAAACCACATAATACTGAAAAAGCTGATTAGATTTAACGGGCGATTGCCAAAGATCACTATGTATCAAATATAAGGGATAGGGGGCACGATGAGTCACAGACTCAAAAGGCAAACGATGTATCTTTCCTAATTTGCAATGAACACAATCGTCATGAAACTTAGAATTACATGAAATCAAGTTCTGTGAACGTAAACTTCCTAAAACTTTAACAGAAGGATGACCAAGGCGAGTATGCCAAACATCTCCAGACTCCTTTGTGGCTAAGAGGGCAGGAACAGACGACTCTGGGCAGACTCGGGAAGACTCTGAACGAACTCTGGAAGACGACTCTGAATCTAGGATATGAGGCTGAATAGGGTAGACACCATTCCTACTGATTCCCTGCAACAGAACTGCCCCCGTGGTCTTGTCCTTAACACAAACAGAAGACTCGTCAAAACAGACTATGCAAGAATTATCCTGACATACTTTTGAACAGACATCAGATTATGTTTTAACTGGGGAACATGACACACCTTCGTGAGGCGAAGGGGACGGCTAGAGGAAGACAGAATCATATTACCAAGTTTATTAATGGGAAGTCGTGTGCCATCACCAACAACAATAGAACTCGAACCAGTGTAAGGAAGAGTGTTAGATAGCTTACCATCCTGTGAGGTCATGTGGGAGGCGGCTCCAGAATCTGGATACCAAACGGAGTCATTCGTTTCACCACCAACAGACAGTGCAGCTAGGGCACGTGTGACACCATCAGGAGAGGAAGGCACAAAGCTATGATTGAAGCGTTGAGGACAATAGGCGGCTTGGTGACCTGGATACCAACAAAGACCACAAGTATCTGAAGAAGGAGTGTTGGCTAAATTGCCGTTAGATGGATTACTTCCTGCTGAAGACAAATCATTAGCAACATAATTGGCACAAGAATAATCAACATATGAAACATCATGAAAATTACCCATACCATTAGCGCGGCCTGCATTGCCACGACCACCCTGACCTCCATTGCCACGACCATTGTTGTTGCCACGACCACCTTTGTTGCGATTGTTCCTGTTCTTATTCTTACCACCCCCTTGACCCTTAGGATTCGAACCACCCGAAGTAGATGATTGAGAACCCGAAGAGCCAGACTGAACTGCAACCAAGGCTTGATGTGCAGTGGGTGCCTCATCATAAGCACGTATAGCCTTAATACGTTGCTCATGTTGTAGAAGTTTGGGGCGAAGATCATCAAATGTCAAGGAAGATTGAAATTGCAACAAAGTGGTAACAAGAGGATCATAATCACGATCCCTATCCAAATAAGTCAAGGTATACTGAACAAGATCATATTGAGAAACAGGGCACTGAATAGCAGCTAAAGAGTCAACAATAACTTTAATCTCATGGAGAAAAGACTCCATAGACTGCTGTTCAGGTTTCTTTATATGACTCAAACGACCTTTGAGTTCCATAGACCTAGCCATACTAGCCTGTAAGAAACGAGACTGCAACCTATTCCAAATCTCCACAGCAGTAACATCCATCATAACATCACGAGAAATAGATGCATATAACCACAATTTAATTTGTTGATCAAGTCTCATATACTCATAAAATTGTGGATTAGGCAAAGAACGACCATGATTATCAAGTAAAGTAGACAGAGGAATCGGAATAGTACCTTCGACAATACCAAGCAATTGATGTGTCGAAAGAAAACACGTAACCTGAGTCTTCCACATAAGATAATCTTCGGGAGTGGCTAAGTTTATAGAAACCACACGAGTAATGTCATGATGGGTGAGTGAGGCGGCCGTGGGAAGCGACGGTTGATCATAGGCCGTGTAGAACGAAGAAGGGGGTTTGAACCCCGGCGGAAACCTAGACGGAGTCCTTATGACGGAAGGACTTGCGTGCAAGGCCGCTGCGGATGCGGAAGGATCGTGGATCAAGGATTGGTGTGGTGAAGACCACACCTGGGCGCGCTGAAGACCACCAATAGAAGCGAACGGACCACCAAGAGACACGCCGGGCATGGTGGTGGTTTGCGACAAGACCCCATGTCCAGCGAACAAACCTTGGCTGTGCGTGACGGAGGAGTCAAGCAGACCCGTCTAAGACACAGACGGCGGGAAGGACCGCGGTGGTGGGCGCGGTGTACCTGGGTTGTTGTCGGCAGATGCGGCGGCAGCGAAGGCGGCCGGAGCAGTGGACATGGCGGGGATTGGGCGTGTGTAATTAGGATTAGGAAAAAGAAACCCTAAAAAAAAAAATAAGCGGAAGAGAGAAAAAATAACCTAGGCTCGTGATACCATGTACGAGAATTATGAATGATTGGCTACCTGATTAGGTTGCCTGGCATCATATATATAGAGATACCAAATATCTTTACAGAATCTACTAAGATTCTAATTACCAAATTACCCTAATAGTAATAATAATTTTAACATATTAACCTGCATGTATTAAATATTTGACTAAGATGTGCCAAACCATTTGGTTTTGTGGCAATATTATCAAAGATTTTCTTGGATTGACGAATCCTCTTATAGCATATTGGGTCTACATCCTGAAAATTGAAAATCAAAAACATGTGTCATTCAAATATTTATGTGCACCACCTTAATCCAATACAGACAAATTATCTAAATTTATAGCAATAATTAAGGGCCAGTTCGGTATCACTATAGTTTTTTGTTTTTTGGTTATTTGATTTTCAAAGTCATATGATATATGTCATATAATGAATAAAAAATTAGTCAAATTTATTGGGAATATGATGATTTTGAAAACTGACAACTAAAAAGTGAAAACCACTTTTTCTAGTTTCGTGTTTTAAATTTATAGTTTTCAAAAAAAAATAAAAACTGAAAACAAAGAATGATAATAAACGGGCCCTAAATTAATTCATGACTTGGTATCAACAAAGAGAATCCGAAATTAAAATCAATAAAGAAACTAAAACATGCAATCGCACGTCATATATAAGTCTCAATTTGTATTATATACACGAACTTTTGCTCTCAAAATTTCTTTTACCTTTTGGGATTGGCTAGTGTATGATGCGTTCGTCATTTGGAAGACGAAAAAACTGGTTATAATATATTGTATAATGTATGACAAGAAATTACCTTAAAATCGTTGCTAACAATTGAACAATAGCCCTTCCGTGGATGAGAGTTACCATAGTATAACTGTGGACTTGACGAGGCAAGGGCTCCGACTGCAAGCTTTGAGTATTTCATTCGAAACCATACTGATGTCCCTGGATTATCAAATAAAACAAGTTATGCTTTTGCTTTTATTCATGACTGATAGGAAATCATTATTAAAACACATTTACGAAGTATAATGCTATTCAAACGTGAATAATAATCCTGCATGAAATATGATTTCACCATTATAGTATAAGAAAACTTTCAATTGTTTTTTACTAATATCGTGATATAGTAATTTATAAGTTCAATAGACGTGAAATAAACTTGATACCTCCAGAATAGCCCAAACCCGCAACAATGACTGGTGAATTATGAGCAGATAGGTTGAACTTAAGGCTCCCAATAACATCGGCAAAATCTTCTAAAGCTTGGTCGATAGTTAGACAACTTCTAATTCGATGATCCGCCATGGCCAAATCTATAGATCCGAGTGGTATTGACTTTCCAGTAAACCGACGCTAAATGAAATAGAAAAAGATCATAAAAAGCATTAGATAGTTATTATAAGTGATTGTTTGGTTGCACCGATCCCATAATGAACTTTGAATTTCCATGATAACGACAATTTTATGTTGTTTGGTTAACAAAAAAATTATTGATAATGGATAATTTTGAAATTCCGTAGGAATTTGAAATTCCCACATAGGGAATTCGATCACCCAATCACCACTCAGAAAATTTTTCTTTAGACTACCACTAAAATATGAAGAGCTAGTGAATAGTGATAGTCAACATGTTTAATGATTTTTAAAATTTATTATAGTAGAGGGTTTTATTTCCTTATGAGTAGATGTAACTGTTTAAAAAAAAACTTTATTTCCCTAATATGAATAAAATATAACGATAATTGTAAATTATCTTGGGAACTCCGTTGCACCCAAACAAACACTAATATTATCATACTGCGACAATTCGTTAACTTAACATACAAGTACAGCTGACAAATAATTAACTATAAAATTTAATTACCTCGATGTAAACCAAGAGGTCCTTAAATCGAGTGGCACTGAGAGATAAAATACCATACATGTTGGGATCATCTTTATATCGTTGACGCCTCCTAATACTACAAAAATGGGAGCCCTAGACTTAGCTCCCGCCCAATGAGTGTCATCGACCACTAATCGCTGCTGAAATTTGATATCATGTTCTTCAAGAAAATGATCTAAACGTTGCGTGAAGTTTAGGACTTTTAGATGTCCTTCAAAATACAAGTAAATTTAACATCAATTAAAGAAATTTGTATAAATCATCATTTATAAGTGTAATAACAGACAAAATATAAAATGTAGGCTTAAAAGTAAATTTACCTGTGACTGATGGAATCCAAAGAGTTAATATGAGCAGTTGAAAACGAACAAAGTCAACAATACTAGGCATTATAAAAAGTCGTTTCTTGGATTCTGTTACAAAACAAAAATAAAGTTGTTCGTTAGGAAGTACCAGATCATACATATTGTACTACCAATGATATTGAGTCAAGTAGAATTGTTTAATTTGAATGTTATAATAATATAACTTCATAATCCAAATTTAGAATACATCATCACAACATAAATGTTTTACATACTTGTACCAATTCCCGAGTAAGCATCAATGTTATGCTTTCATTTTCAATTCCTTTCTTTTGTTACATTACCTAACCCTTTTTTATCTCTGTTTTAATATGCCGCAATTTCTTTGAATTGAAACTGAAAAACTCTCTGCAACTGTTACATGTTTGTTATTTTCGTAATCTACATCTAGGATGATTAATTTCGCAGCTTCAATTGCCAAATTATCGATTAAGTACACAAATAACTTTACCTTGAAGAAATGGACGTTCAAGAAAAGGAAAGTAGGGATATTTTTTTAACTAGAAACAAGAATTATGATGAGAGAAGTAAGAAATTGAAAGAGAAAGACGGAAGCAGAAAAAGATTAAAGTGAATTAGATTCTATTAAATTCTTTTGTTTCCTATTGCTTTCCCAATCTATTCCTTTTGCTTTTCCACAATCTCCTCCCCTACAAGCTAGGCTACAACGGACCACTCTTCTGGTATTATCTTCCCAAAAGTGCACTCTCCTCTTCTTATAATAATTTTTGAAAATTCATAATGCATCCTTAAACCATCCATATGCCAATAAGAAAAGAAAATGGTATATTTGTCTTTAAAAGGATTTAAAAACTTTCATCTTTTGTTGACATAATGTTAGGTAAAAGTAATGAAAAACATTTCAACTTAAAAAGTTAGAGCCAAAGTGGTATGCAACAATAAACAAAATCTACAAACAGTTTTGCTAAAATGGTTTACAGTGATGTTACTCAAAGCTTCAAGTTCCTTCCTCTCAAAAAAAAAAGTTTCAAGTTCCTTCAAGATTCTAAGTGCGGATTGGAGAGAGTTATTAGTAGAGTAACTAATACCCAACATCTTTCATCTTTATTTTTGTAGATACACTCTCTCCCTTCTTTTCCTCCCACCCTTTCCTCTTCATCTTGTATGTTCGGCTAAGAGCAATGAGATTGATTTTCTCTCTCCTATTATATTTTCCTAACAACTACAATTTTTCTTGCTTTTTTTTTCAATTCCTTTTGTTTTACTTCATTTTTTTTTTACATTCCAAAAAGTGTAGGTATTATATTACCTCCCCTCTATATATCTCTCTTGACGCAATTTCTTTGAATTGGAAACCTCAAATTAATTACTATTACTATATGCACAGCTATTCAATTTTATTTTTGGTAATCTCAATCACAACAAGTGTTGTTTTTAGCTTTTTGTGTCAAACTTTCATCATTTTATGTAAAAAACAATATTATCAATCCATCTGCCGCTACGAAAAGAAAATGTATATTTTTCTTTAGAATGATTTTAAAAAAACATATCTTTTTGATATAATATAGGTAAAAGTAATGAAGAACATTTAAGCTTAAAGAGTTAGAGCCACAATGGTATCACATTAAACATAAACTACAAAAAGATGTTAATATAACCAACAAAGTGATACTCAGATGCAATTACACAAATATTTCCTCAGATAACCATTTGCTTTTCTACACTTTTAGTTCAGGCTCTGACGTTGCTAATTTCCCCTTTATTCCCTTTACTCGCTATCTAGTTCCTCCCGTACAAATAGCCAACTCCCTTTATCTCTTAAGAGTAGTACAAGCTAAAAGCAATCTCAGAAAGAAAGAGAAAGAAATAAAGGTGAGAATCATACTATATTTAGGATGTAATTAATGGATGTTAGTTGAAATAGCTTAAGTAGTAAAGCAGCCATGGCAAAAGGATAACCCAAATATATCTTCACTACTTATACAGTTATACTCATGGCCACCATTGCTTTCTTTGTTCTTTGTTTGCTACAAATGATTTAATGTTTTCACTCTCCCCCTCCATTCCCTTTCCACCCTATCCAGTCTCTCCCCTTCCTCTGATGTTAATCTAGGCTATAACCATGTTAATAGTTATATAGTTGAGACAAGATTTTATCTCCATCATCTGATGATCTTCCTTAATACTTATCATGCGCTGCTTGACATCTGATCCAAATTTCTTAATCTAACCCAATTTATATTCGTTTTTCTTTTAATTTCCATATTTATTTTTCTTTTGGTTTTTGAAATTTTTGCTTTTGCTTTTCCTTTTCCACAATTTCCTCCCCTGACCTGACCCCTACAAGAGGCTACAAGCTAGTACTTTCTTTCAGTCACTTATCTTCCTAAACTTTCAGTCATTTCCTCCCAAGCTACAACTAAGACTCCTCTTTCTCATTGTATGAAAACAAGCAAACAGATTTTGAAGCCTAACCAAGTTATAGAGAAATCATATCAAAGTATCCAAGTATATATGTTCATGGACGAATCATATCCAAGTATTATCAAGTATGATCATGGAGAAGAACATCCACGTATGATTTGAATTCGTACCATGCACTCACTCCCTTACTCCACACTCATACCATGCTGCTAATTTTTGGTGACTTGATGTCATTAGCCGCCGATAAGGTAATCTATCTCGTTTTCTTTTTTTTTTGTTAAGCTTGGGGTTGATGATAAGGTTACCTTTTCTAACTGGAATTAATTAATGACTAATCTTATTTTTGTTTCACCATTTTTTCGCTTTCTTCCCCCTCTATTAATTTAACACATTTTCCACATACTCATTTACTATTACAACGAACTTATAAAAATTAATATGTCTTTTAGTAAATGAACTCACATATATGTGAAACATGTTTAATAGCCAATTGGAAATAAAAATTGCGAGAACGAGTTAGGCATTAGGAAGAGAAAATAATATAGCTCAAACCTGAAATGTAGTAATATAACTTCGAAATTCACACCCCTTGAGCTACGTTCGCCAAAGTATAGGATGAGAATGAATGAGAACTTCTAGTACTTCTATTTTTCTGAATAAATTCTATTGTGTAAGGAGTGAGAATGAATGTGAATTAAGGTTGTATTACTGAAGAAGGATATTGGTTTACAAATTGAGGATGAATGAGGGCTATATATAGGGGAGGTATGTAACTCTGGGTAAGAAGTGTATAAGCAACTCTTTATTGAGGTATAGGTTCTCTGAAAACCACGACCTTTTAACTCAAAGTTAAAGTATCTTATGCTTCCTTTAGCATATTCAACCATAACCTTTGCTTTAATGATTCTTCTATATTTAGTAGTTAGAATATTTTTATTTTTGACAACATATTCAACTTGATTTCTGGTGATAATCATAAGCCGATAGAATTGATATATGACTTTAATTTATTGTTTCAGCAAAAATATTTGACCTGCATAAGTAGTCGACCCCTCACTTAGATTATGAAATTATTAATAGCAATTAGAACTTTCTACGAAAAGTCGGCAAACAAGTTATATTTATGTCTTCGGCTTTTGTATAACAAAAAATGATTTAAAAATTTTAACAAAAAGACGTAGCTTATTCAAATTATTTTTTTGGTGTTGAGTTGCGATTATTTTTTGCCCGATTGGAATTAGGAAACCAATAAGACATGACCAACTGACCACTTCATGTATTACTAAATTTTAAGTTTGTTTTAGAGTGAGAGCCCACATCTACTTTTTTGTTATACCATAATCAGTTCACTTCTAGTTTAATTTGAATGTTTGATCCGAAGGGCGGAAGGGTTATACTTCCTCCGTTCCAAATTAAATGCAAAAATTCACCTTTTACACTTGGCGAGACATAACTTTAACGGTTAATATCTACTATAATATATAAGTAAAAATTATAAAAGTTGATATTACGAAAGTATTTAACGAGACGAATCTAACAAGATCCCACTTGACTATGTTTTTCATTACGTGCATAGCTCAAATTTTAGTCAAAGTACACAACGTGAATAGTGCAAAATATTGATTGTTGCATAAAATTTGGAATGGAGGAAGTACATATTAATCAAAAATCCTCCACTTTCTTGACACAAGTAAGTATTTGATCATCATCTACTTTTCACGATTATCGATGGATGTACGATTTGCAAGAAGAAAAATAGTTGACGTGAAAATTTACGATTCAAGAAATTATACGAGCTAAAGAAGTTTGTACTTCTTTAGATAATAAAGAAATCTAGCGTCACCAATTTCCTAGACGACCTATGGATAGCATGTAAGATATGCGCAGTCTAGTTACGTAGTATCTAATGTAGTAATGAAATTACAAATTCATTAGTTTAAGACCTACTAATATTTATTCTCATTTTAATACTCGGTATTATTTAGATCTATATATATAGAGGGAGAAAATATAGTGACTAGAAATTCGTTTTTTCAACATCACTTATATGAGCACAAGCGTGGTATTTACTTAATCATATAATATGACAAATTTTGTGATTAATATGAAAAACGTACGAAAGATCACTAAGTTTCTATATAAATAGATAACACCAAATTAATATACATATTTGGACTAATATGATTATAAGAGCATGAGGATAAGGAACATACCCATTAAGTTTTGGTCTTTCTTTGAAAATTGACTTGTACAACTTTCCAGCCCCTTACTAACAAATCTTCAAGGAAACCTCATAGTTCACCTTACATAAATCAAAGCCGTTCAATAATAATATTAGTTTCAATATAATGTCAACATTAAATAAAAAAGGCATGATTTTGATGAAAACTAAACTAGTATTAATAGTATTATTAATTATTATCATTTGCATTTCGATGCCGTAATTATACAAGTAGGTAAGTAGGTATGAATGTAATAAATAATTTAATTTACTTATATAAAATTTAAGAGTGAAACAAGTATTTACTACACTGTTATTGAGAATCTTATTTGTCATAGCACCCCATCTAGTGTTACTACTACCCTGGATACCTCACGTGGAGCACATAAGATACATGCATTTAAATAACGTAATATATGCATACTATTATAAATCGAATATGTTTTCCTAGTTGGCCAACACATAGCATATAAGATAAATGTAATGACATAATATAATATTGACATTTTATTTTAATGATAAATTGTTGTGTGATTGTGTCTTATTTATGGTCACCAATTCACTAGACGGACCATGAAGAGCACGTAAGCTACATGTAGTTATAATGAGAATTTACATTTGACCTCACTCAATTTAGGGTCATTATTTTCGTCAACGCCCCATGCTTAGCAGTACGTAAGATACATGTAATAAATTAGTATGGTGTTTTCATGCTATTATAATGAGAATTTTCATCATGGTTGTTCGCATCCACGATCACTGGTTCATTGGACGACCCATGGAAACACATTAGTTACATGCATTATGAACATTGTTACATTGAGAAGTCATTATATCATTGCACTCAATCAAGGGTCACTACGTCCTTGATCGACCCACGACATTACATAACATACATGCAAATAAATAAAGTAGTATCAGGAAGCTATTCTATATGATAATTTACATTGTGATTACGCCCCATCTAGGGTAATCAATTCCCTAGACGACCTGCATAGAACACATAAGATATATGTAGTAAAATAATGATGTATCTATACACTGTTAAAATGAGACTTTGCTTTGTGATTGAGACTCTAGGGTCATATCTTCTGGAGTTGGCCCACGCAAAGCACATTAGATAAATATAGTAAAACAATAAAATATCTACACACTCTTATAATGAAAATTTGATTGATAGATTTTCCTTGACGGTCAACAATTCCCTAAACTGCGCAGGAAAGCTCGTTATACAATTGTACGTTGTTATAATGATAGATCGCTTTGGAATTCTGTCTAATCGAGAGTCACTTTTTCTTTAATCGACCCACGAGAGCACTAAGATACATGCAAATAGATAAATAAAGTAATATCTAGATATTATTACAATGAACATTTGCTTTGTGATTGCGCTCCATATAGGATCATCGATCAATCCCTTAGACCGCCCATGCAGAGCACGTAATATATATGTAGTAAAATAATGTTGTATATACACATTATTATGATGAAAATTTGTTATGTTATTGCGTCTCATCTAGGTGACCAGTTTCCTACCCACGCATGGAACGTACTTCCTCCGTTTCTTTTTAAGTGCTACATATTGACTTTGCTACTATTCATCCATTATAGTTTGACTGGCTTTTACAATTTATGCATAAGAAAAAGTATAGTCTTGTTGGATCTTGTTTGATTCGTCTTGATGTATACATTTTTAATATCTTGTTGTCATAATTTTTACAAATGCATAATTAAAGATAAAAACCATACAAAATGTGTCTCGACAAGTGTGAAAAAAGAAATGTAGCACTTAAAAAGAAACAGAGGAAGTATAATACATGTCATAAAATAATGTCGTATATGCACATTGTACTAAGTTGAATTTGCATTGTGATTGCTTCTCATCTAGGGTCTCCAAGTTCCTAGACGGCACATGGAGAGCACATAAGATATATGCAGTCTAATTATGTTAGTATGTAGTGTAGTAACGAAATTACAATTTCATGTACTTAAGACATACTCATATGTATTGTTATTTATATTCACTATTATTTAGATATATATATAGAGAGAGAAAATATAGTACTCCCTCTGTTGTTATTTAATAGGGACATTTGTTCTTTTAAGACATGCCAATACAAATGTTTGAACATGAATATCTAATTATATATGAGTAAAGCTTATAAAATTTGGATATTATAATCACATTAACATGAATTAAACAAAATTCCACATGACTATGTTTTTCTTTACGTATAACTAGCAAAGATAGTCAAAGATTAGAATGTGAATAGTAACAAAGTGCCCCTATTATTAAATAAAAAAGGAGGGATTAATTACAAATTCGTTTTTTATTTATCTTACAACTTTATTTATACTCCCTCCGTCTCAATTTGATGTTCCCATTTTCCTTTTTGGGATGTTTCAAAAAGTTCGTCCCACTTTGAATCTTTTCCATTCTAAAATATTTATTTCCCCATCTTACCATTTAACAACCAATTATTTACTACAATTTATTTTTTCTTTTTGTCTTACACATGGCCCACTTTAGAATCTTTTATTTTTTAATCACCCACTTTTCTTTCTCTCTATTACTTTTTAAAAGCAAAAAGATACTAAAGTACACTTTACAAAATATAAGGTTAAAAATATTCTCATCCACCTCAATTTGCATTGGTTTTCCCCCATATTCCAAATGGGAACATCAATGTGAGACGGAGGGAGTATGATCTTAAGTGAGGTACTTACTCAATCATATAACATAAAAATTTCGTAAACACCAAAAGGTACAAAAAATCACGAAAGTTTCTATATAATTAGATAACACGAAAATATTATACATATGTGGACTAATATGATTGTAAGAGGATAAAGATAAGGAACATACCCTTTAAAATTTGTTCTGTCTTTGTAAATTGACTTGTACAAGTCTCAAGCCCGTTATTAACAAATCTTCAAGGAAAACCCATCATCTCATCTCACATAAATCAAACCCGTTAAATAAGAATATTAGTTTCCATATAATGTCAACATTATACTAAATAAGGTATGATTTAAAGGAAAACTAGGCTAGTATTAATAATATTAATAATGAGTATCATCTGCATTTCGATGCCCTAGTTATATAAGCAAGTAAGGAGGCATGAAAATAATAAATATTTGATTAACTTATAAATAATTTAAGATTGAAATAATTATTTACTAGACTGTTTGTTGAGAATCAAGTTTGTCCTTGCACCACATCTAGGGTCACTACTTTCATAGATACCTCACAAGGAGCACCTAAGGTATATGGAGTAAAAGAATGTATTATATGCACTCTATTATAATGCGAATATGATTTCTAATTTCAACTTTTAGAGTTACAACTTTTCTAGTTGGCCAACACATAGCTAAGGTAAATTAATCCAGTTTTGTTAATGTGAATAATCCCAACCATTGCTCATCTTTTATAATTAATCCCAACTTTAATAATTTCCAAATATTGTCTATGCTTCCCAAAACAGTCTCACTTGATGGTTATTGATGCTATTTTGGACTGTTTTGGAAAGAGTCGACAATAGTTGTGATTATTTTTGGGAATTATTAAAGGTGGAATTACTTGTGGAAGATGGGCAATAGTTAGGATTATTCACGTTAATTTTTCCTAAAGTAATATATATTTTTAATGAAAGTTTGTTTTTTGATTGCATCTTATTTTCGGTCACCTATTCACTAAACGACCCACGAAGAAAACGTAAGATACATGTTGTTAACTAATGTATAATCTACACACAAGTATAATGAGAATTTACTTTTCAGTTGCACTCCCTTGAGGGTCACTACTTCCTAGACGAGCCATGCTTAGCAGTACGTAAAATACAAACAATAAATTAGTGTGGTATTATAATGAGAATTTTCTATATGATTGTTTCCATCCACGACCACCGTCTCATTCGACGGCCCAGGAAAGCACATTACATATATGCTATACGAACACTGTTACATTGATAAGTCACTTTAAGATTGCGCTCAATTAAGGGCCACTACCTCCCTAATCGACCCACGAGAGCACTTAACAAACATGCAAATAAATAATATAATATTTGGAATCTATTCTAGTGATATTTTACATTGTGATTCCGCTCTATCTAGGGTAATCAATTCCCTAGACAGTCTTACGCATAGCATATAAGATATATGTAGCAAAATGATGTTGTATATATCTTAGTTAGTTAAAAACGGGACGAGAATTAAACTGAGTTTAATTTGGCGTGTTTAAAACGGCAAAAATTTGAAAAATTCGTCCAAATATTCGATAAAAAAACATTGACTTGAATAATTTGGATACGTACGTATACGCATTTTAAACGGTTTCAATTTGAAAAATTCGGTTTAAAAAACGACCATTATTTTTGTGCATTATTCACACTTGGGGTATACCATCTTGACCTAAAATCTTAAAGTCAAACATCTATTCTCTCACTTGGGCTTATCATCACATCTCCACCGTCCACAGAAGTTGAAATCCACATAATCATTAGATCTTAACCTAAAATCTCACTTTTTCCCATCTCTTCACTCTTTTATCTCCCTTTCTATTCAGCCTTGACACCTCCAAGTAGAGGTGGCCATTGGGCGGATTGGCCCTGATCCAGCCCTGAACCGATCCGGCGAAAAATTGGTCTGGCCCTAAACTGGGAAAAATCAACCCTGAACCGGCCCGGCCCGGTCAAGGAACTGGTTCGGTTCAGGTTCATGTTTTCAAATTTCAGAACCGATCCTAAATCGATCCTAGCTCTGAACCGACCCTGACCCGGCCCGTAAACCAACCCGTTCTTGAACCGGCCCATTCTTAATTTTTTTCCTTGAACCTCTAAACCGTCACTAAAACTCTATACCATAAACCTAAATCTTAAACCGTAACCTTATACCATGTATCCTAAACCCTATACCCTAATTAAAATCATAAAAATTATGATTATTCTTGTACTCTTATGAATGACTAGTGGACTGGTGAAGTATAAATTATGATAAAGATTTTGATAAATGAATTATAATATTTAGGATCTATGAAATTGAACTATGGTTATGACAAATAAACTTTAAATTATAATTATGATTAATAAACTATAAACTATATTTATGATTATGATTGATAAACTATAATATACGATTATGATTAATGAGTATTTGTTATTTGGAGTTGCGATTGGTGAAATTTCTATATGAAATTAGTATTTGATTTACTCTATGAGTTATTATTTATTAGAATTATCCTTTTTAAATAATAAAAAAAATGATTTTTACCTAAGGTGCATTTCCAATATGAAAAAAAATTGTATTAAAAAAAGTTGTATTAAAAAAAATGAAATAACCCTGAACTGGCACTGAACCAGCCCTAAATCGACACTAAATCTAGCTCTGAATTGACCCGGACCCTGGCACTGAACCGGCCCCGAACCGGCACTGAACCGTTCATGAACCGCCCCCGAATCGGTTCAGGTTCAGAAAAACATAACCCTGACCCAGCCCTGAACCGGCCCGGGGTGGTCTTAGGGCTGGGTCAGGGCCATGTTTTTGTGAACTGGCCCGTATATAACCCAACACTGAACCAGCACAACCCGGCCCGTGGCCACCTCTACCTCCAAGCATCCAAGTATTCAACTTTTGGGCTCCTCCCTCTCGACCACTCTGAACTCTAATTGCCCTCTCTCTTCAATCTTTAGTCTCTTTCTTTTACCCAGATCTCTTAAACTCCGATCTCCCTCGTTTCCTTCAATCTCTTCAATCTGATCTCCTCCCTCTCTCTTCTGTGGGTGACGTCGGTCAGAGCAGGCCGCCGGTGAAGGTGGTCTTGTAGCGCGGCAGCAGAACAAAGAAGGTGAGTGTATAGATTGAAGAGTTGCACGCCTGCAATGGTTAATCATGCGAGGTTTCCTATTTTTAAAAATATATATAAACCGTATTTTCATTAGAAAAACGCGTTTTAAACGTTCTAGATGTTTTAAACGTATAGTTGCCGTTTTTTTAGTAAGCGTGGGATTTTTTTTGTTTTTTCCCCAATTTTTTCGAAAAAACGTAATCGGCATATTATTCGCGAATTAACCAACTAAGGTATCTATACGCTGTTAAAATGCGAATTTTTCTTTGTGATTGAGACTCTAGGGTTACAACTTCTCTAGTTGGCCCACTCAAAGCACATTAGATAAATATAGTATAATAATACAATATGTACACCCTTTTCTAATAAAAAATTGATTTATAGATTTTCCTTAACGATCACCAATTCTCTAGATGACCTAGGAAAGTACGCAAGACACATGCAAGCTGCACGCTGTTATAATGAGACTTCGCTTTGTTATTGCGCCTAATCGAGGGTCACTACTTCACTATTAGACCGACGAGAGCACTTAAGATACATGCAAATAAATAAAGTAATATCTATACACTATTATAATGATGATTTGATTTGTGATTGCGCCCCATCTAGGGTCATCAATTCCCTAGACGGCCCACGCAGAGCACGTAAGATATATGTAGTAACATGATATTGTATTTACACACTTTATGATGTACCTACATTGATAAAGTCGCTTTGTGATTGCGCTGAATCAAGGGTCACTACTTCCCTAATCGACCCACGACAACACTAATCCTACATGCAAGTAAATATAATAAACTAGTATGTACACACTATTATAATGAAAATTTATTTTGTTATTGCGCGTCATCTAGGGTTACCAATTTCCTAGATGACCCACACACAACACGTAAGATAGAAGTTGTAAAATAATGGCGTATATGCACATTGTAGTAATTTGAATTAGCGTTGTGATTGCATCTCGTCTAGAGTAACCAATTTCCTAGACGGCCCATTGATAACACGTAAGATATGTGCAGTCCAATTCTGTAGTATTTAGTATAGTAATGAAAGTACAGCTACTCATATGTATTGTTATTTTATTCACTATATATATATATATATATATATATATATGTAGAACAAATATCGTGATTAGAAATTTATTTTTTCTTTATCTAACAACTTTATTTATATAAGCATAAGTGTGGTATCTACTTATTAATCCCATAATATAACAAAGAATGTAAATAACATGAAGTAAGACAAATTAACACGAGAGTATTATATAAATGTGGACTAATTGATTATAAGAGCATGGAGATAACGAACATACCCATTAAGTTTTGTTCTTTTTTAATTTAATTGACTTGTTCAAGCTTGAAGCCTGTCGTTTACAAATCTTTAAGGAAACCTCATAGTTTCAGCTCACATAAGTCAAAGCCGTTCAATAATAATATTAATTTGTTTCAATATAATGTCAACATTAAACTAAAAAAGGTATCATTAAAATGAAAACTAGGCTAGTATTAATACTATTAATAGTTATTATCATCTACATTTCGATACCCTAGTTATACAAGCAGTTACTTAGGCATGAATATAATAAATAATTTAATTAAGTTACATAAGAGTGAAATGAGTATTTACTAGATTTTTATTATATTGAGAATCCTGTTTGTCTGTACACCCCATCTTAGGTCACTAATTTCCCTAGATATCTCACGTGGAGCACATATGATACATGCAATAAAAGAATGTATTCTTCGCATACTATTATATCACAAATATGCTTTGTAATTGCACCTCTGAGTTACCACTTTCCTAGTTGGCAACTATAACACATAATGACGATTGCTTTGTAATTGCACTCCATCTAGGATCATTAATTCCTTAGACAGCCCACGCAAAGCACATAAGTACGTAATAAAATGATGTTGGCTTTACACACTGTTATAATGAAAATTTGCTTTGTTATTGCGCCTCATCTAGGGCAACCAATTCCCTAGATGACCCACATATAGCATGTACGATACAGGTCGTAAAATAATGTCTTATATGTACAGCGCAGGAACTTGAATTGGCATTTTGGTTGCATCCTATCTAAGGCCACCAATTTCCTAGACGTCCCATGGAGAGTACATAAGATATGTGCAATCTAATTATGTATTATCGAGTGTAGTAATGAAATTATAATTTCATGTATCTGAGATCTACTCATATGTATTTTTATTTATATATTCACTATTATTTAGATATATATAGATATAAAGAGAGAGTCAGAGAGCAAATATAGTGATTAGAAATTTGTTTTTTCTTTATCTTACAACTTTACTTATATGAGCGTAAGTGTGGTATTTAATTAATCATATAGTATGATAAATTTCGTAGATAACATGAAAAACTTACGAAAATGGACTAAGTTTTTATATAATTTAAAGAGCATGAAAGTATTATACATAAGAGGACTAATATGATTATAAACGCATGAAGATAATGAACATACCCATTAAGTTTTATTCTTTCTTTGTAAATTGACTTGTACAAGCTTCAAGCCCGTTGTTAACAAAAATCTCCAAGGAAACTTCGTAGTCTCAGCTCACATAAATCACACCCGTTCAACGATAATATTAGTTTCAATACAATGTCAACATTAAACTAAAAAAAGTATGATTTAAACAAAATTAGGGTAGTATCCATATTTTAATAATGATTATTATCTGCATTTTGATGTCCTAGATATACAAGCAGAGAAGTCGGCATGAAAATAATAAATAATTAGATTAGCTTATACTCCGTCCTTTTTTTCTAATATGTACATTTTTCCATTTTGGGGTATCTTTTTAATTGGTACAACTTTACCTTTTTCCATAAATGGAAGATTCGCCCACCTAATTATTACACTTCTCTCATACTTTTTCTTTCCTTCTCTCTACCTTTTTCACTTTTTTTCCTTACTTTTATTATTCTTCTCGCTTACTTTTGCACTTTTTCCTTGGTCCGTGCGCAAAAGAAAATGTACATATAAAAAAACGGAGGGAGTATTCAATTTAAGAGTGAAATAAGTATTTACTATATTGTTATGGAGAATCTTATTTTTCATTGCACCCCATCTAGAGTCACTACTTCCCTAAATAACTTACATAGAGCACGTAAGATTCTTAAAATCAAATATTTATTATATTTTTAAATTATCCAAGATAATGTAATTACACATCTAGAGTAACTACACCACCCATAATGCTCCTTCTTGTAACAACAAATAACATCTGAAAATTTTGAAGTTGTCATAACTTATAACAACTTCATTAATTTTTTTAAATAATTAGATAATACGAAAGTATTATACATAACTGGACTAATATGATTATAAGAGCATGAAGATAATGAACATAACCATTAAGTTTTGCTTTTTCTTTGTAAATTGACTTGTACAAGCCTCAAGCCCGTTGTTAACAAGTCTTCAAGGAAACCTCATAGTCTCAGCTCACATAAATCAAACCCGTTCAATAATAATATGGGTTTCAATATAATGTTAATATTAAACTAAAAAAGGTATGATTTAAATGAAAACTATACTAATGATTATCATATGCATTTTGATGCCCTAGTTATACAAGCAGGTAAGTAGGCATGATAATAATAAATCATTTGATTAACTTATTATATTTAATTTAAGAGTTAAGTAAGTATTTACTATTTTTTTTGTCATTGCACCTTATCTAGGATCACTACTCTAGATACCTCACATAAAGAATGTAAGGTCCTTAAAAATTAATATATATTTTTACTTTAAAATTGTTAAAAGATAATGTAACTACACATCTAGAGATTACACCACCCATAGCTAGGGAAGATTCGAGAGAGGAAGATGTCTTCTGCTGTTTTAGGGTTAAGCACTTAAGCGTATTTGAGGAGACGGAAAATTAAAATATTGGGCTACGCCTTACTATGATAGCTGCGCGTATATTGTTTAGGCCCGTATCAAGTGAGTCCTTGCTGCGGGCATATTCTTTAGGCCCGCATCAAAGTGAGTCGTTGCTGCGGACTTTTTAAGGGGCCCGTAGTTAGAAGTATTTTGCTGTGGGCTCTTCAAGCAGCTCGTAGCTAATAGGGCGTAGCTATTGCTAATTTTTCCACTAGTGTATCAAATAGAAACCTAGATTGCAAAACTACATAACTAAGACAAAAAAAGCTGAAAATCAATTTGAATTTCAACCTTATGCATCAACTGAACAAGTGAAATTCATACCTCAAGCGCTGAATTGATAAGTAAATTCATTTGATTTGGAACTGACGATAATTTCAAACAACTGCTCTTAAGCTGTGGCGGGTCGCCTGAGAGAGGGAAGAGAGGGGATTCTTCGGTGGTGCAGTTGAAGGTTTGAGGGAGTTAAGGCGTTGAGCGTTCTAGAAGGAGCGAAAAAAATTTAGAAGGCGCGGCAGTAGAGGAGGAGTTTTGCAACGGGTAAAAGTTTGGTCAAACTCTTTTTGACCTTATTATTTGCAACGCGCACATAAAAGCTCGCTACAAATACCTTTTTAGTAGCGGTTGAAATTTAAGCCCGCTACAATATTACTTTGCCCGCTTCAAAGTATTTTATTTGCAACGAGCCATTAATAAACCGCTACTATCTAGACGATGCAATTGAATATTTTTCCAATAGTGACTTATAATGTATGTTGAAACAAAAGAAACCGGCCAAAAACCGCTCAAAGAGCATAAAACTGTCAAATAAAGACGTACGCAATACCGCCCAGTCGCGACTCGCCATAATGATCGCGAGTCGCGACCATAAGGAATTCTGGAGCAGCACCTGGGCAATGGCCCATCACGAGGTACGACAGTAGTCGCAAGTCGCGACATGCTGGTCGCGGGGGATGACCTGGCTTGCGGCTCGCAAACCAACCATGCCCCTTCCGTTTGCTTGGCTTGCTTGCCCAATTCGATTCACACGAAGTTACTTGGTTTCTTAAGTTACAAACAACCAACATACATATCTTAACATTACTCAAGACGCGACACCATAACCAAGCGTCTCAAGTCAATTTTACATGAAAATTCTATCTACCAAATACTCGAAATATCTAACACGACATGCCTGGCACAACACCACCCCCTAGCGGCGCACAAAACCCAACCACACCTTTATCTCCCTTTTTAATGTGCTTCTCACTACACCGCAACAAAGCCAAGGATGGTCGTGCTCAACCTACCGATCGCCGATGAGCTGCCAAGACTCCCATTTGCGCTAGGTATGGGGGGTGTTGCGCAATCCAATACAACACCTCTTGCTAATGGTCCGCGCCGGTTCCTACAATACCTCCGGCAATTTCTACATATCAATGACACTCTTTGTTTTCCACGTTTGGTAACGCCTTTTTTACTTCATCGACTCAATTGAATGGCAAGTTCGAACTTTCTTCATGGATTATTGATACTGGATGCACTCATCATGTAACGAGCTATCGTTCTCAATTACATGACATTGTTTCTATTGCTTATTGCCCCGTTGGTCTTCCTAGTGGGGATTCCCTTATTATTGCTACTCAAGCAGGAACCGTTTAATTGAGTGATTCATTTGTCTTACATAATGTCTTATATGTGCCACATCTTCAATCTAACGTGTTGCCTGTTACTCAACTCAGTGATGCCTTGTCTTGCTTTATCACTTTCTCTACTAATATTTGTGCTATTCAGGACCTTCGTTCGAGGGCGCTGATTGGAACGGGTGAGAGACGGGATGGACTTTACTACCTTCGGAAGCAACCTACAGCTCTAGCGGTTTCTATTGACAATTCTGCTAATTCATAGTTGGAATTCTGGCAGAAAAGATTAGGGCATCCTTCTGAAACTGTGGTGAAGTTACTCCCTTTCGTTACTAATTCAACTCATTTACACTACTAAAAAAAGGGTTTTTAGTATCCGAAAATTTAGTATCGGAAAACATAAGCGATATTAATTTAGTATCAGATATTAATTTCCGACACTATTCTATTTAATATCTATTAAAAATCATCATATGACATCACTTTACAACAACAACAACAACTAAGCCTTATTCCCAAAGTGATTTAGGGTTTGCTAACATGAATCGTCAACTGAAACCGTTGCCAAACGAGATGGCATCGACAAGAGTGATAAAAAGTTTTTTAAAAGGATTTAAGTTTTAAGAATTTTTAAAAAGTTTTTGAAAACAAGGTTTACACCAAAAAGTTTCAAAAAAGAGGTTTTCAAAAGGTTTTAAATACCAACACAATTGAGAAAAACAAATAAATGCAGTAATCATACTCCTTCCTCCACATGGATACTGCCCCTCCACCCACTTCTATCCAACGCCATACTCTTCTCAATCCCAACTAGCCTCATATCACTTTCAATTACCTTCATCCAAGTCATCTTAGGTCTTCTCCTACCCCTTACAATTTGATTACTCCTCCACTCTTCAATTCTTCTCACTGGTGCATCACCTGATCTCCTTTTCACATGACCAAACCATCTTAACCCATTCTCCCTCATCTTTTCTTCAATTGACGCAACTCCAACTTTTTTCCCGAATCACTTCATTTCTTAATCGGTCCTTCCTTGTGTGTCCACACATCCACCGCAACATATGCATCTCCGCCATGTTCATCTTATGAACGTGGCATTGTTTCACCGCCTAACATTAGGTGCCATATAACAAAGCAGGCCTAATTGCTGTACGGTAAAACTTTCCCTTCAATCTTTGGGGAATGCCAGAATCACAAAGGAACCTGGTGGCGCTTTTCCACTTTAACCAACCCGCGTTAATTCTATGAGCCACGTCTCCATCCAGTTCTCCATCCTTTTGGAGAATGGATCCAAGGTAACAGAAGACGTTCGATCCTTGAACCACTTTGCTATCCAAAGTGACCGCCCCTGCCTCGTTGCTTGTAACCCCACTAAACTTGCACTCCATATACTCCGTCTTACTTCTGCTCAATATAAAACCACGGGCGTCTAATGTATCCCTCCACAATTCCAACTTACTCTCAACACCTTCCTTTGTCTCATCAATCAACACAATATCATCCGCAAACATCATACACCACGGTCAATCATCTTGAATTGACCTCGTTAGTTCGTCCATCACTAAAGCAAAGAGAAAGGGGATAAGTGCAGAACCTTGGTGCACTGCGATCATAATAGAGGAACTCTTCTGTCCTCCCCCACCGTAGTCCGCACACTCGTAGTTGCCTTCTCATACATATCCTTGATGATATCTATATATTTTTGTGAAACACCTTTCTTTGCCAACGCCCACCAAAGTATTTCTCTTGGTACTCTATCATATGCCTTCTCCAAATCAATGAAAACCATATGTAGATCCTTCTTCCTATCCCGGTAATGTTCCATTGTCTGTCTCATGAGGTGGATGGCCTCTATAGTCGATCTTCTTGGCATAAATCCAAATTGGTTCTCCGACATCTTCACATGTTTCCTAAGTCTTTGCTCAATCACTCGTTCCCAAAGTTTCATCGTATGACTCATTAGTTTGATTCCTCGGTAGTTGGTACTATCTTGTACATCGCCTTTGTTCTTATACAAAGGAATCAAAGTACTCTTCCTCCACTCTAATGGCATTTTGTTGTGTCTCCAAATCATGTTGAAGAGTGTTGTCATCCATTCGATTCCTCTCCCCCCTAAACACCTCCAAACTTCGATAGGTATGCCATTTGGCCCCGTAGCTTTCTTCAATCCCATCTTTTTTAATGCTGCAACGACTTCTCCCTTTTGAATCCTCCTGATAAACTCTCGATTTAACATACTTGGCGGGATGTGTACATCCCCGATGTCTTGTGCGTTATCACCATTGAACAAGGTATCAAAGTACGTCCTCCATCTATCCTTTATCTCCTCATCCTCCACAAGCACTCTTTGGTCCACACCCTTCACGCATTTCACCTTTCCTATGTCTCTTGTCTTCCTGTCCCTCATACGCGCAATTCTGTAGATGTCTTTTTCCCCTTCTTTCGTATCCAATCTTGCATAAAGCTCTTTAATTACCGGCAAATTTTAAATCCGATACTAATGATATAATGGTATCGGATGTTATTCGATACCAAAGAGTATTATAGTATCCGTAATTATTTTTCGATATCAAAACTGGTCATTAGTATCGAAAATTTCTAATACTAAAAATATGGTTGAATTTTTTTTAAAATCGCGGTTGAATTTTGATATTGGCGATTTGTTCAAATTTTCGAAATCATCAGCGCGCATTAATTATTAATTCGACACATATTCTCTCACTCTCATTCTCTCACTCTCTTACTTGTTTTCCTCACTCTTTCTCTCCTAGGTTTTCTCTCTCCTCCCTCAAATCATTCTATCTCTTTGTTCTCCCTCCTCAATTACTCGTCGCTAGATGTTCTTCGCCGCCGGTGATTTTTGGTTCGTGTTTCTTATTTGGGTAAGTTTTTAAGTTATTTATTTCAATTAATTTATTTTTCACAATAGATCTGAAACTTAAAAATGAGTATTGGGTTTTGGGTTTCGAAATTGTGGGGGGTTTTGGGTTAGGGTTTCGAAAATTTGGGGTTTGTGGGTTGAATTGCGGGTTTGGGGTTCTTGAATTTGGGGATTAGGTTCGATTGAGGGTGAATATGTTTTGAGGGTTAGGGATTTGGGAGTTATTTTTTGGGATGAGTTTTAGATCTGAATTATTTGATTTTGTTGCTTTCGGGTTCCAGGGTTTGAATTTTGGGGGTTTTAAGGTAAAATTTTGGAGTCTCAAATTTGGAGTTTGGGAGGGTTTAATTCGTTTGATTTTTTTGGGTTTAATTTGTTCTATTTAGGGTTATGGATATTTGGGTTGAATTTCGTTTTATTTGGGTTGATTTTCCGGTTTTTGGGTTGAATTCGTTTTTTTGTTGAATTTTGCTCTTTTTTTTTGGGTTGAATTTCGGTTTTGGGGTTGAGTTTCATTTTTTTTGGGATGAATTCCTTTTTTTAACGTTAAAATTTGTTCTTTTTTTGGGGTTGAATTTCAGTTTTTTGTGGAATGAATTTCGTTTTGTTGGTTGAATTTCGTTTTTTTTGGGTTGAATTTCGTTCGAATATTTTGGGTTTAATTTGTTCGATTTGATGAGTTTAATTCGTTCGATTTTTCTCGGTTTAATTCGTTGGAATTTCTGGGTTTAATTCTTTCAAATTTCTGGGTTTGATTATGATTTGTTCTTTTTGTTGTGGTTGTTGTGATTGTGCTCAGGCAGAGGTGGCGGTGAAGATTTGAGGCGGTGGTCAGGCGGCGGTTTTCAAGCAGCGGTGGCGGTTAGGTGGTGGTGAAGATAAGTGGATGAAGATGATAAAGATTTGTTAATGAAAAAATTGGTGCTTAATTTATTTTCAAATTATTTTGTTAATTTTTTCTTGTAATTTATCTTAAATTGTATAAATATTTAAACATTTATCAGTATATATATTTATTTTATTTTATTGTATCATCAATTGTTAATTTTTTTTAAATTTTTGGACACTAACTGATAATAACAATAATAATTATTATTATTACTATTATTTCAGATTTATTTTTTTAAATTTTTTTCCAACCCTTTAGTATTCGATGTTTTCGATACTAATGTGACCTTTAGTATCAGAATTTACATGTGATCCTAATGCCGTCTTTAGTATTAGAAAAATTTCAGTATCAGAAGTTACATCTGATGCTAATAATTTTTATTTTTTGTATCACATGTTCCGATACAATGTTCCGATACTAATGAGTTTTCCGATACTCAAGCTACCCCCCTTTAGTATCGGAAAAAATAACCGATACCGACCCTTTAGCCACGAAAGTACTAGTATCAGTTGAGTATCGGAAATTATTTCCGATACTAAAGATCGTTAGTATCGGAAAAAAGGCCTTTAGTATCGGAAAATTTCCGATACTACAGACCATTTTTTTAGTAGTGGAATTAGATAAAGAATTTGTTGTCTGTCATAAAGCTAAACAACATAGGTGTAGTTTTTCTTTAAGTGAAAATAAAGCATCTTGGTTTTTAAGATGGTTCATTATGATTTGTGGGGTCCTTATTCAACACCCTCTTCTTGTAGTTCTCGTTATTTCTTGACTTTGGTTGATGATTATTCCCGTGTTGTATGGGTTTAATTGATGGTTGATAAAACAAAAGTTTTTGGCTTATTCATGTCTTTTAGTGCAATGATCAAACGACAATTCTCCAAAGAAATCAATATTGTGCGTAGTGACAATGAGATGGAGCTTAAGTGCATTGAACCTTATTTTGATGCTATGGGGATTATTTTCCAGAATTCATGTTTAGGAACTTCCAAACAGAATGGAAGGGTAGAACGCAAGCATCAACATCTTTTAAATGTTGCTTGTGCCCTACACTTCCAAGATCATCTTCCTCTCTCCTTTTTGGGTGAATGTGTGTTAATTGCGGCTCACGTTATTAATCGTACTCCATCCATGTTACTTAATAAGAAAACTCCATAGGAATTACTTTTTGTTGTGTCTCCTCATTTTGATACGTTGAAGGTCTTTTGGTGTCTATTTTTTCCCCATAATCAACGTGCTAAGAGGGACAAATTTACAAGTCGCATTCTCAAGTGTGTGTTTGTTGGCTACCCATTCACGAAGCGAGGATGGCTTCTTTACGACTTTGAGACTCATGAGTATTTTGTGTCCCGTGATGTGAAATTCTTTGAAGACGTCTTTCCCTATTTAGATCATAAGACCTCTAATTTTTTCCCACCTAGTTCCCCAGTTGTTTGTGACCCGTGCATTTATTGGGATCAGTATGAGGTGCAAGAGCCCGAGTTGCGCACGCGGGATGAACCCGTGGGTGGGCAGAATGTTTGTGGGGTCGGAGGCCAGCCCGCGGGCGCGGGGTAACCCCACAGTTGAGCAAATTTTATGTGGGGAGAGGGACACAAGCCTGCGGGAGCAGGTGAATCCCGCAGGTGAAAATCTGTAGACGAGGCCACCCTGCGGGCGCGGGGTAACCCCGCGGGTAGGTAGAATGTTTGTGGGGAGACGGATGCAGGCCCGCGGGCGCGGGGGGAACCCAACGGGTGAGGGGCATGACCTATCTTGCTCCTCTATACCCAACATCAATGACAATGAGCCGGAATTGGGGCGCGGTTTAAGGGAAAAATGGACATCATCTCGGCTTTAAAATCATATCACATACACTACAATAACAACTCCAAGTAAAAGTCCATCTCTCTCAACTCCTATTTCATCAGCATCCTCAGGTACACCTTTTCCTATAGCACATTCTGTTAGTTGTGACAAATTCTCTATGAAACATCGGCATTTCTTGGCGACTATTGCTGCAGGTACTGAACCTCAAACATTTAAAGAGGCCATGAAACATCCTGAATGGAAAAAGGCCATGCAATTAGAAATTCAAGCTCTCGAAAATAATGGTATGTGGTTGATGTCCACAATGCCTTTCTCCATGGTGACTTGAGCAAGGAGGTCTACATGAAAGTCCCTCCCGGATTTGGGTCCTCCTGTCCAATATGGTTTGTCTTCTTCGCAAATCTCTCTATGGCTTAAAACAAGTTCCTCGTTGATGGTTCGCAAAATTGGTTTCTACTCTTAAGGACTATGGTTTTTCTCAGTCCTACTTTGATTACTCTTTGTTTACATACACTTAGCTGGGTGTGCAGATTAATGTTTTAGTGTATGTAAATGATCTTATTTTATCAGGCAATGACTCAGCTGGTCTGCAAGATTTTAAATCATATTTGGGACGCTGCTTTAACATGAAAGACCTTGGTGTTCTCAAATATTTTTTGGGTCTCGAAGTTGCTCGTAACTCTGAAGGGATTTTCTTGTGTCAACGTAAATATGCATTGGATATAGTGTCTGAAACCGAATTGCTCGGATGCAAGCCCGCGGCAACACCCATTGAACAGAATCATCATCTTGGTCGTGATGATGGCCCCCTACTTGATGATCCTGATCCTTATCGTCGTCTTATGGGTTGATTGATCTATCGTGTTGTGACCCGTCCTGATCTTGCTTATGCGGTTCATGTTCTCTCAAAGTTTATGCATACCCCTACACAGACACACTTGGATGTTGCTTATCGTATTGTTCGTTACTTGAAAGATTGTACAGCTCAGGGAATTCTTCTTCGTTCCACCATTAAGTAGCTCACATGCAAACTTCCTGTTGGGTGAAAAGGAAAAAGAATGATAATCGGCTTTAAGCCTTTTCTTTCATACTTTATCAATAAAACCAACAAAAGCATTTATATAATGGCAAAGAAATGGAAAATCATACATATATAGTGGCAGTGAGTTACTAGACTTATGGTCATGCATAAAATTTACACATTACTCAAAATAAAGTGTATTTATTAACTTTAAAAACCCACAATATAAACCCCAACTAAACGGTATATAAAAACATAAAAATAGCGACAAAAAATATAAATAATATCTGACTAAATTTAAGGATAAATAGAGATGGGTTATTTAGGATTTCATTTTAGTGAATAGTAATCATGGATGTAACACGGATAGAGTATACTATAATACTTTTATTCATTTTGTCTCACTTTCAATTGTAAATTATCATTTTTCTTACGTTATAATTACAAAAGTGATTGTGCTATTATGAGATATTGTTGGAGTAAAATTCACTTTTCGCATGCATGCACGACTATCCTTTATATGTTACTTAGGATTTAGGAGAATATAACTTTTGAGCAAAAAGAGATGCTCACATGGCTCAACTCTTTTAATGAATGTTGCCGACTTTCAGATGCTGCACTCATTATTTTTATCCTTCAATATGTTAACAGAAAACAATTTTCATGTAAATTACATTTTAAGGAAAATAATTATTAATGGAAAACATTATTTTAAATTTTCGTTGTTTGTTTGATTAGAGGAAAACATAGGGAGAAATGGTAAAAGAAGTAAAAGAGAAAGAACCATAGGAGGAGAGAATAAAGAGAAGTAAAGTGTGAAGAGAAAAATGTGGCATACCTTTTTTACACGATGAAATTGGTTTTCTTCTTCTAAGAACATTTTCCACCTTTAAGAAAATTATTTTCCACCCCTTATCAAAACAAACAAAGGAAAATGAAAAAGAGGAAAACCTTTTTTCATGAAAATGATTTTCCACCAAAACAAATAGAACGCTAGTGCTAGCAATTTTTGCCTTAGCTAAAGACTGTGATAAGCCTCTGCTTTAGTTGCCCAACAATCTAGTATCTAATTACAAAGTGAAATGTAGAGATGGCATCTGGGTGGGCCGGGCTGGGCTGGGCAAATCTGGCCCGGTGCGGGCTGGGCAAAGAAGCGGGCTGGGTGGGCTAGAGAGACAACCCTTGGCGGTTTTGGGCGGGCCTGAAACGGGTTGGAGGGTGGGTTGGGTGGGCTTAGTGGGTGGTTTGTGCTGGGTGGGCTGTGTGGTTTGGGTTGGGCTGGTTAATGGGCTGGGTGGGCTGGGTGGTTTGGGTTGGGCTGGTTAATGGGTTGGGTGGGCTGGTTAATGGGCTGGGTGGGGTGGGCTTAGTGGGTGGGCTGGGTTGGTTGAGTGGGTTGGGTTGGAGTGGATGGGCTTAGTAGGTGGATTGGTTGTGTTGAAATAGTAGGTAAGTTTTTTTTTTTTTTGAAGTTAAAATAGTTGGTAAGTTAAGTTTGATGTAATATGAAAATTTCAATTATGTCTTTATGAATTTGCATTTTTAATTTTGTATAATTTAATTAGATATACCTGTAAAATACGTTAGTTGCAAATATAAAATATTTGGTTTTATAAATTGCATTTTGTTAATAATATGAATAATGACTAATTTTTTATAATTTGGTAATGACTTAATTATTTAATATCTTCTCTTTTCTAGTAATGCCGTTTATTTATAATCTTAATATAGCAATTAAAATAAGATTATAATGAGTATTGAATATTGACCAATGTATTCTTAAATAATTTTGAGTAGTGATTAATTTTATATTATCGTAATTATTTATTATTATCTATTTTTCATTATTGTCGTTTTTAAACTTTTGCATGTTAACGAAAGCAATCATAATTAGGGAAGACATAATTAAGATCTATGAAAGCAATAATCAAAATAATGAAAAGTAATGGAAGAAGAATTAACAGATTTATGCGAAATGAATCAACTATAATACTTTATTGAAAGCAGACGATGTTCGAACCAAATAAGCTTGAGAAAAACTAGGAGTCTAAAACTAAGCTAATACGAAACTAAGATAAAAATTAAGATAACTAATCAAAATTAACCTTCTAGTATTAATATATGATGTTCAAAAGGCAATAAAAACCGAAAACAAGGCCTCCCGAGAAACCACCCGGCCGGTCAGGCGATGGCGCCCGGGCGGGCGGTCTTTAAAACTTGTTCACATAAAACTCGTAATCAGCGCCCGGAAGGGCGGAGATGACTTAGCCAGTTCTTCAATACAGCTCGAAATATGCTTGCGTGCCCGAGCGGCGGGCCACACACGACCGGACGGGCAAGTGCTCTTTAGCTCCAATCTTATTTGTTATCATCTCGAGAGCTCTATAATTGCTCTCAGGGTACTCCAAATGCCTATGTAATATGGGTAATGCTCCCAAATGCCAGATAAAGGCCTCAGACACCTAATTTGCACAATCAAAGCTCAAAAACACGAAACATACCCAAACATATCAAATCTCACAATAAAGAGCTCTAAAGAGCTCCAAAAGAGTATAAAACAAGAGGGGAAACGATGCTCAAAGCCTATATAAAATGAACACATCAAAAACTCCCCCAAGCTAAACTCTTGATTGTCCTCAAGCAACAAAACATGCGAACTAACATATGACTGTCTCACCCCAATCAAATAGAAAGAATTTAGCTCAACAATATTCAATTTGATCCAAGACTAGTCCGGTAGGCAAGTATCATCATCAGTCCATCATATCAGACCAACAATCAATCAATATGCATTGCAATCAAACAAGGACATTTGCGCATCCTGCAAATACTAAGAGGGTACCCACATGGGACACACTTGTGGCAGACAAAAGATGTGTCCGATCGCTCACCTGACCCAACCCATAATGACCCGTCCCAACTCACGACACTCGTGTGTTTAGAGGGTAGCATGTAATACTCAACCTAGTTCAGTCGACTCAAATATAGCAAATACTCTACGGGATTGGGACAAAACTCCACTTCAATCTAACTAAAGCAATGCAAAAAGGATCATGAGGTCTTTGCCAGGTTGCAACGAGGCTTAGGTGAAGGGTGTGGAAAACTTTGGGAGATGTGGTGGTAAAGCCATCCTAGAGGAGCATAAACATATACATAACATGAGGTGAATGTGACCTCTGAACTCCGCAAATCATCACCCACAAGATAGCCAACTCGACAATACTCTAAGTTTCTAACAAACCACAATTTCTTTTTCTTTTCTTTTCAACTCATTCTCTTTTTGATTGTTCGTGGTTTTCAATGAATTCTTTTTGCTCACTTTTCATTCTTTTTTCAATGAGAAAATTTCCAAAAATTTTATTTATGAGCTTTTGTATCAAGCAATCTCCACAAATAAAGCACAACCGATAACCCATAAATCACCAAAACACGTCTAAAACAAGGCCAAGTCATTACTAATGCTCCCCCAAGCTAGACTATGGATTTCAATAGAGGTAATAAACACAAACGGTCATGAAAGGCTTAGAAGGGCTAAGGCGGTACAGTGTTTTATTAGTGGCTCTGTGGCTCAGACAATCAAAAATTCAATATGCATGCATGCTAGACATCAACGAGTAATGAACCAATACCAAGATCAATGCCATAATGAGGAACTATCACACATAGAAGGAAAGACTGGATGAAGATATGCATCCAAAGACTCAAAACTCACAGTCTAACCAACTTAGTTCCACTTTCAGCGCAAATGTCACAAGCATCATGCAAGCAAGGGTCATAAAATATCGGAAATCAAATCAAATCCGATGAATCCTCATGTCAAACCATAATAAATCATGAATCCAAAACATTTCAAAAACATCAATGGGGCACAGGTACACAATCATATAGCTCAACATGTATACATCAAATCTATATTTTTTTTTTATTTTTTTTTTATTTTCACTAATATAGAGTGTGGGGGGATTGAGCTTGTAATTTAAAAACTTTAATTTAATTTGACATTAAACTAAAATTTTCAAAATTAAGTTGCCTACGTATCCCAAAGGAATCAAAGCCCACGTAGTTCTTTGCGTACCTTGATTTGTAGATGATTCATAGATTGGAAATGTTTTTTTTGGGCTTTGTCCTATCTTCTTTAATAATCTTCTTCTTCGTCTTCTTCCTCTTCTTCCATTGGAAGTTTTCCACTCCTACTTGGGCCCGTCCCACTGGCAACTTCCCCCGTATCCGATCCAGATTTCGATGTCATTTTCATCCATAGATCATCTTCATCATCATCATCTTGTTGCAGACCTTGTGTTCTCTTTTCAGCTTGATCCCAATCCTTCTTGCAAACACAAATTTCAATGCTTTTGGGGGAGAGCCGTGATCTTTTTTCATCTAGAACTCTTCTACCGGCGCTAAATGCTGATTCAGAAGCAATTGTTGAGGCAGGGACTGCAAGTACATCCCGGGCAATCCTTGACAGTATTGGAAACTGCTTCTCATGTTGCTTCCACCATTGCAAAATTTCAAAGTTCTCATCCGTCTCGAATTGATAAGAATAATACTCGTTCAATTGCGAATATGATGATGATGAGGATGATGTAGTAGTCTCATTTTTGGATTTCTTCAAAATCTTGGAAATGATAGGATCAAACCTGCCTTTTGATGACTTGCCGGAATCACCACCATAGCATCCCTCGGGATTCAGTATGGAAGCATAGAAATCAAACAGTTTTTCTAAAACATTTGCACAAGTTTGAATATACAAATCAACATCATATTTTACACCCAAACAACCGTAATAAAAGTCCAACAATCTTTTCAACCCTTCCGGCTTAACAGCTGGGTCAAGTAGTGCAGCCAACCCGTAAATCAAAGGAAATTCATAAAAATATTTAAACCACTTGGCCTTCATACTGCACAAAACAGCGTTAATAGCAGGAACATTGATAGCAACGTCAATGGCATGAACAATCTTAATGCACTCGGTAATGACTATATGAACATTGGGATGATAAACCAAAAAAGACGTTAGTAGCATGATCAAAACTTTTCAACACATCGCGAATAAGAATAGCAACGCTCCATTGGTCATCGGTAATCAAACATTTAGGGTCCGTCTGCGCCTCATTGTAAAGAATAGTGAGAACCTCACGGTAAACAATTGCTTGGTTTAACAACTTGTAGGTGGAATTCCATCGGGTTGGAGTGTCAATACTCCATTGATGCTTCTTCAGTCCTCTCTCTTTGGATAGGGCCATATACCGTCTCTTAACACTTCTCGTTACTCTGATCCATCTAATAACGGTTCTAATAGGATCAAGTAATGGTTGTAACTCAGTCATACCCTCTTGGACAGAAAGATTTAGGATATGAGCACAACAACGAACATGAAGTAATTCACCACCTAAAAGTAGTGGCAACTCGGGGTCCTGTTTCAGAAAGTCTATGGCTTTTGTGTTAGCGGTTGCATTATCAAGAGACAAAGCAAAAGTTTTTCGAGTTAAATGGAATGTTTTCAGACAGTTTAAAATACGAGTTTTTATATTGTAACCGTTATGCATCTCAAGCATAGCCTCGAAACAAATGATACCCTTTTGTAAAAACCAGTCGTCATCAACCCAATGTGCAGTTATGCAGATAAAAGGCTCCTGACAAGAAGAAGTCCACGTGTCACATGTTAGGCTCACTCTAGGAAGTTGGATACGAAACATTTCAATAAGAGAAGCATAATAAAGTTGTTTCGTCCGATTTTTAAGCGTATTTCGTGGAATACGCCTAAAAGCCGGCTGTAGATAAGTTCTGTTGAACTCTTCATAATTTATATTATCGCCATGAATAAAGGGTAATTCTTCAGCGATAATAAAATTTGCAAACCCATCTATCATTTTGTATCTATTGTAAAAGAAAGGCGTACCTCCACCAGCTTGGCTAGAAAAATACCCAGATAACTGACCTTGAACGCCTTTTCCACTGCCTTGTCCTTGTGTGTTTTCGGCCGTCAGTTGGTGTACTGTTCTGAGATGACGACCCAACGTTCCCGTACCATCCCCCTGTTTCCATTTGTACTTTGTCAGCTTAGGGGCGTTCGAGTTTTTGCATGGCAGACAAAGACAAATGTATCTTATTGGTCCCCTGGCTTCTATGGTTTGGCCGGCAACAACCACTCTTTCATAAAATGGCCAGACCCAAGAAATCTCTCCTCGACCACTTTTCTGGGAAGTTTCTTCTTCTACACTCAAAAGTAAGTAGATTAGTTTATTACAAAAGGTTAAGTAACTACGAGATTACGAGTAAAAAGAACCTAAATTAACAAATGAAAACTTAAGAGACATTTTGTTAATAATCACATTATATTATGTAAATAATATTTAACTTTAGTTACTATTTGTGTATTAGTCACTCTTAATCGCATCCTATTATTTAAATAATATATAATTTTAGTAACTATTTGAGTATTAGGGTCTCTTAATCACATAATATTATTTAAATAATATTTAATTTTAGTTAATATTTGAGTATTTGTTACTCTTAATCATATTATATTATTTAATTAATATTTAATCACATTATATTATTTAAACAATATTTAATCACATCATATCATTCAAACTTCTAATTAGCTGTTGTATTTAGTTACAAACTAATATTCGAGTATTAGTTACTCTTAAATCTTAATCACATCATCATATTATGTAGTTTATTACATATTAATGATGTTATATGATGTAGCAAAAATGGTTATGATGTAGCAATGATGGTTAATGATGTATAATTATAGTTAGTTATATATTTAATTACTAACTCTTTTTAAACTTTAAGCTACTATTCGAGTATTAGTTTAGTTATCGTCAAAGTTACTAACATTAATTAAAATATCAATAAGTACAAATTTTTTTTTTTTAAAACTTACTCATATCATGTTAGCTAATGAAATTCAACACTAACTACTGAAAATTAATGAAAAATACATACTGAGATTATTAATTACATTGATAAATAAGTTAAAAAGTATTAATATTTTGATAAACGTATTTCAAAAAAATATTGAATAATGCTTTACTATATGAATACTTAATAAAATATTGAATAATGCTTTACTATAATGAATATAATGAATATATGAATACTTAATAATGGATATAAAAATATAATGACTTTTCGGATGTTGAGATAAATAACATAACACTAATTAAATTTAGAGACAAATATATGCATTTCGTATTACCATCATTGGACGTCGGAACACTCTGTTGTGGACGAGATGTTGTTGAGTTTGATGATTGATGAGAGTTTCTTAATGGTGGGGACATATTATATCCCAGATTTCCAAGATTTTGAACATGTGCATCCCCAAATATTGAAGCACCAATATTTTGGGCAAATGCATCAAGATTTTCGGTATTAATGTCAAATGAACCAGCTTCAACATTTCTTCTCGGATCCATTTTTTTGGCTAAATGTTTTTTTTATTGAATTTCAATGTAAATAAAAGAAATAACTAATTTAGTGTAACAAACTGGGGAATGAAATTATCAAAATAAAAAAAAAAATTAATAAGCAAAAAAAACTTAAGTTTAAAAATTTATACTTAGCAAACTTAACACTTCAAATTTGACAGAAAGAGTAAGACTAAGAGAAAGAGCAAGAGCAAGAGTTAGAAGAAAGACTGAAAGATGGAAAATTGAGAGAAGATGAAAATTGTGTGAGTTGAAAGCATGAGTTTAGAGTGCTATTTATAGAAGAAAATTGGGGGAGGGAATCAGAAGAGAAACACAAGAAAATTCACAAAGCACCGTTGTTGCTACTATGATTGTTTACTTTCACTGTTCAAGGTATGAAGCATGCAAATTGCAAAGCAAAGATAAGAAAATAATGGTGAATCAGTGAATATGCTTGCATCTAATTTCAGTGAGTGAAGTTTTTTTAATTTTTTTGGCAATGCAAATTGACATCACTGTAGCCATTCCTATTTGTTGAATGATGGATTCAGATTTTCAATCACAATTTTTTTAATTAAATGGAGGTGGCAATTGGAGAAATGGCATCATGCGTTGATTGAATTCTGCAAAAGCTTAAAAGTAAAGTATACAACTTGTCTTGTATGAATTGTATCTCTGCATCTCAAATTCTCATTAAACTGATTCTATCTCATCTCATTATGAATTGTTTTGTATCTCTGCATCTCAAGTTTACTAACATTACCTCTCAATCTCTCATCTCATTATCAGCTTCTCTCTCATTCTCAAAACACACAAACTCACAAAGCCATTTAAGCCACAAAACTCTAAATATATAATCTCTCATTATCTCTCATCTCTATATCAGCTTCTCATTCTCAAATCTCAGATTTCTTTGGTTGGAGCTTGAGCTTGTTAATTTGATTTTTTTTGTTGGAGCTTGTTATGGCGTCAATGATGGAGCGATTTTTGTGGGCGTCAATGGTGGAGCGATTTCTAATTTGGCGTCAATGCTGATTTCTGTGTGCTGGCTGTTGATTTGGGCGGTGGTGGGGCGATTGGAGGCCTTGGAGCGATTTCTGTGGGCGGTGGTGGGGCTGTAGAGATTTACGTGGTGACTGGTGACATGGTGGTGGGGGCTAAGTCGTGGGCGGGCTGGTTGTGCGTGGGTAGCGGGTTTGGGTGGGCTGGGTGGTGGTCTCGGTGGGGATTCGGTCTGGGCTGGGTGGGCTTTCGGTCTGGGTTTGGGTAGCGGGTCTGGGTGTGCTAGGTTGTGGTCTGGGTGGGCCTTTCGGTTCGGGCTGGGAGGGCTTTCGGTCTGGGCTGGGTGGGTTCGTGGACGGTTAGGGGTGGGCTGGATGGGTGGTTTGCGGCGAGCTGGGTTGTGGGTATGAAGCCCGGTGCGGGTTTTCAAATCTGACGGGTTGATCCGGGCTTGTTGCGGGTTTGAGCGGGCCTGACCCGCGAAGCCCCCGAGACGGGCTGGGCTGGGCGGGCTGGGTTGGCCCGGCCTGGATGCCATCTCTAGTGAAATGTAAGAGAAGGGGCGGGAGTGGGAAAAAAAGTTATCCATTGTTGCACAGACCAAAAACTTAAGTTCACCAAATTCTCATACTCCCTCACATAGAATATAACTCCACTTCTCATACTCCCTCACATAGAAATATAACTCCACTTCTCGCGTTTTTTAGATTATCTTTACCTTTCCTTTTTGGGTTTTGCTTAAGAGTGTGAGTGAGGGACAACCAACTCAATTTATTACTAATTTTCTTTTCTTGGTCAGTTAAAACGGGACAGGAATCAAACGGAGTTTAATTATTCGCATTTAAAATGACAAAAATTTTAAAAATTCGGTCACATATTCGACTAAAAAAACGTTAACTTTTATAATTCGAATACATACAGATACGTATTTAAAACGATTTCAATTTGAAAAATTCGGCCAAAAAAACGACTATTATTTTAGTGCATTATTTGCATTTGTCCTAAACCATCTTAAATTCTTAACCTTTAATCTTGACCTACTTCTCTACTCTCACTTGCCTATACTATATCATCTCCAATTCTCCACCATCCACAACATGAAATCCATCATTTCATCTTAACCATAGGATCTCTCTAATCTCAACCGTCCACCCTCTTCCTTTCTCTTCAAGCCTCCAACTCCTCCCTCTCTGTTAAACCTTCAAGCCTCTAACTCCTCCCTTTCCCTTTCTCTCTTCAAGCCTCCCACCATCCACAACTTCATGAAATCCACTTCCGACGGTCATCACTTCAGCCTTCAAAGGTGGTCGTGCAGCGCGGCCAAAAGCAGGTCGGTGACCAAGGTGAAGGTGGTCGTGCAGTGTGGAAGAGAGATGCGATCCTTCAAGGGTTATAAGTCGACAAAAGGTAATCGTGATGACGTGCAGCCGCAGCAAGCCGGAAAGGATTTTGTAATTTTTTTTCTTTTAAAATAAAATGTTATTTGGATTACAGTACGCGTAGTGAACGTTTTATACGTTTTACACGTATTGCAGTCGTTTTTTCCGTTCAATACGCCTGCTACGTTTTTTTCCCCATTTTTGCCTTTTTAAAAAGAACTGAAACACCGTATTATTCGCGTTTAAAAAGCGAATTAACCAACTAAGCTTCTTATAAATCTTACCCTCTCCCATGCTCAACATTTAAAACATCCACAAATTTTAAATTTATAATAGCTTGTGCTAGAAAAGGTTTTTGGGTACAGGGAAAGTCCTAATTCCTATCTGATAGCTGTAAATAGTACATCTATCAGATAGGGATGTACTACAATTTTTTAGTATACTACATTATTCAAAAACTATACTACCTAAATCTCTATATAAATATACTATAATATTCCTAAAATATAGTACCTAAAACTATAAGTATACTACTTTTCTATAGTCGACAAAAATTTTCTAAAAAAATGAGGTTGATATATGCTCAGCTGCAGCTCCTATCTATTTGATAGGAACTAGACAGCCCTCCGAGTTTACGTTTCATTTTGATTTATGATTTTGTATAAGAAAAAAAGGACAATAAAGCTGTAAAAGTATGGTGATTTTTTTGGGTACCATATGTTTACAAAGAAGTCTATGAGTTGTCACTTTTCTCCTTTGGAAAAGCCATATTTTCAGAGTACGAAAAGATTGCTTATTTTCGTGTAATACAAATTCTTATATTGTTTGTTTGCCTGACATTTCACTTTTATATAGATGTTAGATTGCTACTACATACTACAGTTAGTACAGTATATAAATATGATGTCCAAAACAATTTTGAAAAATGGGGCCTTGTTACTTGTTAAGTTGTTAAATAGGAATACAAACTAGGGTTTACAAGATATTAGGGATTATAATATTATCTTTAACTAAAAGATAATAACTAACTTTAGGAGATAAGAGTGGCTAACAAAATGATTTACATGATATTAAAAATAATATACAAGATAACTGTAGAAGATTAGATCAAGATTCTGTTGAGCTTAATCTAATCTTATCACGCCCCCGCAAATTTGACGGCAAGGATGAGAGGCCAATTCTGTCAATTAAGGAAGAGAACGCGGTACGCGGCAATGGCTTGGTAAGAACATCGGCTAGCTGATCGGTGTTAGAAATGTAGGAGACACGAAGGTCACCTTGTTGGACATTTTCACGCACGAAGTGATAATCAAGGCCAAGATGCTTCATTTTGGAGTGAAAAACGGGATTGGCGGAGACATAAGTAGCACCTGCATTATCACAATAAATGACGGGTTTGTATACGGAGTTCAGTGAGGATGTTGGTGACCCAAAGTACCTCGGCAGCGGTATTAGCGACAGCTCGATATTCCGCCTCTGTGGACGATCTAGCACGAGTGCGCTGTTTACGGGAGCTCCATGAGATGGGATTTTTTCCAAGGTAGAGTATGTAGCCTGTGGTGGAGATGTAGTCGTCGCGATCACGAGCCCAATCAGCGTCGGAGAACGCATGAAGTTGCATGGGTGAGTCTTTGTGAATGAGGAGTCCATTGTTGATAGTACCGCTGAGATATCGAAGAAGACGTTTAACGGAAGCCCATTGGTCTTCAGTTGGTTGATGCATATATTGGGAGAGTTTATTGACAGAGTAAGCAATGTCTGGGCGTGTTAGGCCGAGGTATTGCAGGCTTCCAACAAGGGTGCGATACATGCTGGGATCAAGAAGTGGGGTGCCATGAAGGGTGAGGGGAGGGTGGGTGGCAAGTGGTGTGGCGACAGGTTTGGCGTCTTGCATATCTGCTTTGCAAAGGAGGTCGTGAATGTATTTGTGTTGAGTTTATAGGAGTCCTTTGGGATGAGGGAGAACTTCAACCCCTAGAAAATAGGAGAGATTTCCTAAGTCCTTGAGAGAGAAGCGAGAAGAGATATGAGTGATGAATGTTTGGAGATAGGTGGGGTTGTCACTAGTAAGAATTATGTCGTCAACGTAGACTATGAGATAGATGGTGCATTTGGGGGTGTGGAGATAGAAGAGGGAGGAGTCTGCGATGGAGTTGGTGAAGCCAGACGAGAGAAGAAAGGTGTGAAGCTCACGGTACCATGCTCGGGGAGCTTGTTTGAGACCGTAGATGGCTTTAGTGAGCTTGCAAACATAGTTGGGATTTTGAGGGTTAGCGTAGCCAGGGGGTTGAGCCATATAGACATTATCATTGAGTGTACCTTGCAAGAAGGCATTGTTTATGTCAATTTGACGGAGAGGCCAACCACGGCTAGTAGCAAGGGAGAGAATGAGACGGATGGTGATAGGTTTGACTACGGGGCTGAACGTTTCCTTGTAGTCAATGCCGGGCCGTTGGTGAAAGCCTTTGGCGACTAGGCGGGCTTTGTGACGTTGAATGGTGCCGTCTGGATTGCGTTTGATACGAAACACCCACTTGCACCCGACGACATTTTGACTTGGGGAGGGTGCGACCAAGGTCCATGTGTGGTTGTTAAGGAGGGCGTTGTACTCCTCTTCCATGGCGTTGCGCCAGACGGGAGTTTTTAGGGCTTGAGCAATGGTTTTGGGCTCGGTTTGTGGATCGAGGAGTTGGGCGTGGAGATTTATTGTGGTGGTAGAGGTGCGTTTGGGTTTTGGCTGACGAGGCGAGGGTGGAGGAGGTGGGAGAGGAGGATTGTTGAATTTAGGGTTAGGTTTGCGAATGTCATTGGTGAGGCGAGTTACAACAGTGCGTGTAGGCGGAGTACGAGGGTTTAATTTGGAGCGTGTGAATGATGTGGGGGGTAGTGGTGGGGGGGGAGGTGGGGCTGGGGTGTGAGCGGAGGAGGGTGAGGGAGAAGACGAAGGAGGAGAGGGAGTGAGTGGCGTGGGAGAAGACGAGGGAGAGGGGCGGCAGGATGTGGTAGTAGATAACGTGGGTGCAGGGGAGGGAGAGGTGAGAGAGGTAGTTGGTAGTGTGAGTGAGCACCATGAATCTGTGAGAGGGGGAGGAGTGATTAGCGTGGGTGAGGAGGAGAGACGGAGGAAAGGGAAGTTGTGTTCCACAAAGAGAACATGACGGGATGTGTAGGTTTTGTTGGTGGAGGGGTCAAGAACGTGATATGCACTTTGAGTAGCGGAGTACCCGACGAATATGCAAGGAATAGATTTAGGGCTTAGTTTGTGTTTGACGTAGGGGCGGAGCCATGTGTAGCATAGGCATCCGAAGCTACGTAGTTTGTGATAGTTGGGTGGTATTTTGAAGAGAGTGAGATAGGGAGAGGCGTTTTTGAGAGTAGGTGTGGGAAGGCGATTGATGAGGTAAACTGCGGTGGAGAAGGCGAAAGGCCAATATGAGGTGGGAAGAGATGCATGGGTGAGAAGGGAGAGCCCAGTTTCGACTATGTGACGATGACGGCGCTCGGAGTACCCATTATGTTCGGGTGTTTGAGGGGGAGAGGTGAGACGAGAGATGCCATCAATGGCAAGGAGGTCTTTAAGTGCATCATATTCCCCACCATTGTCGGAGTAGAGAGTGAGAAGAGGGAGTTGAAAGAATTTCTCGACTAGTGCTTTAAAGCGAGGAAAGACTTTCTTAGTGTCGGATTTTTATTTCAGTGGATAGAACCATATATACTTGGAGTAATGATCAACAAAGATGATATAATACTTATAACCATCGAAAGAGTGAATAGGGGACGTCCATACATCGGAATAAACATATTGAAGGGGAGCATGAGACGTAATAGTAGAGATAGAAAAGGGAAGTTTATGACTTTTATTTATCGTACAAGCATTACAATCAATTAAATCACAAGCAGGAATGTTTAAATCTAGGCTAGAGCTAATTAGTTTTATTGTCTTGTGCGATGGATGTCCTAAGCGGTGGTGCCAATGAAGAGATTTGGAGATGGTGCTTGAGAATGCTAGGGGGCGGCGTGGAAGAAACTCATAGACGCCGTCTTTAGCATGACCGTGGAGGAGTGTGGTCCCCGTTTGGAGTGCCTTCACAAAAAATGAGTTAGATGAGAAGGTGATAGTAGCATTGTTGTCGGAACATAATTTAGAAATGGAGATTATGTTACGCGAAATAGAAGGAACATGAAGGACATTAGAGAGTTTAAGAGATGACAAAGAGTGAGTAAGAGAGAGAGATCCAATGTTTAAAATTGGGAGACCTTTACCATCGCCAATGATTAGTTCTTCGGTGCCATCATAGGGGTTGTGAAGAGAAAGATTGTGGAGATCATTTGTGACGTGGTGCGAGGCACCACTGTCAAGAAACCAAGATGGGGAGTCGTGTGCGTTGGAAGAGAGATGAGCCGCGTGTGCTTGTGGACGGGCTGCAGAGGAGTGATAAGAGGAGTGATTGCGGAAGTTGGTGGGAGGAGGTGGAGAGGCGTTGGGGTATTGTTGTTTGAAGGTAGGGCAGTGAGCAATAACGTGACCTTGGATACGACACCACTGGCACTTGCTTAGGAAAGGGCGAGGTTAACGAGACGAGGGGGGGTGGGAAGGATGCTAGAGGAGGGAGGGGTGTAGGTGCGTGGGGCACGAGGGGTGTAGCGTGACTGTGCAGCGAGGGCAGTAGCAGGAAAAGATGGGTCGGAGGAGGAGTTGTCGACTTCAACCTCTTTATTGATGAGCTTCTCGTGAAGCTCCTCAAAGGAGATGGAGGTGTCACAGCCATTGACGGCATCGACAACGGCCGAGTAGTTTTTGTCAAGGCCCGAGAGAATGTGGTCTATGAGGTCCTCGTGCTCAATGGGTTTGCCAAGGGAGGCGAGTTGATCGGCACATGATTTAACAGCGTTTAGATATTCGGTAATGGTTTTAGGGCCTTGTGTAATTTTTTGAAATTGGACCTTAAGTTGTTTAATGTGGCCACGGCTAGGTTTGGCATAAGTTTGATTTAAGATGTCCCAAAAGACCTTAGAGGTGGTGGCTTGAGAGACGAGTGGTGTAAGAGAAGAGGAGAGGGTACCTAAGAGGGCTGCTAAGAGTAGCTTGTATTTAGCGGTGATAGTGGAAGGTGGGGGAGGATTGGTGCCGTCGACGAAAGAGTATAGATCGTGTCCGATTAGGAGCGCTTCGAGTTGAAGCTTCCATGAAAGGTAGTTGGTTGGGGTGAGTTTGATTGAGTTGGAGATGTTGATAAGTGTGAGTGGTTTGGATGGTTCAAGAAGGTTGGGGATGACAGCATTGGTGGTGGCGGCCATAGCGTAGGCGTGGGTTTGAAGGAGAAAAAAAATCAGAGGCTTGATACCATATAGAGAATGTGAGTGTTAATGCTTAACTTTTCATTAATCAACATGAGTTTAAATAGGAATACAAACTAGGGTTTACAAGATATTAGGGATTACAATATTATCTTTAACTAAAAGATAATAACTAACTTTAGGAGATAAGAGTGGCTAACAAAATGATTTACATGATATTAAAAATAATATACAAGATAACTGTAGAAGATTAGATCAAGATTCTGTTGAGCTTAATCTAATCTTATCAGTTAGTACAGTTGTTAAATGTTAAATGGGTGAGGTGGGGGTTGTTCCTGTTGGGCAAACGAAATAAACATGAGATTTTGCACTGCCATGTTCAACCCTCAAATCTTATTATAAAGTTCATCATTTCCTTCTTCTCTTTCAGAAAAAATAAAATAAAATTTGAGAGATGAAACATGGGGTATTTTTTCATGAATAAAATTATTTCCTGTTCCAGTGACTTCAGTAGTACTATAAAATGGGTTTAGTTGAAGAAGGTGCTGCTTGATTCTTGTTGATGGGCTTCATCTTCACATTAGTAGTCGCCATTTTATTATTCTCCTCATAATTGAAGTATAAGTATATTTCTTTTATAACTTTGAATTATTTTCTCACAATCAAATTATTTGATAGATCTGATTCTCCTCAAATTTACGTTTCTTGGCAGAATTACAGATTTGTGTCGTTTTGTCCTAGCAGCTAGCACCGGTTTTAGAATCGCTTCTCCTGGACCAGCCGGTTTAGTTGTGGCTTCTCCTCGACCCGGCACCGCTCAGGCTGATGAGGTGCGCTTTTATTCATAATTTCCCATTATTTGTTTGGAATTATTCTTGTGTCGTTTTTTTTAGATCTGAGCATTTCATTTCAAGGGTTAGATCTGAATGTTATAATTTAAGCTAAAATGTGCATGTGTGTTGATATACCGTGTCCTGTTCAAGCTAAGGTTACTTCATTGGATTAAATAAGCGCCAATAATGGAAAAAAGGGTTTTTTTTTTAAGCATATACATGAAACAAACCGAAGTTAAAGCCTATTTAGAGATCAATATTAACTAAGAAAATGACTTTTAAGTAAAAGAGATAGTGGATAGACATGGCTTACTTTTACTTAGAATACTCCTACATAGTTACCTAACAAACTAGAGAAACAATCTAAACTAATTAGTTAACACTTATTCCTAAAATAAAGTAATTTTAAAGCATATTTGACTGTTATTCAACGCATCCCCTTGCTTCAAAGCAACTTACACCCATCTGCATCATAAAATCTTCAAGTATTCCAAAAGGTAGAGACTTTGTTAGTATATCTGCTGATTGCTCATTACCCACACACTATCTCAGTTCAACCATTCCTTTTGTTTTACTATAAAAGACGGCATTTTTTGTCAAGGCTATGGCTGCCTTATTGTAAAAAAAAGGCTTAAAGGTTGTATAAGTCAATTTACAAAGAAAGACCATAACTTAATGTTTATGTTTACTCTCTTCATGCTCTTATAATCAAATTAGGCCACATGTGTGGGATGTTTTTATGGTGGATTTCTCACCGTAACAAATGAATGTGAGCCACAAAATATGCCAAGTCAGCTGCTCTTTATTTTAGGCATAAATACATTAGATAATATTAAAAATGGACACCTAATACATTTATGGGAAGAATTTTTTTAATCCGTTCGTTTTTAATTTGGTTCTTCTTCAACCCCTGTCTTCTCAACTACCCATTGTTGGCCAGTTGAAGAACGCTCCTCCCGCCGAGCAACCGCCGACACCTCCGTCCAATGCCGCAAAAGCGTCACTGACCTTGGAGGAAGAGTAATCTTCATCCTTGCACAAGATATGTTTAGATTTCCAATAAATCTGTTCAACCGACCACCGCCATTTACTAGCGACGCCGCCGTAGATCACTGCGCTTCTCTTCCCTCTTCTGTTATGTTTATTTTGCTAGATTGTTTCTTTCTCCATTCACGTTCACTTACTTTTGATAATTCCGTCCTCTATTTGATCTTGTTTGCTTGAATTCTGAAGAAATTTTGTGTAATTCTGGATCAATTATGGGTGATAATCTTGAGATGTTGAAAAGTTATTCTGGGTTTGAGCAGTCCCTATTTTTCAATTCCTAAATTAAGGTTGTAATTAATTAGTCCATACCTTATTGTTGGAGTGGATGGGGTAGCGCAGCGATGAAGAAACTTTCATTCACAAATTCCATCAGGGTTCTAGTTTCTCACTACTAGCCTTATATGCACACAATGTGTGCAAAAATTATATCTGGTTTTGGTATTTTGAATCAGTTTTTTTTATGTTATTTATTTATTGAGGTTGGGTGAGTGGGTGAGTGGTGAGTGGGTAGTTATTTTTTGTGATGTAGTGGGAATGTGTGATGATTATAGGTTTTTTCTGTAAATTATTAATTAAACAACAAAGAGTAAATCAGGCAATATATTAAGTTTGGTGTGATAACATTTTTATTCTGTTCCTTTCTACTAGCATTATTTGTTTCTTAATTTCAATGATTACAAAACAATTAAACAACTATATACCATTAGGTATAGGATTTTTATCTCTTTTACTACAAAATTTACGTTTTTCCCCTTTGCTAATTGACCCATTTTTAGTTTTACTAATCTTTTAATGTAAAAAGGTTATTAGGTTTGTCGTGATGCTATAGTTGTTAAAATCCCGATTTAAATCGTAGAATCTTACGGTTTTACGATTCAGATATGGTCGTAAGATTCAATCCACTATTCTATCCATTTTTGTGTACTAGCGAAAATCTCATACATGTAAATCAAATTTTATCAATACCAAAGCTATTATTAGACATATATGGTCAATATCTAATGGCTAATGGCTAAACATTTATTTTCAATTATTAGTTTTTATGAACTTATAATATGAGTTATATCTAGATCATACATGTTCGTAAAATCTTACTATCCAACGATTCGGTTTTACGATCCGATTCTATAACCAATTTTTTTTTTAAAGTACAATCCGTTTTTAACAGCATCTTGTGATGTCCATTAATTTACACTGAAATAGCTCTTGGCTATGACCAGAATCAATCAATTAGTATGTTTAGTTGAGTGTTTTCATATATACTTTTTAAAGTTACAAATACCGGTATAAAAACAAAAATAAGAGATTATATATATCATCCCATAACTGAGTTTACGTATACGTAATTTCCTAAGTTGATTTTGGCCATTGCCATTTAGCAAATCTGTTTTGATTTTAAAGTAAAAAAATATGTCTTGAATTTATAATTACAATTTTACCGCCATATTAATGGGATTTCCCACCAAATATACAGTTACAATGATTTGAAATATTAATTTTCTCATGTTATTTAGATTTGATTTAATCACGCCCACGACTTTTCTAATATATTGGTTTGTTACTTTGTTATTCGGTTGCTCGTAATCTTTGTAAAACTATTAAACTTTTCATATATATTTTTTAAAGTTATAAATACTGGTATAAAAAGGAAGATAAGATCGATAATATCATCTCATAACTGAGTTTACGTATATGTAATGACCTAAGTTGATTTTGACAAAATTGTTTGAAATTATGATAACCTCCGACTAAGTTTTCCTTTTAGATATTATTTCAGGACATTACATGTAACACCCCGTATTTTTATATATAGTTAGTAAATATTTATATTAAATTATTTTACGAAAATAATTTGAATTAGCCTTTTATTAAATTATTTTTCTTTCCTACTTTGACTTTATTTTAGAAGTAGCCCAAAACCTATTCCTAGTTGGAATAGATTAAAAACCCATACCCATTAGGTTTATTTAAACTAAACTATAAATAAAGGAGGAGGAAAAGAAAATATATAAAAAAAAAAAACAAACCAAAACAACCTTACCTGGAGACTTAGCAGCAACTCCACGACGCCATCCACATGCTCCCCCAATCTCCTTTATTCTTTTAATTTTCTTAAACTTCAATTTCTCTTAGTCATGGCTATACCTAAAGCATATACTTGCTAGCTATTGCATACCAACCGTTTATCATTCATCTTCACTCATTTTTGTGACAATTTCGACGAGGATAAAAAGGGATCTTGTGAGTTTGGGTTGAATTTCGGATCAAAGGAGGTTAATTTCGGATCTTTTTACACTACTCTACATCATAATTACTTTCTTAATCAAGTAAGGTTCTTTCCCATATTTTAATTTCTTATTTGTATTGATTTTCGAATTGGGGTTTTTATTAAATTAGGGTTCTTGAGAAAATCAATTTGGGGGAAATTTATGCTATGTTCAATTTGTTTAATTGGCTTATGTTTTATGTATAATTCGAGTTAATTAGCATATCTATGAGTTTAGATTGCAAAAATTAATACTTTTCAAATTATTATGAATTCTTGTTATATTAGATTGATGGTTAGTTTCTTATATTTTGGGTTATTAGTTGAAATATTGTTTAGATTATTATAGTTATTATGAGTTTAAATGTTATTTTGAAATTATTGAGTATATTGGATTAGTTCTTAGTTGTTAGTTTTAAATCCTAAGTTGATGTAGGTTGTCGTTGTTGTTGTTGTAGTCATAGTTGTTATTGGTATAGGGTGAATGAGAAGGAGTTAATTAGTGGGAAAATAATATGGATAATATTAGAGTCAAAATCAGTTTGACTTTTGTTGACCAAACTTGATCAGTTTGACTTTTGGTTGACCAAACTTGACCAGTTTGACTTTCGTTGACCAAATTTGACCAGTTTGACTTTTGTTGACTTTTTGTCCTATTGACGTTGAGTCGTTTTTTAAAATTAGTCAAAGCTCATTAACTAGGTTAGGTTATTTGTATGTGAATTATGTGAAGTATAGTCAAGTGACTTATACTATACTTTATTATATTGTAGATTGTGGGTTCGTAGAAGAACCTTATTGACGTGAGATAGTGTTTGGTTGATTGTGGTACGGTTGCTGATAAGGTAAGATTTCTTACTAAGACTTGTATAGATTATTTTGAGAATTGGATGATATTGGTTTAAAGTTATATTGAGTTTTAAAAAGGTTTTGTGTGGTTATATATTGAGATTTTAAAAAGAGTTTTACATTATTTATATATTGAGATTTAAAAGGTTTTACAATGTTTATATAATGAGATTTAAATCGTTTTGACGATATTTATTGTGAAAGAAAAAGGAGATTTATTTATGAGATTCAAAAGGGAGGAAGTTCCTCATATACCAAGTTGAGATTTAAAAGGAGGATGTTCCTCATTGCTACAGGTTTTGAGTAAACTAGAATGTTTCTATGTTTACTTAATTATGATTTATCATGTTTTATAAGAATGTTTTTGTGGGGTTGCCGGTAAGCGGTATTCCTCGGGTTTGGAAGTAGGTTGAGTTTTGTCTCAGCCATTATTTAGTAGTTGGGTGTATGTTGATCAATACACTTGCCATTTGTCTTCCTTCTTGGTTCGTTATCAAGTTAGGGGTATGCATACTAGGGGCTTTGGTGTTTACCTGTCTCGTGAGCCTAGCTAGCTCATTGGACTTTTAATACTTCCTACTCACAGGTTTCAAAACAGTTACATTTTAAATGTATTTACAGGATTGTTTTAGAAAGAAAGAAAGTTGAAAGTTGAGATTTATTGGAAGGTTGTTTTATTTTATATATTTAATTTGTACAGGTTGGAAATGAATTTGTAAGATATTCCTATATATCTTACCTGCACATTGGATGGTTTTGTTTTAGTACAGTATGAAATCTTGCTCAGCCTTTTGGCTGATACTATAGTGTTCAATGTGCAGGGACTTAAGGTGGTTAGCTCAAGGTTGGGTGAAAGAGTGCGATGGATTTAGTTATACGTTAGTAGGTTTAATAAAACTTCCGTTGTTATTCTTTTGACTTTAGTATTTTATTTCAGTCTGTAATAATTATTTAGATTCTAGTTAGTTTGATTAGTTAAACCTTATTGACTATTTATTTCAGTTAGAACCTTTAGCCTTGCGGTGATTATTATTAATTATCGCGGCGTAGCACCTTTGGAGTTTCCTTAAATTATTTATTATATTACATTTTCAAAGTAGAGGAATTTCAGGGGTGTTACAGTTGGTATCAGAGCTTTAGGTTATTAAGAGTCCTAAAATGACCTTAAACAAGAGTAGGTTAATGAATTTGTTAAAAACTAGAAAGCCGCTGCGAGGATGAGACTTTGAGAGGCAAGTAATTTTTATTTTATGTGTGAATGTTTATGCTTCTCTTTTCATTCTATTGTTTGATTTGATGGAGTTTTAAACATAATAGTTGTGAACTATTTGAGTTTGTTTTGTTAATTGTTAATTATTAATTAGTAAGGGTGAATCAACATTGGTTTATCTTTGTTTTTTTTTTATTGCGATGCTAGAACGATGAATCGACGCGTGCGTAGTAGAAGCTCAGGTTCGAGTCGTATGATACGCGAGATGGCTCAATCCAACCGAGCCTTGACTAAAGCTATGGAGAAGCTTGCTGCGGCCCAGGCTGCTGCTCTTGCTACTCCCGTTGCTCCTATTTCTAGTCATGCTAGCTCTCATGCTGTGATTTCGAAAGGGATTGACCAGAAGAAACCGTCTACGTTTGATGGTAAGGGTGATCCTACCAAGATGGAGAACTGGATTCGAGAATTTGACAAGATCTTTACTACTCTCCAAGTCCCTGACCAGATGAGAGTTGATTCTGCTGCATACTACCTGGTTGAGGATGCTGATATTTGGTGGACTCACAATAAGTTTGATCTGACTACTAAGGTGATTGTAGATGAGGAGGGAGAAGAGTTTATGGAGGAGAGAGAGTTTGGCTGGACTGAGTTCAAGAAGGCGATTCGTGAGGAGTTCTTCCCAGCCCATATGAGGAAGAGAAAGAGGGAAGAGTTCAATGATCTCCAGCAGGGAGATATGAGTGTCCATGAGTTTTATGTGAAGTTTCAGGAGTTGGCTCGCTTTGCTAAGGGGCTAGTTCCTGATGAGCAGGAGAGGGCAGAGAAATTTGAAGAGAAACTGAACCCTAAACTTCATTCTAAGATGGGAGCTGGAGATTACGCTACAGTGAAAGAGGTGTACTCCCGTGCTTGTAATGCTGAGAGAATTCAGGAGAAGAAACAGGCAGCAAAGAAGCTTAAAGCCACCTCAGTTGGGTCGACTCAGGTGACAGATAAGACTGACAACAAGGGTAGAGGGAGTTTTAATAGAAACAAGAACTTTGGGAATCGTGATTCTAGTCAGCAGTATTCTAAGGAGAATCAGAGTTCCACTCATAGCCGTAGTCAGCTCTCAGGACAGAACCAGAGGATTGATCGGGTTTACTATTGCAAACGCTGTAGTTCAAACCACCCTGGCAAAGATTGTGATGGTAACTTGGTGGAGTGTAACCATTGTGGGAAGAAGGGGCATCGTGCTTATGAATGCTTCACAAACCCAAAGTCTAGGAACTTCAGGCCTGAGATGAGTTCGAGAAATGGGCCACAACCAGATAGGAGACCTCAGAATACAAACAATGCTCGTCCTCCACATTCTACTTCAAGAAATGCACCACCTAATCATAATGGAGGTACTGCTAATGCTGCTCAGGCACACAGAGGCGATGCAAGGCGAAACACTGGCCATGTTCATGTGATGAACCAGACTGAGGCAAACACTAAGGGCAACGTGGTGACTGGTACTTTCTCTATCCATTCGATGCCTACTTATGTGTTATTTGATTCAGGTGCTTCTCATTCTTTCATATCTGAATCTCTTGTGAAAAAGTTAGGCATAGAGAACTCTAAAGCTTGTGAGGCAGACATCTCTACGCCTTCTGGTGTGATTATACCTTGTAATAGTTTGTATGTAGAAGTCCCTATTATGTGTGGTAGTACCACCTTAGTAGCTGATTTGATAGGTTTTCCTTTACATGATTTTGATGTCATTTTAGGGATGGATTGGCTTAGTAAGCATAAAGCCAAGATAGATTGTGAGAAACAAAAAGTGTCTATAGTTGGTCCTAGTGGAGTCCATGAGTTTTGTAGGGGATCTTCTTTGAAAATTATTTCTGCCTTGACTTTGAAATCCTACATGAGGAAGGGATGTCCTATATACCTATGCCATGTTCATGATACTAGCAAAGAGGAGCCACGAGTTGAGGATGTTCGAATTGCCAATGAGTTCTTAGATGTTTTTCCGGATGATATTCCTGGTATGCCTCCTAGGCGTGATGTTGAGTTCAGTGTTGACTTGAAGCCTGGAACTGGACCTATTTCTAAACCTCCTTATAGAATGGCTCCTGCTGAGATGAAAGAGCTTAAGGCGCAGTTAGAGGAATTGCTTGATAAAGGCTATATTCGTCCTAGTGTGTCTCCATGGGGTGCTCCTGTTCTGTTTGTGAAAAAGAAAGATGGGAGTCTTCGACTGTGTATAGATTATAGGGAGCTCAACAATGTCACAGTGAAGAATAAGTACCCCTTGCCGAGGATAGATGACTTGTTCGATCAGTTGACGGGAGCTGGAATTTTCTCTAAGATTGATTTGAGATCTGGCTACCACCAGCTTCGTATTGCAGAGAATGATATTCCTAAAACGGCTTTCCGAACTCGCTATGGGCACTATGAGTTTACTGTTATGCCCTTTGGGTTGACTAATGCTCCAGCGGTGTTCATGGACTTGATGAATCGGATTTTCAGGCCGTATCTTGATAAGTTTGTAGTTGTGTTCATTGATGATATTCTTATCTATTCTAAGGATCCTAGTGAGCATGAAGAGCATCTTCGCACTATTTTGCAAGTTCTAAGGGAGAATAAGTTGTATGCTAAGTTCTCCAAGTGTGAATTCTGGTTGGAGAAAGTTGCTTTTCTTGGCCATATTATTTCTAAAGAAGGTGTTTCAGTTGATCCTTCAAAGATTCAAGCTGTTTCGGAGTGGCCTACTCCAAAGAGTGTGACTGAGATTCGCAGTTTTCTTGGTTTGGCGGGTTATTATAGGAGGTTCGTGAAAGACTTCTCAAAGATAGCTCGGCCTTTGACTGCGTTGATGAGGAAGGATACTAAGTATCATTGGGATGGTGATTGTGAGAAGGCATTCCAGATTCTGAAGGAGCGTCTCACTACAGCTCCTGTGTTGACACTACCTGATGAGAATCTAGAGTACGAAGTGTTTACAGATGCTTCGAAGAATGGTCTAGGTTGTGTGCTTATGCAGAACAGAAAGGTTGTTGCCTACGCTTCTAGGCAGTTGAAGAACCATGAGATGAATTATCCGACGCACGATCTAGAGTTGGCAGCTGTTGTTTTTGCACTTAAGATTTGGCGTCATTATCTGCTTGGCACTTCATTTAAGATATTTTCGGACCACAAGAGTCTGAAATACATCTTCACTCAGAGAGAGCTGAATATGAGGCAGAGAAGGTGGTTGGAACTGATCAAGGACTATGATATGGAGATTCAGTACCATGAGGGTAAGGCTAATGTTGTTGCAGATGCACTTAGTAGGAAAACTTCTCATTATTTGCAGACCTTACGTTCCAGAAATCGTCTTAGAGAGGAGTTTCAGAGTCTCGATGTGGAGATAGTGCAAATAGGAGCGCAGCTTAATGCTCTTACTATTCAGTCGACTTTGTTTGACGAGATCAAGGAAGCACAAGTAAATGATCAATTTTTGAAGGACAAGCAAGCTAATGAGCCTGTCAATTTCACACTGGCCGAGGATGGCAGTGTGAGGTTCAAAGGGAGATGGTGTGTTCCTAATATCCCCGAGTTGAAGGAGAAGATTTTAGAGGAAGCTCATACAGCGCAGTACTCTGTACATCCTGGAGGGGATAAAATGTACAAGAATCTCAAGCGGACTTTTTGGTGGCCTCATATGAAGACAGACACCGCTAAGTACGTCTCGAGATGCTTGACTTGTCAGAAGGTGAAGAGTGAGCATAAGAGGCCTCAGGGAATGATTCAGCCTTTAGAGGTTCCACAATGGAAATGGGATTCGATCTCTATGGACTTCGTTTGTGGACTTCCGAGGACACCAAAAGGGAATAATATGATTTGGGTGATTGTGGATCGTCTTACCAAGTCTGCTCATTTTGTTCCCATGAAAGATACTTGGAAGCATGAGCGATTGGCCGCTGCTTACAGAGAGCACGTGATTAGACTTCATGGTGTTCCGAGTGATATTGTTTCAGATAGGGATCATAGATTTTTGTCTAACTTCTGGCAGAAGCTTCAGGAAGCTCTAGGGACTAAGTTGAAGATGAGTACAGCTTTTCACCCTGCTACAGATGGTCAGACAGAGCGCACTATTCAAACATTGGAGGATATGTTGAGAGCTTGTGCCTTAGAGTTTCAGAGTTCTTGGGAGGATAAGCTTGATCTGATAGAGTTCTCATACAATAATAGTTACCATTCTACCATTCAGATGGCTCCGTATGAAGCTTTGTATGGCCGTCGATGTCGTACTCCTTTGTGTTGGAGTGATATTGGTGAGACTGTTGTGATTGGACCAGAGATGATTCAAGAGACCGTTGAGCAAGTAAAGCTCATCCAGCAGAAAATGAAGGAGGCACAAGATAGACAAAAGAGCTATGGTGATAAGCATCGACGTCATGAGGAGTTTGAGGTAGGAGAAAAAGTATTGCTTAGAGTTTCTCCTATGAGGGGTGTGATGCGATTTGGTAAGAAGGGCAAGTTAAGCCCTAAGTTCATTGGCCCTTATGAGATTTTGGAGAGGATCGGAGAGGTTGCTTATAGATTGGCGTTGCCACCAGGCGTGGATCGTGCGCATAACGTATTCCATATTTCTCAGTTACGTCGATACATTAGTGACCCTTCACATGTGCTACAGCCCGAGGCTCTACAGTTAGATGATAACATGACTTATGAGGAGTTCCCAGTGCAGATTCTAGATCAAAAGGTTCGAAAAACTCGCAAAGGTGAGACAAAGATCATAAAGGTGTTGTGGTCAAATCACAATTCGGAGGAGTGTACTTGGGAAGCCGAGGATGCCATGCGTCTTAAGTATCCCCATCTCTTCACCGAGGTAAACTCATAGTTACGAGGACGTAACTCCCTTTTTAAGGGGGGTAGAATGCGTACTTAGGTCGCGTTTTAGTGTCGAAAGTCTTTATCATACAAGTTTGGTTGTTAATTTTGTTGTGTGTTTAATTCCCTACTTGTTATATTGGGATGGTAGGATGCAAGTTGAGTGTAACCTATAGAGTTAATGAGCTATTTTGAAACAAATAAGAGTCTAAGTTTGAATGCTTGATTGTGTGATCTATATTTTAAGTTTCGGGACGAAACTTATTTTAAGGGGGGTAGATTGTAACACCCCGTATTTTTATATATAGTTAGTAAATATTTATATTAAATTATTTTACGAAAATAATTTGAATTAGCCTTTTATTAAATTATTTTTCTTTCCTACTTTGACTTTATTTTAGAAGTAGCCCAAAACCTATTCCTAGTTGGAATAGATTAAAAACCCATACCCATTAGGTTTAGTTAAACTAAACTATAAATAAAGGAGGAGGAAAAGAAAATATAAAAAAAAACAAACAAACCAAAACAACCTTACCTGGAGACTTAGCAGCAACTCCACGACGCCATCCACATGCTCCCCCAATCTCCTTTATTCTTTTAATTTTCTTAAACTTCAATTTCTCTTAGTAATGGCTATACCTAAAGCATATACTTGCTAGCTATTGCATACCAACCGTTTATCATTCATCTTCACTCATTTTTGTGACAATTTCGACGAGGATAAAAAGGGATCTTGTGAGTTTGGGTTGAATTTCGGATCAAAGGAGGTTAATTTCGGATCTTTTTACACTACTCTACATCATAATTACTTTCTTAATCAAGTAAGGTTCTTTCCCATATTTTAATTTCTTATTTGTATTGATTTTCGAATTGGGGTTTTTTATTAAATTAGGGTTCTTGAGAAAATCAATTTGGGGGAAATTTATGCTATGTTCAATTTGTTTAATTGGCTTATGTTTTGTGTATAATTCGAGTTAATTAGCATATCTATGAGTTTAGATTGCAAAAATTAATACTTTTCAAATTATTATGAATTCTTGTTATATTAGATTGATGGTTAGTTTCTTATATTTTGGGTTATTAGTTGAAATATTGTTTAGATTATTATAGTTATTATGAGTTTAAATGTTATTTTGAAATTATTGAGTATATTGGATTAGTTCTTAGTTGTTAGTTTTAAATCCTAAGTTGATGTAGGTTGTCGTTGTTGTTGTTGTAGTCATAGTTGTTATTGGTATAGGGTGAATGAGAAGGAGTTAATTAGTGGGAAAATAATATGGATAATATTAGAGTCAAAATCAGTTTGACTTTTGTTGACCAAACTTGATCAGTTTGACTTTTGGTTGACCAAACTTGACCAGTTTGACTTTCGTTGACCAAATTTGACCAGTTTGACTTTTGTTGACTTTTTGTCCTATTGACGTTGAGTCGTTTTTTAAAATTAGTCAAAGCTCATTAACTAGGTTAGGTTATTTGTATGTGAATTATGTGAAGTATAGTCAAGTGACTTATACTATACTTTATTATATTGTAGATTGTGGGTTCGTAGAAGAACCTTATTGCCGTGAGATAGTGTTTGGTTGATTGTGGTACGGTTGCTGATAAGGTAAGATTTCTTACTAAGACTTGTATAGATTATTTTGAGAATTGGATGATATTGGTTTAAAGTTATATTGAGTTTTAAAAAGGTTTTGTGTGGTTATATATTGAGATTTTAAAAAGAGTTTTACATTATTTATATATTGAGATTTAAAAGGTTTTACAATGTTTATATAATGAGATTTAAATCGTTTTGACGATATTTATTGTGAAAGAAAAAGGAGATTTATTTATGAGATTCAAAAGGGAGGAAGTTCCTCATATACCAAGTTGAGATTTAAAAGGAGGATGTTCCTCATTGCTACAGGTTTTGAGTAAACTAGAATGTTTCTATGTTTACTTAATTATGATTTATCATGTTTTATAAGAATGTTTTTGTGGGGTTGCCGGTAAGCGGTATTCCTCGGGTTTGGAAGTAGGTTGAGTTTTGTCTCAGCCATTATTTAGTAGTTGGGTGTATGTTGATCAATACACTTGCCATTTGTCTTCCTTCTTGGTTCGTTATCAAGTTAGGGGTATGCATACTAGGGGCTTTGGTGTTTACCTGTCTCGTGAGCCTAGCTAGCTCATTGGACTTTTAATACTTCCTACTCACAGGTTTCAAAACAGTTACATTTTAAATGTATTTACAGGATTGTTTTAGAAAGAAAGAAAGTTGAAAGTTGAGATTTATTGGAAGGTTGTTTTATTTTATATATTTAATTTGTACAGGTTGGAAATGAATTTGTAAGATATTCCTATATATCTTACCTGCACATTGGATGGTTTTGTTTTAGTACAGTATGAAATCTTGCTCAGCCTTTTGGCTGATACTATAGTGTTCAATGTGCAGGGACTTAAGGTGGTTAGCTCAAGGTTGGGTGAAAGAGTGCGATGGATTTAGTTATACGTTAGTAGGTTTAATAAAACTTCCGTTGTTATTCTTTTGACTTTAGTATTTTATTTCAGTCTGTAATAATTATTTAGATTCTAGTTAGTTTGATTAGTTAAACCTTATTGACTATTTATTTCAGTTAGAACCTTTAGCCTTGCGGTGATTATTATTAATTATCGCGGCGTAGCACCTTTGGAGTTTCCTTAAATTATTTATTATATTACATTTTCAAAGTAGAGGAATTTCAGGGGTGTTACAGTTGGTATCAGAGCTTTAGGTTATTAAGAGTCCTAAAATGACCTTAAACAAGAGTAGGTTAATGAATTTGTTAAAAACTAGAAAGCCGCTGCGAGGATGAGACTTTGAGAGGCAAGTAATTTTTATTTTATGTGTGAATGTTTATGCTTCTCTTTTCATTCTATTGTTTGATTTGATGGAGTTTTAAACATAATAGTTGTGAACTATTTGAGTTTGTTTTGTTAATTGTTAATTATTAATTAGTAAGGGTGAATCAACATTGGTTTATCTTTGTTTTTTTTTTATTGCGATGCTAGAACGATGAATCGACGCGTGCGTAGTAGAAGCTCAGGTTCGAGTCGTATGATACGCGAGATGGCTCAATCCAACCGAGCCTTGACTAAAGCTATGGAGAAGCTTGCTGCGGCCCAGGCTGCTGCTCTTGCTACTCCCGTTGCTCCTATTTCTAGTCATGCTAGCTCTCATGCTGTGATTTCGAAAGGGATTGACCAGAAGAAACCGTCTACGTTTGATGGTAAGGGTGATCCTACCAAGATGGAGAACTGGATTCGAGAATTTGACAAGATCTTTACTACTCTCCAAGTCCCTGACCAGATGAGAGTTGATTCTGCTGCATACTACCTGGTTGAGGATGCTGATATTTGGTGGACTCACAATAAGTTTGATCTGACTACTAAGGTGATTGTAGATGAGGAGGGAGAAGAGTTTATGGAGGAGAGAGAGTTTGGCTGGACTGAGTTCAAGAAGGCGATTCGTGAGGAGTTCTTCCCAGCCCATATGAGGAAGAGAAAGAGGGAAGAGTTCAATGATCTCCAGCAGGGAGATATGAGTGTCCATGAGTTTTATGTGAAGTTTCAGGAGTTGGCTCGCTTTGCTAAGGGGCTAGTTCCTGATGAGCAGGAGAGGGCAGAGAAATTTGAAGAGAAACTGAACCCTAAACTTCATTCTAAGATGGGAGCTGGAGATTACGCTACAGTGAAAGAGGTGTACTCCCGTGCTTGTAATGCTGAGAGAATTCAGGAGAAGAAACAGGCAGCAAAGAAGCTTAAAGCCACCTCAGTTGGGTCGACTCAGGTGACAGATAAGACTGACAACAAGGGTAGAGGGAGTTTTAATAGAAACAAGAACTTTGGGAATCGTGATTCTAGTCAGCAGTATTCTAAGGAGAATCAGAGTTCCACTCATAGCCGTAGTCAGCTCTCAGGACAGAACCAGAGGATTGATCGGGTTTACTATTGCAAACGCTGTAGTTCAAACCACCCTGGCAAAGATTGTGATGGTAACTTGGTGGAGTGTAACCATTGTGGGAAGAAGGGGCATCGTGCTTATGAATGCTTCACAAACCCAAAGTCTAGGAACTTCAGGCCTGAGATGAGTTCGAGAAATGGGCCACAACCAGATAGGAGACCTCAGAATACAAACAATGCTCGTCCTCCACATTCTACTTCAAGAAATGCACCACCTAATCATAATGGAGGTACTGCTAATGCTGCTCAGGCACACAGAGGCGATGCAAGGCGAAACACTGGCCATGTTCATGTGATGAACCAGACTGAGGCAAACACTAAGGGCAACGTGGTGACTGGTACTTTCTCTATCCATTCGATGCCTACTTATGTGTTATTTGATTCAGGTGCTTCTCATTCTTTCATATCTGAATCTCTTGTGAAAAAGTTAGGCATAGAGAACTCTAAAGCTTGTGAGGCAGACATCTCTACGCCTTCTGGTGTGATTATACCTTGTAATAGTTTGTATGTAGAAGTCCCTATTATGTGTGGTAGTACCACCTTAGTAGCTGATTTGATAGGTTTTCCTTTACATGATTTTGATGTCATTTTAGGGATGGATTGGCTTAGTAAGCATAAAGCCAAGATAGATTGTGAGAAACAAAAAGTGTCTATAGTTGGTCCTAGTGGAGTCCATGAGTTTTGTAGGGGATCTTCTTTGAAAATTATTTCTGCCTTGACTTTGAAATCCTACATGAGGAAGGGATGTCCTATATACCTATGCCATGTTCATGATACTAGCAAAGAGGAGCCACGAGTTGAGGATGTTCGAATTGCCAATGAGTTCTTAGATGTTTTTCCGGATGATATTCCTGGTATGCCTCCTAGGCGTGATGTTGAGTTCAGTGTTGACTTGAAGCCTGGAACTGGACCTATTTCTAAACCTCCTTATAGAATGGCTCCTGCTGAGATGAAAGAGCTTAAGGCGCAGTTAGAGGAATTGCTTGATAAAGGCTATATTCGTCCTAGTGTGTCTCCATGGGGTGCTCCTGTTCTGTTTGTGAAAAAGAAAGATGGGAGTCTTCGACTGTGTATAGATTATAGGGAGCTCAACAATGTCACAGTGAAGAATAAGTACCCCTTGCCGAGGATAGATGACTTGTTCGATCAGTTGACGGGAGCTGGAATTTTCTCTAAGATTGATTTGAGATCTGGCTACCACCAGCTTCGTATTGCAGAGAATGATATTCCTAAAACGGCTTTCCGAACTCGCTATGGGCACTATGAGTTTACTGTTATGCCCTTTGGGTTGACTAATGCTCCAGCGGTGTTCATGGACTTGATGAATCGGATTTTCAGGCCGTATCTTGATAAGTTTGTAGTTGTGTTCATTGATGATATTCTTATCTATTCTAAGGATCCTAGTGAGCATGAAGAGCATCTTCGCACTATTTTGCAAGTTCTAAGGGAGAATAAGTTGTATGCTAAGTTCTCCAAGTGTGAATTCTGGTTGGAGAAAGTTGCTTTTCTTGGCCATATTATTTCTAAAGAAGGTGTTTCAGTTGATCCTTCAAAGATTCAAGCTGTTTCGGAGTGGCCTACTCCAAAGAGTGTGACTGAGATTCGCAGTTTTCTTGGTTTGGCGGGTTATTATAGGAGGTTCGTGAAAGACTTCTCAAAGATAGCTCGGCCTTTGACTGCGTTGATGAGGAAGGATACTAAGTATCATTGGGATGGTGATTGTGAGAAGGCATTCCAGATTCTGAAGGAGCGTCTCACTACAGCTCCTGTGTTGACACTACCTGATGAGAATCTAGAGTACGAAGTGTTTACAGATGCTTCGAAGAATGGTCTAGGTTGTGTGCTTATGCAGAACAGAAAGGTTGTTGCCTACGCTTCTAGGCAGTTGAAGAACCATGAGATGAATTATCCGACGCACGATCTAGAGTTGGCAGCTGTTGTTTTTGCACTTAAGATTTGGCGTCATTATCTGCTTGGCACTTCATTTAAGATATTTTCGGACCACAAGAGTCTGAAATACATCTTCACTCAGAGAGAGCTGAATATGAGGCAGAGAAGGTGGTTGGAACTGATCAAGGACTATGATATGGAGATTCAGTACCATGAGGGTAAGGCTAATGTTGTTGCAGATGCACTTAGTAGGAAAACTTCTCATTATTTGCAGACCTTACGTTCCAGAAATCGTCTTAGAGAGGAGTTTCAGAGTCTCGATGTGGAGATAGTGCAAATAGGAGCGCAGCTTAATGCTCTTACTATTCAGTCGACTTTGTTTGACGAGATCAAGGAAGCACAAGTAAATGATCAATTTTTGAAGGACAAGCAAGCTAATGAGCCTGTCAATTTCACACTGGCCGAGGATGGCAGTGTGAGGTTCAAAGGGAGATGGTGTGTTCCTAATATCCCCGAGTTGAAGGAGAAGATTTTAGAGGAAGCTCATACAGCGCAGTACTCTGTACATCCTGGAGGGGATAAAATGTACAAGAATCTCAAGCGGACTTTTTGGTGGCCTCATATGAAGACAGACACCGCTAAGTACGTCTCGAGATGCTTGACTTGTCAGAAGGTGAAGAGTGAGCATAAGAGGCCTCAGGGAATGATTCAGCCTTTAGAGGTTCCACAATGGAAATGGGATTCGATCTCTATGGACTTCGTTTGTGGACTTCCGAGGACACCAAAAGGGAATAATATGATTTGGGTGATTGTGGATCGTCTTACCAAGTCTGCTCATTTTGTTCCCATGAAAGATACTTGGAAGCATGAGCGATTGGCCGCTGCTTACAGAGAGCACGTGATTAGACTTCATGGTGTTCCGAGTGATATTGTTTCAGATAGGGATCATAGATTTTTGTCTAACTTCTGGCAGAAGCTTCAGGAAGCTCTAGGGACTAAGTTGAAGATGAGTACAGCTTTTCACCCTGCTACAGATGGTCAGACAGAGCGCACTATTCAAACATTGGAGGATATGTTGAGAGCTTGTGCCTTAGAGTTTCAGAGTTCTTGGGAGGATAAGCTTGATCTGATAGAGTTCTCATACAATAATAGTTACCATTCTACCATTCAGATGGCTCCGTATGAAGCTTTGTATGGCCGTCGATGTCGTACTCCTTTGTGTTGGAGTGATATTGGTGAGACTGTTGTGATTGGACCAGAGATGATTCAAGAGACCGTTGAGCAAGTAAAGCTCATCCAGCAGAAAATGAAGGAGGCACAAGATAGACAAAAGAGCTATGGTGATAAGCATCGACGTCATGAGGAGTTTGAGGTAGGAGAAAAAGTATTGCTTAGAGTTTCTCCTATGAGGGGTGTGATGCGATTTGGTAAGAAGGGCAAGTTAAGCCCTAAGTTCATTGGCCCTTATGAGATTTTGGAGAGGATCGGAGAGGTTGCTTATAGATTGGCGTTGCCACCAGGCGTGGATCGTGCGCATAACGTATTCCATATTTCTCAGTTACGTCGATACATTAGTGACCCTTCACATGTGCTACAGCCCGAGGCTCTACAGTTAGATGATAACATGACTTATGAGGAGTTCCCAGTGCAGATTCTAGATCAAAAGGTTCGAAAAACTCGCAAAGGTGAGACAAAGATCATAAAGGTGTTGTGGTCAAATCACAATTCGGAGGAGTGTACTTGGGAAGCCGAGGATGCCATGCGTCTTAAGTATCCCCATCTCTTCACCGAGGTAAACTCATAGTTACGAGGACGTAACTCCCTTTTTAAGGGGGGTAGAATGCGTACTTAGGTCGCGTTTTAGTGTCGAAAGTCTTTATCATACAAGTTTGGTTGTTAATTTTGTTGTGTGTTTAATTCCCTACTTGTTATATTGGGATGGTAGGATGCAAGTTGAGTGTAACCTATAGAGTTAATGAGCTATTTTGAAACAAATAAGAGTCTAAGTTTGAATGCTTGATTGTGTGATCTATATTTTAAGTTTCGGGACGAAACTTATTTTAAGGGGGGTAGATTGTAACACCCCGTATTTTTATATATAGTTAGTAAATATTTATATTAAATTATTTTACGAAAATAATTTGAATTAGCCTTTTATTAAATTATTTTTCTTTCCTACTTTGACTTTATTTTAGAAGTAGCCCAAAACCTATTCCTAGTTGGAATAGATTAAAAACCCATACCCATTAGGTTTAGTTAAACTAAACTATAAATAAAGGAGGAGGAAAAGAAAATATAAAAAAAAACAAACAAACCAAAACAACCTTACCTGGAGACTTAGCAGCAACTCCACGACGCCATCCACATGCTCCCCCAATCTCCTTTATTCTTTTAATTTTCTTAAACTTCAATTTCTCTTAGTAATGGCTATACCTAAAGCATATACTTGCTAGCTATTGCATACCAACCGTTTATCATTCATCTTCACTCATTTTTGTGACAATTTCGACGAGGATAAAAAGGGATCTTGTGAGTTTGGGTTGAATTTCGGATCAAAGGAGGTTAATTTCGGATCTTTTTACACTACTCTACATCATAATTACTTTCTTAATCAAGTAAGGTTCTTTCCCATATTTTAATTTCTTATTTGTATTGATTTTCGAATTGGGGTTTTTTATTAAATTAGGGTTCTTGAGAAAATCAATTTGGGGGAAATTTATGCTATGTTCAATTTGTTTAATTGGCTTATGTTTTGTGTATAATTCGAGTTAATTAGCATATCTATGAGTTTAGATTGCAAAAATTAATACTTTTCAAATTATTATGAATTCTTGTTATATTAGATTGATGGTTAGTTTCTTATATTTTGGGTTATTAGTTGAAATATTGTTTAGATTATTATAGTTATTATGAGTTTAAATGTTATTTTGAAATTATTGAGTATATTGGATTAGTTCTTAGTTGTTAGTTTTAAATCCTAAGTTGATGTAGGTTGTCGTTGTTGTTGTTGTAGTCATAGTTGTTATTGGTATAGGGTGAATGAGAAGGAGTTAATTAGTGGGAAAATAATATGGATAATATTAGAGTCAAAATCAGTTTGACTTTTGTTGACCAAACTTGATCAGTTTGACTTTTGGTTGACCAAACTTGACCAGTTTGACTTTCGTTGACCAAATTTGACCAGTTTGACTTTTGTTGACTTTTTGTCCTATTGACGTTGAGTCGTTTTTTAAAATTAGTCAAAGCTCATTAACTAGGTTAGGTTATTTGTATGTGAATTATGTGAAGTATAGTCAAGTGACTTATACTATACTTTATTATATTGTAGATTGTGGGTTCGTAGAAGAACCTTATTGCCGTGAGATAGTGTTTGGTTGATTGTGGTACGGTTGCTGATAAGGTAAGATTTCTTACTAAGACTTGTATAGATTATTTTGAGAATTGGATGATATTGGTTTAAAGTTATATTGAGTTTTAAAAAGGTTTTGTGTGGTTATATATTGAGATTTTAAAAAGAGTTTTACATTATTTATATATTGAGATTTAAAAGGTTTTACAATGTTTATATAATGAGATTTAAATCGTTTTGACGATATTTATTGTGAAAGAAAAAGGAGATTTATTTATGAGATTCAAAAGGGAGGAAGTTCCTCATATACCAAGTTGAGATTTAAAAGGAGGATGTTCCTCATTGCTACAGGTTTTGAGTAAACTAGAATGTTTCTATGTTTACTTAATTATGATTTATCATGTTTTATAAGAATGTTTTTGTGGGGTTGCCGGTAAGCGGTATTCCTCGGGTTTGGAAGTAGGTTGAGTTTTGTCTCAGCCATTATTTAGTAGTTGGGTGTATGTTGATCAATACACTTGCCATTTGTCTTCCTTCTTGGTTCGTTATCAAGTTAGGGGTATGCATACTAGGGGCTTTGGTGTTTACCTGTCTCGTGAGCCTAGCTAGCTCATTGGACTTTTAATACTTCCTACTCACAGGTTTCAAAACAGTTACATTTTAAATGTATTTACAGGATTGTTTTAGAAAGAAAGAAAGTTGAAAGTTGAGATTTATTGGAAGGTTGTTTTATTTTATATATTTAATTTGTACAGGTTGGAAATGAATTTGTAAGATATTCCTATATATCTTACCTGCACATTGGATGGTTTTGTTTTAGTACAGTATGAAATCTTGCTCAGCCTTTTGGCTGATACTATAGTGTTCAATGTGCAGGGACTTAAGGTGGTTAGCTCAAGGTTGGGTGAAAGAGTGCGATGGATTTAGTTATACGTTAGTAGGTTTAATAAAACTTCCGTTGTTATTCTTTTGACTTTAGTATTTTATTTCAGTCTGTAATAATTATTTAGATTCTAGTTAGTTTGATTAGTTAAACCTTATTGACTATTTATTTCAGTTAGAACCTTTAGCCTTGCGGTGATTATTATTAATTATCGCGGCGTAGCACCTTTGGAGTTTCCTTAAATTATTTATTATATTACATTTTCAAAGTAGAGGAATTTCAGGGGTGTTACAGTTGGTATCAGAGCTTTAGGTTATTAAGAGTCCTAAAATGACCTTAAACAAGAGTAGGTTAATGAATTTGTTAAAAACTAGAAAGCCGCTGCGAGGATGAGACTTTGAGAGGCAAGTAATTTTTATTTTATGTGTGAATGTTTATGCTTCTCTTTTCATTCTATTGTTTGATTTGATGGAGTTTTAAACATAATAGTTGTGAACTATTTGAGTTTGTTTTGTTAATTGTTAATTATTAATTAGTAAGGGTGAATCAACATTGGTTTATCTTTGTTTTTTTTTTATTGCGATGCTAGAACGATGAATCGACGCGTGCGTAGTAGAAGCTCAGGTTCGAGTCGTATGATACGCGAGATGGCTCAATCCAACCGAGCCTTGACTAAAGCTATGGAGAAGCTTGCTGCGGCCCAGGCTGCTGCTCTTGCTACTCCCGTTGCTCCTATTTCTAGTCATGCTAGCTCTCATGCTGTGATTTCGAAAGGGATTGACCAGAAGAAACCGTCTACGTTTGATGGTAAGGGTGATCCTACCAAGATGGAGAACTGGATTCGAGAATTTGACAAGATCTTTACTACTCTCCAAGTCCCTGACCAGATGAGAGTTGATTCTGCTGCATACTACCTAGTTGAGGATGCTGATATTTGGTGGACTCACAATAAGTTTGATCTGACTACTAAGGTGATTGTAGATGAGGAGGGAGAAGAGTTTATGGAGGAGAGAGAGTTTGGCTGGACTGAGTTCAAGAAGGCGATTCGTGAGGAGTTCTTCCCAGCCCATATGAGGAAGAGAAAGAGGGAAGAGTTCAATGATCTCCAGCAGGGAGATATGAGTGTCCATGAGTTTTATGTGAAGTTTCAGGAGTTGGCTCGCTTTGCTAAGGGGCTAGTTCCTGATGAGCAGGAGAGGGCAGAGAAATTTGAAGAGAAACTGAACCCTAAACTTCATTCTAAGATGGGAGCTGGAGATTACGCTACAGTGAAAGAGGTGTACTCCCGTGCTTGTAATGCTGAGAGAATTCAGGAGAAGAAACAGGCAGCAAAGAAGCTTAAAGCCACCTCAGTTGGGTCGACTCAGGTGACAGATAAGACTGACAACAAGGGTAGAGGGAGTTTTAATAGAAACAAGAACTTTGGGAATCGTGATTCTAGTCAGCAGTATTCTAAGGAGAATCAGAGTTCCACTCATAGCCGTAGTCAGCTCTCAGGACAGAACCAGAGGATTGATCGGGTTTACTATTGCAAACGCTGTAGTTCAAACCACCCTGGCAAAGATTGTGATGGTAACTTGGTGGAGTGTAACCATTGTGGGAAGAAGGGGCATCGTGCTTATGAATGCTTCACAAACCCAAAGTCTAGGAACTTCAGGCCTGAGATGAGTTCGAGAAATGGGCCACAACCAGATAGGAGACCTCAGAATACAAACAATGCTCGTCCTCCACATTCTACTTCAAGAAATGCACCACCTAATCATAATGGAGGTACTTCTAATGCTGCTCAGGCACACAGAGGCGATGCAAGGCGAAACACTGGCCATGTTCATGTGATGAACCAGACTGAGGCAAACACTAAGGGCAACGTGGTGACTGGTACTTTCTCTATCCATTCGATGCCTACTTATGTGTTATTTGATTCAGGTGCTTCTCATTCTTTCATATCTGAATCTCTTGTGAAAAAGTTAGGCATAGAGAACTCTAAAGCTTGTGAGGCAGACATCTCTACGCCTTCTGGTGTGATTATACCTTGTAATAGTTTGTATGTAGAAGTCCCTATTATGTGTGGTAGTACCACCTTAGTAGCTGATTTGATAGGTTTTCCTTTACATGATTTTGATGTCATTTTAGGGATGGATTGGCTTAGTAAGCATAAAGCCAAGATAGATTGTGAGAAACAAAAAGTGTCTATAGTTGGTCCTAGTGGAGTCCATGAGTTTTGTAGGGGATCTTCTTTGAAAATTATTTCTGCCTTGACTTTGAAATCCTACATGAGGAAGGGATGTCCTATATACCTATGCCATGTTCATGATACTAGCAAAGAGGAGCCACGAGTTGAGGATGTTCGAATTGCCAATGAGTTCTTAGATGTTTTTCCGGATGATATTCCTGGTATGCCTCCTAGGCGTGATGTTGAGTTCAGTGTTGACTTGAAGCCTGGAACTGGACCTATTTCTAAACCTCCTTATAGAATGGCTCCTGCTGAGATGAAAGAGCTTAAGGCGCAGTTAGAGGAATTGCTTGATAAAGGCTATATTCGTCCTAGTGTGTCTCCATGGGGTGCTCCTGTTCTGTTTGTGAAAAAGAAAGATGGGAGTCTTCGACTGTGTATAGATTATAGGGAGCTCAACAATGTCACAGTGAAGAATAAGTACCCCTTGCCGAGGATAGATGACTTGTTCGATCAGTTGACGGGAGCTGGAATTTTCTCTAAGATTGATTTGAGATCTGGCTACCACCAGCTTCGTATTGCAGAGAATGATATTCCTAAAACGGCTTTCCGAACTCGCTATGGGCACTATGAGTTTACTGTTATGCCCTTTGGGTTGACTAATGCTCCAGCGGTGTTCATGGACTTGATGAATCGGATTTTCAGGCCGTATCTTAATAAGTTTGTAGTTGTGTTCATTGATGATATTCTTATCTATTCTAAGGATCCTAGTGAGCATGAAGAGCATCTTCGCACTATTTTGCAAGTTCTAAGGGAGAATAAGTTGTATGCTAAGTTCTCCAAGTGTGAATTCTGGTTGGAGAAAGTTGCTTTTCTTGGCCATATTATTTCTAAAGAAGGTGTTTCAGTTGATCCTTCAAAGATTCAAGCTGTTTCGGAGTGGCCTACTCCAAAGAGTGTGACTGAGATTCGCAGTTTTCTTGGTTTGGCGGGTTATTATAGGAGGTTCGTGAAAGACTTCTCAAAGATAGCTCGGCCTTTGACTGCGTTGATGAGGAAGGATACTAAGTATCATTGGGATGGTGATTGTGAGAAGGCATTCCAGATTCTGAAGGAGCGTCTCACTACAGCTCCTGTGTTGACACTACCTGATGAGAATCTAGAGTACGAAGTGTTTACAGATGCTTCGAAGAATGGTCTAGGTTGTGTGCTTATGCAGAACAGAAAGGTTGTTGCCTACGCTTCTAGGCAGTTGAAGAACCATGAGATGAATTATCCGACGCACGATCTAGAGTTGGCAGCTGTTGTTTTTGCACTTAAGATTTGGCGTCATTATCTGCTTGGCACTTCATTTAAGATATTTTCGGACCACAAGAGTCTGAAATACATCTTCACTCAGAGAGAGCTGAATATGAGGCAGAGAAGGTGGTTGGAACTGATCAAGGACTATGATATGGAGATTCAGTACCATGAGGGTAAGGCTAATGTTGTTGCAGATGCACTTAGTAGGAAAACTTCTCATTATTTGCAGACCTTACGTTCCAGAAATCGTCTTAGAGAGGAGTTTCAGAGTCTCGATGTGGAGATAGTGCAAATAGGAGCGCAGCTTAATGCTCTTACTATTCAGTCGACTTTGTTTGACGAGATCAAGGAAGCACAAGTAAATGATCAATTTTTGAAGGACAAGCAAGCTAATGAGCCTGTCAATTTCACACTGGCCGAGGATGGCAGTGTGAGGTTCAAAGGGAGATGGTGTGTTCCTAATATCCCCGAGTTGAAGGAGAAGATTTTAGAGGAAGCTCATACAGCGCAGTACTCTGTACATCCTGGAGGGGATAAAATGTACAAGAATCTCAAGCGGACTTTTTGGTGGCCTCATATGAAGACAGACACCGCTAAGTACGTCTCGAGATGCTTGACTAGTCAGAAGGTGAAGAGTGAGCATAAGAGGCCTCAGGGAATGATTCAGCCTTTAGAGGTTCCACAATGGAAATGGGATTCGATCTCTATGGACTTCGTTTGTGGACTTCCGAGGACACCAAAAGGGAATAATATGATTTGGGTGATTGTGGATCGTCTTACCAAGTCTGCTCATTTTGTTCCCATGAAAGATACTTGGAAGCATGAGCGATTGGCCGCTGCTTACAGAGAGCACGTGATTAGACTTCATGGTGTTCCGAGTGATATTGTTTCAGATAGGGATCATAGATTTTTGTCTAACTTCTGGCAGAAGCTTCAGGAAGCTCTAGGGACTAAGTTGAAGATGAGTACAGCTTTTCACCCTGCTACAGATGGTCAGACAGAGCGCACTATTCAAACATTGGAGGATATGTTGAGAGCTTGTGCCTTAGAGTTTCAGAGTTCTTGGGAGGATAAGCTTGATCTGATAGAGTTCTCATACAATAATAGTTACCATTCTACCATTCAGATGGCTCCGTATGAAGCTTTGTATGGCCGTCGATGTCGTACTCCTTTGTGTTGGAGTGATATTGGTGAGACTGTTGTGATTGGACCAGAGATGATTCAAGAGACCGTTGAGCAAGTAAAGCTCATCCAGCAGAAAATGAAGGAGGCACAAGATAGACAAAAGAGCTATGGTGATAAGCATCGACGTCATGAGGAGTTTGAGGTAGGAGAAAAAGTATTGCTTAGAGTTTCTCCTATGAGGGGTGTGATGCGATTTGGTAAGAAGGGCAAGTTAAGCCCTAAGTTCATTGGCCCTTATGAGATTTTGGAGAGGATCGGAGAGGTTGCTTATAGATTGGTGTTGCCACCAGGCGTGGATCGTGCGCATAACGTATTCCATATTTCTCAGTTACGTCGATACATTAGTGACCCTTCACATGTGCTACAGCCCGAGGCTCTACAGTTAGATGATAACATGACTTATGAGGAGTTCCCAGTGCAGATTCTAGATCAAAAGGTTCGAAAAACTCGCAAAGGTGAGACAAAGATCATAAAGGTGTTGTGGTCAAATCACAATTCGGAGGAGTGTACTTGGGAAGCCGAGGATGCCATGCGTATTAAGTATCCCCATCTCTTCACCGAGGTAAACTCATAGTTACGAGGACGTAACTCCCTTTTTAAGGGGGGGGTAGAATGCGTACTTAGGTCGCGTTTTAGTGTCGAAAGTCTTTATCATACAAGTTTGGTTGTTAATTTTGTTGTGTGTTTAATTCCCTACTTGTTATATTGGGATGGTAGGATGCAAGTTGAGTGTAACCTATAGAGTTAATGAGCTATTTTGAAACAAATAAGAGTCTAAGTTTGAATGCTTGATTGTGTGATCTATATTTTAAGTTTCGGGACGAAACTTATTTTAAGGGGGGTAGATTGTAACACCCCGTATTTTTATATATAGTTAGTAAATATTTATATTAAATTATTTTACGAAAATAATTTGAATTAGCCTTTTATTAAATTATTTTTCTTTCCTACTTTGACTTTATTTTAGAAGTAGCCCAAAACCTATTCCTAGTTGGAATAGATTAAAAACCCATACCCATTAGGTTTAGTTAAACTAAACTATAAATAAAGGAGGAGGAAAAGAAAATATAAAAAAAAAACAAACAAACCAAAACAACCTTACCTGGAGACTTAGCAGCAACTCCACGACGCCATCCACATGCTCCCCCAATCTCCTTTATTCTTTTAATTTTCTTAAACTTCAATTTCTCTTAGTAATGGCTATACCTAAAGCATATACTTGCTAGCTATTGCATACCAACCGTTTATCATTCATCTTCACTCATTTTTGTGACAATTTCGACGAGGATAAAAAGGGATCTTGTGAGTTTGGGTTGAATTTCGGATCAAAGGAGGTTAATTTCGGATCTTTTTACACTACTCTACATCATAATTACTTTATTAATCAAGTAAGGTTCTTTCCCATATTTTAATTTCTGATTTGTATTGATTTTCGAATTGGGGTTTTTATTAAATTAGGGTTCTTGAGAAAATCAATTTGGGGGAAATTTATGCTATGTTCAATTTGTTTAATTGGCTTATGTTTTATGTATAATTCGAGTTAATTAGCATATCTATGAGTTTAGATTGCAAAAATTAATACTTTTCAAATTATTATGAATTCTTGTTATATTAGATTGATGGTTAGTTTCTTATATTTTGGGTTATTAGTTGAAATATTGTTTAGATTATTATAGTTATTATGAGTTTAAATGTTATTTTGAAATTATTGAGTATATTGGATTAGTTCTTAGTTGTTAGTTTTAAATCCTAAGTTGATGTAGGTTGTCGTTGTTGTTGTTGTAGTCATAGTTGTTATTGGTATAGGGTGAATGAGAAGGAGTTAATTAGTGGGAAAATAATATGGATAATATTAGAGTCAAAACCAGTTTGACTTTTGTTGACCAAACTTGATCAGTTTGACTTTTGGTTGACCAAACTTGACCAGTTTGACTTTCGTTGACCAAATTTGACCAGTTTGACTTTTGTTGACTTTTTGTCCTATTGACGTTGAGTCGTTTTTTAAAATTAGTCAAAGCTCATTAACTAGGTTAGGTTATTTGTATGTGAATTATGTGAAGTATAGTCAAGTGACTTATACTATACTTTATTATATTGTAGATTGTGGGTTCGTAGAAGAACCTTATTGACGTGAGATAGTGTTTGGTTGATTGTGGTACGGTTGCTGATAAGGTAAGATTTCTTACTAAGACTTATATAGATTATTTTGAGAATTGGATGATATTGGTTTAAAGTTATATTGAGTTTTAAAAAGGTTTTGTGTGGTTATATATTGAGATTTTAAAAAGAGTTTTACATTATTTATATATTGAGATTTAAAAGGTTTTACAATGTTTATATAATGAGATTTAAATCGTTTTGACGATATTTATTGTGAAAGAAAAAGGAGATTTATTTATGAGATTCAAAAGGGAGGAAGTTCCTCATATACCAAGTTGAGATTTAAAAGGAGGATGTTCCTCATTGCTACAGGTTTTGAGTAAACTAGAATGTTTCTATGTTTACTTAATTATGATTTATCATGTTTTATAAGAATGTTTTTGTGGGGTTGCCGGTAAGCGGTATTCCTCGGGTTTGGAAGTAGGTTGAGTTTTGTCTCAGCCATTATTTAGTAGTTGGGTGTATGTTGATCAATACACTTGCCATTTGTCTTCCTTCTTGGTTCGTTATCAAGTTAGGGGTATGCATACTAGGGGCTTTGGTGTTTACCTGTCTCGTGAGCCTAGCTAGCTCATTGGACTTTTAATACTTCCTACTCACAGGTTTCAAAACAGTTACATTTTAAATGTATTTACAGGATTGTTTTAGAAAGAAAGAAAGTTGAAAGTTGAGATTTATTGGAAGGTTGTTTTATTTTATATATTTAATTTGTACAGGTTGGAAATGAATTTGTAAGATATTCCTATATATCTTACCTGCACATTGGATGGTTTTGTTTTAGTACAGTATGAAATCTTGCTCAGCCTTTTGGTTGATACTATAGTGTTCAATGTGCAGGGACTTAAGGTGGTTAGCTCAAGGTTGGGTGAAAGAGTGCGATGGATTTAGTTATACGTTAGTAGGTTTAATAAAACTTCCGCTGTTATTCTTTTGACTTTAGTATTTTATTTCAGTCTGTAATAATTATTTAGATTCTAGTTAGTTTGATTAGTTAAACCTTATTGACTATTTATTTCAGTTAGAACCTTTAGCCTTGCGGTGATTATTATTAATTATCGCGGCGTAGCACCTTTGGAGTTTCCTTAAATTATTTATTATATTACATTTTCAAAGTAGAGGAATTTCAGGGGTGTTACATTACATATAAGGGTTTTAGGTATAGCCAAACATATAAAATTAAACATGTTGAACTTCCAAATGAATTTGATTTTACTTATTTATTTATTTTTATTCATAATTCTTAGGCTACATATAACGCAATCCATAATAAAATTGTACTTAATCTAAAACTTGGTTGCAGCGTGCACATCACACGTCGATCCATCTCATAACAGAAAAAAAAGGTAAGACAAATGCCAAGAGTGACCAGACCCACCGCCTGCGTACCCAAATGACTACACGGTCGTGTCCAGAGTGACACGACCGTGTAGACCTGACGTTCAACATTCTTTGCTTGGCAGTTGCAAACTGTTTTCCCAAATGAAAATCTACACGGTCGTGGCCATTTCCACACGACCGTGTAGAGCTGCTTCAATGCCTTCCAAGCTCTACCTTCCATCCAAGGGTCTCTAAATACCCAAAGTGCTCCAAATACCTATTAGTTAGTCTGAAAATCATCCAAAACAACTAAACGAGTAGTGAAGCAATCATTAAGCTCAGAGTAACCAAAACCATGCAATGCAAGACTAAAATGCTCTAAATCTATATGTATCGACACTTAAAATGCAGCATGGATAAGCACAATAAAGTGCTTATCAAACTCCCCAAGCTAGTCCAATTGCTTGTCCTCAAGCGAACAAACGATAGACATAGGAAAGAATTCTATGACCCCCTAACAATGATACGCATGCAAGATGTATAAAATAGACCTTCAAACGTTTCCAACATCAAATGCAAAACACTATCAAGCCTCAAAGTTTATGGCACAAGGAAAAGCAACCGATCTTACCCCCAGTTCTCCCCCAAGCTTGGCTCAGTCATATAGATAGTAGCTCTCACTTTAGTCGTGCGCACTTCCATCGTGTGTTTAAATAGGTCAAATGAACGCTCAAGGCTCAATTCCATCGACTATATCCTACCATAAGCATGCATATCATCTCACTCTCCGTCGCATAAGGACCAAAGTTTGCATCAGAAATCAAGAGAACTTAGTCAAGGTTGTAATGTAGGCTTAGGGTGAGGGTGTGGTAGCATTTGGGATCGTGGTGCTAAAGAGGGGTAAGTGAAACTTCCAGCTCGGCACCTTTCTAAGATAACAAAACCAACCCCTACTCAATTGTAGACACTCAACACAACCTATTTCAAGCACTCCTTCAATTATAGCATCCCAATCTCCCTTATTGCAAATATTGAACACACCACTAATCCTTTTTCTTTGATTTCTCAATTTCTTTTGCATCAAGGATTTTTTTCTTTCCCCTTTTTTATTTTATTTTATTTTTGTGGATTGTGGTGATTAAAGATGAAGGAGAAAATGGGAACTCCAATAGTATAGGAAGGAGGCGAACTCAAACAGCACACGAGTTCTAGCTAAAACAAAGCCGAATACCAATACCAAGTCATCTCTCATGACGCCCATCAACATGTATTATCTCATCTAAGTAGCTTCACAATCCCCTAGGTAAGGAAACGAGTAATAGGCTAAAGATGTGGTTAACAAAGAAAACAGGCCTAGGCTTACAGGGGCTTCAAAGAAGGATAAATAGGTGTGGGTGGCCTTTGGCAATTTAGCTCAAGCAACAAGAAAGCTTCAATCACATTCAAGATGCACACAAGTCAAGCGAATTAAAGGAGAATCAATGCAAGTTCTAGAGGATATTCATCAAGGAAGAGCAACACACAACAAGAAGATAAGACTGAAAAGATGTCAGTCTATAAGGCTATAAAAATATGCTCTCACAAAGGATAAAGCTACCAACATCAGTCGAGTCGCACAAGAGGGAGACCAATCATACCACAACCCGACAATTCCTTGGCCTACTAGAGACTATCAAAGCATTTTCTTTTTTTTCATTTTAGTTTTCAGGTCATCAAAAAGAATACATGCGTATCAAGGGCATGGTCCAGTCCTAAATGCAATCTATATGCTTATGCAATGCTAGAGAAATAATCTATATGCACCCTAAACATGATACTAAAAATACAACTAAAGTAAACTATATATACATCCTCCCCCAAGCTAAACTACACAGTGTCCTCACCGTGAAAAGTCTAATGAGATCATAAGCAAGGGGGGAAAGAATCCCGACTCACTAGTTGGGAGGGGGTGGGAGCTAGAGCTACCGGGGTACCATCCACTATGCCTACCCCAGTCCTGCAGATCAGAGCGAAGTCCTCGGAACTCCAAGGTCATCGCAGAGACACTGTCCTGCAAGGACAGGTAGTACTGCTCAGTGGTGGTCTGGGACTCCTGTAGAGAATGGACCTCTGACCTGAGGGACTGAAAGTCCGTGCGTAAACCGCCCATCCCCTGTTGTAGGTCAGCCAGCTGCTGCTCCATAGAAACAAACGCCCCTTGTGGGGCCTGAGCACCATGTGCTCCCTCTCCTACTTCTTCTCCTCTTCCATCTCGGCCTCACCACCCTCTATGCCCTGTGGAGGCCACTCATAGTCAGGCTCAAAAATCCAGTTTGCCTGATCATAGATGGGGGTTTTGGAAGGATCCGGAAGGATAGCATAATTGTGATGATTGACCTTCCAGATATACCCTTCATTCGGGCCCAATGACGAGATCCACCCCATAGTCTGAAATGATTTCAGGTCAAGCAGAGTGGATCCTGGGACAGGCTGAAAACCTGTACAATCAATGCCACGGGAAAGAGAAATCAAAGTAATCATCCCCCCACCAAGATGTCGCCGGTCGCCCTCCGGGCTACATCCTCAAGGTGCTCCATCAACCAAGCCCCGAGGTTCAACCTGGTGTCTCCTATAGTCATGTGGTAGAGGAAGTACATCTCACGTCTAGTAACTACACCCATGCTATCCCCCCTGGCGAAGATGGTGGTGCTAATCACCCTATAGGACACCCTAAACCCCGGAGTCACAACATGGGAGGCCTTGGCTGAGCTAGGGATGTAAGGAGAACGGGCAGTCAATTGTTGCCAAAAGAACTGCTCATTATAGGAAGACACCCACGCACTCTTGGGCACTATGACCCCACCCTTCGGCCACCCAAATGCGTCACTCACCGCTCCTATGTTCATGGTATAGGTCCGGCCAAGGAGGTTGAATGTCATGGTCCGAGGGTTTCGGCTTCCTTCCGCTCTACGAAAGAAAATAGTGGAGAGGAACTCCAAGGTGAGATTTTTGTAAGTGTAGGCGTGTAAGTTGAGCCAATTCGTCCACCCAACCCCATAGAAAGTTGTTGAACGTCACCTTGAACACATAGGGCCGCGGTGGCGTTCGCATCATAAAACTTGGTTGGGTGAATATTCCTCCTAGAAAGTCGCATGAAAACTCTTAGGTGGTCGGGGTTTGTGAAGTTAATCCCAAGTGTGTCAATTTGTGGAGGATGGAGGGGGGGGGGGGAGGTGGTGGTAGTGATTGGTTGCGTAGATTTGATGTACTAGTTTGCCTTGCCGGATTCCTACGGCTGCTAGAGGCCATTGTATCAATGAAATGTCAAGCAAATGGTCACACAATCACACAAAGCACAACAAACCACAACAACTCACAACAAGTCACACAACAACCCACAATAAGATGAACCTCACCAAAGAGCAAACAACGCAACCCAAGTCAAACCAAATCTAATTTCAACTAGCAACAAACCACAAATTACTATCAATCTTCAGTAAATCTCAAACAATAAGTAAGAAATCGAGAGAGGAAAGTGTATACCGATCTAAAGGTGGGAGTAAATCCCGCAAATGGACCGTCGGTAGTGGTGGATGATGATGTTGAGTGAAGATGTTCCTCCAATTGCAAAGAAACCTCTAATAAGGAACTTTCCCCAAATTGGAGAAGTTAAGGTTTGAGGAAATTTTGGTTTGTGAAGGAGAAAAGGATTAATGGACGTAAGTGATGAAGGATGGAGAGGCAATGAGTGATTTTAATGGTGGGTTGGAGGTGAGTGAGTGAGCAATGAGGGAGATTGGAGTAGAGAAGGGAGAGTTTTTGAGTGAGAGAGGGAGAGGGTTCGAAAAAATGGGAGTATGAATATGAAGAACATGCCCTCTCCCCGTGTTTAGTACCTGCGGCATCAGGGCTGCACGGTCGTGTAGATATGGACACGACCGTGTTGCTCAGTTTTTCTCCAGGCAGTAACTGTTGAACTGCAGAGCTACACGGTCGTGTCAATTTCGACACGGTTGTGTAAACCTGCAGTGCCCATTTTTCTCGTTCATTTTTTTTGCTTTGCCTCCCCCTTTTTTTGTTTTTTTGGTTTTTCTCTTCTATCGTTTTTTTCTTTTTTTTCTTTTTTAAAGCAGTAAACTAAACTAATAAATAAATAAATAAATAAAATAAAATGAAAGAAAATAAAATAAAACTACCTAGTACTAAAAGAAATGCTTGGGCTGCCTCCCAAGAAGCGCTTCTTTAAAGTCATTAGCTTGACTAAGAGGACTCACCTCTCAATGATGGTGCTCGGGTGAGCCAAGTATCAAACATCCCACGAAACCAATGACATGGTTGTTGTGGTAGAGCTTCAAGCGTCGGCCGTTAACCAAAAAGGGCCGCTCATCCCCCACAATCTCATATGCTCCATTGGGGGTAGTCTTCACTACTTCAAATGGCCCCGACCACTATGATTTAAGTTTTCCGGGGAAGAGCTTAAGCCTTGAGTTAAACAACAAGACTTTGTCCCCAACCCGAAATTCCCGTTGTTGTATCCTTTGGTTGTGCCACTTTTTTGTTCGCTCCTTGTACAAACGCGAACTCTCATAAGCATCAAAGCGGAGCTCCTCTAGTTCAACCAACTTCTCCTTTCGAGCCTCCCCCGCGAAAGTAAGATCCATATTGAGCTCTTTGATTGCCCACCAAGCCCGATGTTCAAGTTCAACGGGCAAGTGACAACCCTTACCATACACAAGACGATAGAGGGTGGTGCTTATAGGGGTTTTGAAAGCGGTGCGAAGAGCCCAAAGTGTATCATCTAGCTTCAAAGACCAATCCTTCCTAGTCTTGTTCACTACTCTCTCAAGCACATTCTTCACCTCACGATTTGAAACCTCAACCTGGCCTTGAGTTTGGGGATGGTATGGAAGTCCCACCTTATGATTGACCCCATATTTCTTCAAAAGAGCTTCCAATTGCTTCATAGCAAAGTGCGAACCTCCATCACTTATCAACACACGAGGCACCCCAAATATAGGAAAAATTATCTTCTTCAAGAGCTTCATGACGACCTTGTGATCGTTGGTGGGGGAAGCGATCGCTTCAACCACTTGGTCACGTAGTCCACCACTACAAGAATGTACATATTCCCCATAGATGGCACGAAGGGTCCCATGAAGTCAACTCCCTACACATCAAAGGGCTCAACCTCAAGAATATTTTGTTGCGGCATCTCGTTCCTCTTGGTGATGCCACCGCTTCGTTGACACCTATCACAACTCAAGACAAATCCTCTAGCATCCTTTTGCATGTGAGGCTAAAACAAGCCACTTTGGAGAGCCTTAGCAACAGTTTTGCCCGCCTCACCATGTCCTCCACATGCCAAAGTATGACAATGATTCAAAACAGAATTAATCTCATGATTGGGCACACACCTCCTAAAAACCGAGTCAGCACATCTCTTGAACAATATAGGGTCGTCCCAATAGTATCTACATACCTGCTTGAAGAACCTCTTCCTTTGCTGAGAAGTAAGACCATGAGGTTCAATCCCACAAGCCAAGTAGTTCGCAAAATCCGCGAACCATGGGACCTCATTATTTATGATAGCAAAGAGGTATTCTTCCTTCAAATCATCATTGATGGGGCCTCCTTTAGATCCACATCTCTCTCATTAAAGGAGAGGCGAGAGAGATGGTCAGCAACCAAATTTTCCGTCCCCTTCTTCTCCTTCATCCTAAAATCAAATTCCTGAAGAAGTAGGACCCACCTAATGAGCCTTGGCTTTGCATCCTTTTTGCTCATCAAGTATCGGACCGCAGAATGGTCCGTGTAGACAATAGCCTTATTGCAAGTCAAGTACGAACTGAACTTATCAAATGCAAACACTACGGCCAACATCTCCTTTTCCATAGTGGCATAGTTCCGTTGTGCGTCATCCAAAGTCCTACTTGCATAGGCTATCACATGGAGCTTCCCTTCCTGTCGTTGCCCAAGTACAACTCCCACTGCAAATTCACTAGCATCACACATTAGTTCAAAAGGCAAACTCCAATTAGGAGCTCGCACAATAGGAGCAGAAGTAAGGGCTCTTTTTAAAGTTTGAAAAGCCTCCATGCAAGACTCATCAAACCTAAATTCAACTTCCTTTTGAAGTAGATTCGTCAATTGTTTGGCAATTTTAGAAAAATCCTTGATGAAACGCCGGTAAAAACCCGTATGTCCAAGGAAAGCACGAACTCCCGTCACCGTATTTGGTGGCGGGAGTTTCTCTATTACCGAAACCTTTGCCGGATCTACCTTAATGCACTTACTAGACACTTTATGACCAAGCACAATACCATCTTCAACCATGAAATGACACTTTTCCCAATTCAATACTAGGTTCGTCTCTTGACACCTTTTCAACACAAGTTCAAGATTAGCAAGACATGTGTCAAAAGAGGAACCACACACACTAAAATCATCCATGAAAACCTCAATAGAGTCCTCCAACATGTCGGAAAAGATCGACGTCATACACCTTTGAAAAGTAGATGGGGCATTACACAAACGAAAGCCATCTTTCGATAAGAGAATGTCCCATATGGACAAGTAAAGGTGGTTTTCTCTTGGTCATCAGGATGAATCAGAATTTGAAAGAATCCGGAATAACCATAAAGAAAACAAAAGTGTGAATGACGGCCAAGCCTTTCCAACATTTGGTCAATAAAAGGGAGGGTGAAATGATCTTTTCGGGTGGACTTATTCAATTTCCTGTAATCAATACAAACTCTCCACCCAGTCACAGTTCTAGTAGAAATAGTTTCCCCTTTCTCATTCTCAACAATAGTCATGCCTCCTTTCTTAGGAACCACATGAATCGGGCTCACCCATTTGCTATCGGAAATAGCATAGATGATTCCCGCGTCACGCAATTTCATGATCTCCTTTTTCACAACCTCTTTGAGGTTGGGATTAAGTCTTCTTTGAGGCTCAATAGAGGAGGCATTACTATCGGTGAGATGGATACGATGCATAGCAAGAGAAGGACTTATCCCCTTAAGGTCATCAATCGAGTACCCAATGACATCCCTATATTTTCTCAATATCTCAATCAACTTAGATACGGAGATGTCATCAAGTGCCGAATTGACAATAACGGGATAAGCACATTCATCATCAAGGAAAACATATTTAAGGGAGGGGGGAAGGGGTTTAAACTCTACCTTGGGAGGAGGCTTAGAACTCTCCTCCTTAGCAACGGAAGTGGCTAGGACCTCAAATCCCGATCCAAGTGTGTCCTCAACGGTAGCACCATCGAGGAGCATAGAGAACTCGTTCACCTCTTCCATATCTAAGCTCGGCTCCTCAGTGATAGATGCATAGAGCTCATCCTCAGTGTGTACTTCCCTCTCAAATCCCTCCATCTCACTCTCCACATGACTAACTCGGCAAACCCTCTCAATCATAGGTTTCCTCAATGTCTTGGAGAACTCAAAGACAACCTTCTCATTGGCGACCTCAACAATGATGGTGTCATTCCTACAATTTATCACGGCGCCCAATGTCTTAAGAGCATCCCTTCCAAGAATGAGAGGAGTTTCGGGATCATCCTCCATATCCATGACCACAAAATCACAAGACACAAACACATGCTCAACTTGGATTGGAACATCTTCGAACTCCCCATGCGGGACCCTAACAGTTCGATCCGCCAATTGAATCGTCTTCCTCGAAGGAAGGAGAGGGAAATGAAGGTGCTTGGCTATGGAGGGAGGCATCAAACTCACACTTGCCCCCAAATCGGCCAACGCACCCTTAGGCTCAAAGTCTCCTATCTTCACGGGCGATGTAAAACTTCCCGGATCTCTTTGCTTCTTGGGCAATGTAATGAGCTCATCCTCTAGCTTTCGCTTGTTGGAGAGGATCTCCTTCAAGAACTTTGCATAGGCCGGCATTTGAAACATGACCTCAAGGAATGGAATGTTGATTTGAAGGCTCTTCATGACGTTGAGGAACTTAGTGAACTTGTCGCTCAACTTCCTCTCCACTAACCTTTGAGGATATGGGACCGGTGGCACATAGGTCCTAGGTGGAGGAGGTGTTGCCAATGGATCTTTGTCAACATCTTGCTCATGAGTCTCCTCCGTCTCCTTGTCCTCTTCTCTTATTTCTACATCAACTTGTCTCTCCATTTCATCCCCTTGAGCATCATTCTCAACCTCCTAACCTTCATTTCTTCTCACACTCATCGGGTATCTTGGGGCCCTCATAGTTCGTCCCCGACCTCAAATGGATGGCTTTGGCTTGATGAAGGTTAGGGTTGAGAATGGTTTGGCTTGGAAGTTGGTGTGTTGGGTTAGAAGGGTTCTTCTCGGCCACTTGAGCTAATTGGGTTTCAAGCATTTTGTTGTGAGCTTGTAACTCTTGAAACCTTTGGTCATGGCTTTGAAGAGTTTGGGTGATGATTTGGAGTTGTTGGAGAATTAGGGAGGTAGGGTCGGAGGATGTAGTAGGTTCGGGATTTGGCTTAGCAAATGGTGGGTTTTGAGAGGCTTTTTGGAAGTTGGATATTTGATGAGGGGTTTGGTAAGTGTTAGAGTTTTTAGAGGAGGATCCACCTTGATTGTATCTTTGAGTAAACCCTTGTTGAGGTTGACTAAAGCTTTGTTGTGGTTGATTCCACCCTAATTGAGGTTGGTTGTAGCCTTGGTTGTAGCTTTGTTGAGGTTGTCTCCACCCTCCTTGTTGATTGCTCCTATAACCTTGGTTACCTTGGTACCCCTCTCCTCTACTATTCATTGCCGCCACTTGCTCTGACTGAGATGGCCTGCACAATAAGAGGTATCGTGGTTTGTACCATAAAAAATGTCACAAGAGAAAGCATTCACTTGTGAGGGACTAGATGATCCAAGGGTGATCTTCGAGAATTTCTTGTCAAGTTGATCCATCTTCGCTTGAATTTGGTCCATTGGGTCCAACTCAAATTTTCCACCCTTCTTAGGTTGAGCACCTCTTCTTCTTCCACCCCATGAGTAATTCTTGATCACTTCTTCTATGGTGGCCTCTAATTGGTCTTGCGGGATCTTAGAAAGTTGACCTCCCGCTCCAGCATCAAGATTAGCACGTGACATAGGATCAAGACCATCATAGAAGAACCTCATCAGTAGATTTTGATTGAACTCATGGTGAGGGCACGAACGAATCAATTCCCTAAACCTTTCCAAGCCTCCGCAAGTGTCTCATCACAATCTTGCTCAAAAGTGGAGATTTGCCTCCTAATATCTGCGATCTTTGACTCTGGGAAATACTTCTACAGAAAAGCCAATGTAACCTGCTCCCATGTAGTGAGGGAGTTAGCAGGCAAACTCTTGAGCCAAGACTTTGCCTTTTGCGAAAAGAGAAGACCGGAAGAGATGCATCTTGATGTAATCTGGAGAGACATCATTTGTTGTTATCATAGCCCAAATCTCCAGATATCGATCAAGATGATCAAGGCGATCCTCATCCGACCCTCCACAAAATTGCTCTGCTTTCACCATCCGTGTGAATTGAGGGTGAATGCTGAAATTTGTAGTGGTTGTGGGGAGTCGAATTCCATCATGTAAAACATAGGACCCCGGATTTCCGAAATCCCTGAAAAGTTGTCCATTTTCCTCACCCATGTCTGATTCACTTTCACTTGTAGAACTTGAGATTGGTGAAGCTGGTGCAGAACTCAAAGTCAACCGTTCCAAACCTCCCCGAAGCTTTCGCAAGGTGCGATTGATTTCCGGATCTAAAGGTAAGATGGGTGAACTCTCCTTCTCATGTAACACAACAAAGCTAAGCAAAGGGTTAGCAAATAACAACACATACTAAACAAAAGAAAAAAAAATCACTCAAGCAATACTAAACTCAAGTAAACTTCGATCCATAGAACAATTTCACCGACAACGGCGCCATTTTGATAAGAGGTTTTTAGCGTGTCGTTAAGGCACTAAGAACCGCTTAGCAAACACAATTTATAAACCTAACTAGCAACTACTAAGCACGTAGTAACGGCAAGTCAAGGGTCGAACCACAAGGAAATTGGGATTGAGTTCAGTCCACTAAGTCCAAAACTACCTAAGCGAAGGGTTTTTTGGGGAGTTTAAGATTAAGTTACCGACTAATTAACTAGCTAATGAATACAGACTAATAAACAAATAGGAGGATTATATGATAAGGAAGACACTAGAGTTCCGGCTACTCGTATGAACATGGGCTAGACAACGATAATCGACGCTATGGTGATTCACAACGGAGTGAATACAAGGTTAAGTTCCCCTCTAATTTACTTGAGTCCTCTCTCGAATGGTCCTCAAGAGTAATCGATTAATCAACCAACCAAATCCTCTCTCGAATGGTATTTGGTCCATTGATTAATTAATTCATTAAGTTCGGAAAACCCCTAATTAAAGGATCCCCTTAATTCCTACTCAATCCCTTGGTCTAGAAATGAAGTCGAAACATGGGAATGACAAAAGGGATTTGAGTTCGATTAAGAACAATAAAGACCCTACGTGCCCTAGTATAAACGTGATCAAGATCTATCCTAGGGTGTCAAAACACCACATTCAATGCATAGACAACAATTGAATCATAAAAAGCATAGATAATCTACATTAAGCCCTTAATTCATACTTTCGCCCAAACCCTAGATAATGAACTACTCACTAACCATGGATTCTAAGCAATTAAGATTCAATAAATTCAACATTATAAACTAAGCAATAAAATTAAAGGAACGAGATAGAAGAGAAATTACTTGAACTAATTAGCGAATCCGATCTTCCAAGATGAAACAATGGAGTAAACTAGTGTTTAGAGAGAGTTTAGGGCTAAGAGAGAGTGATTAGAAACTAAGTGTATGAAGTAATGTCGAAAACTAAGCTAAGTAAACTAATTAATAGACTCATTAATGTTTGACGGACAAAACGGGTCAAAGCCCGAAAGCAGGTCCACACGGTCGTGTCAAAAATGACACGACCGTGTAGACCTGTTACACAAATTCCTCAGCGCTCTTTCAAAGTTATTGCTTCAGTATAGAAACTACTACACGGTCGTGTCCAGAATGACACGAACGTATAGCCTTGGCGTCCAAAATGTTCACAAAGTCTTCACAAATCTTCATAGCCACTATTTGTGTGCTCAAAACACTACACGGTCGTGTCCAATGTGACACGACCGTGTAGACTTGATGCTCAATACTTTCTCAGAGTGACCAAACCCACCGCCTGCATACCCAAATGACTACACGGTCGTGTCCAGAGTGACACGACCGTGTACACCTGACGTTCAACATTCTTTCCTTGGCAGTTGCAAACTGTTTCCCCAAATGAAAATCTACATGGTCGTGGCCATTTCCACACGACCGTGTAGAGCTGCTTCAATGCCTTCCAAGCTCTAGCTTCCATCCACGGGTCTCTAAATACCCAAAGTGCTCCAAGTACCTGTTAGTTAGTCTGAAAATCATCCAAAACAACTAAACGAATAGTGAAGCAATCATTAAGCTCAAAGTAACCAAAACCATGAAAGGCAAGACTAAAATGCCCTAAATCTATATGTATCGACACTAAAAATGCAGCATGGATAAGCACAATAAAGTGCTTATCAGATTCCGGATCAAATACACAGTTACAATGATTTGAATAATAAATCTAGCTTCTAATTAGTTTAATTTTTTTATATATATTTTTAAAGTTACAAATACGGGTATAAGAATAAAAGAAGATCGATTATCTATATCAACCCATAACAAAATAAGTTTTCCTTTTACATATATTCTTTCTGGACATTACATATAAGAGTTTTTGGCATAGCCAAATATTTAAACATGTTGAACTTCTAAATTATTATCAAATATAGGCTGAATCAATAAATAGTATTCCCATGTTCATGATTTCCAAACTTATTGCAACCTATTTATACATATTTGTTAGTGTGATTTTATTTAAAAGATTTCTTCACTTTAGACAAGACTCATTAATAACAGAAAAAACTGATTTGAATTATTATATATCGCCTCCAACTAACTTTTTTGTTTAGATATTCTTTCTGGGAATTACATATATGGATTTTAGGCATTGCCAAGCATATAAAAGTAAACATGTCGAACTTCTAAATTTTGATCAAATATAAGGTAAAACCAAAAAATAATATTCCCATGTTTATTATTTCCAAATTAATGGCAAACTATTTAATCATATGTGTTAGTGTGATTTTTTAAAAATATTTTCCTTCACTTTAGGCAAGAATCATTAATAGGAGAACAAAATCTGTTTGAAATTATTACAGCTTCCAACTAAGTTTTTAGATATTCTTCCTGGGCATTACATATAAGGGTTCAAGCATAACCAAACATATAAAATTAAACATATTGAACTTCTAAATTTTGATAAAATATAAAATGAACCAATAAATAGTATTCTCAAGTTTATTATTTTCAAATTTATTGCAACCTATATATATATGTGTGTTAGTGTGATTGTATTTAAAAAAATTCTTTACTCTAGGCAAAACTCATTATAAGAGAAAAAACTGATTTGAATTATTATAGCCTCCAACTAACTTTTCTTTTTAGATATTCATTCTGGGCATCACATATAAGGGTTTAAGGCATTGCCAAGCATATAAAAGTAACCATGTTAAACTTCTAAATTTTGATCAAATATAAACTGAACAATTAAATAGTATTTACGTGTTCATTATTTCCAAATTAACTGTGACCTATTTATACGTATGTGTTAGTGTGATCAATGATCATCATAAAAATATAATAGTTATTGGAAGCGATAATAGAAATAAAATTTAGGAAAGAATAAAGTAATAACGAAAATTTTTGTAGGGTAATTTTTTACAAAAACAGAAATTGTAAAAACATTTAAGAATAGGATGGGGTTATGCTTATTAATTTAGGAATGAAAAATTAATGATAATGATTTTTTGCGTCCCCCTTCTTTTCCTTTATATAATAGCGATAAGTCTAATTTTTAATGTCAATATGTTTTTAGCAAGTTAAGTGAGCTTAGATAAGTCTAATAACAATAAAATGATCTACACATACACCATTTCTAAAAAAAGTCAAGGAAAAAAGGAGATAAAGTATAAAAGTGGGACCTTTTTATTATTTAAAATTAAAATAGATTATATGGTTGTGAGAAAATGTAGAACTATCTAAACCCAAGAAATAAGATAGAGTAGTGTGGAAAGGGAATAGACCTTTGACATTTTAGGAATAATGTGGAAGTGGGGAAAATTTATAAGTCGAACTTAAGCGACTTATGGATAGATCTTTAGAGGAATAAGGGAGTAACTCTTCTAATAAAAATTTCAATTAGAAACAATATAAGAATTAAATCTTATAATATGATAACACATTTTATTAGTAAAAGATGTAATTACAAAATTTTTAATATATATAAAATCAACAGCTACTTCATGTGAATAGAGATGTCTCGTCCACCAAATTACATTGATAACTAATCTTATTCAAAATCCAATCCAAAATTCAATTTATAACCATCATAACCAAAATAGGGACGTGGTTACAACTGAAATAGAAAAACAAGAAGTGATAAAAAGCAATAAAGTCATTTGAATAAAATATCTATAAAATTTGTCAACAGCCATTTTAATTGAAGGGGGATTATGATCTTGGGAAAGAAAAAGAAATTAAAAAATCAAAAGCTAAAGTAAGGATAAAGGTTGTCGCAAAAGGATAAAAAATGAAGGAAAACGGGGAGGAGTAAAATCGAACACGGGACTATGAGATACTGCAAATGTAAAACTCTGATGCATCACCAACTTGCCACGACGCGCGCTTCAAATATGCTGTGCATTTTATTATTACGCCATATCTAACTTGAATTTAAGAAATGAAAAACACACATACGGGCCTGCGGCGGAGTAATCTCCGGCGATATGGAAGTTGAGGAATAACTTTCAGTAACGGCATGTTGTTATGTGGAGTCTGTCATTGATGATAAAAGAGAGAGTGTGAGAGTTCTAAATACCGTGGAGAGGAATTCCGACAACATAGCAGAACCACGGGATAAAGTGCGAGAGCGCAACCGCAGCACCACCAGCCACGACAGAGAAAAGTAGCGGTAATGCAATAACGAAATCACATAAAAAAAATAAAAAATGAGAAAATAAATTAACAATCTTAAAAGTTAAAATTACCTAAAATACATTTAAATAAAAAGGAAGTTTAATTAAGAGTCAAATTAGGATAATGATGACATGGCAAAATGTGTGGTTTACATTCATTTGTTACGGTGACCTTTTTCTAAGAAATCTATACTAAAATTTTCAACATCTGTGTAATACTTTCATCTTACGTAAGTATATTAATAAACTGATTTTCATAAAATTTTCATGTTATTTAAATAATTTGTGATATTATATGGTTAAGTAAATAACACACTTATGATCATACTCCCTCCGTCTCAATTTGATGCTCATTTTTTCCTTTTTCCAATTAGAGTTCTGATTTGTTGAACAATTTAATAATTGGGTTTAACCTATCTAATAATAATCCCTTTACAAATTCAACATAGCCCGACACTAAAGATGGAAACTGGGTCGGGCTAGCCCAAACCGCCTAGGCCTAACAGACCCAATCCCTGATAACCATAAAAAATGTGCCCTAACATGCTAAAGGGCCTCTCGATTCAATCGTCCTTGGCGCCAAGGGTTGATTATCTGCTATTGTTGCCTATTTTGCACAAATTGTATATCCCATTCACCTTAATTGACAGTGTCCCCATTTCCATCAACAACCGTCTTCGCACAAAGGACTTCTTTTGGGTAATCTTACATCACTGGGCATCTTCGGGATCAATGTATTCGATAGTTCTCGTTACATATGTAGAAATTGAGATCATTCTCAAGACCTGACTTGGACAGTCTGTAGTAAAAAAAATTTGGCATTGAATTTCTCATCAAGCAGAATTTTTGGAGGCTTGACCTCGTGATGGATAACTGATGTTTGAGAACCCTTAAGGAGATAATGAAGGCCTTTGGCTGTCCTATTACATATCCTGTTGAGAATATGATGTGATTAGAAGATAATTATGTTGACTTGTAAAAGATAGATAGATAAGTTTGTTAGATAGATAGCTTATCTTTTACTAAGATAGATTGTTTATCTCTATCTTATTAGCGTGACTTTAGGAGTTATATTAGGTGGAGGACTTGCTGTATATATATATGCTTCCTGAGTGATTAATGAGATCAAGAGATTGTGATTATTTTGACATGGTATCATGAGCCAGAGTTGGACGTGAACCAGATTTTTTTTGTGAGAGAATCTGTGAGCAGTGATTTTGTTTAAAAGACTCGTTTTTTTTTCTCATTAGACCACCATGGTTGACGGCAGCGAGAAAGAAAAGCCATCATCCACCATGAAAATCGACCCATATTCTCCATATTTCCTAGGATCCAATGACAATCCGGGGAATATTATCACTCAAGTTGTTCTTCGCGGGGAGAACTATGATGAATGGTCGCGATCCATTCGACTTTCCTTAAAAGCTCGACGAAAATTTGGCTTCGTTGACGGTAGTGTCGGCAAACCCGCAGATCTTACCGAGCTCGAGAATTGGTCTACTGTGCACTCGATGCTAGTAGCATGGATTACCAACACCATAGAAGCAACCCTCCGGTCCACCCTGTCTATGAGAATGCAGCCACTTTATAGGCGGATTTGCAGGAGCGCTTTTGTGTTGTCAACGGCCCTCGGATTCAGCAATTAAAAACACGTCTCGGTGACTGTAAGCAGCAGCAAAACGAAGCCGTAGTGACATATTTTGGGCGACTGAAACAAATTTGGGATGAGTTATCCCAATTTGAACCTCTGCCAGGCTGCGAGTGCGGGGCTTGCACTTGTAATCTTGGTGCCAAATTTGCAAAGATCCAGGAGTCTGATCGTTTGCATAGCTTTCTTATGGGCTTGAATGCAGGACCTTATGCAACAGTGCGCTCCACCTTACTGAACCAAGATCCTCTACCTTCCCTGAATAAGGCTTATCAGGCCGTTACTCAAGAAGAAAGGTTGCGTGAAGGTGCAGCGGTGGTGCATGACTCCCCTAGCGTCATGGCTTTTAAAGTTCAATCAGATACGAAAGGTAAACGGCCTGATATGTCAAACCTCCTCTGCGCCCATTGCAATCGTGAAGGGCATGACGAGTCAACGTGCTTTCAACTCCATGGATTTCCGGAGTGGTGGGGGGACAGACCTCGAGGACGACGTGGACCTGGGCGTGGTGGTGCGTCTGGACGCACTAATGGCAGAGGGGGACGAGGTGGTGCTGGACGCGGGTCGTCACGCAATTCTGGGCAGCAATCAGTTCGTGCCCATAAAACAACCACAATGGCAGCACCATCTACAGCCAATGCAGACTCACAGTTGGCAAATAACAACATGGGAGGCCTTGATCTGACGCCACAACAATGGCAACAACTTCTCGATTGTGCAGTCGATCGAAACACACTTCCGAGAGATTGAATGGTAAGGGGGAAGCCTGTGATTGGATAATCGATACCGGTGCTACAAATCATGTGACAGGGACACTAGAATACTTGACGGACTTGCGGGCTATCGAGGATTGCCCCGTGGGTCTGCCGGATGGGACGAGCACCAGAGCTACACAGGAAGGCAATGTGATTCTTGGGAGTGGAATCGTTTTAAAACATGTGTTATTTGTGCCAAAATTAAAATGCAATCTTATTTCTGTCATCCAATTGATTGATGAGTCTCATTGTATTGTTCACTTTGCTAATAACATGTGTGTTATACAGGACCGCACGACGAGGACGCTGATTGGAGCGGGTGAGCGACGGGATGGCCTTTACTTTTTCCGCGGTGTGTGTCCGGTTCAGATTGCGGCTGTTGATCATCATAATTCAGCGAAGATATGGCACAAGCGACTCGGACATCCGTCCGAAAAAGTTATGCAATTCCTGCCTTTTGTGAGTAGATCTAGCAAGAAAAAGAATAAAGCATGTGATGTCTGTGCACGTGCCAAACAGTCTAGAGATAGGTTCCCTATTAGTGAAAATAAAGCTTCCGCTATTTTTGATTTAGTACATTGTGATTTGTGGGGCTCGTATAGAACTCCATCTTCTTGCGGTGCCTCGTATTTTTTAACTTTAGTTGACGATTATTCCCGTGCTGTCTGGGTTTATCTTTTATGCAATAAAACAGAAGTTGAGAAAATGTTCATGAATTTTGTTGCTATGATTGATCGGCAATTTGGGAAGAAATTGAAAGTTGTAAGAAGCGATAACGGAACAGAATTTAATTGCTTGAGTGATTATTTCTTTGATGATGGAATTTTGTTTGAGTCATCTTGCACCGGCACACCCCAACAAAATGGGCGCGTTGAACGCAAACATCGCCACATTTTAAATATCGCCCGTGCTCTGAGATTTGAGGCTAATCTACCCATAACATTTTGGGGGGAATGTGTACTGTCTGCCGCATACTTGATTAATCGAACTCCTTCTGGCATGTTAAACAAGAAAACCCCTTATGAGATGCTCTTTAGTAAACCTCCTGATTTTACTATGTTGCGTGTTTTCGGTACTCTTTGTTATGCTCATAACCAACGTAGTAAAGGTGATAAATTTACAAGTCGGAGTCGTAAATGTGTGTTCGTTGGTTACCCATTCGGAAAAAAAGGGTGGAAATTATTTGATTTGGATACACGAGATTTTTTTGTGTCACGGGACGTAAAATTATGTGAGCAAGAGTATCCCTAGAAACAACTAGTAGTTTATACACCACCTACTGCTTCACCTCCTAGCCCACAAATATGGCATGATGATTTTGATTACGTTGACAGTGACACAATTTGTGATGGAGGGGGGTGTATTGTAAGAAATGATGAGGATAATGATTTGGGTGGAGTCATTGAGGATGTGGCAGGGGATAATATTGCACATAATGGCCTTGTTGAGGTAGTTGACCCACGCATAGGGGGCAATGTTGCTGGCCAGCAGACTGTGATTAGTGATGAAGGTAACATTGGCAGCGAGGCTGCCCAGCAGGAAGCATCTGCTACAGATACGAGCAGGAGCAGCGACACACAGACAACCAGTGATGGGGTTGTCGAGAATGATGGGGAAATACCCCTTCTTGGGAAAGGTATGAGGCCAAAATACAGGTCTACTCGCCTTCGAGGTTTTGTGACACACACCGTGATTAAGGGAAAAGGTCCGTCCTCCGTGAATCCGGCCAATTCGTCCTTGTCAGGTACTCCTTACCCTTTAACACATTATGTTAATTGTGAACGGTTTTCTTTGTGGCACAAAAATTTTCTTGCAGCTATTACTACAGGGTACGAGCCGAGAAACTTTACAGAAGCGGTGAAAATTCAAGGTTGGCGTGACGCCATGGCCAAAGAAATAGCAGCACTTGAGAAAAATGGGACTTGGAGTCTAACCACTCTTCCCCCCAACAAAAAGGCTCTCGGGAGTAAATGGGTGTACAAAATAAAATATAATTTTGATGGCTCTGTGGAAAGGCTCAAGGCTCGTCTCGTGGTGTTTGGTCACCATCAGGTGGAGGGAATTGACTACACTGAGACTTTTGCTCCTGTGGCCAAGATGGTGACAGTTCGATCTTTTCTAGCCGTTGCTGCAATTAAGCAATGGGAAGTTCATCAGATGGATGTCCATAATGCTTTTCTACATGGAGACTTGGAGGAGGAAGTATACATGAAAGTTCCTCCCGGTTTTTCAGTCACAGACAAGAATCTGGTTTGCAGATTGCGCAAGTCATTGTATGGTTTGCGACAAGCGCCGAGATGTTGGTTTGCAAAACTAGCGGGTGCCTTGCGTCGATATGGCTTCAAACAATCATATTGCGATTATTCTTTGTTTACCTTGCAAAAAGGTGACATTCAAATCTCCGTACTTGTGTATGTTGATGACCTTATCATAGCAGGCAACGACAATGTGACACTGGCAGCATTTAAGAGCTATTTGAGCAGTTGCTTTCATATTAAAGATTTGGGGTGTTGAAGTACACTACAACAATTATAGGGTTTAGTAGCGATTTTTTTGCATCAATTAGATATTTGCTACAATAAATTTAGAAAAACTTAAATGACTAAGTCTACCGTAGCAATTAAAAATTAATACCAAAACCTATTAAGAAATCGATGCGAAACCTAAACTACCCAATTCCCAATTCCCAATTCCCAATTCAATTAAGCGGCATACTGTACTAATTTTTGGCTCAACAAATTTCAATCCACCGCCACTCCAAAATTCACTTTCAATTCACTCCAAAATTCTTGCTGGCTCCAAACTTCTTCACCCCTTACATTCATCGCCACCTTCCTCCGCCGCGCCACCTTCTCAAACTTCTTCTGAAAATAATTTCGACACCTTCCTAGGTTGCGCCACTGTCGACGCTTCTTAAGGTAGTTGTTCAATATTAATGACATAGATTAATTTGCTTTGTGAGATTAAATTAATTTGTAAGATTGAATATTGAGATTTATAATTTTCCGATGTAAGATTGTTTGAGATGGAAGGTTGAGTAGTTAAAATTCACTCATCTGTTTGTTTTTTTGCATCCGTTTTGTCAATTGCTCGAGAAGATTTTCCGGTTAAAATATCGTTGTTTGTAATTGTTGCTGCCGCCATTGTTATATCTGAGTTGCTCTTGAGTGAGTACTCTCTTCAGTTGATTTTAGAGACAGAGATTATTTTGTCAATTTTCTTTGCTTTTTTTTTCTACGTTTTTGTTAATCTGTATGTGTGAGTATATATAGTTGGCGAATGGTATGGTGTGAACTTCTAAATTTCTAGTTCTTTATATATCACTATTCAATCAATTATCTCCCTTAATTCTCATCTTTGTCTGAAATGTCCATCTTATTTCTTTGTTCTTCCTCAAATCACCTCTTCTCGAATCACCTCTTCGTACTCTCCTCTTTACTCAAGTAAGCTCTTTATTTCTTCTCTAATTTACTCTCTTTTGTGGGTGTTTTCAATTTATGCAGGTAACATGTTCGACGAATTGGTTTATTGGTTTTCACCCTTTATTTGCGCCTCCTTGATTTGTTATTGTTAGTTGATCTATTTTATGAGCTGGGTATTTACTGAATTGGATTAATTTTGAAAGAGCTTGGTTGATTTTTGCCCACCTTCAATGTAGTCTCTTTTGGACATTTGGTTATAACTTGCTAGCTTATGTCATTAGATAAACTTTAGGGATTTCTTGGATGTCTGTTTAAACTTCTATGTGTCATTTTCTTGTTGATACTGAATTGCTAATATGCTGTCATATGTAGTTTTCCAAGTCTGCATAAATGGTACCATATCACCTTGCTGGAATGGCTTTTATCGTTGGTGAATAGTATGGTATGAACTTTTAAATTTCTAGTTCTTTTTATACCACTGTAATGGGCTGGCGATGTTTATCTTCCAAATAGTCTGCGAGGTGTGTGAATTTTCCCCAAATCCCAGGGCTTAATTGTACCCAATTTTGTACTATGAATAAGGTAACGTTAGAGTATTAGACTAAACCCCTTAAGTATACCTAATCTTGTACCCCGAATAGGGTATCATAGGGTAGAATGTAAGACACTTTAGGGTACGTTCTCTTCACTCAGGTCTAATAAGTTCGGATATAGTGCTAACGTCTTATAAAGTGACTATGAAAAGAACGCATCTTTAATGAAGGTTCTGCAATAAAATCTGTTTTTCGTTTGTTGAACTGTCCTTCATGTAGTTTTCAAATAATCAAACATCTAACTGGAACAATTAAATGAATGACATTTTCTTTTTGCATTATTATATTTATAGTTGGTGGTTAGAAAAAAGGAAGTCGTGGTGTAGTAACATCCAAGTTTATTCAGCTTCTCCAGCAGAAGATATTTCACTCTTATATGTGGATGAATTGGAGCAACATCATCTGAAAAAGGATTGTTGTGGTATTGCGTTTTGTCATTTTCCAGTGATTATTATGCGCTTTTGATTTGCGTTTCGTCGCTTAATCACGTCACTTGCAATCCACGCAACAGACTTCAGGTACAATCTTTCTGTAATTCAATCAAGTTTCTATGAAGAAATTTACTTTGCCCTCTTTTTTGTGTTTGTTTTATTCAACTATTATGCTGAATTTGATGAGTTTTTGCTGGGAACTGCTTTGATTATGCTACTGTTTTATGAAAGTTTTTTTAGAAATAAGGATAGTTTAGCTAGTTCTTTGAGGCGTCATCAAGGTTAGACATTGATTGATTAGGATCATGATATGTATGATTTGTAATGTACCATTGATATAATTTAGCATTGTTATATTTTGGTGACTAGATGACATAGACTGCATCTTTAGTGCCTTTTCTGGTTATTAAAATAATTGTGGCTGCCCTTCTGCTATGCCTGAATGTAGAGGTCTAATAGGAAAATGAATGTTGTTGGTGCTACAAATCATGAAATGCAAGAATTGAGGAACCAGGACAAATCTTGAATTGTTTATCCAATATATATCAGTAACGTTATTTTTTGGATTTGTTTTAAGTTTCTGCCATAAATGTAGATGGAAGGGGAAAGTGATTTCTATAGAAAATATGATATTTTAATATGAATACTTTCCTAGAACATTTAAGTGGGAAAACTAGTTATGTTCATGTACTAGGAAATAGGAATAGTAGTTGTTGGTGTCGATGCATGATAAAAAAAATAAGTAAATTGGATTAATGTGAAATCTAACTAAGAACCTCTAGGTGCCTAATGGTATTTTAATACAATTTTCAGGTCATATTTGAAGATAGGAGTTGTGAAAAAGGTATAAACTTGATCAAAGTCTTGTCTGGCATATGATCTCTTACTTCCGTACCTTTTTTCTGTGTGCATGGGCTAACATATAGCTCTGGCATAATAACCTTGTAAACCTTCGGAATTTGATGAATTTAGCAAGACTTGTGTTAGGGAAGGAATAAAGTGATACGCATCGCAGAACTACCGTTACTATATGTGATTTTGTGTTCTGTTAGACTGCCTTTCAGGTTCAATGGCAAAAAGAAGACGTTTAACAAAGGTAAGCGTGTCTACTGGTTCATCTTCTACTATCATTCCCGACCATACTTTAAGCTAAAGGAATGTACCAATCACTCAAGAATCATCTCTAGAAAATGAGATTGATGGTTCCACGGAGGTTCATGAGGATTCTGATTCAGCAGAAGCATAAGAAGCACTTGGTATTGAACTAAATTACTTCCTCCGTTTTTATTTAAATGTGACACTTTTAGATTCACAGACTCCTAGGCAATTTTTGGGAAGGAAAGAGATAGAGAGAAAAAAAATAAGGGGACCCATGTGAGAGGAGAGAGATAGAGAGAGCTTATTGACTAAAAAAGAAAGTGTCACATTTAATTTAAAACTTCCTAAAATAGAAAGTGTCACATTTTAAAAAAAACGGAGGAAGTAATATAGATGCACATGATTCTCTACACTATTTTCAATCTATTTCCTATACTAATAGAAACTTCTTGCTTATTAGAAAGGAGCAAAGGACCAACTATTCTTGCAGATAGTTAGAATCAATCGCTAGATGAGAAAGAGGTCGTTACACTGAACTGTTATGAAAAACCTATTGGTGAAGAAGCTGGTCTTTTAGCTAGTTTTTTACGGACCATAGGAAAGAATCCCGAGCTAGCATCACAAGGTTATTCTGATTGGAGACTGGTAACAAAGGAATACAAAACCTTATGCATAATGAGATAAAGGTTAGTTAGTATATTTTTTTTCGATCAAGCATATTATGTTGCCAAAATAGCGGTTAGATGATGTTAAATTATTTCGATCTTATTGTTGTGACTAATTTTGATTTTTAGTTGTCTAACGGAAAGTTTACTTGCCTTCGCTTACAGTTACGCTTCAGTTTTCCACGTAGAGGAGAAAAAATTATTCTTCAATCTCTGGGAAAAAGTGTAAATGATTTTAGAGGCGAACTTAGAGATGGATATTATGAGCCTTACAAGTATAATCGGAACTATTTAGTTCCAAATGATTCTAGTGTACGGTGTGCCTAATGATCAATGGTTGGATCTTCTTACCTATTGGGATAATGAAAAGACCAAGGTATGTTGATTCATACTGGCTACTCCTATGCTCCAATGTACATGTTCCCCTGTTATTTCATATTGCTATTTACTGCTCGATCTGCACTTGCTAAGATGGCATCTCTTTTTGGCCCTTGATATTTAGTGGAACTTATGCAAATTGGCTAACTTTATTTGTCTATATAATTTGGAACTGATTTAATAGAAAGACCAAGTTGCAGCAGCTTTGTAGTGCAGTTCTTGATAGAAGCCATCTGATGGAGCAGCTTTATTCTTGATGTTTATGGTTTTGTTAGCACTTGACGATGTTCATAAAGATTCTTGGCTTGTAATTGCTTGTAAAATTGTGTTTGTTTGAGAAATAAAGCGTAGAAAAGCTTAGATCAAATAAGGACTAATAGAAACGGTACATATAACTGAAGATGTGAAACTCTCTGTACAATCCTTTCGGTTTTTCTCCCTTGTTTCTTGTGGCTGTTGGTGTGCTTTTGCTGAACAATCCTAGTACAAGTTTGTTAAATTGTATTTTAGAAAAAGAGTATTAGAACAAGAATGTAAGTTTGACTGGCATCATTTACTCAAGTACGTGCGTTCTAGGAAAATTAATCATAGATGATACTTTGCTTGTTCGTGAATACATCTATTGTTTATTGCTTTTCTTATGTTTTTCTCTTTTAATAGGCATAAAATGAAATTGTGTTTCAATATTATTTAGCTTTTTTTCTTTGTAATTGGCAGGTACTACTACAGGGTTGGAAAAGAGGCCAGAAGCAGGTTTTTGGTGAACATATGAAGCTATTTGGAAAATCTTTTTTGTTGTTTATAAGTAACATTTGGTTTGCACGTAATTACTTATATGATTATGGAGATACTAGACTCACTTTGATGTAAGGATGTCAATGTAAATTTTTCTAAGTTTGAATTAATCATATTATATATTTGGTGATAATATTAGACTCGATCTCTTTAATGGCTTCGAAATTATTAGCGAGGCAACTAAGACACTTGTGCACATTTTTGTATCGACAATATGATTGAGATTCTTATCTATAATTCATAGTACTTAAAGTGGCAATTGTAATCGAAACAAGAATAGTGGTCATTTGTTACTAGTCTCTTTAGAGGCAATTGTAATTGACACAATAGAATAAAAGAATGACAATTACTTTTTTCTTGTGGCAATTGTAATCAACACAATAGTAATTAGAAAGATAAATCATTGTCTTTAATAGCAATTACAATCGCCGCTTATTGAAAATAGTGTCGATTACAATTGATGCTAAAGCTAAATGGAGGTAAATCAAAAGAGGGAGTTAGTGATGATTATAATCGCCACAATAATCGCTGGTATAGATACTACCCTTTCGCGGCAATTATTTTGGCTTACCCCAGCGATTTTGAAAATCGCTTCCATATGCTATAGAGACAATGGATCTCGTGACGAATAGTGATTTGATCCTAAAGGTTTTCGCGGCAAATATATTCGCCGCGAAAGACCAATATAATCGCCACGAAAGCTCCTTTTTGTTGTAGTGGTATTTCTTGGGGATCGAAGTGGCTCGGAGTACAGAAGGTATTTTCTTGTGCCAACGAAAATACACTCTTGATATAATTGAAGAATGTGGATTGTTAGGGGCTAAACCTGCCATATCCCCAATGGAACAGAATCATAAGTTGGCATTGGACTCGAGTACTTTGCTAGAGAATGGCGAGCAGTACAGGCGTCTCATTGGACGCCTCATATATCTCTCTGTGACACGTCCAGACTTGACATATTCGGTTCATATCCTATCTCAATTCATGCAGCAACCTCGAGTGAGTCATTGGGATGCCGCAGTTAGGGTAGTGCGCTACCTAAAGGGTAATCCGGGCCAGGGAATTCTTTTACGCACGGATAGTGCTTTGACGTTGTCCGGGTGGTGTGATTCGGATTGGGCTAGTTGCCCTCTCACTAGGCGGTCTTTGACTGGATGGTTTGTTTTGTTGGGATGCTCGCCTATCTCATGGAAGACGAAGAAGCAACACACCGTATCCCGCTCTTCCGCGGAGGCGGAATACCGATCTATGGCGGCTCTTACATGTGAACTAAAATGGGTTAAAGCTTTACTCAGTGACTAAGCGTGAGACATCCTACGGGAATGAGGCTTTATTGTGATAGTCAGTCGGCTTTGTACATTGCCCAAAATCCAGTTTTCCATGAGCGAACTAAGCACATTGAGGTCGATTGTCATTTTGTACGAGACGCAATTAAGGAAGGTTTGATTGTACCATCATATGTGCCTACATCTGTTCAGTTAGCAGACATATTCACCAAAGCTCTTGGAAAAGCACAGTTTGACTTTCTTCTCCGCAAGTTGGCATTGCTAACCCACACGCTCCAACTTGAGGGGGGATGTTGAGAATATAATGTGATTAGAAGATAATTATGTTGACTTGTAAAAGATAGATGGATAAGTTTGTTAGATAGATAGCTTATCTTTTACTAAGATAGATTGTTTATCTCTATCTTATTAGCGTGACTTTAGGAGTTATATTAGGAGGAGAACTTGCTGTATATATATATGCTTCCTGAGTGATTAATGAGATCAAGAGATTGTGATTATTTTGACATATCCTAATACATATCTTGAGCCTTTCCTCCTAGTTTAAAAGGGTAATCCATAGAGATGGTCCCTTAGTGTTCCATTTTTTCATGCAATCATACATCAGAATAATCTCATTGCATTCATCACAACAATAGCCAATCAACGAGACCAGATGACGGGGGCGAAATTGTGACAACAATTGGCTTTATATTTAGAAATTATCTAGGTGTTCCGAGATTGAGAGGTGTGCCGCTTCACAAAATAATTGTTTTTCCATCTGTAAAGATCCCTTTGTACATCTTCCCAAAATCACCGGTTCTAATGGCTCAACTCTCATTAAAGTTGATTGTTGCCTTCCAAATATAGCAAGAGGAAGGAAAATATCCAAGTTTGAAGGCACCTAGCTGGTTGCATTGGGTGTTGTCGTCTCTAAATGACCTTGATTAGGCCTCTTGCTTCTCCTTTGGTATGAGATGATACAAATGATAGCCAAAATCACAAGAGAGGCCACCCCAACAATTACCCACACTAATATGCTAATATGATTGTTTGAACTTTCTTGTTAGGAAGAAGGAAAACTAGCAACCATAGCTAGGGGGAACTTGTCATTCTTTATCTTCATGATTTTTAACATGTTCAGTATACTCCTTCTATCTCTTATTAGATGATACACTTCCTATATTCATTAATCCCACATTAGATGATACACTTCTATAAATGGCATGACCCTATAATAGAAATATAATTTCTTATTATGAATGGGTCCCACCCACCCATCCACCCCAATCCCTTTACCTTACCCCACCATGTACTTTATATACTTAAACAAATACCAACAACCAACTATTTACAATAAAAATAAAGAAGTCAAATAACACCCGTAAAACTTTGTGTTGGTCAAACTGTATCATCTAATATGTGACGGAGGGAGTATCATATTTGTTCCAATCTATTAGAATTAGAGTTGGGCCAATGCTTACACTAAATCCATTACTAGTAATCATTTGAGTAACAAATCGGTGTAAACAAAGGTAGCCAAATTCGAATATCTAGACTATTAAGGTTCAATTGTCGATAAACTAATAACGGATTAATAAACATGTTGAAATACACTTTGTTTCTCAATGAACTCATTATGTCACAAAAAAGAAAGCAAATTAGATACTGGAACTTCACATCTACATTGAATTTCTGTGATGTTGAAATTATTATCGCATCCAAGTCCTCTACAAGTTTCACAAACTACTATTGGTGCCAAATCTATTGTAGACTAACCACTTATTCATAAGAACAAATTTGTGATAAAATGCATTAAACTTTGCATTGATTAAATTGTAAGCATGATATGTGAATAAGAACTAAAAATGGATAAATTATCTTTCCTTGTGTTGTATTTGGAATTTGTACTTTAGCATCCAATTATAGGTTCTTGCAGTCTTTTGCAAAGACAAATTAATATTTGTAGAAGTCTGTTAGAATATTAATAGGTGTAACAAGGTATCTGAAGGCATAGTTTTCACCTAACTATATAGACAATCACCATTTTAATATTATTATGTGATCCTTAGGAGACTATCAGCGGAAACCTCTTTTAAAACGTAATTAAAAACCCCATGAAGAAACGATCTCTACCACTCATATTATGTTACTTACAGCTTAGTTTGCAACTAAAATGGGAAGAACATCTAAAAATAAATACAAAACACGTCCATGAACTAAAATAATTTGTTCTAATCACGCCATATAGACTTAAATCAAGATATTAAGTATGTAACACCCATAATGTAAAGAGCTAATTAGCTAGTAGATTGTCTTTTTGCAGGCCCTAGAGCTTCAGCTTTATTTCTAAAGGTCCGAACTTCCTTTTTATTTGTTTTTGTTGAAATCGATTAAGTAGATACTAACCTGTAAAAGCCTTTTCCGAAAATTTGTTGATATATAATATCTTTTGATATAACGAGAATTCTATATTCTCAATATGGAATAATAAAAATTATGGTATCCCAAAAAAATTTAGTTACAAAGTCTTTCCTAGCCACATCCACACAAACAATAAATCCACATTAATCATGGTTTTTCAAAATATTAATGAGAAGATGATTTACTTTTAGTAAGTTTCAAAACAACGACTGTTTGTGAAATTCTGTCTTATATGCCCAATGTACGTCCACCCCTTGGTCTCATCTGTGATAGAATTTTCTAGGCCGGAAACTGATGACACTTTGTAATGCCCTCAACTTTCTCCCTTGAAAACTTATTAATAAAACTATTGAAGAACAATTATTAGTGTAACTAAAATATGATGAATATTCTTTATTTCATAAACTTTGCTTCAGATTCAAATTATATCAATATTATATCGTTTTCCTATTGCATCTACTTTCACGGAAATGTTATATCTTTTTCAAATCTTGTATGAACTAAAAATCTATGCTATAATTCAATAAGATCAGTCATAATCCTTACAACAATTGATAGCGTGCAAAAGTTGAGGTCTTCTTCCCAATTTCGTAGAAAAACTAAGTTCTTATTAACATTTTATGGGTGGTAAAACGATTTCTTCATTTGTGTTCTTTTAGTATCTGTACCTTACCTTTTGAAAGAGATTTTCGCTCTTAGTTTTTCAATTAATTACGGATCACATAATAATATTACAGTGTCCTATATACTTTGGTGAAACTATGCCTTCAATTACCTTATCAAACCTATTAATATTCTAGTAGACACTTCTAGAAACACTAACTAGCTTTTTGCCTAAGAGTGCCAGAATTTTTAATGGAATGACGAAGTATTAATTTACAACAAAGCACACGGGAAGAAATTTTATCCGTTTTCGTTTCTTATCATTTACATATCACGCTTAGAATTTGAGCAACTCAAAGTTTTATGTTTTTGCTCACATGCTTTTACTTATAAATAAACTATACCCTACCAATTTTCGGAACTACAAAAGTGTGTTCAATTAATGTGAGTTAAAATGTTATAGAAATAGTTACGGACGTTGCTTCAATTTTCGTGGCGTTTTTACTAAATGTAGTAAAAGTGTTTATAGTTCCTAATGCACTTATTGGAGATGATGTCACCTTGAGTCGCCCAACCAGGCCTACATTAGCCTTTAAAATGTAGAAACAGTTATTTTGCGTAAATATGGGAGGATCTATTGCTAATTACAATAAAGATTCGTTTTAGAGGACATAGGAGCATGATGTAGTTCTCTAGAGACTAAGGGTTATTTTGTATAAGTCTGAATCTAGGGTTGTTCACTATAGGAGTGGTTTGTTCACAATTTATCGGGCACCAATAGCAGTTTATGGTACTTTGTAAGACACTTACCTCGCATAGTAATTTCAACATTACATGGAATTTCAATGTAGATGTGAGGTTCTAGGATCTAGTTCACATTCATTTTTGTGATTTAGTGATTTCATTGAGAAACAAAGAATATTTCAACGTGTTTGTTGATTGGTGGTTTGTTTATCGGCAATTGAACCTTACTACTCTAGATCTTGGGATTTTGGTCGTCCCTATTAACACCAACTTTGTTACTCAAATAGTAGGATGTAGAATATTTATTTTTTTGAACGTGACGCCTTCTAAGGGATTTCCGGAAAACCACTATTTTTGGCCGAAAAACCACTATTTTTGGCCGGAATACCATGAGATGGTAGTGAAACATATAGTATTGTATACAGGAAAAATTGTCTAGAATAATGTAACATTTTGCCGATTCGCAAATAATAATGCAACCTAAAGATTATTCTGCAATAAGGCAACCTTAATACCCCATTTATCTTAAATAGGACAAAACCGGTTACAATTTGAAGTATGGGTAAAATGGAACACGTGTCATAAAATAATTGGTTTTCATAAACAATTTTTTAACAAAAAAAAAAAAAAAATTAATCCCTCCCCCCACCCGCACGTTAACCTTGACCCAACCCCCTCCCCTAGCTTTCTACCTTCCTCTCTCTCCTCCATTACCCATCCACTTCCAACCACCACCTTCTGCCGGCACTGCATCACTCTCATAAACCACCACCTTTCGCTGGCACCGCATCACTCTCATAAACCACCACACCCTTTCTCCGGCGTTGCTACTGAGTCCGGTACACAAGAGGTCGGCTTCGTTCGAGAAAGCGGAGCTTGGTAATTTTGTGGTGGTTTTGTGGTAGTTTCAGCGGTTGTTTTGAGTTCAAAAGGGGCTGGTTTGGTGGCGTTTCGGGGCTCGATTGTTGAGCAGTTTGGGCGTGACCAAGGGCTGATATGAGGTGGTAGTTTTGGCGGCTTTCAGGCTGTTTAGAGGGGCTGGTGGGTGGTGGTTAATGTGGCTGTCATAGTGGTTGGAATGGTGGTAGAGGCAGATTGGTGGTGGCGGCAGGCTTAGAGAGAGAAAGTGGTTAAGGGGATGGGTGGCTGTGCGTGGGGAAGCAGATGGTGGTTTGTTTTTATAATTTTTATTATATTATTAATTATAATTAAAAGTTTTAATTAAAAGTTACCTCTTGTTCAGGTCACCGGCAATTTATCCTATTTAAAATAAATGGGGTATTAAGGTTGCATTATTCCAGAATAATCTTTAGGTTACATTATTATTTGCGAATTAGTAAAAGGTTACATTATTCTATGCAATTTTTCCTTATATATATAAGGTAGTAAATCAAAATAAATTAAAAAAGGTGGTTAAACCAATAATGTCTATTATATTAGGTGGTTTTTGCCAAAAAAATCCAACATGAAATAACTTCAGGTTCAAATACAAAACTTTCATTCTCTCTCTTACAATTATATTTTTTGTTGAGGGGTGCTGCAACTCAAATAAGAATAGGAAAAAGGAAAGAGTAAATAACACAACCACTCTTCTTTCCTTTCTCTTTCTTCATCTTTTCCTTGAATGACAATTTTTTATTAACTCATTAATGGTATTACGGTTTCAAAACTTTGTTTTGCAAAGGGATCATTTATTAACTTCGATTATAACTTTATAAGAGGTGACGCTCTCGGGTTTTGTGGAATTAAGATGGAGAATATGACAATTTTTTTAGAATATGTCAATTTGTTGGTAATTTTCTAGTAGAATTTTGTTGGTTATATTAAAATCTTATTAGGATGCATGAAACATTCAATTTAATAAAGTTATACTTGATTCATTGCTATTGGTTTTACAATATGTATGTTTTTTTACTTTCCAAGAGACAATTACTTTCCAAAATGGCTACTATTGTTGGCGTTGTTCGTTTTCAGATACTTATAGTAACCCTTTTCATCGCATCGGTCATGAGTACAGTTTATTTTAAACTTACTTTATTTCACTTTTATCTATTTTTTTTCTTTTATGGAAGATGGTCTATATAAATTTCTTTATTCGGTAATAATTTTGTTGCATTTTAAAGGAATCCTAAAAGTTATAAACTTCAGGCAAAGTTGAGATCATTTTGATGAAGACTTTAGTGACATTACATTTCAGCATAAATTGGTTGTCAATGATCTTCATTAGGTTGGAGCTAAATCTAGGGCTCCTATTTTGTATTTTTTGCAAGCTTTAGAGACATAATGACGATACCAAGACATATGATATTCTATCTCTCAACGTAGTTAGGTTTAACGCCATGTTTGTTTCTATCAAGGCAATTAAATTTTATAGTAATTGTCATAGTTTACTAGTATGGGAAGTTAAATAATTATCCTAGTATGCTAATATTAGTGTTCGTTTGCAATGGAAACCGTTTCCAAGATAATTTACAATTTATATGAACTTTTTTCCTTATCTATTTAGGAGAATTAGCTTGCGTGTGTTTAATTGAAATTAGGAAGGATGTACATGGAGTTTTAATTTACTGTTGAGTAGGGGTGTTCATTTCCGGGTACCTGGCTTCCCGGGTACCCGAAAATACGGGTACCCGAAAATGCGGGTACCTTTTCACGGGCCAGGTCACCCGGGTACCCGGAAATAAAGCATGCCATTTTCTTATAAGTATTTAGCTACTGCATCCTGCTTCAAAATAACAAATGTCTGCTTCCCTCTCAAAATAACAAATGTCTGCTTCCTGCTCAAAATAGCAAATGTATGCTTCAATGTCTGCCTCTTAGCTTCCCCCTACTGTGAAATGAACATGAAAATCAATATATCATCTTTTTAGTTTTTACTCAAACTAATTGTGAAATGAATATGTAAATATCAGTAATTCAATATCATCTATCATCTTTTCTGTTCTTAAAAATAAAAAAAATTGTTTAAGAACAAATTAACGTTGGGAGTGAAAGAAGTTACTTAGTACTTACCACCTTTACCGCGCCGGAAAGCAGAGTCTCAGCTTCGCAGGGTAGCCGTCGCCGTCGGCCCGTCGCAACTCTCAGGGAGAGACGTAGAGAGAACAACACGTCGCAGTTCAGCGGCTTTAGCCGTCGGACACACCACGCAGGGCTAGGGTTTTGTGTTGTGGTGAAAAATGGAGAAGAGAACAACACTTGGTTACTGTCTTACTGATTAGTGTAACTAAGGGAGTAAGGGCAGGGTAGCATTTTTATTTTTTACTTTTTAGCACAGCAAATCACTTCTAAAAAAAAGTTTTAGCGGGTAACGGGTACCCGGGTTATCGTAATGTCCGGCCCATTACCCGACCCGCTAATTCACAAATTTCCCGAGTCGGGTACCCGGCCTAAAAAAATCGAAAAAATACCCTACTAAAAATACCCGGGTCAACGGGTCGGGTTTTTATAAACACCCCTACCGTTGAGTAAAGTTTGAGCAAAGGTTGCGAAATGGGTACACTGATTATCAATCTATTATTAAGGAGTAGTCAAGCAGGGATATAGTTATGTTAGATAATAAATAGGTATCCTCAGGTAGTGAGTGTCTAAAGTACCTTTGGATTGATATTATACAGGAATTGAGATATGACCAAGATGTAATTCATAGGTGGCCGAAAGGGAGAGCAACAATGGGGACAATGTATTTGTGTGATAGTGGCATACCATTGATGTGAATGGGTAAAATTATATGGCCGTCGCGTAAGTCTAATGTTGAAGGGTAAAATTTATATGACAATTTCTGGACGAATGTCGTATGAGTTAATATATTGGGTATTTAAAAGGACCATATTAAGAAGATTTCTGTAGTAAGGTTTTGCACTTCTTACAACATCTTAAGTTATATAATTTAAAATGAACTTATAAAGGAAAGTTTGAATTTCCGAGGACGTCAAGGGTAATCAAAGATTATCTTATTGGAGACATTTTAAAAGGATATGACGAAAATGAGTTTGTACAATACATGACACTACAATGGAATCTAGGGATACTATATGTGGATGACCATAGAAATAATTTATTGGATCGTATGACCTATTTCAGGGAGTCTTTTGCATTCTTGTTGTTGTGGTTAACTTTATTTTTATTATGAAAATCCCTAAAGTTTTCCTTTGAAATCCCTTTCCAATTGGAGTGGAATAGTTCATGTGTTTTGGAGACTTGTGCGCTTCTATGAGATTGAGGACATTAGGTGGTTGGGTAAAACATTACTATAGGTAGATGTAACAGTTCCTATAAAATTGATTTTCCTAATTTCAAATACATTCAAGTTAATTCCTCCTAAAAAAGATAAGGAAAAAAACTTTCTATAAATTGTAAATTAATTTGGGAGCAGTTTCCATTGCAAAAACAACCACTAATATTAGCATACTATGATAACTATTTAACTTCTAAAAAATTTCATTACCTCGATAGAAACCAACATGGCCTTAGACCGAACTACGTTGAGAGATAGAATACCATATGTCTTAGGATCGTCCATTATGTCTCTAAAGCTTCCAAAAAGTACAAAATGGGAGCCTTAGATTTAGCTCCAGTCCAATGAGCGTCATTGACAGCCAATTTCTGCTACAATAAAACGTCATTAAAGTGTTCACGAAAATGATCTAAATTTTCCGTGAAGTTCAGAACTTTTAGGTTTCCTTCAAAATACAACCAAATTTAATGTTAACTAAAGAATTTATATATATAGACCATCTTCCGAAAAAGAAAAAAAAAGTAATCATAGATAAAATTGAAACAACTTAATTATAAAATAAGCTTTACCCATGACCGATGAGATGAAAATTGTTAGTTTAAGTAGCCGAGAACGAACAACGTCAACGATAGTAGCCATTTTGGAAATTAGTTGTCTCTTGAAAAGTAACAAAGTATACATATTGTACAACCAATGGTAATGAATCTAGTACAACTTTATGAAGTTGAATGTTCCATACTGATAAGATTTTAATATAACCAGCAAAATTCTACGAGAAAATTATCAAAAAAGATACAATTTATAAACAAATTGTCATATTCCTTATCACAAACCCGGCAGCGACAACCCTTATAAAGTTAATGAATGATCCATAAGGTTTTGAAACCGTAACACTATTAATGAGTTAATTGATAATTGTCATTCAAGAAAACGAGGAAGAAAGAGATGGAATAACACACTTGTGTTATTTACTCTTTCTTTTCCTCTTCTAATTTGAGGTGCAGCACCTCCAGCAAAAGACTTAAGTGCAAGAGGGAGAGAGAATGTTTAGTAATTGAACCTAAAGTTATGTTATGTCTGTGTATAGAGTTAAAATGAATGTGCTCTATTTATATGGATGGCCTGAGAACAGGGGCGGCCCTGGGCCGGGGCAGGCAGGGCAACCGCCCAGGGCCCATAAATTTTAATCACAAATTCAGTCATTTTTGTTAAAAATTATAGCAAAAAAGTAAAGAAAATAAGGAAAGAATCACGCCATTTATGCACAGAAAGAATACAGAGTGTCAATTATGTCAAAAGCTTTCCCTGATCTTCTCTTTCCTTTTTCATTCTACCTCTACCCAATCATCATTAATTTCCCCCCAAAAAAATATCCATCAAATCCTTTTATTTTATGGCTTTCCACATTCTTCTTATTCTGATGTTTTATCCCCTTGCAATCTTCCCATCTCAACTATACTTATATTATTACTTCAAAAAAAACTATACTTATATTATATTTGTGATTTGCGTTAACCATGTTAATTGATTGATGGTTTTTAAAATAAATCCAATAACAATTTTGTTTTAAATCGTTAATTGGTAATAGTAATAATATTCCCATGCCATGCTCATAATGTAATTATGCTCTAAGGCTTTACTCATAACGTCATAAGAATTTACTACAAAGTACTCCGGTATCAGAATTCAGATACTAGCATTTTTTTTTATTATATGTACTGAAATTAACATTAGCGTCAAAAAGTGATGTGTGTATGGCCTTGATTACTGAGTATGTTGAAGCAATGTATAACTCCGTGGAAGCAAATTCTTGGGATTGAAATTATTATTCTTTTGTTAGGTAAAACAAGAACCTTCAACTAGAATACCTTTATTGCGTAACTTTTTAAGCTCTCATGTATTAGGGGCCCATTTTTATTGATTCGCCCCGGGCCAAATAATGTTCAGGAACGGCCCTGCCTGAGAACCACAACCTCTCAACTTAAAAGTTAAAGTATAAAATGCTTCTGTTAGCTAAACCCACTAAAAACCAGTTCTCACTACTCCTTTCCTGACCTTTCTTTTTACCACTCACCATTGCTGACATTCTCTTGCTATTTCAAGAGTTACAGTGTGTTTGGGTAACAAAAGGGGAAGGAAAATAAGGGGAGGGAAGGGAAGGGGAGGGAAGAGAAAGGGAGGGGAAGGAAGAAAGATGGATTTTCCTTTCAAATCTCTCCATTGTTGGAGGGAGGAATTTCTTACAAATTGATCCTTCCATTTCCCTCCCCTCCAAATCCCTCACCCCCTCACTTGTTATCCAAACAATGGATTTTGGTCATTTCCCTTCCCCTCCCCTCCCTTTCCCTCCTATCTTGGCTATCCAAACAAGCTGTTAGGGTCACGAAATTCATCTAACATTTTGAAAATGTGTGAAAGTTGTGTTAGAATCTAAACATAAAAATTTGTTGAATCTCATGATAAGCCTCTAACTTCTCCTTTTGTATGAGATAGAAAGAATAGTTAAAAAAACAAGGGAGGGCCCACCTACAATTGACCACTCCAATACACATAATGCATGCCTTTTTTAAGCTCCACTGTAACATTTGCCCCAATAAACAAAGAAAATGGACATAATTAAAGGGGCTTTGTGGGTTAAGTTTAGTAGGAGGAAAATAAGAAGCACATGACATGGTGAGGTCTTAGGTTTACTTTAGGGAGTTTATAGATTCTTGGAATTGTGATGTAAACAAAAAGAGGGAGTCTGAGATTCTAGGAATAAAGATAAAATTTTCTGTTACTTTTCGGAAAGTAAACTCTATAGAGGAGTGGAGTGGGAAAACAAATACATATATTCCCTATCCCTAAACAAGTACATAATACTTGAAAAAGCAAACAGAATTGAAAAGTAGATTTGAAAAAGTCATATTCAAAGAAGTAACTATTCTTAATCCTAGTTGGACGCTTGCAAAGTAAAACTAATATTCCTGTAGCTATTTTCGCCATTGTTGAGATATAATTTGTAGATGATTATGGAAGCTGAGCATGGTGAACTTTAAAGAATTGAGCGTTGGAAGCCTTTCGTTTTGCTCAAAAGTTATATTCTCCAAAGTCCTAAATGTCATGCATAGGATAACCATAAGGTAGTGATACCAATTTTTTTTCAAAAAAGTAGGTAGTTATTTTCCTTTTTTTTTTGAAACATGGTGGTTATTCACAAAAAGCTCCAAATGTAGGTAGTTTTCAACAAATTTCCTTAAGGAGTATATAGAACATCCGGGTTTGATTATTTTTAGGAAAATTTGTTAAAATAAACCTTTTAAAAGTTCATTTTTGCGAAAAAGACCATTTAGGAGATTTTGTTGCATATATCTTACGGGCTGCGCATGGACCGTATAGGAAATTGGTGACCTCAAATTTGTAATACTACAATTTCGATACACGACATCATTGCACGACATCTATCTTAAGTGTGATGCGTGGTTCATCTAAAGAATTGGTTACCATAGATGAGGCGTAATTACAAAGAAAATTCTCATTATAATACAACTTATTTAACTATATATATTGTGTGACGTGCTATACGTGAGCCGTCTAGGGAATTGATGACCCTAGATGGGGTGCAATTACAAAGCAAAATATCATTATAACAGTGTGCAGATACAACATTATTTTACTACGTGTATATTACATGCTCTGCATGGATTGTCTAGGGAATTGATGATCCTAGATGGGGCGCAATCACAAAGAGAATTCTCATTAACAATGTGCAGACTACATATATGTCTTCCGTGATTTCATGGGACGTCTAGTGAATTCGTGATCGTGGGTTTGGAACAATCGTAAATCAAATTATCATTATAATAGTACGCAAATACCACATTATATTACTCCATGCATCTTATGTGTTATGCATGGATCATCTTGGTAAGTAGTGACCTTAAAGTGGGAGCAATGCAAAATAAATTATCATTATAATTGTGTGTGGATAATACAATATATAACAACATAGATCTTACATGCCCTGTGTGAAGCTACTAGTTAATTGGTGATTGTTGATGGCGCAATTAAATAACATTTTCAATATAATAGAGTATAGATATTAAATTGTTTTCATGCTTTTAACATATCTGCTCTGCGTGAGACTACGGAAGTGGTGACCCTAGGGTTTCAATGAGAAAGAAAATCCGCATTATAAATAGTATACATATGGTACATTATTTTATTGTGTGTCTTACATGCTCGACGTGGACATCTAGGAAAGTAGTGAGCCAAGATAGGGTGCAAAGACAAAGAAGATTCTCAATAAAAATCAATAAAATACATATCTCACTCTTAATTTTATTACACATTAATAAAATTTTATATTATCTTCATGCCTAGCTACTTACGGGTGTGTATAAAGAGGACATCAAAATTCAGATGAAAGTCATTGTTAACACTATTACTACTAGCCTAGTTTTGATTTGGATAGTTTATAGTTCACATCATATTGAAACTAATATTTTTAATGAATGTGTTTTATTTATGAGAGGTGAGACCAGGAGGCTTCCTTGACGATTTGTTAACAGCGGGATTGAAGCTTGTACAAGTTAATTTTTAAAGAAAGAACAAAACTTAATGGGTATGTTCCTTATGTTCATGCTTTAATAATCATATTGGTCAAGAACTGTGTATTACTTTCATTTTATCTAAGCATATAAAAACTTAGTTATTTCTCGCAAGTTTTTCATGTTATTTAAGAAATTTGTGAGATTATATGGTAAAACAAATAACACACATATGCTCATATAAAATAAGGTGTGGATAAAAAAAACAATCTTATAATTTGATGTACATATGTATATAAAAAACAATGATATTATTTGTCTTAAGTTTTTCATGTTATTTAAGAAATTTGTGAGATTATATGATTAAATAAATAAAACACTTATGCTCATATAATAAACGTTTGTGAGATAAAAAAAGAACAATCTTCCAATGACTATATTTGATGTATAACAATTCATATGAGTACGTGCCCAAAAATCGGCTTATAGGTACTCGTTTCATAGGCATTCTCAAAATGCTTGCGCAATAAAGGGCGTAAGGCGATATCCGTTTTGCGAAAAACATCCTTTCCAATCCGAGAAAGACAAATCGAAGTACGTGTTCGAAAACCCGGCTTGTAGGAACTTGTTTTGTTGTCATTATGGAAATTCGTGGTCATAAAGGGTGTACGGTGGTGTCTATTTTTGAAAAACGTCGTTTTCAGAAATAGTCGCAGTTAAGTACGAGCCCGAAAACCTGCCTTGTTCTTAATCGTTTCGTTGGTTTTCTTGGAATTTGTGCTTGGTCAAATGTCTGGAAACAAGGTCAACTCTCCTCAAACAACCAACACGTAGTAGTGTGCAAGTGATGCATTGATCAATGATGATGTCACCTTGATCCACCCAACCCAAGCCTACATTGGCGTTCAAAATGCAGCCTTAGAAACAATTCTTCGAGTAAATAGGGAGGATATACTATTGATTATAATAAAGATTCACTTTAGAGAACTTGAGAGCATGATGTAGTTCTCTTGAAACCAAGGGTTATTCTGTCAAAATGCGAAACATGGGGTTGTCACTATGAAAATGGTCTATCTACAATTAATTTGGCAGTTATAACAGTTTATGGAACTAGTAGAAGACTTAGCACTCATGATATTTCAATATCACATGGAAAATGAATGTAGATGTGTGGTTCTGGTATCTAGTTCGCTTTCATTTTTGTGATATAGTAAGTTCTTTGAGAATCAAAGTGTATTTCAACATGTTTGTTGTTTCATTGTTGGCTTATCGACAATTGAACCTTACTACTCTTGATTTTAGGATTTTAGATGTTATTTAAGCCACTTTTGTTACTCAAATAATTACAGGTAATGAATTGAGCATAAGCATAGGCCCGAATCTAATGGATGGGACGAATATGATGTCATATTAAATAGGATGGAGATCATGAAGACGAACATGACAAGTTCTCCCTAGCTAAGGTTGCTATTCTCTCTTCTTTCCCGTAAGAGAGTTTAAACAATCACATAGGTGTGCTAGTGTGGTCAATTGTTGGTGGGGCCTCCCTTATAGTTTTGCCTACCATTCTTTCCATCTCGTATGAAAGGAGAAGCAGGAGGTCGACTTAAGTTCATTTAAAGGCGACATGTCTCACACAACCCGTTAGGAACCTTCAAATTTGAGAATTCGCTTTCCACGTGCAACTATCAAACAACTTCAATGAAAGTTGTGCCATATTAAAAAAGATGGTTTTGGTAACGTGTAGTACAAGGGAATCTTAAGGGGTGGGGAAAAGGTTGTTATAAAACAGCACGATTCTAAACCTCGGTAAGGCCCGAAGGAGTTTCGGACAAAACTTAAACTATTATCATAATTTTGCTACCAATGATGAAAGCAAAGAGATGATTGAAAGATATGATTACATGGAAAATGAAGCACATTGCACATCATGAAGTTTATCATTAGCACTTACTGTTTCAATAGCTACAATACCTCTACCTTCAACTCAAATTGAATTGGCATTGCCAAGTCGAAAATTAGATTATTGTGATTTATCATGCTCCTTGAACAATGACCTCACTACCAATGAATCAAACATCAGTCAACCCACTATCTAGAGTTGAAAGAGCCATAGATAAATTACTTTCCTCTTGCTGATTGCTGGGTTTCTTTGGATTTGTTTGATGCTATTTTTTCTGCTTCTTCCAACAATCAATTTCTTTGTGCCCATGTTTTTTTTTCCAATAGTGGCATTGGATGTTACTTGTACATTGACGTTCATCACCAGAATCATGTCTACAGCCTTTGCTATTAGGGGACCCCTTTCACAGAAAACACCTCTACCTCTACCTCTACTTCTATTATCGAGCTTGAATTTTTCAGAGGTCTCCCCGTTAACTTGAAGTGCCTTTTCCTCATGCGTCTCAGTAAATCCTTTAATATATCTGTTGAGCATATCACATGAAATATTGAGCTAAAGAGCATGTAATAGCTTTAACTATGATTACATAAAATGTTAGCTTTGTTAGTTAGCTTGGTTAGTTTAGTTAGTTATCTTAACTAGCTTGGTTTGTTAGTTATGAGCTAAGATAGTTTGTTACAAGTTTGTTAGACTCCTAAAACAAAATATCTAGTATCCTAGCTTGTTATAAATAAGAGCTTTAGCTCATCTCTTCATTCATTCAATAAGAATCAAGTTTCACTCAGATTTCTCTCCACTCAATCTCTCTCAATGTATGATCTTATGCTTCTGTTTTGAAGCTTTATTTCAGTTTTTATCATGGTATCAGAGCAGGATTCTTCGAATCTGTTCAAAGCTTAGCTACTTCATTCTATTCCGCATTTCAATGTCCAAATCTTGATTGATACAATCAAAGCTTCACAATCAAAATTCAGAAATCAAAATCCTATTCATTCTTGATTCAAAATGGCTCAAGAAACTAACTCTAACAATAGCAATAACAATAGAACATTGGATCCTTCTCAAGATCCAGTCATTCCATACTTCATTCATCCATCTCAGGATACTAGCCTCAAAATGGTTTCAAATCAGTTCAATGGAACTGGATATGCAGACTGGAAAAGATCTTTATTGATCAGTCTTTCAGCCAAGAATAAACTTGGATTTGTAGATGGATCAATCTCAGAACCTACAGCTTCAACCTCATTACACTTAGCCTGGAAAAGATGTAATGATATGGTTATCTCTTGGATTCTTAATTCATTGGAAAAGACAATAGCAAGGAGTGTTCTATTTTTCTCAACAGCAAGAGAAATCTGGCTTGATTTAGAAGAGAGGTATGGTTGTTCTTCTGGACCTCAATTGTTTGCCTTACAACAAAGTTTGAATGAGATAACACAAGGTAATCTCAAGATAGCTGAGTATTTCACTCAAATGAAAATGCTATGGGATGAGTTAGATGCTGTTAATCCATTACCAATATGTACCTGTGGTAATTGTACTTGCAGTACTACTCAAAAATTAGTGAAACTTAGAGAAGATCAAAGATTAATACAGTTTTTAATGAAGCTGAATGATGAATTTTCATCTGTTAGAGGTAATATACTTATGATGCAACCATTACCTGTTGTTACACAAGCATATAGGTTATTAGTACAAGAAGAGAAACACAAAGAGGTTGCTAATTTTTCATCTAGCAACACAGAATCTTTAGCATTTGCTGCTGATAGAAGATACTTTGCTGAAAAGAAGAATTATAGATCTCATAATCAAAATGAAAGACAAAATAAGAGAGTTTCTAACAAAAATATGAGTGGAAGCAAAAGAAACTCTACATATTTCTGTGAGCATTGTCAAATGGCAGGGCATTCTACTGAAAGATGCTGGAAATTACATGGTTATCCTCCAACACATAGGTTGGCATCTCAAAATAGAAGAACAGCAGCATATGGCCAGAGTAATACAACATCTCAGAATGACAAGAATCTAGTTGATCACCAGCATCAAGAGGCTCCTAATCAAACTCACAATGTTGTTAACAACTTCACAACTGAGCAATACAATCAGCTCCTTCAATTGCTTGGAAGTTCACAACAACACTAAGCAACACACAATGAATCTACTATGGTTGCAGGTAATTTCTGTTTGTTATCCAATGTTGGACTAAATTGGATAATTGACAGTGGTGCAACAGATCACATGTGTTGTGATCTCTCTTTATTTAGCTCTTATAGAGCTCTTCTTGGCCAACCTCATACAGTAACCATACCAAATGGGAAAATAGTCCACATTACACACATAGGGAGTGTCAAAATCAATGATTTTCTTTCATTGAATGATGTTCTTTATGTACCAGATTTCAAGTTTAACCTGATCTCAGTTCACAAATTATGTAAAGACATTTGTTGTACTATCACATTTACTCCAAATGGCTGTTTACTTCAGGGATCACACCTAAACAAGCATCTTGGTGAGGCCAAAAATGGACTATACTTCACTCAAGGCACTACTCAACATAAAGAAACACATTATCCTGTCATTTCTTGTGTAGCCACTACTATGGATCAACAGATCAAGCTACTTCATCTCAGATTGGGCCATCTACCTTTTACTCAAATAAGGCACATCAAACCAGAGTTCAGTACAAAAGCTGTAACACTTAGTGATTTCTGTCAAATATGTCCACAAGCCAAACAACATAGGCATTCTTTCCCTACTAGTAGTATTAAAACTGATAGACCTTTTCAGTTACTACATTTGGATGTATGGGGGCCTTATGTTGATTCTACATATACTGGATGTAAACTTTTTCTTACCATTGTGGATGATTTCAGTCGATTCACCTGGGTTCATCTCATGAAATCCAAAACTGAGTCTGTGTCTATTTTGGACAACTTTCTTTCTTATATACATACTCAATTCAATTCTAAAGTTCAGAGTATAAGAACTGATAATGCCAAAGAGTTATGTGAAGGATCTATGAAGCAACTCTATCTTAACAAAGGTATCCATCATCAAACTATTTTCAGTGATACACCACAGCAAAATGGGGTAGTTGAAAGAAAACATCAGCATTTGTTGGAAACTGCCAGAGCTTTATACTTTCAAGCCAATTTACCTTCCAAGTTTTAGGGTGAGTGTATTCTTACAGCAGCATTTCTCATCAATAGAATGCCATGAGTAGCATTTTCTTTATCACTCCTTATGAGAAACTCTTTCATCAACCTCCTAACTATGACCTCCTTAAAGTGTTTGGTTGTTTATGCTTTGTTTCAACCTCCAAAGTTCATAGAACCAAGTTTATGCCAAGAGCTATTCCTCATGTGTTTATTGGTTACTCTTCCTCTCAAAAAGGATACAAAGTTCTTAATCTTGATTCTCACAAAATCATAGTATCTAGGGATGTTGTTTTTCATGAACAACATTTCCCTTTTCATTATTCTTCTACTCCTACCTCCAAACCTATACAAATTTTCCTTCCTCATTCAACTGAAACTCTATTAGATGATTTCATTTTCCCTTCTCCTTTTCTCCCTACACCACTTACAGTTCCTTCTCCAAATTTATCCCCTATCATATCTCCTTCACCTCCTAACTCTTTTTCTGATACTTCTTCTCTAACTGAGACTCCTATACCATCTCCTCCTTCTTCTCCTAATTTACTAGTTGATCTCACTGAATATTTTCCTTCTGTTAGAAAGTCTTCTAGACCTCACAAAACACCTGTTCACTTAAAAGACTATGTTTGTTCTTTCCAACCTAGACAAGCAAACACTACTCATTGGTGTAACCTTGTTAAAAGCTCCTCCATTCATGTCCTCCCACCTATCCCTCTTGAACCTTCTTCTTATTCTCATGCTGTTCAAGATCCACTTTGGGTTGCTGCTATGAACAAAGAACTACAAGCTCTCACTGACACTCATACTTGGGATATTGTTGATCTCCCTCCAGGTGTCAAACCTATAGGTTCTAAGTGGGTTTACAAAATCAAGTTGAAAGCAGATGGTGCTATAGAAAGATATAAAGCTAGATTGGTTGCCAAGGGTTTTAATCAAAAGTATGGCATTGATTACCAAGAAACTTTTTCCCCAGTTGTGAAAATGACTACTATTAGATGTCTTTTGGCTCTTGCTGCACATAGATCTTGGCCTATCTACCAATTAGATGTTAATAATGCCTTCTTACATGGTGATTTGATTGAGGATGTTTATATGAAGATTCCAGAGGGTTTATCCTATCCTTCTAGCAAAGTTTGCAAACTTAAAAAAAGTCTCTATGGGCTTAAACAGGCCTCTAGACAATGGTTTGCTAAACTTTTAGATGAGCTCCATCATCAAGGTTTTATTCAATCAAAGAATGACTACTCTTTGTTCATTAAGAAACAAGGTTCTTCTGTTACTTATGTTGCTGTCTATGTTGATGATATCATTCTTACAAGCAATGATAAGCTAGCTATTGATGCTCTTAAACACCATCTTCACCAGGCCTTTAGTATCAAAGATATTGGTCTTCTTTCTTATTTCCTTGGTATTGAAGTTCATCATTTTTCTGATGGTCTAGTACTTACTCAAGCCAAATTTACTAATGAGCTTCTCCAATTCTGTCTTGATCATAACCTCACTCTTCCTAAATCTGCTGTTACTCCTTTGCCCTTAAATCTCAAAATGACTTCTTCTACTGGTACCCCTCTTTCTGATCCCCTTTTATATAGAACTCTTGTTGGCAAACTCAATTTTCTTACTCATACTAGACCTGATTTAGCATATACTGTTCAAACTCTTAGTTAGTATATGCATCTTCCTACCACATCCCATTTTTCTGCTCTTCTTCACACTCTTAGTTATGTTTCTCATACTAAAGGCCAAGGTATTCTACTTAAAGCTACTGATTCTCTCACACTCCAAGCTTATAATGATTCAGATTCGGGAGCTTGCTTGGACACAAGAAGATCTATTTCAGGTTAAGTTCTTTTACTTGGCAATTCACCTATCAGTTGGAAGTCTAAGAAGCAATATGTTGTTTCTAGATCATCCAGTGAAGCTGAGTATAGATCTATGGCTGCAGCTGCTTCTGAAATTACTTGGGTTGTTAGACTCCTTGAAGAACTTGGTTTTACTAATCTCAAGCCTATCACTCTTCATTGTGATAATCAATCAGCATTACATATTGCTCGAAATCCTGTTTTTCATGAAAGAACCAAGCATATTGATATTGACTGCCATTTCACAAGAGACAAGGTGCTTGAAGGGCTCATACAACTTTCCTATCTTCCTACAACCAACCAGCTTGCTGATGTCTTTACTAAGATCTTGCCTTCTTCTCAGTTTAATACACTTCTTTCCAAACTAGGCTTGTTCTCTCCACAACCTAGTTTGAGGGGGGGTGTTGAGCATATCACATGAAATATTGAGCTAAAGAGCATGTAATAGCTTTAACTATGATTACATAAAATGTTAGCTTTGTTAGTTAGCTTGGTTAGTTTAGTTAGTTATCTTAACTAGCTTGGTTTGTTAGTTATGAGCTAAGATAGTTTGTTACAAGTTTGTTAGACTCCTAAAACAAACTATCTAGTATCCTAGCTTGTTATAAATAAGAGCTTTAGCTCATCTCTTAATTCATTCAATAAGAAACAAGTTTCACTCAGATTTCTCTCCACTCAATCTCTCTCAATGTATGATCTTATGCTTCTGTTTTAAAGCTTCATTTCAGTTTTTATCAATATCCTATCTTCGTGAGCCAATAAAGAACTCAATCATTAATCAAAGGTATAAATAGATAGGTCTCATGATTCCATTATTGCATCAACAACATAATTATAGTCTCCGATTAATAATATTCTCAACACGTTACTCGTGTTGAAATTTGATGGTTGAAAATTGGAAGTACCCATGTTGAAAGTTCTATGTCTAATTTTAAAATAAGAAGACCTAAATGCACACCAATGAAAATCTAATTCCACTATACACGTTCAACATCTAAAATCACTCACAATTTTGTTAAGCCCATGATTGCAAAGGAAATAAGAGAACCTACGAGTAGGCTTGAATTGGCAACGATTTCGTTTTATGCAACTAATCTAGAAGCCAATGCCAGTTCCAAACTTATTATTCTTATATAATAAAAAGATCAGGGCATATTGTCCCGATGATAGACAGAATAAAGAATATAATTTTTACTCCAAATATTTATGGTTTTCTCTATCTCTATGGTACTTAATCATTCTCCGAAAGCATAAAAACAACCCCTTCATGGGTTTGAATGCGGAGCTTTACTACTTATTCGTACACATGCCTCGAAATTCACACTAAAAATGGATTAACAAATTTTATTCATCACCATTTTTCACCATTGACATATCAAACACGAGATTCCTCCCAAATTCAATAGCGAAATTCATATGGAATCAGGATAAACCCACCATTACAATATGGTTCAGAATTCGAAAATCAGGGGAGAAAGGGTGGATTTTTGTTCCCATATACAACACATTACCTCACAATCAAATAGAATTTGGTATGAAAATTTTGTATGATTTTAGTCTACGAAGTACAACAATAAGTAAGAAATTTAATACTCACAACTCCATGTCAGAAATAGCAAATGAACTCCATTGAAGGAGCTTGAACATAAACAGAATTCAGAGAGAAAGAGCTTAGAGAGAGAAAATAGAGAGAAGCTTTATTATTTCATTCTAACAGAATTGAATCTGTTATTACAAACTAAGAGAGTATTTATACTCTGCTTGTATTTAAAACTAAGCGTACATAGTAACTAATGGGCTAGAAGATAAGGCCCATAGTTAAGTAATACTAGTATGTCCAACCCCCCCCCCTCCCCTCAAACTGGGAGTTAGGGAAGTCAAACCCAGTTTGGAAAGAAGAGAAATAAACTGAGAAGAAGGCAAATTTTTTGTAAACACATCTGCTAGTTGACTTGTTGTAGGAAGATAGGTAAGTTGCAAAAGCCCTTCAAGAACTTTCTCCCTAGTAAAATGACAGTCAATATCAATATGCTTCGTTCTCTCATGAAAAACTGGGTTCTTGGCAATGTGCAAAGCTGATTGGTTGTCACAGTGCAAAGTAACAGGTTTTAAGGAAGTAAGACCAATTTCCTCAAGAAGCCTTACTACCCATGTAACCTCAGATGCAGCAGTTGCCATAGCTCTGTATTCAGCTTCAGAGCTAGATCTAGAGACAACACTCTGCTTCTTTGACTTCCAAGAAATGGGAGAAGAACCAGAAGATAACCAGTGATAGATTTTCTAGAATCAAGACAACCTCCCCAATCAGAATCAGAAAAAGGCTGGAGCTGAAGGTGATCAGTAGCTTTAAGAAGTATACCTTGGCCTTTAGTATGAGAGACATATCTCAAGGTGTGAAGAAGAGCAGCAAAATGAGAAGTACTAGGTTGATGCATAAATTGCCTCAAGGTTTGAACAGAATAGGCTAGGTTAGGTCTTTTGTTGGTTAAAAAATTAAGTTTACCAACAAGAGACCTATAAAGCAGGAGATCTGAAATAAGAGAAGTATCAGCTGTAGAGAGTTTAAGATTGCGAGGTAAGGTGGTAACAACAGGTTTAGAAACATCCAAATGGTGATCAAGACAAAACTGGAGTAAATCATTGGTGAACTTTGATTGTTTTAGAACAAAACCATGAGATGTAGTATGAACTTCAATGCCAAGAAAGTAATGTATTGCACCCAAATCCTTAATATTGAACTGGTGGTGAAGATGGGATTTTAACTGATCGATTACAGCAGAATCATTCCCAGTAACAAGATGTCATCTACATAGACAGCAACATATGTAATTGAAGAAGCTGCAGAATGTATGAACAATGAGTAATCATTCTTTGACTGGATATACCCCAAAAGAAGCAACTCAGAGACTAACTTGGCAAACCATTGCCTCAACTTGCAAACTTTGTTAGAAGCAGTAGGAAGCCCTTCAGGAACCTTCATATATACCTCCTCATTCAAATCACCATGGAGGAAGGCATTATTAACATCCAGTTGAGAAATAACCCAATTTTTGCTAGCAGCTAGAGCAAGTAGACATCTAACAGTTGTCATTTTGACTACTGGAGAGAAGGTTTCATCATAATCCACACCAAACTGCTGAGTATAACCCTTAGCAACAAGTCTAGCCTTGTATCTCTCAATGCTACCATCAGCCTTCTGTTTAATTTTGTAAACCCACTTACAACCTATGGGTTTTTTGTGTTTTGGTAAATCAACAATATCCCAAGTGTGAGTGGTGTCTAATGCTTGTAATTCTTTGTTCATGGCCTCAATCCAATGGGAATGTTAGCTAGCAGCTTTATAAGAGGATGGTTCAGAATGCGTAAGAGAAGAATGAGTTGGTAAAGTAGGCTGAGCTACCAAATTTGCCCAATGAGACTAAGTAGAATGAGGATGAGACTTGGAAGGAAATGTGCAAACAAAATCTTTAAGATAAGTAGGTGATGTGTTGTCTAGTAGTATGTCGAGTAGGAACTGAAGAAGTAGATGGTGATGGAGCAAAATGTAAAAGAGGAGGTAAAATAGTAGATAAACCTACAATGTAAGAATCAGAAGAAGAAGATGTAGAAACAGGAGATGATGTAGAGACAGTAGATGATGTAGAAACAGGAGGTGAACCAGGATGTGCTGGAGTGGAAATAGAAGAATCAGTAGTGAGAGGAAAAGTATAAGAAACAGATAAATCAGGTGATGTGGTAAGAGGAACAAATTGAAAAGGAATAGGAAAATAAAAATCAGAGGTAAAGGCATTTTGAGCTGGTAAGAAAAAACTGAAATGGTGTAGGATATGTAGAATCAGAAGTAGAAGATGATTGATAGTGAAAAGGAAAATGTTTTTCTTTAAAAGAAACATCTCTTGAAACATGAATTTTATATGTGGTTAGATTAAGAACTTTATATCCTTTCTGTGAAACAGAATATCCCAGAAAAACATGTGGAGTGGCTCTAGGCATGAATTTGGTTCTATGAACTTTAGAAGTAGATACAAAGCACAAACAACCAAACACTCTTAGAAAGTCATAATCAGGTATCTTATGATAAAGTTTTTCAAAAGGAGAAGCATAACCAATAGAACTAAGAGGCATTCTATTGATAAGATAAGAAGCACAAAGAACACACTCACCCCAATATCTGTTAGGCAATTTAGATTGAAAAGATAAGGATCTAGCAGTTTCAAGAAGATGTTGGTGTTTTCTCTCAACAACACCATTTTGCTGAGGTGTGTCACTACAACTAGATTGATGATGAATACCATTATTAAGATATAACTGTTTCATGGGCCCTTCACATAGTTCTTTGGCATTATCAGTTCTAATATTCATAATTTTAGCACTGAATTGAGTAGCAAGATAGGTAATAAAATTGGCAATGATTTGAACAGAATCAGATTTATATTTCAGCAAGTGTACCCAAGTAAATCTGGTATGATCATCTACAATGGTAAGAAAAAGCTTACAACCACAATGTGTAGCTTGTGGATAAGGACCCCAAACATCCAAGTGAATAAGCTGAAAAGCTGCAGTTGTTTTTATTGAACTGGTAGGAAAAGACATCCTGTGTTGTTTAGCAGCAGGGCATATCTGACAGAAATCTGACACCAAATTAATTTGATTAGAACAGGAAGAAGGAAGATATTTGAGGTGTTGAAAAGGGAGATGTCCCAATCTAAGATGTAGGAGCTTAGCTTCTTCCTGAATCTTGACTGTAGTATGACAAAAAGAAACTTTGTTGACTGCATAAGTACTAGGGCCAACTTCAGAAAAATATAGGCCAGAGTGAGCTTTACCAAGAAGCTTGTTCTAGAAGTGAGGAGCCTGAATCACACAAGAGTCAGCTGAAAAAGAAATTGTACAAGCTAGGTCTGCACATAGCTTTTGGACTGAGATTAGGTTGAATTTAAAATCAGGTACATATAACGCATTGTGTAGAACAATGTGTTCATTGACCTTAACTGTTCCAGTGTGAGTAATAGTAACTATGCTACCATTTGGCATAGTTATAGTGTTTTTGTCACCTGGGATAAGCTGATAGGAATCAAAGATATTAATATCACAACACATATGATCACTAGCACCACTGTCTATAATCCATCCAAGACCAGAAGTAGATAACAAACAGAATGTACCCGCTCTGTACTAGCAGTGGTAGATGTAGATGGAGGTGCTATATCCTGAGCTTTACCAAGTAAATCTAGCAACTGAGTGTATTGATCAACTGTAAGTCCATGGACAGGCTGAGATGATGGAGATGCTAGACTGGTGTTTGTTTCATCAGATGATGTATCATTATGAGCAAGTGCATCCATCTATTTGTAGGGATGAGGCTTGAAACCAGGAGGATAACCATGCAATTTCCAGCATCTTTCATTGGAATGACCACTCATTTGGCAATGATCACAATAATATGAAGGCCTCCTAGAGTAAGATCTATTATTCTTATCATTGTGCACATGAGATGACCTGTTAGGAACATTGCTAGATTGTTGAGAATAATGAGGTTGGCTGTTATGAGGCTGGTTATATGGTTTGGTATTCCTTTGATTATCAGGATACTTTCTCCTATCAGCTATGAAAGCAACAGATTCAGTCATACTAAGGTTTGCAACTTCTTTGTGTTTCTCTTCTTGAATCAACAATCTATAAGCTTGTGTAACATGAGCTAAGGGAGCCATCATCAAAATGTTGCCTCTAATCAATGCATATGAATCATTTAATTTCATCAAAAACTCAATCAATCTTTGATCCTCTCTTAGCTTAACAAGTTTCTTGGTTATATTGCAATGGCAACCAGCACAGGAACACACAGGTAGAGGATTCAAACTATCAAATTCATCCCATAGCATTTTCAGATTTGTAAAAAATTCAGCAATATTGAGGTTACCTTGATTCAACTCAGACAATTGTCGTTGTAAGGCAAATAGTTGTGGACCAGAGGAACATCAGACCTTTCTTCAAGATTGAGCCACACCTCTCTTGCAATTGTGAAGAACAAAACACTTCGAGCTATATTTTTCTCCAACGCATTCAAGATCCAAGAAATGACCATGTCATTACACCTCTTCCAAGCAACAAATGTAGAATGAGTTGTGCTGGCATTTCAATTGAACCGTCGACAAAACCTAATTTATTCTTCGTTGATAATCCGATAAGCATTGAGCGTTTCCAATCAGCAAAACTAGATCCACTGAAGCTAGCTGAAACCATTTTCATGTTTGTATCTTGTGATGGATGAATAAAGAAAGGGCTGGTAGAATCCTGAGAAGGATCCAATGATTGTGGAGTTCTTGAACTTCGTTCTTCTTCAGTCGACATTTTCGATTGAATTTTGAGGCGAAAAAGAAAGATAGGATTGTTCAAAAAAATTCAGAAAGAAACTGAAACTTGAATGAATTTAGGAATGTAAATTTCGAATGCGGAAGTTTAGGAGCTTTAAGCAAGCTCTGATACCATGTCAAAAATAGCAAATGAACTCCATTGAAGGAGCTTGAACATAACAGAATTCAGAGAGAAAGAGCTTAGAGAGAGAAAATAGAGAGAAGCTTTATTATTTCATTCTAACAGAATTGAATCTGTTATTACAAACTAAGAGAGTATTTATACTCTGCTTGTATTTAAAACTAAGCGTACATAATAACTAATGGGCTAGAAGATAAAGCCCATAGTTAAGTAATACTAGTATGTCCAACACTCCATAACTGTAAAGAAGCTCGCTTATGCCGGTAAAGACTTACCATATTCAAAGCTTGGCTTTCGAGACAACTCCTTATTGTAGGATGTTGAACAAATGAGAAGCTTATCAGAATCAAAGCTTGGCTTTCGAGACAACTCCTTGGTGTAGGCTGTTGTCACATTATAACCAGGTCATTTTCTTTAGGCTCCGACTTTTATTAAAACAGTATAATCCTCCTACAATCCCCATCAAATTGCATAAAACATATCATAAAATTTAAAAAAATTGTGAGTTCTTGATCCTTTAATTTGCTTTCTCTCGTCTATAAACTGTTTATGTTGTAGTTAAAGCGAGAGAGAAAAATAGGGGAAAGAAAGATGTGTGATTCGTGATGGCTTAGTCGAATTTCATTCGGACCACATATTGTTTGAAGCTCTGATTGCCTTACTTTAGATCTCTTGGTGTCCCCTGCTGTAACTGTAAGTTCTCCAATTTTACTTGGGATATCTACTGAATCACAAAGAGAATTATCATTATATATAACATATATACCTTTCAATGTTTTCAAGGGATGTCTATTGAATTGGTGATCGTGGTTTTGGAACAATTATAAACAAATTATCATTATAATAGTGCGCAAAATCCACATTATTTTAATTCATGTATCTTACGTGTTATGGATGGGTCATCTTAGTAAGTAGTGACCCTAAAATGGGAGAAACCACAAAAAAGATTTACATTATAATTGTGTGTTGATAATACAATGCAATATTTAACTTCAATGTATTTCACGTGCTCTTCCTGGGTTGTCTGGTGAATTGATGATCGTAGATAGGCACAATCAAAAAACAAATCATCACTATAATAATATAATGTAGATATTATATTATTTTAATGCCTTTATCATATCTGCTTTGCGTAAACAAGGGAAGTGCTAATCCTAGGGTTTCAATCAAAAAGCAAATTCGCATTATTCGTAGTATATATAGAGTACTTTTTTTATTGTATGTGTCTGACATGCCCTACGTGGACATCTAGGAAAGTAGTGACCCAAGATAGGGTCCAATAATAAATAAGATTCTCAATAGCAATCTATGAAATACATATCTAACTCTTAATGTTATTATACATTAATAAACTATATTGTCTTCATGCCTAGCTACTTACGTGTGTGTATAAATAGGATATCAAAATTCAAATGAAAGTCACTATTAACACTATTAATACTGGCCTAATTTTGATTCGGATTATATTTTTTTTAGTTTATAGTTGACATTACATTCAAACTAATATTATTATTATTGATGTGAGGTGAGACCACGAGGTTTCCTTGAAGATTTGTTAACAACGGGCTTGAAGCTTGTACAAGTCATTTTACAAAGAAAGAACAATGTATAAGATAGTTAAAATCAATATAGTATATTAAATCAGATAATTAGTTAAGCTCTATGTATTAGATCAATCATCAATACGTAAAATCAATGTTTACGAAAATCAATATTAGTGTATTAGATCAATCATCGATATATTAGATCAATAGTAAAGATCAAGCATCCACATATTAGGTCAATGTGTAATATATAGTTAAGATTAGTATATTAGATAGATCAATCATCTATATATTAGATTAGTGTATACATAGTTACGATTAGTGTATCCATATATTAGACCAATTATCAATACATTAAATATAGTTAAGATTAGTGTTATCATATCAATCATCTATTTATGTATATATATACACACACACTAGATCAAGGTAGATAGTTAAGGTAAATGTATTATTTGATTAATCATCAATATATGTGATCAATCTAAAAAAAAAGTTAAGATCAATATAGTAGATAAATAATAACTATTTCTTAAAACAATCGTTTAAATGAAATTAGATTAGTTTAAGCTAGCATTCGTAATAGTTACATAATACAATCATCAATACATAATTAGTAAGGAAATACAATAAAGTAATGACATACTACAATCGCATTAGATCAACATATCTCCAAGATAGTTACGATTAGTGTATTAGATCAATCATCAATATGTTAGATTGATAAGTAATAGTCAAAGGTTACGTATTAGATCAATCTTATCAGAAAGCTAAGAGCAATGTAGTCGATCATTGAACAATATATATTTGAACAATGTTTAAGATATTTAAGAACTTAAGATTAGTGTATTACATAGATCAACCACCATTATTTATCAATATATTAGATCAATCTAAATAGTTAGGATCAACTATCATATTAATTATCAATACATAAGATCATAGTACATAAACTCTTTTATATTATACTAGCTTTATATGCACGCGATGCATGACTCGTGCAAAAGATTAATATGGAAGATTCGGGAGAAACTACATTGTAATTTCTCTAGTAAAGTGCATACATATTTTCATACTTTTAAAAATAATCGTTATGTTTTAGTTATTATTTTTAGATGGTATAATTGTAATCTCAAAATATTTTAGAGAGTGAAACAATTTAAATGCATAAAAAGGAGTAATATATAGTAGAGAGTAGATTAGCAATAATGATTTAAAAACCAAAACACTATAAAAGACAAAAAAAATCTTACAAAAGATTAATGGAAGATGTCATTAGCATCATCACTCATGAGTAATAACTAACATCTGTCTCCCTCTACCACTTTCTCTTTCTCACTTAAAAATACTTTATCATGTTTCATGATCTATTTGATCAAATGCACCTTTACTCATGAGGAATCAATTACTCATGTATTTGAAAATTAAAAAATTCAAAAGTATATAAAAATATACCAAAGTGGGTGTCTATTTATAAATCTCAAGAAAATATAACCATTGATATTTTATAAATTTTTTTTACTATTTAGATTTCTAGATATTTTAGTTTGAAGTTCTAAACATTTTTTGCTAAAAATCTAATGGGCTAAGTTTGGAAATAAACCTTAATTACTTAATGACTTTTTTAATTTATTTTATTTGTTTTTTCTTTTCTTAAGTTTGCTGTTCACCCCCCTTCCTCCCTTATAATATAGAGATCAATACTAATACTAATATTTATACCTATAATTTTTATTTAATATGGACATTTATACTTGTCACGCTTGCCAATGCATATTTTTCACCCTGAATATATCTAATTCCACATGAGTAACAATTATATAAAGTTGTTATTTAAAAAACTACACGTTAATATGAATCAAATAAGATCCCACATGACTATTCTTTTATTCACATACAAATAGCATAAGATGGTAAAAGTTTAGAATGTAAATAGTAACAAAAGTCAAAGTATCCCTATTAATAAAAAGGGTGGGAGTAATACTACTAGCGCACTAAGTTAATAACAATAGGAATAGTTATACAAACTTCTGTTTAGATTATGACCTATAGTGCTAGTAATGATTTATTTTTTGTGATATTAACATAACACTACAATATTAGTAATAGTACTTACGACCTATTATTATACACTTTTTTAGTACATCGATAATAATTACTCATCGGATAATAATAAACTTTAAGCGAGAATGAAGTAGGTTTTATTTATACAGAAAATAAACATTTTAGTTTACTGTCTATTTTATTTTTGTAATTTTTTTCACTAAAAAAAAAATAAACTAGAATGTTTATTGTTTGTAAAAATTATAAGAATTTCAATTCACGATAATTATACTTAAACTATTATAAAGTTGAGTTCACTCTTACTCCCTCGGTCCCATATTACTTGTTACACTTTTCCTTTTTGGTTGTCCTAGAATACTTGTTACACTTATTTATTTGGAAAGGTCCCACTATTAATTTACTATATCCCTCTTACACACTGTTACACACGTTCTCTCTCATACACTTGAAATAATACCACATTAACTTTTATCACATCTACTTTTTGAATAAAATAATAATTGAAAACCAAACTACCACTTATCAGATAAAATTTTGTGCCTTGATAAATGTAACAAGTATTCTGTGATGGAGGGATCAATAATAATAATAATAATAATAATAATAATAATAATAATAATAATAAATATTACCAAGATAATTTCACATTAATTAATAATCATATAATACTAATAGTTAAAAGTTCTACTTACCCAAAAAGATAATAATAACTATTAAGAATTTTAAAATAATAATAATATTATTATTATTAAAAACCAAAATCCAGTAACAGTAATAGTAATAGTAATATTTTTAGTAAAAACTAAGCATAATTAAAAAAGATAATATTCAAAAGATTTAAAATCAAAACCCAAATCCCAAAAGACTTATAAACTAAAAATCCTACACCCCCCCCAAACTTAGCACACCCCCCACACCACCCCAGTCACTTAGTCAAACCCACCCCTCAATTTACCTTTTCCTTCATTTTATCTTCATATGTGCTGAAAATTTTATGGTTGTCGTTTAAAAATAAGTTTATTATATGTCGTTTGACAGAATAGGACATTACTATTAATAAACATTATTTATTTGTCGTAAGTTTTTCATGTTATTAAAGAAATTTGTGAGATTATATGGTAAAACAAATAACACACTTATGCTCATATAAAAGAAGTTGTAAGATAAAAAACAATCTTATAATGACTATATATATATATATATATATATATATATATATATATATATATATTTCTTTTATATAAAAAACAATCTTATAATGACTATATATATATATATATATATATATATATATATATATATATATATATATCTGAAAAATAGTGATCATAAATAACCATAAATATGAGTAGGTCTTAGATACATGAAATTATAATTGCATTACTACACTCCACACAATATTATTTTACAACTTATATTTTACGTGCGTTGTATGGGCCATCTAGAAAAGTGATGAACCTAAGTTCGTATTACTACAATGTGCGACATTATTCTATCACGTGTATCTTAAATGCTATGCATGATTCATGTAAAGATTAATCGGTTACCTTAGATGAGGCGAAATAAAGAAATTTCTCACTTTAAGAGTGTGCAAATACAACATTAAGTTGCAACTTATATCTTCTTACGTGCTATGCGTGGGCCATTTAGGGAATTGAGTACTCTAGATGTAGAGCAATCACAAAGCAAAATATCATTATAAAAGTGTGCAGATACAACATTATTTTACTAAATATATCTTACATGCTCTGTGTGGGCTGTGTAGGGAATTGATGACCCTAGATAGGACGCAATCACAAAGGGAATTCTCATTATAACAGTGCGCAGAGTACATATATATCTTCCGTGTTTTCATGGGACGTCAAGTGAATTGGTGTTCGTGGATTTGGAAATATCATATAAAGCAAATTATCATTATAGTAGTGTGCAAACACCACATTAATTTATTGCATGTATCTTACGTGTTATACATGGGTCCTCTTGGTTAATAATGACCCTAAAAAGGGACCAGTCACAAAAAAATTATCTTTATAATTGTGTGTGGATAATACAATAATTTAACTGCATGTATCTTACGTGTTGTGCGTGGGTCGTCTAGTGAATTGATGATCGTAGATAAGGCGCAATCTAAAAGCAAATTTTTATTATAATAGAGTGTAGATATTATATTATTTTAATGCTTTTATAATACCTGCTTTGCGTGAGATTAGGGAAGCGTTGACCATAGGGTTTCAATGACAAAGCGAATTTGCATTATAAATAGTATATACAGTACATTATTTTATTATATGTGTCTTGCTTGTTCTACGTGGACGTCTAGGAAAGTAGGGACCATAGATAGGGTACAATAACATAGAAGAATCTCAATAACAATATAGTTGCAACACTTTCCATATATTTCACATTTAATTACTCCCTCCGTCCCATATTAGTTTTTTTTTTGCTAAGTGAAAAAAAAAATATTAGAACCATAACAATTACTACCTAACTAAAAGGAGTGACAACCCTTCTAGGAAGGCTCCCCACAACCTAATAGTTATACTCTCTTTAGCTCATCAAGCCAAGATAAGGATCTAATACAAGCTTTGGAATGATAGATTACATCTATTCTCCTCCTAATACAATTTTTAATATAGTTAATAGAAGTAGAAATACTAGGTACACAATCATCCCATAAAACCTGATTTCTTGCCTGCCAAATCATGTAAATCACTGCAGCTACTGAAGCACACACTAACCATCTTTTAACTTTCTTCATTCTTTCTCTCCTATTAATCCAGGTCAAGCATTGATTAAGACTCACCCATCTTTTCTTTATTTGTAGCCATTCCAAAACACCATCCCAAAGAGCTTTGCTATAGTTGCACTCAAACATCAAACTGTCAATATGTTCAGCATGGATGCCACAAATCAGGCAAGAATCATTAGTACAAACCCCAAAATTTTTCAATCTAACTCTGGTCATGAGTCTTTTATGAGCAGTCACCCATAATATGAATTTATACTTAGGAAGAGACACTCTATTCCAAACAGACACTGATTCCATGATTCTGAATTCTTTTATATAGCCTACAAATTTTTTTTCTCATGCCCTGCATTAGGATTCCATCCTTCAATCTGAATTTTTTCCTTCAGTTTACAGATGTTTTTCCAAACCCAGCTTACATGAACCCCAAGCTTGTAATCACACTAGCTAGTGTCTCTTATATACACACTGCTAACCCATTTAAACCAAAGAGAATCTTTTTTATTAGCAATATTCCAAATATGTTTCCCAACTGCCAGGTTATTCAAGAGATTAATATCTCTAACCCTTAACCCTCCAAACTTCTTTGAACTGCAAACTCTGTCCCAAGAACCATACCCAGCTTTCCTTTCCTGATCATTCCCTTTCCACAAATAATCTCTACACATCTGATTAATTATTCGGATCACAGCTTTAGGAAGAATAAACATTTGCATACAATAATTACAAATGCTCATCAATATAAAATTAACCAAAGTAAGTCTAGCAGCAAAGGAGAGGTTCCTTGATTGCCAAGTTCTGATTCTCTGCACCATTTTCTCTATCAACTTTTCACAGTCACTGGTTTTCAATTTCCTTGTGCTTATAGAAACACCAAGATATTTGAAAGGCCAAGAGCCTAACTTGAAACCAGATAATCTTCTAACTCTCTCAACATCTCTTGCATCCATACTAGCATGATACAAGTCTGATTTAGTCTTGTTTGCAGCTAATCCTGAAGATTTCTCAAAAAGATCCAGCCCTTGTAACAACAGATAAACACTCTTATACTCACCTTTGCTGAAAATCATCAGATCATCAGCAAAGCATCAAGTTTTTAAATGCAAATGTTTACATCTGGGGTGGAATCTAAACCTCATATTACTACTCTGCAGCTTCATGATTCTAGTTAGGTACTCCATGCACATAACAAAGATGAGTGGTGACATGGGGTCACCCCGTCGAATCCCCCTCTTTGCCTCAAACATTTCTGTATAAGAACCATTCGTCGATAGAGTAAATTTAACACTGGAAATGCACTCCATAACAATCTCAATGAACTTAGAAGGAAACTTAAAAGCATTCATCAGCTCTCTAATAAAGCTCCATTCTATAGTGTCATATGCTTTTTGCAGATCAACTTTCAACAAACATCCCTGGGCAGCCCCTTTCCTGTTATAATGTCTAATGATATCCTGACAAACCAAAATATTGTCCATAATGCATCTCCCTGAGACAAAAGCTCCTTGATTCTGGATAATCAAATCAGGCAACACTCTCTTTAATCTAGTACAGAGCAGTTTTGATATGGCTTTATAAATCACACTACAACAAGCTATTGGCCTATAATCACTCACATGAGATGGAGATTTGACTTTTGGAATAAGAGTGATGGCAGTAATGTTGACTTCCTTTAGTAACTTCCCAGACACAAAAAATTCTTGAATTGCAGTACAAACCTCATTTCCTACCACATCCCAGCTCTCCTTAAAGAAACCACTATTGTAACCATCAATACCAGGTTATTTACTATTGGGGATTGACCAGATAGCATTCTTGATTTAAGTCTCAGAGAAACACAGATTCATCATAGATATATGTCTATCTTGTAGAACAACACCCTGTTCCATGATTTTCTTTTTGACAGGTTTCACATTACTTTTGCAGTTACTTACAAAATTTTTGAAATAAGTAACAAACAACTCTCTAACCTTTACATAATCATACTCCCATTCATCATCAGCATTCATAATAGTATTAATTGAATTTTTTTGAGCCCTTATTTTAATACTATTATGAAATAATTAGTATTAGAATCCCCCTCCACAATCCAATCACCTCTAGCTTTATGCTTTAAAAAAAACACATAATTACTTCTCATTTTTCTAAATTCAGTGTTAGCCAAGTATTCATCATGAATTAGTTAATGGTTACCTGGGTCAACATGAAGCTTATCCTGTCAGAATTGAAGCCTCACTTCAGCTTGAAGGAATTGGGATTGAATATCACCAAAACCCTTATTGTTTAACTCCTTCAATTCTTTCTTCAATATCTTGAGCTTTTTCCAAATCTGGAATATTTTATAACCATGGACATCAGATTGCCAAACCTTCCCAACAATCTCAGCATACTCCTCATGCTTACACCACATCTCAAAAAATCTGAAAGGGTAACTTGAGGTCTTGAGAAACATTTTATTAAGCATGGAGTATGATCAAACTCTCTTTCAGGCAAGAAGATAACTTCCATAGAAGTTAACAGATTGATCCAGTGATTATTTGCCAATACTCTATCAAGTTTATCCATAATCATGCTATCTTGATCTTGTTTATTTGACCAAGTAAAGAATCTACCATTAGATTTCACTTCCTCAACCTTACAGGCAGTCAAACACCTATGGAAATCTACAATTTCACTTTTTGTCACACCAGCAACCCCTATTCTCTCTTTAACACTGAGTACATTGTTGAAATCTCCAACTAAAGCCCAAGGACCAACAATACCACCTCCAATTCCTCTCAAATCATCCCAGAGTTTCAGTCTTCTACTCTTGTCATTGTGTGTGCATACACAATTGTACAAGCAAAAGCAATTTGAGAAACAACAGCCTTAATAATGCAATGGACAAACTGATCAGAACACAGCCTAATATCAACTGCAAATACTTTAGGATCCCAAGCAACTATGATTCTACCATGACCATTCCATGGTAAATTGGTAGTTATGTTCCACTCTGGACTCACATTCAGATAAAACTTACCAAGATTCTTAGCCCTAATCTTGGTTTCCAGCAGACATGCCAACTTAGCTTGTTGTGTAAACAAAAGTTTCTTAACCTCAGTCTGCTTAGCTAAGTTGTTAATGCCCCTGACATTCCAAACTATGATATTATCCATAAGGGATAGGGGTGGCCAACCCCTTATCAACCAAATCATCCATTTTATTGCAATCTACATTCCCATCGTGTTGAATAACCTCAGGTTCATTCACATTACTTAAATGTATCAACTGCTTCTCTTCCTGTATTATCCTCCCTTTCACTGCATTCCTCTTGAACTAATACACCAAACTTATTAACAGCCTGCTTCACTCCACCAGCTGCTACTTGAGAAGTCATCTGCCTTCTTAATAAACTTGCTGGATACTTGTCTGAACCCATCAACATCAACCACCAAACCTGTAGCCATTTTTGCAGTATTCAATTTAGGTTTCCATTCAAATTTTTGCTTCTTATTCCAGCACACAGAAACCAAGTGGCCAATCTTCTTGCAACCAGTGCATAAATCTGGTTTCCATTCATATTCAACAATTTGTTCCATCAACTCCCCATGCTCATTTATAAATCGAATCACTTCAGGCAATTCTTGTTCTAGCTTCACGTCAACCAACACTCTTGCAAACATAAGCCTATCCTTATTTGCAGTAGCCTGATCCAGCTTTAATGCCTTTCAAACACCTTGAGCAATTTTAAATAGGCATTTCTCTCCCCAATACATAATATTAGGTTTAGGAAAAGTTATCCAAATTGGAATCTGCTTCACAGTTTGATCACAAACATTCATATTCTCATCCCAAGGTTTGATGATTAATGGTTTTGAATCAAATGAGTATTTTCCATTCAACACCATTTCCCTCCCTTCCTTAGTCAACAGTCTCACCAGAACAATACCTTTGCCAACCTGAGCAATCTTATCAATCCCAACCTTCCCCCAGATTCTCCTAATATATCCTTCCATCACATGAAAAGAAGGGTTTACCCCAATAACAAAACAAGTAACAACATTCTTCCAATACTCAATTTCATCAGCTACATCACTAAAATCAATTTTGGGAATTACAGATTCATTAGCAATGGGTTCTGTATTAATATCTATATTCATTCTACTCACACCACCTTGTGCTTGTATTGAGCAACTAGAAACATATTTTCTTGCCAAATTCACAGTAGAGCCAAAAATGATATTCTGATTACTGTTCATAACGGTAATATTTCGCAATGAAGAACTCACCACATTCACTAATGGTTTAAGCGCTGAAATCCATTCCGAGAATTGCCTCCTCTCCATTGGGTTAACCTCATCTCCCTCCGAGAGAATAACTGGAGTAGTTGGCTCATCTTCCCCACTCGAAATATCCAGTTCAGTCAACACTTCATCTTCAATAATCGCACTCTCAATCTGCTTCCCCTTACCTTTATTACTCAAATACTTATCGATTTTTGTCCACTCTGATTACCATTCTTCTTCTTCTTAGGTGGTCTTCCTCTATTTCCTCCTGGCATGGCTTCCACTCAGAGGTGGAGAGGTTAGAGAGAAAAATTTGATTTGAATTCAAGCTTTCGTCCCATATTAGTTGGAACACTTTCCATATATGGTTATCCTATAGTAATTGCAACACTTCTATTTTAGACGTGGATGCATCAATATTTTATTATATATCATCCAGCTAACATATACTCCACTCATTCATTGATTTATATAAAAAATAATAAAATATTACTCTCTACTATATTAACTTCCTAAAAGTATCACATAACTTTCTATCACATCAACTTTTACAATAAATTAATATAACCTACACTTGTTCTATTAACTTCCTAAAACTATGTGCACAAGCTATTGTTCCCATTAATATGAAGCTGAGGAAGTATTTAGTATTTTCATACTTACTTATGTGCTTGTATAAATAGAGTGTCGAAAATCAGATATGATAGTAAGGTGCCATTAACAATATCATTATTGATATGAACCTAATTTATATTTAGATTATACCTTTGTTATAATGAAATTGTATTGAAACTAATATTATTCTATAACAGATTGATCTATCGGAGGTGAGTTCATGGGATTTGCATGAACAATTGGTTACAATGGGGTTGAAGTTTAAATACGTCAATTGACAAAGAAAAAACAAAACCTAATAGGTATGTTTGTTTATTTATCATCTTCGTGTAATCATATTAGTTCACATGTGTGTAATAGAACCATGTTGTATGAATACATAAAAAAATCTAAATTATTCTAGTTAGTTACAAAATTTATCATAATACTTCCTCCGTTTTTTATTAATTGACCTGTTTCTTTTATCACGTTTGCCAATGCGTGATTTCAATCACTTTTATCTTGGAAAATTAATTAGTAAAAATTATAAAAATATGATATTTTGAAAATATATAATGAGACGAATCTAACAAGACCCCACATGACTATATTTTCTCTTACGTATAAATCACAAAAGATAGTCAAAGTAGATTATGTGAATAGTGTCAAAAGTCAAAACGTGTCAACTAAAAAAAAACGGAGGAAGTATATGATTAAGTGAGGAACACACTTTAACTCATATAAGAAAAATTGTTAGATAAAATTAAAAACAAGTTTTGATGACTATGTTGCTTTATATGCCTATCTTAAAAAGACTGCATATAAATAAAAAATTATATGGCTAGGTCTTAAATACATGGGATTTGACGGCTATACTAAACACGATATTGCATAATTTTACTACATATCTTATGTAATATGTGTTGGCTGTCTAGGGAATTTGTAACCTTAGATGAAGAGTAATGACAAAAAAATCTTACTATTTAAACAGTATAAAGATATAACATTATATTATTGCATTTATCTTACGCGCGTTGACCGTCGAGGGAATTGGTGAACCTAGTTGGGGACCTATGCAAAGCAAAATACTGATTTATTTTATTTCATTTAACTTACATGATGCGTGGGCCATCTAGGAAAGTTATGACCCTAGATGGGGCGAAATCACAAAACAGTTATTGCTTTATTCATATATCATTTACCTTACATGCTCTGCATGGGCTGTCTAGGGAAGTGATAACCCACGATGGGGCGCAATCACAAAACAAATACTTATTATTACAATTTGTGGTTACGAAAACTTCACATATCGAACGTGGTCTGTTAGGCCGTCTAGAGAAGTTATCACTGTAGATAGGGCGCAATCACAAAATAAATACTGCTTTAATAAAATTCATTTATCTTACATCTTCTTGCGCCGTCTAGGAAAGTGATGACCCTAAATGTGGCGCAATCACAACACAATTTCTTAATGTAATATTGTCGATATAGTACATTGTTTTATTGGATTTATCTTCCGTTCTCTATATTAGCCAACTAAGAAGTTGTGACCTTCGATGGGGATCAATCACAAAAAAAACTTTAATAAAAATATATAAAACACGTAGCCGACTCATGAATTTAACTTAAAATAATCATTTAATTATTTTTTTTCGTGCTCTACGTAGGTCGTCTAGCGAAGTGACGACCCTAGATGGGGCAAAATCACAAAACGAATATTGCTTTATTTTATTCGTTTATCTTACGTGCTCTTCTTGGGCCGTCTAGGGAATTAATGACCCTAATGTGGCACAATCACAAAGCAAATTCTCAATGTAACAGTATTGAGATAGTACATTGTTTATTGGATTTATCTTCCGATATCTATGTTAGCCAACTAAGAAATTGTGACCCTAGATGGGGATCGATCATAAAGAAACTTCTTAATCACAACATATTAAATATTTAGCCGACTCATGAATCTAACTTAAACTAATCAATTTATATTTATTATTTTTATACCTACTTAAGTGCTTATATAAGTCGGATGTCGAAAATTAGATATAATGCCATTAACAATATCATTATTGATATTAACCTAATTTATATTTAGATTATGCAATTGTTATATTGACATTATATGAAAATGATATTTTCCTTGAATTGGTTTGATTTATGTGAGGTGAGTTTACGATATTTGGGCGAACAATTGTTAACTATGGCCTTGAAGTTTAAACGGGCCAATTTACAAATAAACAAGAAAATCTAATAGGTATATTTTTTATTTATCATTTTCTTTTAATCATATTAGTGCACATATGTGTGATAAAATCATGTTGTATGAATATATTAAATATGTTATTTTTTCTAGTTAATTACTAAATTTGTCATAATATATGATTAAATAAGAAACGCACTTAAGCTCATAAAAAAATTGTAAGATAATTTTTTTAAATGAAGACGTTGAGCTAATCAAATTTATTTGAAAAAGATGAAAACAACATAAACTAATATGACATATAACTTAATTCATTCATATAGTATGTTTTAGATACATTAGTCATTATTTTTTATTATTTTTTCATCTAAAACAAAAGCCAAAACACCAAATACATTAGAGACCCTTTATTTCCTAAAATAAGTCCAAAGCCAAAAGAAACCCATATTTCTTCCCCTACCGTCATAAACTCTTCATCTCCCTCATATTCTCTCATCTCCATTAACGACAATTAGAGGGCATGCATGGTTGATTTCCTTGGCGCGCAAGCACTTGTTAAGCACAAAAATTATCTCATCTTCAATGGGTGGTTATTCAGTTGCAAATGGGCTATTAATTTCATCTTAATCTTCGAACTCAAGCGTTTGTATCATCTAAAAGGTAATAGTTAGCTCTCTCAATCAATTGTTGCTCATTAGTAAAAACTAACAATGTCCTTATTGTCAAACTTTATTTTCCAAATCAATGTGGAATTTATTGACAATAAATTTATATATGATAATTCTTTCTGTTTCTGTTTTGCATTGTTCTTGGTTTTGGAGCATAAATCTCGTCTTGCATGCAACTAATTTTCATAAAGTAAGTAATTCTCACAAAGTATGTTATTTCAATTTCGTTAATTCTAATTCTTTGTATAATGCAGGGGATTGATTTGAAAAAATTGATTAAATATGGCACACTATATGAATATATATTGATATCAAACAATTTGATATCTGACAATACGGATGTCATTCACTATAGATTGATCCATACTTCCAATACATGATTAGTGAAAGACATAGTTTCCAATTCGTTTAGTTTCCAATTCTAATCATTTGTACAATTAGTGCACTGGATTGGTTTGCAGAAAGTAATGAAAATCACTCGATTAAATATGGCACATTATATAATTGGAATAATCTATAGTGAAAGACATCTGTGTCCAATTCGTTTAGTACTAAAATCCATATTTAAGGATTCTCGTACGAAGAATTATTGGCTATTTATTTCTTAATGGGAGGGTGCTAAGGGTGTTGAATTGTGATGCTTTCAGAGGGGTCTATCTTGTACATTAAACTCCTTGATTAAAACATTAGCGAGCACTAATGTGGAGCGAGCTTCTTTCTGGCTGCTTCACCATTGAACACAAACAGTAGTGAACACTAATGTACATTACACTCCTGCACTTACTATTGTATTGTAGTAGCTATAAAGTTCATATACTGACACTGGCCTTTCTTCTTGATCAATCATGAGCACAATTTGGATGATGTATGTCTTCTATCAACGGTTGCTCTTGTGATGTACATATGGAATGTAGAGTATCCCTCGAGCAAAGGTATGTAATGTCTTTATCCTACAATGTAAACTACCCCGCCAATTTTAAATAAGACACTAACCAAACTTTGTGTAATAAAATAAAACAAATGAAGAGGGGGTATAATATAGTTGACTCTACTTGATACTATGGCTGGTCTATTATGTTAAACTTTGAGTTGCTCTTTTGTTCATAAGACTGCGCTGGTATTATGAAAATAGTACTTTATGATGTTCTTATGTTGATTATAATATGTTTGTAACTCTTGTTGGTGGTTGTTGGTGATTAAGACTGCGTAGCTAGTTAAAACTTGTTTGTACAAGATCAAAGTTAGTTTGGATAAGCTAGAGAAACCATGATCTTATACTTACGGGTTCTAATTGTGGATGTATTACTTTCATGATGAGTTATTTTTGTAGTTGGGGAGTAGGACATAGTTCTTTTGAGTTAAGGTCATCTGAACATTATTGCACTGAATTGATGAATATAAATTGATTGAAGTAAACTTAAAAGATCAGTCAACTTAATACCTTATTTGGTTGTTTTTCTCACATACACGATATTTTATACACTTATTTAACCAATACTTAATACTATTGTTTCATATTTTACACTCATTTTCTTAACATGTATGCTAAAAAGAACTTGAGTCAAATAAAAAGAAAGAGGCGAACTTTGAATTACCTTATTGTGAATTAATTTAAGTTCGAGCTAAATAAAATAAAAAAATTCCTTATATGTTTGTCAACTAACACCATTTCAATAGAATTTACTTCCGAAGGGCTAATTTTTTCGTTCCTTTCCCAAACGCGCACTATTCGAACCCTAATGGTGCAAACTTTCTTCCGTTTGGTTATGTCACTGATATTTTAAGTTGGCATTGACGATCCATTGTTTTTTTTTTAAATTTTGATAGAACTTAAAATTGGTTTTGGTAAAGTGACGAGTTGTAAAGCAGAAATGTAAAAACACTAAGCCTATTTATACATTACATAAAGTAGTCCATGTTCTAACCTAAATTTCCATGAACTAAAATTTTATATCTTGCCATAATCTTTTGATTTTCTTAAGGTGAATCAAATATATTTATTTACATTGTTAGTATATATTTATACGGAAAATTACAAAAGTTATAGGTGTATTGCATAATTTGCCAAAGTTGACAGAATTTTCGATTTCAGGGAAAATCCGGATTTCTATATTGGTGCAATAATTTGGATATTAGTTTAACCAAAGGTAAATTTCTTCACTAAGTGCATCTAAACTTGAATAGTTTCCATAATCTTAGGTAAGTGGATATCAAATATATTTAAAATATTTTCTTCAAAGTTGAATCAAATATATAATTTTTTTCTTACCATGATCTTTTGATTTTCTTACTATCCTGTAAATGATCTTTTGATTCACTATGTGCATCTAAATTGAATCAATATGTTCAGTCTGACGATTTATCAAAAAGATTGCATAATGGGCTTCTAAATTAAACACTCTTAGGATATTTTGTTGACCAAAAATTCTGCTCAATTTTGAATTATAAATGAAAATTTAATTATTCACCTATATTTCGTTTCAAAAAGGTCAATTAAATACATATAGATATCATTTATAGTATATATTATTACGGAATATGTAGAGATATAGTAAAGATGTGGATGCTTACCAAAGTTATAGGTGTATTGAATAAATTGGCAAATTTAACAGGATTTTTAATTTTTGGAAAAAATTCGATTTCTTAATTGCCAAATATAGATCATCAATCAATTTAACCATATGTATATTTCTTCACTAAGTGGATCTTATATTGAAGAAGTTTCCTTAATCTTAGTCAATATATCACGACTTCCATATTCGTTTCGCATTCAATTGCTTTATGTTTGCACGATTTTTAAGAATAAAATCAGTCACCAATTTTTAATGTGTCTGCATTACAAGTCATAAAATCGCTTCGACATAATATTAATTTGATAGGAATGTGCCAAATTATATTATTTATCTATATTTATATGGAATATAAAACCTATACTTCGCTGAAAACTGAAAACTAATATATACCAAAGTAAATAAGTGGATACTTACCAAATCTATAGATGTAGTGAATAAATTACCAAAGTTCGTTGTAGGAATTTAGTTTATCCCAAAGTCCGAATTTTGAATTGCAAACTAAATGGGATAATAATTTAACCATAGTTAATTTCCTTTACTAAAATTGAAGCAAATAAATCAACATTTTTTAATATCGAATAAGTTTCCTTAATATTATTATGACTTTCCATATTCGTTTCTCATTCAATTTCTTATTGAAAAACGATTGTAATGAATAAAATGAGTCATGATAATTTTAATGTGTCTAAGTTAAATTTAGTTTAATATTTATACTTTATATGATATAAAACAAAATGCAAGTAAATAATAAGGAGCCCAATATAATTTGTTGGGCTAAATAATACCAGCTCATTTCTTTACTTAAATAATATTTAACAAGTTTTTAGATCATTTGCAATGTATAAATTACCTTGCCGAATTAAAATCTATATATAAAGCAAACATAAGAAATATATATTCGGACACAAACTTACTCAAAGTCTAGAATTCCAATATTTATAATCAAGTAGACAGGATGTTGGTAGTATTTCTTCATATTATGGGCTAAATAATATTGTAATTAGTTACTTGCCTAGATTAATTATTTTCTTTCCATTATATATTACAATATTAGTTACTTGTATAACATCAGATATGATAGCAATATGCCATTAGTAATATCACTATTGATATGAATAGTTACTTGCCAGAATGTAATTAATCTAGGCAAGTAAATAGGGTGTCGAAAATCAGATATGATAGCAATGTGCCATTAACAATATCACTATTGATATTAACCGAATTTATATTGATATTAACCGAATTTATATTTAGATTATACCTTTGTGATATTGACATTATATTGAAACTAATATTATTCTTGAACGAATTTCATTTATGCGAGTTGAGTTCATGAATTTCCGAAAGGGCTTGAAGTTTCAACATTTTAATTTACACATAAACTACAAAACATAAGTATGTTTTTTATTTATGATTTTCTTATAATCATATTAGTTCACATATGTGCAAGAGAACCATGTTGTATGAGTATATGAAAATTTTTATTTTTTCTAGTTAGTTATTGAATTTGTCATAATATATGATTAAGTAACGAACACACTTACACTCATATAGGAAATTGTACGATAAAAGAAAAAAGAACAAACCGGCTTTGAATGACTATGTTCCTTTATATGTCTATCTAAAAAAGACGGCATATAAATTAAAAATTATATGGTTAGGTCTTAAATACATGGGATTGTAACTACTGTACTAAACACGATATTACATAATTTTATTACATATGTTATGTAATATGTGTGCGCTGTCTAGGCAATTGGTAACCCTAAATGAAGTGTAAGTTATGTAATATGTGTGTGCTGTCTAGGCAATTGGTAACCCTAAATGAAGTGTAATAATAAAGAACATTCTTATGATTATAAAGGGTGAAGATATAACATCATATTACTGCATTTATCATACGTGCTACGTGTGCGCCATCCAGGGAATTGGTTACCCTAGGTGGGATGCTTTGACAAAGCCAAACATTGTTTTATTTTATTTTATTTATCTTACGTGCTCTATGTGAACCGACAAAAAAAGTTATGACCCAAGATGGGGCGAAATAACAAAACAAGAATTGCTTTATTTTTATTTCATTTACCTTCGTGTTCTGCGTGTGCCCTCTAGGGAGTAATGACCCTAGATGGGGCGCAATGATCGAGTGTAAGTTGCTCAAGTTTCAGGGGAAGGAGTTTCTTCTTGGCAGTCCACCCCATCCCGTTTAAAGAAACCTACTTTTTCTTTGTTTTCTGACAAAATCAACAAAGCTTAAGCGGTCACGACAACATTAGGATCAAAAGATGGTTGATGAAACAGCTAACAGGGAATGGCCACCTGCAACAATGGAAACACAAAACATACTTATTATACCAATTTATGGGTAAGACAACTTCTCACATCTTACGTGTTCTGCGTAGGCCATCTAGAAATGTGATGAGCCTAAATTTGGCACAATGACACAGAAATTTATCAATGTAACACTGTTTAGATACTACATTGTTTTATTGGATTTATCTTCCATTCTGTTAGCCATCTAGGAAAGTTTTGGCACTAGATGGGGACCAATAACAAATAAACTTCTTAATAATAATATATTAAATATTTATTCGACTCATGAATTTAACTTAAACTAATAAATCTAATTATTAATTATTTTCATGCCCACTTACGTACCTATATAAATAGGGTGTTTACAATCAGATTTGATAGTAATGTGCCATCATTAACCATACCACTATTGTTTTTAACCTAATTCATTTTAAGATTATACCTTTGTTATATCGACATTCTATTGAAAATAATATTATGTCGTAAGGGTTTGATTTATGTGAGTGAGTTTCACGGGATTTGCATTAGCAATTGTTAACAAAGGGCATGAACTTTAAACGAGTATGTTTTTTATTTATCATTTTCTTATAATCACATTAGTTCACATATGTGTAATAGAACCATGCTGTATGAGTATATAAAAAATCTAATCAATCACAAAGAAATTACTGAATAACAATATATTAAATATTTAGCAGACTCGTTAATTTAACTTAAACCAATCAATTTTATTTTTTATTGTTTTCAGGCCTACTTACGTGGTTGTATTGTGTCAAAAATCATACTGCCTCCATTCTTTATTAATTACTACATATAGAGTTTTACGTCTCTCAATGCACAGCTTTGAATACTAATAACTCTAATTATACTCAAGTAAAAATTATAAAAAGTTAATTTTAATAAAGTATGTATCGAAACGAATCTAACAAGATCCCACATGACTATGTTTATCCTTGTACGTATATCATTATAGTTGATTCAAGGGAGATGGATGAATAGTGTAAAAAGAGAAATGTAGTGATTAAAAAAGAACAGAGGAAGTATATGATAGTAAGGTGCCATCAACAATATCACTATTAATATTAACCTAATTTATATATAGAATTTACCTTTGTTATATCGAAATTTTGTTGAAAATAATATTATTCTTAAACTGATTTGATTTATGCGAGGTGAGTTCATGGGAGAGTTCAGGGGATTGGCGTGAGTAGCTGTTAACAAAGGGCTTGAAATTTAGAGATGTCGATTTACACAGATATGACAAACTCTAATAGGTACTCCCTCCGTCCCATATTAGTTGATACAGTTTGACTGGCGCAGAGTTTTAGTAATGTTATTTGACTTGTTTATTTTATTGTGAGTAGATAGTTGTTGGTATTATTTAAGTTCATAAAGTACAATGTGGTACAAATGTGGGCCATGAGTATATTGCAAAAGTAAAATAAAAAGCTAAAAGATAGAGAATGCAAAAGCTAAAAATTATATTTTAAGTGTAGGACCATGCCATTTTTAGAAGTGTATCAAGTAATAAGGGACGGACGCATATGGAAAGTGTATCAAGTAATATGGAACGGAGGAAATATATTTTATTTATCATATTCTTGTAATCATATTAGTTAACATATGCGTAATAGAACCATGTTGTATGAGTATATAAAAATCTTATTTTTTCTAGTTAGTTACCAATTTGTCATAATATATGATTAAGTAATAACAGACTAAAACTCATATAGGAAAAGTTTTAAGATATAACAAAAAAACAACCTTTTAATGACTATTTTGTTTTATATGTCTATCTAAAAAAGACCCCGTATAAATGAAAAAAATATATGGGTAGGCCTTATATTCATGGGACTTTAACTACGGTGTTATATATGATATTACATAATATTACTACATATCTTATGTAATATTTGCAGGCTACTAGGGAATTTATAAACCTAAATGAAGCTTAATGACAAAAAACATTTTTTTATTATTTTAAGAGTGTGAAGGTATAACATTATATTACTGTATTTATCTTACGTGCTACGCGTGGACAGTCTACGGTAATGATGATCCTAGATGGTGCGCAATCACAAAATAAATACTTATTATAACAATTTATTGGTACGACAAATTCACATATCTTACGTGCTCTGCCTACGTCGTCAAGGGAAGTTATGACCCTAGATGGGGCGCGATCTCAAAATAAATACTGCTTTATTTTATTTTATTTTATTTATCTTACATCTTCTTGCGCTATCTAGGGAGGTGATGACCCTAAAAATCGCGCAATCACAAAGCAATTTCTCAATGTAACACTGTTGAGATATGTCATTTTTATTGGATTTATCTTTCGTTCTCTATGTTAGCCAACTAGGATACTATGACCCTAGCCAATATATTAAATTTTTTTTTTTGAAAGGACAATATATTAAATATTTAGCCGACTCATGAATTAAAGTTGAACTAATCGATTTAATTATTTATTCCTTTCATGCCTACTTACGTGCTTCTATAAATAGGGTGCTGAAAATTAGATATGATAGGAATGTGCCATAATAATATCGTTATTGATATTAACCTAATTTATATTTAGATTATACATTTGTTATATTGTCATTATATTGAAAATAATATTATTATTGAATTGGTTTGATTTATGTCAGGTGAGTTCACGGGAATTGCGCGAACAATTGTTAATAATGTCCATAAAGTTGAAACCGGTCTATTTGCAAAGAAACAACAAAACCTAATAGGTATGTTTTTTATTTATCATTTTCTTATCATCATATTACTTCACATATGTGTAATAAAACCATGTTGTATGAGTATATAAAAAATGTTGTTTTTTCTATAGTTAGTTACAAAATTGGTCATATATATGTTTAAATAAGAAAAACACTTACACTCATATAGAAAAAGTTGCAAGATAAAATGAAAAACAAGCTTTTAATGACTATGTTGCTTTATATGTCTATCTAAAAAGACTGCCTATAAATTAAAAGGTTATATGGGTAGGTCTTAATACACGGGATTGTTAGTGGTATACAAAACACGATATTGCATAATTTTACAACATATGTTATGTACTATGTGTGGGCTGTTTCACGAATTGGTAACCCTAGATGAAGCGTAATGACAAATTTTTTTTATGATTATAACTATGTGAAATTTAACATTATATTTCTGTATTTATGATGCCTGCTACGCGTGGGACTTCTAGGGAATTGGTGACCCTTGTTGGCCCTCTATCACAAAGGCAAATATTGTTTTATTTGATTTCATTTATCTTATGTGCTATACGTGAACCGTCTAGCAAAATTATAACCCTAGATGGGGCTAAATCACAAAACAAGAATTGTTTTATATTTATTTCATTTACCTTCGTGTTCTACGTGGTCTGTCTAGGGAAGTGATGACCCAGATGGGGCGCAATCACGAAACAAATACATATTATACCAATTTGTGGGTAAGACAACTTCACATGTATAACATGCTCTACGTAGGCCATCTAGGAAAGTGATGAACCTAAATGTGGTGTAATCACAAAGCAATTTCTCAATTTAACACTGTTGAGATACTACAATGTTTTATTGGATTTATGTTCTGTTCTTTATGTTAGCCAACTAGGGAAGTCATGACACTAGATGGAGATCAATAACAAATAAGCTTCTTAACAATATATTAAATATTTATTTGACTAATTAATTTAATTTAAACTAATCAATTTAATTATTTATTATTTTCATGCCAACTTAAGTGCTTATATAAATGGTGTATAAAATCATATATGATAGTAATATGCCATTAACCATATCACTATTGATATTAACCTATTAATTTACATTTATATCATATCTTTGTTATATCGACATCACATTGAAAATAATATTACTATTGTTACCAAAGGGCTTGAAATTGTTACCACAGGGTTTGATTTATGTAAGGTGAGGTCATGGGATTTTCGTGAACAATTGTTACTAAAGGGCTTGAAATTTAAACGGGTCAATTGACACAAAAATACAAAAACCTAATAGGATTATTTTATATTTATCATTTTCTTATAATTGTGTTAGTTCACATATGTGTAATAGAACCATGTTTGATGAGTATATAAAATTTTTTATTTTTTCTGGTTAGTGATAAAATTTGTCATAATATATGATTAAGTGAAGAACACATTTACGTTCCATTAGGAAAAGTTGTAAGATAAAAATAAAAAACAAGCTTTTAAGTATTTTTTAAATATGTTAATTATGAGTATATAAAAAATATTATTTTTTCTAGTTAGTTACAAAATTTGTCATAGTATATGATTAATTAAAGAACACATTTACATTCATATAGGAAAAGTTGTAAGATAAAACAAAAAACAAGCTTTTAATGACTATGTTGCTTTATATGTTTATCTAAAAAACACCGCCTATAAATAAAAAGTTATATGGGTAGATCTTAAATACATGGGATTGTAAGTAATATACATACCAAACATGATATTACATATTTTTACTACATATCTTATGTAATATGTATGGGTTGTCTAGAGAATTGGTAACCCTAGATGAAGCATAAGGACAAAGAAAATTACGATGATTATAACAACGTGAAAATATAACATTATATTGCTGCATTTATATTATGTGTTCCGCGGGCCGTCTTGAAAATTGGTGACCCCAGTAGAGGCGCTATGACAAAGAAAAATATTGTTTTAAGTTGTTTATCTACGTGCTCTACTTGGGCCGTCTAGGAAATTTATGACCCTAGACGGAACGAAATCAATAAACAAGTATTGCTTTGTTTTTATTTCATTACGTTACGTGCTCTGCGTAGGCCGTCTAGGGAAGTTATGATACTACATTGTTTCAAAGGATTTATCTTCCGTTCTCTATGTTAGCCAACTAGAAAGGTTGTGACCTTAGATGGTGATATATCACAAAGAAATAACAATACATTAAATATTTAGCCGACTCATAAATTTAACTTAAATTAATCAATTTAATTATTTATTATTTTCATGTCTACTTACGTGCTTGTTTAAATGGGGTGTCTAATGTCAGATATGATAGTAATGTTCCATTAACAATATCTTTATTGATATTAGTTCACATATTTACATTCATATAGGAAAAGTTGTAAGATAAAACAAAAAACAAGCTTTTAATGATTATGTTGCTTTATATGTTTATCTAAAAAACACCGCCTATAAATAAAAAGTTATATGGGTAGATCTTAAATACATGGGATTGTAAGTAATATACATACCAAACATGATATTACATATTTTTACTACATATCTTATGTAATATGTATGGGTTGTCTAGAGAATTGTTAACCCTAGATGAAGCATAATGACAAAGAAAATTATGATGATTATAACAACGTGAAAATATAACATTATATTGCTGCATTTATATATTGTAAGTAAATATGCGTGGGATGTTTAGGGCATTGGTAACCCTAGATGAAACGTAATGACAAAGAAAATTCCTATGATTATAACATGTGAAAATATAATATTATATTGTTGTACTTATCTTACGTGTTACGTGTGGGCTGTCTAGGGAATTGGTTATAGTTGGGCGCTATGACAAAGTCAAATACTGTTTTATTTTATCTTATTTTATTTATATTACGTGTTGTGTGTAGGCCGTCTAGGGAAGTTACGACCCTAAATGGGGCGAAATCACAAAAAAATTCTTGTTTTTTTAAATTTCATTTACCTTACTGCTCTGCATGGGCCGTCTTGGGAAGCGATGACCCTCGGTAGAGCGCAATCACAAAACAAATACTCCCTCCGTCGCACAATAAACTTCCCATTTTTACAATCCTCACAATTTAAGAAAAGTAGTTGGTGATGGGTCCTTAGTGATTCTTTTAATAATCAATTACCATTTTTGTTGATTTTTAAAAGTATTGATTTTTTTTCTAATAACATAAGGTGTGGTCCCATGTGTAAAAGTAAGTTATTTCATCATGGGGACCCTACCACTTTGAGAAATGAGAATTTTATTTGGTAGATTCATTTAGAGAGAAATGAGAAGTTTATTAAGGGAAAGAGGGAGTATATATTATAAGAATTTATGGGTACGACAACTTCACATATCTTACGTGCTCTGCATGAGCTGTTTAGAGAAGTTATGACGACCCTAAACGGGAAGAAATTATTTTATTCATTTATCGTGCATGCTCTCTACTTGGGCCGTCTAGGGATATGATGACCCTAGATGTGGCGCAACAACAAGAAAATTCTCGGTGTAACACTGTTGAGATACTATATTGTTTTATTGAATTTATCTTCTGTTCTCTATGTTAGCCAACTATAAATGTTGTGACCCTAGATGAGGATCAATGACAAAAAAAACTTCTTCATAACAATATATTAAATATTTTGTCGACTCATAAGTTTAACATAAGCTAATCAATTTAAGTTATTTTTATTTTCATGCCTATTTACGCATGCTTGTATAAGTCGGGTTTCTAAAATTAGATATAATAGTAATGTGCTATTAAAAATATCACTATTGATAGTAACCTAATTTATATTTAGATTATACCTTTGTTATATTAAAACTAATATTTTTCTTGAACGAGTTTGATTTATGTGAACAATGGGCTTGAAGTTTAAACGGGTCAATTTACAAAGAAACAACAAAACCTAATAGGTATGTTTTACAAACATGATATAACATAACTTTACTACATATCTTATTGAAAAATTGACTGCAATAATCCCAACTATGACCAATAATTTCAACTAAGTTATTCTACAATAATCCAAACTATTAGGAGTACCTTTCTCAAAATAATTTAAACTCTTAATTCTACTATGTATAGCAGTCCCAAAATGGATCAATGTAGGAAAGAAAAATAAAGTTTGGATTATTTTGGAAAGGTAACCTTAATATATAGTTTAAATTATTATATAACTCATAGTTGAGATTATTTTGAGCGGAACGGTCATAATTCGGATTATTCATGTCAATTTTTATATGTGTGGCATGTCTATGGACTTGGTAACCTTAGATGAAGCGTATTAACAAAAGTTATTATTATTATAACAATGTGAATATATAACATTATATTGCTGCCTTTATCTTACGTGCTACGCGTAGGCTGTCTAAGAATTGGTGACCCTAGTTGGAGCGCAATCACAAAGCAAGTATTGCTTTATTTTTATTAACCGACTCATGAATTTTATTTAAACTAATCAATTTAATTATTTATTAATTATTTTCATGCCTACTTACGTGCTTTAATAAATCGAGTGTGAAAAATTAGATATAATAGTAATATGTCATTAACAATATTACTATTGATATTAACCTAGTTTATGTTTAGATTATACCTTTGTTACATTGAAACTAATATTATTCTTGAACGAGTTTGGTTTATGTGAGCTGAGTTCACGGGATTTATGTGAACAATGGGCTTGAAGTTAAATGGGCCAATTTACAAAGAAATAACAAAACCTGATAGGTATATATTTTCTTAATAGGTATCTTACACACGACGTGTGCGCCGTTTAAGAATTGGTGACCCTAGTTGGGGTGCTATCACCAAGACATATACTAATTTATTTTATTTCATTTATCTTTTGTGCTCTGCGTGGCTGCGTGGGTGATCTATGGAAGTTATGAACCTTGTTTGGGCACAATCACAAAAAGAATACCGCTTTTTTATTTCAATCATCTTACGTGTTCTGTGTGGGCCATCTAGGGAAGTTATGAACCTAGATGGGGCGCAATCACAAAACAAATACTTCTTTATTTTATTTTACTTATCTTAACTACTCTTCATGGGCCGTATAGGAAAGTGATGGTCTTAAATGGGGCGCAATCACAAAATAAATATTATGACAGTTTGTTGATACGATGACTTCACATATCTTACGTGCTTTGCGTGGACTGTCTAAGGAAGTGGTGACCCTAGATTGGCACAATCACAAAGAAACTTCTCATTTTAATAGTTTGCAAATACGATATTTTTTTACTACTACATACGTGTTATACCTGTGCCGTCTAAGGAAGTGGTGATATTCGATGGCGCACAATCACAATAAAATTTTCATTACACCACTGTAAGAATACCGCATTATCATAATTCATGTATCTTACGTTCGCTGCTAGCTGTCGAGGGAAGTAGTGGCCTTAGATCAGTTGCAATGAAAAAAAGTAAATTCTCATTATAATAGTGTGCATATAATAGACGTTCTAAATGCATGTATTTTACGTGCTCTGTGTGGGCCGTCTAAGCAATTAGTGACCATAGATGGAGCACAATCACAAAGAAACTTATCAATACCAATATATTAAATATTTAGCCAACTCTTGAATTCAACTTTAATCAATTTAAATATTTATTATTTTCATGCCTACTTACGAGCTTTTATAAATAGGGTGTCAATTTAAATAAGATATGGCAGTAATGTGTCATTAGTAATGTCACTATTGATATTAACCGAATTTATAGTTAAGTTATACCTTTGTCATAGTGACATTATATTAAAACTAATATTATTCTTTAACGGGTTTGATATATGTGAGGTAGATCACAGGATTTGCGTGACAATTGTCAACAATGAGCTTGAAGTTTATACGGGTCAATTTACAAAAAAATAACATAAGGTATATTTTCTATTTATCATGTTCTTATAATTCTATTAGTTCACGTATGGGTAAGTGAACAAAAATAAGTGAGAGTTTGTTAGGTTGATGAATAACCCATCCTCAAACCATGAACGGTATAATACACGGAAATGGTAAATTAGTCCTTTAACTTTGCCCAAACGTGAGATTTGCCCCCTTAACTTCTAACTGTGCTATTTAAACCCCATAACTTTAGCAAAAGGTGAGATTAACAATCTCGAAATATATAGTCAGATTCAACAATACATTTCAGACAACTTTAACTGAACTCAAATATGAAAATCAAAAATATAATCAAAATATGTCAAAACCAATTGGAGTACAAGAGAAAGAGAGAAGGACATATGAATTTAAGCTCTGATAGTGACGCTTTGATGTCAGAATTTCGGACCTTAACCAAACTTCAATCTCACACTCCTCGAATGTGTGCTAGGACTCCATCCAAAGGTTGTCTTCTACTCAAACTCAAACACCCCTAAATTGGGTCGATTTATCACTCTAATTTCTCAGTATAATTTTATGGGAATTGCTTGCATAACTGCTTTTCCACCTCCAATTGGGTATTTTTACCCAATTTCGCCGCCCATTTTGATTGATTCAGCCAATTATAAAAAAGAATTCACCACCAAGAAATCTATTTCAGCCGACATTCTTTGTTTATCTTCTGTGTTGGGCTTGAATTGCGGTTGGTGGATGGATGTTACTATTGGTTGCATTTTGAGGAGGAAGAAGGTTATTGGATGAGAAAGAGGGATTGACTCATGTAGTTGCACCGCCATTGAAACATTTTTCTCAGTTTTTCTTCTATTGCTCTTCTACTCACTTCTTTATCTAATGAAATTTGGGCTTAAACCCTTATCATTTTTTGCGTGGGTTCTTGTCTAATGAATCAAGTGGCTGCTTGCTGGTTAGTACAAATGGGCCTACATGTTTCAAATATAAATGCAATTAAGATATATGGGGCTGCAAGTGTGTAACATAATTTTGACCAAGTAAGACTCTAAATTAGCTCTTGGTTTCTTCTAAGAAGTTGTAGGTCTCGATCTCAACTTTCTGTAGCCACTTAAATCCTCTCGTTTCGACTTTGTATGAATGAGTTATGTCCATAATACTATACCAGTCCTGCGCAACTAATAATGCATGTATTTAGTTATCGCTCAATAATCAATATAGAGACAAATTTAATAATTTGCGCTCTAAAGTATTGAACACACAATTGAATCCAAAATATTACAAAAGTACAACAGTTAGCCCATAAAACTCATTTGACAAAACCATAAATGTTATATTAGAGGGATAAAATTTGTATAAATAAGCAATTATCATTAAGCCAATTAAGAGAATGATAAACACAACCTTTACGATTGTTTATATGAGTCTAAAAAAGGAAAATATTAATAAAATCTATTCACGTGTGATCGTGATATAAAATCCCAATTGAATACCATTTCAGGCAATATTTCATCATTTAATAAATAAATAGTTCACGTTTGAATATTACTTTGGATATTTAATGTTTCATCCTTCAAATAATAAATACAATAACATAATAATCATGCTCTCTGTCCCAGAAAGCTTTATACACTTGATCGAGCACATATATTTTTATATGATAAGTTGTTATTTGGTCATCAATTATATTTTATTAAAAATGTAGTTGTGATAGGAGTGAGATAGTGTGGTATTATTTATTAGAAGATAGATAAAGTGGGTTCTAGAATGTTTGGGTGAGTTGGATTTATATATTAAAATAATGAGTGGAAGGATAGGTGGTTAGCTTCGGTAATGAAAATAATGTAGTTTGTGTTCCATTAGTAAAGGTAGATATAATAAAATATTAGTGGGTCATGTCCAAAAATAGAAGTGTATAGAGTTTTCTCGGATGAAGGAAAAAGGAAAGTGTATAGAACTTTATGAGACGAAGGGAGTATACAATAAGGTGTGCAAATACGAAGTACTACAATTGGCGAACCTAGATGACGTGCGATCAAAAAGAAAATTGTTAATATAAGAGTGCTAATATGACATTACTTAACTAAATGTAACTTACGTGCTCTGTGTTGGCCGTCTACGGAATTGATGACCCTAAATGCAATCGCAAATCAAATTATCATTATAATAGTGTGCGGATACAAAATTATCAAATTGCATGTTACTTGCTCTATCTGGGCCATCTAGGGAATCAGTGACCCTAGATGGAGCACAATCACAAAGCAAATTCTCATTATAATTGTGTGCAAATACAATATTATTTTATAGCATGTATCTTACGTGCTTTCTAGGGCCATCTTGGGAAATAGTAACCCTAGATGAAGCGCAATCAGAAAGTGAGTTCTCATTATAATAGTGTCCATATAATACTTTATCTAATTACATGTACTTTACATGCTTTGAGTTGGCCATTTGGAATTGTGACCTTAGATATATATATATACAAATTCTCATTATAAAATTATGTCGATAGTACATAATTTTACTACGTATATCTTATATGCTCTGCTTGGGCCAACTGGAGAAAAGGTGACCTTATATAAGGAACAACCACAAAGCAAATTATCAATGACAATATGTTAAATGCCTAGCCTATTGATATGCTTGTATATATAAAAATGAAAAATTTAGTAATAATGTGTCATTAGCAACATCACTATTGATATTAACCTAATTTTATCTAGAATTTACCTTATTATAAAATTTAATTTCGACATTATATTGAAACCAATATTATTCGTGAATGATTTTGATTTATTTGATTTGAGATCACGGGGTTTGTAAGTAGAACATTTATAATGGTTTTGAAGTTTATACGGGTTAATTTACAAAGAAAGAACAAAACTTAATAGGTATGTTTGTTTTCTTCATGCTCTTATGATCAGACTGGTTTTAGATATGAGTAATGCTTTCATGCTGTCTTAAGTATATACAAATTTAACGATATGCCTTATTTATTTTCTTTCTATTTACATAAAAAATCAAATTATATGATTAAGTAATTAACTAACTTGTACTCATATAATTAATGTTGTATGATTAAAAAAATCTTCAAATGACTTTTTTTGCACTATATGTGCAAATCTAAAAATAGTGCATATAAATAAAACATACATATGAGGAGGTCTTAAATACATATAATTTAACTACAGTAGTAAAACATGATATTACATAATACTGCAAGTATCATATGTGGTCTATTTGGGCCTTCTAGGGAATTGGTGAACTTAGATGAAGTGCAATCACAAAGCAAATTTTCAACAATATGTGCAATATTAGAGAATACGACAACCATAATTATAATCATAATATGAACAATAAACCCTAAACAATCGTAATATAACCATTACTCGAATACAACACGTCACTCTATACGAGGTGTAACTACATAAAGATTGGAATGATGTCTAGTAAAGAATTCATCAGAAAGACCTTTTGTAATTCGAACACAAAGACCACCCTTATCAACCATCTCACGAACAAAATGATAGTCAACATCAGTATATGCGTTGTACAATGCTGAAGAAGATTAGCAGCAAGATAAACAGCAAGATAAACACGTTATCTTTGTACAAAGTCACATAACGAAGAGGAAAATAACCAATTGGCCATAGTCTCATTATTCGTATAGGCAACGACACTATAATCCACTTCATTGGAAAATTTAGACATACTAGTTTGCCAAAAGATAAAGTTTTTACCTAGCAAAACTGCATAGCCCTTCATAGAACGACCACCATCAGGACAGCTATACTAGTCTCCATCAAAGTGAGCAATGACAATCAAAGGCGAATTGTCACAATGAAGGAACAAACCATAATATGGAGTTCCCTATAGATACAAGAAAATTGTTTCATTGCGAGAAGGTAATTGTACATGGAGCATGCATAAACGATACACCATAGTAACACCATAAGCAATATCTCGATGAGTCATAATTAAATACTACAAGGCACCAACCATACTACGATGATATGGGATTGGCATGCAATTTTCCATCAAGAGACAAGATGACTTGAGAAACAATGGCTGGTGCATATGCTTAACAATATGTAAATGAAACTTGTTGAAAAGGTCAAAGACATTTTAGTTGTGAGAGAATTAAGCCAATAGAAGTACGCAAGACCTCAACACCAAAATAATGTAGATCTCCCAAATCCTTCACAACAAGCTGGAAAGAAAGACTAAATATGAATTTCTGAACAAGAGTAAGATCACTTCTTTGAGAACAATATCATCAAGATAGTGGAGTAAAATGAGTAAATGTCCCTAATATTTAAGAGTAAGCATAGATGTGCTATAATTGCTACATTTGAAACCAACAAAGAGAAGAAAATTATTGAAACTAGAGAATCGGTCTGGGGGAGCCTGTCTTAAACCATAATGGAAATTCAAAGGAGATAAACATACAAACATATATGAAGAGGATTAGAAGGATGAACAAAATCAGGAGGTTGTCTCATGTAAACCTCTTCATGCAGAAAGCTGTAAAGAAAAGCATTATTAACATCTAATTTACGAAGAGTTCATTTATGCGTAACAACTCAATTAATGAATAGGCGCGTAGTAGTGGGTCTGATCACATGACAATAGGTTTCAAAGTAATTAATACTTGCATGTTATTTGTCGCCAAAAATAACAAGTCGATGTAACTCCTGATGGCTTTACAGTGGTTCCTAGCAGAAAAGGGAAGTCTCCTGAATCTATTAGGCATGATCCCCAAACCTCTCATAATCCTGTGGCTAGATCTTTGTAGCTTATTGATAACAGATTTGTTACTCTCTTTGATGATACTTTTGACATTGACTGTCAAAAGCAAGGGATCTTGGATGAAGATATTCCCCCTGATATTAAATGAATTTCTCTTCATGGAACATTAGATTGTGTAATAAAGCCCTCAAGCAACAGGAAATCCTTAATTTCTTGTTGAGTAATAAGATTGATTATGGTGGTATTTTGGAAACTAGAGTGAAAGAGCATAAGGGAATTGCAATCCTAAAGGTGAAATTTAAAAGATTCTCTTTCTTTCACAACTATTCCCATCATTATAATGGTAGAATTTGGATTCTTTGGAATCCTAATACTGTCTCAGTGGATATTCTAGCTGTTGGTGATCAGTTTATTCATAGTTGTATTACCTGTTTAAAAACTCATGCTACATATGTTGTTACTATGATATATGCTTCAAACTCTGGTGCAGCCAGGGCTGCTCTTTGGGACTTCATCATCTCTACATCTCCTAAAACCACAGATCCATGGCTTCTGTTAGGGGATTTCAATGTTGTTCTTTCAAGTGCTGAAAATCTCAGTCAAAATCCTGTTTCTCAGCAGGATGTTGATGATTTCTCTAGTTGTGTTGCTTCTGCTGGACTTGCTGATCTTCCTAGCCTTGGGAATTTTTTCACTTGGACCAACCTCCAAGAGGGTGATGATGAAGTTTGGGCTAAACTTGATAGAGTTTTGGTTAATTCCGTTTGGTTCTCCTCTCATATTAATGCTACCACCACCTTTCCCAATCCTAGAGTTTCAGATCACTCTCCAGCTTTGGTGAGTATTAAATCCAATGTTCCAACTCCACCTAGGAGATTTAGATACCTTAACTGTTGGGGTTCTATTCCCCAAATGTTAAACATTGTTCATAAGCATTGTTCCTCTCCTCTTCTTGGCTCTCCTATTTTTACTCTCTTCCAAAAGCTTAAGCTCATTAAGCATGATCTGAAACTGTTACACACAAAAAGCTTCTCTAGCATTTCTATTAGAGTCTCAAACTGCAGACATGATCTAGCTCTTGCTCAGGATGCTCTTTCACAAGATCCTACAGACTGTGCTCTCTTGCAAGCATTGAAAAAGATCAAAACTCAACTCTTCAAGTTGGAAGAGGCTGAATTAAGTACTATTAGTCAAAGACTCAAAATTGCTGACATCCAGCTCAATGACACTAGTACTAAGCATTTCTATGCAAAGCTTGCTGAACAAAGAAGCTACTCTTATATTGGTCAAGTCAATGACTCTCAAGGTCAATGCTGCAGAGACAAAGCTTCAGTTGATCAGGCCTTTCTCTCCTATTATATTTCTCTTCTTGGTACCTCACAAGATGATATTTCACCTATCTATCCTGATGCTTTGCTTGGCTCTACTCTTGATGATTCTGATAAGCAAGAACTTATTATGCCTTTTACAAAAGAAGATGTTAAAGCTGCTCTTTTTGCTATTAATGAGAATAAGAGCCCTGGTCCTGATGGTTATAATTCTGGTTTTTTCAAGAAGGCCTGGAGTATTATTGGAGCTAATTTTAGTGATGCATTACTGGATGTCTTTCTTAAAGTGCAATATGCTCAATCAAGAAAATGCTACTCTTATCTTCTTGATCCCTAAAAAAAGCTGTCCTGATTCTGTTAAAGATTTCAGACCTATTGCTTGTTGCACTACATTTTACAAAACTGTTAGTAAAATGTTAGTTGCTAGAATGAAGAAAATTCTCCCAAAGATTATTGGAGAGGAACAATCAGCATTCATTACTGGAAGAAGCATCTTAACATCCTGCTTTCTCAAGAGCTCATTAGGAAATATGAGAGAAAATCTGTTTCCCCTAGAGCAACTATCAAAGTTGACATACAGAAAGCTTTTGATTCAGTTTCTTGGCAATTCCTTTCTGAATGTCTTAGAGTTTTTGGTTTTCATGAGCAGTTCATACGGTGGATCATGTTATGTCTCACCACTTCAAAATACTCTTTAAAAATTAATGGGTTTAGTGTTGGGTATTTCTCAGGGAAAAGAGGTCTAAGGCAGGGTGATCCCCTTTTCCCATACCTGTTTGTGCTATGTATGGAGGTGCTCTCTAGGAAACTCAGGAAGCTTGGGGAGCTCAACACCTTTTCTTTTCATCCCAAGTGTCACAGACTGAAGCTTACTCACCTTCTTTTTGCAGATGATCTCCTGATTTTTCGTAGAGGTGATCTAAGCTCTATCAATTGTGTTCTTGATGCTCTTAAACAGTTTGAGAGTTGTTCTGGTCTTGCTGCTAACCCTATGAAAACTAGCCTCTACATTGGTGGTGCCACCTCAGATTCCATTGATCATATACTGCATCACAGGTTTTACTCTTGGTCAATTCCCTTTTAGGTATCTGGGGGTCCCTCTCAATTCTGCAAAGCTCACTATGGGTATGTATGACCCTCTTCTTGATAAGATTAGAGGTGTGTTGCAAAGATGGAAGAGTTCTTTTATCTCCTATGCTGGTAAATCTCAAATTATCAATTCTATGATAATTGGTCTTATCACTTTTTGGGGTTCAGCTCTTCTTCTGCCTGTTAGTATTGCAAAGAAGATTAATAAGTTATGCAAAGATTTCTTCTGGAATATTGGCCCTGATCAAAAGAGAATCTCTTACATTAGCTGGGCTAGAATCTGTACTCCTAAGACTGAAGGTGGTCTCAACATCAAAGAGGTCCTTAGCTGGAATAAAGCTTTGTACTTCAAATGGTTCATCAGCTTAGCTCATTCTAACTCTTCTATGTGGGAAAAATGGATCAAGAGTTATGTCTTGATCAATCACAGCATTTGGCAAGCTACTGCACAAGCCAAGCATTCTCCTCATTGGAACAATTTGCTTAAACTGAGAGATGAATTCATTTCCAAGAAGGGTGGTACCACATAAGCTCAGTTTCTCCTCTCCTCCTGCACTCTTACAACTTCTAAGCTATATGATGTTTTTAGGACACCATCCTCAGTAATTACTTGGCACAAAACTCTATGGGACAACTGCTGTGTGCGTAAGCATGCTGTCATAAGCAGCTTTGCTGTTCAGAACTCCCTCCCTACAGTTGATAATATCCAGAGTAGAGGGCTCTCATTCGCCAATCACTGCTCTCTTTGCTTTGCTGATGCAGAGAGTTCTGCTCACCTTTTCTTTCAATGCTGTTTCTCTCAATCTGTCTGGCATAGTATCCTTCAATGGATCAGATTACCACCTAGAAGCTGGACTATCAAACATGAGCTAAGATAATTCAAGCAACACTGTAAGGGCAAGGCTTGGTTCAGTAAATGGAGAAGATGTGCCCTTTGCTGCACAATCTACTTTCTTTGGATGGAGAGAAATACTAGAATCTTTTCTAATGAGTCTAGAACAATTACTCAAATTGTATCAGTTATTAAATTTGTTGTTTGTACTAGACTCTATTCTGTTTGTACTCCTAGTAGTACTCTAGTTAAAGCTTTACTAGATGCTTAGTTGCTTTACTAAGGGATAGCACATTGCTATCCTTTGAAAAGTTGTATTGGTTTTGTTCATTAATGAAACTTGCACCTTCTTTCCAAAAAAAAAAAATAACAAGTTGAGCCTTAAAGTGCTCCACAAACCCATCAACATTAAACTTTATCTTATAAACGCACTTACAAATAGTACATTGCAACTATTCAAGCATGATATTAGCTCCCAAGTACTCCCTCTGTCCCAGAAAACTCTATACACTTTCCTTTTTCATCCATCCCAGAAAGCTCTATGCACTTCTATTTTTGGACATGATCCACTACTACTTTATTATTTTGACTTTTCAACTATCAATCACTACTCTCTCACATCCAAATAAAATAATACCCACACTAACACCTATCACATCTACCTTTTCAATAAACTAAAATTGATAACCAAACGATAACTTATCATCTAAAACTACGTGCCCGATCAGTGTATAAAGGTTTTTGGGACGGAGGGAGTATTATTTTTAACCAAAGCGTCACACTCATCAATGAGTGAATGACACCAACGAGAATCTTCAGACACATGTTATAATTAGTAGGTTCAGCTTCTACAACATCCGTTTTTAAATTCAATATCTGACGAGGTTTAGAGATGCCAACTTTTAAAGGTGTGACCATACGATGAGCATTGGGATTAGACATAAGGGGAAGAAGAGACTTATTGGGAAGAGGGTTAATAGTTGGAGAGGTCGGACTAGTGTTGATATATAGGCATGAATAGACGATGATAGCAAAGACGATCGTGGACTAGCATCAATGGGTTTGCAGTGCTGGTAAAAGGATACTAGATTTCTATGCACGCGATGCGTGCGACATCAATTTTATCATGAAATTTCATAATTTACGATAGATAATTTTATGGATAGTCGCAGCTTACCACCTAAACTTTCATGTTTTTAGAAACTTCCACCTTTAATGATATTTTTTTCAAAAAATTCCACCTACCATTTACAATTTTATTAAAAACTCCCATCGCTTAACACTTTTTGTCAAATTTCAATAACAAAATCGTTAAGTGGGTCCCACATATATACATTTTGTTAACAAAATGGAACTTGAAATAGTTGTAATTCTTTCCAAATAGTTGTAATTCGTTTCAAATTTGCTCTAAATTTGTTGAGGATTTGCCCTTAAATTGATGAAATTGACTTCAATTTCAGCGTAAACTAATAAAAAATGCATATGTGGGCCCACTTAAAGGTTTTGTTAACGGAATTTAACAAAAATCATTAAGTGGTGGAAGTTTCTAATAAAAATGGGACTGATAGGTGGAAATTTAAAAGAAAAATTCATTAAGGTAGGAGTTTCTAAAAAAGTGAGAAATTTAGGTGGTTTTGAACAAAAAATCTTAATTTTATTTGCATACGATGTGTGTTTTAGCGACTGTAACATGATAAAATGTGAAGGTACACAACATATTTTGTTTTTAAGCTAAATTCATTTTGGCTCAATTTTTTTTTTTTTTGAAAACATCCCTTACTCCCCACCATCAACTACAATTTTTGTTATATAGTACCCGTTAAGGTATTTTTTACTCATTGTCCAAATGAGAAAAAATTCAAAAGTACTTCAAAATACTTTATCATATTTCTCACTCGTGCTAAAATACTTTATCATGATCAATCCATAACTCTTAAAAAGCCGGAAGAAGGCTCTACTGTTCAAATGAACAGTGCAGATCGAACGGTTAGCGTTTATCCCAATCGAACGGTTGTGACTTATTTCCTCTTTCACAACCCTAAAACCACTTTTTCAACTCTAAACTGCTCTTTAGTGTTGTCTGCTCCTTCCATGGCTCCTCCTCCTGAATCTGCGACCCATGCTGTCCTCTTTCACGTCTCGAAGTTGATTGTTCTTGCTGGTGATACTTCCTGGCGGTATTCTTTAACTTCCATTGTTGTTAGCTCCCTGTCTCTGATTTCGCACTTTTGAAGCTCCTCTTCTTCTTCATTGACGTTTCAGATCTCCGATTCCACCCACAATAATGTCTTTATTCTCTGTTTATCGAGTGAGTTTCCTCTTCCTCTTTCATTTCTCTAGATCTGCGATTCATATTTCGTCAACTTCATTTTCTGCTAAATTTCTTTTGCAATTTTCGTAACTTTTCGATTTGATCCGAATTTTCTCTAACCAAAATAGAACTCCTAAGTTTCTCTAATCTTAGTTTTTACGAAAACCAAAACACATAGCCTATGAGAAATGTTTGATTTGATTCAACATTGATTTGGGTTTGATTGATGAAATATTTTTGGATTCTTGTGTTGTAATGCTACACTAATTTTGAAACGCAATGCTTTTATACGTGTAATTTAGTGTTTTACAATTGGGTTTTCGGACAAGCTGAATGGATTGGAACAGGAAGAAGTTTGAATGGTTTGTGTTGACAGGGTTACTGTTTGATTGTGTAGGACTCATGCCCAATTGTTAAAAACACACTGCTTCTTGATTCCGAAGGGAAAGGTAGCTGTCAAGTATTATTCGGATGATTGGTCTACTAATGCGGAAATATTGGCATATGGGAAATCTCTATTTACTTAAACCCAGAAAACTAATGTTATAGGACTGAAGGTAGCCCTTTATTTGGTTTGGTTATGTAGTGATATATTTTCTTTGAGTGTTGTCATTTAAATGTTTATTGGTGTGTTTGTTTCTTGTTTCTCATACGTTATGCTGATGGCATTCGTGAGTGATGTTTAGTTTTGCATGATATTGTTTGGGAACATGTGTGATCTGCATTGTTGATTTTCTGGTAATTTATTTTCCATGGCGTTGCAAATAGCAGACTTTATATCTTTTCTTCCTTGGCTTCTTCCCTGTTAAGCCTGCTCTCTCCGGTGTCAGGTTCTTTTCACTCTCTCTTCATCTTTTTCTCTCTCTTTTGCTCTTCTAATAGTTCTTCTCTGCTTCTAATCAGTTGTCTCGAGAGTTACCGACCTACTGTAAATGAAAGCTTTGTTTTGCTTTTTCCCCCCTCCCCACTTGGCTTTCATTCACGTTTTCAGTCACTTTCTCTCTCTATAATTTCTTATTGTGCTACTGTTCGCGCTCCTTCTCCCATGCTTTACTAGAGATGCATCCCTTTTGGCCAAACCTGCCGCCCATGCGACCTCCAAATAGGAACCTACAACCCATGGTTGTCTGGTTCGATGCGCCTGTTTTGCTTTGCTGGTTGTTTGCGGTCAGAGGACCTGTGACCCATGCGTGTTGAAGACATGTACCCTTCCAAGGAGGTTGGCATTTTTCGATTGTATTTTGATGCACTAATTTCAGTGTTTTAGTGTGGATCCGGAGTCGGGGGAACCTCTTACTGTAAGTGTGTTATTGTGTGCGTTTTTTTAATCATGGGTAATTCAATGTTGATTTAGGTTTAGTGTCTTTGAGCTTTGCTTCCCCTGAGATTGTGATCATTGAATAGGATTTGATTAGACTATTAAATTGGGCATATGTATATGTTTCTCAACTATTGGTGTGAAATTGTTCATCGTTAGCTTGCTTATTGATTTCGCTATGCAGTGTATGTGGTTATTAGTGGTTACTTTGATGTGTTGGAAATTTGGCAATTTAGGATTTTGTTTGTTTAGTTGTGGTTAGAGGGACAAAGAGGCTATAGATGGTTCGAGATTTCTGGACCCTAGACGCCTTGTTTCCTATTGCTGGATGCCTAGATCCACTATCAAATTTTTGCGTGCAAATCAGTATTTTATTATGTTGTAACTTACTATTTGATGAAAGTTCAATGATTATGTTGTATTAGAAGTTGATTGATTTGAGTGATGTTTTATTATATAGAAACCGAATTTGGTTCAAATGTTTCTCATTGGATTATATAAAGAGCGTCAATCTGTTTGTATGTGTCTATAAAATGAGCTCAAAGTTCCTTTTAGGTGAGTTCTATTTTGTTTTCAGGTTTTCCAAATTAGCTAAATTTAGGTGTTATAAGAAATTGGTGGTTTAGAGTAAAGGGCTAAGTTACATAAATCGATGCACTCCTCGTCGATTTCTGATTCAGGTCGATCGACCTTAATCAGTGTAGTGTAGAATAGTCAACCTCTTTTTTTGGTGGCGTTCCTTCACAGATCTAGGGTTTTTCAAATGAGTGTTTGAGAGATTATTAGTGGTTTTTGGGATGAGACACAGAAGATGAGAGAGGAGAAAAGGAATTATCGGGCCATCGAAAAGAGAAGAGGAGGAAAAGAGACAAGAAGCGCTGAGATAAGAAGAAGCGTTGAGGAGAGAAAAAGAAGCGCTGAGGATAACGAGGAGAGAGAAGAAAGAAGAGGAGTGGTCACCGTGATATGAGGAGAGAGAATAGGGAGTAAATATGCAGATATAAAAAATAGAGGGAGTACTGGAGTAGCAAATAAACAAAGACGGAGGGAATATATGAGAAACTTCGTACCTTGAAGTAGAATATGAGATGCATGTACTTCTCTTTCTCACACTTCCCTTTTTATACAATTAATCAATAATGTTGTAGCAGCTTCAGCTGGGTTTTTAGTTGGTATGATTGATTGTTATTCTCTCTTCTCAAGAAATTCTGAGTGAAAAAACATAGCTGACCTTTCTGAGTGAAAAACAGAGCTGACCTTTCTGAGTTCCATGGATCACAAGTAGGTTTTGCATCAGCTCAGATCTTTCGATTCCCCCAAATTAAGATAAACCTAATCACATGTGAATGCAACAGAATTTTTCCGAGGAATATTGAGACTTGAGAGTAGAGTACGATGCTTAGAGCTCAATCAAGTAATTTTGAGTTAGGGGACTGGGTTAGGTGCTGGATTGATGAGAACGATTTTGGAACAAAACTTTGACTTTTATTGCGCTAATTGATGTGTGTGCTAAGTGTGATGATCTCGCAACTACGCATAGTGATTGATCTTGTATATCACAGAACCAACAACAGGCATATTGAATGGAAGTTAGAGGGAATAAAGCCAATCATCAAATGCAATTGTGGGGGGAGAAAGAGCAGAATCATGTAATATTTGCATATGGTAATATAGTTCCTGGGGCACAAGTGGATACCAATATGATTGATCTAAATGCCAGACAGGCAGGCACCAATATTTCTTGTTCCTGGTCTAATTGTTATTACAACCAGGTGCATGTCTTCATTTATAAATTCCTATCCTTTTTTGACACAAATAATATACGGTATTCATCAATATGATTTGACACAGGGAACTAAAGATGTTACCGGGGCTAATGGGGACTTGGCAAGCATTATACCTGTTAGCTCTTTCAAAGAGGAGCCAGAAAATGAGCCACGTAAATAAAATTTTAATATTTTCTAGAGTAATACTAATGATCTCATTTGACCCTTAGTCGATCAACATATGAGATAAATTGTCCATTGATAATGAAAATTATCAGCATAAGCCATTTAATTAGCAATTGATCATAAAAAGAGGGTCACTAAGTTAATCTTAGTTCAAAGGCAGTATTTTACTCTAAGAAAATAATGTCTTACAAAATTGTTAACCACAAAAGTTGTGAAAATTATTGACTGGTACTCATAATTACTAATAAAATTCTTGGCTGGTTATACAACTTTTACCCATGAAGTCGGTTTAAGATGCATCCAAGGTTGGTGATCTGAATTGCTTGAGTTTCTATATGAGGTTTTAGTTATTCGAAAGGGCTTTTTTGGGTTATTCTATTTTTGTCAATTGGATTCGGTCCCTTTCACATTGTTGAAGCTTGGTGCTCTTAAATTTCTACATATCTGATTTGGGTTACTTTGATTCATGGATCGAGCTTATTGAAGCCATTGATGCAGTAAAATCATCTTCAACATACATAGGTAAACCACCTAACAATTAAAAGGATTTTCTAATCAATAGTTTATTTAGCTAATCTTGTAATTTATCTCTCGAATCTTGTAATGCATCGACTTTGTCGTACAGGTGAAAAGCCCTTTGATTTGATCTTTCGAACACTGTGAATAACATCTATCATCTCGAAGAGGGTCTTAGAGGCTATACTTTTTATCATAAAACAAAGTTGTACTTTAAAATTTGTTTTTATCATCAAATGTGTGTGTTTTTGTTATTAATATTTTGCTTGGGGTGATCCATTGCCTTATTGGAATTGGTCCATTTTCTTGCAGATGTCAGTTAACAATACAAGAGGTGTTCGACGGAGATCTAAGGCGCTCCATGCATTCATAGTAAGGTCTTTTTTTGTAAATTAATGATAGTTTTAAAGGAAGGGAAGGATAAAATTGCTGAATATTTTCTTCACGTTTTGGAATCCAATAAGTTATTGTCAGTAGTTACTTAACTTTGATTAGCCAACTAAATACTCAAAAGAAATGGGAATTTGTGACAAATTATTTTTAAATAATCATTAAATTAACATATGCTTTAAGTGGTGATGTGTAGTCATCCCAATCTTGATGTGTAGTCATCCTAATGAATTCCATGCATAGATTATTGAGTAATTATTGAGTATGCTTCTATCTCGATTTGAGTAAGTATTATATATTGATAGGTAAAATTAAAACCCTGGTCACCATTATGTTTGACAATATTTGGTTCTTCTTGTTTAGATGTTAAGATTATGTTTTGCACACGTTAGGCTACATAAGTTGATTCTTTTGATGTTCATATTCCTCTTGTGTGTGAGGTTGTACGCTCTTGCATTGCTTTTGTTTAGTTTACGATTGGACACTTGCATAACTTTTGTTTAGTGTCGATTTTTTGTGTGTTTTGTTTGTTACGATTTTTTAAAAAACTTTATCGTCTCTTATGTTTCTTATAAATATATTGAATTAAATACTTTTCTTATTTAAATTTATAAACTTCGACTATTACTCTCCGGTTTCTGATTTTGTTGGGTAGTTCAAGATGGGGAGAACATATATGGAGTGCTTCATTGAGGAGCTGTATTTTCTAGGTATAATTGATTTGTCCTATTGCTTGAATTAGTATCAAAAACTGGGTTTTTGACCAATTTTTGATCTTTGTATTTGACAATCGACAACCAATAAAGACAATGAATATATAAAATTTGTCTTTTCCTATAAATCTATCATACTAGCACATAGTTGTGACGTTTGGTTATTATATTTTGAAGAAATATCTAATTTCTCATATAAAAAAAAGAACTATAGTCTCGTTGAGACTACACACGGAGTAGAGTGCGCTCATTCAATCATGACTTGATTTATTAGTGAGAGAGGATAATGATAGAGAGGAGGTCAGATAAAGACAAACGGGAATAGGGAAAGAGGAAGTGGGATAGAGGGTGAGAAGGGGGGAAGGAGTAAGAGAAAGATAAGAAAGGGAGGGTTGGAGCAAGGGGGGTAAGGGAGAAAGATCTAGCAATGGTGAACAATCATGATTCCCAATTCTAAGAGAGTAAAGTTTGAATGTGGAACACTATTTCTTTTCATAACTTAGCCAACACAATAGTGCCTGTACTTTGACATTGAAGAAAGTTGTACATAAAATTTTCGGGAAACTTCTCAGCAAGGCCAAAGTTTGACTCAAATCATGAGTTGCTATGAAGCATAAAAAACTAGAATTAAAATCAATACATAATTTATTTAATTACAACCAATTATCTAATTACAGACGACTAATTTCTCGTAGCACGGAAAAATAGAAGAAACTAAACTTTATTACCCTTATATCCTTACTCTTTTAAAAGTGAGAACCCATGACACTGTTCTTAGGAACAGTGATCTAGGTCACAGAAGAATGAAATCTACTGTTTATAAGAAACCTTGGAAGACTTCGTCACCTTTCAGCATTTCTCTGGCTTTTCTCCCTTTTTGCTCGTTTCCTCCTGGTTTTCCTCTCTGCCATTCATCTCAGTTTTCCTCCTTTTCCATTTCTTCCTTTTCCAACCCTCTTTTGGCTTGTGTACCCACTCTTCTATTTCTCTCTCCTCTTTTGGCGAACCAGGAGAACTGCTGAAGCGAAGTCAGATCAACCACTGCAACAAACGCCACCTAACAAACGACGAGTTATTTTGGGTGAAATTTCCTCCAATGCTCAGAGCCTCATGCTAGAGGTCATTCTCTTCTTTGCTCTTTCCCTGATCACTTGGTAGTCATTATCTCTCATATCTATCTTCAGTTTGATTTTGTGGGTTTGAACTCTTTTGTTTTTAAAATTTTTTTTTTGTCAAAAACTACCTTTTATAATACACATTATAGGTTAAACTACCTTTTATAATTTTGTTTACTTTAACTACCTCTTATAATTAAAACCAGTAGGTTTCACTACCAAAATCACTTTCAGGCCAAATTTTAGTGGTTTTCCGTCATCTTCTTCATTTCCCCCCAATTTTCCTTCGATTTTCTCATTCAATCCATCCCTAATTCATCAAATTGGGGGAAATTTAAAGATTCTTTTCAATTAACCTTTTATTTGGGCATTACTTCGTGAAATAAGTGCCCAAATCGTCAATTGGACTTTTTTTGGCAAACCCAGATTCCGGCGACCACATTGGGCAGCCGATATACCGTCGGCGACATGGTTACCACCAACAAACAACCCAGTTTTTGCCGGCAAGAACATAACCACCAACAAACAGTCCAGATTCCACCGGCGAGAGGGTAACCACCACCAAAACATACGTGGGCTGCCCAATGTGGTTGCCGGAACCTGGTGCAACCCTCTCGCCGGCGGAATCTTGGTTTTTTGGTGGTGGTTACCCTCTCGCCGCCGAAATCTTGTTTGCCCATTGTGCTTGCCGGAGTTTGGACTATAGGGTTTGCAAAAAAACCTCAAATTGAAGATTTGGGCACTTCATTCACAAATTAATGCCCAATTAAATGATTCATTTAAAAGAATCTTCAAATTTCCCCTAAATTGATGAAATAGGGTTGGATTCAGTGAGAAAATCGAATGAAAATTGGGTGGCAAATGAAGAGCATGACGAAAAAACACTAAAGGGTAAAACCGTCATAAATGTTTTTGGCCTGAAACTGGTTTTGGTAGTGAAACCTACTGGTTTTAATTATAAGAGGTAGTTAAAGTAAAACAAAATTATAAAAGGTAGTGAAACCTACTGGTTTTAAAAAAACATGAAATTCCAATGAATTGACTGAATTTGTCGCTGAATTGATGATTTATTGTTACTGAAAATCTAAATGTGTGATTTAGTTCTTGGACTTTTGAGTCTCGTCACCGCCGCGTTACAATAGTTTAATCCATGGTAATTGTTAGGAATTTTTTATGTCTCTGAGGTTGAAAATCAATGAGAAATAAGTTTGATATTTTGTGACTTTTGTAATTTTAAATCCTTGCTCAAAATTAAAATTGGTAACTTAGTATGTAGCCTGTTTTGGACTTCTTGAATGAATTATCGTGGATCTGCAAGTTGGTTAGGGTTCGCCTTGATTTTGTGATACACTTTGCCACTTAAAAGGATTTTGAAACGAAAATTATGTGCAGAACAATTGACTATTTTGACTTGTTATATGAAATATGTGACTGATCAACATGTATCAGCACTGCTTCCATTTCAGTGTCGGACAAAACCCCAAGGGGATGTTGTTGGTGCAAGAATAGTCCCCAAGGGTTTTCGTCTTATATTGAATTTTCGTTTTTTTTCCATGTCTTTATTTCATCAGTAACTTTGATGATTCTTGGTTATTGAACGTTTATGCTTGTTATTGTTCACTAAATTGGTAATATTTTGCTCCTTTGATGAAGCCGTCATCAATCCCTCTTCCTTTTAGATATTTTTCCCAGATTTTCAAGCTGATATTTTGCATATTTCTGCTTGTAATTTTAGACATTTCTGACTCATTAATGTTTAATTTTATCAATTATCTCTTCCCCATTTCATTTTCTCGCAGATTCACTTGATAATAGTAAGCTTTCTCCTCCTTTTTCTGTACTTTTTGGGATTCATACTCTGAACCTTTCTCCTTGTAATTCTCTAGATTTTGCGGCATTTATCTTATCATTTTTGTTTCTGGTGAATCTGTGTCACATTCAGGGCCAGAGGAGCAGACTGCCAGGCTACCAAAACATTAGAGTCGTTTCCTTCTATGTAAGTCATTTAGTATTAACTTATTATCATTATACAATATGATATTGAGTGACTGCTTATAGGTTCCTTAGGGCTTAGGTGATGCTTAAAGTGATTTTTTAGTCGAAAAAGGTTGTTTACCCTATAAAGTATAAAGTAATGGATGTTCAAACATTTTCTCATGAATGTGATCTGAATCATTTTTCGGCTCCGTCATACTGTAACTTTTATAAGGTCTATGAATTAGTATGGTACTAAAGTACTCGTTATACATGTTTTAAAGCAAAAGTTTCTCTTTATGTTTACAAAAGCAAACGAGTTATTCGCCCTCCTTATCGAGTTATTTGTTACAACAGGTCGTGGAGACACCTCAACAAGTGGGAAGATTATCTGACTCAGTTGCCTTGATTTGCCTTACACTGATTGCCTTACAATATAATGGACTACCATTACAAAGCTCTTTTGATGGGTAAGCAACAGAAGATACCTTATTTAGTGATGGCCTAGAGGCAAGAAAGCTTAATCAATTTTTATAAAATGTTTCCCTTGAGCGAAACAGGATAGTACCTCAGTCACTGGTATACCATGATTTATTGACTTAACTTTGCTTTTACTTGCTTTTATAATTATAATAGAGAATATACTACTCTCATTTAGGAACAATAGTCAGAATAGTAACTTCTGCAGCTTTCTTGCTAATAGGAATATGTTTTAATAGTGGCTTGAACAAGCCCTCCTCTACATTCTCTTCCATAATTTTGAGGATCCGAGATGGGTACTTGCGGTCAGTGAAGATTTCATGTAACGTAGCTGATAGCTATAGACTATGCTCCTTTAAACTGTCATTGAACTTTAAGATGTCAAGGCTCTCATGTAACATGAGAATTGGTTTCCTATTTCCCACCTCTCAGCTTTAGCATGAACTGCATGGTAGTCGGTGTGAAAGGGGCATGTGCATCCAATTCTCGCATGAGTTCATGATGCTTTTGATGTACTGGAATGAAAAATCGATGCAGCTGGTTGGGCATTGTAGGTTGTAATTCAGAGCGTTTTCATATATGTGACAAAAAAAATCATTCTTTCCTTCAATCATGGAAACTTTAATTGTGCAAATTCGATATTCAACCTTTAAGTGTAGCCCTAAGTTTACCTCTCTACGTACAAACAAATGCTCTAAGATAAATTTATGAGAGTAAAGCATTGCATATAATTCATCGATGAACTCAAACTCAGGAAGTAGATATGGCAAATCTGAATCCTCGTATTCATCTTCCGTAAGAAGTTGGAGTACCCAGGAAGAGGAATATTTCTATAACTTAGGTTGTCCATTCTCCATAGCTTATGTTTACTTTACTAGTGTCTAAATGATGTCATTATAATTATCATAATGTGATTATATATGCATGTTAAGGTGATTTCTTGTTGTCACAATCAGATTTCTCCTTCTCATTGTGTAGTTTGTAACAATTTTTTTTTAAAAAAAATCAACATATATATTTTTTGTTTTTATCTTGCAGTGTTGTTTGTGTTTTTATCTGAAAATATATTCAGAGCGGTTTGATAAACCCAACATCCCAAATAGGGACTTCATCTCATGAAATTTCTTCATTTGCTGTGGTGGACCAAATTTTTTAGAGCTCTTTTTGTGTGATTTAAGATATAGATATCTTAGCAAAGATGAGAACATATTGAAAGCTGTAAAGGAGAAAGAACAAATGGTTGTGATTATTGCTTTTTTTTTATTCTTGGTAGACTTTTGCCGATGTTTGGTTGAGTTTTCGTAGCAATCCCAATTGTCGTGCTTACGTGTCTATTAAGGTACAGCTAGAGATATGTGTGCCTCGAAAACCTGAGAACTTGTAGAGTTTATGACTTGATGCTCAAAAATTTGTCAAGAAAAAATCATCCTATCCTTCCTATATGTGTGTGCGTGTGTGTGCAATGCTGCCATAGGAATATGTTCTTATACTAAACAAGTGAATTTTTGAGGGATGTCCAAATTACAGTAGGTAATTTTTATTTTCTTTATAAGGTGAAAGTGATAATTGTGTTGGGCCAACATGGGATGTTTCTCTTTTGTTTCCTTTTAAACTGGTGTTTATTAAAAAATAATCTTTTTTTTTTCTTATCAATGCTCAATTTCTGCTTGTTGGGTGTTGCAGGTGATCCTGGAGGAAGAATTTCAAAACTAGGAAGCAAATGCATTTTCACAAGGGAAACCAATGAGCTTGTGAGAAGAGCTAGCCGTGAGCCTAAATTTTTATCATTTTTGTTTAAAATTTTGTATATGAACTTGAAAGAGTATAGCTAAATGAAGAAGGGTTCTCAAGGGAATAGGGGGGGGGGGTTGGTAATCACTTGACGTGGAATCGATACCAATTCGTCTCGCTTGTTCCTTGGAGTACTATTTTCCATTTTGCCTTTTTTAGCTTGATATTGTGCTCAATGCAGTAGATTTGTCCAAAAGGGGCTAAATATGATCTATCATCATGTTATACAGAAAATATGTGAAAAGTTCGTCGAGTTCTTGGAAAAGGAATTTAATTGGGTAGAGTATATGCAAGTAGCCATTTATGTGTATGTTTTTGTAGTGGCTTGAACAGCCCCGGCCTCCTCTACACCCATGATTTCAAAAGTTTGTGAATTCTCTTTTTTTGTCAATAATGATGCAAAGTCGCATGTTTTTCCCTTTTAAGCGCTTGCTTTTTCTCAGTAGCCTAATAGCTTAATTGGGTAGAGTATTACACAAATGCACAACGTATGTGGGTTCAAATCCCACATAGGTTTCTTTTTTTTTTCTTTTTTTATTATTAGTTTAATAAGCTTGTTATGTTTGTATATCATATTTGGAAGGTGAGCACGTCAAAGCCAAAATATAATGCACTAGAACAAAATCAGCATATTTTTGTCACTGTTTCAAGCATCTTGTTTATATGGTTCTACTTTGAATGTAGGTCTCTTTCGATATACCCATTAAAATATATGCCCATTAAGAAGTTCTTTTAATCTCAACAAAATCTCAACTCAATTGAGATTTTCTCAACTACCCCATTAAGGATGTTCTAAGGGAAAGATGGGCAGCAAAGAACTAACGAAACACTGCATATATTTTATCACTCCACTTAAACACTCTATTACATAGAATAAGTATACAGCAAACTAAAGGCAACAATAAAAGCTTAGAAATAGGACACATGACCTATTATGATCAAGAATCAAGGACCATACTAACAAACCAAACTAACAACAACACTCTAATGACATTTGATTCGGCAACTAAGCGTGCCATTAATTTAACAATAACTAAAGTATGAATCATTAACCCAACACTTGTAATATTTTCGAATGAAGTAAAAAGAAGTGGCTTTTTAGTTATAATATTGCATCCAAATTTCAACTTTAAGAAACACTAACGGCTTAAATGAGTTCGTATAACGTGTCAGTAGATTGGGTACAATCACTAAGGCCAGTGAATGTGACGACAATAGTGGTGGTGGAACTTGCGTTGGCGATAGTTGTGGTGATGATGGTGATCTTTCTGGTGTCGGTAGTTGTGATTCTTGCAAGGGTGACTGTTGTAGTGAGGGGACGAACTTTTCGGTGTTATAGTTATTAACGACAAATCAAAAAAGGATAGATCTCGTACCGAACAACACAACTAGGCTGCAAAATTCTCGCGCCTTGACTAACCGTTAAGTGCATTATACTAAACTTCAAACCTGTACTACAATCACTGGGGTTCAAGTCTGGCATACACTGTCCCATTCCATATATCGTTATGGAACTCGTGTACTTTGCAATGTTGGCTGCAAATTTCTTCTTTGTGCCACCGGCAGCAGCTTGGACCGCGATCTCATTATTTAACATGTTCCAAAGAAGTTGCTCAAATTGAGTTATATTTCTGGTTATATTATTCGAATTTGCCATAGACCACCTCGGGTAGGGGTGTGCAAAAAAATCCGATCCGAAATATCCGATATCCGATCAATAATTTCGGATATCCGATCCGGTTTTTAAAATTCGGATAATTCGGATCGGATATCCGATTTTAAAATCGGATATTCGGATCGGATACGGATACGTGTTTTGAAAATCCGGATAATCCGAATATCCGATTTTTTAAAAAGAAAAACATTTTTAGTATTTTACTTTGACCTTAGTCACCTAACTCCTCTCAAACACTCACTGTCACTTCCTGTTCTCCCCTCACTCCCTCAGACCCTCACGCTTGTCACTCCCTCCCTCCCTCAGGCGGCCGGTCACTCATCTCCTCTCATTGCCGGCCGTCAATCATCGCTCGCCGGCCGTCTTCACTGAGTTCACTTTCGTCGAGTGAACTTTCGGCCGTCTTCTAGTTTTTTTTATCAAATGCTTTGGAATTTCAGTTATTTTTCAACATTTTCGTGTTTTGTTTGGTGAAATGGAAGTGGCGGAAAGTAGACAATGAGTAGTACTGGCCTAGAATTGATTCATTATAATATTTATTTACAATTTTAGAGAAATGTTGTTTAGATAAGCAATTTTGAATTCGATTGATGTTGTTTTGGAGCTTATGGTAAAATAAGGATGAGTGGATGAGGCCGTCACAGTGTGAGCTTGTGTTCAGTTTATGAGCTCAAAGCTTGAAATTGTACAAAAAAATAATGTTTTAATTTGTTTACAATTTTAGACGATGAGGAAGAGGAGTATCACTGGCCTAGAAATGATTCATAGTTCAATTTTAGAGAAATGTTGTGTAGATAAGCATTTCTGATTGATGTTGCTTTGGAGCTTAGAGGTAATAAGACTGAAAGTGAAATCAGTTTTATAGGAAAAATAATTTATAGGAAATCCAATATAAAATGATTATGGTCATCTTCAAAAAAATGATTATAATTAATAAAATATAAGAAATAATTCAAGTTGATTTAATTGGGATTTCTATATTCAATTGAACTTTATAAAACCGGATGATCCGGTATCCGATCCGGAAATTCGGATAACCGGATTATCCGGACCGGATTCGGATATTATGTTTTTGTTATCCGGAAATTCGGATATCCGGATATCCGGATCGGATCAGATCCGGTATCCGGTTTTGCACACCCCTAACCTCGGGTACTCAACTAGTTTTCCAAATATCGATTGGTCCGAATCCCTAACCATGCACTCGTCGTACCATATGACTGCCACTTTTCGGTTAGGACAATATGTCTTAGGGAGGTCGGTCATGGTGGTTGTTGTCACGCAATCCTGGCAAGAACTCGCGTTTAGGTCCCCACGACAAAGAAAAAGGCCGTAGACAGTGTCAGTAGTAGCGGCATTGCCACTGCTAGAAACCGCTTGGTAGAAGCCACTGGGGTTTGAGGCATTGGTAGCGAGAAAATTAAAGACTTCTTTAAGATTGGTTTCATATTGGCTATTAATTTCGAACATGCCAGTGTTTGCGCAAGAATTTGCCAAGTATATAGGAGCAGACGTTGATTTGGGAATGAGCAGTAAGGTTATGAGAATACACATTGAGAGAAACATCGGTAATTTGGTAATTTTTTGTGCCATTGGTAGGTGTTCTTTTTTTTTTTTTGTTGGGGCCCTTGGAGGATCACTATTTAGCTTGGAGATTATATAGCATATGATACCTAAGTTAGGCGGAAAATCATTTGCCGTTAATTAGGAAACGGGGATTAAACCCTTCCAATACGCAAATTAATAAATTACCCGAGTACAGAAAGTTCGTGCACATACTTCTTTGATGATTATAGAATTACATACTATAATTAAAAAAGACTTTCAGTCTTAGTTGTAGTAATGACTAATGAGTGTACAAGAATAAAGTTCCAAGTGTGACTTTAGTGCCATACAGAAATGAGAAAGGAAGACTTTCAGACATTGTTAATAATATTTTAATTACTTACTCACTCGGTCACTCAAAGGATTTTCCATTTTTTCATTTTTGTTTGTGCTAATTATCTATCCATTTCCTTATTTCAATATGGCCCACCAATCATAGTATTGTTTCCTTTACAAAAAGTGATTGACCTCACACTCTCTATTAGGGGTGTTCATTTCGGATTATCCGATCTGAAATTTCGGATACCCGAACTTTTTTGGATCGATCTGAATCCGATCTGATCCGATCCGTAAATTTCGGATACGTTTTTATGGGGAAAAAAGGTTTTAAATTAAATTTATTTAATGGAAAAAATTACTGATATTTCGGATAGGATCGGATATTTTGGATCGGTTCGGATATTTTGGATCGGATCGGATAATTATCCGAAAAATATCCGAAATTTTAAACATTTTTCGGATAATTCGGATTTCTCGGATATCCGAAAAGGCCAAACGAGTGATCCGAATCCGATCGGAAAAATTTCGGATATCCGATCCGAATTATCCGAAACACTAAATTTCGGATCAGATATCCGATTTTTCGGATCGGATTTTTGTGAACACTCCTACTCTCCATATTAATAAACAATTCTAAAAAGTAATCACTACCGTACTTTTCGTTATAAATGAAAATTTAGTCTCTCACCACAGTCCCTCCTTAAACTTTGGCTAAAAGAAATGGAAAAATTATTTGTGGGAAAAAGGGATTGTACTATATTTTTTGATATTATAAATAGTACTTCCTCCGTTTTTTTAATATGCATGTTTGTTTTTGTGCGGGGACCAAGGAAAAAGTGCAAAAGTAAGAGAGAAGGTTAGTAAAAGTAAGGAAAAGTGAAAAAGGTAGAGAGAAGAAAAGAAAAGGTAGGAGAGAAGTGTAATAATTAGGTGGGTCAACCTTCTATTTATGGAAAAAGGTAGAAAGGTGAATATTAAAAAAAAACATCCCAAAATGGTAAAACATGCATATTAAAAAAAACGGAGGGAGTAATAATTAATAATTTTCTTAAAATGTATATATTGAATAATATTAAAATTTATATTAAAAAATTTATCATCTGGTGTTATTATAGTCTTTTTTAAAAAACATTAGTAATATTATTATTATTAAGATTATATATTGATACTATTCTTCATATTAGTTATTAAATATCAATGTTGATAAAATAACATTATTATTAATAATATTATTGATGATATTAATGTTATTATTAAAAAATGATTTAAACTAATTATTAGTGTAATAATAATATTATTAACTATGATAGTATCCCTATTAAAAAGCACAAAATAATATTATTCATAAGAGTATTTTTCTTATCACATATGTTCTGAATATAACTAGTATTAAACTTTTCTTAATAAGATGAGTATTAATATTATTATCATCTTTCAGATAATAATAAGGAATTTTTGTCAAAAACCACCTTTTAAAATACTCATTGTAGGTTTAACTACCTTTTCTATTTTTTAAAATTTAACTACTTCTTATAATTGAAACAAGTAGGTTTCACTACCGGTGGCACAAAGAATAAATTTGCAGCCAACATTGCAAAGTACACGAGCTCCATAACGATACATGGAATGGGACAGTGTATGCCAGACTTGAGCCCCAGTGATTGTAATACATGTTTGAAGTTTAGTATAATGCAGTTAACGGTTAGCCAAGGTGCGAGAATTTTGCATCCTAGTTGTGTTGTTCGGTACGAGATCTATCCGGTTTTTGATTTGTCGTCAATAACTATAACACCGAAAAGTTCGTCCCCTCACTACAACCGTCACCCTTGCAAGAATCACAAGTACCGACACCAGAAAGATCACCGTCATCACCACAACTATCGCCAACGCAAGTTCCACCACCACTATTGTCGTCACATTCACTAGCCTCAGTGATTGTACCCACTCTACTGACACGTTATACGAACTTATTTAAGCCGTTAGTGTTTCTTAAAGTTGAAATTTGGATGCAATATTATAACTAAAAAGCCACTTCTTTTTACTTCATTCGAAAATATTACAAGTGTTGGGTTAATGATTCAAACTTTAGTTACTGTTAAGTTAATGGCACGCTTAGTTGCCGAATCAAATGTCATTAGTGTGTTGTTGTTAGTTTGGTTTGTTAGTATGGTCCTTGATTCTTGATCATAATAGGTCATGTGTCCTATTTCTAAGCTTTTATTGTTGCCTTTAATTTGCTGTATACTTATTCTATGTATGTAATAGAGTGTTTAAGTGGAGTGATAACATATATGCAGTGTTTCGTTAGTTCTTTGCTGCCCATCTTTCCCTTAGAGCATCCTTAGAGCATTCTTACTGGGGTAGTTGAGAAAATCTCAATTGAGTTGAGATTAAGAGAATTTCTTAATGGGTATATATTTTAATGGGTATATAGAAAGAGACCATTTGAGATTTTTTATTAAGGTGTTATGTTCCTTCTAGTTGGTTTATGAAAGTCAACACTTTTATAGTTGTATCTGTTTGTTGGGACTCTAAATCCGTATTATTTTCATGATAATGAATACGTTGTATTCTAACAGTTTAATGTATGTAACAATATTCTAAGCAAAGTGATAGTGTGGAGTTCATGGAAGCTTAAGTGACGGAAGAAATATGCTTAGTATTAGTTATATATCTCATTTGTTATAATTAACGAAATGTAACAATGTGCTATTAACGTGATGTAAGTTTAAGGTGACGAATTATTCTAATGTGTTAAGAAATAAAGAGTCATGATTTTTTATGCGAATGAGGGGAAAAGAAACCCTGAAATCAAAAACAAAACTAAAAACTAAACGAGGCGTCGTAACACCTATAATGTCTTCCCTAAGAAGATTACATGTCAACTCCTATGTGTGCCTCGAAAACCTGAGAACTTGTAGAGTTTATGACTTGGTGCTCAAAAATTTGTCAAGAAAAAATCATCCTATCCTTCCTATATGTGTGTGCGTGTGTGTGCAATGCTGTCATAGGAATATGTTATTATACTAAACAAGTGAATATTTGAGGGATGTCCAAATTACAATAGGTAGTTTTTATTTTCTTTATAAGGTGAAAGTGATAATTGTGTTGGGACAACATGGGATGTTTCTCTTTTGTTTCTTTTAAACTGATGTTCATTAAAAAATCGTCTTATTTTCCTTATCAATGCTCAATTTCTGCTTGCTGGGTGTTGCAGGTGATCCTGGAGGAAGAATTTCAAAACTAGGAAGCAAATGCATTGTCACAAGGGAAACCAATGAGCTTGTGGGAAGAGCTAGCCGTGAGCCTAAGTTTTTATCATTTTTGTTTAAAATTTTGTATATGAACTTGAAAGAGTATAGCTAAATGAAGAAGAGTTCTCGAGGGAATAGGTGAAGGGGAGGGGGGGGGGGTTTGGTAATCACTTGTCGTGGACTCGATACCAATTCCTCTCGCTTGTTTCCTTGTACTATTTTCCATTTTGCCTTTTTTAGCTTGATATTGTGCTCAATGCAGTAGATTTGTACAAAAGGGACTAAATATGATCTATCATCATGTTATACAGAAAATATGTGAAAAGTTCGTCGAGTTCTTGGAAAAGGAATTTAATTGGGTAGAGTATATGCAAGTAGTCATTTACGTGTATGTTTTCGTAGTGGCTTGAACAACCCCGGCCTCCTCTACACCCATGATTTCAAAAGTTTGTGAATTCTCTTTTTTTTCAATAATGATGCAAAGTCGCATGTATGTTTCCCTTTTAAGCGCTTGCTTTTTCTCAGTAGACTAATAGCTCAATTGGGTAGAGTATTACACAAATGTATGTGGGTTCAAATCCCACATAGGTTTCTTTTTTTTTCTTTTTTTATTATCAGTTTAATAATAAGCTTGTTATGTTTCTATATCATATTTGGAAGGTGAGCACGTCAAAGCCAAAATATAATGCAATAGAACAAAATCAGCATATTTTTGTCACCGTTTCAAGCATCTTGTTTATATGGTTCTACTTTGAATGTAGGTCTCTTTCTTCATAATCTTTTTTTTAAAATCATTAATAAGCTAAAGTTTTATGGAGGTCATACTTGAGTGATGCTTTAGTGTTAAGACCAAGGCCAAGAAGTTTTTGCCTTGTAAAGGAATGGTTTAGCTTAATATCTAAAACATGCATAAGAATGCATCATTTTGTTTTGAATTCTTACAGAGAAACGAGTCAATGGGAATAACATGACCTACATTCCAAGTATCAACCCCAGCTAGAAAGATCCTTCAGAAGCACTTCGTCATAATTGTTCTATTATTAATTAAGTGCTCTCACATTTTTTTTATTTTTGCAGGATCATTGAATGTTATGTCCACTTTGTAAGAATGTGTGCATAATAGTACTTGGTATAGTCTTTGATAGACAATCTATTAGGTGAGATTCATTGAGTTTCAGTTTTATGCTAAGCAACTCTTGAGAGCGCTTACCATGATCTATTTGGAAATCAGACAAAGATATTACGCTCTAATGTAATTCAGATATTACTCTTTAAATATGAAGTCCCGTAATCATCAGTGTTCACCGTAGAAATTACTTCAGGTACTTGGTCTATCTAATGTAACCTTGGATATTACGCTAGCTATATAACATTTTCTAGGGCTTCAATATATCTACTGGATACATTCTTGCATATTGCATTTGCTATCTTCAAAAGATTTTACATAATGTAGGAACGACTAATTAAACGACAAGTAATATAACCTCGCCGATTACATAACCATATTGGGGGGCCGCGTGCGTTAGCGCGCGGTTCAACAACTAGTTTAATCAAATGTGCCTTCACTCATGAATAATCAATTACTCATGTATTTCAAAATAAAAAAATTCAAAGGTATATAAAAATATAGCAAAGTGGGTGTCTATCTATAGATCTCAAGAAAATATAATCCTTGATATTTTTTAATTTTTTTTTCTTTGTAGATTTTTAGATATTTTAGTTAGAAGTTTTGAACATCTTGTATTAAAAAATCTGATAGCTAAATTTGGAAATAAAACTTAATTACTTAATAAACTCATTGATTTATTTTATTCATTTTTCCTTTTTTCTTTTTGGCGTCCACCCCCACCTCTTCACTTATATAATAGAGATCCGCTGTAGCAGTGGGAATCAGAGCAAGGCAGCAGATGTGACACACCATTGCTATTCTGGCGCTGACTAACGAAGATGCGAGCAGCCCTTCACACTGGTTAATGCTAGCATACACAAACTTAGGCGGATCAGTGTGCTAGGGGCATGGGAAACAATAAGAGGAGTGTTCGGTTGCAACTCGGTTGACGACCCATAAGTTGTCGACAACTATCTAGGAGCAGGGGTTGCGTGTGGCAGCGACACGGGCAAGGACGATACACTCCTTTTTTATATAAAACTGAAAATGGTAACAATAATCAATTGATGGCATCAAATAGTAGCAAATCAGATTAGAGCTAGTGAGAATGAGGATTGAGTGTACCTAAATTCATCACTATGACCTAGTACGTACATTTATTCATCCGCCACGATTTACTATATAATCAACAACTGCAAAACCTCTTCTCTTGTTCCTTTTAACTAGTAGTAGTACATAACTAATTCGACCAAACTATCTACATAAAAAAGCAAGAACTAAAATTCGAGAGAAACACAAAAGACCAATATCCGAAAGTAAGGGGCAGTAATCCTACAAAGATGAATATGTTCCCTCCTAAAGAAAATATTAATTATCATGATTCATGAACAGAGGAGTAGTCTATGTTTCTCCTACAAGCGCGGTAAAAGGAAAGAAACAGATATGCAGAATAGAGTACAATACATGTCGTACTATGGAATGAGTACTCAAATTAACAATATCATGTTTTTCTATGAGTTATTATACTCACCCTTTTCTTCTCATGAGCTTCATTCCTCTCGCTTCAATCCGCATCTCCCTCTTGAATTAATGGTCTAGAAACTAAGTAATTCCATCATCAGGTTTGTATATACCATGTAAGCTACAACTCAATTGAGGACGCAATCATGTAGTATCTTCTCAAAAAGATCAATTAATCAGATAATCAGATAGTGCATTCAATTAGTGCCTAATGTAGGTGTGAAGTATCATTTAAGGAATGATTAATTATCCTTTCAGAGATCGACCTGTCTAGATTAAATCCTTTTTCCATCATTTGGTATGACCTTTTGTCTTTACATCTGCATATATATAGTGTTTGGGCCCATTCCAGTCATAGCCCACCTAACCGGTGAAATCACTAAAATACCATAAGGATCTTTCAGGCTAGAAAGTACAGGCCTTCAGTCAGGCCCACTGACAAAAAGGCTTTCATGACATCACCATCTTCACCAGATGACGTTACTTCAGTACTACCTATAAATAGTACTCTTATCTGATCATTCAGGTACATTTTTACACACATTCCAAAGCATTTACTTGTACTACTCTCTGACCTCTGAGATCAGATCTGACTTAAGCATCGGAGAGCCGATCCCGGGAACATCCCCGGGGTAGTTCACGGTGCTCGGTTTTGCAGGTACCGTAAATTCGAAGACCTTGGACTTGTTACTGGTTACTACCCTAGCTGGATTTGGACTCCCCCCGAACTACAAATTTACTGTGTTTCTTGTACCCGAAGCAGTTGGCGCCGTCTGTGGGGGAACCTAGCATAACAACTGCATTATCGAACACCATGACAAGGTAACCGCGGTACTACTGCTCGAAAGACTACTTCTGAGAATGATCAGACTACTCTGTTAAAACAAGGAGGTGCTATCGTGGAGGACGAAACGACGTCCCCATTACTCGGACCTTCGACAACTCGAACTCTGAATGGAAAGGCATATGACTACTGTCATGCAACAACTCGTTCCAGTGATGAAGACTCAACAGACTACTCCCCCTGACCGAGGAACAGTCCTAGATCAGCTGCAGGCTTATCGAAGGGCAGCACAGCCAAAACGTGCCCTAACCGAGCACGCTGCTGCTGGCCCCTCAAAGAGGATACATGCTGCTTCAAAAGGGAAATTTATCATGTCGCCAAGCCAAGATGACGCTCGGCACATCATACAGCAGAAACAGATGAGGGGTAAGAACTTCGACGCCCGAGAGATCATCGAAAAGATAAGAGAACGGAGGGAATTGGAAGTACACAATAGCCACAAGAACCACAGGACAATCTCGCCCCGTGACTAGCCGTTACACTCTGAGAATAGGGAATCCGCAACACATCGAGGATCCCAAAGAGGTAGATGAATCAGGCTTTCGAGTGGGTTTAGTAGTGGCACATAAATTACCTTTCAGCGAACACATCATGGAGACCCCTAACCCGGGCAAAGTCAAAATCCCTTCGATAGAGCATTACTCGGGCACTACCGATCTCGCTGACCATCTAGGGCATACAAATCTCAAATGAGCGTGCAAACGTTTTGTGAGGCCACGTGGTGTAGGTACTTCCCGACCACCCTCAAAGGGTTGGCCCTCAATTGGTTCACAAGTCTACCTACTGGCATCATCACCAGCTTCTCGGCTCTCGAATCTCTCTTCTCTCAGCACTTCATAGCGGCAAAACGCCACAAAAAGACTAGTGTACACTTGATGTGAGTTTCCCAGCAGAAAGGGCCTGAGCTGCTACATCAAGCGATTCATTGAAGAATCCCTAATGGTATCCGACCTCCAAGATGGAGTCGCTGTTACGGCCTTGATGAATGGCCTCCATCCTGGACGATTCAAATTCGAGCTCACCATGAGGGAAACTGTTACTCTGGCAGATGCCATGAGGCAGGCGCAAAAGTATATCCAAGCGTCGGACATCTGGAATAATGTGCATGAGGAGGGAAGTAACAAGAGGAGAAGCGAGCCGTCGAATCAGAAGGATATGGCAGATAGGTTAAAGAGACATCGACCTTCCGACGGAGGCCATGACCCTCATTTCAACGTCAATCGCAGAGAAATATAATTAGACATAAAAGAGAAATCTGTGTTACCTCGACCAAATCCCATCAAAACGTCTAGTTATCGCAGGGACAAGAAGCTATGGTGTGAATACCATAAGGATTGTGGTCACACGACCAAGGACTATAGAGAGTTGAAGAAGGCAATCGACAAATTGGCTGATGAAGGAAATTGAACAGGTACCTCAAAGAACCCCAGAGTGATCGAAGGAGAAATAAGGGAAAAGAGAAACAAGCTAAGAGCGACGAAATCGAAGGCTATGTAGGAGTCATAGCTGGGGGCTTCGCTTCCGGAGGCCTAACCGGCAACTCAAGGAAGAATCACTTTTACCATTTGAAAAATGGTGAGAAATTGAAAAAGTCGGACACCCCCACAATGGTGTTTGGAGAGAGTTCGAAGGAAATACAGACCCCCATGATGACCCTCTGGTCGTCTAACTTAAAGTGGCCAATCACAAGGTTGGTCGAGTTTTAATAGATAGCGGGAGTTCGGCGGACATCATCACTTGGGAATGTCTGCAGAAGCTCAAGTACGAGAGGAAGGACATCAAAGCCATCGACCAACCTTTGGTTGGATTGGGGGGCCAATCTGTTCACCCCTTGGAGTCATCAATTTACCTAGCCGGTTTGTGATAAGGGAAAAGGACGATGCCTTCCCATCAACTTCCTTGTTATTGACATCAACCTCCCTTACAACATCATCATAGGGAGGCCCACGCTGAACAGAATAAAAGCGGCAATTTCGACCGACCAGCTCTTGCTGCAGTTCAAAGCAGATGATGGGACGGTCGGTAGGCTACATGGGGATCAAAAGTCTGCTCGAGAGTGTTATGTCAATAGTTTGAGAAAGAGCAAGCCAGTCGAGCCAAGCTCGGGGAAGAGAAAAAGAGAAGAAAAAGAAACTGACAAAAATTCACCTCCACCATTGGGTTTGTTCTACAATGAGAATCCAACCAACCACAATTGACCTCAGTCGGTCGACGAAGATGAAGAAATACAACTCGGACATGATCCTAACCGGACAGTTCGAATTGGAAAGGACCTTAACCAGGTCGTTCGAAAAGAAGTAGTAGAACTCCTTCAAGAAAATCAGGAGGTGTTCGCATTTTCAGCTGATGAGATGCCAGGGATAGACCCCTCGGTCACTAAACATCAGCTGAACATCAAGTCAGAATTCAAGCCATCAAACTGAATTTAAGACATCAGGGCGCTGAAAGAAACAAGGCAGCAGCCGAAGAAGTGAAGAAGCTACTGAGCGCTGGGATGATTAGGGAGTGCCAATACAAAGAATGGCTTTCGAATGTAGTGTTACTTCGAAAACCCAATGGATCATGGCGCATGTGCGTCGATTTTACTGATCTCAATAAGGCATGCCCTAAAGATGACTTCCCTCTCCCCAAAATCGACAAGTTGGTTGATTCCACAGCAGGACATGCACTTTTTAGCTTCATGGATGCAAATGCTGGTTACCACCAGATTCCCCTTGCCGAGGAAGATCAGGTGCATACCGCATTTATTACAAGCTCGGGGATTTATTGTTTTGTATTCATGCCGTTCAGACTTAAGAACGCAGGGCTACATATCAAAGACTAGTCAATAAGATGTTCGAAAAGCAGTTGGGGCGTCATGTCGAAGTTTATGTTGATGATATGATAGTCAAGAGCAGGCTGGTCGAAGATCATGTTCAAGATCTACGAGAAACTTTGGCCACCCTCCGCTTATATAACATGAAGTTGAATCCTAACAAATGTGTCTTTGGCGTTCAAGGAGGAAAATGCTTGGGGTTCTTAGTGGACGAAAGGGGTATTGAAGCCAACTCTGATAAAATACAAGCCATCATCAACATGAAGTCTCCTCGAACTATCAAGGAGGTTCAAAGACTTACTGGGTGTATGGCTGCCTTATGAAGATTTTTATCAAGATCAGCTGACAAGAGCTTACACTTCTTCAATACCTTGAAGAAACCATGCTTCGAATGGGATTGTGAAGCAGAAAATGCCTTCCAACAGTTGAAAACACACTTAGCTTCACTACCAAATCTTGTTTCACCTTTGCCGGGAGAAACATTGTTCGTGTACCTCGCGGTGTCTGAAACCGCGCCAAGTGCTGTCCTCGTCGCTAAAAGAGAAAAACAACAGCACCTAGTATATTTTGTCATCCATGCCTTCCGAGGTGATGAAAGTAGGTATCCCCCCATCGGAGAAAATGATATATGCGCTGGTAATGGCCATTCGAAAATTGAAGCCTTATTTCCAAGCTCATCCAATCAAGGTACTCACTAGTCAGCCACTCAGAAAGCTCATCGAAAATAGAAATGGCTCTAGTCGATTTATCGAATAGGCTAATAAATTATCAGACTTTGGTCTAGATTTCGAACCCAGGAGAGCAATAAAAGCAGAGGCCTTAGCCGATTTCATTGTTGAATGCCCGACAGAGGTCGAGACTGCCACCCTAACCGGGACATGGCAACTTTTGTAGATGGCTCTTCGTCGAAGGCAGGGTGCGGAGCAGGTCTACTGATAATAGATCCTCTCGAAAAAAAATGAAATATGCAATAAAATTTGAAGCCCTTTTGCTGGGATTAAAACTATGCCTCTCGAATGGGGCTGATGAAATAACCGTCAAGACTGATTCACAACTGGTCATGGGTCATGTCAAAGTGGAATTCGAAGCGAAGGAGGATAGTATGAGGATGAACTTAGGTAAGGTAAAGGAGCAGCAGCAAAAATTCACCAAGTTCTCAATACAACACATCCCACGGTCCGAAAACCAACAGGCAGATGCTTTATCTCGAATGCCTAGCTCAGCGTCTGGACTGGAACCTCGAACCATCTCTTGGGAAGTATTGTACAAGCCAAGTATCAACATCCAACTCCTCATCTGCAGTATTGACCGTACGACCAAATGGATGAAAAGCATCCGTTTATACTTTGAAGAGGGAAAGTTATCAGAGGACGAAAAAGAGGCGGAGAGAGTGCGACGCCGTTCGAGCTGGTTCCTGTTGCATGATCATTTTCTATACAAGAAATCTTTCACACATCCTCTTTTAAGCTGTGTGACAATCGAAGAAGGCCAACATATACTTCAAGAAATACACAAAGACACTTGTGGTAGTCACCAGGGAGCCGGGTATTATTGGCCGACAGTGATGAAGGATGCCAAGGACATGGTCAGAAAATGCCACAACTGCCAAGTATATGCCCATATACATCGACAATCGGCTACTCCTCTCACTACAATGCAGGCTGTGCTACCATTCGGCCAGTGGGGGATGTACATCCTCGGGCCTTTCTCGACCGCATCCGGTGGAAGAAAATTCTTATTGGTGGCAGTCGACTACTTCACCAAATGGGTCGAGGTGGAACCCTTAGCCACCATCACTGATAACAAAGTACAAGACTTCATCTGGAAAAACATCATCACTCGTTTTGGAATACCTCGAGCACTCATATCAGACAACGGTCGACAATTCAACAGTGGACCTACTAAAGCGTATTGCGCTTGGTTCGACATACAAACAAGATTCTCTGCTGTCAGTCGACCGCAAACCAACGGGCAGGCTGAGGCAGCCAAAAAAGTCATCCTCAAAGGGCTGAAGAAAATGTTAGATGGAGCAAAGGGGTCGTGGGTCGAAGACCTTCCTGGCATATTATGGTCAGCTCGAACTACCGTGAAAGAGGCAACTGGTCACACGCTTTTAACTTGGTCTATGGAAGTGAAGTCGTACTGCCGGTTGAAGTGGATATCCCCTCACCGAGGATAACTTTCTACGATTACGGGCAAAACGAGGAAGAAAAAAGCGTCAAACTCGACCGCTTACCAGAGACCAGAGGGAATGCACTGCTCAAATCAATTGCTCAAAAAGCAAGAATCACCAGGCTATTCAATCGAGGAGTCAAAGAAAGGAAGTTCGAAGTAGGAGACCTAGTCCTTCGAAAAATAGAAGCCAAGGAAAAAAGCAAGACCTTGACAAGCTGAGCCAGAATTGGGAAGGACCATATCGAGTACCTGATATTATTCGTCCTGGAACATACAGACTCGAGAACATGGACGGTGATCCTTTATTTCGACCATGGAGTGTTGACAACTTGAGGAAGTTCTATGTTTAAGGCAAACCACAACAACTTAAGGGGCTAATATAAGAGCAAGTTTAATGTTCCTCCTACTACTTCGACCTAGCCGGTCTAGATAAAGATTAAGTTACTGTGATATGCATCAAAGTATTTGTCATACTTAAACTTGTAGACCTTGCCGGTCCAAACAAATGTTGATGATTATGAATAAAACACGACCTCACCGGTGTTTCGAATTTGTGATGTGCATTTTATTTTCTGTGTACTATGAGTGTCGTATTCGAATTTTCTTTACACCTGACAGGTTCAAAGAAGTTATGGATAAAACACGGCCTCACCGGTCATTCGAACTTACTTTCATCACTTCGTAAAACCACGATGTTCGAATTTTTCAATATACCCTTCCTTAGGGGTGTTCGAATTTTATCATTTCATACAAAAGTAACGGTGTTCGAATTTTATCATTCAAAAAGCAAGAGACCTAGCAGGTCGAAGATAAATGCAAAAAAGAACATGAAACACGATGAACAAAACCAGTTCCTTTCATTCCATTCCAATCATAGATTACAAAGCTTTGAGTACATGGAACAAAAAGTTAAATGTTAAGCTACAAAAGTACTAAGCTACAAATGTCATAGAGAGGAAGCCTAGGCGCCTAAACCTCTATATCTACATCCTCCTCTTCAGACGAGGATTCGGATGAGGAGCTCGCATCGTCAGCTTCACCAGCTTCAGTCTCGCCCTCAGCAGCCTCAACCGGAACCTCGACAGCCTGGACGTCACCTTCCTTAACAGGTGAAAGGTTGGCAGGGGCTTGATCCTCCTTAGCCTCTTCGACCACCAGCCCCCTGCGCACCCTCTTCATGCGCCATGAACTCATCAATGGTCGCCTTCTCATGCTCCTCGTACTTGGACAAGACTTGCTGAAAGTCCAAGTCAGGAGCCAAGTCCTTCAAAGTCTTCTCGAAACAACGATGGGTGTCATCTCGAGCAGACTTAAAACCCTCAACCAGCTTTTGGTCAGCGAATTTGAGGCCCTCCTAAGACCTCTTCCAGCGACGGATATACTTGCTCCTCTTTTATTTTCGGTCCTTGACGGACTTGTCATATTTCTGCTGCAAGTCATCCCGCTGAGCCAGGATGCGATCGAGAAGCTCCTTTTGGCCCTTCAGTTGGCCTTCGAGATCAGCAACCTCCTTGCGCGAGGCCTCGACCTTCTTTTCAGCTACCTTGAGCTGGTTGGATAGCTCTTCCTTGTTGGTTATTAGGCTCGTCCTCTCACTGTTAAAAGCTTCGAGGTTGTCAGTGTTCAACCTCTTGGCCTTCTCGAGCTTAACCTCGAGAGAACGGACCCTTCGAGAAGCCTCCAGTAGCTCATGCTTGCACTTGTTAAGCTCTTCGGCCAGCTTACCCGAATCACAACCTTCCTTTTCAGTAAGGTAGGCCATTCGAATAGACATCTGCGACAACAAAATAACAAGAAAAGTGTTAAAGTCACAGAATTGAGTTATGGACAAAAGAAATAAACGAAGAGACTCACTTATAACAAACTCATTGGTAATGAGCCCGAAGAGCCTTTCGGCTGGCATTCTCGATGCTCACGACGCCGGGTTGACCGTCGACGTCGTCTAACCAATCTTCTTGACTAGGGGCTCCTGGACATCATCCTCGCCAAAAGGACTTGAACCCGCACCCAGATGAAAGCTAAGATCTGGTATTAAGGGTTCGAGTTAAGGGGAGGTGCGGGCTTTCCTTTTAGATCCCGCACTCTCGGGAACCTCGACCTCTTAAACTCGTTGGTAACGAGCCCAAAGAGCCTTTCGGCTAGCATTCTCGATGCTCACGACGCCGGGTTGACCGTTGACGTCGTCTAACCAATCTTCTTGACTAGGGGCTCCTGGACATCATCCTCGCCAAAAGGAATTGAACCCGCACCCAGATGAAAGCTAAGATCTGGTATTAAGGGTTCGAGTGAAGGGGAGGTGCGGGATTTCCTTTTAGATCCCACACTCTCGGGAACCTCGACCTCTGATAAAGAAGGGTCGGGCAGAGTAGCATATGGTGTAGGCAAAGGTTTCGGCGGGGCCGATTTTTACTTCTGTTTATGTTTTGGATTCTGCACAAACAAGAAAAAGACAAGTTAGAGGAAACACAGAAAACTAAAGCCAAGCAAAAGATGGTGATCGAACTTACAGCAGGAGGTTTGGGAACTTTGAGTTCCCCTGTTTGCAGTGACAGCCTAGCCATGGCAGCCATGCCAATCTTCACGGTGTTTTTTTTCATCTCCTCGTCAAGGTTGTTATAAGCAAGCACTACAAAAGCAGAAAATGAGTAAAAAACAAGTTGATACTATAAACAACAAAAACAGATAAGTTATGGACCCCTACATTGGTCATAGGTTTGGGACACGCCGAAATCCGACAGGAAGTGCTCGTATGCCAGGTCCTTGTCATTGGGCAGCCAATAACAAGTCTTGTATTATTTCTGCTTCCCATCGATATGGAACGACGTGGCTTGGCAATGAATGGCCACAATAGCCTCCTCGGCATCCATTTCAGACACATTAAGGTTCATGCCGAAATTAGGAGGGCTAACGGACAGAGTTACGGGCACATTTCACGGCTGGTCCCCTCGAAATATGAAGAGGAACTCCCCTCGAAAAAGAGCATGGTTGGTTGGCATCTCGGTCGTAACCTTATATGACTTCTCGTCTCTTCGACCATCCTTAACCATGATGAGGTGTCTAGCTTGAAAAGAATACCAACCAGGTCCATGGAGAAGCTCGGACACTTCGTTTATTCTTAACATGTTGAGCCAAAGGCGCAAGGAGGGTCGAACTCTAAGCATGCGACAAATACACAAAAAGGATACAATTGTCCCAACCGAATTGGGCATAAGTTGACATAAGGCAATGTTATATTATACGCCTCTAATATTTCCTTAAAGAGTGGGCAAGGGAAAACGCAAACCCAGCTCGAAATATGACTTATATACACCAATACACCCAGGGAGTGGTGACACTACCAAGTCGGTGACTTGGGGAGGGTACATTACATAGGGAAGCTTAATGGCATACAATGTCGACAGGAACGACAGCCCACCTTGTAGATCCTTTCGCCACTTCCCCGTTGACCAGTGGAAAGGAAAGGAAAGAATCTAAGTAACTCCTCTTAGTAGGAGGGAAGGCTATCGTTGCTTTATTCGGATGATCTAAAAACTCTTCGGGTCCCTCGAAGTTTTCCTCACACTCCTCTTCCTCAATAGGAACGGCGACGAGTAAAAAATCAGAGTTCGAGGCCCAATAAGCTATTGTTACAATAGGAGCCTCATCTACCCATGTTTCAACCCAGGGCATATAAGGAAGTGGCAAAGCATAAGAGGCACTCAGTTCGAAAACAGGGTTCATTATTTATATTATTACAGTAACCCCAATCGAATTTATTAAAAGAAAAGGAAAAGAGTCAAGAATGAGAAATCATACCTTGGTCTAATTACACGAAGTAGATTCCTCGCACTTTTGACGCACTCTGAGCAACACACAAAGGAAGCAAAAGGCTTCTTTAAAAGAGAGAAAATTAGAGAGAGAAAGTAGAGAGAGAAGTTACAAAGTGAGTAAATGAGGAAAGAAGTGAAATATTTATATCTCACCTACCCTGAACAGTAACCTCTCTAATATGAACAGTCACCCAACATGGGAGTTCGTGCCAAGGAGTGGAAGGAGGTTTATTGCGATACGTCATGTATACGGTTGAAACGTATAAATACCGGTCAAAATACGGTTGACCACCCAAAAAGTTGACTTTAAAGCATTGACTTTAAAGCGTTGACCCTCACCGGGCCTACTTCGAAGAAATTCAGTTGTACAAATCTTCCCTCACCGGGGCTACCTCGAACTCTTCAAAAGGAACAACCCTTTGACTGAGCTACCTCGAGTAAATTCAAGGATGTTCTTTGAATCCATATTTTGAAAAAATTTTCTAAGTATGTTAAGCCCTTCATAAGGCACCCCCTTCGAGCAAATGAGTATTGGATTCAATTAGCCCTTACCATGCTACCGCGAATTATGAAATTGAGTATTGGACTTAATTACCCCTTACCAGGGTACCTCGAAATTATCAAATTGAGTATTGGACTCAGTTAGCCCTTACCAGGCTACCTCAAAATTATAAAATTGAGTATTGGACTCAATTAGCCCTAACCAGGTCCCCTCGAAGAAATTTTTGTATTGAGCCCCTCTAATAAGGGCGTTGGAATTTTTCCTAGAACCCCTTCGAGGAAGGCGTTCGAACTTTTCCTAGAACCCCTTCAAGGAAGGCGTTCGAATTTTCATCTACAACCATCCCAGGACATGTGTCTAAATTTTATTCGATTCCCCTACAAAGAGGGCGTTCGAGCTTTATTTTGCATAGAACCCCTCCTAGGAGGGCGTTCGAGTTTTTATTCTAAACCGCCCAATGGTGGGTGTCTAAAATTTTATATCGAACCCCCTATAGAGGGATTTCGAGTTTTATTTAAAACCTCTAATTAGGGCGTTCGAATTTTTAAGCCACTTAATGGTAGATGTGCAAGTTTTTTAGAACCTCTCCTAGGAGGGCGTTCGAATTTTCTAAACTATTCTCCTAGGAAGTCGTTCGAATTTTATGAGCTATTCTCCTAGGAGGGTATTCGGCTTTTATTGAACCCCTGTATTGAGGGCGTTCGAATTTTTATTTGATCCCTCTATGGAGGGTGTTCGAATTTTGGTTGAACCCCTCTATGGAAGGCGTTCGAATTCTCACTGAACCCCTCTATGGAGGGCGTTCGAATTCTCACTGAACCCCTCCATGGAGGGCGTTCGACTTCCCACTGAACCCCTCCATAGAGGGCGTTCGAATTCCCACTGAACCCCTCCATGGAGGGCGTCCAAATTCCCACTGAACCCCTCCATAGAGGGCGTTCGAATGCTCACTGAACCCCTCCATGGAGGGCGTTCGAATTCTCACTAAACCCCTCTATGGAGGGCGTTCGAATTCTCAGTGAACCCTTCCTTATGAGGCGTTCGAACTTTTAAAGCTAACCCCGCTTGGGGTACGTCGAGTTTTTAACAGCGAGGCAGACCATTCCGCTCCCCGTTGCAGTCTCATCATGATCTGAAACTACAACGTAAAGCGTGGGGCTAATGTTTGGGCCCATTCCAGTCATGGCCCACCTAACCGGTGAAATGACTAAAATTACCTCAGGGGCAAAATTACCATTTTACCCCTAAGGATCTTTCAGGCTAGAAAGTACAGGCCTTCAGTCAGGCCCACTGACAAAAAGGCTTTCATGACATCACCATCTTCACCAGATGACGTCACTTCAGTACTACCTATAAATTGTACTCTCATCTGATCATTCAGGTACGTTTTTACACACATTCCAAAGCATTTACTTGTACTACTCTCTGACCTATGAGATCAGATCTGACTTAAGCATCGGAGAGCCGATCCCGGGAATAGTTCACAGTGCTCGATTTTGCAGGTACCGGAAATTCGAAGACCTTGGACTTGTTTCTGGTTACTACCCTAGCTGGATTTGGACTCCCCCGAAACATATAGCATATGATTTATTGTGTTTCTTGTATCCGAAACATATAGCAAGATGCATAAGAGATCACATAAATTTAAAGTACATCTTCTAATAAGAAGCAACAATGATAAAACAAATCCGATACTGTATTAGGAACAAAATGCAACTTCCCTGATAGCATAAATTCAACCAATCAGCTCACTAACATACACTACTGAAATTGAAATTAGCATACAATTTTCATTCAACTGACTTAATCGAGCATCTAATCATATGTTATTTCAGCTAGTAATCAATTTTTTAAAACAATTAAGAAATGGAAGTATGTGCATTACAACGTATTAAAAGCCCTAGTTCATGACTCAACTTTGGCTAACAACTATTAACTTCAAATTAACCCAGAAATCAGCAATTTAATCATAAAGAAAATGTCTATTATTCATAAAATTACTTAAATCTAGTAAATTTCTAAATTAATTAAATTTTCTATGTTTATGGTAGCCTTTGTTTTTTAAGAAGATTACTGTAAGATTTTCAGTATATGGGGTATGAATTTATAGTTAAGGAGCCAAGCAAGGATGAAGTACGTCAGACGATAAAGAGGTATCTTCAAGTGAGTGTTTTAAGTACCTTTGGATTGATGTTATGGAGGAATTGATATTTTGACCAAGATGTAAATCATAGATGGCTGAAATGGAGAGCAGCAATGAGGTATTGTCAAGTGAGTGTTTTAAATACCTCTCAAGTTGAAGGGTAAAATTATATATATGACCGTCGCGTTAATCTAATGTTGAAGGATAAAATATATATGATAACTCTTGGAATGTCATATAGGTTGAAACGTTGGTATTTAGATGACCATAATAAGAAGATTGGTGTAACAGGGTTCCACGCTTTCTTACAACATCTTAAGTTATATTGAAGTTATAAGGGAAAGTTGGAGTTCCTCTTGATACTTGTTATGTTGTTTTGGGCACACTATGATGTTGGTTTGAGGATGCATTGGTAAGGAAAGCAGAGATGGGGATTATAAGGATTTCGGAAGAAATCGAGGGAAATCAAAGATTATCTGATTGGAGACATTTAAATATTAAGGATATGACGAAGATGAGTTTGTAGGAACTCATTACATTGCATAGAAATGAAGGGATGCGATGATATGGGGATGACCACATAAATAATTTTTTGGTTCATGTGGCCTACCTCGTCGTATTGGATTAAGTCTTTTGCATTATTATTGTTCTTGAGTTTAATTTATCATGAAATCCCAAGAAGTTTTCCTTTGACTCCCCTTCCAATTTGAGTGGTATAATTCAATTTTCTTGCATACTTCTGCACTTCCAAGAGATTAAAGAGTGCATGAAAGGTCAAAAGTGATAATACATGAAGTTAATTCCTTCCCGGTCTAGAAATCGGATGGTTAGATCAAATCTATCCGCCTTTTGCTTATTTATTCTGTTAGTTTATATATGGATGTCACCTTTCAAGAGATGTGATATTGTAAGGAGCACCTATAATAAAGGGGAAACTACCTGGGACACATACTCATAATAAAGTAAGGATAGGATATATGCTTTGATAACATCACTTTTTTAGACAACCTACAAGGCTAGAAGGGAAGATTCTCATTCTTTTGAGATTAAGGAAGCATAATTTTATGATGTGCTTTTCATTTTATTAGGCATGCGAAGTTCTTCCAGAAGTTTCAAATTTTAATGTGAAATCTGATCCAAAATTTTGGATACACGTTCCCAAATTGATTTTGGATCATATACTTAATTTATTAGTTTTTAATATTAGCTACCAACACAATTTCTAATCCTATAATTTTAGATATCAAATACGAACCTTCAAACAATTTCACATATGAAAACAATAACAAAAAAGCTTTACGGACAAAAATAAAATAAAAAATAAATAAAAGGTATATGTGTGGCATCATTGTTCTGATTGCTTCTTTTCTTTTGCCTTATTTTCTATGTAGATTGTTATCACCTTGGTAATTTTCTTTAGTGTTTATTACCGTTATAGCTATTATAATTGTATTCATATATGTAGTTCAATTAATATTTTAATATTTTAATATCTAATTATGTTCTTCAATATTATTATAGATATTTTTATCATATCATTTAATATATTAGACATTATCATATTCATTCTTATTTACTATAGTTTTTATTTATTTTTTGTTGTCAATTTAATTTATTATAACTAGAAGTAGTAGTTTACAAAGTTATTTGTATTAATATTAATTCAAGTACATTATATTCTGCTAAATAAAAATCATCTTCTTCCGGATAATCTCCCACCTCTTACATGATCATCATTACATTCTAAATGAGAATCATCTTCTTACATGATCATCATTAACATCTTCATGACCATCGTTAACATTTTCACGGACAGACTGTCGTGCATCATTTAGTTTCATGTTTTTCCAAATTATCTTAGCATATCAACAACCAACTTAAAAGCAATAACTCTTTTTATTTTCCTCTTAGAAAATAAACATTTTTTATTTGCTATTACCTCCGTTTTTTAGTTAGGACATTTTTCCGTTTAGGGGTGCTTTATTTAATTGGGACACTTCTATCTTTTACCATAAATGGTATATTGACCCACCTAATTATTACACTCCTCTCCTGTTTTTTCTCTCCTTCTCTCTGCAATTTTCACTCTTTCCTTACTTTTATCATGTCTCTCTTACTTTTACACTTTTTCCTTGGTCCATGCGAAAAAGAAAACGTCCCTATTAAAAAACGGAAGTTATATATACTGTCTATTAAAATTAAAGTTGCTCATTACAATATCTAAAATTATTATTAGAAAGATAAAATAATTAAAAATAATAATATAATAATAATGATATTATTATTTATATCAATATTACAAGTTATCTTATTGTTAGACTAAATATTAATTATATTACGTTATATTTTAAATATTAATTAGTATTAGGAGGAGTAATTCCTAGAGTAATATAACGATTTTGTCTCTCCTCTTTATCCCATAAAAGACACTCACATGTGTTCAACAATGGAGTTCAATACTATATTAATTCGCTCCATTCAGTCCAACAGATTTTAACTCTCACCCAACTATGCACCCAAGCAAACGCCTTAAACAAAAAGGAAAAGATATTGTAGTGATAAAGGTGTAGAGACTACAAATATATAAAGAGAAGAAGATAGAAGAACACAACTCACGACAAATCATATCATTGCTACATATTTTCTTAACTTCAATTAATGAAAGCTAAAAGCCTTTAAATAGACTTAACATCAAGTAACAAAGCAAAGCTAATTAATTGGGAATGCAATCCCACGTTTTACTCCACTAACCTATCCAGTAACAACAAAGTCATGCTAGTAACCACTAACCTTAAAATAAGGAACTAGCTATCCACTAACTCTAATGCTATGCTAATTTACTGACTTTGATACCTACGTTCCTAAATAATAGGAACAAACAACTTTGAAGGACTAATTCCAACAAAAGGTCCCAATTTCCAATCCCCAAATTAAGCGAACCCATAATTTCCATTTCTCAAATTACAGATCAATTGAAAGAGAGGAAAGAAGGGAGAAATCAACCAAATTTGATTGCTTCCCAAGATTTCCCAACCAAGAACAAAAATCAAAATAGGTTGCTTTCCAAAATGAGAGATTCGCTGGTTAAATTTAGTCAGTTGCCGTTGCAGATTCGCTCGTACTCATTTTTGAGCTGCGAATTTGCTGTAAGCTTTAACTTTTATACTCCTTTTTTGTAAGCTACGTCATGCTATGCGTGTTTGATGTACAAGTCTTGTATTGTGCAATACATTAATATTAATTAACAAATTGGAGAAATTACATGTTGTTATAGGAGAAAATAAGAGAATTAGAAGGGATATATGTAAAGTATGCCTATTTAACAAGAGATTTAGTCATTTTAACGGGAAAGAAATGGATATTTTGTGAGAAACTTTTGTTAAATTTAACAAAACACTATCATAGGTTTACTAGAGTTTCGGAAACGTTTCGCCAAGTTTCCGAAACGGAAACGCGTGGAAACGGGAAACGTTGACCCTAAAGAGAGTTTCCGTGCTTCAGAGATTGATTGGTAGTTTTATGTTTGCTGCAAGCTTCTTGTTATATCATGAAATTTACATAGCTATTGATTCAGGTTGAAAGTTATTACAGCTATGGTCTTCCAGCTAGAAACCTCCAGCTAAGGAAATTCAGCTTGGATTAAACCAGCTAAAGAAGAATCAGCTAAATATCGTCCAGCTTGAGAACAGTAGCCTCACTTCAAAGAAACGTTACAAGTCAAAAACATCAAAGCCTGAAGATCCGCATAATGATTAAAGCCATAAAAGCAAAGGCAATAAACGAGGAAGAATCATGGTAATTAGCATTAATGGCGGACATAATTGAAAGATTTGGAGCTGCTTGAAGAACGTTACTGGGACAAACGGGCACAAGGATCTTAGCTATATATAGATGTAATCACAATGATTGAAGGAACAACTAGAACAATTTCATACAAAAGCATAAGCATTGTTTTATTAGCTTACAAACTACGAATTATATAATCGCAAGAATACTAGGGCTGTAACCAAGATTATAGTGGATTGGTGGACTCAAAGCCACCCGCGGTTTTTCCCTTATTCCACGGGTTTCCGCGTCACCACCTCTGTGTCTTGTCTCTATTTCTTTCTACTTTCCTTTTACTTAGAACGTGTTAGCTGCTTCAGCTAGCTCCCAGCAACCTGATAGACCCCTAGCTGTAGTTCCCAGCTAAGTTTTGCCCTTGCAGAATTTGGCATAAACAGTTTGGCGCCCACCGTGGGGCCTACAGCTAGATTTCATATCTAAACTTCCAAAAATCAATCCCTTCCCAGAAGGAAAGACACCTAACTACCAAATGGCCGAATTAACTCCCGAGCAGATGAGAGAAGCTCTAGCATCTTTGCAAGAGGCTCAAACGAGATCCAATGAAATCATCGAAAACTTACAAAAAGAGCTTGAATCAGTAAAGAGCAACACTAAAAGGTCCTCGCGACGACCTCCTGGTATGACACCTCGAGTTCTGGAGCTCGATGACGCAGAAGCCAGTCCTAAGGAAGATGCTGAGGATGTACCAGAACAACTTTACCACGAGGACTCGGATCCCACAGCTTCGAAGCTGGCTCTCCTTGAGTCCCAAAATCGGAAAATGATGCGAATGTTAGCAAAGATGCCAGGGGCACCAACACCTGTAGCTGAGGAGACGTTTGATGGTTACACCAAATCACCTTTCATAGGAGAGATAGCTAGAGCTATGATCCCAAAAAAGCTGCATCTAGCCCCATTTGGTAAGCTGTATGATGGGACCACGGATCCATATGATCATGTGAACCATTACAAGCAGAAGATGTGGACTATCCCCATCCCAGAGGACCTCCTCGAAGCTACAATGTGCAAATCCTTTGGAGCCACTTTAGGTGGACCTGCCCTACAATGGCTTATCACCCTCAGGGCTGGTACTATCCCTAATTTTTCTGTTCTTATTAACAAATTCTATCAACAGTTTGCTAGCAGCAGGATGCTGGAGAAGCATACAGGCGACCTGTACCGCATTATTCAAAAAACAGGTGAAGCTGTTCGTCAGTATCTAGACAGGTTTAACAGGGAGATGATCTCTGTTAAGAACCTGGACATTCCTACATCTATCGAAGCATTCCGAAGAGGTTTGATACCTAAATCCCGTTTGTATTATGAACTAACTAGATACCCTTGTAGTACCTTTGAGGAAGTCAGAGCTAGAGCTATGGCTGAGATTCGCGTAGAAGAAGATGATGCATCCAGATATGGGGGAGAATCTAGCTACGAGAAGAAGACTCAGAACAGCAACAACAAAAGGAACGATTGGCGTCACCAGCCGTACCAGAAGCGTGACCAAGCTAGCAGTGTAGCTAGGGAAGCTCCCCGCAAGACTAACAATACGGATTTCCCTCCTATATCCTCCTACTGTTTTAATGTTGATGCAGGTGGCATGGTGAACGCGTTGGAAAAGCTGGGTTCAGGAGCTAGATGGCCCAGGAAAACTGACAAACCCGATGGACGAAAAGATACCTCCCAATGGTGCAGCTACCATGGAGACCATGGCCATCTGACTGAGGATTGCAAAGCTCTCAGGAAAGAGGTAGCTTGGCTGCTGAAGAAAGGCTACCTAGAGCATCTGATGGGGAAGAAGGGTCAGAAAGATGAATCTAGCAAGGGTTGTAGCAGCAAACCAGCTGGACCACCACCTGATCTAACACATGATAAGGTAGTCAACTTCATTTCAGGGGGCTCAGAAATTTGTGGACTAACTTATTCTGCAGCTAAGCGATTTGCTACGGAAGGATCCAAATCCGCACCTATCCAGCACAGAAGCAAGGAGGAACAAAAGCTACGTAGCATGCTCATCAGCTTTGAAGAAGAAGAGGAAGCTGAAGAAGCTGACCATCATGATGGACTAGTTATTTCACTTACCATCAGCAACTGTCTAATCAAGAGAGTATTGGTAGATAATGGAAGTTCAGCTAATATCATCTTCAAAAATGCCATACAAAGCATGGGGCTACGTGACGAAGACATCATTAGAAAGTCAACAGTCCTGTACGGCTTCAACGGAGAACCAGCCGTCACCATTGGTGAAATCACCCTGCCCACCTATGCCAAAGGAGTCAATCTGCAAACCAGGTTTAGTGTCGTTGACTATCCTTCAGCTTACAATGTTATTATGGGTACACCTTGGATTCACAGGATGAAAGCTGTACCGTCCACCTACCATCAAACCATCAAATTCCCTACCCAGTGGGGAGTACAAGAAATCAAGGGGGACAGGAAGGTAGCTAGGGAGTGTTACAGCATCTCTCTCAAACCCAAAAAGGAAGACATCTAGCAATTACAGCAGCATCCAGCATCCAGCAAAGAGCAAGATATAGAAGAAGTGATGCTGGACCCTGCGAAACCTGAACAGACAGTACAGATTGGGGCATCCCTACCACCAGAAGAGAAAGCTAGGATCATTGAGTTCCTCAAGAACAACATCACCTGCTTCGCATGGACGCATGAAGACATGGTTGGGATCGATCCTTCCATTTTCACTCACAAGCTGAACGTGGACCCTCATCACAAACCAATTAAACAAAAAAGAAGGAAATTTGCACCTGAACGTAATCTCATCATCAACGAGGAAGTAGAAAAGTTTCTACAAGCAGGTAAAATTAGAGAAGTTAAATACCCTGATTGGCTAGCTAACGTGGTTGTGGTAGGTAAAAAGAATGGCAAGTGGCGAGTATGTATCGATTTCACCGATCTAAATAAAGCTTGCCCAAAAGATCCTTTCCCTCTACCTCACATTGACGCCTTGGTAGATGCCACAGCTGGGCATGAGAGGCTCACCTTCCTGGATGCTTACTCAGGTTACAACCAGATTCTGATGGACCATGAAGATCAAGAGAAAACAGCTTTCATGACCGAAAGAGGTATATATTGCTATAAAGTTATGCCGTTTGGTCTAAAAAACGCAGGCGCTACCTATCAACGCTTGGTGAACAAGATGTTCGAGAAGCAGCTTGGGGACACGATGGAGGTCTACATCGATGATATGCTGGTCAAATCCAAACAAGCTGAGGATCATGTGTCACATCTGCAGGACACATTTGACGTCTTGAGGAAGTATAACATGAAGCTGAATCCAACGAAATGTTCCTTCAGGGCACCAGCCGGCAAGTTCCTAGGTTACGTAGTGACCCAAAGAGGGATCGAAGCTAGCCCAGATCAAATCAAAGCACTCATCAATATCCAGTCCCCCAAAAATTTGAAAGAGGTCCAGAAGCTGACAGGACGAGTAGCAGCGCTCAATCGTTTCATTTCCAGGTCCTCAGATAAGTGTCACCTATTCTAGCATGTGCTCAAGAAAAATAAAGGTTTTGATTGGACTACAGAACACGAAGAAGCTCTACAAAAGTTAAAAGCGTACCTAGCTACGCCTCCCGTCCTATCTAAACCTAAGCCAGGAGAGACTTTGCAGCTTTATCTAGCTGTAAGTAACACAGCTGTTAGTGCGGTACTAGCTAGGGAAGCTGACAACCAGCAGCTACCTGTGTACTATATCAGCAAATCTTTACTAGATGCAGAAACCAGGTACACCTCTTTGGAAAAACTAGTGTTATCTCTATATACAGCTTCAAGGAAACTCCGACACTATTTCGAAGCTTATCCCATTTGTGTTTTAACTAATTATCCTATAAAAGCTGTGTTACGCAAACCTGAGTATACTGGCAGGATGAATAAATAGTCCATATCGCTTAGTGCCTATGACATCAGGTACCAACCACGAACAGCCAATAAAGTCACAAGCTCTAGCTGATTTTGTGGCAGATTTCAGTCCTAATCTAGCTACTTCAGCAGATGAGGAGGTGTGACATATTAATCAGGTAAGCCCTGCAGGTAGTTGGAATCTATTTGTGGATGGATCTTCTAACTTTAGAGGGGCTGGGCTAGGTATAGTCCTAAAATTGCCACAAGGGGACATAATAGTACGATCTATTTGTTGTGACTTTAAAGCTACTAACAATGAGGCCGAGTATGAGGCCCTGCTTGCAGGTATGACTGTTGCCCAAGATCTGGGGGCAACCAGGTTACAAGCGTATAGCGACTCTTTGCTTATTGTTAGCCAGGTAAAAGGTGAGAATGCAGCTAAAGATTCGAAGATGTCCCTGTACCTGGAGCTGGTCAAATCAAAGATATTGCTCTTCCAGGAGTTCACAATACAACAGGTGCCAAGGGATCAGAATACGAAAGCTGACGCACTAGCTAACCTGGGCTCCGCACTCAGGAAATGTAACTTCGATAACGTCCCAATTGCCCACCTAGCTGCGCCAGCCATTGACAAAAAGGCGAGTCACGTACTTAGCATTAGTAATGAGACAGGAGCTGATAGCTGGACAAGCCACTGTTGGATTACCTAGAAAGGGATGTACTACCCAGTGATAAGCTGGAATCAATAAGGATACGCATGAAAGCCAGCAGGTACCAGGTAATAGCTGGAGTCTTGTTTAAATGCGCAGCTAAGCATGACATTTTGCAGAGATGCTTAGAGAAAGAACAATGGGAAGCCACCCTCAAAGAATTTCATGAAGGGGAATGCGGCTCACATACAGCAGGAAGAAGTTTGTCTAACAAGATACTATCCTATGGTTATTATTGGCCAACTATGCGTAGGGATGCCAAGAGGTACGTAGCTAAGTGTGGGAGTTGCCAAAAACACGCAGGTATGGTACACAAACCTTCCGAGCCATTGCACCCCACGTTGACACCTTGGCCATTCATGAGGTGGGGCATGGACATAGTAGGTAAGCTGCCAGCTGCGCCAGGACAAAAAGTATATATGCTGGCCCTAACCGATTATTTTTCTAAGTGGATTGAAGCTGGTGCATTCCAGCAGGTAAGAGATAAGGAAGTGATTGCTTTTATACATACTAACATCATCTGCAGGTTTGGAGTACCTAGTGAGATTGTTTGCGACAATGGATCACAGTTTATAAGTGATAAAACACGGCAGTTTTGCCACGAATGGAACATCAACCTGATAACATCGACACCCAGGTACCCTCAAGCTAACGGACAAGCTGAGTCCAGCAACAAGGTAATCATCAACGGTATCAAAAGGAGGTTAAAAGCTAAAAAAGGAAAATGGGTGGAGGAGCTGCCTAGAATCCTCTGGGCCAACAGGACAACACCTAGAGGAGCAACAGGGCGAACCCCTTTCTCATTAGTCTATGGTTGTGAAGCTGTGTTACCAGCAGAAGTAGCCATGCCTACTGCCAGGTATGGACTTTTAACCCCTGAGCTAAATGACTCTGAATTGTCTTATGATTTAGATACCATAGAGGAGCTGCGAGACAACGCACTGGTCAGGATGGCTGCCCAGCAGCAGATCGTGGCCCGTAGCTTCAACAAAAACGTGAGAGCAAAAGTCTTCAAGCAGGGGGACTGGGTGTTAAGGAAAGTCTTCCAAAATACCCAGGAGTTGAATGCAGGAAAGCTGGGTGCTAGCTGGGAAGGTCCCTACCTGATCGAACAGGTGGTAGGCAAAGGAGCGTATCGTCTAGCTACGGTAGAAGGAAAAGCTGTACCTAGAAGTTGGAATGCTTCACACCTTAAATTGTACCACTTCTAAAAAGCTGAGCAATCAGCTTAAAAATAAAAGACATCAAGTACAAAACAGTCACACCAGGTAAGGACAGACTATTAAGCAAAGCCAAGGAACATCAGGTTAGACCCTCCTCCTTGCATTTTTTACCTGTGAAGGTTTTCCCTAGAATTTACACTAACTTAGGCATCGGAGAGTCATTGGTTATGCCAATAACTATCTTGGCCTAGCCACATACGCAGGTACCGCAAGGCTAGCTACAAGTGGAGCACCACTTAGCTCCCTAAGCTATCTAAAGACGCAAGAACACCTAGACACCTTGGAAAACAGCTACAAAGGAAAACTAAGCTACCAAGGTTGCATCAGCTAAAGGCTACACGCCTAGGTAACAGGGCCCATCACACAAGACATTGGCATTATAAAACGCCAGGTAAAGATCTAAAGCAGCTAGCTCATTTGTACTAAGAATATGCATATACGTCAAAGTCAAAGTATTCAAAAGACACACCAGCCCCTTGGCTGGCGGTAAAATTAATCCGAAGCACAAAGAAATTAAAATTATCCGACAAAGCAACGAAGTTGGAAAAAGCTGAAACTAAGCTGCATCTTCGGCTGGGGCTCCCTAAGCTACAGGCATGGGCTTGGACATTTCAGCTACTGGGGCAGAACCGCTAGGAGGCTCAGCTACGGTGTCAGCTGCGTCCTTAGCCGGAGGTTCAGCTAAATCCTTAGCTGACGAGTCAGCAGTAGAAGCCTCTTGCCCAGAAGGAAGCAAACCCAAGGCTAGGGCTTCGAGATCCGCAATGCTCCCCATAGTAGCTAGGAAAGCGTCAGTATACTTGTGCAGTTCCTTAGTACCTAGATTCTTGAAGAGCATCAGGTACGCCAGCTTGGCAGGCTCGACAATTTGGACTTCAGCCATCTTGTCCAGATGGATGTCCTTCTGATAAGCCAGCTGAGCATCCACAACTTCTTTTTCCTTCTTCACCTTCGCCAGCTTGAAGCTAGCCACCTTAGCCTCCTCCCTCTCTTTCTCCAAGAGCAACGTCTCAACCTTGCGTTGCTCCTCAGCTATAGCTTGCCCCCTCTTGGCCTTCTCTACCTCTTCCTTTAGGGCTGCCACCTCAGCTTGAGAAGCCTTAAGCTGGGATGACATCGTGGCAACTGTTCTCAAGCTGGAGCGTGCCGCAAGACAGTTCTGTAGGGCCTAGGGCGAATTTTTTTGAAAAAAAACATATAAGAGAGGGGACAGCTAAAGAATAAAAATTTCAAAGGATGAGGGAAAGAGCGGAAGGACATACCTGCAGAGAGTGTTGAACCGCATGGTTCACAATCACCTCAGGATCCTCAGACCTAAGGCGCTTAGCTGCTGCAGGGAAGAACAGCCTATCAGCGTGCGGCCATATGCCGTTGTTTAACCCTTCTTCGGATAGGAAGTTCGCTGGCAGGGTTAGGTTGACCGTCGAGGTACTAGGAGGAGGGGGAGGATCCAAGTCCAATTTGGCTACAGGAGGCTGCATGCTGGGAGTAGGAGCAGCCACCTTGGCAGGGGTAGCTGCCTTAGGTTGGCTCGAACTAGCAGGGACCCCAGATCTCTTTCTTTTCAACCGAGCTACAGCATCAGCTTGGGATAGCGTACTACCTTTAACTGTACAGAAACAGTAAAACATGTTTAGCGTTTTTTGCACCTAGGAAACCCTAAAAATGAGAAACAGTAAGACTGTCTTACCCGAAGTCATAGAATCTGTTCCGGAAGTGGTAGGAGTCAAAGAGGAAATAGGAATCGCCTTGAAAGGAGGAGTGTAAGACCTTTTCTCCAAAGAAATGCTAAGAAACACCTTGGCTCTTTCGTCCCGTATCTCTAAAGTCTCAACAGCTTCAGACGAACCTGAGTAAAAGCAGGGTTAAAATCATAGTTAATAGAACATTCTAAAGGAAAGAAGAAAGAGGTAAAATACCTCCAGCAGGCCAGCCAGAGGGAAGAAACTCCCCAGCTTCACCAAGAGAGTCCTTGGCAACGTAGAAAAAACGAGTTTTCCAGAAAGATTCAGAGGCACCAGTCCCTTCTACAGGGCTGGGATACTTAGGTTTTTGCTTTAGGGTAACCTTGTTAGGGTTAATAATTTTTAAGCTGTAGAGAGTGAGTAGATCTTCTAAAGCGAAAGGAGGACTCCAATCCCTAGTAGCAGATTCAATAGTAAAACAAATCTTCCAGAAACCTGGCATCAATTGGCCAGGGGAAAAGTTTAGAACTTCCACAAAGGAACGCACTAAAGGGGTGAAATTAAAACTGTAACCTAGGAGGAAGGGATACTCATAAAAACAAATCAGATCCTCAGGAGTATTGTCTGGCCGGTCGAATTCCTCAGGTATCACAAACTCGGTACTTTCAGGAAAACCACCTCTAAACCTAATATTTTCAATATCTTCCCAAGTGACAGAAGAAGCTACGTCATCTTTAGCCTTTCCCATTGATTTAGGTTTAGGAATGAAAACCTTTTTCCTAGCAGATTGCTTAAAAGGCATGCAAAAAGTCGAGAAGAGGCAAGAGAGAGAGAGAGAGATAAGACTTACCAAAGGAGAGAAACAATAAACGGAAATGAGGATCTTCACGCAATCTTCAGATTTTTAAACCAACTCTGACACTTAAACGGCTAGTATTTAAGACTTAGAATAAATGTACTTAAGTGTGTAATTACGCCTAGTTCAGTAAAAGCTACAGTGTGTTCTATTTAATATCTGCGCCTTTTGGAAGTCCAACCTTCATAGCAACCGTTACGCTGACATTAATTTGCAACTTAGCTACGCCAGGACAGTGGCATAAGCTACAAATTAGGGGCAATTGTTATATCATGAAATTTACATAGCTATTGATGCAGGTTGAAAGTTATTACAGCTATGGTCTTCCAGCTAGAAACCTCCAGCTAAGGAAATTCAGCTTGGATTAAACCAGCTAAAGAAGAATCAGCTAAATATCGTCCAGCTTGAGAACAGTAGCCTCACTTCAATGAAACGTTACAAGTCAAAAACATCAAAGCCTGAAGATCCGCATAATGATTAAAGCCATAAAAGCAAAGGCAATAAACGAGCAAGAATCATGGTAATTAGCATTAATGGCGGACATAAATGAAAGATTTGGAGCTGCTTGAAGAACGTTACTGGGACAAACGGGCACAAGGATCTTAGCTATATATAGATGTAATCACAATGATTGAAGGAACAACTAGAACAATTTCATACAAAAGCATAAGCATTGTTTTATTAGTTTACAAACTACGAATTATATAATCGCAAGAATACTAGGGCTGTAACCAAGATTATAGTGGATTGGTGGACTCAAAGCCACCCGCGGTTTTTCCCTTATTCCACGGGTTTCCGCGTCACCACCTCTGTGTCTTGTCTCTATTTCTTTTTACTTCCCTTTTACTTAGAACGTGTTAGCTGCTTCAGCTAGCTCCCAACAACCTGATAGACCCCTAGCTGTAGTTCCCAACTAAGTTTTGCCCTTGCAGAATTTGGCATAAACACTTCTGTTATTTTATTGTGCATCCAGCCCATGACCAACTGCGTAAGACTTCATATTGAAAGAGTTGAATTTTCCCAACGAGTGAGCAAAAAAGAGAGGAGGAAAGAGGCCTTGGTGAACCGTAATAATTAGTGGACAAATTTGCTACTTTCAATAAGAGACATAATCGAGAAACTTAAACTTAAACTTAAGATTAGTTTGGTTGAATTCTTGCAATTAAGTTGCAGTTGAGTCATAGATGATATGAGGGAGGATCAAGCCAGAAATATGATACTAACTCCATTTCCTAAAAATTGTCACACTTTGACAATTACACTATTCACATATATCACTTTGACCATAGTTTATGATTTATATATAAGAAAAAATATAATCATGTGAGATCCTGTTAAAATCCTCTTTCTAATTTTATAATTTTTACAAATATGTAATTAGAGATAAAAATGAAAAGATACAAATGTAAGTGTCACTCTTGTTTGTTGGGATGCTGACGCGGACCATTGTGATGACTAACATGAGTCAGCTACTATATAAGTGTCACTCTTAACATCAAACGATTTAGCGCAATGCTACTGCCATTTTGATCAGGGATCTAACCCTTGACTTGAAAATTTCTATCTTTCTACCTTACTAATACTAGAGCTTCTAACCTCTAAAGACTAAGGTACATATATATAATGGTTAGAAGTTCTAATAGGATATACGGGAGAAATTTGCAAGTTGAGGGGTTAGATCCGTTGTTGATCCACTGTGCAATTATTCTAAATTCCTCTTCTCTTTTCTCTTTCAGCCATTCTGGATCGTCAAGTTCGATGGCCTCATGTCCGGATGTCCCAACCAAAAGTGCCTGAAGTTTATTTTTCAATGGTATATCAATAAACAAAAGTGAGTTTCAGATTTAGACTTTTGTGCATCTACAAAGAAATTATACCTTCAGTAGCTGTTACAACAACGATGGTCTTGAAAAATTTCTTCAATATTCTGCATTAATTACAGCATGTTCTATCATTAAATTGTCCCGCCAAAAGCTTATAGATTTATAAAATGAACAAAACAAACAATTTACTTACCCTCCACTAGAAAAGGGATCATTGAGCCCGTTGGAAAACATGATGTTTCATCCGAATCCACTGAGAGATTATGTTAAATTCTATGTAGTTCAAAAAAATTAACACAAAAATAAATGTCAAATGTAGGTTATTTTACTATAATTAAATTTGAAAGAAAAGATGTGGACCAAATGAAGGGAATTCTTTGTAACATTTTTCTTTATATAATTCATTAAGAAATTGGCTCGTACTTGTTGGAAATAAGCCTCAAAGTTCATGTCCCACATGGGTGGGTTTACAGCTATTTCCTTAGTATTTCAATGCCAACATTTTTCCCTTTGTTTGTAAGGCACTTGGATCCCACATAGGAAGATAGTGGGCTTATTGCTTAGTATATTTATCCCCATGCCATTGTAACTCTTGTTTGGATACTAGAGACTATACTCTAGGAACCACCACACGCACGCGCGCGCGCGGGCCGGGCCGGGCTCGGGCTCGGGCCGTGTGGCGTTGGCGCGACGCGTTCGCGGGTGGGGGTGTGTATCTTTTTTATGGCCCGTCTGTTTTGAAAGATTCTCAAAATATCTTTGTAACGGAAATGATTTGTTTCCGAGTTTGACGCATTTGACTTGCCGTTATTGCCTCCTTGATTTCCGCCAGTTATTCTCTTCCCAGAATAACTGATCGCCTCTCTCTCCCACTACTGCTATATATACCCCTCTCTGGTTAGCACAAAACACATAGAAAAATACTTCTCTCATTTTTACTCTCTCTAAAATATGTTCTCTCAATTCAGGTTGTATCTGTCACTCCAACCGTCTGCTTGTGAGTGCACACGAACGGGCGGTACTGTGCTAATCCTGGAGGGTGGTCGCCGGGAGGAAGTTTGCACCCGTGCTGCGGCGAAATCACCTTTAAGGACAGTGGAGGTTTCCACAACACAGTGCTCATCTCTTTAACGTTTTCCACACTTCAAGTAAGATCGTTCTCATTTATTGTTTTAGTCTCCTTGCGCAATTTACTTTCAACAGTACTCTACTATAAAAAGTGGTCGTTATGAGGGTGTGGATGCGGAAAAACTCCAAGACTCTTGTTACATTCATGTTTAAACATGGACATGTGAAAAGGCCGTGAAGGGAGCATGGTATCATGCTCACATGCAATCAGTGGCGGATCCAGGATTATTAAACTGGATGTACATAATATAAGGCGTATATTCAAAAATTATTTTGACATGGTTGAGTTAAAAATGGACGTTAATCGAGGAAAAAAAAACATGTAAGATTCGAAAGTCTAAAATCATATAATACCTAAATTAGTTATACCAAAAATGACTTTTGTTTAACAAAGTAAGATTAACACCATTCCTTCGTATTATTTCCGCTAATTTTCTTCACAACTCATTGCAAGCTAAATTGAATTTAATCAAGAACCGAAAGTTTATGTTCAAGCAAACAAATTGTGACTAAAATTTGGAAATTGCCAATGACATTTGTAAAATTGATAAGGAGCTTACTTTACTAATCTACTTTAGTAGTTTACATAGTTTTGTCGTACAATTCTCACTGTAGGAGACTGCAACCTACAGTGAGAATTTATACGTATATTTCTATAATCTTTGGTTAGTACATATAATAACCATTTTCCAATGTAGCCAATAGCTTGTTAAGGTCTATTAATTTATACGTATTTTAACCATTGTCCATTCTGTTGTACATATAATAACCATTGTCCATTTTAACCAATAGCTTGTTGAAGTCTAGTAATTTATACGTATTTTTCTAAACTCTTTGGTTAGTAGAGCTAGGGACATGTGCCTACATTTAACATTTTATAGTGCCTATTTGATGTGGTTTGTAGTTGTTAGTACTGCCTGGTTATGTCATTAATTTTCCTTTTCTAAGCATAGTTCACATAACTATTAGAGTATAGTTTTTTTTCCAAAATAATTGGGTGGACATTTGTCTACCCTTTGGTGAGTGTACATCCGCCCATGCATGCAATTGGGAAAACCAACCCAGTGCATTGCTGCATGTCAAACAAATTAATTGTTAAATATATTCATTACATTAATATGAAATGGAAGTATTTTGAAACAGTAGCTACTGATGTGTACCAGCCATGCCCAAGCCACTGTATTAGATTCCCCACAACACCCCCCCCCTCAAGCTAGCTAGGCTACAACGGGACCACTCTTCTGATATTATCTTCCTAAAAGTGCACTTCCCTTTTCTTATAATAATATTTAAAAATTTATAATACATCCTTAAACCATCCATATGCCAATAACAAAAGAAAATGGTATATTTATCTTTAAAAAGTATTTAAAAATTTTCATCTTTTATTGATATAATGTAGGTAAAAGTAATGAAGGAATAACATTCAAAACTTGAAAAAAGGAGCTACAGTTTTGTTAAAATGGTTTACACTGATGATAATCAAAGCTGCAATTTTTTTTTGTTTTTATAAAGCTAGGGCAGTTAACCATGTTAATAGTAACATTTCCTTCCTTAATGCATTATCATGCGCTGCTAGAGCCTAGACATCTTGTCCAAAATTCTTATTTTTTTTCTTTTAAAATCTAACCAACTTCTTTTCCTTTTGCTTTTCCATAATTATTATTCTTTTGGTTTTTAAAACTGTTACTTTTGCTTTTCCGCAATTTCCTCCCCTGACCTGACCCTACAAGCTAGGCTAGAAGATAGTACTTTATTTCACTCACTTATCTTCCTAAACATTCAGTCATGATATGGAACCAAGCAAAACAGATTTTGAAGTATAATTATGGAGATATCATATCAAATATCACGTATGATAGTGGAGAAAGTATATCATCCACGTATTATTTTGGTACCATGCACTCATTGTCTCACTCCCTTACTCCATATTCATACCATAAATCAGATTTTTTTCTCCACTGAATTGTTGCAAATTTCAAGTCGACAAGGTAATTTCTCAGTGTTTTTTTTTGTTAAGATTAGGGTTGATGATGAGGTTACCTTTTCTAACATCAATTAATTAATGACTAATCTTATTTTTGTGAGACTAGAGTTATACGCTAGGAAGAATAAAATAATAATATAGCTCAAACCTGAAATGGAGTGGTATAACTTCAATCTTCACACCTCTTGAGCTTCGTTCCCAATTTACTACTAAATTTTCTGAAGAAAATATGTTGGTGTATGTAGTGAGAATGAATGACAACTACTAGTTCTGCTATTTTTCTGAAGAATTTTTGATGTGTATGGAGTTAGAATAGTGAAGAAGGATGTTGTTGTATTAAGTGAAGATGGATGAGCCCCTATTTATAGAGGCGGTCGAAGAACCTCGACTTCTGAACTCAAAGATAAAGTATGTGATGTTCCCTTTAGCAACCATAACCTTTGCTTTGAAGATTCTTCTATTTTTAGTAGCTAGAATATTTCTATTTTTTATAATATATTCTACTTGATTTTCCTGTGATAATCGTAAGCTGATAGAACTGATATCTAATTTTATTCTCTATTTTATTATTTCTGCCAAAATTTTGGAGTAGCACAACTCGTCGACCCTTCACTCATATTATGAAATTATTGACGGCAATCAGAACATTATAAGAAAAGTCCGCAAAAAGTTGTATTTTTGTCTTCGTCTTTTGTAAAACCAAAAATGAATCAAAGAGATTAACAAGTTATCATCCTGCTCAACGATATCTGAATTAGGTTGTTTTTGCCAAAATATCCATTTTATTATAATGTCAAGAATAAGTCAACATTTTCATGGTCTTCTTTTAATAAGTTAAACTTTAGATAATCCTATAATAAGTTAACTTTGATATTACTTAAACTTTTAACGAGTCAAATGACTTATAGATTATTCAACCGATAATACATGAGGCTTTTCTTAAATTTTAATTTATTATTTCTGTGTTCTTTCTCTTCTTCTACTTTCGATCTCCAACCATTTATGTGTTTTTAAACCGATTTTGACTTGGTAAAAGCAAATACCATTAAAAGTTTAACGTATTCCAAGATTATTCAAAGCTTAATTTACTAAAAGAAGACCGCGAAAAGGTTGACTTATTCTCGACAGTTTTTCCTATAATCTATCTATATTCCAAAATTTGATACTATATAATTTATTTTTCTTGCATGGAAAAAGAGCACGACTTAGCTATCAAAATAATTGTGGGAAGAAGTAAGAATGTCAAGAAAATAACAAAATGGATTTCCAATACATCCATGTTATATTTAGAATTCTTATCCTTCCCATATATTAATTCTATGATATATCTTACATGGTCAAGCTCCTTTTTGAATGTGGCTATTATAGATTTAGGTCGGATATTGTAGATCATAAATTGACAAAGATCTCATCCATGGTACATTGAATGAGTTTTTCGTATTATGATTTTGAGAGTATCTTTTTTAAGCTCATAACCGAATTTCTATTAATATATGCAGTTTCATGCTGATAATGGATGGACTACCTATGCTCAAAAGTTAAACGGGTGATATAAGGATTGAGTTGGGACATTATCTCCTAGACTTGTTGTTACGTTTGGAATACTGAATCAGACTATTCAACCTCTTCTATTTATAAGTATTTGATCTCTTTCATTTGGATGATTAATGTTTAGTATGTTATGCAACAATTTTCAATTGTAATGACCTAATATCGTGGTAGATAATGTATAAGCACGAATCTTGTAGGGGATTGATTTGGTTGTTATCTTAATTGTCAATTAAAAATTTCAATTGTTCGATGGTTTTATTTGCATTAAAGTTGTATAATATTTATATTTGTATGCTTTATCTCTTTAATAACACAGTGTTTTTACTTCTTGGTTGTCTTGGATGAGGAATTCAGTTATGGACAATCGCAAATTCTAAGCCTTGATAACCAGGAGGCCGAAAATATGTGACCCTGTAATAGTTTGGAAAGTGAGGAGTTCGCCTTTTCTCTTTACTTCTTGGTTGTCTTGGATGAGGAAGGGTTATTTGTACTATGAGGACAAAAATGATGAAGAAAAAATAATGGTGGTGGAGGACAGAAAGTGACGGGGAGAGAAAAATAAAGGTGGTAGGGTTTTGGTAGTGTTGGGGGGCTGTGAATTAGGGTAGGCTTAGGGATTTGGTGAGATGGTTTGACATTGGTTAGGTAATTACGAGATTTATTTTTGGCTGGGCTTCCGTGTTAGATGGTTGCGAGCTATGCTACATGCCCCATTCGGTAGGCTATTGGACTTTTAAAAAAAACTTTTAAGCAAAAAAATAATTGCGACGTAATTGATATTATTTAAAAGCAACATTGATTTTGAATGAAAATTTAAGTTACTAATGGTGATGTTCAACCTCCCTTTTTAATGAGGCAACTTAGGTTTTAACTAATAGCCTTTTGCGAGCAGTTATTTACATTAGTTATAGCTTTTCACATATTTTTCACGTAGACATTTATTCACTCCAATTTGGCACATCTAAGGGAAAAAATCAAACATGATACCCAATAATTTCTATAATTCAATCACAAAGCCACTCTAAGTGTTTTAAAACGTTCAAGATCAAGTGACTTTGTTATGAACAATTTGGTCATCGTAGCAAACAAATTCAAGTGCAACATTACCTTTTTAACATGGAGAGAGCATCCAAATATTCTTTCTTGAAGGCCCATAATATTAACCACATAACCAAGAATGTTGTCGTTCGGAAGGTGCTCTTTCGTTTACAAGGAACCCTGCATAATCTATATTCGAAAAACAAATCAAATTGAAGTTTCTTTCCTTATAATACCTCAAGCACTGATTAGAGGTCCCTTTTTAAAACCTAAAAATCCTTTTTCACAACTTTTAAGCTAGAACCTCTATACCTAAGAGTTTAGATGAAACCGTTGTACGCCACTTAAAAGTTGAAAAGTTGATGAAGCAAGGAGAAGGAAACTAGACAAGGTGGGCCTTACTGGCATCGGCATATGACAAGAGGAAGAGTAAGAAAAATCAAAACTCTAAAGTATATGTTACAATAATAACAAGAAGGGGCACTATAAATCCAAATGTACCGAAACTAGAGAGTATTGCATGAAGCTCAACACGACGAACATATATGTGAATCTTGTCGACGATGAGGAGTATATACATGATGCCTTGTTGGTTGAAAGTGAAGCAAAATCAACAGGAGAATGGGTATTGGATTCGGGAAGTGCGGTTCATATTTGCCACAAAGAATGAGATTTAGTCTTTTAGGAAGTGTGAAGGAGAGTTGGTCAACATACCTAGTCGGGATAGGTGAAGGTTGATGGCATTAGTGAGGTCATGTTTGTGTCTAATAAGGTTGTAGGCATAATACTAAAGTGAGGTACATCATCCCACACCTAAATAGAAGCATTGTTTCTATGGGGAAGCTTGTTAAAGATGGTATGAACAATCATGAAGGTTATAATGAACACAAGAAGCATTTTCATTGTTAAGGTTTACGTAAATCAAGATGAGGACTTGATTTGAGGTGTGACATCATTACCTCAACAACGATGGAAAGCTATTAACCATTGATCGACGATTTGGTCATGTTGGAATTGGGAGGTGGATGGTTGGGTAATTTCTAGACTAATGAGTCCAACAAGGTTACGAGCTCGGGGTCTCGAGCTAATAAAGGTACATGAAGGTAAAGAAACAAAGACAAGACAACCTAAAATTGGTGAAACAAGTAGAGGCCTGGGCGGACTAGGCGTTGGCCTGGCCAGGCTGCATAACTGGGGCTCTGCTTCGTTTGAAGGCAAGAACTTGGTGCGGGCTTTAGCCTGAAAGTGGGAGCTAATGGCCCGAGCAGACATTCAGGCAAGCCTTATCTGTTATATCTTTTCGTCTTGTTTTATAGAAAGATTTATTTCCCTAAATTTAGGATAATACTGCTTCCTAAGATAAGATCATATTTTTTAACTATTATCTTATTATTTTCTTATTTATCTTTACCTAATTGGAAAATGGATTTTCACAATATATGAAGGGCATTGGGGTGCAATTTTAAGTCTCGGTAGAGTAAGTACAGAAAATGTGAATTAACCAAGTTTGGAGTAACTAGTAAAGAGATTGATAAGAGTAGTTGCTCATAGTTATTAGCATAAATTGTGTAAAGAGGTTTTTTTCCCTACTTGACTAGTGAGGGAACTTTCTGATATAAAGTTTTTTTCTTTTATTCCTAAAACTTTCTTGGGTATGCGATCATAATATTAAATTGTTCTCATTATTTGTAGTACTTTTGCTTCCTCTAGTCCTAACAGTATCCAAATTGTGAACTCTATGTTATATGAAAGAAAAATGTCCAAGAAAAACACCGAGGAGTTAAACCCATCAGATACTGATCGATAGTTAGACATTGGATAAAGTAGAGAAATTGTCAAAATTGAAACCAATAATCTGGTTAATGACAAAAAAAAAAAAAGATAGTTTCATACATTCAAGAGCTTTATTCTCTCGATCCCAAGTAGACATTAAAACTCTTCACAATGTTTATATGATCTTTCTCTCTCTATTCTCCTCTATTTATAAGCATATGGTTCCTCTAATTCTCTTTTTGTCTAACTTGAATAGTGTATCTTTTCTAGTGACTCCTAACAAAATCATAACACAATTCCCACTATATCCTTCCTTATCTAGTCATTATAGGGGTCTAAGCCGGTAGGGTAGGCTTTGGCAAAGTGTCGCAACGACATTAACACATAATCGCCAAAAACTAAAATAGGCGGCACAAACTATTTTTCTAGCAAGGTATTGAAATTGAATTTCCTCTTCTGAAGTTGAAGTACCGATTTAAGATTTGTAGTGCTCCATGATATGAAATATGTGACAGCACCATGAAGTACATAACCTCCAAGTTGTTATTACTTGAATATCCTTATACTTTCATTCATGCAACGATTCACACTCCTAATTTCCTAAAACAGAAAAAGCTAAGCAGATGGAGTCCCCAACATTTTAAAGGCCATGTCCAAAGTCTCTTAAAAGGCCCCTACAAAAACGGATTTTTTTTAAATATTAAAACCCCACAGTGCTAATTATACTTTACAAATAGTAGAATTTAAACTAGCATTAGTCTATGAGTTCAAAGGATATAATGAATTATTTCATACACAATAGAAAACGTCAGCAATAAATATTTGTAGTTCGAACTCGAAGTTGCTAGGGTTTTAGGACTTATAATCATCATGAAATTAAGAAGAGTTGTCATGTATCAGCTTTACTAGTAGTAATAAGCATTTTAATGTTTCACATTCCTATGATTTACATACTATCAATCGCTATTATATAAGTGATGAATAGGGGATGGACACCAAAAAAGAAAAAAATGAAAATATATCCTAACTGCTTTCCTATTTTAACAATTAACCGATTTGGAAATTAAAGCTTTATCTGCTCTCGCATACATCGCGTGCATTTTACGCTAGTAACATTATGGGAGAGTGGAAGGGGCTTACAGATAATTCGATTAAATTATTATAAAAGAAGCAGATTAAACCGGTGACCTCTTGTGATGATACTAGCCGATTTTGCTTTTCAAATGCATATACAAGAGGTATAATGGGCCTTATGCAAATGTGCAGGTTCTCCGGCTAAGGACAGGGCTCGCCCAAAGTTTATATATATCTTATGAAAAAAAATTTAGTTGAGACAATCCTAGTAATAGATTCTGAAGGAATATGTCCTTCAGAATTTCCGCGATTGTCAAATATGAATAAATTATTTTATTAATTGTATTTACTTGTTAGAGAATAAATATCGATTAGTAAGCCAATATGATTGGGCCTGCAACTAGAATAATTAATCCTATGAGATCACACTTTGTAACACTAATCACTTTGTAACACTAATTAAAAGCCTAAGTTGTGCCTATAGTAGACAGGCCAAATAGTAGGATTAGGGTTTTCTCAAGTTAACTTTTCACAAAACTCAGCACCTTTTCGTTTCTGGAGGTACGCTTCTTGATTTTTCAGTCAACAACTAATAATTGAAATGTTGTAAATTTGTAATGCTTCTGATGTATCCACATGTTTCTTTTTTGAGTTCAAGATTGTGCTTGTTTGTTATGCTGGCTATTTCACTTGGGATAATAACTTCATCTTTAAATTTTATTGAAAATGGTATAATTAGTTTTCCAATATGCAGTTGGTATTTTCCCTTTCATTTGATTTACATGAGGTGAATTCACGGGTTTGTATGATCAATAGTTAACAATGAGCTTAAGATTAAAGGGGTTAAGTAACAAAGAAACCACAAAACCTAATAGGTATGTTTTTTATTTATCATGATCTTTCCTCATATTAGTTCATATATGTGTAATAGTACCATGTTCTAGTTATTTTACAAAATTTATGATATTACATGATTAAATAAGGAACACACTCACACTTATATAGGAAAAGTTCGTTGTAAGATAAAATAAAAAACAAGCTTCTAATGACTATGTTGCTTTTGTCTATCTAATGAAGACTACATATAAATAAAAAATCGAATGGATTAAGTCTTAAATACATGGGATTGTAACAATTTTACTAAACACGATATAACATAATTTTACAACATATTTTATATAATATACGTGGGCTGACTATGGACTTGGTAACCCTAGATGAAGCGCAACGACAAAGAAAATTCTTATGAATTATAACAATGGGAATATATAATATTATATTACTGCATTTATCTTACGTGCTACGCGTAGGCTGTCTAGGGAATTGGTGACCCTAGTTGGGCGCAATGATAAAGCAAAAAACGGTTTTATTTTATTTTATTGACCTTATGTGCTCGTGCGCCATCTGTGGATATTATGACCCTAGATGGGGCGAAATGACAAAAATAGTATTCTTTTTATTGATTCATTAATCATACGTGTTATGCATGAGCCGTCTAGGGAAGTAATAATGACCCTAGATGTGGCCCAATCACAAAACAAATACGTATTATAATAATTTGTGGGCACGATAATTTCACATATTTGAAGTGCTCTGCATGGGCTGTCTAGGGAAGTTATGACCCTAGATGGGGAGCAATCACTAAACAAATACTACTTTATTTTATCCATTTATATTACATGTTCTGCTTGGGCCGTCTAAGGAATTCGTAGACGCTAGATGTCGCGCAATAACTAAAGCAAAATTCTCAATGTAACACTATTGTTGAAATACAATATTATTTTATTGGATTTATATTCCGTTCTCTATGTTAGCCAACTTGGGAATAATATGTGACCATAGATGAAGATCAATCTCAAAGAAAATTCATAATAACAAAAAAATATTAAATATTTAGCCGGCTCCTGAATTTACTTAAATTAATAAATTTAATTATTTATTATTTTCATGCGTACTTACATGTTTGTATAGAAAGAGTGTCGAAAATCAGATAAGATAGTAATGTGCCATTAAAAATATCACTATTGATATTAAGCTAATTTATATTTAGATTATACCTTTGTTATATTAACATTATATTGAAACTAATATGCTTCATAAATGGGTTTGATTTACGTGAGTTGAGTTCACGGTTTGCATGATCAATCGATAACAATGGGCTTAAGTTTAAAGGGGTCAAGTAACAAAGAAACAACAAAAGCTAATAGGTATGTTTTTTATTTATCATGATCTTTAATCATATTAGTTCACATATGTGTAAAAGTACCATGTTCTAGTTATTTTACAAAATTTGTGATATTACACGATTAAATATTGAGCACACTTACACTTATATAAGAAAAGTTCGTTGTAAGATAAACAAAAAACAAGCTTCTAATGACTATGTTGCTTTATATGTCTTTCTAATAAAGACTACGTATGGATCAAGCCTTAAATACATAGGATTAAAACATTTATACTAAACACTATAACATAAATTTTCAACATGTTTTATGTAATGTGCCTAGGATGTCTACGGACTCGGTAACCCTAGATGAAGCGCAATGACAAAGAAAATTCTTATGATTATAACAATGTGAATATATAACATTATATTACTGCATTTATCTGACGTGCTATGCGTAGGCCGTTTAGGGATTTTGTGATCCTAGTTGAGTGCTATGATAAAGCCAAAAACGGTTTTATTTTATTTTATTGACCTTATGTGCTCTACGTGGGCCATCAATGAATATTATGACCCTAGATAGGACGAAATGACAAAACTAGTATTCTTTTTAGTAATTCATTTATCATACGTGTTGTGCATGAGCCCTCTAGGGAAGTGATTATGACCCTAGATGTGGCCCAATCACAAAACAAATACTAATTATAAAAATTTGTGGGCACGATAATTTCACATATCCAACGTGCTCTGCTTGGGCTGTCTAGGGAAGTTATCACCGTAGATGGGACGCAATCACTAAACAAATATTAATTTATTTTATCCATTTATATTACGCGTTCTTCTTGGGTCGTCTTAAGGAATTCATAGACGCTAGATGTCGCGCAATGACAAAGCGAAATTCTCAATCTAACACTATTGTTGAAATACAATATTATTTTATTGGATTTATATTCTGTTCTCTATATCAGGCAACATGGGAATAATGTGTGACCATAGATGAAGATCAATATAAAAGAAAATTCATAATAATAAAATAATATAAATATTTAGCCGGATCCCGAATTTGCTTATATTAATCAATTTAATTATTTATTGTTTTCATGCGTACTTACATGTTTGTATAGATAGGGTGTCGAAAATCAGATTTGATAGTAATGTGCCATTAACAATATCACTATTGATATTCACCTAATTTATGTTTAGATTGTACCTTTGTTATATGGACATTACATTGAAACTAATATTCTTCTTAAACGGGTTTGATTTATGTGAGTTGAAGTCACGGGTTTGCATGATCAATAAATAACAATGGGCTTAAGTTTAAAGGGGTCAAGTAACAAAGAAACAACAAAAGCTAATTGTTATTTTTTTATTTATCATGATCTTTAATCATATTAGTTCACATTTGTGTACTAGTACCATGTTCTAGTTATTTTACAAAGTTTCTGATATTACATGATTAAGTAAGGAACACACTTACACTTAAATAGGAAAGGTTCGTTGTAAGATAAAAAAAAAACAAGCTTCTAATGACTATGTTGCTTTATATGTCTATCTAATAAAAACTGCATATAAATAAAAAATCATATCGATTAAGACTTAAATACATGGGCTTGTAATAATTTTACTAAACACGATATAACATAATTTTACAACATATTTGATGTAATATGCATGGGCTGTCTATAGACTTGGTAACCCTTGATGAAGCGCAACGACAAAGAAAATTCTTATGAATTATAACAATGTGAATAGATAACATTATATTACTGCATTTATCTTACGTGCTTCGCGTAGGTCGTCTAGGGATTTGGTAACCCTAGTTGAGCGTTATGTTAAAATCAAAAACAGCTTTATTTTATTTTATTGACCTTATGTGCTATGCATGGGCCATCTATGGATATATGACCCTAGATTGGGCGAAATGACAAAACTAGTATTCTTTTTATTGATTCATTTATCATACGTGTTATGCATGAGCCTTCTAGCGAAGTGACAATGACCCTAGATGTGGCCCAATCACAAAACAAATACTTATTATAATAATTTGTGGGAAGGATAATATCACATATCCGACGTGCTCTCTGTGGGCTGTCTAGAGAAGTTATGACCCTAGATGGGGCGCAATCACTAAACAAATACTACTTTATTTTATCCATGTATATTACATGTTCTGCTTGGGCCGTCTTAATCAATTCATAGACGCTAGATCTCGCGCAATAACATAGCAAAATTCTCAATGTAACACTATTGTTGAAATACAATATTATTTTATTAGATTTATATTCTATTCTCTATGTCAGCCAATGTGGGACTAATGTGTGACCATAGCTGAAGATCAATCTCAAAGAAAATTCATAATAACAAAAATGTATTGAATATTTAGCGGGCTCCTGAATTTACTTATATTAATCAATTTAATTATTTATTATTTTCATGCGTACTTACATGTTTTATAGATAGGGTGCTGAAAATCAGATGTGATAGTAATGTGCCATTACCAATATCACTATTGATATTAACCTATTCTATATTTAGATAATACCTTTGTGATATTGACATGTTGTTGAAACTAATATTCTTCATAAACGGGTTTGATTTACGTGAGTTGAATTCACGGGTTTGCATGATCAATAAATAACATGGGCTTAAGTTTAAAGGGGTCAAGTAACAAAGAAACAACAAAACCTAATAGGTATATTTTATATTTATCATGATCTTTAATCATATTAGTACACATATGTGTAATAGTACCATGTTCTAGGTATTTTACAAAATTTATGATATTACATGATTAAATAATGAACACACTTACACTTATATAGGATAAGTTCGTTGTAAGATAAAATAAAAACAAGCTTCTAATGACTATGTTGCTTTATATGTGTATCTAATAATGATTGCATATAAATAAAAGATTGTATTGATTAAGACTTAAATACATGGGATTGTAACAATTTTGCTAAACACGATATAACATAATTTTACAACATATTTTCTGTAATATGCTTGGGATGTCTATGGACTTGGTAATCCTAGATGAAGCGCAATGACAAAGAAAATTCGTAGGATTATAACAATGTGAATATATAACATTATATTACTGCATTTATCTTACGTACTACGCGTAAGCCGTCTAGGGTTTTGGTGACCCTAGTTGAGCGTTATATAAAGGCAAAAACGTTTTTATTTTATGTATTGACCTTATCTGCTCAAGGGCCATCTATGGATATTATGAACCTAGATGAGGCGAAATGACAAAACTATTATTCTTTTTATTAATTAATTTATCATACGTGTTAAGCATGAGCCGTCTAGGGAAATGATAATGACCCTAGATGTGACCAAATCACAAAACAAATACTTATTATAATAATTTGTGGGCACGATAATTTCACATATCCGACGTGCTCTGCGTGGGCTGTCTAGGGAAGTTATGACCCTAGATGGGGCGCAATCACTAAACAAATACTATTTTATTTTTTCCATTTATTTTACATCTTCTGGTTGGGCCGTCTAAGGAATTCATAAAAAAGACACTAGATGTCGCGCAATAACAAAGGAAAATTCTCAACGTAACATTATTGTTGAAATACAATATTATTTTTTGGATTTATATTCTGTCCTTTATGTTAGCCAACTTGGGAATAATGTTTGACCACAGATGAAGATCAATTTCAAAAAAATATTAAATATTTACTTGGCTCCTCAATTTACTTATATTAATCAATTTAATTATTTATTATTTTCATGCGTACTTACCTGCTTGTATAGATAGGGTGTCGAAAATCAGATTTGATAGTAATGTGCCATTAACAATATCACTATTGATATTAAGATAATTTATATTTAGATTTTAGCTTGGTGATATTGACATTATATTGAAACTAATATTCTTCATAAACGAGTTTAATTTACGTGAGTTGAATTCATGGGTTAGCATGATCAATAGATAACAATGGGCTTAATTTTAAAGGGGTCAAGTAACAAAGAAACTACAAAACCTAATAGGTATGTTTTTTCTTTATCATGGTCTTTAATCATATTAGTTCACAATGTGTAATAGTACGCTGTTCTAGTTATTTTAGAAAATTTGTGATATTACATGATTAAATAATGAACACACTTACACTTATATAGGAAAAGTTTGTTGTAAGATAAACAAAAAACAAGCTTCTATTGACTATGTTGCTTTATATGTCTATCTAATAAAGACTGCATATAAATAGAAAATCGTATGGACTATTACTTAAATACATGGGATTGTAACAATTATATTAAACACTATATGACATAATTTTACAACATGTTTTATATAATATGCGTGGCCCGACTATGGACTGGGTAACCCTAGATGAAGCGCAACAACAAAGAAAATTCTTAGGATTATAACAATGTGAATATATAACATTATATTACTGCATTTATGTTAAGTACTACGCGTAAGCCGTCTAGGGAATTGGTGACCCTAGTTGAGCGCTATGATAAAGCCAAAAATGGGTTTATTTTATTTTATTGACCTTATGTGCTCGTGGGCCATCTATGGATATTATGACCTAGATGAGACAAAACTAGTATTCTTTTTTTATTCATTAATCATACTTGTTATGCATGAGCCGTCTAGGGAAGTGATAATGACCCTAGATGTGGCCCAATGACGAAACAATTACTTATTATAATAATTTGTAGGCACGATAATTTCACATATCCGACGTGCTCTGCTTGGGTTGTCTAGGGAAGTTATGACCCTAGCTAGATGAGGCGCAATCAATAAACAAATACTACTTTACTTTATCCATTTATAATACTTAATCTTCTTGGGCCGTCTAAGGAATTCATACAGGATAGATGTCACGCAATAACAAAACAAAATTCTCAATGTAACACTACTGTTGAAATACAATATTATTTTATTGGATTTATATTCCGTTTTCTATGTTAGCCAACTTGGGAATAATGTGTGACCATAGATGAAGATCAATCTCAAAGAAATTTCAAGATAACAAAAAAATATTAAATATTTAGCCGGCTCCTGAATTTACTTAAATTAATCAATTTAATTATTTATTATTTTCATACGGACTTACATGTTTGTATAGATAGGGTGTCGAAAATAAGTTCTTATAGTAATATGCCATTAACAATATCACTATTGATATTAACCTTATTTATATTTATATACCTTTGTTATATTGACATCATATTGAAACTAATATTCTTCATAAATGGGTTTGGTTTACGTGAATTGAGTTCACGAGTTTGCATGATCAATAGATAACAAGGAGCTTAAGTTTAAAGGGGTCAAGTAACAAAGACACAACAAAACCTAATAGGTATGTTTTCTATTTATCATGATCTTTAATCATATTAGTTCACATATGTGTACTAGTACCATGTTCTAGTTATTTTACACAATTTGTGATATTACATGATAAAATAATGAACACACTTACACTTACATAGGAAAACTTCGTTGTAAGATAAACAAAAAAAAGCTTCTAATGACTATGTTGATTTATATGTCTATCTAATAAAGACTACATATAAAAAAAAATCGTATGGATCAAGACTTAAATACATGGGATTGTAACAATTATACTAAACACTTTATAACATAATTTTACAACATATTTTATGTAATATGCGTGGGATGTCTATGGACTCGGTAACCCTAGATGAAGCACAATGACAAAGAAAATTCTTATGATTATAATAATGTGAATATATAACATTATATTTTTGCATTTATCTTACGTGCTACACGTAAGTCGTTTAGGGATTTGGTGATCCTAGTTGAGCGCTATGATAAAGCCAAAAACGGTTTTATTTTATTTTGTTGACCGTATGTGCTCTTCATGGGCCATTTATGAATATTATGACCCTAGTTGGGGCGAAATAACAAAACTAGTATTCTTTTTAATAATTCATTTATCATACGTGTTATGCATGAGCCGTCTAGGGAAGTGATGATGACCCTAGATGTGGCCCAATAACAAAACAAATACTTATTATAATAATTTGTGGGCACGATAATTTCACATATCCGACGTGCTCTACGTGGGCTCTCTAGGGAAGTTATCACCCTAGATTGGGCGCAATCACTAAACAAATATTAATTTATTTTATCCATTTATATTACGTGTTCTTCTTGGGCCGTCTTAAGGAATTCATAGACGCTAGATCTCGCGCAATTACAAAACAAAATTCTCAATATAACACTATTGTTGAAATACAATATTATTTTATTGGATTATATTCTGTTCTCTATATCAGGCAACATGGGAATAATGTGTGACCATAGATAAAGATCAATCTCAAAGAAAATTCATAATAACAAAAAATATTATATATTGATCTGGCTCCTTAATTTACTGATATTCATCAATTTAATTATTATTATCTTCATGCATACTAACATGCTTGTATAGATAGGGTGTCGAAAATCAGATTTGATAGTAATGTGTCATTAACAATATCACTATTGATAGTAACCTAATTTATATTTAGATTATACCATTGTTATATTGACATTATATTAAAACTAATATTCTTCATTGACGGGTTTGCATGATCAATAGATAACAACGGGCTTAAGTTTAAAGAGGTCAAGTAACAAAGAAAAAAGTAAAGCTAATTGGTATGTTTTTTATTTATCATGATCTTTAAATCATATTAGTTCATATGTATACTAGTACCATGTTCTAGTTATTTACAAAAATTTTGATATTACATGATTAAATAAGGAACACACTTACACTTAAATAGGAAAACTTCGTTGTAAGATAAACCAAAAAATAAGCTTCTAATGACTATCTTGCTTTATATCTCTATCTAATAAATACTGGATATAAATAAAAAATCGTATGGATTAAGTCTTAAATACACGGGCTTGTAACAATTTTACTAAACACGATATAACATAATTTTACAACATATTTTATGTAATATGCGTGGGCTGTCTATAGACTTTGTAACCCTTGATGAAGCGCAACGACAAAGAAAATTCTTATGAATTATAACAATGTGAATATATAACATTATATTATTGCATTTATCTTACGTGCTACGCGTAGGTCGTTTAGGGATTTAGTGATCCTACTTGAGCGCTATGATAAAGCCAAAAACGATTTTATTTTATTTTGTTGACCGTATGTGCTCTGCATGGGCCATTTATGAATATTATGACCCTAGATGGGGCGAAATAACAAAACTAGTATTCTTTTTAATAATTCATTTATCATACGTGTTATGCATGAGCCGTCTAGGGAAGTGACAATGACCCTAGATGCGGCCCAATCACAAAACAAATACTTATTATAATAATTTGTGGGCACGATAATTTCACATATCCGACGTGCTCTGCGTGGGCTGTCTAGGGAAGTTATGACCCTAGATGGGGCGCAATCACTAAACAAATACGACTTCATTTTATCCATTTTTATTACGTGTTCTGCTTGGGCCGTGTTAAGGAATTCATTGACGCTAGATGTCGTGCAATAACAAAGCTAAATTCTCAATGTAACACTACTGTTAAAATACAATATTATTTTATTGGATTTATATTCCGTTTTCTATGTTAGCCAACTTGGGAAAAATGTGTGACCATGGATGAAGATTAATCTCAAAGAAAATTCATAATAATAAACAAATATTAAATATTTAGCCACATCCTGAATTTACTTATATTAATCAATTTAATTATTTATTATTTTCATGCATACTTACATGTTTGTATAGATAGGGTGTCGAAAATCAGATCTGTTAGTAATGTGCCATTAACAATATCACTATTGATATTAACCAAATTTATGTTTAGATTATACTTTTGTTATATTGACATTATATTGAAACTAATATTCTTCATAAACGGGTTTTATTTACGTGAGTTTAATTCACGGGTATGCATGAACAATAGATAACAATGGGCTTAAGTTTAAAGGGGTCAAGTAACAAAGAAACAACAAAACCTAATAGGTATGTTTTTTATGTATCATGATCATTAATCATATTAGTTCACATATGTGTAAAAGTACCCTGTTCTAGTTATTTTACAAAATTTGTGATATTAAATGATTAAATAATGAACACAATTACACTTATATAGGAAAAGTTCGTTGTAAGATAAACAAAAAACAAGCTTCTAATGACTATGTTGCTTTATATATCTATCTAATAACGACTGCATATAAATAAAAAATCGTATGGATTAATACTTAAATACATGGGATTGTAACAATTATACTAAACACTATATGACATAATTCTACAACATAATTTATATAATATGCGTGGGCTGACTATGGACTTGGTAACCCTAGATGAAGCGCAACGACATAGAAAATTCTTAGGATTATAACAATGTGAATATATAACTTTATATTACTGCATTTATCTTACGTTCTATGCGTAAGCCGTCTAGGGAATTGGTGACCCTAGTTGAGCGCTATGATAAAGCCAAAAACGGGTTTATTTTATTTTATTGACCTTATGTGCTCGTGGGCCATCTATGGATATTATGACCTAGATGAGACGAAATGACAAAACTAGTGTTCTTTTTTTATTCATTAATCATACTTGTTATGCATGAGCTGTCTAGGGAAGTGATAATGACCCTAGATGTGGCCCAATGACGAAACAATTACTTATTATAATAATTTGTGGGCACGATAATTTCACATATCCGACGTGCTCTGCTTGGGTTGTCTAGGGAAGTTATGACCCTAGCTAGATGAGGCGCAATCAATAAACAAATACTACTTTATTTTATCCATTTATAATACTTAATCTTCTTGGGCCGTCTTAGGAATTCATAGAGGATAGATGTCACGCAATAACAAAACAAAATTCTCAATGTAACACTACTGTTGAAATACAATATTATTTTATTGGATTTACATTCCGTTCTCTACGTTAGCCAACTTGGGAATAATGTGTCACCATAGATGAAGATCAATCTCAAAGAAATTCAAAATAACAAAAAAATATTAAATATTTAGCTGGCTCCTGAATTTAATTAAATTAATCAATTAAATTATTTATTATTTTCATACGTACTTACATGTTTGTATAGATAGGGTGTCGAAAATAAGTTCTTATAGCAATATGCCATTAACAATATCACTATTGATATTCACCTAATTTATATTTATATACCTTTTTTATATTGACATCATATTGAAGCTAATATTCTTCATAAATGGTTTTGATTTACGTGAACTGAGTTCACGGATTTGCATGATCAATAGATAACAAGGGGCTTAAGTTTAAAGGGGTCAAGTAACAAAGAAACAAAAAAAAGCTAATAAGTATGTTTTCCATTTATCATGATCTTTAAACATATTAGTTCACATATGTGTAAAAGTACCATGTTCTAGTTATTTTACAAATTTTTTGATATTACATGATTAAATAATGAACAGACTTACACTTACATAGGAAAACTTCGTTGTAAGATAAAAAAAAAGCTTCTAATGACTTTGTTGCTTTATATGTCTATCTAATAAAGACTACATATAAATAAAAAATCTTATGGATTAAGACTTAAATACATGGGATTGTAACAATTATACTAAACACTATATAACATAATTTTACAACATATTTTATGTAATATGCGTGGGATGTCTATGGACTCGATAACCCTAGATGAAGCACAATGACAAAGAAAATTCTTATGATTATAACAATGTGAATATATAACATTATATTTTTGCATTTATCTTACGTGCTACGCGTAAGGGATTTGGTGATCCTAGTTGAGCGCTATTATAAAGCCAAAAACGGTTTTATTTTATTTTGTTGACCGTATGTGCTCTGCATGGGCCATTTATGAATATTATGACCCTAGATGGGGCGAAATAACAAAACTAGTATTCATTTTAATAATTCATTTATCATACGTGTTATGCATGAGCCGTCTAGGGAAGTGATAATGACCCTAGATGTGGCCCAATGACAAAACAAATACTTATTATAATAATTTGTAAGCACGATAATTGCACATATCCGACGTGCTCTACGTGGGCTCTCTAGGGAAGTTATCACCCTAGATGGGGCATCACTAAACAAATATTAATTTATTTTATCAATTTATATTACGCATTCTTCTCGGGCCGTCTTAAGGAATTCATCGACGCTAGATCTCGCGCAATACCAAAGCAAAATTCTCAATATAACACTATTGTTGAAATACAATATTATTTTATTGGATTATATTTTGTTCTCTATATCACCCAACATGGGAATAATGTGTGACCATAGATAAAGATCAATCTCAAAGAAAATTCGTAATAACAAAAAAATAATATATATTCATCAGGCTCCTTAATTTACTTATATTCACCAATTTAATTATTTATTATTTTCATGCATACTTACATGCTTTTATAGATAGGGTGTCGAAAATCAGATTTGATAGTAATGTGTCATTAACAATATCACTATTGATATTAACCTAATTTATATTTAGATTATACCTTTGTTATATCGACATCATGTTGATACTAATATTCTTCATAGACGGGTTTGCATGATCAATAGATAACAACAGGCTTAAGTTTAAAGAGGTCAAGTAACACAGAAAAAACAAAAGCTAATTGGTATATATTTTATTTATCATGATCTTTAATCATATTAGTTCATATATGTGTACTAGTACCATGTTATAGTTATTTTACAAAATTTTTGATATTACATGATTAAATAAGGAACACACTTACACTTAAATAGGAAAATTTCGTTGTAAGATAAACAAAAAACAAGCTTCTAATGACTATGTTGCTTTATATCTCTATCAAATAAAGACTGCATATAAAGAAAAAATCGTATGGATTAAGTGTTAAATACACGGGCTTGTAACAATTTTACGAAACACGATATAACATAATTTTACATCATATTTTATGTAATATGTGTGGGCTGTTCTATAGACTTGGTAACCCTTGGTGAAGCGCAACGACAAAGAAAATTCTTATGAATTATAAGAATGTGAATATATAACATTATATTATTGCATTTATCTTACGTGCTACGTGTAGGCCGTTTAGGGATTTGGTGATCCTAGTTAAGTGTTATGATAAAGCCAAAAACGGTTTTATTTTATTTTATTGACCGTATGTGCTCTGCGTGTGCCATTTATGAATATTATGACCCTAGATGGGGCAAAATCACAAAACTAGTATTCTGTTCAATAATTCATTTATCATACGTGTTATGCATGAGCTGTCTAGGGAAGTGGTAATGACCCCAGATGTGGCCCAATCACAAAACAAATACTTATTATAATAATTTGTAAGCACGATAATTGCACATATCCGACGTGCTCTGTGTGGGCTGTCGAGGGAAGTTATCACCCTAGATGGGCGCAATCACTAAACAAATTTTAATTTATTTTATCCATTTATAATACGCGTTCTTCTTGGGCCGTCTTAAGGAATTTTGAGACGCTAGATGTCGCGCAATAACAAAGCCAAATTCTCAATATAACACTATTGTTGAAATACAATATTATTTTATTCGATTTATATACTTTTCTCTATGTCAGCCAACATGGGAATAATGTGTTACCATAGATAAAGATCATTCTCAAAAAGAATTCATAACAACAAAAAAATATTATATATTGATGTGGCTCCTTAATTTACTTATATTCATCAATTGAATTTTTTATTATTTTCATGCGTACTTAGATGCTTGTATAGATAGGGTGTCGAAAACCCGATTTGATAGTAATGTGTCATTAACAATATCACTATTGATATTAACCTAATTTATATTTAGATTATACCTTTGTTATATTGACATCATATTGAAATTAATATTCTTCATTGACAGGTTTGCATGATCAACTGATAACAACAAGCTTAAGTTTAAAGAGGTCAACTAACAAAGAAACAACAACAGCTAATTGGTATTTTTTTATTTATCATGATCTTTAATCATATTAGTTCACGTATGTGTACTGGTACCATGTTCTAGTTATTTTACAAAATTTCTGATATTACATGATTAAATAAGGAAAACACTTACACTTAAATAGGAAAAGTTCGTAGTAAGATAAACAAAAAAAAGCTTCTAATGACTATGTTGCTTTATATCTCTATCTAATAAAGACTGCATATAAATAAAAAATCGTATGGATTAGTCTTAGATACACGGGCTTGTAACAACTTTACTAAACACGATATAACATAATTTTACAACATATTTTATGCAATATGCGTGGGCTGTCTATAGACTTGGTAACCTTTGATGAAGCGCATCGACAAACAAAATTCTTATGAATTATAACAATGTGAATATATAACATTACATTACTACATTTATCTTACGTGCTACGAGTATGCCGCTTAGGGATTAGGTGATCCTAGTTGAGCGCTATGATAAAGCCAAAAACGGTTTTATTTTATGTTATTGACCGTATCTGCTATGCGTGGGCCATCTATGAATATTATGACCCTAGATGGGGCGAAATCACAAAACTAGTATTCTTTTTAATAATTCATTTGTCATACGTGTTATGCATGAGCTGTCTAGGGAAGTGATAATGACCCTAGATGTGGCCCAATCACAAAACAAATACTTATTATAATAATTTGTGGGCACGATAATTTCACATATCCGACGTGCTCTGCGTGGGCTGCCTACGGAAGTTATCACCCTAGATGGGGCGCAATCACTAAATAAATATTAATTTATTTTATCCATTTATATTACGCGTTCTTCTTGGGCCGTCTTAAGGAATTCATAGACGCTAGATGTTGCGCAATAACAAATCAAAATTCTCAATATAACACTATTGTTGAAATACAATATTATTTTACTGGATTTATATTCTTTTCTCTAAGTCAGCCAACATGGGAATAATGTGTGACCATAGATAAAGATCAATCTCAAAGAAAATTCATAATAACAAAAAAATATTATATATTGATCTCGCTCCTTAATTTACTTATAATCATCAATTTAATTATTTATTATTTTCATGCGTACTTACATGCTTGTATAGATAGGGTGTCGAAAATCAGATTTGATAGTAATGTGTCATTAACAATATCACTATTGATATTAACCTAATTTATATTTAGATTATACCTTTGTTATATTGACATTATATTGAAACTAATATTCTTCATAGACGGGTTTGCATGATCAATAGATAACAACGGGCTTAAGTTTAAAGAGGTCAAGTAACAAAGAAGCAACAAAAGCTAATTGGTATGTTTTTTATTTATCATGATTTTTAACCATATTAGTTCACATATGTGTACTAGTACCATGTTCAAGTTATTTTACAAAATTTATGAAATTACATGATTAAATAAGGAACACACTTACACTTAAATAGGAAAAGTTTGTTGTAAGATAAACAAAAAACAAGCTTCTAATGACTATGTTGCTTTATATCTCTATCTAATAAAGACTGGATATAAATAAAAAATCGTATGGATTAAGACTTAAATACACGGGCTTGTAACAATTTTACTAAACACGATACAACATAATTGTACATCATATTTTATGTAATGTGCGTGGGCTGTCTATAGACTTGGTAACCCTTGATGAAGCGCAACGACAAAGAAAATTCTTATGAATAATAACAATGTGAATATATAACATTATATTGCTGCATATATCTTACGTGCTACGCGTAGGTCGTCTAGGGATTTCGTAACCCTTGTTGACCGTTATGTAAAAACCAAAAACGATTTTATTTTATTTTATTGACCTTATGTGCTCTGCGTGGGCCATCTATGGATATTATGACCCTAGATAGAGCTAAATCACAAAAATGGTATTCTTTTTATTAATTCATTTATCATACGTGTTATGCATGAGCCGTCTAGGGAAGTGACAATGACCCTAGATGTGGCTCAATCACAAAACAAATACTTATTATAATAATTTGTGGGCACGATAATTTCACATATCCGACGTGCTCTGCGTGGGCTGTCTAGGGAAGTTATGACCCTAGATGGGGCGCAATCACTAAACAAATACTACTTTGTTTTATCCATGTATATTGCGTGTTCTGCTTGGGCCGTGTTAAGGAATTCATAGACGCTAGATGTCGCGCAATAACATAGCAAAATTCTCAATGTAACACTACTGTTGAAATACAATATTATTTTATTGGATTTATATTCTGTTTTCTATGTCAGCCAACATGGGACTAATGTGTGACCATAGCTGAAGATCAATCTCAAAGAAAATTTATAATAACAAAAATTATTGAATATTTAGCCGGCTCCTGAATTTACTTATATTAATCAATTTAATTATTTATTATAATAATGCGTACTTACATGCTTGTATAGATAGTGTGTCGAAAATCAGATGTGATGGTTTTGTGCCATTAACAATATCACTGTTGATATTAACCTATTTTATATTTAGATTATACCTTTGTTATATTGACATGTTTTTGAAGCTAATATTCTTCATAAACGGGTTTTATTTACGTGAGTTGAATTCATGGGTTTGCATGATCAATAAATAACAATGGGCTTAAGTTTAAAGGGGTCAAGTAACAAAGAAACAACAAAACCTAATAGGTATGTTTTTTATTTAACATGATCTTTAATCGTATTAGTTCACATATGTGTAATTGTACCATGTTCTAGGTATTTAACAAAATTTATGATATTACATGATTAAATAATTAACACACTTACACTTATATAGGAAAAGTAGCTTCTAATGACTATGTTGCTTTATATGTTATCAAATAAAGACCGCATATAAATAAAAAGTCGTATGGATTAAGACTTAAATACATGGGATTATAACAATTATACTAAACACTATATAACATAATTTTACAACATATTTTATGTAATATGCATGGGCTGTACATGGACTTGGTAACCCTAGATGAAGCGCAATGACCAGGAAATTCTTATGATTATAACAATGCGAATGTATAACATTATATTACTGCAATAATCTTACATGCTACGCGTAGGCCGTCTAGGGATTTGGTGAACCTAGTTGAGCGATATGATAAAGCCAAAAACGTTTTTATTTTATTTTATTGACCTTATGCGCTCTGCGTGGGCCATCTATGGATATTATGACCCTCGATGGGGTGAAATCACATAACCAATATTCTTTTTATTAATTCATTTATCATACATGTTATGCATGAGCCGTCTAGGAAAGTGATAATGACCCTAGATGTGGCCCAATCACAAAACAAATAATTTTTATAATAATTTGTGGGCACGATGATTTCACATATCCGACGTGTTCTGCGTGGGCTGTCTAGGGAAGTTATGACCCTACATGGGGCGCAATCACTAAACAAATGCTAATCTATTTTATCCATTTATATTATGTGTTCTGCTTGGGCCGGTTAAGGAATTGATAGGCGCTAGATGTCTCACAATAACAAAGCAAAATTCTCAATGTAACACTACTGTTGAAATACAATATTATTTTATTGGATTTATATTTTGTTCTCTATGTTAGCCAACTTGGGAATAATGTGTGACCATAGATGAAGATCAATCTCAAAGAAAATTTATAATAACAAAAAAATATTAAATATTTAACCGGCCCCTGAATTTACGTATAATAATAAATTTAATTATTATTATTTCCATGGGTAGTTACATGTTTGTTTGAATAGAGTGTCGAAAATTAGATATCATAACAATGAGTCATTAACAATATCACTATTGATATTAACCTATATTTAGATTATACCTTTCATATATTGACAACATATTGAAACTAATATTTTTCATAAACGGGTTTGATTTGTGTGAGGTGAATTCACGGGTTTGATTAAAGGGGTCAAGTAATAAAGAAATAACAACCTAATAGGTATGTTGTTTTATTTATCATGATCTTAATCATATTAGTTCACATATGTGTAATAGTACCATGTTCTAGTCATTTTGCAAAATTTGTGATATTACATGATTAAATAATGAACACACTTACACTTATATAGGAAAAGTTCGTTGTAAGATAAACAAAAAACAAGCTGCTAAATGAAAAAATGGTTTTGTTTCTAGAGAGAGAAACTCTCTCTTCTCTCTCTACGAAATAATGGCCTCTTGCGATCTTCCTGCTCCTCAGCTCTTGCTGAAGCCATGGCAAGGGGTGGAAAGGCAAAAAGAGGTAGCCATTCACATTCAAAAGGGACAGGAAAGTCTAAGAAAGGTATTCCGAACACTGCTGATGCTAAGAAAACTAAATCAATTAGAGATATTGTAGGTATTCCTTTGCTTAAATGGTCTGATTCATCAATTTCGTCGGAGAGAGAATCGTTGAGTACTTTCTCGTTGTTGGATGCTAGGGTGAGATTAACTGCTATGGAAGCTCAGAAAGCTTCCTCACAACAACATAGAAGCTGGATTGCGGGTGTCCAAGGTTCACAGAAATAGGGGAATGGTGAGGATTTTGAGATGCTGAAGGACAATCCTGTGGATGCACCTTGTCCATCGTGGAATAAGAGATGTTTGGAGCACTTGCGTGATGAGAGATTGGACCTAATGAATGGTGTTCATTCTGGTAAGTCTCTGGTGCATATTACTTTGGATGATAGTCATGAGGAATTGTGTTTCTAGAATTCTGCTATTGTGTGTTATATTTTGGGATCTAGATATCCTTTTAAGTTGTGAATGCTTATGCGAAACGTACTTGGGGTCAATTTGGTATTGATAAAGTGTCTATGTTACAGAAAGGGATGTTTATTGTGAGATTTAAGGATGAAGTGAGTAAGGAAAATGCGATTAACCTGGGACCTCAATTTTGTGATAATAAACCTGTAATTGTGAATAGATGGACAGTTGATTTACAGTTGAATGAGTTGAATGTGTGTTATGTACCTATTTAAATTCAACTGCCTGATCTGGATCTGAAATATTAGGGTGCTATTACATTGATGAAGTTGGCTGGTATGATTGGTAAACCAATCAAAACTAATAAGATTACTGCTTAGAAGGAGAGGATTACCTATGCTAGAATCATGATTGAAGTGGAGATAAATCAGAATTTGCCTGATTACATTGAATTTATTAATGAGTTGGGTAAGAAGGTTTCTCAGATTGTGGTATATGAGTGGAGACCAATAATTTGCTCTGAATGCAAAGGTTATGGGCATAATGGTGAAGAGTGTAGAAGGAAGAAGGTGGAAGTGGAAAATAGAGATAATAGAAGACAAGTGAAGAAGGTGTGGGTTGTTAAGCAGCCAACTATTGTAGGGAGTGTGCCAAAGTCAGTAATAGCTCAACTTGATCATGCTTCTATGGTTGATACTATTGGTATTACAACTGATGAACAGATTCATGAACTGCAGGCTGATGGATTGGGAGGGATTTCTGCACCTAGAAGGGTGATTGAAAAACCTCCTGATGGATAGTATGGGTTTCTAGAATACTAGGGGATTAAATAGCTCTTGGAAACATGGAGAAATTAGGCAATTTCTTCATCAGCACAGAATAGTGCTATTTGGTCTCCTAGAGACTAGGGTTAAGGCTGTTAATTTCCTTAAAGTCTTCCCTAAGGTGTGTGAGAGTTGGAGTGTGTGTTGTAATTATCAGCAACATAAAGGTGGTAGAATTTGGTGTGCTTGGAAACCTGGTTGTTTTAATGTGAATATTTTAAAGGTTACTGATCAGTTGATCCATGTTAAAGCTTCTCATGTTGCCACACAGGTTGTGTTTTGTGCATATTTGTTTATTCACATAATGATCATAAGCTCGAAATAGGATTATGGAAGGAGTTGGAAAATATTGGAACAGTGATTGATGGTCCTTGGGTTGTGATGGGGGACTTCAATAATGTCTTGAATCTAGATGAAAGAATAGGTTAACCTATTACTTTGAATGAAGTTGTGGATTTTAGGAGGTGTTTGGTGCTTTGTTGTCTTATTGATCATAAGATGAATGACCCTTTTTTTCACTTGGAATAATAAGCAACAGGAAGAAGATAGAGAAACCTCCAAAATTGGCAGAGTGGTTGTTAATGTGGCTTTGGTGGATGTGTTTCAGAGTTCTGAATCTGTGTTTCATCCTGAAGGTTTATTTGATCATTGTCTTTGTGTGGTTCATCTTGTTGAATTCAGTGTCAGGATGAGGAGCTCTTTTAAATTCTATAATATGTGGAGTCTTGCTCCTGGTTTCCTTGATTTGGTAGGAGGTAATTGGAATACAGTTGTTGAGGGTGCTCCTATGTTCTGTGTGGTTCAGAAGCTCAAAAAGTTGAAAGCTCCTCTTAGGAGGCTGAATAAAGCTTATTTTAGTGATATTGAGGTTGTTGCTGATATTGCTAGAGGTAAATTGGCTCTGATTCAAGATAGGTTGCAGAAAGATACTCAAAATACTGATTTGATTAGAGAAGAATGTGAAGTTAGAGCTGAGTATGGGATGAAAAATAGTGCTAGATTAAGTTTTCTTCAGCAGAGAGCTAAGGTGAGATGGTTAAAGATGGTGATATTAACACTTTTTTTTTCACTCTTATTTGAAGAAAAAGAGATTACATTGTAGAGTGTTTAGGGTTCAAAATATCCAGGGGGAGGAGATGAAGGGGAATGAACAGGTATTTTATTGAGTACTATAATTGTTTGTTGGGTACTGAGGTACCTCAGAAGCAAAGTGTTAAAAATCATATTGTGAGAAGAGGTGTTATCCTTTCTGATGATCAGAAGTGTTTGGTGGCCAGAGCTTTTTCTAGGGAGGATGTCAGGAGGGCTTTGTTCTCAATAGATGACACAAAAGCTTCAGGTTGCTGATGGGTATTCCAGCAAATTCTTCAAGGATGCTTGGCATGTGCTTGGTGAGGAAGTTTCTGGAGCTGTACTGAATTTCTTCCAAACTGGAAAGATGCTAAAGTAGATTAATGCAACTAATCTGGTTCTGTTGCCATAGTGTTCTCAGCCTTCAAAGGTAACTTAATTCAGACCTATAGCTTGCTATAATGTGCTATATAAAATCATTAGTAAAATGATTAGTTGTAGATTTAAAGAAGTACTTCCTAACATTATCAATGAGTCTCAAGGTGCATTTGTTGCTGGTAGAAGTAGTATGCATAATATCTTATTGTGCCAAGAACTCATTAGTATGTATGGTAGAAACAACTATACCCTAAATGCACTATAAAGATTGATCTGCAGAAAGCTTATGATAGTGTGAGTTGGGTTTTCATTGAGCAAATGCTTCAGGCATTAAATTTCCCTGAGGTGTTTGTTAAATGGGTGATGATTTGTGTTAGTAATCCTGCTTACTCTATAAGTATAAATGGAGAGATGTCTGGTTTTTTCAAAGGAGCTAGGGGCATTAGGCAAGGAGATCCAATGTCCCCATTCCTGTTTGTGATCTTCATGGAGTACCTCAACAGAATTCTGGATGTGATTGGGGAGAGGCAGGATTTCTCATACCACTACAGGTGTAAACAATTAAAGATCACTCACTTGGTGTTTACAGATGATCTTTTATTGTTTTAAAAAGGAGATATTGCATTTATGATGTTGATTTTGAGGGAAATTGCTACCTTTGGGGCTGCTTCAGGTCTTCAAGCTAATAATTATAAGACTGCCATTTATTTTGGTAGTGTTGAGAAGGAAGTTCAGGATGATATGTTGCAAATTTTAGGTTTTCTTCTAGGTACTCTTCCTTTTAAGTACCTAGGGGTCCCATTGAATGCTAGGAAGCTCTCTATGGCTGATTCTGATCTGCGTATTGATAAAATGCTAGCAAGAATTCAGTGTTGGGGCTCTAAAAATCTTTCATATGCTGCTAGAGTTGCTAAGGTAAATTCTATTTTGCTAAGGTAAATTCTATTTTGCTGAGTATTAACACCTACTGGGCTCAAGTTTTTGTCCTTCCTAAAAAACTTTTACATAGAGTCACTCAATTATGTAGATATTTTCTGTGGGAAGGAAAAATTAATTCCAGTAAGCCACCTCCAGTAGCTTGGGATCTGACTTGTAGGAAAAAGGTTGAAAGAGGTTTGGGTGTTAGAGATTGTTTTATTTGGAACTGTGCAGCTATGGGAAAATACGTTTGGCAGGTGGCTGAAAAGAAAGACAATCTATGGGTCAAATGGATCTATTATTTTTACATTAAAGATAAAGACTGGTGGGGTTTCACAGCTCCATCTCATGCAAGTTGGAGTTTTAAGAAGATCTGTAAGGTTAAGGATGAACTGAATCACAGTTTCTTGGATAATTCATTGCAGTTTCAGCAGAGGTACAACATTAAGAAGGTTTACTTGTGGCTAAAGAGGAATATTCCAAGAGTCAACCGGCATTTTTGGGTCTGGAACAGGTTTAACATCCCTAAGCACTCTTTTATTGCTTTGTTGGTAGCTTTGGATAGACTTAAAACTAGAGTTAAACTAGTTAAAGCAGGGGTCATTGAGGATGCAGATTGTTGTTTGTGTGGCAAAGCTATGGAGAGCTCTCATCACCTCTTTTTTAGATGTGAATTTAGCAAATAATGTAACAAGGAGGTGTGTCACTGGTTGGGTATCAAGTGCCAAAATGAAGACTGTGTGCATACAGTTTGGAAGAGATGGTGGAGAAAGAAGAATCAGAGCAGGAATCAAAAGAAAGTTAGAATGTGTGCCTTTACTGCTTGTGTGTACTCTGTTTGGAAAGCTAGGAACCAAGCTCTTTGGCATGGTGGTGTGCCTAGGTCTGCTGTTGTAGGTGACACCATTAAAAAGCTTGTTTGAAATAGAGTAAATGGTTTGATTAATGATAGATGGCTCAGTGATGATTTAGATTGGTTTAACGCTCTCAAGTGTTAGAGAGTTAGTTTATGTTGGTTTGGATAGTTGATGCTGTGTTGGTTGTTTAGGTTGTATGGTGACTTTTGTTTTACATTTATACAAGCTTACATGTTTACCAAAAAAAAAAATGCTTCTAATGACTATGTTGCTTTATATGTCTATCTAATAAAGACTGCATATAAATAAAAAAATCGTAATGATTAAGTCTTAAACGCATGGCATGATAACAATTTTACTAAACACGATATAACATAATTTTACAACATATTTTATGTAATATGGGTGGGCTGTCTATGGCCTTGCTAACCCTAGAACAAGAGCAATGATAAAGAAAATTCTTATGATTACAACAATGTAAATATATAACATTATATTATTACATTTATCTTATGCGTTACGTGTAGGCCGTCTAGGGAATTGGTGACCCTAGTTGAGCGCTATGATAAAGCCAAAAACTGTTTTTATTAAATTTTATTGAGCAGATGTGCTCTGCGTGGGCCATCTAGGGAAGGTATGAACCTTGATAGGGTGAAATCATAAAACAAGTATGGCTTTATTTTTAATTCATTTATCATACGTGCTATGCATGAGCCTTGTAGGGAAGTGATGATTACCCTCTATGTGTCCCAATCACAAAACAAATACTTAATATAATAATTTGTGGGCACAATAATTTCACATATCTAACGTGCTCTGCGTCGGTTGTCAAGGGAAGTTATGAACCTAGATGGGGCGTAACACTATACAAATACTAGTTTGTTTTATTCATTTATATTTTATGTTCTGTTTGGGCCGTCTAAGGAATTCATAGACGCTAGATGTCGTGCAATAACAAAGCAAAATTCTCAATGTAACACTACTTTTGAAATACTATATTATTTTAATGGAGTTATCTTCGTTCTCTATGTTAGCCAACTTGGGAATCATGTGTGACCATAGATGAAAATCAATCTCAAAGATAATACATATTTACCAAAAAATATTAAACATTTAGCCAAATCATGAACTTGACGTATATAAATTAATTTAATAATTTAATATTTTCATGCCTCATTACCTGTTTGTAAAAGTAGGGTGTTGAAAATCAGATATGAAAGTCATGTGCCATTAACAATATCACTATTTATATTAACCTAATTCATATTAGATTATACCTTTGTTATATTGACATTATATTGAAACTAATATTCATCATAAACGGGCTTAACTTTAAAGGGGTCAAGTAACAAAGAAAAAACAAAACCTAATACGTATTTTTTTATTTATCAGGCTCTTATAATCATATTAGTTCACATATGTCTAACAGTACCATGTTCTAGTTATTTACAAAATTTGTGATATTATAACATAAAGTAGGGAACACACTTTCACTCATATAGGAAAAGTTCGTTGAAATATAAAACAAAAAACAAGTTTCCAATGACTATGTTGCTTTCTATATAATTTTGATAAAGACTACATATAAATATAAAATTATTTGGATTAAGTGTTGAATACATGAGATTGTAACTACTGTACTAAATACGATATTACATAATTTTGAAACATATTTTATGTAATATGTGTTGGTTGTCTATGGACCTTGTAAAGCTAGATAAAGAGTAATGACAAAGAAAATTCTTGTGATTATAACAATGTGAATTTAAAAAATTATATTACTGCATTTATCTTACGTGCTATGCGTAGACCGTCTAGGGAAGACCCCAGTTGAGCGCTATGATGAAACCAAAAAAATGTTTTATTTTATCTTATTGACCTTATGTGCTCTTCATGGGCCATCTATGGATATTATGACCCTAGATGGGGCGAAATCACAAAACTAGTATTCTTTTTATTAATTCATTTATCATACGTGCTATGCATGAGCCGTCTAGCGAAGTAATAATGACCCTAGATGTGGCCCAATCACAAAACAAATACTTATTATAATGATTCGTGAGCACGATGATTTTACATATTTGACGTGCTCTGCGTGGGCTATCTAGGGAAGTTATGACCCTAGATGGGGCGCAATCACTAAACAAATACTACACTATTTTATCCATTTATATTACGTGTTCTACTTGGGCCGTCTAAGGAATTCATAGACGCTAGATGTCGCGCAATAACAAAGCAAAATTCTCAAAATAATTGTGTGCAAATAGAACATTATTTTACTGCATATATCTGAAGTGCGTTCTTGGTACATCTAGGGATGTAGTGACCCTAGATGAGGCGCAATAAAAAAGTTAATTTGCATTATAATAGTCTCCATACAATACTTTATCTAACTGCATGTACCTTACATCCTTTGCGCGGGCCATCTGGAATTGTCACCTTATATATATAGGGCGCAATCACAAAACAAATTTTCCTTATAAAATTATGTCCATAGTACATAATTTTACTATATATATCTTATGTGGCCTGCTTGAGCCGATTGGAGAAGAGGTGACCTTATATAAGGAACAATCACAAAGGAAATTATCAATGACATTCACAATGTCACTATTGATATTAACCTAATTTATATTTAGACTATACCTTTGTTATAGTAATATTGAAACTAATATTATTCTTTAATGGATATGATATATGTGAGGTGAGATCATGGGATTTGCACGAACAATTATTAACAATGAGCTTGAAGTTTAAACAAGTCAATTTAAAGAGAAACAACAAAACTTAGTGGGTATGTTTTTATTTATCATGTACTTATAATCATATTAGTTCACATATGTTTAATGGTAACATGTTTTAATGATTTACAAAATTTGTGATATTATATGATTAAGCAGGGAACTCACTTAAACTCATATAGGAAAAGTTCGTTGTAAGATAAACCAAAAAACAAGCTTATCATGAGTATGTTGCTTTGTAAGTATTTCTGATAAACATTGCTGTTGAAATACAATATTATGTTATTGGATTTATATTCTGTTCTCTATGTCAGCCAACATGGGAATAATGTGTGACCATAGATGAAGATCAATCTCAAAGAAAATTCATAATAACAAAAAATATTAAACATTTAGCTGGCTCCTGAATTTACTTATATTAATCAATTTAATTATTTATTATTTTCATTCGTACTTAATATTTGTATAGATAGGGTGTCGAAAATCAGATGTGATAGTAGTGTGCCATTAACAATATCACTATTGATATTAACCTAATTTATATTTAGATTATACCTTTGTTATATTAACATTATATTGAAACTAATATTCTTCATAAAGGGGTTTGATTTGAGTGAGTTGAATTCACGGGTTTGCATGATCAATAGATAACAATGGGCTTAAGTTTAAAGGGGCCAAGTAACAAAGAAACTTCAAAACCTAATAGGTATGTTTTTTATTTATCATGATCTTTAATCATATTAGTTCACATATGTGTAATAGTACCATGTTCTAGTTATTTTACAAAATTTGTGATATTACATGATTAAATAAGGAACACACTTACACTTAAATAGAAAAAGTTCATTGTAAGATAAACAAAAACCAAGATTCTAATGACTATATTGCTTTATACATCTATCTAATAAAGACTACATATAAATAAAAAAATCGTATGGATGAAGTCTTAAATACATGGGATTGTAACAATTTTACTAAACACGATATAACATAATTTTACAACATATTTTATGTAATATGTCTGGGTTGTCTGTGGACTTGGTAACCATAGATGTAGCGCAATGACAAAGAAAATTCTAATGATTATAACAATGTGAATATATAACATCATAAAACTGCATTTATCTTACGTGCTACGCGTAGGCCGTCTAGGGAATTTGGTGACCCTAGTTAAGCGATATGACGATAAAGCCAAAAACTGATGTATTTTATTTTATTGACCTTATGTGCGCTGCGTGGGCCATCATCGATATTATGACCCTAGATGGGGCGAAATCACAACATTAATTCATTTACCATACGTGTTATGCATGAGCCGTCTAGAGAAGTAATAATGACCCTAGATGTGGCCCAATCACAAAACAAATACTTATTATAGTTAGGGTAATTCTACATGGTAACCCTAAACTTTTGAAAATTCTACATGGTAGACAAACTTTATTTTCTTTCTATTTGGTAACCTTGTACTTTATATTCTGTATTTTGTATGACCTTGTTGTATGAAATATGATTTTTTTTTAATTAAAATTGATTTATTAAAATTAGAAATTGATTTTTAATTACAAAAAAATAATTTTTTTAAAAATAAAACCTGTCACCCTCCCCTACCTCCACACCCCCACCCCCATCAAGTTGACCACCACCCTTAACACTCTAACCACCAGGAAACCACCCAAACAACCCTCAACCACCACCAAACCAACCGAAAACCACCCAAAAGAACCTCAAACTACCCCCAACAACCACCAACCGAACCTAAACCACCCAAACAACCCCCAACCACCATTAAACGAACTAAAAACTCACCACCACCAAACGAACCGGAAAGCACAAAAACAACCCCTAACCACCTAGATTTGGATCGAAATGACAGAGTTCGTGTTTTCTGACGGAGGGAGGAGGAGAGAGACGGTGCTTTTGGCGGGTTTGTCGGGTTTGGACGGCAATGGCGGATTCGGGTGGTTCCGTCAGAGGGAGCGCGGTGGTGGTTGTCGGGTTCGGACAACAATGGGCTATGATGGGTGTGGAGAAGGGGCTGGGCTAGAGGAAGGTTTGGCCTGTGGTGGTCGACTCGGTGGGAAAGGGGAGGTTAAATTTTTGTTTTTTTTTTTCATTTTAAAATTATTTTTTATGATTAAAAAATCAGTTTCTAATTTTAATAAATCAATTTTAATTTAAAAAATACAAAATATAAAGTATAAGGTTACCAAGTAGAAAGAAAAAAACTTTGGCTACTATGTAGAATTTTAAAAAGTTGAGGGTTACCATGTAGAATTACCCTTATAATTATTTGTGAGCACGATGATTTCACATATTCGACGTGCTCTACGTGGGCTATCTAGGGAAGTTATGACCCTAGATAAGGCGCAATCACTAAACAAATACTACTTTATTTTATCCATTTATATTACGTGTTCCTTGGGCCGTCTAAGGAATTCATAAACGCTTGATGTCGTGCAATAACAAAGCAAAATTTTCAATATAATTGTGTGGAAATAGAACGTTATTTCACTGCATATATCTTATGTGCTTTCTTGGTCCATCTAGGGATGTAGTGACCCTAGATGAGGCGCAATAAAAAATTTAATTCACATTATAATAGTCCCCATATAATACTTTATTTAACTGCATGTACCTTACATCCTTTGCGTGGGCCATATGGAATTGTCACCTTATATATATAGGGCGCAATCACAAAACAAATTTTCATTATAAAACTATGTCGATAGTACATAATTTTACTATATATATCTTATGTGGCCTGATTGAGCCGATTGGAGAAGAGGTGACCTTATATAAGGAACAATCACAAAGGAAATTATCAATGACATTAGCAATGTCACTATTGATGTTAACCTAATTTATATTTAGAGTGTACCTTTGTTATAGTAACATTATATTGAAACTAATATTATTCTTTAATGGGTATGATATATGTGAGGTGAGATCATGGGATTTGCGTAAACAATGAGCTTGAAGTTTAAACAGGTCAATTTAAAGAGAAACAACAAAACTTAGTGGGTATGTTTTTATTTATCATGTGCTTATAATCATATTAGTTCACATATGTTTAATAGTACCATGTTTTAATGATTTAAATTTTTTTTGATATTATATGATTACTCATATAGGAAAAGTTCGTTGTAAGATAAAAACAAAAAACAAGCTTCTCATGACTATGTTGCTTTGTAAGTATTTCTGATAAACACTGCATATAGATATAAAATTATTTGGGCTAAGTCTTGAATACATGAGATTGTAACTACTGTACTAAACACGATAATACATAATTTTGAAACATATTTATGTAATATGTGTTGGCCGTCTATGGACCTTGTAAAGCTAGATGAAGCGTAATGACAAAGAAAAATCTTATGATTATAACAATGTGAATATATAACATTATATTACTGCGTTTATCTTACGTGATACCCGTAGGCCGTCTAGGGAATTGGTACCCTAGTTGAGCACTATGATGAAACCAAAAAAATGTTTTATTTTATCTTATTGACCTTATTTGCTCTGCGTGGGCCATATATGGATATTATGACCCTAGATGGGGCGAAATCACAAAACTAGTATTTGTTTTATTAATTCATTTACCATACGTGTTATGCATGAGCCGTCTAGCAAAGTAATAATGACCCTAGATGTGGCCCAATCACAAAACAAATACTTATTATAATGATTCGTGAGCACGATGATTTTACATATTTGACGTGCTCTACGTGGGCTATCTAGGGAAGTTATGACCCTAGATGGGGCGCAATCACTAAACAAATACTACGTTATCTTATCCATTTATATTACGTGTTCTGCTTGGGCCATCTAAGGAATTCATAGACGCTAGATGTCTTGCTATACAAAGCAAAATTCTCAATATAATTGTGTGCAAATAGAACATTATTTTACTACATATATCTTATGTGCTTTCTTGGTCCGTCTAGGGATGTAGTGACCCTAGATGAGGCGCAATAAAAAATTTAATTCGCATTATAATAGTCTCCATACAATACTTTATCTAACTGCATGTACCTTACATCCTTTGCGCGGTCCATCTGGATTTGTCACCTTATATATATAGGGCGCAATCACAAAACAAATTTTCATTATAAAACTATGTCGATAGTACATAATTTTACTATATATATCTTATGTGGTCTGCTTGAGCCGATTGGAGAAGAGGTGACCATATATAAGGAACAATCACAAAGGAAATTATCAATGACATTAGCAATGTCACTATTGCTGTTAACCTAATTTATATTTAAATTGTACCTTTGTTATAGTGACATTATATTGAAACTAATATTATTATTTAATGGGTATGACATATGTGATGTGAGATCATGGGATTTGCGTAAACAATTATTAACAATGAGCTTGAAGTTTAAACAGATCAATTTAAAGAGAAACAACAAAACTTAGTGGGTATGTTTTTATTTATCATGTGCTTATAATCATATTAGTTCACATATGTTTAATAGTACCATGTTTTAATGATTTACAAAATTTAGTGGGTATGTATAGATAGGGTGTTGCAAATCAGATGTGATAGTAATGTGCCATTAACAATATCACTATTGATATTAACCTAATTTCTATTTAGATTATACCTTTATTACATTGACATTATATTGAAACTATTATTCTTCATAAACGGGTTTGATTTACGTGAGTTGAATTCACGGGTTTGCATGATCAATAGATAACAATGGGCTTAAGTTTAAAGAGGTCAAGTAACAAAGAAACAACAAAACCTAATAGGTATATTTTTAATTTATCATGATCTTCAATCATATTAGTTCACATATGTGTAATAGTACCATGTTCTATTTTAGAAAATTTGTTATATTACATGATTAAATAAGGAACAAACTTACACTTAAATAGAAAAAGTTCATTGTAAGATTAAAAAAAAAACAAGCTTCTAATGACTTCGTTGCTTTAGATATCTATCTAATAAAGACTGCATATAAATAATAAATCGTATGGATGAAGTCTTAAATGCATGGGATTGTAACAATGATACTAAACACTGTATAACATAATTTTACAACATATTTTATATAATATGCGTGGGATGTCTATGGACTTGGTAACCCTAGATGAAATTCAATGACAAAGAAAATTCTGATGATTATATCAATGTGAATATATAACATTATATTACTGCATTTATCTTACTTGCTACGCGTAGGTCGTCTATGGAATTGGTGACCGTAGTTGAGCGCTATGATAAAGCCAAAAATTGTTTTATTTTATTTTATTGACCTTATGTGCTCTGCGTGGGCCATCTATGGAAATTATGACCCTAGATGGGGCGAAATAACAAAATTAGTATTCTTTTTATTAATTCATCATTTATCATATGTGTTATGCATGAGCCGTCTAGGTAAGTGATAATGACCCTAGATGTGGCCGAATCACAAAACAAATACTTATTATAATGATTTGTGGCACGATAATTTCACAAATCCGACGTGCTCTGCGGGGACTGTTTAGGGAAGTTATGACCCTAGATAGGGCGCAATCACTAAACAAATACTACTTTCTTTTATCCATTTATATTACGTGTTGTGCTTGGGCCGTTAAAGGAATTCATAGATGCTAGATGTCGCGCAATAACAAAATAAAATTCACAATGTAACACTACTGTTGAAATACAATATTATTTTATTGGATTTATATTCCATTCACTATGTTAGCCAACTTGGGAATAATTTGTGACCATAAATGAAGATCAATCTCAAAGAAAATTCATCATAACAAATAAATATTAAATATTTAGCCGGCTCCTGAATTTACGTATATTAATCAATTTAATCATTTATTATTTTCATGTGTACTTACATGTTTGAATGAATAGGGTGTCGAAAATCAGATATGATAGTAATGTGCCATTAACAATATCACTATTTTTATTAACCTAATTTATATGTAAATTATCCCTTTCATATATTGACATTATATTGAAACTAATATTTTTCATACACCGGTATTGTAACAATTTTACTAAACACGATATAACATAATTTTACGACATATTTTATGTAATATGCGTGGGTTGTCTATTGACTCGGTAACCCTAGATGAAGCGCAATTACAAACAAAATTCTTATAATGATAACAATGTGAATATATAACATTATATTACTGCATTTATCTTACCTGCTACGCGTAGGCCGTCTAGGGAATTGGTGACCCTAGTTGAGCGCTATGATAAAGCCAAAAACGGTTTTATTTTATTTTATTGACCTTATGTGCTCTGCGTGGGCCATTTATGGATATTATGACCCTAGATGGGGCGAAATGACAAAACTAGTATTCTTTTTATTAATTCATTTATCATGCGTGTTATGCATGAGCCGTCTAGGGAAGTGATAATGACTCTCGATGTGGCCCAATCACAAAACAAATACTTATTATAATGATTTGTGGGCACGATAATTTCACATATCCGACATGCTCTGCAGGGACTGTCTAGGGAAGTTATGACCCTAGATACGACGCAATCACTAAACAAATACTACTTTATTCTATCCATTTATATTACGTGTTGTGCTTGGGCTGTTGAAGGAATTCATGGACTCTAGATGTCGCGCAATAACAAAGAAAAATTCACAATGTAACACTACTTTCGAAATACAATATTATTTTATTGGATTTATATTCCATTCTCTATCTAAGCCAACTTGGGAATAATGTGTGACCATAAATGAAGATCAATCTCAAAGTAAATTCATAATAACAAAAAAATATTAAATATTTAGCCGGCTCCTGAATTTACGTATATTAATCAATTTAATTATTATTTTCATGTGTACTTACATGTTTGTATGAATAGGGTGTCGAAAATTAGATAAGATAGTAAGGTGCCATTAACAATATCACTATTTTTATTAACCTAATTTATATTTAGATTATACCTTTCATATATTGACATGATATTGAAACTAATATTTTTCATAAACGGGTATTGTAACAATTAAATGTTTATATTGGAACTTTCCCTATTTCAAATGGATAGATTGCTATGTTGTGTGGTGATTTTAATTCTGTGATAAGTACAGAGGGGAGGATTAGGTCTCCAGTTGGAGAAACTTAGCTTCATGTATTCGAGCTTGTATGCTGGATTGTGGTGTTACTGATATTAAATGTTCAGGTAATTTCTTTCCTAAGCAAGAGGGGGAAGCTAGGGTATTTTCTAAGCTATACAGGATGCTTGCTAATGAAGTTTGGCAAGATTTATTTAGCTCTGTTGAGGTTAATTTTCAATGTGAAGGTGAGTTTGATCACTCACCGGCTCTTCTTACAATCTTCCCTGGAGTTGTTCATGGAAAAATACCTTTCAGATATTTCACTTTGTGGAAAGGTGCTGCTCAGTTTGATGATATCATTAGACAAGGTTGGGCAGGAAATATAGAAGGTACAAAGATGTATATTATTTTACAGAAGCTGAAGAAGATCAAATGCTCTTTGAAAGAGTTGAACAGGAATGGTTTCTCTGATTTACAAGCAGCTGATATGAGAGCTTATAGGCAGATGATGGATGCACAACAACAACTTCATGCTAATCTAGGAGATGTCAATCTAGGTGCTGCTGAGCTGGCTGCTATTCAGGAATTGAAAGCTACACACAAGGCTTATATTTCCTTTCTTAGGCAGAAAGCAAAGATGGATTGGCTCAGAGATGGAGATGAAAACACCAAGTTGTTTCACTAAAGCATTAAAGCCAGGAAAATGGCGAATCAGGTATTTAGTATTAATGATGAGAATGGTTGCTGGCATGACAGTTCTGATTCTGTTGTAGAGGCCTTTCTAGGCTATTATAAGAAATTGTTAGGCTTTCCATCCCTCAGAGAACTCATGTTTTTGCTCAAATTATCCAATCTGGTCCATTATTATCTGCTAAGCATTTAGAATTCCTGAATGCTCTTTATACTGCTATAGAAGTTAAAGCAGATTTATTTTCTATTCCTGGATGTAAAGCTCTTGGTCCTGATGGGTTTGGGTCTTATTTTTATAAAGATGCTTGGCATATAATTGGTAATGACATTGTTGAGGCAATTCTGGACACTCTCCAAAGTGATCAAGTTTTCAGAAATTAAATAATACCTCAATAACTTTGATTCCTAAAACCAGATGTCCTAATAATGTAACTGAGTTTAGGCCTATTTCTTGTTGTAACACTTTAAGTGTATTACTAAGGTGTTGTGTTATTATTGTGGAGAATCAAGGTGGCTTTGAGCATGGTAGATTCATAGTACATAATATCATGGTCATCCAAGATCTTATTAGGCAGTATGGTAGGAAGAATGTGAGTCCTAGCTATTTAATGAAGATTGACTTGCAAAAGGCCTAAGTTATTGTATATTGATTGTTTTTGGAAGAGATGTTGCAGCATTTGGGTTTTCCTATGCACTTTGTTAGGCTGGTTATAAGGTGTGCCACTACTCCTATTTTTTCTTTACTGATTAATGGAAATATGGAGGGCTATTTCAAGTCTGCTAGAGGGTTGAGGCAAGGTGATCTCATATCCCCCTTGCTGTTTGTGATTTGTATGGAATATTTGTTCAGAGTCCTATTGAAAATGACTGAGATGGCAGAATTTCAGTTTCATCCAAGATGTAGAGAGGTGAGAATGACTCATATGTGTTTTGCTGATGACCTTATTTTGTGTTGCAAAGGAGAGTTCCCTTCTGCTTATTTGATCTTTAGTGCCTTTAAGCTCTTTTTTGATTCTTCAGGGTCGCAAGCTAATGTTGGTAAATCTGTTGTTTATTGTTGTGGAATGAATGATAGAGATGTACAAAGAATTGTGGATGCTTCTGGATTTGTAAGAAGTCAACTTCATTTCAGATATTTGAGAGTTCCTATTTGTTCTGAAAGGATCTCTAAAGCTCAATGTGAATTGATTGTGGAGATAATGACTGAAAAGATAAGAGTGTGGAGCACTAGGAATTTGTCTTATAGTGCTACAATACAACTTATTCATTCAGTCTTGTTAAGTCTACACAGGTACTATGGATATTATATTTTATTTTATTGACCTTATGTGCTCTGCGTGGGCCATCTATGGATATTATGACCCTAGATGGGGCGAAATGACAAAACTAGTATTCTTTTTATTAATTCATTTATCATACGTGTTATGCATAAGCCGTCTAGGGAAGTGATAATGACCCTAGATGTGGCCCAATCACGAAACAAATAATTATTATAATGATTTGTGGGCATGACAACTTCACATATCCGACGTGCTCTACGGGACTGCCTAGGGAAATTATGACCCTAGATAGGGCTCAATCACTAAACAAATACTAATTTATTTTATCCATTTATATTACGTGTTGTGCTTGGGCCGTTAAAGGAATTCATAGACGCTAGATGTCGTGCAATAACAAAATAAAATTCACAATGTAACACTACTGTTGAAATACAATATTATTTTATTGGATTTATATTCCATTCTCTATATTAGCCAACTTGGGAATAATTTGCGACCATAAATGAAGATCAATCTCAAAGAAAATTCATAATAACAAATAAATATTAAATATTTAGCCGTCTCCTGAATTTACGTATATTAATCAATTTAATTATTTATCATTTTCATGTGTACTTACATGTTTGTATGAAAAGGGTGTCGAAAATCAGATATGATAGTAATGTGCCATTAACAATATCACTATTTTTATTAACCTAATTTATATTAAGATTATACCTTTCATATATTGACATTATATTGAAACTAATATTTTTCATAAACGGGTATCGTAACAATTTTACTAAACACGGTATAACATAATTTTACAACATATTTTATGTAATATGCGTGGCTTGTCTATGGACTTGTTAACCCTAGATGAAGCACAATGACAAAGAAAATTGTTATGATTATAACAATGTGAATATATAACATTATATTACTGCATTTATCTTACATGCTACGAGTAGGTCGTCTAGGAAATTGGTGACCCGAGTTGAGCGCTATGATAAAGCCAAAAAGGGTTTTATTTTATTTTATTGACCTTATGTGCTCTGCGTGGGCCAACTATGGATATTATGACCCTAGATGGGTCGAAATCACAAAACTAGTATTCTTTTTATTAATTCATTTACCATAGGTGTTATGCATGAGCCGACTAGGGAAGTAATAATGACCCTAGATGTGGCCCAATTACAATACAAATACTTATTATAATAATTTGCGGGGACAATAATTGCACATATCCGACGTGCTCCGCTTGGGTTGTCTAGGGAAGTTATGACCCTAGATGAGGCGCAATCACTAAACAAATACTATTTTATTTTATCCATTTATATTACGTGTTGTGCTTGGGCCGTCTAAGTAATTCATAGACGCTATGTGTCGCGCAATAACAAAGAAGATTCTCAATGTAACACTACTGTTTAAATACACTATTATTTTATAGGATTTATATTTCGTTCTCTATGTTAGCCAACTTGGGACTAATGTGTGACCATAGATGAAGATCTATCTTACAGAAAATTCATAATAACAAAAAAAGTAAATATTTAACCGACTCCTGAATTTACGTATATTAATCAATTTAATTATTTATTATTTTCATGTGTACTTACAGGTTTGTATGAATAGAGTGTCAAAAATCAGATTTCATAGTAATGTGCCATTAACAATATCAGTATTGATATTAACCTAATTTATCTTTAGATTATACCTTTCATATATTGACATTATATTGAAACTAATATTTTTCATAAACGGGTTTTATCTACATGAGGTGAATTCACGGGTTTGCATGATCAATAGTTAACAATGGGGTTAAGATTAAAGAGGTCAAGTAACAAAGAAACAACAAAACCTACTAGGTATGTTTTTTATTTATTATTATCTTTAATCGTATTAGTTCACATATGTGTAATAGTACCATGTTCTAGTTGTTACAAAATTTGTGATATTACATGATTAAATAATGAACACACTTACACTTATAAAAGAAACGTTCGTTGTAAGATAAACAAAAAACATGCTTTTAATGACTATGTTGCTTTGTATGTATATCTAATAAAAACTGCATATAAATAAAAAATCGTATGGATTAAGTCTTAAATACATGGGATTGTAACAATTTTACTAAACATGATATAACATAATTTTGCAACATATTTTATGTACTATGCATGGGATGTCTATGGACTTGGTAACCCTAGGTGAAGCGCAATGACAAAGAAAATTCTTATGAGTATAACAATGTGAATATATATCATTATATTACTGCATTTATCTTACGTGCTACGCGTAAGCCGTCTAGGGAATTCATTTACAATACGTGTTATGCATGAGACGTCTAGGGAAGTAATCATGACCCTAGATGTGGCTCAATAACAAAACAAATACTTATTATAATAATTTGTGGGCACGATGATTTCACATATCCGACGTGCTCTCCGTGGGCTGTCTGGGGAAGTTATGACCCTATATGGGGCGCAATCACTAAACAAATACTACCTTATTTTATCCATTTATATTACGTGTTCTGTTTGGGCCGTCTAAGGAATTCATAGACGCTAGATGTCGCGCAATCACAAAGAAGATTCTCAATGTAACACTACTGTTGAAATACTATTATTTTATTCAATTCATATTCCGTTCTCTATGTTAGCCAACTTGGGAATAATGTCTGACCATAGAAAATCAATCTCAAAGAAAATCCAACATCATCAACGCGCTGAGTACTAAATCCGTAAAACAAGTAAAACATCACACATGATAACAACTAACTCATATAACCATGTATACCTCAAACCATTTACTGAAACGAATATTGAGAACATTATATTATTCATAATCAAAATAGTACTTCATAACAAAATATATCATTGACATAATATATACTTCCTCCGTTTCTAAATAAGTGACACACTTCCCATATTTGGAGAACATCTTTTATAACATTTAGGTGCATGATTATGTGGTTTACGTAAGTTGTGCTCTACTGCTCTCCATTTGCGTATTTCGATGATCTACAGGTAAATTTGATGCAAATTGATCATGAAGATCTATCAAGCCTATTAATTAATGAATATGAAGGTAGCTTGCACAAGCATCACAATGCATCTGTTAAGATGAAGCAAAGAGTTCGTAAAAGAAGTGCCAAAACTGACACGTGTTCACTATTTTCATCATAACGTTTGATAAACAATTGATCAACAAGAAATTCTAGTGGTGTTGGAAACTAGAATTCAAAGGCATTCCAATGATAGGTGACACGCCCCTAATCTAGTTTTGGTTTAACAAATATGGCGTTTGGAAATTTAACCAGTTTCATAAGTTCTCCGCCCTGTCGCCCGGGCGAGGTCCGCCGACCGTGGATGATGATTTTTCGCCAGACCGGGCGAATGCACCAAACCTGGCACGAGAGCATATTTTGGCTAGTTTTTCCAAATATTCCTAAGTTATATCCGCCCGGTCGACTGGCGAGGTGCGCTCGACCAGGCGATTTTTTAGGAGAGTTCTATCCGTTTTTTAAGTAGGTTTAAGCTTATGTTTATAAATAGTTTGTAGTTTTCAATAAGAAAACACTTTTAGCTTATCTTAGTTTCATTAAACTCTTAATTTTTTTTTCTCTAGACAATGCTCCTAAGCTGTTGATTAAACTCCACCGAACATCTCTATATGATCGCCAACAATTAGTAATACACCAAATCAATCCAATTCTCATATGAGAAGGAATCACCACAAACAACGCGCTAACAATGCAACATTTTTTTCGACTTTGAACCATACAACATTACTTGGTAAATCAAATACATCAAATTACAACTTTGATAGCTCGGGGAGTTTGAAAGGTCGCATTAACCTTGTGTTTTTATCTAGCACATGCTCAAAGTAACACAAGCACATTGAAAACCCTAAAATACAAAACATATAACATTAAAACAAGATCAACCCAACATATCAAAAATCAAACATATCTCAAAGTAAACATTACAAATTATATGTTTTAATAAAAAATTATTTTTAATAAGACCTCATGACATGGGGTCACAACAAGCCAAACCTCAACTACAAGTACATCATGGTTCTAGAAATTGAAAACATACAACCCATTCATAACCACCGTCGCAAAATTAGAAAAAATACGGATAAAATAACAAGCACCTTAGAACCCTAGCTTGGTACGACACAAATATTCCTGCGTTTAACATTGTACCGGAAAAAATTATTGAACAGTTATTAGGTTAAATTAGTGGAATAAAATAAGGGCAAATAGCATAAGTTGATGAATGAAGCAAATTACCTGATCGTAACAGAGTTAGGGTGGATAAAAGTGATGGAAAAGGGAGAAGGAAGAAGTACCCAGCATTTTCATGGTGCGGAAGGTTGGGCGGCGGAACAAGAGAAGAATAAGTGAGAGATCAATGAGTGAGAAGAGTAAGCGTTGAGTTTTTGGTTCAAAATTTCATCTCCAGCCGAGGAACAAATCCCGCTTTATCTTTGACGAAAATTTTCATGTTTTTTGCTACAAATTTATTTGCTTTTAACGAGATTTAGCGTTGTTGCAACATTTTTCGTCAACTACAACAAGGTTTGAACTTTTACAATGATATTGTTGCCTCGTCGCAACTAATTTCTGTTATTTACGGCCACTTTAAAAACTGGTCGTGGTTTTCAATCATTTATGACTATAAACGCACACGGTCGTTATTTTTGGTTGAATTGTGAGCGTCTCTTGTACTGAATACATCTAATTTTGTATGTTAGCCATGGAAATAGGAAATATGCATATTAGTTAGGCCATTTGTAGTCACGAAAGTGGTTTTAAGGTAGTTCGTCTTCGAAAACAATGTCATCTCGCTTTAACTTCGATTCATAAACTAGAATGTAAATTGTGTCGGATCAATTCATGTTACTGGTGATGCACAATCTTAATGCTATAAAACCATAGGAATCAATTTCATAGAAATTAATTTCAATCATTTTCACCATTGATAAAGAACTGCATAGCTATGTCATAGTCTAAAGTCGGCTAGTGTTTAATCTTACACCTCCATGTACAACCCGTTAGTGCTACGACGCCATTCACTTGCGGTATTGAAATAAAAATCCCAGAATAATAACAAAAATCTATGCGGGTGTCGTGAACAACATTATGTCGATGTTTAATGCCAACATACTAGCACACGACTTCCATCAAAACCCTAGATCAAGCAGCACACGGCTTTGAAACAAAAAACAAGGGAAAACCCAATCGATAAACATAACACACAACAAAAGTTTTAATGTTTATAATCTATTCCAAACCTGAAATCGGGACCGCCCTAAGCCAAATAGAGGTTTCTCTCCTAGTGAGATTTGCACAAATCCATTTGTCATGAAGATAAGAAAAATATGGATTCTGTAGTTTTAATATCCCGTGTAAAATATGTTTTTATTATCATTATTATTATTGTTAGCATTATTATTATTAGTAGTAGTCTTATTATTAGTTGAAAGTGTTACATAATAGATATTACCTAATAAGGTGTTACACGAGATTACGAAGATGATACATAATGTTGAATAATAAAGTCTTACTATAGATTAATAGATGAACAATAACATGTTGCTTATGATTAAAACAAATGTTACACAAGAAATTGTTGGTAAAAGTTCAAAAATGTTACATAATTGGATTTAAAGTAACACTTCTAAAAGATTTACAATACACTTGTAAAAGTGTTATCTATAGTGTGATAGTGTTGTTAACTAATAAATTTTAATAAGGAGAAGCATCATACTTCAAGTCCCATGCTTCAAAGTCCAAAAAATTTGGATCCATTTTAGCATTACGGAATTTATCTGGCTTTTGGGAAGTTTTAAAACTAAACATAATACTAAAATATAGTCTATATTAATGACGGTATAAGGAATACAACCAGTAAAAAAAAGGTTTATTATCGCATGCATCATCAACTTTGAAAAACATTGAAGATTGAACATTGTAAATTACATTTCTAAAAATCTAGATTTGCAAATGTTTTTTTAAAAGCAATAGTATAAAAAATTGATTAACTGAATTTGGCATAATAAATACCTTGTTACAATAACATGTAGCATTATTTATTGATTACCTTGATGGAAATGTATTAACCCATCTCACATAATTCCACTAGTTTCATGTAATAGAAATTGACACACTTGATACTTGACTATGGTAGCACAAAAGATATCTAGGAGTTTCAAAAACTCTAAGAGGCCTCACTAGTTTAAATTAATTGTTAAACCAATAAAGTTCTCCACTTTTCTAAACTAGAACATGAAAATTAGATACACAGAAATCCAAATGCTTTAGTTTAGGAAAAAGAAACTAGAACATGAAAATTAGATACCCAGAAATCCAAATGCTTTAGTTTAGGAAAAAGAAACTAGAACATGAAAATTAGATACACCAAAATTAATACTCCATGTAAAAATAGAAATTGTTGCTTTGCTTTTTGAATGACACTTCATGAGGCACTATCCGTTCGTTGTACAAGTTTTGAAGGATTTACTCAATTCTCAAATATTCAAGAGACTAAAGATTACAAAATTCTAAAATATATCAAAAGACAAAAGATTACATAAATTTCAGATGTTTACTCATTCGGGGTTGCATCATTTGAAGTTCTTTTATGACAAGCTTGTCCTTGATGACACTAGGAAATTGTTAATTCAGCTGAATGGGCTTTACAGTTACACCAGAATTATCGACCCTAGCCTCCAAGGATAAATAAATCGATAGCTTCTTCAGTTGTATGTGAAAGGTACTGAGATGTGCATAGTTGGTAAGGGTGTTAACAACCTTTCCTGATAGAAGGCTTCTGGAACTTAGTATTTGATGACCCTGAAGAGGCTACGACGTCTGGGCAATATGAGGACATATATGCTGAAGAAAATCCTAGCATATAAGATCCTACTTGGCGCCCATCACCATCTCAAAGAATGCTCTAGTCATGGACTCGCTAGGATTATCTTCATCTCCTAGAAGTCGAAGCTTCTTCAGGATCAGTAAATGTTTCATCTTTTTGAAGATCCTTCACATCCATTAAGTTGCACCAGACGTCATACATGGATGGCCTTTTAGCAACTTCACGGTCTATGCACATCTCAGCAGTTTTCAAGAATAATTTAAGAGCACCTGGTTTTATTTGTCCTTGGAGACTAGGGTCGATTATCGTGTCCATTTGACCATTTTGCAATAATTGCTTAGCCCAGTCACCTAAGTGGACGATGTCCCTGTTTTCATCAAAGACACGCTTTGCACAAAGAACTTCAAATAACACTAACCCAAATGAGTAAACATCTGACTTTGAGCTAATCTTACGACTGAAGCGATATTCTGGATCAATGTATCCGAAAGTTCCCTTTACTTGTGTAGAAATTGAGTGTAGATCAAGATTAACTCCTGCCTTTGACAACCCGAAATCAGAAACTTTTGCATCGAAGCTGTCATCGAGTAGAATGTTTGCAGGCTTCACATCACGATGTATAACGGATTCTGAAAGACCACTATGGAGAAAATCAAGGCCCTTGGCTGCCCCAATGCATATCACGAGCCTCTCCTCCCAACTTAAAGGAGCAGCTCCATAGAGATGATCCTTAAGAGTTCCATTTTGCATATACTCATATACCAGAATAATCTCATTGTATTCGTCACAATAGCCAAGCAATGAGACTATATGAGGGTGGCGAAATTGTGACAACAATTCGATCTCTGTCGGGAACTCGTTTCGGCCTTGTCTAGATCCATTAGTGTTTCGTTTCACAGCAACAATATGTCCATCCCTAAATATTCCCTTGTACACCTTCCAAAAACCACCAGTTCCAATGACACGACTTTCATCAAAGTTGTTTGTTAACACTTCGATACTTGCAAGAGGAAAGCGAATTGCATTGTTTAAAGACATGAAACTAGTTGTATAGGGAATTGTCGTCTCTAAATCACCTTCACCAGGACCCTTATTTCTCCTTCGGTATGAGATGACCGCAAGGATAGCCAAAACCACAAGACAAGCCACACCAATAATTGCCAACACTAATGTGCCAATGTGATGGTTGTAACTTTCTTGTTGGGAAGAAAGCACACTAGGCACCATAGCTAGGGAGGACTCGACATTGCTTATCTTCATGATCTCTAACCCATTCAAAACTGCATCATATTTGTGCCCATCTATCAAAGCAGGGTCAATGCTCAAAGTAAATTCATCACCAGTAAACATCTCAGTAACAAAATCGGCATAAACTGGTGCACCCCAAAATCCATGATCTAGACTAGTAAGGTTCAATTGTCGAGAAGCCAACCGCGAATTAATATACATGTTGAAAGATCTTTTGTTTCTCGATGAACTCACTATGTCACAAAAATGAAAGCGAACAAGATATTGGAAATCCCAATCTACCGTGAATTTCCATGTGATGTTATTGTTCTTCTGGGAGCTAAGTCTTCTACAAGTGCCATAAACTTCAATTGGTGCAAAATCTCTTGTAGATAGACCACTCCTATAATGAACCACCCGCATATTCCGAACTTCAACAGAAGATCCTTGGTTTCCAAGAAACTGTCATCATTCTCCCAAGTTCTCCAAAGTGTATCATTGGTAGAATCAACAGTGGACCCTCCCATATTTACCCGAAAAACTGTTTCTAAGGCTGCATCTTGAAGGACAATGTAGGTTTTGGCTGGGGTGATCAAGGTGGCATCATCCTTAATCAATACATCGGGAACTAAAAACACCTCTAATGCATTCAAAAAGCCCACGGAATCTGAGGATGGAGCCAAAGTGATTTCAAGAAGGTTTGAAGTCACATTAATAGAATACTCTTTTGTAGTTTCAGATATTAGCGGGGTAAAATTGTTTAGAAGCACAAATTTGAACGCATAAACATCAAACTTTGCAGTGCTCAAATTGTAAGCCTGGTTTGTGAATGGGAAGAAATGAAAGCGGATAAAATATCTTCCCACGTGCTTTATTGGGAATGTATATCTTGTTGATCCATTAAAAATTCTTGCAGTCTTATACAAAGGCAAGGTGGTATTCATAGAAGAGTCTGGCAGAATATTAACGGGCGTAACAAGGTATCTAGTAGCATAGTTTTCTCCTAAGAATACACGATCACCAATTGTAATGTTATTGTGTGATCCACAATTAATTAGGAAACTATCATTAGAAACCTCTTCCAAAAGGTAAGCTAGAGACACTAAAAGAACACACACAAAGAAACCGGCTTTACCACCCATATTATGTTACTAAGACCTTAGTTGGCAACCAAAATGGGAAGAACACCTGAAAATGAATATAAACACATACATCAACTAATATTTATATTCTAACTATGCCTTATAGACTTAAATTAGGGTATGAAGTATGTAACACCCATAATGAACAAGAGATAACTAGTAGATTGTTCTTTTTAGGCCTTAGCCTCAAGGTTTATATGTAATGGTCGAAACTAGTAGATTGTTTTTGTTGAATTCGAATTAGTAAATACTAACCTAGAACAAATCTTTTCAAAAACATATATATATGTATAAAATGTGAGTACTAGATTCTCAATCTGGAATATCTAAAAGTAGGGTATCCCAGGAAAGAGAGGTGCGGCACGTATATTGGCCAACTTAAATACCAAGTCTTTCCTAGCCAGATCCACTCAAACAATATGTCCACATTAGACATTGTCCCTCAAGATATTAATTAGATGATTTACTTTAAAATAAGTTAGAAAACAAAGCATGTGAAATGCGAAATTCCATCTTATATGCCCATTATAGACCTACCCCTTGAGTTTATTTCCAATAGAATTTCTCAGGCCGGAAAACTATTACCACTTTGTAATACCCTCAACTTTGCCCCTTGAAAAATTATAAATAAAACAATTGAAGAATGCTCAGTGTAACAAAACTCTGATAAATATTCTTTATTTCATAAACTTTCCTTTGAGATAAATAACTATACCAATATTATATCTTTTTCCTTATATACAAATGTTCCATCTATTGTAAAGGAAATATTATGTCTTTATCTAATCTTTTATGAACTACAAATCTATGCTACAATACAATAAGTTGAAGTCTTACAAGTCACAATGATCATAAAAAGAATAATAGAAGATTAGAAGGCAGTATTAAAGTCTTAAAATTCTATTTTACTCACAAAAAAATTATATATTGTAAGCCAAGAAAAATGGTATATTAATTTTAAAAATACGTATTGTATTCCTAAATCCTCCCCTTTGTTCGCTTCTGAATAATTAATAGTGTAGTTATAATTACTAGAAATTTAAGTGTGAATTGGAGAGAGTTATTAGTTTAGAAATTAATACGCAACACTTTTTATATTTACTTTTTAGACACACTATGTCCCTCCTTTCTATCCCACCATAATCTTCTTCTTATTGTATTTTGGGCAAAGAAAAATGAGACTAATTATCTCTCTCCTCTTATCTTTCCCCCACTAACTAAAATTTTTCTTGCTTTGATTTTCAATTCCTTTTCTTTTATTTCATTTTTTTTCTTTCCAGAAAAATGTAGGTATCAAATTACCTCACCTCATTATATCTCTCTTGTCGCAATTTCTTTGAATTGGAATTGCGAAAACCTCTAATTAATTATTGTTATTATATGCTCAAGTGTTCTTTATTTTTGGTAATTTTCATTCATAATAAGTCTTATTTTGGCTTTTTGTGTTAAACTTTCATCATTAAGATGTAAAAACAATATATCCATCCATATGCCAATATGAAAAGAAAATGGCATAGTTGTCTTTAAAAGGACTTAAAATTTTTCATCTTTGCTGATAAAAGTAATGAAGAACGTTTAAGCTTAAAAGTTGGAGCCACAGTGGTATCACATCAAACAAAATCCACAAAACCTAAAGTTGCGGGAAGAGCAGATAAGAAATAAAATGATACTCAGATGCAATTACACAAATATTTCCGCAGATCACCATTTGCTTTTCTACACTTTTAGTGTAGACTCTCACGTTGCTTTTCCCTTTATTCCCTTTCCTACCTATCCAGTTCCTCCCGTACAGATAAAAAATTAAAGCAATGAACTCGGAAAGAAAGAAAAAGAAATAAAGCTAAGAATCATACTATATTTAGGATGGAATTAATGGCTGTTAGTTGAAATAGCCTAAGTAGTAAAGCAGCCATGGCAAAAGGATAGCCCAACTATATCTTCACTCTCCCCCTTGCATTGCTTTCTTTTTCCTCATTCGATTCCCGTGCATTAGTACATTAAAATCATGGTAATCTAGTGGAAGTCTTCTGAAGTTTCAACTACCCGGTGTTATGGAATTTTTTTCTTCTCGATTATGTTGCTTTTCTTCACTTACGAAAAATCTTATTTTTCAAGAGTTCATAAATCTTGTTTAATCAGAATCAAACGATGCTTGCATTAAAGAAGAAAAATGAATGATTGCACCAGAGCTTGAGCTTAAGGCTTTAGAGGTAGTTTAAATGTTTTAATGTTTTTTCTCTAGTCGCTCCCCTTCCTCTGGAATTAAAAACAGTTCTGTTAAAATGGTTTTCAAGATTCTAACTTGGCAGAATTAACTGGTTTGAGACAATATTCTATCTAATCTGGCGGGACTGATTCTAACACATCAAGCGAAGGAGACAATATTGCAAGTTGAAACGCTAAAACCTAACAAGCAAAACATTTGATATCATATCATTTCAAACTCTCAACTAATTCATTTCATTTCTTCCGGAGTGGTAAACGATATCTAAAATGTTTTGTGTAGAAAAAAAAAGGAAGAAATGAAGAGGAAGATAGATGAACAGGTTTAAGTGAATGGGCTAAGTCCTTTCTTTTTCCTCTTCTTTATAGTTATATTTTTTGATCGTGTCAAATTCATAATGCTTCCCCTTTATATCACCTAAAGGGGAGAAGCAAACAGATTTTGGAAACTAACCGAGTTATGATGGAAGCATATCCAAGTATCAAGTATATATGATGATGAGGTTACGAAAAATATCCAAGTATTATAATTAAGGTAATCTCTCTTTTTCAATTTTTTTTGTTAAGATTAAGGTTGATGATGAGGTTACGCCTTTGCTAACTGGAATTAATTAATGGCTAATAATCTTTTTTTTCTTCGCTTTCTTTTCTCTCCCCCAAAACAAACATGGTATTCCCTTTCCTCCCTTTTTAGTTCCTCCCGTACAAATAGCCAAATCCCTTTATCTCTAAGAGTACAAGCATAACAAATTAAAGCAATAACCTATAGATGTTAGTTGAAATAAAGGTGAGAATCACAGTATATTTAGGATGTAATTAATGGATCTATGGATGTTAGTTGAAATAGCTTAAGTAGTAAAGCAGCCATCGAAAAAGGGTTCAGCAGCTATATCTTCACTACTTATACATAATTTTCCCAACAGGAAAAATGATGGGAAGATTCATCAACTTCCATACCCATAAGGCCAAAATAAAGGTAGAAACTTTTTCATTAGAACGTCGGAGTACTCAGTAGTGTGCAGGCACCAAATTCATAAACTGGGAACTAGAAAGTCATGTAAATCTCTTTGTGTTTTTATGAAGTCCTTGAAAGTTAACTACTACCCTCCCCGGGGCTATTTTAGCTGTGTACCGTAGATCACGGGTTCAAATCTTCCTCTCTCACTCTTAGATAGAAAAGAAAACCTGTCTATTTGAGTTTTGAACTATTTACTTACACTAACTTTTTTCATAATTTTCGACAATATAAGATCTTGGTATTTTCATTTCAATATATAGTTTTCTAAGATACCGATGTTCCGCAATTTTAACTCGTAAATTCCTATAGCCCATATAAGCATTTTCATCACTAAGAAAATATATTCTACAGTATAAAATATAATTGGAATATTATGCATTGAATAATTGATAGCACTGTTCATCTCCATTGGGAAAGTGGGAGACTAGGGCCCACTGTGTCATGGCGTTGCTTTAGTTTTCCTTATTCGATTCCCTTGAAATCTAACCCAAATTCTTTTCCTTTTGCTTTTCCATAATTATTCCAACTTCTTTTACTTTTGCTTTTCCATAATTATTCTTTTGCTTTTTCAAACATTTCCTTCCCTGGTCCCTAATTCCCCACAAGCTAGTACTTTAAAACCACCTTACACTCCTGACTCCTCTTCCTAAACTTTCACATTTCCTAAGACCGCCGTACAACTGACCCTAGCTCCTCTCTCTCATGGTATGGACTATAGAAAGAAGCAAACAGATTTTGAAAATATTAGAAAGCATATCAAAGTATCCAAGTATCAAGTATCATCATGGAGGAATAATATTCACGTATGATTTTGTACCATGTACTCACTCCTCACTCCACACTTCTACCATGAATCAGAATTTTTCTCCACTTAACAAATTTCTGGTGATTTGATATGTGATATCATTGGCATGCTGACAAGGTAATCTCTCTCGTTCTATTTCTTTTGTTAAGATTAGGGTTGATGATGAGGTTACTTTTCTAATTGAAATTAATTAATGACTAATCTTATTGTTGCTTCACCATTTTTTCGCTTTCTTTCCTCTCCCCCGAACACCAACATGCTATCCCCATTAATTTAAGACATTGTCTACATACTCATTTACCGTTACAACCAACATGTAAATTTTTTTTTATATCTTTTAAATAAGCTCTCACATATATGAAACATGTTTAATAGCAAATTGGAAAAAATTGCGAACGAGTTATAAACTAGGAAGAGTAAAATAATATAGCTCAAACCTGAAACGGAGTAGTATAACTTCAAAATTCACATCCCTTGAGCTACGTTCTGAGGAAAATATATTGGTGTATGTAGTTAGAAACTGAGAATGATCAAGAACTACTAGTATTGCTCCTCAATGAAGAAATTCTGATGTGTATAGAGTGAGAATGAGTGAAGAAGGATTTTGGTGTAGGAAGTGAAGATTGATAGAGCCCCTATTTATAGGAGCGGTCGAAGAACCACGACCTCTTAACTCAAAGATGAAGTATGTGATGCTCTACTCAGCATATTCAACCATAACCACTGGTTTGATAATTCTTCTATTTATAGTAGCTAGAATATTTCTATTTTTGACAATATATTCTACTTGATAATCTGGTGATAATCTTAAGCCAATAGAACTGATATCTAACTTTACTCTTAATTTTATTATTTCAGAAAGAGTAACACAATCCGTTTACCCCCTCACTCAGATGATCTTTTGTCTGCTTAGAGTAGGTGTAAGGAACTAATGAGGCATGGCCAACTGACGACTTCATGTGATTACTAAATTTGAAGTTCTTTTTAGAGTGAGAGCCCATATCTTTTTTCTTATGATGCCATAATCAGTTAACCAATTCTAATTTGAATGTTTGATAGGAAGGATAATATGTAATATAAGGAGTATTAAACTAATTGTCTTGTTGAACAAGTATATAATCATCATCTAAATGTGGATGTATAGTTTTGTGTTAGAATATATGAAAATATATCCTTATATTTTCATTATTCATATTCATTTATGTAAATATTGATGTACATCTTTTGGTAACTAAAAAATATACATCAATATTTACACAATAAATATTATCTTTCAGTTTGTATGAGGAAATTAAGATATGTATTATTCTTGTAATTATCTTCTTGTGATTGTGATTATCTTTATTATTTCCTAACTTGGTTAGCTATCTCAATGGGGGTATATATATTGGTGGTTGGTTTAATGAGAAGGCTAAACTATTTTTCCAAAAGATTAATTATCTAAACATGGTATCATTTAACCTAAAGAAACCCTAATCTTTTTCCCCCTTTAGTCGTGTTGTTCCTCCGTCAGGCTGTTTGACGGTGGAATGCGTCAGTTTGTCCAATGTATTTTGTCTGTGTGTTAAGCAATACAATCTTGCGTGCTTGACTTTTCCTCGATCTCCTTTTCTTTTCCTTCATGGCTTAGTTCCTGCTTTCTCAAACAATAGTGTTTCTTTAGTGATTGTCTGGGTCTGTTGTTTTTGAATGTATACACAACCACGCCACAAAGTTTGTCTTTTTTAATGTCTGATCTAGATAAATCAGCGCCTCTTAGCATGAGTAAGTACGAGCTTTTCGCTGAGTATTATCTAGATCGAGGGTACAAGTAGTGTGATTAGCCCGATTCTTTTAAAGGGAGATAATTATGAGTAGTGGTCACGATCTCAATGCAATCTCCGTGCAAAGAACAAGTTGGTTTCATTGACGATACTATCACAGTTCCAACCGAATCATCATCGGATTATGCACAGTGGGGTATTCTAAACTCTACATTAGTTGCTTGGATTTATAATACTTTTGAAGTTTTCGTTTGTTCTATTATGCGTTTTCCTGATAATGTTCAACTATTATGGGATGGTTTGCGTTAGACCTGGTAAAATAGTCAGTCGGGTTGGTTCTGGGTCGAGTAAGTTAAAGTTCGGGTGAATTTCGAATCAGATCGGGTATACAAGCAGTCGACCATGACCCAAAAACTTTGTTTTCAGGTCGATCTGGCGGTCAAAACCACCTTTTTAGTTTCTATTTTGGCATTAATTTTTATATTTATTCTTTATATTTATCTATACTAGATAATTAAGCCGTACCAAAGGAGGAGGCACAATGTGACGACTCATTAATTAATAAAATTCACTAGATAATAAAGTCGTATTGAAAGGAGGTGCTACAACGTGCCAACTAGGCGACTCATTAATTAATAAAAATATTTTTTAAAATTAAAGAAATAAGTAGTCATAAAAGATAATATTATCTCATTAATTGATTTAATAAGTTCTAAAAAATCTTATTAATTAATAAAATAAGTTTTAAAATAATTAACAAAGAATATTATCTCAAAAGGGGGAAAACTAAACTAACTAGACGTACAAAACACAAATATAATGAAAAAATTCATAAAAAAAAATCATGATTATCAATAACGTGGGTATCCAATTGCAATTGGTTAAGCAAACATGCAAAAAGGCCAAAGAAGTTGGGTGCTATTATGTCAAGCTTTATTTTGTCATCGGAGTACTCTTTTTTTTACGTGATCCACTGAGTACTTAAATTTCCGTGTATTGTTAAACTATACAAACATCATATAATTGGGAGCATGATAGTTTTCAAAGTGACCTTAGTTGTCCTAAGTGGCCACAATTTTCAATAGATAAAGTTCTATGAGAAGTTTGTAAAAAACAAAGATTTGATTATTGATTTGGATTTATGAATGCGGATCTAGCGTTTTGTGATTCATTCTGTCAATTCTCTAAATTGGGGAAAGGAATTAGTAAAGCATTGCAAAACTTTGTATCAAAACCCCCCAATTTATTTCTGTTCATATCTACATTTTTTAGGCACTTTATCTCCAATGTACCGTAGTTGATTCATCAAATTTGTATTTTTCCAAAAATACTCCATATGAAATTATTTTAGAGCATTAATATTTATTTCTGCTGTTTTATATTTATGTCATCATAAAATTTTGAAGGTTGAAAATTGGGGAGGGAGAGAGAAGAGAGTAGAAGAGATGATCTATTCAATGTTAAGAATGAATAGATATTTATACTAATTTTGTTTCCATCCCTAACACAAACCAAACAACTTTTAAAAGTAACAAACTCTGTTTCCATTCCACTCCTTTAACCCATTCCATTCCCTTTCCATTCCCTATTTTGAACCAAACAAGTCCTAAGATGTAAATAACATTATTTAGTTGACACTATTATATCGATGTGTTTTGACGTTGCGATATGCTATTTTACCCTAACAAAAGGAATTCCAAGGTCCAATTAAGAAGTACTTCTCTTGATTCATATAATATCGAACTTATCCTCATGATTCAAAAAGTGGGTAGATACCATCTTATCAAGAAAAGTTTCCAAGTTATCAACACTAATCTGTTATAAACAAAAACATCCAAGTCAAACGCACCTGTTTCTAAAATAGAAAATATCAAATATAATTTAGCTTAAAATTGATTAATATCGAACACCTAGAATAGAGTGCTTAAAGCATAAGTAAATTGCAACTTTACCAATCAACGTACTCAACTATCACATAAATTTCAACCAATCAATAAAAGAACGGGAACATAATTTATGACAAAATAGAATATATAGTTACAGACATGTACTAGTACCAAAAAGAAAACAATGTCTCTAACTAATTACAAGAAAAGAGACAGGCATGGCATATTTGCATCGCAAGTTCAACTCGGAATCTCAAGAAAATAACAAGAAGAATAAAATCAGAACAAGAAAGTAGCTGAGTGCAAAGAAAGGAAGTATGATAATGCACATACAGTCACACTAGTACAGTTAGGCAGACTGTAAATGTCCAAGAGATAAGTAAGAACGAATATGGAGGATCCCACAAAAAAAGCGAGTGTGGCAGGGCTATACAATAGCGATTCGTCCGAAGATAATTCCAACTCAATTCTGGTCACCTTGGATCAATCTATACAATAAACAAGAAAGAAGCTACCAAGCACATAGTACGCAAAAAATGTCAGTGAACATACTATAGACTAAGAAATTTCTACCTAGCCAAAATGTTAATACAATCAAAGACCATCAAGGATTATTACTTCCTTGTCTTTTTTTTAAAAAAAAACATCAAAGACAAATAATAAAAGAAAATTTAGTCAATCAGTCAAACTTTGAATGGAATCAGTTTTCTAAATCCTCCTCAAATTGACCAAAAGGGTGCCAAAACAGCGATTCAAAATCACATCTTAGAATCCATTAACAAAAACAGTTAAAACTCGCACGACATCCTGCAATAACTGTTGTAGAGAAATATGCAAGAAAGACAAAAACTAAAAGATACCCTCTTCAAATTGATGAAAATGGTACTAGAAAAAAGCTCCAAATAGACTAAAGTTTTGCAAAAAAAGATAAACTAAACATATATTGCCTCCTTTTTTATACATGCATCATTGAGCTTCTGCACAACAATTAAGGAGAGCATAGAGATAGAGAGAGCGAAAAAGGGTCACCTATGTGATTGGAGAGAGGAAGAGAGAAAGTATTGCCCTAAAATGAAATGATGCAAGTAAGTTGCAACTTTCAAAAGCAGGAATTGATGCAAGTAATGGAAAACAAAGAAAGTATCAATTAATTAATGTATATTTGAAATGTTTAAGTGAATTTAAGGTCAAATAGATCAAAATCAATTTTAGGGTTCATTTACGTCGTTTTAGAACAATTGAGGTACTTTCTTACAAAAAAAACAAACAAATTCTTGAATATTGAAAGCTAAAATAAAAATATTTCAATTACTTTAAACATATTGAAGTGTTCAAGTGAGTTTAATATTAAAGAGATAAAAATGTTTCAACTTTAGGGTTCGTTTAAATGATTTTAAGACAAATTGAGGTCCTTCTGTACCAAAAACAACCTAAATTTTGCAACTCGAAGCTAAACTTAACATATATCACATACTTTATATATATTTAAAGTTTGGAAAATTAGCGAGAAACAACCTTTTAATTATTTTTATCATTTAACAACCTTAAATAGTTTTTTTTGGCAAGATCAAACTTTAAGTTATTTTCCACCAGTGTAGTAAGTTGCAAGTTAGATTGGGATATTTTGGAAATGGTGGACTATAGTCGGCCTTATCTTGGAATTAATTGAAGTTGGGATTAATATTGGAAAATGAACAATACTTGGGATTATTGACATTAATTTTTCCTATATGTTTGTTTTGAAGTATCATAGAAATATCAATGACATTGTGCACCCCAAATTTGTAATACCATCCTTTACCATTTAAAAGGTGGTTGACTGGGAAGGAAAATTTGTGAAGAAAATTACATGTTTTCAGATGTGTTTTCATACCATGGTCATGAGTGATGAGTTGCAGATTCTCCTTCCAAAATTACACATGATTTTAGTGTCATTACTCATCATCCAATTGAGTATCAATAAGTACCAAACGAGACGTTAAGGCTCATATGAGGCATTTGATATGACGGAATGGGAGTTTGGAAGGTGAGAGTTCATGAAAATTGCTCTAATTACCATGTTTGACGAATGATGGGAATAGTTGGGAATAAATAATATACTGTTATTACCTTCATCTCATCTCTTCTTTAAGGGCCTCTCAGTCATTCAATCCCTTTCCCAATTCCCCCACCCTCTATTCCCCCCTCCCCATGTTTTGTTATGATGGAAATAGGGGACAAGTAATCCCACTGGCAACTCCCACCCCCCATCTAACAGCCCCATTCATACAAACTAACGAAGGATACATATGGTTTTTAAACTCCCATTTCCTCCTTTTAGTCCCTATAAACAAACAACTCGATATTGAGTAAAGTTTGAGCAAAGGTTGTGGAATGGGTACATGGAGTATCTATTTGTTAAAAGGAGTCAAGCAAGGATGTAGTTACGTTAGATGCTAAATAGGTATCCTTAAGTGAGTGTTTTTTTACCTTTGGATTTATATTATAGAGGAATTGAGATATCGACCAAGATGTAATTCATAGGTAGCTGAAATGGAGAGCAGCAATGAGGTATCGAGTGAGTGTTTTAAGTACCTCTGATGTTAAAGGGTAAAATTATGTAACTGTCGCGTAAATCTAACGTTGAAGGGTTAAATTTATATGACATCAGTTCCTGAACGAATGTCTTATGAGTTGAAACGTTGGGTATATTTAGAAGGACCATATTAAGAAGATTGTTGTAACAGGGTTCCACACTTCTTACAACATCCTAAGTATATAATTCAACATGAAGTTATAAGGGAAATGTTGGAGTTCCTCTTAAGACTTGCTATGTTGTTTTGGAGCACATTATGATGTTGGTTTTAGGATGCACTGGTAAGGAAAGTAGATATTGGGATTATAGTAAGGATTTCGAAAAAAGTTTATGAAAATCAAAGATTATTTGATTGGAGCCATTTAAGAATTCAGGATATGACGAAGATGAGTTAGTAGAAACACATGACACTGCTTAGAAATGAAGGGATGCGATGATATGTGGATGACAACAAAAATAATTATTTGGTTCCTGTGGCGTATGTTATCTTTTAGGATTAAGTCTTTTGCATTGTTTTGTTCTTGATTTTTTTTTAGCATGAAAGTCCCAAGAACTTTTCCTTTGAATTTCCTTTCCAATTGTAGTGTAATTCATGTGTCTTGCATGCATACTTGTGCGATGCTAAGAAATTAAAGAGTGCATGAAAGGTCAAAAGTGTGTTAGTTTCTTCTGAGTCTAGAAATCGGATGGTCAGATCTTTGTGGTTTTTGCTTATTTATTCCTTTAATTTATATATGGATGTCACTTTCTAAGAGATGTGATATTCTAAGGAGCACCTAAAATAAAGTAAGGTTAGGATATATGCTTTAATAACATTGTCAATTTCTAGACAGCCTACAAGGCTAGAATGGAAGACTATCATTCTTTTGAGATTAAGGAAGCATAAATTTATATTGTGCTTTTCGTGCTATTAAGCCTGCAAAGTTATTTCGAAATTTTAAAAATTTAATGTGAAATCTAATCCAAAATTTTGGATACACAATCCTAATTTGATCTTGCATCAGATACATAATTTATTAGTTTTTAATATTAGCTACCAACACATTTTCTAGTCTTATAATTTTAGATATCAAATACAAACCTTCAAACAATTTCATAATAACAACAAATCCTTACGGATAAAAAGAAGAAAAAAGATATAAAAGGTATATGTGTTGGCATCTTTCTTTTGATTGCTTCATTTCTTTTGTCTTATTTTCTATGCAGACTACTATGGTGCTCTAAAAGACAAAACGTCCATCTCAGGATGGTTCTTGGTATCATATTAAGGGAATTCCTAGTCATTGAGAAACTTTATGAAAACGATCCTTCTCAAGTTCTCACAGGAGCACTGTTGGTGGCTATACACGAAAAAATCAAAGTGAAAGAGAAGTGCAAGCTATAAGGAATATGGTGATTCCATTACCGGATTACCCCTTGGCAAATGATATTATTACCGGTATTACATCATCCAAAATTGAGAAACCACTAGTTCACCACAACTCCCAAGCAATTCCACTTAGGCCCACCTCCACTCCATTTATAGAATTTCTTAGGCTCCTCCTCTTCATAAGCATTGCTATAAGTTTTCTATTTATGGTATGTAGTACATATAAGTAGGATTAGGTTTTCCACTCCACTCTTTTATAGAGATTACTTTTTGAAAAGCGAAAGAAAGATTCATGTGCTTCTAATTCGTGAGGATAGAGCTCTTCCTCCCACTAAACCTACAACCCCACCATGTTTTGTGCTTCTTCTTTTAGGTTCATCTTGAATGCACTTTACTAAAACAAACTGATGATAGATACGAAGTAAAAGATAAAGAATTAAATACAACTCAATGTATTCAAAAGCAAAGTACAAAACCTATATATATAGGCTAAATACCATCATACTCCACTAGCAAACTGCATGCCTAATGACTCGGACTATGTAGCTGAGAATTCTAAGAATGTGGCTACACTATATCCCACTAACTAACCCACTACTTAATTAATTAAAATATATAATAACAAACACATGATAAATTTATTTGACCACAACCCACTAAGCCTAGTTCCTAGGATAATCAGAATACTAGGAAACTAACTTCCTAAAGTAATGGAACTAATATCTGAATCATTCCAACACATCTCTTCTCTCCCTCCTACTAAACGTAACCCACCAGGAGCCCTTTTCTTCTGTCATTTTTCTTTTTTAATGAGGGAAGACGTTGCAACGGAGCTTAAGAAGAGGTATGTTTGTGTGACTAACAAGGTAGAGAATTCAGCGACCCAACACAAGGATATGTTCCAATGACCCAGGTTAGTTCTTCTTCAACGAGTTTGATTGATGTGAGGTAAGTCCAAGAGTTAAAGTGAACGTCAATAGCATGTTGGCTCCTCTTTGATGGACTTTTGAGGTTAATGGTTAAGTATTCCGCCCTCTTTTACTCTTTTTGTTAGATGTTTGAGTGTGATGTTGCAGCTCATTTTTTGTGTTTAGCTTCTTGGTTTTTCAATTTCTGATTAATATTTACTTAACCATTATGTTGTTTTCCTCATGTGTTAGTTCTTGATTGTGTCTTGAAGAAATGAAACTTTACTAATTAAATGAAACTTGTTTTGTGTTTTTGTTTATCCACATTTGTTGTCTAAAGGCATGATGTTCATTATTCATTTGCACAGTAGCAACATTATTGTCAGTTTTACTTTATTATTATTTTTGGTTTTTTCCCCACGAACTTACTTTTGGCTTTTAGTGTCCTTTCTCTCAGTTTGCAGTAGTCCCAAAACTAGGAAAAGTAAAAGAGGGGGGGGGGGGACGCCCTTTTCTTCTTCACCACTCCTTTTCGTTTCTTCACTTTTGTTATCCTTCTTCCATCTATTCTTTTTACTTCCTCATTCCCTTTTTTCATGCTCTCAAGGATAAAGATTATATGCATCACATACATCACATACGTTCATTTTACTTTACATGCATCACATACATCACACACTTAGCTCTACAAATTCTCATTAATTAATCACCGTTTATAGCTTATAACTTTTATTTTACTTTACATAAATTGTATTAGTGCCTTCATTTTCAAATCAAGATCCAATTTAATAATAAATCAAGGCCATGAGCGGTGGTCGCGATGGTTGTGAATTACGTTACGTTTAATCCTCGCCCATACCCGAAGGTCAGTCTTCTTTTATCTTTTACCTTTTCTCAAAATAGTTCGGTATCATTCTTGTTCTTGCAGATTAAAGTTGGCAACAATTAAACTTGGACCTGATTGAAGGTAATTCACCATTTGTAGTTGAACAAATGAGAAGCTTATCAAAATCAAATCTTGGCTTTCCAGACAACTCCTTGGTGTAGGCTGTTGTCACATTATAACCTGATCATTTTCTTCAGGCTCCGACTTTAATTAAAACAGTATAATCCTCCTACAATTCCCATAAAGTTGTATAAAAAACATATCATCAAATTAAACAAATTGTGAGTTCTTCATCCTTCAATTTGCTTTAATTTCTGCCTTTCTCTCATCTATAATCTGTTTATGTTGTAGTTAAAGAGAGACAGAATAATAGCGGAAAGTAAGATGTCGTGTTTCGGACGGCATATCGTCTAAAGCTCTAATGGCCTTATTTTGGACATCTTGGTGTTTCGGACGACATATCCTCCCATGATATGCTCACAGATGGCTAGGTTGGTAGTTAGTGTTGAAATTTTGGATTTGTTTCTGAGGCTGGACTAAATTGTAATCATATCAGTTACTATAAATTCATGGCATGTATCTTATGTGCTCTCTATGGACCGCTTATGGAAATAGTAACCATAGATGTAGTGGAATAAAAAGAAGATTCTTAATAGCAATCTATGACATACTTATCTCACTCTTAGATTTAACTTAAGCTAATCAAGTTATTTATTATATTCATGCTTATTACGTGCTTGTTGTATGATAGAGCATCAAAATGCAGATGATTATCACTATTAGCCTAATTTTCATTTAGATAATACCTTTTCTTTAAATTTAAAGTTAATGTTATATGCTACTAATATTATTTTTGAACGGGTTCTATTCATGTAAGGTGAGACGACGAGGTTTGCTTGAAGATTCATTAACAATGGGGTTGGAGCTTGTACAAATCAATTTACAAAGAAAGAAATGGGTATGGTTATTATTCTCATTCTCTTATAACCACAAATCTACCATCGACATAAAACATAGTCTCGAAAGTTGGATCCTTAAATCCTCCCTCCCCCCCCCCCCCCTAATTATGATTTTCTTCAATTTTTATGTGGCCTTTTTATCATAATGGAACGTTATTTCCTCCTCACTATTGTACTATTTTTTTCTTAAGTGCCACAGGATAGTTTTAAAGGTTGACTTTGCTGCCATGCTTTAATTGTCTTGAAACAAAAAATCAAATCTAATAATTAATAGTTTTAATTGTTCAATATGAATTAATGGCTATCCATAAGTTCATACTTTCTTGTGCTTAATTATTATGGTTTATTTGTAAACAAAAAGAATTAAACTTCATGAATTTGCTAAATTGTTATATCAAAGGAAAAAATTATATTTTACTCATCGTATCACTTTAATTTTACTTTTCATAAATTGTTTTCGGTATGTTCTTCTCATAAGCCAGATTGCAGAACAGTTAAATGCTTATATGGAAAAGCCACCGGCAAGTTTCAACAATAAAAATCAGAGTGAATAAGCGAATGTGATTAGTGTTCAATAGACACTCCAAATAAAATTCTCTTTCCTAACATGGCAAGTTCACTCCCTTGGACAAAGTGTCCTCATTAAACACATATATTCACTAATGCTTTTGGAACTTGTTGCTAGTTTACATAATGGATGAGATGTGCAAGAATAAACTTTAGGTGGTCAACATTTTGATATTATTTAGGTTATTGGTTGTAGCAATTCTGCAATTTCATCAACGTTAGCTTTGTGATAAGCTGTCTTCTTCGGTCACTCTTCGCTAAAAATAGAAATATTCTAGTTACTAAAAATAGGAGAATCCTTAAAGCAGAGGCTATGGTTGAAGATGCTAAAGCAAGCATCAGATGCATCACATGCCACTTTGAATTTCCTTTTGAGTTACCTTTTGTGATGAGAAGCTCACATCATACGCTCAGCTATACAAGTTCTCATTGATCACCGTTTATAGCTTATAACTTTCATTTTACATTACATAAATTGTATGCTTAAGAAATTAATAAATTATGAAATAGATCTAGGATAGAGATAGAGGCATTATTATTAGTATCGTTCCCATCAAGTTAAGTACGTAAGAGGGAAAATAAGGCAAGGAATAGCCGCAATTTGGCCTTTACAGTTAGTCAACATTGAGTTGTTTGATTATGGCATAAACCACCTCTTTTTTATGTAGCATCTTCCTAGCCTAAATTTTTTTTGAGGGAGAGCCTATTCGCTATCATTAGTTGTTTGATTAGTTGTTAATTATCCTATTAGTTGTTACTCTTGTTAGCTGTTAGTATAATTAACTTTGAGCTGTAATAGACCAGCGTTATCCAACAGAATCTTGAAGGTAAATAAAATTGTCATTACAATAGAGTTGATGTTTTTTTATTTTCTCAATAAAAACAGTTTCTTTTGGGCAACTAAGATTAGCTCTAAAATATCGTCGTACATGCATTAATAAACCAAATATATTGCGAGTAATATTTGTGAATTATTGTACTACATAGAATTCACAAACATCTAATTTTATGTGGAATAATTCCAACATGGGATATAATGACATATTTATTATATTTGTATAAGAGTATACTTTTTATTAAAAAATGTGCCCCTTTGAAAATCCTAATGTCTTGTCTAATAAAAATTTAACGGCTAACAATTAAACTAATATGGATCTTAATGATGATTTCTTTTAAAAAAATTGATTGATATCTTGTCAACAATGAGGGTTATTATGTAATGACTAAAAATAAAAATATAAATATATGTTGATAATTGACATAAAAAACATATAAAGATTATAATGAGTGTTAATGAATTAAAGTAAAAAAGTAAAAGAATAATAAACAAAAATGGGAGAAAGTTCATTTATAAAAAAAAAAAGGAAAAGGAGACATATACTAAATGGAAGAAAGGTGATTTAAAGAGAAAAAAGAAAGGAAACATAACCAAAAATAAAAGAAAGTAAGACTATTATATACATATGATGAATTTTTTTAAAAAAAAGGGAAATGTTGGATTTATATCTTGTCAAATAAAATGGTACTAAGTACTAACATAGTGAAAAACAAGGAAAATAAATTTGATGTTCTACGTAGAAAAAACAAAGAAAAGGAAATCTTATATAGAGGTATGATGAAGGTTGTAAATTAAAGTATAAAAAAAAAGAAAAGGAAAAAATAAAGAAAAAAGGAAGAAAATTTATTTAAAGAAAAAAAAAATAAAAAAATAAAACATAGACACAATCGGAAAAAAGTTCATTTTTAGAAAAAAGGAAAAGGAGTCATATACAAAAATGGAAAAAAAGGAGACATAATCAAAAATAAAAGAAAGTGAGACTATTATATAATGAATTTTTTTTTCAAAAAAGGGAAATGTTGGATTTTTATCTTGTCAAAGAAAATGGTACTAAGAACTAACATAGTGAAGAAAAAAAAAGAAAAGAAAAATAAAGTTGATGTTCTACGTAGAAAAAAGAAAGAAAAGGAAATCTTATATAAAGGTATGATGATGGTTAATAAATTAAAGTATAAAGAAAAGAAAAGGAAAACATAAACAAAAAAGGGAGAAAGTTTATTTAAGGAAAAAAAAAACGTAAACAAAAGTAAAAGGAAGTGACACTTTCATATGTACTAAAACAAAAATGATGTAAGCCTGGTTCGTATCTTTAAAAAAAACCAATAATATGAACCTAATTTTTCTAAGATAAACCTAGTTTATTGTAGTAAACATCACTAGACTAGTATAAGAAAAAAAAAAAACAAGTTACAATTGATCCGATTGACCAAGAGGTACTACTACTTTTAAATTCTCTAATCATAATGTTCGTGTTACTGTCACCACGATTGTGGGAGGGTGTCAGATTAGGAAAATGTATCAGTGAGATATGTTTTCCATATTGACTTTAGGATATATTATCATATTAGGAAAGTATCATTTTATAATTTTTCTTCATAAGTATTAGATTGATGTTAGGAAAGAGATATTATACAGAAAGAATTAAATTTGTAACTACAATAGGTATCTTATTGACACAATACAATCTACATGTCTTGAAAAAGTTATGGTCATCTTCATTCGAAGGTATGCATGAACTTTCCCAGAAAATCTTATATACGGTCCAAAAAAGAGTATAATAATTGAGAGTTTTTGCTCTAAAAGTGCTGCCTTTTTCTTTGCGCTGCCATATTCTAGCAGATGAAGTATCCAAGATGCTCTATCTTTGTAGATAAAGCGTCCAAGATTCTCTATATCACTACTCCAAAATGCTGTAATTCCCGGGCGGGCGCATATATCTCGGCACACCATCACAACGACACAAGAGAGAGACAAACACGTCGGTTTAGTTGATGTTGGATGTTGGATGTTCTTCCTCTATATCTGCTTCAATGGCGACTCATCTTCCTCTTCGATTTCTTACTGACCTGTTTGTCTATCCCTCTCTCGCGCAGGTCAGGCTATATTTTTTCTTCTTTTTCTCTCTTTTTTTATTTGATTTTGATTTTGTGTGTTTTAGATACTGGACTTTAATTTTGTATGTTCTGCTGTATTAGTTTTAATTTGGTTAGATGTGTGTTAGCTTATTTGCATTCTTAGATTTTAACAGAATATGTGAATGAATGTAAGTTGTTAAGTTGCTAATCTGTTCATGTCATGCTAGAGTATGACTTTTGTACGTTGCGTTAAGGTGGAATTTGCATTGTTTATTTCTCGAGCTCATGTCGCATTGGATTCTATTGAGTGCTTTAGGGGATATGAAATTTGTTGAATTGGTTATAGTTTAGTGCTTCTAGATTTTATGTGTACTCGTCTTTGAAAAGTATGTAAGAATTGGATTTCTTGGACAATTTTACTTTTCAGAGGTTAGATTTCTTAGAGAGTTGGATGCTCCTTGAGAGGCTTTGAGAGATTTTGATGTTTTTATCCAAGGTTTGTATTACGAAATGCTAATGATTGGCTTGTCTATTTAATTATGTTTGAGAGGTACTTAATTATGATTTTGATGTTTTTATCCAAGGTTTTTATTACAAAATGCTAATGATTGGCTTGTCTACTTAATTATGTTTGAGAGGTAGTTAATTATGATTTTGATGTTTTTATCCAAGGTTTTTGTTACAGGATACTTTGTGTTCTCTGCGTTTGAGAGGTCCTTCGATTGTTTAAAGTGAAAATTTTACTCATTTTGTTGAGTTTGGATAGGGAGGAGGCTATGCCAATGTTGAGTTCGTTGAGGAGGGATTGGATATGATGCACTAGAATGTTTTATGCACTTATTGTTGTCCTATTTCTTCTGTTTATATTCTTATGTTAAAGTACTGGATCAATTGTTTGATATGTTGTTATGAAAAGGAGAGCATCTTACTTAATGCAAGTGTTATTGGTAAAGCCAAAGTTTTCTTTTGGAATGAATGTTAAATTACACGACCTACTCCTCTAAATATTTGCTAAAGTCAAGAATTGGCAGCTTAATAGGTGTCATGTGTCATACAGAACTACAGAAGTGATTAGCTAGGTTAACGTATGGTCCTTCACTTTCAAATGGCTGCTTGTAACTGTAACATAAAATTGCATGTTCCTTTTCACCATTGTCACTTTATTTGACTTTGATTTTGATTATGTGTGTTTCAAATATGGATCTTTGATTTTGATTAATTCGGTAGATGTGTGTTAAGTTGTTTGGATTATGAAAATTTTAAGAAAGTATGCAAATGAATGTAAGTTGTTAAACATGTTATTGTGTTCATGTAGACCCTAGTTGGGGATCAATCATGCACAAAGAAACTTCTTGAGAGTATGATAAATAAAAAACATACCTATTAGGTTTTTGTGGTTTCTTTGTAAATTGACCCGTTTAAACTTCAAGCCCACTGTTGATAATTGTTCACAAAATTCCTTTGAACTCACCTCACATAAATCAAACCAGTTCAAGAATAAAATTAATTTCTATATAATATCAATATAAAAAAGGTATAATCTGAATATGAATTAAGTTAATATCAATAGTGAGATTGTTAATGGCACGTTACTATTATATCTGATTTTTGACATCCTATTTATACAAGCACGTAAGTAGGCATGAAAATAAAAAATAATTAATTGATTAATTTAAGTTAAATTCATGAATTGGCTAAATATTTAACATAATGTTTTTTGTGTAATAGAACGATGTTGTATAGTATATAAAAAATCTTATTTTTTCTAGTTAGTTACAAAATTTGTCATAATATACGATAAGTAAGTAACACGCTTCATTACATTCATATAGGAAAAGTTGTAAGATAAATCAAAAAACAAGCTTTCAATGACTTTGTTGTTTTATATACCTATCTAATATGGGTAGGTCTTAATTAAATACATGGGATTGTAACTATTGTACTAAATACGATATTACATAATTTTACTACAGATTTTATGTAATAAGCGTGGTCTATCTAAGGAATTTGTAACCCTAAATGAAGCATAATGTCAAAGAAAGTTCTTATTATTATAACGGTGTGAAGATATAACATTTTATAAATGCATTTATCTTACATGATGCGCATGGGTCGTCTAGGCAATTGGTGAACCTATTTGGGGTACTATGACAAAGCCAATTACTGTTTTATTTTATTTCATTTATCTTACGTGCTCTACGTGTGCCTTTTGTGAAGTTTATGACCCTAGATGGAGCGAAATCATAAAACAACTATTGCTTTAATTTTATTTCAATTATCTTACATGCTATGCGTGGGCCGTCTAGGGAAGTGAAGACCCTAGATGGGGTGTCATCGCAGAACAAATACGTATTACTCCCTCCGTTTTTTTTAATATACACATTTTTTCATTTTGGGGTATTTTTTTAATTGGTACCTTTTTACCTTTTCCCACAAATGGAAGGTTGGCCCGCCTAATTATTACACCTTTCTCCTACTTTTTCTTTCTTTCTCTCTACCTTTTCCACTTTTTCCTTACTTTTACTATCCTTCTCTCTTACTTTTTCACTTTTTCCTTGGTCCGTGCGCAAAAGCAAACATGCATATTAAAAAAAACGGAGGTAGTATAACAGTTTGTAATTAAGACAAATTCACATATATTATGTGCTCTTCATGGGCCGTCTAGGGAAGTTAGGACTCTAGATTGGGCGCAGTCACAAATAAAATAATCTTTACTTTATTACATTTATCTTATGTGCTCTGCTTGTTTGGAAGTGAAGACCCTAGATGTGGCGCAATCACAAAGAAAAGTCTCAATGTAACATTGTTGAGATACTACATTGTTTTATTAGATTTATCTTTTGTTCTCTATGTTAGCCAACTAGGGAAGTTGTGACCCTAGATGAGGATCAATCACAAAGAAACTTCTTAATAACAATATATTAAATATTTAGTCGACTCATGAATTTAACTTAAACTAATCAATTTCATTAATTATTATTTTCATGCCTACTTACGTCCTTGTATAAATAAGGTGTCGAAAATCAGATAAGATAGTAATGAGCCATCAACAATATTACTATTTATATTAACCTAATTTATATTGAGAAAATACCTTTGTTATGGTGATATTATATTGAAACGAGTATTATTCTTGAACATGTATGATTTATATGAAGTGAGTTCACAGGATTTTTGTAAACAATTGTTAACAATGGAGTTGAAGTTTAGAAGGGTCAATTTACAAAGAAACAACAAAACCAAATAGGTATAATTTTTATTTATCATGTTCTTATAATTATATAAGTTCACATATGTGTAATAGAACCATGGTGCATGAGTATGTACAAATGTATTAATTTTTCTAGGTAGTTAAAAATATTTTATAATACATAATTAAGTAAGGAACACACTTACACTCATTTAAGAAAGTTGTAAGATAAATCAAAAAACAAGCTTCTAATAACTATGTTGCTTTATCGTCTATCTAAAAATACTGCATATAATCTTCTTTATCGTCTATCTAAAAACACTCATTTAAGAAAAATTATATGGACATGTCTTAAATAAACGGGATTGTACCTGTTGTACTAAACACAATATTTACATCAATTTACTACATATATTTTGTAATATGTGTGGGCTGTCTAGGAAATTGGTAACCGTAGATGAAGCGTAATAACGAAGAAAATTCTTAATATTATAACAACGTGAAGATATAACATTATAGTACTCCATTTATCTTACATATTAAGCGTAGGTCGTATAAGGAATTGGTGACCCTAGTTGGGGAGCTATGACAAAGCCAAAGGCTTTTTTATTTTATTTCTTTTATCTTATGTGCTCTACGTGGGCCGTCTAGGAAAGTTATTACCCTAGATAGGGAGAAATCACAAAACAAATATCGCTTTCTTTTAATTACATTTATCTTACATGCTCTATGTGGGACCACTAGGGAAAGTATGACCCTAGATAGAGCGCAATCAGTAAACAAATGTTGCTTTTTTATTTCATTTATCTTAAATGCTCTACTTGGCCATCTAGGGAAGTGATGATCCTTCATGTGGCGCAATCACAAAGCAAATTTCCAATTTAACACTTTTGAGATACTACATTGTTTTATTGGATTTATCTTTTGTTCTCTATGTTAGCCAACTAGGGAAGTTGTGGCTCGAAATGATGATCAATCCCAAAGAAACTTTAACAATTTATTAAATATTTAGTCGACTCCTGAATATAACTTAAACTAATCAATTTAACTAGTTATTATTTTCATCCCTACTTACGTGCTTGTATAACTAAGGCGTCGAAAATCATATATGATAGTAATGTTTCATTAACAATATCACTATTTATTATATTAACCTATCTTATATTTATATTATACCTTTGTGATGTTGACATTACATTAAAACGAGCATCATTCTTGAATGGGTTTGATTTATGAGCGGTGCGTTCACCGAATTTGCGTGAAACAATGGGCTTGAAGTTTAAACGAGTCAATTTACAAAGAAACAACAAAATCGAATAGGTATTTTTTTTTATTTATCATGTTTTTGGAATCATATTAGGTCACATGTGTAATAGAACCATGTCATTTGAGTATATAAAAAATCATCTTTTTTCTAGTTAAAATTTGTCATAATATATAATTAAGTAAGGAACACACTTACGTTGATATAAGCAAAATTTGTAAGATAAAACAAAAAACAAGCTTTTTATGACTATGTTTCTTTATATGTCTATCTAAAAAAGACTGCATATAAATAACAATTATATGGCCTGTAGGTCTTAAATACATAGGATTTTAACTGTTGTACCAAACGCGATATTACATAATCTTACTAAATATCTTATATAATATGCGAGGGCTGTCTAGGGAATTAGTAATCCTAGATGAAGCATAATGACAAAGAAAATTCTTATTATTATACAGTGTAAAGATATAACTCTATAATACTGCATTTATCTTATGTGCTACGCGTAGGCCGTGTAGGGAATTGGTGATCCTAGTTGGGGCTCTATGACAAAGGTAAATATTGTATTAATATATTTTATTGATCTTACGTGCTATGTGTGAGCTGTCTAGGGATGTTATGACCTTAGATGGGCGAAATCACAATATGGGATTTGGTTTTTTTTCCATTTATCTTATGTGTTCTGCGTAGGCCGTCGTCTAAGGAAGTGATGACCCTAGATCGGGCATAATCACAAAAAAAAAAAATTTATTATAACAATTTGTAGGTACGACAACTTCACATATCTTACGTGCTCTGCATATGCCATCTAGGGTTGTTATGACCCTAGATGGGACGCAATCACAAGATAAAAGCTGCTAATTTTATTTCATGTATTTTACATGCTCCTGTTGGCCGTCTAGGGAAGTGATAACCCTAAATGTGGCGCAATCACATAGTAAATTCCCAAAGTAACACCGTTGAGATATTACATTGTTTTATTGGATTTATCTTCTGTTCTCTATGGTAGCTAACTAGGGAAGTTGTGACCCTAAATGAGTATCAATCACAAAGAAACTTCTTAATAACAATATATTAAATATTTAGTGAACTCATGAATTGAACTTACAATATTCAATTTAATTAGTTATTATTTTCATGCCTACTTAGGTGCTTGTATAAATAGAGTATCGAAATCGGATAAAATAGTAATGTCCCATCAACAATATTACTCCCTCCGTCCCATATTAAATGATACACTTCTTATATTCGTCTGTCACACATTAGTTAATACACTTTTATAAATGGCATGGCCCTACAAAAGAAATATAATTTTTAATTATTAATGGGTCCCACCTACCCACCCCAACCCCATTTTAATTTACATCTGTCAATACAAACATGGCCCACATATGCACCACCATGTACTTTATATACTTAAACAAATACTAATAACCAACTACTCACAATAAAATAAAGAAGTCAAATAATACTACTAAAACTATGTGTCAGTTAAATTGTATCATCTATTATGGGACGCAGAGAATACTATTTATATTAATCTAATTTATATTTAGATTATACCTTTGTTATGTTGACACTATATTGAAACGAGTATTATTCTTGAACGGGTTTGATTTATGTGAGGTGAATTCACGGATTTGCATGAACATTTAACAGTGGGTTTGAAGTTTAAACTGGTCAATTTACAAAGACACAACAAAAACTAATAGGTATGTTTTTTTTATCATATTCTTATAATCATATTAATTAGTTCACATATGTGGAATAGAACTATATTGTATGAGTATAGAAAAAATCTTATTCTTTGTAGTTAGTCACAAAATTTGTCATAATGTATGATTAAGATAGAACACACTTACACTTATATAAGAAAAGTTGTAAGATAAATTAAAAGCAAGCTTTTTATGACTATGTTGTTTTATATGTCTATCTAAAAACGAATGCATATAAATAAAAGATTATAGGAAAAATTGCCTAGAATAATGCAACCTTTTGCCCATTCGCAGATAATAATGCAACCTAAAGATTATTCTGGAATAATGCAACCTTTATACCCCATTTATTTTAAATGGGGTAAAACCGGATATAACCTGAATAATAGGTTGAGGGGGACACGTGTCAGCTTGTCATTGGTCCCAATAAACTATTTTTAAAAAAAATTAAAAAATAAAGATAAAACAAAAAAAAAACTTCCCCCCTCCCCTAACCCACCATCACGCACAAGCCACCACCCCTCCCCCCACCATGCCCAGCCGACCACCTTCCCACTCCCTCTGAAAATGCTCAGCCACCTCCTACCACCACCGCACTCCATTCGAAATGCCCAGCCGCCACCTCAGACCTCACCCACTCCCTTCGAACCCCCTAGCCCACCCCCCCTTCGAACCCCCTAGCCCACCCCAACCCACCCTCTTCGAACCATCCCAGCCACCGCAACCCAACCCCTTCGAAGCCCCCTAACTATCGCAACCTCACCCAACCCTTCTCCCACCCCCGAAAATCCCACCCCCTCCCCTCTTACCTTTTCAGATTTCGCACGCCTCCCCTTCCTTCCCCTAACCCCACGTGTTTTCCGGCGACACTAGAGACGAAAGAAAGGGAAAATTTCGTCGGTGTGGTGGTTCTGAGTAGTTTTCGACGAGCTAGGGAGGGTTGCCGGCGAGGGTGGGGGCTGGCGTGTGGTGGTTGTGGGTAGATGCCGGCGAGGGTAGGGCTGGGGGTATTGGCAGGGGTGGGGGTGGGGGTGGGGCTGGGGTTTAGTTTAGGTTTTTTTATTTTTTTTTAAATTTTATTGTTTAATTTCAAAGTTTTTAATAAAAATTACCTATAGATCAGGTTACCGGTCATTTATCCTGTTTAAAATAAATGGGGTATAAAGGTTGCATTATTCCAGAATAATCTTTAGGTTGCATTATTATCTGCGAATGGGCAAAAGGTTGCATTATTCTAGGCAATTTTTCCAAGATTATATGGGTAGGACTTAATTACATGGATTTTGACTGTTGTACTAAACACGATATTACATAATGTTACTAATTATCTTATGTAACATGCGTGGGCTGTCTAGGGAACTGGAAACACTAAATGAAGCGTAATGACAAAGAAAATTCTTATTATTATAATAGTGTGAAGATATAACTTTATAATACTGCATTTGCGTGCTTTGTGTAGGCCTAGGCAACTGGTGATCCTAGTTGGGGCGCTATGACAGAGTTGAATAATGTTTTATTTTATTTCATTTATCATATATGCTCTGCATGAGCCGTCTAGGGATTTCTGACCCTAGATAAGGCGAAATCACAAAACGAAAATAGTTTATTTTAATTTCTTTTATCTTACGTGCTCTGCGTGGGTCGTATAGGGAAGTGATGACCCTAGATGGGCGCAATCTCAAACAAATATTTATTGTAACAATTTGTGGTACGACATCTTCACTTATCTTAAGTGGTCTTGTAGGCGGTCTAGGGAAGTCATGACCCTAGATGGTGCGCAATAACAAAACAAATGCTGCTTTATTTTATTTCATATATTTTACATGCTCCGATTGGCCGTCTAGCGAAGTGATAACCCTAAATGTGGTGCAATTACAAAGCAAATTCCTAATGTAACACTATTGAGATACTACATAGTTTTATGGGATTTTTCTTCGGTTCTCTGTGTTAGCCAACTAGGGAAGTTGTGACCTTAGATGAGGATGTACCACAAATAAACTTCTTAATAAAAATATACTTCATCCGTAACAAAATAAATGCACCAATTAGCTTGGGCATGCATGCCAAGATAAAACTTTAAAAATTAATATCTCTAATTATGTATTTGTAAAAACTATAAACATTAGATCATAAAAAACTACAAGTTGAGACGAATCCAACAAGACCCCACATGACTATATTTTCCCTTATGTATAAGTCACAAATTGCGATTAAATTTAAAACTGTAAATAGTGTCAAAAGTGCAATTGGTGCGTTTATTTCGTTACGGAGGAAGTACTAAATATTTAGTCGACTCATGAATTGAACTTAAACTAATCAATTTAATTAGTTATTATTTAGGGTGTCGAAAATCAGATAAGATAGTAATGTGCCATCAACAATATTACTATTTATATTAACCTAATATATATTTAGATTATACCTTTGTTATGTTGACACTATATTGAAATGAGTATTATTCTTGAATGGGTATGATTTATGTGAGGTGAGTTCACGAGATTTGCGTGAGCAATTGTTAACAAAGCGCTTGAATTAATTTAACTTGGACCTGATTAAAGGTAATTCACCAGTTGTGGTTGAACAAACGAGAAGCTCTTAGAGACTTACCAGAATCAAAGCTTGGCTTTCGAGACAACTCCTTGTTATAGGTTGTTGTCACAGTATATAATCCTCCTACAATTCCTGTAAAATTGTATAAAACATATCATCAAATTAAAAAATTGTGAGTACTTGATCCTTCAATTTGCTTTCTCTCATCCATAATTTGTTTATGTTGTAGTTAAAAGAGAAAGAAAAATAGCGGAAAGAAAGATGTCGTGATTCGTGACGGCTAATCGTTTGAAGCTCTAATGGCCTTACTTTGGATCTTTTGGTTTCCCTGCTGTAACTGTAAGTTCTTCAAGCTTACTTGGGATCTCTACTGAATCTTGATTAAACTGATAAGTTACATACTTAAAAAATTAATAAGTTATGAAATAGAGAATAGAGATAGAGGCATTGACATTAATATAATGTAAACATTATAATTCCCAGCAAGCTAAGAATGTAAGAGGGAAAATAAGGCAAGGAATAGCCGCAGTTCTGCCTTTCCAATCAGTCAACATTGATATTATTATAAAGCACCTCATTTTTTTATGGAGTAACTTCATAGCCTATTATTACTTGTTTGATTAGTTGTTAATTATCTCCATACTATAAGGGAAGAGGGGGTGGATACTGAAATTAAGAAAAGAAAAAACAAATAAAATAAATCAAGGAAATTATTAGGTAATTAAGTTTTATTTCCAAAATTAGCCAATCAGATTTTTAGCAAAAAATGTTTAAAACTTTAAACTAAAATATTTAAAATTCTACAAACTAAAAACAATTTTTAAAAATATCAATGGTTATATTTTCTTGAGATCTATAAATAGACATCCACTTTGCTATATTTTATATACTTTTGAATTTTTATCATTTTCAAATACATGAGTAATTGATTGCTCATGAGTGAAGGTGCATTGGATCTAATTGATCATGAAACATGATAAAATATTTTAGGATGAGAGAGAAAGTGGTAGAGGGAGAGGGATGCTACTCATGAGTGACGATGCTAATGACATTTTTCATTAATCTTTTGCAAGATTTTTTTTACTTTTTGGGTGTTTGGTTTTTAGATCACTAATCCTAATAATCTCTCTAATATTTATTACTCTTTTTTATGTACTTAAATTGTATCACTATTTAAACTCTTTTAAGATTACAATTACACCCTCTAAAAAACAAAATAACTAAACCTAACGATTATTTTTAAAAGTATGAAAAATATGTGTACACTTCACTGGAGAAATTACAATTTAGTTTCTCCCAAATCCTTACATATTAATCTTTTGCACGAGGTACACATCACGTGCATATACGGCTAGTCCTATTAGTTTTTACTCTTGTTAGCTGTTAGTATAATTAGCTTTGAGTTGTAATAGACCAGCGTTATTCAACACAATCTCGAAAGGTAAATAAAATTCTCATTACTAGAGTCGATGTTGTTTTATTTTCTCAAAAAAAATGTTTCTTTTGGGCAACGTATATTAGCTTTAAAAATATTGTCGTACATGCATTAATAAACCAAAAATATAGCGAGTACTATTTGGGAATTACTCTACTACTCTCTAGTTACCAAAGAAAGGATCCATTTTGTTCGTTCCTCTTAACCAGTTACTACATTCATTGATAAAATTTGATGTGACTGATTTGAGCAGCACATGGGTTAAAATGGAGGTAGGCGTGAGAGTGATAGAGTGTTGTCATAGACTTTAGGTGGACAAAAATGATGAAAATTGTATTTATTATATGCATATTTAAATAAACATCAAGTGAAAATAGCATTTACGCTAAACAAATGATATGGTGGTGTCACAAACATCTAATTTCATGTGGATTAATTCCAACATGGGATATAATGAACTACAAAACAACAACAACAACAACAACAACAACTAAGCCTTATTCCCAAAGTGATTTGGACCAGCTAACATGAATCGTCAACTGAAACCGTTGCCAAAGGAGATGGCATCGACAAGGCTGATAAAAATTTTTTAAAAGGGTTTAAGTTTTAAGAATTTTTAAAAAAGTTTTTGAAAACAAAGTTTACACCAAAAAGTTTTAAAAGAGATTTTCAAAAGGTTTTAATACCAACACAATTGAGAAAAACAAATAAATGCAGTAATCACACCCCTTCCTCCATATGGATACTGCCCCTCCACCCACTTCTATCCAACGTAATGCTCTCCTCAATCCCAAGTAGCCTCATATCACTTTCAATTACCTTCATCCAAGTCATCTTAGATCTTCCCCTACCCCTTACAATTTGGTTACTCCTCTCACTCTTCAATTCTTCTCACCGGTGCATCACCTGATCTCCTTTTTACATGACCAAACCATTTTAACCAATTCTCCCTCATCTTTTCTTCAATGGATGCAACTCCAACTTTTTCCGAATCACCTCATTTCTTAATCGGTCCTTCCTTGTGTGGCCACACATCCACCGCAACATACGCATATGAACGTGGCATTGTTTCACCGCCCAACATTCGGTGCCATGTAACAAAGCAGGCCTAATTGCCGTACGGTAGAACTTTCCCTTCAATCTTTGGGGAATGCCAGAATCACAAAGGAACCCAGTGGCGCTTGTTCACTTTAACCAACCCGCGTTAATTCTATGAGCCACGTTTCCATCCAGTTCTCCATCCTTTTGGAGAATGGATCCAAGGTAACGGAAGACGTTCGATCCTTGAACCACTTTGCTATCCAAAGTGACCGCCCTTGCCTCATTGCTTGTAACCCCACTGAACTTGCACTCCATATACTCCGTCTTACTTCTGCTCAATCTAAAACCACAGTCTTCTAATGTATCCCTCCACAATTCCAACTTACTCTCAACACCTCCATATAATGAACTATTAATTATATTTTTTATTAAAAAGAGTGCTTCTTTGAAAATCCTAATGTCTCGTCTATTAAAAATTTAATGGCTAGCCGTGAAACTAATATAGATCCTAATCTTGTCAGTAGAAAGGGTAATGATGTAATGACTAAAAATAAAAAATTATAAATATATGTTGATGATCAACATAAAAAAAATAGAATTATATATAAAGGTACAATGAATGTTAATGAATTAAAGTTTTAGAAAAAAGTAAAAGAATACATAAACACAAATGGAAGAAAGTTCATTTATAGGAAAAAGGCAAATGAGACATACACAAAAATGGAAGAAAGAGGATTTAAAGAAAAAAGAGAAAGGAAACATAACTAAAAGTAAAATAAAGTGAGACTATTATAGATATGATGTTTTTTTTAAAAAAAAAAAGGAAATGTTGGATTTTTATCTTGTCCACGAAAGTGGTACTAAGTAATAACATAGTGAAGAAAAATTTGATAAAGTTGATGTTCTACGTAGAAAAAAGAAAGAAAAGGAAATCTTAAGGAGAAACTAATTTTGGCGCTTGGAGAAGTAGGAAAATGGGATTTCTATTTCCTTGGAAAAGAGTTTTTCAACCTTAACTTCGAAAACAACGAAAACAGAGCCAAAGTTTTCACCGGAGGACCTTGGTTTGTGGCAAGATTCCCACTCTATCTCAAGCTCTGGGAACCTGGTTTCAAACCGTGATTAGAAACCATTGATATAGCCATTGTATGGATAACGCTTCCCGAACTTCCGATAGAGTTGTATAAGGAAAGGTTGTTTCAACAAATTGGGAATGCCATTGGAAAACTTATTAAGATTGATATCAAAGCATCTCAAACTGAACGAGTCAAGTTTGCTAGACTATGTGTGCATAGATTGAAACCCAAAAACAAATTCTTAGGTTTGTTTGGATTGGCAGGATTAAACAGGAGATTATCTCACCCAATATCTCAACCTTCTGTAAATGGTGAAAGAAATAGGCTAAATTGACAAAAACCACCTTAACTTTCCAAGATTTTTAAAATTACCACCTTTAATTTTTTTTTTAAATTACCACCAAAACGTTACCAATTCCTTTAAGGTTACCATCGGAAGTTCCCATTATCTCCGTTAGCAACCACGAATTCCCAATTTCATCCAAAAAAAACCCTAGTTCTTCAATTTCCACCCGAATTTGTCGAATGTGGACAAAATTAATCCCCAAAAAATACATTAGCAACACATACGAGCTAAATCTATGCTATTCGAAGTGGTAATTTGACAAAATTAAGGTTTGTCCGGGAATTTTTCAATCTAGGTTTTCTCGAACAAAAATTGGGGGAATGATTTGTTAGTTGTGTAAATGAAAATTGAAGCAAGAAGTGAGAACAATTCGAAACTTGATGGATTGTCAAAATTTGCATCAATTTTCAATTACAATTTAACACAACAAATTCCCCCAAATTTCCAGTTCGTAAACCCTAGTTTTCAATATCCCTAGAAAAACCCTAATCTATAAAATTAACAAATGAAATTACATGATTCAGTGTCGTCCGTGTTGCTAATATGTGAATTGAGTCTTAAATTAGTCCAAATTTGAGTAATTTAGATCACAATTGAAGAACTAGGGTTTGTTTTTGGGATGAAATTGGGAACTAACGGAGAAAATAAAAAATTCCGTTAAGTGGTGGTAACTTTAAAGGAATTTGTAACGTTTTGGTGGTAATTTAAAATCTTGGAAAGTTAAGGTGGTTTTTGTCAATTTTTCCAAAGAAATATGACCATAATTTAAGAGAGTGCAAATTTTCAAAGGTTCCGCAGGAGAATAACAAAGTGGAAGAGAAGAAAAGCTCAAAAGAGGAATGGGTTCCGGTGAGAAACCGTTGAAGGACAACCATGAGTCCAGCGGAAAACAGAGAAGTTGAACCAAAAATGAATGTTAGTACAAAGCCAACTTTTTTAAAAGAAAAGAATGTTTTGTCAAAATCTGGCAATATTTCACCAACGGCTGGGATAGTGCCACGTCACCTGGATCACTTTGATGAACAAAATGGCTACTTATCTTTGCTGAAGACTACGAACCCTAACCAAACCATTTCCCACAATCGTAGCCCTAACCCTTTCAAAATTCTCTCCCGGGAAAATGACCACGTCCTCACCAGAGTCCTCACCGGTAAGGGAGTGGAGGTTTACCTCGTCACCGGAACAAACCCCTCCATCTCCACTAACACTAACTTCACCGATCCCATCTCCCCAAACACCCCAAACTCCGGAGACACCTCCTACCATCTTCTTCTCAAATAAGATTTCACTACAAATATAAGACCACCCCAAGCCGATTCTCAGCGAAATAAACCTTAACACAATCTATTACACTAGGATGTTCACTAACTGGGAAGAAATAGTACTGACACCTCCGGAACTCTGAAAAACCTCAAATGCTGACCAACTCAGGCGACCTTGTTCCGGCGCACCATCGGAGAATGATGGCAAAATTGGTGGAACCACCACCATGCCTTCCGAAAAATAGAGAAATTGTGCTACTGGACTTTGTGGGACTGAAAGAGGGTGTGAAGGGATGGACGAATGCATTGTTCATGGTGAAAACAACTCGATGGGAGGAATATGTGTCTCTCAGCATTTTGTGGAACTGGGAAAAGGGACCAGAGAGCGTAAACTTAATATATGTCTCTTTAGTCCCGATTTCGTGGTTAATTCAAAACAGAAAGGAAAACTTGGGTATACGGCGAGGCGAAAGCAGTCAAAAGGAGGAAAACCCTCCTCCCCCTCTCATGGCTAAATCAATGATCCTCTTTTGGAATTGTAGAGGGATTGTGTGACTCTCATTCCTTAAACACTTGCGTCTATTAGTTCAAAACCACCACCCTCATATGATTATCCTTTCTGAAACCAGAGTTAGCAAATTAAACACAAAAGACATTGTTAAGCAGCTTCCTTGTAATGAATGGGTCTTGGCCGAATCGAAGCGCTTCTTTGGAGGAATTTTGGTTCTTTGAGACTCATCCTATCTGAGTTTCGAAGCCATCAAAGTGAAAAAGAAAAGGATCCACGATATTGTGCAGGCATTATCCCCTCAATATAAATATTTTTCCTTTCAAGTGTATATGCGAGTCCTAAATTTCGTTTTAGAAAACTACTATGGCTTGACTTTGAGAATTTCAGGTCTTTTATGAATTTACCTTGCGTTGCTATTGGGGATTTTAATGAGGTGATCCATGAGAATGAAAAATTTGGTGGCAGACCTGTTAAGCACTGAAGAGTTAGAAGTTTCAATAAGTGTTTGAATAATTCGATTTAGGTACACTTGGACTAATAAACGATCCCAAAACCCAGTGATGGAGAGACTTAACATAGATTTCGGTTCAGATTTATGGATGGACTTGTTCCCATTGTCCCATCCTTTCAACCCTTACTTCCCAAACACAGAACAAAATGCCTAAACCCTTTAGATTCGAACCTATGTGGTGCTTTGACATTCTTTTGTTTCGAAGGTTGATAATTATTGGAACTCCAATGTGGATTGGTTTGATAAAAAGTTGAAGTTTATGATTCCTGTGTATGTTAATTGGAACTTGTCTTGCTTTGGCAATTTGTTCATGAGAAAAGCTAGATATTTTGCTAGAATCGAAGGAGTGCAACGTGTAATATGTCTTCATCTTTGGGACTACTCCCTCCAAAGGCTTGAAGATAAATTAAACAGTGAACTATCTTCCATTCTACACCAGGAGGAATTATTTTGGAAGCTGAAATCTAGAGACAATTGGTTGGCCTGTAGTGAGATCATTGACTGCCCTAGTCAATTAGTTGGCACGCTGAACTCTTCTTACTTCCATAAATCTGTGGTTACTAGAGGAAGAAATAATAGAATTGTAATCCTCAGGACCATGGTGGGTGAGATCATTGACTGCCCTAGTCAAATAGCTTCCCAAATCTGCTCCTATTTTGACAATCTCTTTTCCACTTGAAATAACCTCAACTTAAGTGATTGGTATTCCCCGTCTTTTGATATTAATGCTAGCCCCTTGAAAATCTCCATTATTTCCCCCCTTCCTCGAGGAAGTGAGATCGATTATCTTCAAGATGGGGATCTTTTAAAGCCCCTGTGCTTGATGGTTTTCATATCTTCTTTTATAAGAAGTCTGGAATCTTATTACTCAGGATCTTTATGCTTTCATTTCTAATTTCTTCATCTTGAAGAAAATCCCGGAGGAAATTAATAAAACTCTCATTGCCCTTATTCCCAAATGCCAGTCACCTGTAAGCATTAAGCAATTTAGACCAATCAGCTTGTGTAACAACATTTACAAAATTGTGTCTAAACTTCTAGCTAATAGGATAAAAACCTCTCCTCCCGTCCTAGATCTCACCTTTCCAGAATTGATTCCTTCAAGGGAGAGGAGCCGAAACTAATGTCAATGTTTGTTTCGAGATCCTTAATTCTATGAACCTGAGGAAAGGTTGTTAGGGTTTTATTTTAATATCGCAAGTGAACGGTGTCGTAGCACTAACCGGTCGAACACAGGGAGGTGCAAGATTAAACACTAGCTGACTTTAGACTATGAAATAGCTACAAATTCTATATCGATGGTAAGGTCTATTAAACTAATTGATAAACTAATAAGTGGAATGAAATGATGACGATAACTATGATAATAAAGTACTAAGATTGAGCATCACCACTAACATGAATTGATAAGACACAACTTACATTTCAGTCAATAAATCGAAACTTAGGCGAGATGACATACTTTCAAGTACGAACTACCTTAAGACCAATTTCGTGACTACAAAAGGCCTAACTAATATGCACTCTTCCTATTTTCATGGCTAACACACAATATTAGATGCATTAAGAATCAATGCCAATAAAATTCTCAATCTCGATTCTCAGTATTTTCATGTGCGAATCTCAACCAATGATAAGTTAAACTAGATTGAATCTCAAGTTTCGTTGATGAATTCAATCGACAAGATAAGAATTGCTAGATGGAATTAATAGAAATAAGCAATCAATTCATTCTAGGGATCAACTCAATCCTAGAATTAGAACTACTCACTAATCATGGCGATAGAAACGATAAGCATAAACAAATACATAATTAAGAAATAGAAAGAGGGACACAGAGAAATCAAACTTGAACTTAATTGATGAATCCGAAATCTTCAATCTTCAAAAGTGAGTAGTAGCGAAGTAATTGAGATGGAAACTGAGAGTGTTTTTGGCTAAACTATGAATAATAGGAGTCTAAAACTGAGTAATTAGGAATAGTTTACAATTGCTAATCGAAACCTATTTATACTCTACTAATAAAATAAAGATAGGAGTCCGAAAAGACTAAATTCGACACAAACCCGATCAGGTTTAAGTTCCACTCGTCCGGGCTCAAGTTAAACCTGATCGGGTCCAAGCCAAAATATCATATTACTTATGAGCGAACTCCAATCTGATCGGGTCAGGTATGAACATGACCGGGTCCAAGCTGAATGAGTCTTAATACGTACCCAAATGCATCCAAATGAACTTGAATGTGATCCCGAATCTCCAACGTACATGCTCCAGAATGGTTCATTCCACTTCCAAGTAGTTCTAATGTCCCTGAAATAACTCAAAAGACATAAAACTGCAAACAAGCGTAAAATCTAGTGGTATATATCGGAACCATGCATGAAATGTATCATTTCAATAATGAAATGGGGGTTAAAACATGATGAAATATCAACACAACAAATTCCCCCAAGCTCCACAGTAGAGGCTTCTTGAATGTTCTTCTTCTTGCTCGACACAAGCTGCTTCAAGAACTTAGCATAGGCAGGGATTTCAGCAATTGCCTCAAGAAAAGGGATGTTGAGATGCATTCCCTTCAGTAACTCCAAGAACTTGCCATATTTCTTCTCAATTCGAGCCTTGGCCATACGGTGAGGGAAAGGTGACGGCTCTACATATTCTCTAATTGGCTTCGATTGTTCTTTCTCAACTTCTTTCATGACACCTTCCTTATCAACCACATCACTAAAACCCTCAGAATGCTTTCTTAGTTCCTCCAAAGTCTTCCCACATCTCAAGGTGATTGCACTATTTTGGTGACCTTTTGGATTCGGTTCTGGCTGCCCTGGAAATTGAGGTGGTGCCCTCTGAAGTTAGGATATCTGTTGGGTCACATGGGACCTTTGCTGAGCTAGTTGTGCAATCTGAGTATCAACTATTTTGTTGTGAGCATCTATTGTCAAACTTCTTATTGGTCCCCTCTGAATTAGCTATCAGCTTCTCTAACAAAGTATCAGTATAAGATTTCTGAGGAGGTGATTGAGAGGATTGACCTTGTTGCCTTTGCTGAAAACACGAGGGATTGGTTTGTCGCGGTGCATGATCTGATTGTTGCTCCAAGAGAAATTCTCATGATTCCTCCAACCAGGGTTGTAGGTATTTAAGTATGGGTCGTTCATAGGTCGAACATTACCATATAGAGCATTGACTTGCTCTTGTTCCATGATACTCATTTCAGCGGACCTAGTACTATTGTTCCCTTGAAAGCATTCATCTCCGCACTAGCACCACCAAACATGTGCTTGATCTGTTGAGTCAATGCATCAACCTTGCTCGATAGAGAAGTTATCACATTGACCTCATATCTGCCTCCTTTCTTAGTTGATGACCTTTCACTAAACCAATGATAATTGTTAGCAGCCATCTCCTCTATCAACTCTTGGGCTTCTTCAGCTTTCTTCGCCATAAGAGCACCCCATCGGCGGCATCAATATAAGTGTGATCCTCATGAGCCAACCCATTGTAAAATATCTTGCTGAATGAACTGGATCAACCCGATCTTAATCTCAAAATGATTGGCCTCTACTGCATACCTGGCAATGCTAGATGTTGATGTAACACCCGGCATATTATATTTTATGAGAGGACGAGACATTGTCTCTCTTTGATTGTCCTCTAACTGTTTTCTTCTTCTTTCTGTGTTGCGCCTTATTCCAGTGGCTTTGATTTCTAGGTCGAAGTATAGATTATCTACTGATCTCGAGCGCCTGTGCCTTAAGAAACAACTACTAGAAGAGAAAAGTTTAACAACAAAAGGAAAAGAAAAACAAAGGGAAACTACTAAATCTAAAATCAAACTAATTGTAATCCATAGCCTCCCCGGACAGCGCCAAAAACTTGTTAGGGTTTGATTTTAATACCGCAATTGAACGGTGTCGTAGCACTAATGGGTCGCACACAGGGAGGTGCAAGATTAAACACTAGCTAACTTAAGACTATGAAATAGCTACACAATTCTATAACGATGGTAAGGTCTATTAAACTAATTTATAAACTAATAAGTGGAATGAAATGATGATGATAACTATGATAATAAAGTACTAAGATTGAGCATCACCACTAACATGAATTGATCAGACACAACTTACATTCCAATCAATGAATCGAAACATAGGCGAGATGACATTCTTTTAAGGACGAACTACCTTAAGACCACTTCCGTGACTACAAAAGGCCTAACTAATATGCATGCTTCCTATTTTCATGACTAACATCGAAAATTAGATGCATTAAGAATCAATGCCAATGAAATTCTCAATCTCGATTCTCACTATTTTCATGTGCGAATCTCAACCAGTGACAAGTTAAACTAGATTGAATCCCAACTTTCGTTGATGAATTCAATCGACAAGATAACAATTGCTACAACAAAATCCCAATTTCAATTAAAACTTTCATTGATAATAAAAACTAGGGAAACACAATGATGCAAAATGACGATGAAAATAAACCTATCAAACCCTAATCGGACGATTCAATAACATGGAATTAATAGAAATAAAGCAATCAATTCATGCTAGGGATCAACTCAATCCTAGAATTAGAACTACTCACTAATCATGGCGATAGCAACGATAAGCATAATCAAAGACATAATTAAGAAATAGAAAGAGGAATTGAGAAATCAAACTTGAATTTAATTGATGAATCCGAAATCTTCAATCTTCAAAAGTGAGTAATAGCAAAGTAATTGAGATGGAAACTAAGAGTGTTTTTTGTTGAAACTATGAATAATAGGAGTCTAAAACTGAGTAATTAGGAATAGGTTACAATTCTAATCGAAACCTATTTATACTGTACTAATAAACTAAAGATAGGAGTCCGAAAATGACTAAATTCGACACAAACCCGATCAGGTCCAGGGTCCAACCCGACTGGGCTCAAGTCAAACCCGATCGGGTCCAAGCCAAAATATCATATTGCTTATGAGCGAACTCCAATCTGATCGGGTCAGGTATGAACCTGACCGGGTCCAAGCTGAATGGGTCCAAATAAATATCCAAATGCATCCAAATGAACTTGAATGTGATCCCAATTCTCCAACGATCATTTACATGCTCCAAAATGGTTCATTCCACTTCCAAGTAGTTAAAATGTCCCTGAAATAACTCAAAAGACACAAAACTGCAAACAAGCGTAAAATCTTGCGGAATATAGCGGAACCATGTATGAAATGTATCATTTCATTAATGGAGTGGGGGTTAAAACAAGATGAAATATCAAAACAACAAAGGTCGTGCTGGTTGCTTTGCCATGAAACCGGACCTAAAAAAATCCCTATGACAAACTTGAATGGAACTTTATTAGGGCTGCTTTGTTGGACTTTGGTCTTGATGACCACTTTGTTGCTTTGCTTATGAGTTGTTTCATAACCTGTGTCCTCTTTTGTTTCGGTGAATGGCTGCCCTACTTCCAAGTTCTTCCCTCCTAGAGGTGTGCGCGAAGGCGACCCTATTTCCCCTTATATCTTTATAATCTGTATGAATATCTTTTCTAAGATTATTGCAGATGCTACTAACTCTGGCTCTTGGACCCCTTTTCCTATAGGTAGGAATGACCTAGGGGTTAGCCACTTGATGTTTGTGGATGACATTCTTCTTTTCGGGGAAACTAGTGTTGATAACTTCTATGCTGTGAAAAATGTTTTGAAGGTTTTCTGCTCTAAATCTGGCCAAACTATCAACATGGATAAAAGCAAGATTATTTTTTCTAACAACACCCCGGAGAGTAAAAGAGAATTTTTTGAAGGAAACCAAGGATCTTAGTCCCTATATGGGCTTCCCTATTTCTCATAAAAGACTTTCTAAAAACCAAGTTGGCTTCTTGGAAAGGAAACTACCTTTCTAAGGCTGAGAAATTGGTGCTTATCAAATCTACTTTGAACACTATTTTGAACTATTATATGCTGTTCCCTACATATACTTGTAAGGAATTGAATAGGATCATGGCGAACTTCCTTTGGAGTAAAAGAGATATTAAAGGCATTAGCTTGGTGGGTTAGGAGACCATTGCCAAACCTAAGGATAGGGGTGGGCTTTGCATTCGGGACTGTTGTTCTCTCAACAAGGCTCACTTTCTTAAAATGTGGTGGAAGATGCTTAATGTCAAAGACAATATTGCCATGAAAGTCCTGGATGAAAAAAAAAGAATTGAGTCTTCCTTTAGGTCCTTCAATTATGGGTCTCATTTGTGGAAATATCTAGGTAAATATTTGGCTTGCTTTTAAAAAGTCCTTACAATGGGGGATTGGGGATGGGGCTAGGGTGTCCTTTTGGTTTGACTGTTGGTTGAAACTTGGCCCTATTAGGGGAGAAGCTTTTTGGCCCTATGTCTTTGAATGATCTCGCTATTATAGTTAGGCAATGTATTCGGGGGGGTGACTGGGACCTCTTTTCCATCGATTACCATATTCGTCCTGATATTAAACGTGAAATTCTAGCTACTCCCATCTTGAATTTTTAGCTAAAGATTTATTGTGCTCTGAGTTCACCAAAAATAATAAGTTCTGCTAAAGCTATGGAATCGATTGATTATCAACCACCTTTGTTTCCACTTTATTGGTTATGGAACCTCCAGACTGCTCCTAAGATTCATTTTTTCCCGTAGATAATCGCTCTTGATAAACTCCCCCGCAAAAAGCATCATCATGCTAGATGTATCTTACCCTCTCGTGCTTGTTACACACTTGCCCAAATCACCCGGAAACCTCCCTCCACATTCTTAGAGATTGCCTTGTAGCTTTGGACTTTTGGCATCTATATCATCCTGTTGATGGGGCTCTTCGGTCTTCTTTGGATAGTCTTCTTATATTTTTTGGTGTCATATACTTGGTCAAGCAACTTAGTAGATCAAAATGGCCGGTTCTTTTGTACTCTATTTTGCAAATATTTGAATTTATTCGATTAAGTAATGTACGTGATCAAAGTACTTGATCAAATTTGATGAAATCATGTATGTTGTCCTTTTGGGTGGTTGGATGCAAAATTCAGAAACTACTACGGGTATGCTACTTTTTTATTCCAATAATGAAATATATTACTTCGCTTCGGCTATAACTTTGGCTTGTAACTCATGCCCCGTAATGCAAGCATGATAAGGTGGATTGAGGAATAGTGTATAAATTTTTTGGCTTGTAACTCAAAAATATTTCTCTGCTCAACAAAATGTACAGCTTCAAAATGAAGAGTGATGAAGGTAATAGTTAGTGGAGAAGATGATAATAATTATGAGAGAGACTATGATGTTACAACAAATGAATGTTTCAGTAATATACGAGCATTAGGAACTACATTACAACAAGACAAGCAAAGTACAAAGTGCATTACACATAAAATTCACTATTGATGAACTTGGTATTCAGAGAGCAGGATAAGGTCCACCATAGATTACCTTTTGAACGGCTTTAGCATTGCCGTATTTGCCATCATCTTTCAAGTCAGATAGAAAAGCCATATCAACATTAGCTTGGTCCCAAAATATTATCCTGCAATTGTCTTCGGTCCATGCGACACTCCTCCCATGTACAATTCTGTCAAGGTAAACCAGCTGCATATTTTGCGTACATTGTTTCATTAGTGATACAATATTTCATGTACAAGAAGACGTGAAATATAGGACTATGAAGTCAATAAAGGTAGAATCAACTCACTGCGAGAAAGAGAATGCAACCACCATATCCTTCTTTTGTTGTGTCAAATTATTGGCGGTAATGAACAAGCCAGTCCAGTACATATTTCCCCCAATTGTAATCGGGTGCATTGTCTGCCTTGTCAAGTATATAAATGTGCTTCAGACTTATCCAGGCACGTTTGGCGGTCGGACAGAGTAGAACGCCCAACAAGTACAAAAGGAAATGTCTCTTGAAATGTTTTTACTAGTATTTTCTGAACAAACCATTCTGAACACTTCCGAAACTCTTATTGCACCATATGACGTCTCTTCTTTGTATTGTATCTTAAGGTCAGTGTAATCAATACATTTCTCTTCAACAGGATAATATAGATGGCATCCACAACGAATGCCCAACACCCACCCGAGCATATTGTCATTCATATTGACTATGACATTGTCTCGTATATTGAATGTTAATGTCACATGATCAAATTTAGATGTTACCCATTGACCAAAGCTACGTTTGATCCCCTTAATTTTGATCTTAAGTAAATGTTGGAAACCCATTTCCTTAACCCACTTTCGTTGAGTTCTATCTAGTGTTGTGATTAGTCTGAAGAAATTGCGAATATCGCATCCCATTTTAGGTAACTGTGGAGAAATATAAATAAATTCCATAATTGGTCTTCGACAATTTCCTAACATCGCATGTCAAACATTTGGAGAGCAAGTTCAAAAATATTATAGTTTTATTATTAGGAACCTAAGAGTTTATTTTGACGATGGCTTTTATGGCGTAACTCTTACGATGCTAAAATAATAAAGTCCCCTTAACAATGAAGCAACATAATAAATGAACATATATTTGATGTTCCCAAATGCTAAACCATTGAATGTCACATTAGTAGGTTTATAGTAATTGATTACATAGTTCCCAACGGGAAACTTAACAAAATGATGTGTGTGGGTTGAATTACCTGTTTCCCCAATTTGGTGGATTCATACTTTGCTTTCTTCAATCTTAGGAAGCGTAGGGGACCATAAGTTGTATGCTTTATTCGCATCTTAGGCTTTCGGCGCCGCTCATTGTCAGTGCCGTCCATTCTTCTCCTTGATGTTTGCTTCAACGACTTCATTTTTTCTTCCCGATCTGGACTGGATTGTACAATTTTCTCTTCTTGGACACAAATCTAACATCAAAGACAATGAAAATGAATGAAGAAATAATCCATAACCAAATTTACATCAGGCTACATGTAGTAATATGGAGAAAATTGCATACCTTGCAAATCTATTCACAACAATCAGTTGACTTTTTACGTTTCAACTGAAAGCTTAGGACAAACATTAACAAGGAAGAGGAGAAAGGAAATCCCAATTGCTAGTTTGTGTATCAGGAAGATGCCGCTTTAAGCTGCTCCAGATACAATAACAACAAAATGGGTAACCATTAATTTCAAAAAGTACTCATTGGCCTATGATACATGGCCCACTATATGATGTTTCGTACTTCAACAATCTCCAAACACTTGTAAGTTAGTCTAATAAAACAATTATAAACATTTTCATTTACAGTGATAGCAATATATATTTACTAGTACCAGAACACATTGTTATGGAAACATTTAAATTTCATAATCACAATATCATAAATACGAGTTCCTGTTACAATAAATACTACACTGCTACTCTAACATAAACTAACTAATACATAAATATAATCTTTGGCTACAATGGGGGTTTAATTTAGGGTGTAGTTAAGTCCACCAGCTGCACCTTCTTCTTCTTGTTGTTCATAAGTTCATCTTCTGACGCGCTCAACGATTCAATCTTCAATGTCGTCATCTACCTCATCCCAAGAAGTGACTCGCTCCCCCTTTTGTTGAAAGGAATTTCTTCTTACATGTATTGTGTTATCTCATAGTGTTCTAACTCATAGTAATACAATTTCTCGACATTGGTGGATTACCAGCTAGTGTAATCAGTTTCCCAGTTTCATACGGACCGAAAAACCAAATTGCCATCATCATGAAACTGTAATATGAGTAGTCTTCCTTGAACTCTTCAAGTTCTTGCCTTTTCTTTGCAGAGAATCGGACTGCTGCAAATAAGAAAGATTTATTAGCTTTTATTAGTTTATAAAACATACAAGAGTAGAACGGAATACGTCCATAGATACTTACAAGTAGATCTCTGCCGCTTAGCCATGCCAATGAGAACAATCTGAGAACTTTTCACGAACAATACTATTGCTTGGTTGCTTCACTCTCTAAATATATGTTTGAATGGGAACCAAGATGTTGATGGTTAATTTTTGAGGGAGAAGTAGTGGTAGGGTGGCTATTATATAGATAGAATTTGGGGGTGATTGGGCGCCAAGTTTTCCAGCCAGAGTTTCTGTAGGAGTGGGAAACTAAAATTGATTGGAAAACTTAATTTAATTGGATATTTGTTGTTTCTAATAATATGTTTAACGTTACGAATAAATTGCATGACCTAACTAGAAAATCCACCAACTAGCAATATTCATAACCAATTTATGACGTACTTGTATATTTTATTGATTTTGGTGTTATATATAAATTACAAATCACAAATTAAGTAATTCATTTCCTTATATCTTCAGAACTAAATTTAAGTATTTCGTTTCTTAATATCTATAAATTACAAATTAGATTCAAGTAACAAAAAAGGTTTTGTTTGTAATGTAGTTACATAGAAAATTACTCACAAAAAGATTACGAATATTTAATGTTTATATTCTATTTATGTTTGATAGTGGCTTCAAATGTAAAAGGGAGTCCAATTTTATTCGCAGTAACATTTTCCTTTTAACATTTGAAAATTTACTTCACATCAACAAAACGAGTAAACCATAATCTAGTTCAGGCACAATACATCACCAATATACGTACTGCTAAAATATCCAATTACAACTAGTATGTTAGAAGAACATTCATTATCAACAGAACCAGAATGACTCTAGTGGATATCAGCTAGAGCAACACGGGTGGCACTGATCTCTGCTTCCTTCTTCGTGGATGTTGGAAGCCCGACGTACCTCTTGCCTCCAACGACGATCGTACAGCGGAACTTGCCGTCCATATCAGACTGCTGGCAAATGTATGTGGGAAGTGACCAACTCTTCTTCTGTGCATACTCTTGCAATACATTCTTGCTTAAACGAGTTTCATCCTACCATGGATCAAGAAAGGACAAAGAAATCAATTACGCATAGACTCCATCAAAAGCATGGTTTAATTTTTTATTTTTAAGAAAGTTAATTCAATTAATTAAACAATAGCAGAATGACTTTAGTAACATACCACAGTCCGATCAATGACGCCAACCCCAACCAAAGCCTGTAGGGCAACCTTCACTGCTGATTGCTCAGCAAGCTTACGCTTGGGATGCCCACCGAAAGACGAGTATCTGAAAGCTCCAACAATAACTGTACAGCAAAAGGTCGGCTGGTGTGAAGGTCCTGTAACAGATGTCTCATATACCGGGGGTGCCACGCCATTCGTTTGGGTAAATTCTTGGAGGCCATTCTTATAAATAAGGCCATCGCAGGGAATGTCAACCTCTACCAAATGAGTGATCAAATACAATACAAATCAATTATACAATTACAAGGCAAATCATACTAACATCTCCACGCCTTCTTTGTAACTCCATTATCATAAACTTACCCGGAATGTCTACCCTTACAAGCGCGTTGGTAGCTGAAGTGGCACTGGAACTCGGCATTTGTAACTAAAAATCAACCAACCACAAATTGGAAGAAACTGTTATTTTAATCACAAATATTGTATTTATACAAGAGTAGTAAGAACTTATAATCTTACTCTATATCTAGATATAATTATATCCTTAATATTAGATATATTTCTATCTACACATAATTTTATAAAGATGATTATCTGTAATTATGTTTGACACAATTCTAACTAATAATACTAGACTCCTAATATCACGATAATATCGTCATAGGATATTAATCTCATAATATCATATTATATTATTCTCATAATATCATATGATATCATTCTCATAATATCATACTAATTTTCTCTTTTATCTCAATAGAAACCGATGGTAACAATATTGTGTCCTACCTCAGGTAATCTTGATTCGAACATAGTCCTCAGAGCTCTTTCTGCAGCCATTTGCTCCGCTTGCTTTCGTGTCGAACTACCAACCAACGAAGTAAACCAACGACCACCAAATGCCACCTTTGCTTTAAACGTTGGTCTGTGGGGCGGGCCTTCCATGATGCTATCTTAGACGGGTGGCGAGACGCCACGTCGTTGGGCCAACTTATTCAACTTACTCTTGGCAAGATTGTTTCTTCCTAGGTCTGCCATGCTAAACACAAGGTTCTTTCTGCTGTAAAATTTAAAAAAAAAAATCAAAAAAACTACTATATTCAAAACAACTCCAATCTAAGTAAAATGTTACTAAATATAACTACTACTTACTAAAATATTTTACATTTAATTGAACGGTATAAGAAGAGATATCACTTTCCACGTTAATCATTCAATATCAAATATGTGCTATGATTTCACATAAGGGAATTTGATCAAGTAGTTGTCAATAGGCTCCTTTGGTTGGAGTATAAGAGACATTATTTCTTTGTCCATTCAAGGAAGACATTTGAACCCTAAAATAGTCGTCATAAAACACAACTCAGAAAAAATTCTTCCATTCAACTTCCATTAAAAGATAAAGACAAACCCAAATATAAATCGTTACATTAAGAAACAAGCCATTATCCCCAAGAATAGAATAGAAGCCACTCTCACCAAGAATAGAATAGAAGCAAGTACACAAAAGAGAACTAAATCTAAAACAGAATATCACAAATTGTGGCAAAGTATGTAATAAATAAATACACTAGATTGTGCCCAATTAAAGGCATGAGTGATTTTCAAATGGTAAATGTAAATATATACTCCCCCGTCCCCATTTCTTTGATTATGTAAATTTGTCCACTATTGGTTTCATTTCATTCATAGTCCCTATCTTGTAAAACTAATTTTCTCTTTCAAATAAAATTAACAAATTTTCAATTACAGTTTAAGTACAATGTTACTAAATATAGCTACTACTTACTAAAATATGTTATTTAATTGAGCGGTATAAGAAGAGATATCACTTTCCACATTAATCATTCAACATCAAATATGTGCTATGATTTCACATAAGGGAATTTGACATTATGACAACAAGTAGGGTGCTCAAATTATATTATCTAAAACGACTATCGGGTAAATACATGAAATGCAACAAAATTAATTCTTTTGGCCGGGACAAAAAAGGGAAGAAAAACAAAAAATTCAAGGCTTAAAAAATATAGCAAAAAATTAAAAAGATACACAATTGAGTAAAAGAGAGTAAAGTGTAGCTGTCAATAGGCTCCTTCAGTTGGAGTAAAAGAGACATTATTTCTTTGTCCATTCAAGGAAAGCATTTGAACCCTAAAATAGTCGTCATAAAACACAACTTAGAAAATAGATCTTCAATTCAACTTCCATTCAAAGATAGAGACAAACCCAAATATAAATCGTTACACTGAGAAATAAGTCATTATCACCAAAAATAGAATAGAAGCAAGTACACAAAAGAGAACTAAATCTAAAACAGAGTATCACAAATTGTGGTAAAGTATGTAATAAATAAATAAACTAAATTGTGCCCAATTAAATGCATGAGTGATTTTCAAAAGGAAAAATTGATAAGAATAATCCGACCTTTGGCCGATCTTCCATCAATGGTACCACCTTCAATTAATCCAGGTATAATCCGACCTTTGACACTCATATTCTCTCATTGGTATGGAATGATGGCAACCTGTTTGACCAGCGAAAATGACCGTTGACTTTTTAAATTTTTTTTTTTTTTAAAAAAAGGAAACCTCCCTCCCTCCCTCCCTCCCAGCCCACCCCCATCCCCTCCCCCTGCCCTCTACTGCCACCCCACCCCAACCCCCATTTCCTCCCCCTGCCCCCACCTTTTCCCCTTCCCCTACCACCCTACTCTTCACGGCGGCCGGCGATGATTCACGGCAACCTCGCCAACAACCACGAAAATCTCGCGAGGGGAGGGGGTTACATTGACGTTTTTGGCAGGGGAGGGGGAGGTGGCTGCGGGGGATGGGGAGGGTGGCAGGGGAAGGATTGGGTGGCTGCGAGGGAGGGGGAGGTGGCTGCGGGGGAGGGGGAGGGTGCTGCGAGGGAGGGGGAGGTGGTTGCAGGGAAGGAAACGGTGGCTGCGGGGGAGGGAAAGGTGGCTGCGGGGGAAGGGAGGTCGCTGCGGGGGAAGGGAGGTCGCTGCGGGGGAGGGGGAGGTGGCTGCGGGGGAAGGGGAGGTCGTTGCGGGGGAGGGGGAGGTGGCTGCAAGGGAGGTGGAGGGGGAGGTGGCAGGGGAGGGGAGGGGGAAGGGGGGTCGCTGTAGGGGAAGGGAAGGTGGCTGCAGGGTGGCAGGGGAGGGGAGTGTGGCTGCAGGGGAGAGGGAGGGTGGCTGGTGAAGAGGGAGGGGAGGGGGTGGTTTCTTTTAATTTTATTTTTTTTATTAAATCTAATTTAAAACTTTAATTAAGAATTTAGGTTTAAATTATAGTTAATTAGTTATTAATCACGTAATTAAGAGACTTTACCTGTAATAGTAGGTCACCAACAAGTGAGGGACCATTGAGAGAATATGGGTGTCAAAGGTCGGATTATACCTGGATTAATTGAAGGTGGTACCATTGATGGAAGACCGGCCAAAGGTCGGATTATTCTTATCAATTTTTCCTTTTCAAAATGGTAAATGTAAATATATACTCCCTCGTCCCCATTTGTTTGATTTTGTAAATTTGTCTGCTATTGGTTTCATTCCATTCATCTTAATCCCCTATCTCCTAAAACTAATTTTCTCTTTCAAAAAATAAAACAAATTTTCAATTACAACATTGCCATCCAATGACCCAATAAAACAACTAATAATAACAGATAGCTACCCACAAAATCAAAGAACTACATGCAAGTAAACATAATTTGAAACCCAAATTTCTTAATGAACAAAAATACCTTGTCTCCTGTTATTTCGTTCCCTTCTTTTAGCCAATTTCGTGTTGATGCACAACTACTCGCGCAAGATATTATGTTTTGAAAATGAAATGGACTCTCTACATACTCTCTCTCGTCTCCTTATTATGCTTCAATGAAATGATGACAGTGGTAATCTAAAAAAAAAGTAACCTTCCCCCGCCTCTCTCTCCTCACACACTCTATCTCTGCATTCACTGAGGTGAGTGATAGTTAAGAGTCACGTCGCCACTTCTTGAGTAGGTAGATTGACTTTGAAGTTGTCATTTTATTAGGCCCCGATTTTGTGAAACACTTCTAATATTATGATATGTTCCATTTTTATTTTATTGATACTATGGAAATATAATTGTAGTAGAAATTTTTTCAAATTGTTTTATAATGGGTAAAACACCATCATAATAAAATAATGTTCATGACACTAACCATATTACTAATAAATAGTTACGATCTTATTTCAAATATATTATACGATCAATATCGTCAATATTGTAGTCCTCCTTGGGAAGTTAGTAATTCAACCTACGATCACAGAGTCCCTTTATTTATTGAATGGCCTGTATATCTCTCTCACAGGCTCGGTTATTCTTCATATATTGAAATACTCCCTCCGTCCCATATTAGTTGCAACACTTTCTATATATAGTTGTCCCATATTAGTTGCAACACTTCTATTTTAGGCATGGACCCACCAATATATTATTATATATCACTCAACTAATATACCCCACTCATTCATTGATTTATGTGAAAAATACTAAAATACTACTCCCCTACTCTATCAACTTCTTAAAAGTACCACATTATTTTCTATCACATCAACTTTTACAATAAATTAATATAACCTACACCCTACTCTATTAACTTCCTAAAACTATGTGCACAAGCTATTGTTGCAACTAATATGGGATGGAGGGAGTACTATACTCCCTCCGTTCCAAAATGTTATAGCCATTTTCCGTTTTAGGCCGTTTCAAAAAGATATACCCATATAGAATATTTTCTATTTATATACATTTTTTTCTCCCCATTTTACCCTTCAATATCTAAACATTTACCTACCTTTTACTCATTTGTACTTTAATGGTCCCCACAATTGAATCTCTCTCTCTTACTTTTCCTAAAAAGGACAAAAAAAAGTACATGAAAATTATTAAAATAAACATAAGATTCTCTTATGATTCTATTTGCCTTGGTTTTCCCCCATATTCCAAATGGGTATAACATTTTGGAACGGAGGGAGTATTATATATGAAACTTAAAAATTTATTTTTTAAAATAATATCTTTAGTGTTTTAAATTAAATTATTAAGAAAAAATATTCAATATTAATTAAATAACTACACAATACACTGTTAATAATAATAGGCCAAGCTTGTGACTGAACATAATATGTTAGTGTAGGATGTGGGTTGATTTATGAAAATATTAGTGTAGAAATGTAGTCTATATATTAGTAAAATCATATTTGTTTTTTATAAATGATTTGTATTTAGTAACGTACGATTTTTAATGTTTTGAAGCATTACAATTGCAAATGTACCGATTGATTTATAGTCAGTTCTTTTGTTAATTATATAACTATTGGACTCTATAAATACACATGTCTTTGTATGTAAATCATATCTCTGATTGTTCTTTATATTCACTACTACTTTTAGGAGCTAATGTAACCCTTAATTTGCAACGTTTTTACAAAATCGTTGCAATAGAGTACCTAATGCAACAGTTTTTCATGATAGTGCAACAGTTATAAATTAAGCGTTGCAATAGGATATTAAGTGTGTTGCCTTTGTTAGAGCTATCGCAACGCTTTTATCAGAGACATTGCATATAATCATAATGGCCAAATCTAATGTATTCACTTACGCGCAAAATATTAGTGATATGGCGCTTGACTTTATTTTGGCCAAATTCAAACCCCCCAAAATATTCCAAACACCCCAAACATTCCAAATACCCCCCAAAACATTCCCAAACACTTCCAATAGTTTCAAGCCCTAGATACTCTGCAGCTTCGTCGGCAATACTCTGCGACCTTGAAATTCTGGCGGCCTGAGACTTCGAAATTCATCGGCTTGCTGTTGCTGAACTGAAGGGAGGCCGAGGTGAAATTATCAATCGCATTTCCAGCAGCAATTCTGATGGTGATGTTTACTATTCTTACTCTTTGACCACATCAACTACTACTCGTAATCTCTCTCTTTTGTAAGTTTCTTTTCTTCCCACCTTCAGCTTTTACAATATGATGATGATGTTGTGAAATTATATTGTAAATAACTTTGAAAATTAAGTTTCTCTTCTTAAGATTAAGAATAACTTTAATTTGCAAATCTAGGTACAGGTGGGAAGAAGAGAAACTTAACAAACAAAAACGCAGCTTTTACACTAATGATGATGTTGTGAAAGTTTTCATAATATTACGCCCGTACCCAGATTTCGTTTTCCAATTCTTAAGCTGCGTTTTTGTTTATTTTTCTTGGTGAGATTGATGTGGGATTTTGATTTATTATGCTTTGAATGTAATATCGAAATCAATCCAGTACCCAAACACATTGTTGGTTCAGACCGAAGGAGTTAATAAGTTGCTTGGTATTTGGTACGAAATTGGCTTACATTTACAAAGCTGGGATTTTTATTTGTTATGCTTTTCCATTACCATTGCATTTTGGGTAAGGTTTGTAGACCTCATGGTATACAGTGGTTTGTCCATCTACTTCTCTCAATTTTCAATTATTTATCACCTTTTGGGCATCATCAATTACCCCTATGGCAGGTAAAACCCAAACCTAACCCTAAGGTTTTTTTTGGGTGCAATGCAGGTTGGTATTTGTTGAAGGTACTTCAGGTGCGTTATCTTTGAAAAGCTTTAATATTCCCTCGATAGATTTCTATGTTATTTCAATCGTCTTTCAATCATCTAATCTCTGGCTTTAAACGATAACAGTAGCAAAAAAAAAGCTAAAGATAGTAGTTTCTCAAGATTTTTTGTTAGCATCTACTACTCTTTACTTAAGTTCTTTATCGTTTATGGTACAGATTTAGTCACTTGAGCTTCCATTATGATGATGTTGTTGAACCGTTAATTTGTAATTGAGGTCTTTGAGGATTCTAATTTGGTTAATTTCAAACTATATGAAGAAATAAAGAGAGTTTGATCTCATATCATAGAGGAATCAAATCAAACAGTTAGGATCTTAAGTGGTGGTAGGTGTTCAATATACTCTAAGACATAAGTAGGATTGAACCTTAAAAGGATCCTAGACAATCAAGTAAAAGAGTGCTAATTATTCATAATTATATGGTGAAAGTATCATGTTTAAGGGTTTAAACACACCAGTTAATGTTGATTTTATCATTCGAAAGTGGTGGTAGGTGTTTCATTATACTCTAAGATGTAATTTTGCTTCATTATGGCTGGGATAAGACTAATTATAACCAAACTCACTTTGTCAGAAACAGTGAATTTAAGGAAGTTGCAGATAAGCTTGATAGGCCTTTGAGACAAATATTGTGGAGTTTCTTGGTCTTGTGGTTTGGCTTCCTTCTTTTCAAGGTGTTGGGTAGAAAGCTTAAGGTAATTCTTTTATTCTTTCTAACTTATAGCAAATGAATTTGATTTAATTGACTATTGAGCTGAGCATATTCTGTGTAATTTGAATATACAATTAGAATACTCCTGAGTTTATGAAAGCTGTGAATTTGATGATTTGGTTTTAAAGTGAACTGTGGTACTTTAGAAGTGGATAGACTAAACTTTAGTCGTGAAAGGTGGGAGTTAGCAAGTTTATATTGGGTTATTATTGTAGCTTATTGTTTAAGAATCCTCTAAGCTTTATTTTACAGCAGTTGCAGGGTTTCCCCTCCACTGCCGCCGAACATGCCACCATATCTGTTTGCTTCTCCTGTTCCTTCGACAAAAGTAGGAAGGTACGATTTTTTTCTTTTTTCTTATTTATTTGGTTTAACATCCCTTCTTGTTTCGTTACATGATAAATTCTTTTGGTTTGCCGACAATAATTGTGTTCAATATGGAGAATGCTAGTTTATTTTGCTAGTGTCTATACCTTTAGACTGGAATGATTTTTATTTCACTAGATTTTGCACCTGATTTTGGAATAAAATTTTGGTATGAGTTTGTCAATAATGAGATAATATGTAATAAGGTTGCTACTTGTTTGATTTATATATCATTTTGTTAATATTTTTCCCTTAATTAAGGTAAGAACTTGCTGGTATATTAAAGTTGAATGAAATTAAATAAAAAAATTAGAAAAGCAACCGTTGAATATTAGAACAAGTTACTCATCTTCTTGGGCATATTGAATTGAGTTTATTGAGGAAACCCCAGGAAACTCACTAGTGAACAACACCTCTCTCTCTAAATCGTTGGCGTGAAAGAAATTTCAATATACAACATTTCAAGCAAGTTATTATTTTTAATCTTTTTTACCTGTTTTATGATACTTCCCGGCTATAGATTTATCAAATTATGACAAAGAAACCCATAAATTGTTGTTACTTATATTAAGAGTATCTACCCATATGCTATTTGAACACAACTACCATTTGAAACCCTTGCAGTAATTGTTGGTGAATTTCGACCATATTTGTTTAAATTATTTGCATGCTGGTTGTTTGTAGCGCTCAAATCGTAGACCGGGCCGAGGACACTGGTCAGATGTTATGATGGTTTCACAAGAGGTTGTAGCAGAAAATGCGGTTATTTGGGTTTTTCAATTTGTAATAATATTTTGCTTCATTCGTTTCCTTTAGAAGAACATTAATCTGCTTAATTGATTTTGTTTTATGTTTTGTTTTGTCAAATCAGTCTAATGAAGGTCTGATTGCAACAACTTCAACAAACCATGAATTAGTAGGAGAAGAAAGGTTGCATGATAATGGTGCTGCAGAAGAACAACCAAATGACGAAGTGCGTAGATATCCCAAAGGTCTGAGTAATATGTTCATTAGTTACCTTTATACATTTGGGGTACTATCATATAGAAATACTTGGGTTTTCGATAATTCTATATCTTCACAATATTAAAATGAATATAAAACATATTTCCAATCACGGGTACATATTGCTTCTCAATGTGATACAATAATATTTAATTTATTTGCCATAACACATGAGAAGGATAATTATAAAGCATATTTATTTGTTTAATTGGTATTCTTTTAAACACTACTACAAACTGATATTGGGTTCTCTATACCAAAGTCTTTTGACTTTTTGATTGACCAAATAGGGTTAGATTTGAAAACAGAAGAACGTTTCATGGTAACATTAGGTTTCACTTCAAGAATATGTGAATGTCTATGGGAACTTAGTTTTTGAATGTGTAAAACAGACTAAAGAAGATGATAGAAGTGGGCAGGAGATATTAAGAGCAGAGGTAGAGAAGAAAAAACAAAGCTTCAGGGGAAGAAGAGGTAGCAAAAAAAAGGGAAGAGGAGGAGAGAAGAGAGGAGGATAAAATCAGAGAAGAGGAAGAGGAGAAGACGAAGAGGAAAGTGGCTCAACTTCTTCCTCATTTAAGTTCACATCATCTTCGTCAATTACTTCCACATGCACTTCTCCTTCTTCTTCTGTTAAGTCTATTACATTTCGATCTACTACCTCATTCAAGTCCAAAGTGACTTCCACTTCTCCAAATTCTAATCCATTGGGAAATACATCCTCATTGAAGTCGCAATGTAACCCTTGTTCTGTTACATTATCAGGGACTTCGTTATTCCAGTCCAAGTTTACTTGTTCTTCATGCAAACTTTGATTTAGATCAATCGTGAATTCTCGTTGTCCTTTCATATTATCCATTGCTCTGTCATTAATCAAACTCATTATCACCTACTAATTGTCTATGTTCTTTAAATGGAAAATGTACTTAGATAACTCCTCATTCAGAAACTGTGTTAAACGATTGTGATACTACCAGAAATAGAAGAAGAAAGTATATATATCTCCGAACACTTACTATATTATACATTTGTGTAAAAAACATTATTCATAACGCAAGCAGTACTGGTCTTAAGCTACAAACCTTAAAACTCCTTCCGCCTTTTCCCCTCATCTTCTTCATCTTCCACAGCATATCAAGTTATTGGAACAAGCATTTCTCAACAACAACTATTTTATTTCATACTATCACCTCACTCCATTATCTAATACTTAACTTAACCGGTAAATTAATGAAATAAGTTCATGACTATCACTCCATTTCAATCTATTTCATTTCCACTTTTCGAAAATTATAAGATTTCAATTGACTGGAAAATAATAAGCTCTCGAATCCGCAATTGAAGCTTGCAGACGCTTTCGAAAATTTTTAAGTTCACATATTCTTACCACTTATGGATGATTTGTCAATGAAGTAGTAGTTCTTCACCAGAACTGGAGTTCTCCAGAGCTCTTACTCTCGCCGGAAAATATTTCATGTTATCTTCGTTGTATTTCTCATGTTGACAAGTCATTTAACGATTGTTTTACATAGAACTTTTAAAAGGGGGAAAAAATAAGGTCGCCGGAAAATTTTGTTGGCCTGAAAACTCGCCGGTTTAAATGGCTTAGAGGAAGATGGATTAACATGAACTTAGACCAAGAGTTGATGTGCACTTCAATAACTTTCGTACATAAACCAAAGAGGAGGGAAAAAAATTTGGGTTAGCAAATGAATTCTTGGCTCCAAAAGAACCGCCCAACCCCTCCCACTTGGCTCCAAAGGCTGAAAATTTTTCAGCCGAGAAACATCCCATTTCCCTCCCAATTGTTTTTAGCTTTGGTGATGTGGCAAGATGTAATTAGCTTAGATTTTTTGTGTATGTGGGACTCACATAAACTAAGTTTATGTGTGGCCTTTCCCATAAAGCGTAAAGAAGTGCCTCACATCCTTTTGGACCTTAGACCAATAGGATGGGAAAGAAAGGGACCCAAAAACAAAGAACGTGATGTACTTAGTTAGAAAGATATTTTATTATTCGTTTTTGTCCTCACGCAATGAGCTACAGCCTACAGCTAGTATTTCATTATTGTAATTTGTTCTAACACAACACCGTCATCCTCGGCTCCTCTCTCTCTCACAGAATAACGCTATAATTGACTCTCCCCAACCCCTGCTAGTGGGGTAGTGATCACTAGTAGAAAAAATAGTACACACAGAGCCCGCATCTAGTTACAATTAGCACCGAGCCTTAGAACAAAGCCCGCATCAACTACTCAATTGAACCGGGCTTAAATATGGCCCACTGCTACAAACCGTTATGAGCCCATCACCCCTTCTTGTTCAGATACGGTTTGAGATGCTGAGCCCAAGTCATGAGCACATTCCCACTCGCCTCTCTCACTGTCTCACATAATCTGCAATTCTCTTTCCGCTGCATCCATCGCCGTTTTTCTTGTTTCTCTCCCTTTAATTCTATCTTCACCGCCTCAATTGCTTTAAATCCCTTTTATTCGCATTTTTTCGGCTCCTTGAGCTTCATCTTGGCGATGGTTCTACTGAAATGCGAACTTTCCTTAAACCTAATACACAATTTGCAATAGTTAGAAGGTGCACCATGGTGTACCTAGCAAGGTACACCTTGTGCAAAAATTAAAGGAAAAAGAAAATTAAATAAAGAGAATGTTTAGCAAAATTTAGATTTCATTGACATTGAGAAATGAGAGAGAAAAAAATTTACTTAATATATGGAGTAAAAATAGGAAAACAAAGATTATTTTTTTAAAATTAATATTAAAAAGAAAGAAATAGATTTTCACAAAAATAGCGTGTAAGTGATTCATGACTTGATTTTAATAAGAATTATTTTTATTTTACTTAAAAAAACGAAAAAAAATTCATAGTGGCAATTAAAAAAATAATTAATTTGATTTGTTTGATGAAAAACCATTTCATCTTCAACCTTCTTCTACAAAATAGAGAACCAACCTTCCTCTACAAAATAGCAATTCTCCTTTATGTTTTCCAAAACAACACATGACACTATTGTTATTGTTCTTTTTTGTTTCAAATGTATATTATTATCTATCTAAAAAGAATAATTGATATATCCAGAAAGAACAATTGGTATATCCCAAAAGAACAACTGATATATCCTAAAAGAACTAATAAAGAACAACTCATATATTTGGAAGAACAACTAATATGTTTCACAAGAACAACTAATATATTTCAAAAGAACAACTAATGTATTTGAAAAGAGCAAATCTAAAAAGAACAATTGATATATCCGAAAAGAACAATTGATAGATCCGAAAAGAACAATTGATATATCCGAATAGAACAATTGGTATAAGATTATACTAACAAAGAACAACTAATATATTTGAAAGAACAACTAACATATTTCAAAAGAACAACTAATATATTTGAAAGGAATAAATCTAAAAAGAACAATTGATATATACGAAAAGAACAATTGATATATCTGAAAAGAACATTTGATATAAGATTATACTAATAAAGAACAACTAATATATTTGAAAGAACAACTAATATATTTCAAAATAACAACTAATATATTTGAAAAGAACAACTAATATATTTGAAAAGAATAACTAATATATTCTAAAGGAACAACTAATATATTTGAATGCAAAAAAAACTAATATGAGCAAAGTAAAAAAAATCATTTTCTAAAAGCCAAAAGCTAACTGATATATAAAAAATATAATTTAAGAAAAATAAAAAACTAACAAAAAAATCTTTTTTTTTCTCAAATATTAAAAATCCTAGAAAAAATCATTTCCCCCTCTTTTTTCTCCCTTCTATGCGTTTTAAACTAATTTTTCATCTCTCCTCTCTCCTCTTTTTTCTCATGTAGTGTATCATTACCTTCTTTTTTTTTTTTTCTAAATTTACTTATTTATCATAAAACAACTTTATTTTGAGCATGGTGTACCTTCTAATTTACACACAATTTGCGCTCCATTTTCAGTAACACAAAGATGTGATTTCGTCAACTTGGTCATGTATGATCGAATTTCAAAGGAGATTTTCCCTGTGCTTGAGAAAATTACACTGAAATACCTCAAATGAAATCTCTTCGACTTAGTTCATACTAAGGTATTAAGATTTTAATCTCAATTTTTTGTTTTGATGTTTTAATTTTTGCACCTTAGCTTCTACTCTGCTAGTGCTGGGATGATGTTAGGGTTTATAAAAAATTTCTTCATAGCATTTGGTAAATTTCGCTTTTTCTGGAATAATCCGAACCTCTGACATCCTATATTTTGCGCCATTAAAGCTCTGAGAAAATTCGTAATTGAAGTGAAATTGTAGTAGATAACTTAATTCGGAAGCTCTGAGCAACTTCTGTTGCTATCTGAATAGTGCTAGGGTTTAGCCGTAAATGCTAGATTTTTTTCAGATGATGTCGTATATTCACAATTTTTGCCACAGTTTGAAAGTCTCATGGTTTGGGCAAGATTGAGATGTTGATATGTGCATATTTGATATTGAATTCAGATTATTACTTTATTGGAGGTTAACTATTGAGCTTGTTGAGTTTTGTCTGTCTGAAATCGGGAAGAGAAAAACAGGATATAACTAATGAGAATTGGGAAGAAGAATGGAAAAGCTTGAATTATTTAAATGTTCAATGGTTCCGTTGTTCTCTCAATATACATGTTTCACGTCTAATACCAAATATGAAATGGTTCTACCGCTACAAATGCTTTTGTTGCTGCTGGTGACCTGGTGTTTTGTCGGAGCCATCATGGCCTGGCCACTACTGCTGCTACTGCTAACATTTTATCTGTTTGATAATGTGCTGCAAGCTTGAAACACTTAAACGCCATTGAAAACTTAAACACTGTTGAACACTTAATGATATCCGATTCTTGATCTATACTTGTGGGTCTTTATTAAGGTCATTGCTTTCGAGGAAGGAGGATAATTGTTGACCCCTTTCACTCTTCTTTTCTTTATCGATGTATATTGTTAGTGATCCTATTTATCAATGCAATTGTTTGAGATAAATTGATAAATCTAGAGCTTCTTATAGGACGGTACTGGAGAGGACTCCAGCAAGGACTCGATTGAACGTGATGGGAGGCGTTTAACAGAACTAGGCTAAAGGACGGTGGACATTTTTATGCTTGCTCATATTTTCAGGGGTTTGTACCATTTAAAGTATCTCTTATCTCCAAATATGTCTTTCCTATGGCATGGATATTCTAAACCAAGATTTAATATTTCAGCAACAAAATCGAAAAGGCCTACCAGGAAGCTGTTGCATTGAAGAGACAAGAACTCATTCGTGAAGAGGAGGCTGCGGGGCTGGTTGAGAGTGAGAAAGCGAAGCGAGGTGCTGGAGAGAAGGACAAAAAGTCGAAGAAAAAACAGGTTGCTTACTTTTATTTTACTTCTGTTTTTATTTTATTATACTGAATTATTTCTGAATGTTGAACTTGAGTATTTCTGTTGGCATTTGGCACACTTGATATGCTGATATGACTAGATTTGTGTGCAAATCCTGATTGTTTTGTTCAATTTTTGGACAAAAGGCAAACAAAAGCGGAACAATCGCAAGGGAAAAGACAAATTGAAGGATGAGAAACTTATTGTCACGGTGGACAAACTCCTATATGGAAATCTGATTGCTGGAAGGAATAATGACCTGTTAGAGTCTGGAAGTGTGGGCGGCAAGGATGATGCACTCGAAGAGGTATCTGATGTGTCTCAATCCGCAGAATGTGCTGCCAACATGCGCCAACCTGATTTAGAAGATAGAGACGTGAGTCCTGTCAACTAGGATACAGATACATCAGAGATTCACCCCCCTTGTAGAAGCCAGTGGTAGTGAAATAGGCAGTATATCTACTATGCGAAATGGAGTGTCAAATAGGAGGAGTTCATATTTTATGGATGATAGCTCCTCTACATGTTTTACAGATTCTGCCCCTTTTTAGTTATGAATGGATCATGCAGAACGGTTTATTTCAGAGTACAAAAGTCGAAAATCACCATTAAGGTAAATGTCTAGCCTGTGCACCTTAGACTAAGCAATATCTAGGTTTTGAATATGAAATATGGTTTGGTAGAGCAAAGAACCGGCGAGATAAGGGGACTTCTGAGAAATATGATGATGGAAACGAGACAGAGATTCGGTCATTCAATATTGCAGAAGCGGTTTCGGGATTGACGCTTCTCCTAATGGCAAAGCAGTAGAGTCCGAGGGTGTTGTCACTTCCTTATAGGATAGGATAAAGTGGCCGGAGTTGAATGCAATTACAAAGTGAGTGTACTCTATAATCCTATTGTTATGTCTAATCTTCTTGGTGTTTAATCTGAAGTATCTCGGTTCTATTCTTTCTATGATGCATTTGCTTGATCACTTGCTTTTTTCGATGACTCCTCTATTATCCTGGTAGTTGCTTTAATTGTTTGTCTTTTGGAAATTATATTGTGGTTGAAATTGAGTAACTATTGCTCTTAGATGAGCTACTGACATGGTGATTGATCTTGTAATGCCTAAAATTGACACTACATATGAGTTAGGTTTAATTTGCATCTATTAGATGGTCTTCTATGCTTTCTTCATCTTGCAGAATTCCTCGTCTGTATATCAAGTGCATTGGTTCTTCCAAGCAATTTACCTCTATATTATATGCAAACCTCGTCTGGTATACTTCTTTTTGAATTAATTATGTCAGCCATTGTGCTAACATGGTTATTATGTTTGATTCAGCCGGAAAAGGAGGTTGTGTTGCTGCAGAGGAAGCCAACCAAGCAAGAAAATATCTTCAAATGGGCAACAACAAACTGATCAGGCAAAATCAAGTGCATCATCATGTGAAACTACTGCAACTAAACCTGATTCCACGAAGGCCATTATTCTTAAATCGGCAACAGGCACCACGATTGTCAAGACCATTGAGTGCTCATCTTATTCCTGGGACCCTGCCTGCTATTCCAGTTGTTTCCATGGTGCACGGAGCAGCCTCAACCTCACCTTTATTGTCCCGTTGTGTCAGTGCTATTGGTCACTTGGGTCAGGACACTTCCCCTGCAGCAGTTCGATCTTCCATAGTCCTATTGGAACGCCATTATGGGTAACTCATATTGTGACCATTTGTAATGTTGGATCATATAAAGTTACGTTTCATAATTATTGCTCAAATTTTGTTTGACTTGTTGCCCCATGAAAATAACTTGTTCTCGAGTTTCTTTTCCTCGGGGATGGAAATGTTGTGTATTAATATTGAAGTACTCCAATTAGTTTGTTTAATTGGCGATAAAGGTGTTTGTATTGGTATTCGTTTTACTGATATTGTTAGGTGTGTGTGGTTAGAGGAGTCATCAAACAATTAATGAGTTGTGGTTGCTAGCTGCTAGTGTGCAGTTCTAGTGTTTTTTTTTCCTTTTTTTTTAAATAAATTATTGACCTGTAGCACCGGGCTTTAGTCTATGCCCGCTGCAAAAGCAGCTCTTAGAACCGGGCTTTTGATATACGCCCGCTGCAAAACAATACATTAGAAGCGGTCTTCCAACGCAGCCCCTCTGCTACTAGTCTACTATTAGCATCGAACGTGTTTGCTGCAACTGTAATTAAGCAATTGAACCGCCTACAATTGCATCGTATTTCAATACGCTGCTATAGGCCATTTTAGGCCCGCTGCTACTAGTATTTTTTCCACTAGTGGATAATGCAAATGTAAGACGTATCATACTTTAACCTACCGTCACGTAGCAAGGGTAATTCAGTCAGTTTCAATTACTAACCAAAATCATAATTTCAACCCAAATGTTAACCTATATAAAAACGAGAATTAGTCCAATATTAGTCAAAACTTTATGATAATTATTATAATTTCATTACTACCCTTCTTTGGTATGAGGTTAAATGTGTTTTTTTTAAACTAAATTTTATTTTGTGGTAAATATCTTGTATTAAGTTCAATGTGTTTGTGTAATTTCTTTCCATTTTCTCTCACACTCATTCCTGACTCCTGTGTGATAGAATTATAGAATGAATAAATGATAGAATCAGAGATAAAATAGTGTCATTACAATTAATAAATCATGGCGAAGCTTCATCCTTTTCGTTTTACCACTTTTCGATATCAACATTTCTTTGAAAACTTCTTTTCTATTAAACTCAACAACTCTTAAGATCTAATATTAGATCCCATAGGAGGAACAAAGCTAAATGGTGCACCACCATAACATCGCCTTTAAGCTTCAAGTTACTATTTATGAGCATGTTTATATATTATTATCAGTTTGTTTATATTAGTATCTTATATTATTTATCAAGTAACTCTACTCCATCAAAATAAACGTGCAAATAAAGCACATGTCAGAAAAACTAGTATTATTAAAAATGGAAACCATAAAAGGAGAAGATTAAATTACAAGCGTATACTTACTAGAAACTGAACCTTCGATTACGAATTCTTTCCTTCTTCCACCGCTTCTCCCACTTTCTGACAAACAAAAGATCGAGCCAACACTACGTCATAAATTGGGTTCAAATATATAATTCTATCCAAAACATCGTTGGCTTCACATATTGGGCTTAGCTTCATAATGTTTACAGTCAAACATTCAGCTTTTTCAATTTTACTTCACCAACCTTTTGATTTAATGGTCTTCCAATTATCATATAATCTTCAGAATTTTGAGAAGATTAACTCAAATAAACTACACATACATGCATACATCATTTCCTCCATTTCAAAGACTCAAATTGTTCGAACACTCACTCTCAAAAGACTGACAAAATTTAAAAATACAAAATCCTAGACAACAATGTTCAACAAATTTCATAATAACCACATTGTTTTTACTTGGTGGGAGTTCCGCTACTCTTGAGAATCTCCAACTCAACAAGACTAATAAGAGACAACATGTTAGAGCTAGTAATCGGGAAACAAGATGAACACCACAATGACAACAACGAACAAGAACAATCCTCTAGGTGTGTTTGGGAACACTTTCCCAAAAGCGATATTCCGACCCTATACGAAGCACGGTTTGCACGGAATTTTCCTCCGATATACAAAGAAGAACAACAAGAGTCACGCTCGTATAAATCTTGTTAAATGAGAACAAATGTGTTTGTAATTTTGCTTTGATGATCAAGAAAAAGAGAAACTTTAGAGAAAGTGCTTTGAGAGAATGATCATAAGCATATAAGCATTCATCTATGGTTAACACCACATATATGCACGTTAAACAAAGGAAAAACGGCCAATAACCGCTCAAAAAGCAAAACCGCAAAGAAGGGAGCGTCACCGGGCAGTAGCCCGTCGCGAGCCGCGATGAGCGTCGCGAGTCGCGAGCTGTTGCTACTCCTCTATTTGCTTTGGCTCGTGTTCTCAATTCCAATGTATGAAAAGTTACATGTTTACTATACCGTAAACACCGATGTGCATCCTAACGTAACTTGAACAACGACACCATAACCAAGTAGCTCAAGTTAACGTTACATGGATAGAATCAACCAAATACTCTAAATTATCCAACAATCCTCCCCCCATTGAGAGTATCTAAAAGATAATAAGCACTAAACACCGTCAAAACAAACAACCTCATGCATCAATGAAAGTGTACTAAGACTTGAACTTCCACCTAGTATAATATACATTCCAAGTATCCGTATCCGAAAGGTATCGCAAGCGATTGAACCGATCTCAATACATATTGGAAAACTTGAAGATACCATACACACAAGATTAACTATTTGAACTCATTAAACTTGACACTTAAAGCCATGTGTCTGTATTATTCATAAGCGTATCATAGCTATGCCCCTATAGCTACTTGAAGCGGCTAAACTTCACACTTACATAGGTAGAACTCTTAAATAAACATGCCACTATGACAAGACAAAACAAGAGAACTATTAAGATTCACAACCTCTTTACAACATCATAGTCAAAACAAGAACAATACTTAAGGATACTTACAAATTTTCTTCAATCATCAGATGAAGAAATTAATCTCATTGAACTTAAGACTCAACGTCTTGTTGAGCATTAAGTTAAGATTCCCTCACTCGTGATTAACTAAGGGCTCCAATCCTAGACCGATTTCCATCCTCTTCACCGTATCTCTAGCCAAGGCCTTAGTGAAACAATCCGCTAGAATATACGTAGTCTGCACATAGTCAACAATGATAACACTAACCTTGATAATTCCTTGAATATAGGAATGTCGCACACCAATGTGCCTTGACTTACCATTGTAAACTTGACTATATGCCCTTGCCAAAGCTGCATCGTTATCACAATGTATCGCTATGGGCGATATTGGTTTTCGCAACAAAGGAATCTCAATCATGAGATTCTTTAACCACTCCGCCTCTTTACTGGCCGAGGACAGAGCAATGAACTCCAAAGTCATGGAGGAGTCCGCAATGCAAGTTTGCTTCTTAGAAGCCCAAGAGATAGCACCTCCCCCAACTAGAAAAACGAAACCACTTGTGGAAGAGTGATCCTCTCTATTAGAGATCCAACTTGCATCTGAATAACCTTATAAAACCGAAGGATATCTACTGTAGGATAAACCATAATCTTTGGTTTTTCCCAAATACCTTAACACACGACGAATAGCATGCCAATGCTTCATACTAGGATTACTAGTATAACTATTAAGCTTGCCTACCGCAAATGCTATATCCGGCCTAGTACTCGTCATAGCATACATCAAACAACCTATGACCTGTGCATACTCAAGTTGAGATACGGCACTACCATCATTTGGCATTAATTTCTCACTTGGGTCTATAGGAGTTGACACAAAAGAGCAATCACTAACATTGAACTTCTTAAGTACCTTTTCAATGTAGTGTGTTTGTGATAAAATCAACTTTCCATTGCTTCTTTCAATTCTTATGCCTAGAATGACCTCCGCTTCTCCTAAATCTTTCATGGAGAACATTGATGATAGGAAAGTCTTTACCCACTCAACTTGTGACAAATCAGTACCAAAAATCAACATGTCATCTACATATAGACAAATCATAACACCATGACCTAAGTCATCAAATTTGCTATATACGCACTTGTCCGAATTATTCAACTTAAATCAGTTAGACAACACAACCTCATCAAACTTTTGATGCCATTGTTTGGGTGCTTGTTTAAGCCCATACAAAGATCTAACGAGTTTGCAAACTTTACCTTTCTGACCTTTCACGACACACCCTTCGGGTTGTCTCCTGTAAACCTCTTCATCTAGCTCTCCATTTAAGAACGTTGTCTTAACATCCATTTGCATGGTCACAAGGTTGTGTATAGTCGCAAGAGCAAACAATAACCTTATAGTAGAGATTCTAGCAACGGGTGCATATGTATCGAAGTAATCGATACCCGGCTTTTGGGAAAAGCCTCGAGCCACTAACCGGGCTTTGAACTTATCAATAGTTCCATCGATTTTTATTTTCTTCTTGAAAAGCCATTTACACCCAATAGGTTTACACTTAGGAGGCAAATCTGCCAAAACTATGTATTATTCCCCATGATGGAATCCATCTCATCATCAATATCTTCCTTCCAAAATGGAGCATCTTGAGATCTTATGGCCTCATCATAAGTCAAAGGATTACCTTCCACATTAAACACATATGGAAATTTAGTCAATATAGAACTTCTAGATCCTTCAACTAAATATACATGAAAATCCGGGCCAAAGGATTTCTCCTTTCTTGCCCTTTTACTTCTCCTAGGTTGTGATGAAGTCGATGCTACATTCTCGTCTAGAGTTTGTTCATCTAATTCTTGATCATTTAAAGACCGATCAACTTCTTGAATAATGGTACTTGGAGTTACACCCTTTGGTCTAGGAATTGATGAATATCTATTTTCATCAAAGATTACATCTCTTGACTCCACAATAGTGTGAATTGACCAAACGTCATTTTGTTCTATAACATAGAACCTATAGGCCTTGCTATGAATAGCATACTCTATAAATATGCATTCAACTACCTTTCACCGAACATTTTACGTTAAGGTTCCGGCACTTTTACAATTGCCCTACAACCCCAAACTCATAGGTAACTTAGATTGGTTTTCTTTTGTACCATAATTCATAGGTGTAACTTTGTTCTTTTTCATAGGAACGCGGTTTAGAATATAACAAGCCGTTAAAACCGCTTCACCCCAAAATCCATCACTCAAACCCAAATGGAATTCCAACCCAAATAGGATAACATAGAATTTACCATTTCTTGTAAAGTTCTATTCTTTCTTTCCGCTATACCATTTTGTTGTGGTGTATAAGCCGCGGTTCTTTCATGTATGATTTCTAATGATTGTAAATAACTAGGATCATGGTATTCACCACCCCTATCGGCTATAAACCGTTTTACTTTGTCATTTAGTTTCAATTCAACTTCGTTTTTATAGATCTTAAAATTATCTAGAGCTTCATCTTTAGTGAATAGAAGACAAACATAACAATACCTAGAATAATCATCAATAAATGTTATGATATACTTCTTATTACCTAAAGAAGGAGTGCTATGGAAATCGCATAGGTCACTATGCACCAAATCAAGCAAACTAGTATCTCTTTCCACATTGTTAAGGAAAGAATTTCGGGTTATCTTTGTAAGCATGCATGTTCTACACTTCTCTATGCTTGGCTCAACACTAGGAATCCAGTCATCCTTTGACATAGAATATAACTTTGTATAATTAACATGACCAAGCCGATAAGCGAAAGAGAAGAATTATCATTAACAACGCAAACATTGTTTAACAAAGTATTCGAAATACTTAACTTGAACATACCAGTACATAAATAACCCAAACCAAAAAAAAGACCCTCCTTTAGATAAAATAAAATTGTCCAACTCAAAGACCATTTTAAAGCCTATTCGACTCTAAGGTCCGGAGCAGATACAACATCTCTTAAAGCAAGAGACTTTTCGGAACTAAAAACAAGCTCAACTTGCCCTACTCCTAAGACTTTAGCAGTAGAATCATTTCCCATGTAAAGAACTTCTCCTTCATCCGCCTCCTTGAAGGTCTTGAAGAGAGAACTTTCCTTGCATACATGCCTTGAAGCTCCCGAATCGATGTACCATGAACAATCATCCTTTCTTGGCTTGGGTATGGCTTGACTCGCCTTTCCCACCACCATGCCCATTCTTGTTCATCGTTTTCTTCCAAATGGTGCAATCCTTCTTGAAGTGACCGGGCTTTCCACATTCCTAACAAGCTCGTTGTTGTCCTCCTCCACCAAACTTTGGTTTCTTACCATAGTTTCCCTTGGTGAAGTTATGTTCCCTCTTCTGAGGATTAGAGTCGTCAGACTTTCCATCCTCCACCATGTTAATAGTGGAAGAACTAGGATTTACCTCCTTTTGTCCATCTTGAACCCGAATGCCCTCTTCAATCCGAAGATGAGCACTCAATTATTCAATAGTCATTTCATCCTTCCTATGTTTCAAGCTATTTCTAACATCTTTTCATGAGGAGGGTAATTTGTCAATTATTGAAGAAACGGCAAATGTTTCATCCATACTTATGTCATGTTGTTTAAAGCTTCCTAAAATTCTTTGGATTTCATGGAATTGTTCCATAATAGTCCTAGACTCAACCATCTTAAAGTTATTGACATTGCTAACTAGAAATTTCTTACTAGAAGCATCTTCGGCCATGTATTCAAATTCTAGGTCATCGCAAAGGACTCTAGCGAATTCATAGTATTGATAATTATCAAAGAGATCATCGGACATACCATTGAGAATGTGACCACGGCATATGTAGTCGTCGTTCTCCCACTTCTTCCTCTTTCTCATAGCCTCGATAGTTTCATCATCAACTTCGATCGGCTTCGGGGATATGAGAACGTACACCACCGCCAAAGAGGTAAGAAGAAAGTGAATCTTCTTTTGCCATCTACGGAAACCAAATCCTTTCTTTTGCCATCTACGGAAACCAAATCCTTCAAACTTGTCAAGTTTGTGGAAATTCGCTGTCATCTCACGAAGTGTAGCCATCTTTGAGTAAATATCACTTTTGGGTTGTTAGAGCTAGTAATCGGAAAACAAGATAAACATCACAATGACAACAACGAACAAGAACAATCCTCTAGGCGTGTTTGGGAACACTTTCCCAAAAGCGATATTTCGACCCTATACGAAGCACGGGTTGCACGGAATTCACCTCCGAGATATAAAGAAGAACAACAAGAGTCACGCTCGTATAAATCTTGTTAAATGAGAACAAATGTGTTTGTAATTTTGCTTTGATGATCAATAAAAAAAAGAAACTTTAGAGAGAGTGCTTTGAGAGAATGATCATAAGCATATAAGCATTCATCTATGGTTAACACCACATATATGCACGTTAAACAAAGGAAAAACGGCCAATAACCGCTCAAAAAGCAAAACCGCAAAGAAGGGAGCGTCATCGGGCAGTAGCCCGTCGCGAGCCGCGATGAGCGTCGCTAGTCGCGAGTCGCGAGCTGTTGCTGCTCCTCCGTTTGCTTTGGCTCGTGTTCTCAATTCCAATGTATGAAAAGTTACATGTTTACTATACCGTAAACACCAATGTGCATCCTAACGTAACTTGAACAACGACACCATAACCAAGTAGTTCAAGTTAACGTTACATGAATACAATCAACCAAATACTCTTAATTATCCAACACAACAACTCAAGAGTCAAGCCAGACATGTTGTAGTTTGCAAGCACTAGCAAAACAATTTCATAACCCTAGCTAAAAAAGACTAAGGAAGAATAACTATACGGGTTTATTACCTTATGGAGGAATAAAAAAGGCAAAGCTTATGGAACAGCAGAAGAAGTGCAGCATATGAAATATATTAAGAGCTGAGCCATGCATGTGAGCATCTCTCTTTGCTCAAAAGTATGCATAGGATAGGCATGTGAAAAGTGAAATTCACTCGTAGCCTATGTCGTCAATAAACTATCGTAATATATGCACGCTCCAGCTTTAGATCACTGGCAAGCGCTCAAACTCCTCCTACGCTACTTGAATGGCTCCATTGACAAAGGTCTCATCTTCTACATGAACTCTCCACTATGCATTCATTTATTTTCAGATTCAGATTGCGCTCGTGATCGTGATGACTATATCTCCACCACCACTTACTTAGTTTATTTTGGCAAAATTTTGGTTTCATGGTGTTCACGCAAATAACGCACTCGTGCCCCATCATCAACAGAGGACGAATATCGCATGGTTGTGGCCACCACGGCTGAAGTCCTCTCACTCTACAATCTATGTTCGGAACTTGGCATCACTTTCACTAACACTCCTGTGATATACTATGACAATGCATGCAAACATATGTTGCCGCAGATCCTGTTTTTCATTCCAAAATGAAACACCTAGGGCTTGACTATCACTTTGTGCGTGAAAACTTACAAAGGAAACCTTAGGGTCTTGTACATCTCCAATTCAGACCAGCTTGCCGACGTTCTTACAAAGCCCCTTGCACGTGCTCCTTTCCCTTCAATGGTTGACAGAATCGGTCTTTCCAATCGGTCAACCGATTTGCGGGGGCATAATAAGGATATAACTAATTCCTAAATATCCTTACAACCAATATCTTATGTGTGACTTAGCCCATTATCTTCTAGTATATATTTAATTAGTATATAATTGTATACACCTAGTTAGTTAGGTTGTATCTCTATCTTTTAGCTTAGGTTGTTATAGTGTATCTCTTTAAATAGGCTCTTAATTCATTAATGAAATCATGCTTTGACATATTCATTCTCTACAAAATTAACTTTGGGTATACTATACTCATGATACACCCGGATGTATAATAAAAATTATACTTGAAATATATATATATATAAGGAACAACTTTGATATCCATTATATAATAAAGTGTATACTCCCCTTAAGAAAAATTAATAATGTTCATATGTAACTATGTGTTCTACATATATTGATTGATTGCTTTCTCTAAGATCAAGCAGCATTTTTTTTTTATTATGTGTGAATAGATCGGAGTCATAGTGCGAATAAGGTTTGAATATTCGTCTTTATTTGATGCAAATATACAACTTCAAAAATGTTTTAATCCATGCTTCTTTATACTGATCCACTGCCGCTTACACAGTTGCATTTGCCCCAAATCATACTTTAATAGATTACATAAGCTCATGAAGTTTGATTGATCTTTTCTACTATTATAACAAGATATGAATTCCTTTTGTCTAAAAACGTTCCAAGCAAACAATCTACTTTCTCCGTTTCTTTTCAATAGCATTAAAAGAATTTTTTATGTTTCACAAATAATACCCCTTTGTTGCCATTAAAAAGAAACAGAGGAAGTATATTAATTTACTATATATGTGATTGAATATTTTTTATTGAAAGCATATGACATGGAGCGTATGTGGACAACTATCACTATGCTTGTGAAATGTGTCTCAGCTAGTATGCTCAGGATAAGGTCGCGGCACATAGGTTTATGTAATTCGTTAAATTTTTAATATAAAATATATTGTATTATCGTCTAAAGAGAGAGATGTATCTAACGTTGGCTATGCATCCATATAAATGAGGTTGAATTTCACTTAGAGAGTCAAACAAAAAGAATATGTAAAAATTATTGTTTATTTTTTAAAAGTAAAAGTAATGTACTAACGTCAGAAAAGTATATATACCCTAAAATTCATGAGTGGAAAGACAAATAGGAAGGAGTCCCTAAACACATTCAAACTTAAAAAACAACTAAACTAACAACTAACATAATTGATTTAACCAAGATTGATCTCTACTGCTAACATTGCTTTAGTTCATAAAATGAATCCTACTCTTTACAATACTTTTTATCTCACCTAAACTATTCTTCTCTTAAGGAACCACATTTTGCTCTAAGGCCATATTCTAATCCTCCAAAGTCCAAACAGTATAGACAAAAGCATAAATATTGTCTATACTAAGTAGTAAATATATGGTAATATTCAATTATGAGTATCATATATATATATTCATATATATATACATATATATATATATATATTCACTTGATTTTGAAGCATAATATCTTTCCAAAAGTCAAATCTATATAGCTATGACACATACTTTAGCTCCTATATAATTGTCATGTGTCACATTGCTTGAGAACCCAAAACAATTATTTTATTTTATTAATTAAGAAGTATAGATAGATTGATTAAAGACTAAACTAACGTCATCAAGAATTTGCAATTCAGTTAAAATAAACTAATAAAGGTACTAGATGGATCATACCTAAAAAGGAATAATTTCATCCACATGCCAAAAAAAGAAAGAGGTACGTGCTACTACTCTAAGATAAAGAAAAAAGAGAGAGAAAAAGAAAGAAAGAGATTGTGACGTAAAGAAGAGCCTCCCATCCTTTTAGACCTTAGACCAATAGGATGGGAAAGAAAGTGACCCCAAAAAAAAAGAACGTGACATACTTTGTCAGACAGATATTTTGTTATTCGTTTTTGTCCTCCCGCAATGAGCTACAGCTAGTATTTCATTTTGTTAACCTATCTTTGTTCTAACACAACAACACCGTCATCCTTGGCTCCTCGCTTTCTCACCGAACAGAACAGAACAGAACAACGCTTTAATTAACTCTCCCCAACCCCTGCTGGTGGGGTAGTGACAATGCGAATGTAAGGGTCTATTTAGTTCAAATAGTTTGAATGATATAGATTGCAATTTCATACCAAGGTGTTATGGACAGGGCCGGCCGTGAGCTGGGGCAGGCGGGGCGCCCGCCCAGAGCCCAAAAAAATTCGCCTATAGTTTAAAAAAAAATTAAAGTATAATTAATTAGTGATTAACCGTATCATTAAAAGCAATCAAAGCAATCAATATTCTGCTTTCCCTATACAACGCTTCTTCTAATCCCTTTTCCAAAAATAACTCCTATTATTTCCCTGACTAGGGTAATTAATTACTTAAAATTTCCCAAAAAAAATCTCTCCATATCCCTAATTTAAAGCTTTTAATTTATCTTGTTATTAGCCTATTTTATCTCATGTCTATCATTACTCATTAATATCATAATTAAAAAAACACCGTTCTAAGCAACGTTATTCACAAATTAACATAATTGCTTGGAATAAATTACAACGTTCTAAATTATTAGGGAATTTTTTTTTTATGTAAATTGCTTGGAAGAGTGGAATTTCAAATATGCAATTGTGGATTTGGGGAAATTTGTATTGGCAAAAAGATTAAAGAAGAGGCTAATTTGGATGGGTAAGTCATTTTCACAATTATCTAAAAAATTTTTCATTATAATTTTGTTTGTGCGAATTTTCAGTATTATTTTGCTAATAGTAGATAATAATTTATAATTTATTTATATTGGACTAATTTTATTATTATGAATAATGGTAATGCCGTAATGTGCAAAAAAAAAATCTGACTTATTAATTTGGATTTGTATAATTGTATTGCCTAAAATTTAGAATTATTTATCAGGTTATTGTTCAATTAGGGGCTTTCACTTCGACACGTCGACGCTCGTGATCGCTTAGAGCCCCTCTTCCATCAATAGGTACTCCCAAGGCGTCGACCACACGCCCTAGCATAGCCTTTCCCGCAGGAACATCCACATTAATTTTATGTGAATTTTGTTTTTATTTTAATTCTGTTTGTGCGATTTTTTAATCTTGTTTTTGCAAATTTTTCAATTTTTTTTACGAATAATAGATAATAATGTGCAATTAATTTCTTATAGATACTAGATAATAAATTTGTACTAATTTTCTTATTATAAATAAATAATGTGCGAATTCTAACTGTTATTATTGAAAAAAGTAAGTTGGAAATCATTGATACTAACACTATCATCAATGATTTTGCATCAAAAAATGCATGAAGCCAATCTTTTTTTTTTAAGTATTTATATGCTTAGGTACATTTTTTTATTGTAAATAATTTTTGTTTGATTAAATTTAAATTAACAAAAAAAATTGCATATTAATTTTAATCGCTTATGCATTAAGGGCCCATTTTTTTGGTCTCGCCCCGAGCCCTAAAAAACTCAGGAAAGGCCCTGGTTATGGATTGAAAACCCCATACCAAGTTTAAACTGTTTGATTCAATCTTGGAATGAATCTATATCCATTTCAAATGTTTTGTTCGTTTTTGGAATGGATTCTATAATAATTGTTCTTTTTTCTATAGATTATTTTATATCATATGAATATAATTTTTCTTTAGAGTATATGTTCAGGATTGTAATTTGATATTTTATATTCAATAAAATAAATATTAAAAAAATGCAAATAGATTTAACATAACAAACAGTGATTGTATAAGAGTTGCTAAGATAATCGAATCTGTATAGTTTAGTGGATCTAGAGTTGTCAAACTTGCTGGTAAAATCCAAAAGGCAAAATTGATTGCCATTTTTGTGGAGATGTAAAAAAATCGAAAAAGCAAAAAGAGGTATGAAGGAATGAGTACAGTTAAGCTCACAACCACTTATAAAATACAAGTTAGAAACCGCCATTTTTAGGGGTAGAAACTGCCATTTTTAAATGGTAAAAACAACAAAAAAGATATAACATGAAACAAAAGAGGCATATTATCATATTAGAGAGATTAGCATCAAGTTAACTGGAGAAGACGACTTAAAAAATCAAAAAAAACGAAATATCGACGTTAGCCAGAGAAGACCGAGAAGATGACCGGCGAAGACGAACACTGACGACAGTTCAGTATTCTCTCACTTCTCTCTTCTCTTCTAGGGTTTGATATTTGGTTGGAATGGAATGAGAATCTAAAGGGATGGGTAGAGTTTCTAATTCCAAGGGGTTAGGGTGGAGTTAAAAACCCCTTGGTATCACATGCCATAGCAAAAAAACCTTACCAAACATTGGGGTGGATTCTAATCCATTCCACACCATTCCAACCCCTTGAACCAAACACCCCCTGAAGATATATCATACTTTAAACTTATCGTCACATACAAAGCAAGGCTAATTCAGTCAGTTTCAATTACTAACCAAAATCATACTTTAAACCCAAACCTTAACCTATATAAAAAGGAGAATAAGTCCAATATTAGTCAAAACTTTGTGATAATTTTTATAATTTCATTACTACCCTTCTTTGGTATTAGTTTAAATGTGTTGTTTTAAACTAACTTTTATTTTGTGGTGATTTTGTATATTCTACTATTACCATTTTCTTGTATTAACTTCAATGTGTTTGTGTAATTTCATTCCATTTTCTCTCACCCTCATTCCTGACTCCTGTGTGATAGAATTATAGAATGAATAACTGATAGAATCATAGATAAAATAGTGTCATTACAATTAATAAATCATGGCGAAGCTTTATCCCTTTCGTTTTACCACTTTTTGCTATCAGCATTTCCTTGAAAACTTCTTTTTCTATTAAACTCAACAACTCTTAAGGTCTAATGTCAGATCCTGTAGGAGGAACAAAGCTAAATGGTGCAACACTATAACATCGCCTTTAAGTTTCACGTTACTATTTATGAGCATGTTTATATATGATTATCAGTTTGTTTATATCTTAGTATCTTATATTGTTCATCACGTAACTCTACTCCATAAAAAAACGAGCAAGCACATACTCAAAAAACTAGTATTATTAAAAACGGAAACCATAAAAGTAGAAGATTAAATTACAATCGTATACTTACCAGAAACTAAAGCTTCGATTACGAATTCTTTCCTTCTTCCACCGCTTCTCCCAATTTCTGACAAACAAAAGGTCGAGCCAACATCAAGCGCATTGTAAGAGTTGGCGGCCAATTATAGTTGAAGATCCTACGGGTAAAGACATAAAGTATGTGATGTGTAAAACCCTCAAGTGTGCAAAGTATGCTTATCAGCTTTAGCATCTTCAAACCTTTGTTTTAAAACTTTTCCTATTTTTGGTAAATAGGATATTTCTATTTTTGGTGAAAACTGACCAAAAAATAAAGCTGAAAACAAAGCTAAGCAAAACAATTATTACTATCGTTTTCTTTGTAGATGTGTCCCTATGTTAGCTTTACACATATTAAAGTTACTGAGATTGTTACTTTAGTTACTCTATCCTTTTATGAGAATCCATAAAGAGTTAATATCGTGTGCGTATACTTATGGGTTCTTGGAATATTGTGATGTGTAAAACCCTCAAGTGTGCAAATTCAAGTTGTTGTGGTCTTTGGAAGGCTGCTGAATATGATAAACTTGAGACAGAGGATTATGTAAAGAAATTTAATTGTCCTTCTGAGATGGTGGTCTGTGGTCATAATGTATAAACTAAAAAAAAACGATTAGTAGATAGATCGTTAAGATGTTAGAAGAATATATTAGATGTAATACGAATGGTGGTCTTGACAATGAATACAAAAGTTATTAAATGAAGTAGTCTAACCTGATTTTAAAATTAGGAAAAATTGTCAAAAAATACCAAAACAGATAGAAATTCATTCAACTTCATCTCTGAACAAGAGAAAATCTAAGGCGAATTAAATTTGGGTGAGAAATTGACAGAAAAATAAACGGATATTTGTTATTTCGTATGGATTTCTAAGAAAAACATAACTTGTTGGTATTTATTATGCATTTCGCAACTCCTTGGTATTTATTTGGAAAAAGTGCTAAAACCTTGGCATTTTCTGACAAGTTTTCCTTATGTTATTCTACTCCTATTCGGTATGTTTTCTTGTTTTTGATGAATTTCAGGTAATGAGAACATATTTGGAGTATGATTCTCCAAACTTGAGGATTAGGAGCATTTGGAAGAAGATACATTGCATAAGGATCATCATGGATATCTCATAGTACGAGTTTGATAGGGAAAACAAAACAGAAAACCATTAGAAGAAATATGGAAAAGGAATCACGTCTACTCTATTGACCATAACTTTTGATGTGCTCATGAGAATTGAATAATTTCAGCATGTTTGGAAACTAGACCTAAAAAGCTTTTCAACGGTAGGTGGCACATCCCGATCAGACTTCTAGTCAACGAGTTATACCTTTCGAAGTTCGACTGTTTCTGCTGGAATCTGTCACTGTATGCGGATCACTAATCTGCCCAATTATGATTTATTCAAGACTTTCCTTATTTTTTAATTTACTTTCCTAGTCTTATTAGGTTAACTAGTATGAATTAGACGAGGGAGGACTCTTGTCCTTGGCCTCTTGTCCTTGGCCTCTTGTCCTTGGCCTCTTATATCTCATTACTTTTTCTATTTAGTTTTAGGTTTAGTTTAGTTTTCTTCATCATTTTTTCTCTAGTTTTTTTAAACCATAGTTTCGCTTTTTCTTCATTAATCCATGAGTTCAATTACTTTCTTCATGTATTAGTTTAATTATATTTTTCCTTTGTAGATGCAGTTTTTATTCTTTGTTTTAAGATTGAGAAGTTGTCTTGAGCCCGTGGTTTAACTCAATGTACAATTTCATGAATTCATCTATCAATATTAGTTTGATCTGATCGTAGACTTACTTTTAGAGACTTAGAACACACTATTAATTCTTATTATTTAAGCGATCGTACTACATATGTTGAATTATGAGCGTTATGACCCGGTCGTAGGCTTAACACATGCTCTAATTGTAACACCCCTGAAATTCCGCTCCTTCCAAAATATAATATAGTAAATAATTCAAGGAAATTTCGAAGGTGCTACGCCGTGATAAGTAATAATAATCACCACAAGGCAAAAGGTTCTAACTGACATAAGTAGTCAACAAATTCTAATAATCAAAACTAACTAGAATCTAAATAATTATTACAGACTGAAATTAAAATTTAAAGTCAAAAAATAACAGCGGAAGTCTTATTAAACCTACTAAAGCATAATTAAATCCATTGCACTCTTTAACCCAAGCTTGAGCTAACCTCCTTCAATTTCCTGCACATTGAACACTATAGTATCAGCCAAAAGGCTGAGCATGATTTTACATAATAAAACAAAGCTATCCAATGTGCATGCAAGATATATAGGAATATCTTACAAATTCATTTCAAAACTGTGCAGATAAAACATACAAAATAAAACAACTTTCCAATAATCTCAACTTTCAACTTTTCTTTCTTTCTAAAACAATAATGTAAATACCTTTAAAATGTATTTGTTTTGAAACATGTGAGTAGGAAGTATTAAAGTCCAATGAGCTAGCTAGACTCACGAGACAGGTAAACACCAAAGCCCCTAATGTGCATACCCCTTAACTCGATAACGAACTAAGAAGGAAGAAAATGGCGAGTGTATTGATCAACATACACCCAACTACTAAATAATGGTTGAGACGTTGTTAACTCAACCTACTTGCAAACTCGAGGAATATCGCTTACCGGCAACCCCATAAAACATTCTTATAAAACATGATAAATCATAATTAATTAAACATAGAAACTTTCTAGTTTAACTCAAAACCTGTAATAATGAGAAACTTCCACTTTTTAATTTCAACCCGGCATATGAGAAACTTCCTCCTTTTGAATATCAACATGACATATGAGGAACATCCTCCTTTTCAATGTAAAACTTATAAAATCTTTCAATATAAATATCGTCAAAACGATTTAAATCTCAATATATAAACAATGTAAAACCTTTCTAAATCTCAATATATGAACAACGTAAAACCTTTCTAAATCTCAATATCAACTTTAATCCAATATAAACCATTTTTGAAATTAATTTGTACGATGTCTTAATAAGAAATCTTACCTGCTCAGCAACCACAAACAACCAAACTCAATCTCAAGTCGATAAGGTTCTTCTACGAACCCACAATATACAATATAAGAGAGCGTTTGGTTCATCGTATTCTAGTATGATGTATGGGTTTAGAATCATCCAAATCCATACCTTGTGTTTGATTTAGTATATTAACAAAAATTAAAACTTGGGGGACCCACTTTCGAATCCCTCAAGTATCGGTTTGTCATACCTTGATGTTCAAATTCACCTTATTGCTCTTGTTGAATTAAAATGCTTGGTTAAAATTGACCTTGATGCTGTTGTTGGAGTAAAATACTTGTTTTTTTCTCTCATGTAATGTGAAGAAATTGCTATGTAGGTTGGATTGGTTTATAGCGGTGATTAAGGGAAGTTGTTGTAGTGGGGATGTCATTTTTGGGTGTTAACTGATCGTGTGCTTCTTATTTATTATTTTTAGTTTCCCTCCTATTCACTTGTTATTTTCTTAATTTGTAAATTTAACTGCAATGTGTTCTTTGTTTTTGCGGGATTGATTGATAGTAAAGCAAAAGGGCAATGGAGAAATTATAGCCTTTCAAAATACTTTGTAAAAATAATATTAGATACCTATTAAGCTTTGTTGTTCATTTGTAAATTGACGCGTTTAAACAATAAGCTCATTGTTAGCAATTGTTCACGCAAATTTTGTGATCTCACCTCACATAAAACAAACTCATTCAAAGATTATATTTGTTTCAATATAATGTCAATATAACAAAGGTTTAATCTAAGGTTAAATTAGGTTAATATCATAGTGAGATTAATGATGCATTACTACCATATCATTTTTAGCACCTTATTAGACAAGCACGTAAATAAGCATGAAAAAAAAATTGATTAACTTTAGTTATATTCAAGAGTTGGCTAAATATGCAAATGTGATTAGTGTTCAATAGACACTCCAAATAAAATTCTCTTTCCTGATATGGCAAGTTCACTCCCTTGGACAAAGTGCCCTCATTTAACACATATATTCACTAATGCTTTTGGAAATTGTTGCTATTTTACATAATGGGTGAGATGTGCAAGAATAAACTTTAGGTGGTCAACATTTTGATATTATTTAGGTTATTGGTTGTAGCAATTCTGCAATTTCATCAACGTTAGCTTTGTGATAAGCTGTCTTCTTCGGTCACTCTTCAAAATAGAAATATTCTAGTTACTAAAAATAGGAGAATCCTTAAAGCAGAGGCTATGGTTGAAGATGCTAAAGCAAGCATCAGATGCATCACATGTAGACCTGTCAAACGGGTCGGTCGGGTCGGTCAAAATAAAATATTTCCGGGTTCGGGTCGAATAAACCGTGTTCAAGACCCATTGTGTTCGGTTTCGGGTCGACCCAACGGGTTAAGGGATTTGTATTTGCTCTTTCTTTCATTTGGTTTTTTGTCATATATGTAACAAAATATACACAATATACGTTGGAAATAGTAAGTTATATAAAATATAGTCATTTATAGTTGAATTCAACCATTAAAATTACATCCACATTTAACAAAATTCATTTTTGGAACCAAATACTCTAGGTTGAAGCTATTTTTTAGCAATAAAATTCTCATAATTTCATATTATTTCTAAAAATATAATGATTTTTCGGTCGGTCGGGTAAAAATCGGTTTTTCCGGGTTCGGACGCAATCGGGTTCGGGTTAAAAAGTTGTGTTCAAAACCCACTATTTCCGGGTCGGTTTTGGGTCTGGTTTCGGGTCGGGTCGAATTTTGACAGGTCTAATCACATGCCACTTTGAATTCCTTTTGAGTTACCTTTGTGATGAGAAGCTCACATCACACGCTCAGCTATACAAATTCTCATTGATCACCGTTTATAGCTTATAACTTTCATTTTACTTTACATAAATTGTATGCTTAAGAAATTAATAAATTATGAAATAGATCTAGAATAGAGATAGAGGCATTATTATTAGTATCGTTCAGATCAAGTTAAGTACGTAAGAGGGAAAATAAGGCAAGGAATAGCCGCAGTTTGGCCTTTACAGTTACTCAAAATTGAGTTGTTTGATTATGGCATAAACCACCTCTTTTTTATGTAGTATCTTCTTAGCCTAAATTTTTTTAAGGGAGAGCCTATTCGCTATCATTAGTTATTTGATTAGTTGTTCATTATCCTATTAGTTGTTAGCATAATTAACTTTGAGCTATAGTAGACCAGCGTTATCCAACACAATCTTGAAGGTAAATAAAATTCTCATTACAATAGAGTCGATGTTTTTTTATTTTCTCAACAAAAACAGTTTCTTTTAGGCAACACAGATTAGCTCTAAAAAAATCGTTGTACATGCATTAATAAACCAAAAATATTGCGAGTAATATTTGTGAATTACTGTACTATATAGAATTGACAAACATCTAATTTTATGTGGAATAAGTCCAACATGGGATATAATGACATATTAATTATATTTGTATAAGAGTATATTTTCTTATTAAAAAACGTGCTCCTTTGAAAATCCTAATGTCTTGTTTATTAAAAATTTAAGGCTAACAATTAAACTAATATGGATCTTAATGATGTTTTCTTTTAAAAAATTGAATTGATATCTTGTCAATAGTGAGGGTTATTATGTAATGACTAAAAATAAAAAAAATATAAATATATGTTGATAATTGACATAAAAAACATATAAAGACTTAATGAGTGTTAATGAATTAAAGTAAAAAAGTAAAAGAATAATAAAAAAAATGGGAGAAAGTTCATTTATAGAAAAAAGGAAAAGGAGACATATACTAAAATGGAAGAAAGGTGATTTAAAGAGAAAAAAGAAAGGAAACATAACCAAAAATAGAAGAAAGTAAGACTATTATATACATTGATGAATTTTTTTTAAAAAAAGGGAAATGTTGGATTTTTATCTTGTCAAAGAAAATGGTACTAAGTAGTAAGTACCAACATAGTGGAAAAAAAAAGGAAAATAAAGTTGATGTTCTACGTAGAAAAAAGAAATAAAAGGAAATCTTATATAGAGGTATGATGAAGGTTAATAAATTAAAGTATAAAAAAACAAAAGGAAAAAATAAAGAAAAAAGGAAGAAAGTTTATTTAAAGAAAAATAAAAAAATAAAACATAGACAAAATTGGAAAAAAGTTCATTTATAGAAAAAAGGAAAAGGAGTCATATACAAAAATGGAAAAAAGAGAAAGGATACATAATCAAAAATAAAAGAAAGTGAGACTATTATATAATGAATTTTTTTTCCAAAAAAGGAAATATTGGATTTTTATCTTGTCAAAGAAAATGGTACTAAGAACTAACGTAGTGAAAAATAAAAAGTTGATGTTCTACATAGAAAAAAGAAAGAAAAGGAAATCTTATATAAAGGTATGATGAAGGTTAATAAATTAAAGTATAAAAAAAGAAAAGGACGAATAATTATTTAAGGAAAAAAAACGTAAACAAAAGTAAAAGGAAGTGAGACCTTCATATGTACTAAAACAAATATGATGTAAGCATGGTTCGTATCTTTAAAAAAACCAATAATATGAACCTAATTTTTCTAAAGATAAACCTAGTTTATTGTAATGGACATCACTAGACTAGTATAAGAAAAAAAAACAAATTACAATTCATCCCATTGACCAAGAGGTACTACTATTTTTAAACTCTCCAATCATAATGTTCGTGTTACTGTCACCACGATTGTGGGAGGGTGTCAGATTAGGAAAATGTATTAGTGAGATATGGTTTCCATATTGACTTTAGGATATATTATCATATTAGGAAAGTATTATTTTATAATTTATTTTCATAAGTGTTAGATTGATGTTAGGAAAGAGATATTATACAGAAAGAATTAAATTCGTAACTACTATAGGTATCTTATTGACACAATACAATATACATGTCTTGAAAAAGTTATGGTCATCTTCATTCGAAGGTATGAATGAACTTTCCCCGAAAATCTTATATACGGTCCAAAAAAGAGTATAATAATTGAGAGTTTTTGCTGTAAAAGTGTTGCCTTTTTCTTTGCACTGCCATATTCTAGCAGATGAAGTGTCCAAGATGCTTTATCTTTGTAGATTAAGCGTCCAAGATGCTCTATATCACTACTCCAAAATGCTATAATTCCCGGGCGTGCGCATATATCTCGGCACACCATCACAGCGACACAAGAGAGAGACAAACACGTCGGTTTAGTTGATGTTGGATGTTCTTCCTCTATATCTGATTCAATGGCGACTCATCTTCCTCTTCGTTTTCTTACTAACCTGTTTGTCTCTCCCTCTCTCGCGCAGGTCAAGCTATATTTTTTCTTGTTTTTCTCTCTTTTTTAATTTGATTTTGATTTTTCACTACTACAAAACGCGCGGTTTCTCGGCACTATTTACGCAATATCTCGGCGCATAAAAGTGCCGAGAAAATTTTGGCCGTCGAGAATCGCCGACACATAAAAGCGCCGAGAATCTTGGCGCTTTTAGTCGTCGAAAATCAACTCTCGACACCTAAAAGCACCGAGGATTTCGACGCTTTAAGTATCGCGGGCCACCTCTTGACACATAAAAGCACCGAGAATCACGGCACTTTTAAGCGATGAGAGTCGGCTCGTGACACATAAAAGCGCCGAGATTCTTTGTGTGTCGAGATACTTGTTTCTTGCTGGTTATGAAATTATGTAAGACTTTTTCAACACAAAAAGCATTAAGATCCACTTTTTTTCATCTTCATTCATCTCTTATATTGAGGAATATTATTTGCAAAGGAACATCAAATAATGAGTTAAAGGCAAAAAGATTAATAAAACAATCCTCTTTATCATATTAAGTACAAAAATAATACATTGGTCTAATTAAGAGTACATAAAAGTGAAAAAGAAGAATAAAACATACTTCTCATATAGTATTTATAAATTTAGATTTTGAGTTAAATTCACAAATTACAAGCCACTAAAACGCCATGCTTCTTGTATACTTTCCGTAATGCAGTACTTCTATGACTTCTCTTTGTCATTTTCTGCTTCAAACTAAGATAACTTGCATTCTTTGTTTTCTCAACTATTTTCCATATATGCTCCATAAGTTTGTGGCACCTTTATGTGCTCCATATGGTGACTAGTTGGGAGAAGCGTGCAATGCTATGATTTACATGCAGCACAAGAGTAGCATGGTGACCGACCTGCATCAATAAAGATGCTACCATTAAGCAAAGGAACCCCAATCAACAAACTTTTCTGATACTACAAAATGGAACATCTAATACAAACATAAGATTAGCCAAATCGATCGTATCCATAAAATTAGTTTAGAGTAGAACCTCTTTCTATTCTTTTCCTTTTTTCCAAATTCCGAAGCGAGCTTTCCCATGGTTAAAATTACGAATCAGATGATAATGTGATAGCTTGTGACACAACATATTATTATTAATAACTTACACATTAAAAAGCAGTAAATTGAAAATAGGCCACAAAATAATTTCTTAGAATTTCACACAAAGTTCAATGCATAATTTGTTCAACAAGTCTCAACAACAAAAATGTGAACCCTCCTTCAAAAGAGAAAACCAATTTAGGTAGCCACTCACCAGATTCATACAAATTAAACACACATGGGAAAGAGTTGCTGCATATTACTTGCAAGAATTCAACTCCTTGCACTGAATTTGTCACTTTAGAGGCAATCTGAGCTTAGATGCTGCAAGTTATCCTAAAACTAAAGCAAATAATTAAAATCCTTACAACATTTCAGCCACAAGAAACTTAAAAAAGAAAAATTACACACCCCCATCATTTAGCACCCTGTGACTTCCAAATCACACTTATTGAGATTACCTAAACTTGCAATGTTCCTATATCTTAGTAGTCGGCTAGCTAAATTAGTGAAATCAATAGTTTCCATCATTTCAAATGATGACCCACAGTGCAAAACATCAGCACAAAAAGAAGCATTTATGGCATATTTAAATTTCAACTTGTCTTAACAGCAAAAGTCGGGTCCTAAATTTGCACAAACAAAGTTCTTCACTCACTAATACTAGTATATTCCGCAAATGCATATAAGTCATGGACACTCTTTTTAAAGTAGAAATAGATTTTCAGTAACACAGACACTAAAGATTCAAGTAACTAACTCAAGATATGCAAGTTTCATTTCACCTTGGAAATAATCATATGCTGAAATCTTATCTTATTTTAGAAAGTCAACAATTAATAGTTTTCATTACCACTGTGATCAAGCTCTTAAAAGTGTTAACTATGCATATTCCCATTTCCCAATCTCGGTTATCAGTTATAGGGGGCAGCAAGCAAAATCTTAAATTGTTAAATCAACAAATCTATACAAGAGATGGAGGTAAATACTTGAAAAGGCGCATACAAAAGCACAGTTTTACAAACCCTAAAGATATAGCAATATCTGAACGAGCAAGAAATTCCCAAAAAACTCATATACCCTGAGATATAGAAAAACAAATGAACATAAATATCATATTGTATAGTTTTTTAGACTTACGCTCAATGTTCTCATCATTTCAAAACTCACACCAGAACAATTTTAAGAGACAAAAGACCAGAACAGATATCAAACATCTATACCTCAAAGTTAACTGGAACAAGCAACATCTACCTCCTTTACATTCACTGAGACAGAGCAGTTTAATGATGACAGATGATACACTGGGATATGGATGGAATATAAACTTTTTTGCAACAGCCCACACAATTGAGATTTTGAAGTAAGCTAAGAGACAGGCTCATTGCACTTACCAAACAGAAGGCAGGAAGCCTGATAGCTCAATAATGTCGTAAATCCCCAATCAAGAAGATGCACATATTTGCAACCATTCAGACTCACATTGATCAGATGTGTATAGTAGGCTAGCAGTTCAGGAGAGATCAAACTCCACCATTAGTTAATTGTAGAAATTCATTACTTAAAAATACCAAAAACATAGTTCCTAAATGCATAAAACTAGTCCAATAATATGTATGTCCATAGCAAAGAACAAGGGATTACATACTTGAATCACTTCTTTAAGAGAGGGCTAGGAGTGAGAAGCTCACCGTGAATGCCTCCCAAGAAGACGAGCACTGGTTGGGTTCCGAAGAGCAATACCTCAACAACAACCTTAATAATGGGTGGTGCATGTGGCATAGCTCCCTCAACTCTACAAATAGAAGCAATGACATGCTTGTAAAGCATGAAATGGGCTACAAGTCCTATCAACTTGTAGTGGACATTGGAATGAATTGCAACAATTTCGAAGACTTTCTCATGGTGTACACGCACATATGTCTCGAAAGATTATCAAATAGCTACCCCAATATACTGCAACTTATTCCCTCTTTTCCACTAATCTTACTTATTTTAAATTCATAGTTTTTAATTAATTTGTTGAGCAAATGTCAAAAGATTTATTGTTCATTTGTCTCAAGTTCAAAAATTCACAAATTAGAATTCATTTATTACACATTCAGAAATCCCTATCCCCCTAAAGAAATTTACCAATCTCTAAATTTAGAACATCACACAAAGATCAAAAAGCCAAGAAAAAACGAACCTTCACCTTCTGCATAGCAAATCACGGCTCCAACTGCTTACGACTGCACTTCGCTTGCTTGTTAACTCGCTACTCACACGGTCACACCTGCTGCCTGCAATAAAGGAAATTATAAGTAATATAAGACTGAACTGCCAGCAACTTCAGGGCTAAACTCAACATCATCACAACCCAAACTCCTAGCATAACTCACCATATTATAAGCAATCTCAATCATCACCTCCCTCGTCTTATTCACCTCATGTTCCATATGAATCCCCCTCTCTACGATAAACATAAGAATCAGAGGAAGAACCTATTTCCAATATCACAAGTTTTCATTGCATTAAACATAATGAAATCATGATCCGCCAATTAGGAAGCAAAATTCAGTAAGTAATTAGGTTATTTTCAACAATAACTGTAACAGTCTGCAATAATATTCCTGCATTAGAATTTGATCCAAAAAATTATGAATCGGACAAATCGGACAACATATCTCATGTTCAATCACAACATTCTCATGGCACTTCACATCAATTTCTTCAAAAAAGAAGTTAACAGAGAGAGGAGAGAGAAACCTTGCCGTCGAGTTTTCGTTTACGCCAGATATTTGCCGCCGTGCCGGTTCAACCCCTTTCAAAAAGAAGTTACGACACAAATTAGAACATGACAAATATTCCATAATTCATAAATTCAGCAATTAAAATCACAAAAAAAAATACAAAAACACAAATTGGCAACAATAGAAGTCACAATATTGAAATATAATACTGTATTCACAAGTGACGAAATCGATGAGCAGCTCTATTCATACTTACCACGACTAGAAAGTGATTCCTTATGGTTGTAAAATCGGAGAAATCCACGAAATTAATGGGCGAGGTGAAGACGATAATGAGGAGGAAGAGAATGCATCTCCGGGGCTATGAAGTTATTCTGGGAAGAAACAAAGACAGAGAGAGTGTTGTTGAGGAGGAGAAAGGGGGGGGTGAGAAGTTAGGGCGGAAAAAGGGGGAGAGAGTGAGTGGGGACGAAGAGACCGCTTCTATTTTTCCCCAAAAATTTAAAATCCCGCCTACTGTTGACTCACGTGTGAGGCAACACCATTTTTCTCAGCGCTTTTCATCGCCAAGAAGAAAATTGAGCGCTATTTAGCGTCGAGAAAACACGGAAAAGGGTAAACCAAGCCAACGCTAGCTTGATGTGCCGAGACAACTGCGCCAAGAATTAAGGCGTTTTGTAGTAGATTTGTGTGTTTTAGATACTGGTCTTTAATTTTGTATGTTCTGCTGTATTAGTTTTAATTTGGTTAGATTTGTGTTAGATTATTTGCATTCTTAGATTTTAATGGAATATGTGAATGAATGTAAGTTGTTAAAGTTGCTAATCTTTTCATGTCATGCTAGAGTATGAGTTTTGTATGTTGCGTTAACGTGGAATTTGCATTGTTTATTTCTCGAGCTCATGTCGCGTTGGATTCTATTAAGTACTTTAGGGGATATGAAATTTGTTGAATTGGTTATAGTTTAGTGCTTCTAGATTTTTATGTGTACTCGTCATTGAAAAGTATGTAAGAATTGGATTTCTTCGACAATTTTACTTTTCAGAGGTTAGATTTCTTGGAGAGTTGGATGCTCCTTGAGAGGCTTTGAGAGATTTTGATGTTTTTATCCAAGGTTTGTATTACGAAATGCTAATGATTGGCTTGTCTACTTAATTATGTTTGAGAGGTACTTAATTATGATTTGGATGTTTTTATCCAAGGTTTGTATTACAAAATGCTAATGATTGGCTTGTCTACTTAATTATGTTTGAGAGGTAGTTAATTATGATTTTGATATTTTTATCCAAGGTTTTTATTACAGGATACTTTGCGTTCTCTGCATTTGAGAGGTCCTTCGGTTGTTTAAAGTGAAAATTTTACTCATTTTGTTGAGTTTGGATAGGAGGAGGCTATGCCAATGTTGAGTTCGTTGAGGAGGGATTGGATATGATGCACTAGAATGTTTTATGCACTTATTGTTGTCCTCTTTCTTTTGTTTATATTCTTATGTTAAAGTGCTGGATCAATTGTTTGATATGTTGTTATGAAAAAGAGAGCATCTTACTTAATGCAAGTGTTATTGGTAAAGCCAAAGTTTTCTTTTGGAATGAATGTTAAATTGCACGACCTACTCCTCTAAATATTTGCTAAAGTCAAGAATTGGCAGCTTAATAGATGTCATGCGTCATACAGAACTACAGAAGTGATTACCTAGTTTAATGTATGGTCCTTCACTTTCAAATGGCTGCTTGTAATTGTAACATAAAATTTCATGTTCCTTTTCACCATTGTCACTTTATTTGACTTTGATTTTGATTATGTGTGTTTCAAATATGGATCTTTGATTTGTATGTTCTATTGTATTAGATTTAATTCGATAGATGTGTTTTAAGTTATTTGGATTATGAAAATTTAAGAAAGTATGCAAATGAATGTAAGTTGTTAAACATGTTATTGTGTTCATGTAGACCCTAGTTGGGATCAATCATGCACAAAGAAACTTCTTGATAACAGTTTGTTAAATATTTAGCCAACTCATGAATTTAACTTAAATTAATCAATTAATTATTTTTTATTTTCATGCCTACTTACGTGCTTGTATAAATAGGATGTCGAAAATCAGATATAATAGTAACGTGCCATTAACAATCTCACTATTGATATTAACTTAATTCATATTCAGATTATACCTTTGTTATATTGATATTATATAGAAACTAATTTTATTCTTGAACTGTTTTGATTTATGTGAGGTGAGTTCAAAGGAATTTTGTGAACAATTATCAACAGTGGGCTTGAAGTTTAAACGGGTCAATTTACAAAGAAACCACAAAAACCTAATAGGTATGTTTTTTATTTATCATAGTCTTATAATCATATTAGTTCACATTTGTGTAATAGAACCATTTTTTCTAGTTAGTTACAAAATTTGTCATAATATACGATTAAGTAAGTAACACGCTTCATTACATTCATATAGGAAAAGTTGTAAGATAAATCAAAAAACAAGCTTTCAATGACTTTGTTGTTTTATATACCTATCTAATATGGGTAGGTCTTAATTAAATACATGGGATTGTAACTATTGTACTAAATACGATATTACATAATTTTACTACAGATTTTATGTAATAAGCGTGGTCTAACTAAGGAATTTGTAACCCAAAATGAAGCGTCATGTCAAAGAAAGTTCTTATTATTATAAAGGTGTGAAGATATAACATTTTATAAATGCACTTATCTTACATGATGCGCATGGGCCGTCTAGGCAATTGGTGAACCTAGTTGGGGTACTATGACAAATTCAATTACCGTTTTGTTTTATTTCATTTATCTTACGTGCTCTACGTGTGCCTTTTGAGAAGGTTATGACCCTAGATGGAGCGAAATCATAAAACAACTATTTCTTTATTTTTATTACATTTATCTTACATGCTATGCGTGGGCCGTCTAGGGAAGTGAAGACCCTAGATGGGGTGTCATCTCAGAACAAATACGTATTACTCCCTCCATTTTTCTTAATATGCACATTTTTCTATTTTGGAGTGTTTTTTTTAATTGTTACTGTTTTACGCAAACTTGTTGTAAACGGTGTTTGTCCAGATGATGGACATGTGTAGGTTTTATAAGATTGGGAGACTTGTGCAGAGACGTAGCTTCGTTTCCGAACCTGCAAAAAGGGGTAAACCAAACCGGAGGTTTGGGTTTGATTCCCTCTCCGATGCTTAAGTCAGTATACTATAGATAAAATCTGAGTATGAATTTTGATAGAGTAAGTTTAAGAGAGTAGTTGTGTGTCTTTTACCTGATTATGAGGAGCTATTTATAGTATCTATGTATAGAAAGGAGCACCCTAAAATAGAGGGATGTGATTGGTTGGGGAATGAGAGGATGACACTTGTCATAGTGTCATTGCCTTGAGCTCTTTATCCAATCACTTTCTTCCTTTTATGGGGATTTGGGCTGATTATTCCTTCCTTTAGGGAATAATTGGGCCTCTTTATTCTGAATTGGTGAGGTCACCAGCCATCCTTTTATATGCCGCCAAGTGTCATATGGCAGAGGAGCCACGTGTCACCAATCTATTGGGCCACGTGGCAGTCTTTGACTGGACCACGTGTCCTCATTTGCCCCTAAAAGGGGTTTAGTCTGGGTCTTATCTGATTAAAGCCCTTTTACTGATGAGAGTAACCGCAGATATTCTTTGCACTGTTTAGGAGTTTAACTGACTTTTCCTCCAATTAGAAGAATGTGAAGTGACGTGTGCACCATGCGGTGCTGACACGTGAAAGTAACTGTTGAGGGAGAGGAGAGATTTTTACCTCTCTATAAAGACCCCACCCCCATTTCATTTTTTCACTTTCACTTTGCAAATTTTTCTAGAGAGAGATTTTTCTAGAGAGAGAAACTCTAAGTGATGGAGTATTTTCGTCTTTTATTTGTCAGAGGAGGTTGACTTTGGGGAATTTTTACTTTGACCCTTGCTGAGACAGGCGTGACTTGTAGAGAAAGTGAAGAGTCCGTCCAGATCTTTAGTCAGGTATCTCCCCTTTCTCCTTTTACTTTTCTTCTTTCATTCTTTGATTCTTTTTCTTTTTTGAAATAAAATGGTGTCATTTACCTCTTCCAATAATCCCGGCCAACCCATGAAGCATGCTAACCCTAGGGCGGATTCTTTTTCATCCTCCGCCATTTCTAGAGTTGGGCGCATCTCGGCCAACCCATAAGAACGTTCGACCCGTTTCGGACGACCCAGTCTCTGCCTTTGCAGGGTAATCTGGCGCGCGTCAAGCAAACAACGCATCTAAGACGTTCACTAATTCTCCCCTCATCCAATTCTGAAATGGAAGAGTCAACAGGGAGAGGTCATGAAAGACAGGAGAGTGATAGAGTGGAAGAGATCCAGCCTTTGGAGGTTAGCCCTCTCGACGAATATGACTTTGAGGCTTCGGATGAACAAGATGAAGTCGGACCATATGGAAGGGTCCCAGATGGAGAGGAAGATGAGGACGAAGAAGAAGGGTCAGATCCTTCCACAACTTCTGCTGAACTTAGAAAACGTCTGGGTCCTCTTTCTGACCCGGCATATGTATGTGTGGATATAGAGTGGCTGGAGAAATTTGGGTCAAATGCCAGTCGTCTAAATAAAGAGATGCCCATGGTTGGCTTCCAATTCGTCCTACCTAAAAAGAAGGACACAATTTTCCATACAGCACCCAACCAGTTCGCTGTGTATAGACTGGCCTTAGATGCCGGACTTAGGTTTCCTTTCCATCCCTTGATCCATGAAGTGCTTAGACACTATAGTATAGGACATAACCAACTGGCCCCCAATGCATGGCTCAATATTTTAACTTTTTATTGCAACATGTGAGCTGTACGGGCTAGTCCTGTCACTTAATGCCTTCACCCATATACATTATGTCTGTCAAGTTCAAAAGGCTACGGAAGGAACCTGGTTCAGTGTCTGTAATAGAGCCGGGTATATCACCGTGTTTGGAAAACCAACAAAGATGCATAATTGGAAATCGGAATTTTTGTTCGTCGAAGCTCCTGACGCAGAGACGGCCGAGCCTTATAGGTTTTACAACCGGGCGGTAACCAATGTTGAACGGGGTGCCCCAATACTAGAGTTAGAGAACAAATATGATGACGCCGTGGTAGCTCATTTCACGGCCATGGAGTCTATTAACCCTAGGCATGGGGAAGCCGGGCGCCCAAAGCCGAAGAAAATAGTTTTGAAGGGACCAAGTGTTTGGATTCCCATCAAAGATATGTTCTTCAATGAGCAATTTTTGATTGCCGCTGGACTGAAGGACGGCGAAGATCCAGGTATTGTCCTGGTCTTGCCCCAACTGCCTATTATAATGTTTCCATTTTGTACTTAACCAAATATTTCTTTATGTAGAACCGGCAAGAAGAACTATCCCCGCGGCTTGGAAAGGAGAAGTAGACATGATTAAATTTGGCGAGGACCTGTGGACGGAGCATTCAAAGGCTCCTCATAAGAAAAGAGAGGAAACTCTGGTAAAAAAATTTTTTTTTTTGCACGGACCACTTTCTAAATTATCTTCATCAATCGTAAAACCAAGGCCTCTTTGCGAAGGATGACGTCTGCACTTAGACAGACTGCTTTGTAATAATCCTTGGGTTGATGTTCGTCTGAACCTTTGTTCCCTTCTTGACCGAAGGTGGGTCCGTGAAGGAAAACGTCAGGCTAGACGATTTTCTTCGCCGGACAACCTTTGATCCACTTTTGATCTTCGTCCTTCAGAAGTTTCTGACCGAAGGTAGTTTCGTGAAGGAAAACGTCTGAGTTTAGACGACTTCCTTCACTGAACAACCTTTGGTTTGTGTTTGTCTTCGTCCTTGACACGTTCTTGGCCGAAGACGGTTTCTTGAAGGAAAACGTCTTATTACTGACGATTTCCTTCATTGAACGAACTTTGGTGACTATAGGTGTCCTTTCTGGACGAATAGTTGTTCTGGTCGTTTTCCTTCTTGGTTCCATCTTCGGTTTTGAATATTAATGTGACTTGTTTAATTGTGCAGAAAAATTCGCCAACGGCCAGGGCAACTATTGCCAAGCCGACTTCGTCGAGGAAGCGGCCTGCAGCTTCAGGGGAACCAGCTTCATCCACCAAAAAATCAAAAGCAAAGTCCTTTGTTCCGGCAAAGAGGGGACAGGCGAGTTCGTCTGTGCGTAGGGCACCTATCCCTTCCGACGAGAAAGGGAGAAAGGCTACTGATCCGGTGGTCCTTTCGCCACCGGCCGTCACTCTGGGAGCTGGAGCGTCATCCAACCCCATTGATGTGGAAAACTGTTGGACGCGGCTGGTTGAATTATGAATTGGCAAATCCGGACGCGGTTAACCCTGAAGCTTCGGCCTACTCAGGGTCAGTATCTCGGCTTGTGGGGCAAATGCCTCATCAATTCAGGACCAAGTCCGCATCGTCGGGTAAGTTATACTATTCCAACATTGTCAGCACGCTTCGGGTTTGTGGACGATCGATGAGTCCGTCCAACAAGCTTGCAGTGGTCATCCCTATACGCCGAACTGATGCTTCATCTTTTTCAGATAAGGGAAAAGCTCCAGCCGTGAGTAAGTCGGCTTGAGCCCGACGAGGCTGTCCCCTCATTTGCTAAGTACTCCTCGGTTGAGAGGAAGAAAATAAAGAAGGATTTCTATGACGCCTTCCCTCATGAGTACGTCGACAGTCTGAGGGGGGCCACGGCTGGACATGTGGGCTACTTGTCTCAACTCTTGGCCGAGGTACTGCCCTTAGCTTCTTCCCTGCTGTTTTGTTAAACTTCTTACAACCTATCTTATTAACTTGGTAAATTTCACTTCTTTTCAGGCGTTTTCCCGGAGCATGGCCTTGGAAGGGTATGTAAGCGGCCTTCGTAAGGAGAACGTTTCCTGTGTTCAAAAGGTGACTAAGGCCGGAGACCAGGCCATAGTCATTGTCAAGGAGAGTAACATCTATCACAGGCAGAGTCTGGAGGCCTTGGAGAAGCGGTCGGCGGAATTTGAGTCAGCCAACAAGCTGGACTTACAAAAGATCGCTGCTCTGCTGAAGGAGAAGGAAGAGTGGCTCCTGGGTCGAGATGTTCTCATGGACGACCTGAAGAGGGAGAAGGAGACTGCTGCTGCTACCTCGGCTGAGCTTGAGGCTAAAATTTATGAACTCACAGCAGAAGTGGGTAAGTTGAAGAATCAAGCTCAGTTGGACTTCCAGGACGCCCTCCAAGCCTTCTCTGAGTCTTTGGAAACGGCCAAAGGATGGGGAATCAAAGCCATGGAAATGATGGCGGAACCTGACCAAGTGAGCCATTTTCAACACCGGCTTGTATTCTAGGAGGAGTGTCACAAGGCCAAAAAGCGTGGCGATGATCCCCCTGTCTTCGAGGAAACAGACGAGGACGAGGAGTTGGGGGACGAAGAAGTGTAGGAGGACACTGCCATGGAGGAGGATGTATCTATTCCTCCTCCCAACGTCTAAAACAACTGTCCTCTTGCTTCCTTCTTTTCTCATTTGGGCTACTCATTTGAGTGAGGAAGTCAGGGGGCGGTTCTATAAGAACTGGTGCAAGTCTAAGAAAACCTGCACCAAGTACTCAGCAAAGAGGGAAGGAAAGATATTCAGGCTCAGCTTGACAAGTTGAAGAAGTATGCAACTGTTATCAAGTCTTGGCCCACAACCAGATCAGGACACCTCTCTTGCTGTAATTTTGACTAAGTATTTTGTTTGTACTTCATGGATATTTTGCTGAAATTCTAAATTTGTAATCACATTAGGAAGTTTCTTTTGTCGTTTGGTTTTGTTGTAGTAACATGGAAACTTTGTGGTACTTGTACTTTTGTAATCTTTGGCATCGTCCACTTGAATGCGTAGCCCAAATGCGAATCCTTCTTTAAATTGACTTGGCCGATGTTTGTCTTAAAGATCGTTCCATGGGATTGCATGTTTCTTTCTTGCCTATCTTGAATCACTCTTCTTGACGAAAATGTTCTAAACAAGTATGCAAAATTCCACAAAATTTTTCTAAGTGTATTCCTTCTTCGTCTAATAAAGGGATCAAGGATCAACTCAGGGCGATCTTGATCATATACTTCAGACGGGAAACATACTATATGGACGCGGATCATCAAGCATGTCATTTTTTGTCATGTAAATAATTCACTCGTCTAAAGGAACTGTTAACCGTTCTTAACTCATCTTTAGCCAAACCCATTAAGACGATAAACTTTGTTCTGACGCGGAACTTCAACATAAAAATCTTGTCTAGTTGTCAACATACTCGCCCAGTAGGAGCCAATGACCAGCATAACTCGTCCTAGGTCACGTAAATTAGATGAATAACAATTGTTCCGACAAGGAAACTCCAACATTCAATTTTTCTAAGTTATCAAAGTATTCGTCCAGTCAAGAAGTAAAAATCCACGTCTTGGCTTGACAAATGTCTGAACCACCATTGCCCCATGAGGGAACACGGCCAAAATAATGGTTTAGACGGATCTCTTATCCACCCCTTTTAGAAATGATACTCGTCCTGCCTTTTCTTGGCTAATTATAAACGATCGTTGCCCCACGAAGGAAGGCGGCCAGAATATAAACCTCTAGGACGAGTACGAAAACCATTTCATAAATATGTTCTGACGGCTTCCTTAAAGAATTGCTCTTTTGACGTTTTCCTTCTTGAACTAACAATTGGTTTAAATACCAAGTGACTTTTTAAAGGACGACGTCTAAGGGCTATTATTTGGACGTTTCCCATCGTTTCCTAACTATTGGTTAAATACCAAGTGAGTTTCAAAGGAAGACGTTCAAGGATTAATCTTTAGACGTTTTCCTTTTTGAACTCACTATTGGTTTAGTATCAATGTAAGGTTGAAGGCGTCCAATAATTATTCTATCTTTGCTGGATGTGGTACTGTATGCCCCCATTCTTAGGATGACTCTTGGTCTATTCTTAGACGAAGGCATCGTATGAAGGTGAGTGTAGTCCATCCCGCTTGTAAGTAATGAGACCTTCTTTACTAAGACGTCTCATTTTGGCCGGTTTCCTTTGGGAAATAATACCTTTGTTTATTATTAGATATTATGATGGGAATTTCCTTTACTAAGGAAAGACGTCTCTCTAGCCGGCTTCCTTTAGGAAGCAGTGTTCGTCTATTTTCACAGTTTTTGTGAACTTGGTTTTTAGACGATTTACTAATTGCTTCTTGTTAAAGTAAGAACCTTTAATCAAGGAGTATTTATCCATCAGTTATGCGTTACTGAGTTGATTTTTGCAGACGTCTTCCTTTAGGAAGTAACATCTGTCTTTCACAATGGTCTTTTGTGGTTTATTATCTAGTAACCATCTTTTGTCCAGCCATAGTAAAATGCCCCAAGATGGCTTTGGATAATAATATGCCCCTCGCCGAATATGTGGTAGGACGAGTTATTGACCAACAGTTAACCCATATATAATCTAACAACTCAAACTATAGACCAGAATTTAGAATGTATTGATATGAAGTTTGCTTAGCCTAAGCTAATGTACATGGAATACATTTCTAAATGATTTTTCTGTGTCGTAGCACTTCGTTTGCAAAATGTAAAAAACTACAAACTGGTTTAAACATAGTATTTTTTCAGATTATCGGAATTCCAGGTTCGTGGTATGGGGCGCCATCTAGATCTTGTAGCTTAAATGTGCCGCTGCGAACCTCTTCGACCACCAAATAAGGACCTTCCCAGTTCGGGGTTAACTTGCCCTGTTCCTTTGCTCGTCCTACATCCTCCATCTTTCGAAGAACCAGATCCCCTATTTTGAGAGGTCGTCTGGTGACCCGTTTGTTGAACTCCCTAGCCATGCGTAATTTGTACAATTCCATCCTCAAAAGAGCATTACCTCGAACTTCTGGCAACTTGTCCAATGCCAGACGCATTGACGCCCAGTTGGTCTCTTCTGAATATAACATGACGCGGAGGGTGGGTTCTTCAATTTCAATGGGTAGGACAGCCTCTGTTCCATAGACTAGCATGAAGGGCGTTTCCCCTGTTGAATTCTTGGCTGTAGTTCTGATGGACCAAAGGACCAGCTAGAGCTCTTCCACCCAAAAGCCCTTGGCATTTTCTAACTTCGTCTTTATGCCTTCTGATATGATCTTATTGAAGCTTCTACCTGGCCGTTTGCTTGTGGCTGTGCGACAGAAGCAAAGTGGGATTTAATCTCTCTCTCTGAGAGCCAGTCCTTCAGTTTAGGAGTCTCAAACTGTGGTCCATTGTCGAACACAATCGACTGGGGTATCCCAAATCGCGTTATGATGTTCTTCCAGATGAACCTTTTTACGTCATTCGTCTTTATACTCCTAACTGCTTCAGCTTCCACCCACTTCGAAAAGTAGTCCACAGCCACAATAACAAATTTTTTCTGGCCGGTCGCCATGGGAAAAGGACCTAGAATGTCCATTCCCCATTTAGAGAACGGCAAAGGAGTCAGGATCGGTGTTAGAAAATTTGACGGTCGTTTAAAGAGGTGGCCATGCTTCTAGCAGCTATCGCATTTTTTTGCATACTACATGGCATCAGCATTCAACGTTGGCCAGAAATAGCCAGTTCTGCGTGCCTTTTCAGCCAATGCTTGGCCGCCAATGTGTGAGGCACAAGTACCCTCATGCAAGTCCTTCAGTACTTCCAGGGCATCTTCCCTGGTGATACATTTCAACAACGGACGGTCATATGATGTCTTGTACAATGTCTCATCCCAAACTTCGAACCATTTATCACGAGCCTTAACATATTTTGTTTCTGCCGAGTCTTCTGGTAGTTGGCCGGTCTTTTTGTAGTGAAGAATAGGCTCCATCCAGTTGTTCCCTCGGCTCAAAAACATCACCTCTTCCTGATCAATACTCTTTTTTTCTTATACCTCCCAGAAAACAGTTCTTGGGGTGTCGCCTAAAACAGAACTTGCTAGTTTAGATAAAGCATCAGCCTGATGGTTCTCAGACCTAGGTACTTGTACCAAGGTGAATCCATTTAATTGCTTGATTTCTTCTTTTATCAGCTGGACATACTTAGCCATGGAGGCCTCTTTGCATTCATACTCCCCATTAACCTGGCTGACTACCAGAAAAGAATCTGACTTTGCCTCCAACTCTCTAGCTCCCGCTGCTCAGGATACGCGGATTCCGTCCAGTAGGGCTTCACATTCAGCTTCGTTATTGGACGCCGGAAATTTAAAACGTACAGCATATTCATACTTGTCTCCTTCAGGGGACGGAAAAACAAGGCCTGCCCCACTTCCCTGAGTGATAGAAGAACCATCTACCATTAGCTTTCAACACTGACTGCCCTCAGAACGGTCTTTTACCGGATCCAGCACTGGTCGAGTTAGTTCAGCAATGAAGTCTGCCAAGGCTTGCCCCTTAATCGCTTTCCTTGGCTCAAAAGTAATGTCGAACATCTTCAGTTCATTCGCCCATTTGAGCATCCTTACAGCCGCCTCTAGCTTCTGTAAGACTTGCTTTAGCGGCTGATCAGTATAAACAACTATACTATGAGCCAGGAAATAGGGCCTTAGCTTCCGGCTAACTACTACCAAGGCCAGACCGAACTTCTCCACAACAGTGTATCTTCTCTCTGCATCCTTGAGTACTTGACTCACAAAGTATATAGGGGTTTGTATAGCATCTCTCTCAGCTAACAGTACTGCACTGACTGCTTCAGGAGAAACAGTCAGGTAAACATACAACTTCTCCCCGACCACCGGACTTATCAGACGGGGGAGCTGCTGTAAATGCTTCTTGATTTCAAGAAAGGCTTCATCTGCTTCAGGAGTCCACTAAAACTTTGTTGTCTTCTTTATCGTTGCAAAAAAATGATGACACTTGTCACCCGACTTGGACAAAAATCGTCCCACAGCCGCTAAACAGCTAGTCAGTCGCTGTACTTCCTTAACCTTTGTTGGGGGCTTCATGTCGAGAATCGCTTGGATATTTTCAGGTTTTGCTTCTATCCCTCGCTGATCTACTGGAAACCCAAGGAACTTGCCAGACGAAACCCCAAAAACGCACTTCTTTGAATTGAGTCTTAATTTATACTTGCGCAATGTTTCAAAAGTTTCGCGCAGGTCTTTGACATGATCTTTTTCTTCTTGGCTTTTAACGATCATGTCGTCAATGTATGCTTCCAAATTACGTCCCAACTGAGGTGAAAAGATCTCATTGATAAGCCTCTGAAAGGTTGCTGGGGCATTTCTCAAACCAAAAGGCATCATTAGCCAGCCATACAACCCTTTTTCTGTTATGAATGAAGTCTTATCCTGGTCCTCCGGCAGCATGGGGATATGATGGAACCTGAATAAGCATCCATAAAGCTCAGCAACGCATATCCAGACGTCTAGTCCACCAGATGGTCCAGCTTGGGCAAAGGAAAACTATCTTAGGGGCAGGCCTGGTTCAGGTCCGTATAGTCGACACACATCCTTCAAGTTCCATTAGGCTTGGGGACCATTACCACATTTGCCACCCAATCAGGATAGTGGGTTTCTTTGATGAAACCGGCCTCAAGCAGTTTTTTCACCTCGTCATCTACAGCTTGATTCCTGACAGGTCGCAAATGCCTTTTCTTCTGCCTGATTGGTTTTCTGGCTAGATCAACATTTAGCCGATGAACGTCCACATCGGGGTCAATTCCCGGCATCTCTTCTGTCCCATAGGCAAAGATATCCTGATATTCCTTCAACAGTGTGACGATAGCTCCTTGTAACTCGGCCGTTAAACCTACTCCAATCTGCAAAGTCCTCTCTGGACGAGCATTGTCTAAACAGATGCTTAAAGGAGCTTCTGCAGGCTTCGGACGATCAAGAGTCAAGCTTGCTATCGCCATCACCTCGGCTGAAGATCTAGGTTCCTCTTTCACCTGGGTGAACTTCCTCTTCTTACTGGGCAAATCTCTTGCCGTTTTCCTTTCGGAAGTAACATATAGTTCACTTCTTTCTCCAGCCGGCTTCCTTACGGAAGCAGCGTTGGTTTGAAATTTTTCCTCCTTCATTCTGGTCGTTCCTACTCTCTCTGCCCCAGCCTCTTTGGGCTCGTCTACATCCATGGGCTCAACTTCACTCAACTTCCATGACGAAGGCTTTAAGGTTGTAAGATAACATTCCCTAGCAGCCCGCTGGTCTTTGTAGATTGTGCTGACCTGGCCATCGTCACACTCGAACTTCATCAACATAAGATGAGTGACGACGACCGCCTTAATGTTATTGAGAGTAGGACGACCCATAATTACATTGTATGCTGTCAGATCCTTGACAACCAAAAACTTTATGAACATAGTTCTACTCCTTTCCTTCTCTCTGACTCGGAATAGTTCTACTCCTTTACTTCTCTCCGACTGGGACGGGCAACGACACCGTCCCGACCGGATGTATGATTCCACCTCCAAATCCTATAATCGGGTGATGGACTGGAAGAAGATCTTTTTCATCAAACTTCAGTCTTGACAAACAATCAGCGCTAATAATGTCAGTCGAGCTGCCAGTGTCGATAAGGATCCTTCGTACTCTTAGATTGGCTATCTTCATTTCTACGACCAGGGGATCATCATGAGGGGTTCTAATCTGACCACTATCTCCCTCACTCACCGTCACCAAGGGGAATGGGTCCATCTTGGTTTATCCTGTTAGCAACACTTGGCCGAGCTCCCTAACATAATTTTTGTGCCCTCTCAAAGTTGGTCCTCCGGCTGCAAATCTGCCGGATATCACCAAAACTGCGTCTTCATCAGTACTAGCACTTTCTTTCTTCTTACTCTGCCGAAAATCCTTCTTCTGAAAACGACCTTCACGAGACACATACTGGTTCATCTTTCCCTGCTTTGCAAGGTGCTCCAAAGCTCTCTTCAAGTGCTTACATTCATTGGTTTCATGCCCACAATCTTTGTGGAAGTGACAATACTTGCTTCTGTCCCAATTCTTGTAAGGTGTCTTCATCTCGGTTGGGGCATTAAGTTCATGCTGATCCTTGATTTCCATAAGGATGGAGTACTGGTCCTTATTAAACTCAATGGGCTCAGCCGATACAACCCTTTCTTTTCTTTTCTCTCTTCTTGACGGGGTTGTGCTTGAAGATACTACCCAGGTCTCAGCCTTCTTTGGATTGTTCTTAGGTTTTTTAACAGGCTCCTTGCGCTTCTTGGACTCTGAGTGTTTAGCTTCAGCACACACCTCTGTCGCATGTATGAAAGCTTCGGCTTCCCTTAAAGCTTCGGCCAAAGTGCTTACTTTCTTCTTGACTAAGTCAAACATAAAGCTTCCTGGACGAAGTCCTCGAATGAATGCATCAAATGCTACACCAGCATTCAAGTCGTGGATCTGGAGGGCTTCAAGATTAAACCTCTTCACAAAAATTCTCAAAGACTCTTTTGGGGCTTGGACGATCTTCCCCAAATGAATACTAGTCTTATGTTCTTGCCTGTTGGCTACAAAGTGACTAGTAAATGAGTAACTCAACTCAGTGAAATTGTTGATGGAATTTGCTGGTAAATTGTTAAACCACTTCTGAGCGACCCCTTTCAAGGTAGCTGGGAAGTTCTTACACCATGTAGCATCGTCCACTGCTTCGACGTACATTTGATGTTTGTATGCAGAAAGATGATCATCTGGATCAGTAGTGCCGTCAAACGGATCAATGGTTGGTAGCTTAACCTTAGCACAGGGAGGGGTTTGCATTATTCTGGTTGAGAAAGGCGTCGGCCAATCTGTGCGTAGCTCCCTATAGCGTGCATCAACTGGAACTGTATCTCTCCGACATTCCCTGAGGACTGGATTTGGCAAATTGACCTCATGGGACCCTCGCCTATAAACATTCTGCTGAGAAGTCCTCCGGTAAACATTGGGCTGAACAACCGTTCGGTCCTGACGAGGCTCATAGATAGACGGAGTCCTTCCTTGCTCCATAGTGTGACTCCGAATCCTCAGGCTGGGGTCCTGCAAGTATGGCGTTGATCCAGCAGCCGACCTTTGTTGGGCCGCTACCCTCTTTTTACTTGCAAGTATTCCCTAGCGTCAGTCTCCATTCGACGACCGTCCACTGGTCGGTTCACCAGGTTGGTAACCACTAGTTCCAGTCTAGACAACGTGGTTGCTCACTACAAGCAGGATGCCTTCCCCTAGACGTCCTTCGAGCTTCCTCTGGTCGTCTAGCTCCGCTTGGTCCAGCTACATTCTACTGGGAGTCTCCTCTTCTAGGTGTAGGCCTAGACTCTGGCTGAGTGCCTATCCTGAAAAATAGCATATTGTTTTTAATCTTTTCTTGGACGACTTGGGCCATTTTAGCTTGGAAGTCGTTTGGAGCATTTTCCAAATGAGCCACAGTGACTGGAAGAGCAGAATTTGGCTCTAATACTGCCCCGATTGGATCATTCTTACGAGGACCGTCTCGTCCTCGGGGTGGACGTTCATCATCAACTGTGTCATTGACCTGAACATAAGGACTCATCCTTTGTCCTTGGTTGGACGAATTGCAATCTGTCATCTCTGCGCCTCCCACAGACGACGCCAAATGTTTTACGCAAACTTGTTGTAAACAATGTTTGTCCAGATGATGGACATGTGTAGGGTTTATAAGATTGGGAGGCTTGTGCAGAGACGTAGCTTCGTTTCCGAACCTGCAATAAGGGGAAAACCAAACCGGAGGTTTGGGTTTGATTCCCTCTCCGATGCTTAAGTCAGTATACTATAGATAAAATCTGAGTATGAATTTTGATAGAGTAAGTTTAAGAGAGTAGTTGTGTGTCTTTTACCTGATTATGAGGAGCTATTTATAGTATCTATGTATAGAAAGGAGCACCCTAAAATAGAGGGATGTGATTGGTTGGGGAATGAGAGGATGACACTTGTCATAGTGTCATTGCCTTGAGCTCTTTATCCAATCACTTTCATCCTTTTATGGGGATTTGGGCTGATTATTCCTTCCTTTAGGGAATAATTGGGCCTCTTTATTCTGAATTGGTGAGGTCACCATCCATCCTTTTATATGCCGCCAAGTGTCATATGGGGGGGAGCAACCACGTGTCACCAATCTATTGTGCCACGTGACAGTCTTTGACTGGACCACGTGTCCTCTTTTAAAATGTTACAACAGGTACCTTTCTACCTTTTTCCACAAATGAAAGGTTTGCTTACCTAATTATTACACTTCTCTCCTACTTTTTCTTTCCCTCTCTCTACATTTTTTTACTTTTTCCTTACTTTTACTATCATTCTCTCTTACTTTTGCACTTTTTCCTTGGTCCGCACGCAAAAGCAAACATGCATATTAAAAAAAACGGAGGTAGTATAACAATTTGTAGTTAAGACAAATTCACATATATTATGTGCTCTACGTGGACCGTCTAGGGAAGTTAGGACTCTAGATTGGGCGCAATCACAAAATAAATAATCTTTACTTTATTACATTTATCTTATGTGCTCTGCTTGTTGGAAGTGATGACCCTAGACGTGGCGCAATCACAAAAAAAGTCTCAATGCAACATTGTTGAGATACTACATTCTTTTATTAGATTTATCTTTCGTTCTCTATGTTAGCTAACTAGGGAAGTTGTGACCCTAAATGAGGATCAATCACAAAGAAACTTTTTAATAACAATATATTAAATACTTAGTCGACTCATGCATTTAACTTAAACTAATAAATTTAATTAGTTATTATTTTCATGCCTACTTACGTCCTTGTATAAATAGGGTGTCGAAAATCAGATAAGATAGTAATGAGCCATCAACAATATTACTATTTATATTAACCTAATTTATATTGAGAAAATACCTTATGTTGATATTATATTGAAACGAGTATTATTCTCGAACAGGTATGATTTATATGAGGTGAGTTCACAGGATTTGTGTAAACAACTGTTAACAATGGGGTTGAAGTTTAAATGGGTCAATTTACAAAGAAACAACAAAATCAAATAGGTATAATTTTTATTTATCATGTTCTTATAATTATATAATTTCACATATGTGTAATAGAACCACGGTGGATGAGTATGTACAAAAATATTAATTTTTCTAGGTAGTTAAAAAATATATTATAATACATGATAAGTAAGAAAAACACACTTACACTCATTTAAGAAAGTTGTAAGATAAATCAAAAAACAAGCTTCTAATAACTATGTTTCTTTATCGTCTATCTAAAAAAGACTGCATATAATCTGCTTTATCGTCTATCTAAAAACACACATTTAAGAAAAATTATATGGACAGGTCTTAAATACACGGAATTGTACCTGTTGTAATAAACACGATATTTACATCAATTTACTACATATATTCTGTAATATGTGTGGGATGTCTAGGGAATTGGTAAACGTAGATGAAGCGTAATGACAAAGAAAATTCTTAATATTATAACAACGTGAAGATATAACATTATAGTACTCCATTTATCTTACGTGTTAAGCGTAGGTCGTATAAGGAATTGGTGACCCTAGTTAGGGAGATATGACAAAGACAAAGGCTTTTTTATTTTATTTCTTTTATCTTATGTGCTCTACGTGGGCCGCCTAGAAAAGTTATAACCCTAGATAGGGAGAAATCACAAAACAAATATCACTTTCTTTTAATTTCATCTATCTTACATGCTATACGTGGGACCACTAGGGAAAGTATGACCCTAGATAGGGCGCAATCAGTAAACAAATGTTGCTTTTTTTATTTCATTTATCTTAAATGCTCTACTTGGCCATCTAGGGAAGTGATGATCATACATGTGGCGCAATCACAAAGCAAATTTCCAATTTAACACTGTTGAGATACTACATTGTGTTATTGGATTTATCTTTCGTTCTCTATGTTAGCCAACTAGGGAGGTTGTGACTCAAAATGATGATCAATCACAAAGAAAATTTAACAATTTATTAAATATTTAGTCGACTCCTGAATATAACTTAAACTAATCAATTTAATTAGTTATTATTTTAATTAGTTAAACTATGGCGTCAAAAATCATATAAGATAGTAATGTGTCATTAACAATATCACTATTTATTATATAAACCTATCTTATATTTATATTATACCTTTGTTATGTTGACATTACATTAAAAAGAGCATTATTCTTTAATGGATTTGATTTATGAGAGGTGCATTCACTGAATTTGCGTGAAATATGGTTAACAATGGGCTTGAAGTTTAAACGAGCCAATTTACAAAGAAACAACAAAATCGAATAGGTATTTTTTTTATATATCATGTTTTTGGAATCATATTAGTTCACATGTGTAATAGAACCATGTCATTTGAGTATATAAAAAAGCATCTTTTTTCTAGTTTAAATTTGTCATAATATATAATAAATAAGGAACACACTTACGGTGATATAAGCAAAAGTTGCAAGATAAAACAAAAAATAAGCTTTTTATGACTATGTTTCTTTATATGTCTATTTAAAGAAGACTGCATATAAATAAATATTATATGGCCTGTAGGTCTTAAATACATAGGATTTTAACTGTTGTACCAAACGCGATATTACATAATTTTACTAAATATCTTATATAATATGCGAGGGCTGTCTAGGGAATTAGTAATCCTAGATAAAGCATAATGACAAAGAAAATTCTTATTATTATACAGTGTAAAGATATAACTCTATAATACTGCATTTATCTTACGTGCTACGAGTAGGCCGTCTAGGGAATTGGTGATCCTAGTTGGGGCTCTATGACAAAGGTAAATATTGTTTTAATATATTTTATTGATCTTACGTGTTTTGCGTGAGCTGTCTAGGGATGTTATGACCTTAGATGGGCGAAATCACAAAATGGGATTTGGTTTTTTTTTCCATTTATCTTATGTGTTTTGCGTAGGTCGTCGTCTAGGGAAGTGATGACCCTAGCTAGATGGGGCATAATCACAAAAAAAATTATTATAACAATTTGTAGGTACGACAACTTCACATATCTTACGTGCTCTGCATAGGCCATCTAGGGTTGTTATGACCCTAGATGGGGCGCAATCACAAGATAAAGTCTGCTAATTTTATTTCATTTATTTTACATGGTCCTATTGGCCGTCTAGGGAAGTGATAACCCTAAATGTGGCGCAATCACATAGTAAATTCCCAAAGTAACACCGTTGAAATATTACATTGTTTTATTGGATTTATCTTCCGTTCTTAATGGTAGCCAACTAGGGAAGTTGTGACCCTAAATGAGTATCAATCACAAAGAAACTTCTTAGTAACAATATATTAAATATTTAGTTAACTCAGGAATTGAACTTACAATATTCAATTTAATTAGTTATTATTTTCATGCCTACTTAGATGCTTGTATAAATAGAGTATCGAAATCGGATAAAATAGTAATGTCCCATCAACAACATTACTCCCTCCGTCCCATATTAAATGATACACTTCCTATATTCGTCTGTCACACATTAGTTGATATACTTCTATAAATGGCATGGCCCTACAAAAGAAATATAAAATTCCTAGGAATACAATGGCTAGAGAAGCTAGGAACAATGAGCACCAATTGGAAAACTCTGACTATAAAATTCCAATTAGAGGGTAAAATAATAACTCTAAAGGGAGATCCTTCATTGGGCCAAACTGGGATATCTCTCAAAGCTATGTTGAAAACAATCATAAAAGAAAGAGGAGGGTGTTTGGTGGAGTTAAGGCTACTGCAACCAGAGGCACAAGAGCAAGGCAGAGAGGAAGGACCTCCAGAATTGCAACAATTGCTGCATACTTATGATAAGGTATTTAACATGCCTAATGGTTTGTCCCCTAATAGGAATCATGAACATGCTATTACTCTTAAGCAAGGAACAGAACCTATTAGTGTGAGACCTTATAGGTACCCTCAATTTCAAAAATATGAGATTAAAAAGCTCATCAAAGAAATGTTAATGGCTGGAATTATACAAGTATCTACTAGTGCTTACTATAGACCTATTTTATTGGTGAAAAATAAAGATGGATCCTGGAGATTTCATGTAGATTATAGAGCACTTAACAAAGCAATTGTGCCTGAAAAATTTTCCCATTCCGATAATAGATGAATTGTTGGATGAGTTACATGGAGCTACTATATTTTCAAATCTTGACCTGAAATCTGGATATCATCAAATAAGAATGAAGAAAGATGATATTCCTAAAACATCCCTTAGAACACATGAAGGACACTATGAGTTTCTAGTAATGCCATTTGGCTTAACCAATGCTCCAGCTACTTTTCAATCCTTAATGAATGAGGTATTTAAACCTTATTTGAGAAAGTTTGTGCTAGTGTCTTTTGATGATATCTTGGTGTATAGTAAATCTCTAAGAGAGCACCTTGAGCACTTGGAAACAGTGTTGAGAGTATTGCAACACAATGAACTCTATGCCAATATGAAGAAATGTGAGATGTGGAGGTATGAGGTGGCTTATTTGGGGCATATCATATCAGAAAGGGAGTGGCAGTAGACCCCTCTAAAATATAAGCTATCACCTCTTGGCCAAAACCTACTACATTGAGGGAATTGAGGGGTTTCCTAGGATTGACTGGTTACTATAGGAAATTCATTCAAAGCTATTCAGCCATAGCACAATCTTTAACACACCTGCTCAAAAAAGACTGTTTTGGTTGGTCCACACAAGCCACAAAAGCCTTTTAACAACTCAAAATTGCCCTAGCTAGTGCACCTGTGCTAGCCATGCCCAACTTCACCTTACCTTTTGTGTTGGAAGTTGATGCATCAGGTTCTGGGATAGGGGCAGTGTTGCTAGAACAGAAGCATCCCATAACTTATTTCAGCAAGGTTTTGGGACCTAGAGCCAGAGTTAAGTCCATCTATGAAAAGGAGTTGATGGCAGTGGTGTTAGCAGTGGAGAAATGGAAACATTTTTTGTTTGGAAGACACTTTATTATCCACTCAGAGCAACAAAGCCTGATGGAGGAGAGAGAAGTTGGTAAGAGTACCAAAGATGGATTAGCAAGCTGCTAGGTTATGATTTTGAAATTGCATACAAACCTGGAGCTTCTAATAAAGTGGTTGATGCTCTATCTAGAAGCAGACACCCCATGACAGAGCTCACCAGTTTTCTAACTACTCATACCTTGCAAGGCGAAGACATAAAAAGGGAGATACAAGAGCATGGGCTACTACAACAACTTGCTCAATTAGTGGGAGTTGGAGAATTTACTCCTAAGGGGTTTACAGTTGAATGAGGAGTGTGATAGGATTTAGTCCTATCACCTAATCAAAGATAAACCTACAGTCCTCTAACTATGGTAGTCAGTGGAAGCAGGGTCGGATCCACAGGGAGACAGAGTTTCTAAATTAATATTCAATCAAATCAGCTACTTCAGATGAAATTAGGGAAGAATTAACTGAACTAAAGATTAAGCTAAGGAAGACAAATTAAACCGAGGAATTAACTATGGACTAAAAACCTAGGGTATTAGGTCGGTCCACCATGCTTATACCAATCAAATAAGATTTACTACTATCAAAACCTAAGTCAAGAGTCAAGTGATTAGAGCATGTGTTGAGCTATGGTTAAGACTCAACGCTCATAGTTCAACTAATCAGAACTACTGATGTGTCCTAGGCCTCTACACGTAAGACGGATATGTGCAAACAACTATTAACCACAAGCAATCAATGAAATTCTACACTGACATTAATCACTAATTAAGAACAAACCACACCACAATCACTCTAATCAAGCCCTAGAAATTGATAGAAATCTAAATAACAATCATGGTATAAACATGGCTTTCCTATCTAACACCGTAGAAAGACAACTACTCACTCATAATCGAATTAACAACAACAAAGCTAATTGGAAACCCTAATAATTGCATCATGAATAATTAAATACTTAAGCTAAGCAATTAAGAATAATAAAAGAGATTAGGGTAGAGAAGAATACCAATTGACAAAAAGCAGGAACTTTTATTGAAATCGAATAGGTTCAATCACCTTTAACCTAATCTTAAGTGTTTAAACTAAGCTAAGAACTATGAGAAGTAAACTAGAATGAAAGATGTAAAAAGATGTCTCTAAGATAATGAGGAAAAGGTATTTATAATACCCCCACAAGTCTAGCTAAAAACGGATATTAAAAGACGAAAATCGCGAAGATATGCACGGGACCCGATCGGGAAAAAAGGCCACCCGATCGGGCCCACACACAAATTTGATTCAACCATTCCCTTTTGTTTCCACGCAGCCAGCAGCATCAAATGGCAAGATATTGGGCCCACCCGATCCAACACCCGATCGGGTCTGGGATCGGATCCTTAGCGAAAAAGGACAAGCGCTTCATTTTGATACGTACAACAGCAGCAGCTTAAATGGAGGAGATCCGATCGGGTCGGGCACATTATGCCCGATCGGGTCTGGGGCATGGTTGCTCACCCGATCGGATCGTGCAAGCCTTGCCCGATCGGGTCCACAACTTCTATACCCGATCACAATATCTTCGCCCGATCGGGCCATTTTTGCCCGATCAGAGTACGGAAAACTCCTTTTTCACTATTTGGCTCTCAATTCTTCACGTTTAGAGGTCTTGGGACCTCCTAAACTACCCATAAAGCTCGTGAGCCATCCTACGTGCCTCGTAACATCTCGTAAAGTCGTGGTTGCTTCCAAATAGCTCGGGAATAAGGAGAAAACTCCCTAAAACCTGCATTTCAACACTAAAACACAAAACCACAACTATAAACGATAGTTAGCATTAAATAGCTCCTAAGAGCTCCAATGACGCACAAATTAGCTTGTAAATAAGGGAGAAAACTCTATATAAATACGTGATATCAAACTCCGCCAAGCTAAATCTTTGCTTGTCCTCAAGCAAACAGAACATGAACATGGAATAGATTGCCTCACCCCATAGATAAAAATCAATCAAAGCTCAAAACATTTTCAAGACTAAGAATCGTTCAAGCAGGCATAATTCAAGTTTGGCTAATCAAATCCATCCAACCACCAATCATCCAAGCAATTTATCAAAGTCAAGCATCCACAAGGTATACAAATCCTGAAAAGGCTCTACCTAGGGTGTCACTCCTCTCAATTTTGTGGCATGCAAAGAATATGCCCGAACACTCACCAACCCGACCATAAATACCCTTCCCAATCACACTCTCATGTGTTTAAGAAGGTTGAATGACGCTCATCCTAGTCAAGTCGACTCAATTAGCAGAAATACTCTTTAACTTTGACAAACTGACTCGAAATCAATCAAATGAACACTGCAGAAACGAGCTCAAGAGGACTTTAGAGGGTTGTAATGGGGCTTAGGTAAGAGGTAGGGGATACTTTTGGGTAATGTGGTGGAAAAACCAAGAAAGGGGGAGCATGAATCATTCAAACAAGGCCTAAGATGGCCTACACAACTCCCAACAACACCATAAAACCACGTAAAGTAACCCAACTCTCATAAATCAATGACAAACTCATAACAAACCCAATTTTCAAGCAATGAAGCGAATATTTCTTTAAGAACGTACGTGAATGAAAGAATTTTGAATTCTTCTGAACTTTTATTTCATATTTCTTTCATTTTTCTGAACTTCATTCACGCAACTCTAAATTTGCTTTTTCTTTTCTTTTTTCTTTTTCTCACCCTCAAGCCACAACAAATACACTTTTAAATTCCTCAACAACCAAACTAAACCAAGAAACAAATCTCAAACTCAACCCATACAAAAGCTCCCCCAAGCTAGGCTTGGAATAATATCAAGTGAAGGCCTTGGGCTCATAATAGGGGTTTAAGTAACATGAAACAAGGTCATTAGGCTCAGCGGGGCTAAGGAGGATAAAAATATATCAAAAACTCACTCTGAGGCTCAAGAATAAGACAAACGAACGCCTCTATCACAGCAAATGCTACAAGTCATCGAAAATCAGACAAGTACGAAGTCAAAGTCAAGATCAATCCACTAAAGAGGAACTAACACACAAAAATAGACTGGATAATAATATGAATCCAAAAGGCTACAAAGAGGCCTCACTGTCTCCAATTCAGGTATGCAGCACAAAGTGGTGTAATATAATCAAACCTTGCTCGAAATCATAGCAATCAAACATCAAATCATAGCCTCAAGATCACAAATGCCTAGCCATCTAGAAAACAAAGTCAAATCATTTTCAAATAGAGCGCAACAAGGGGCACAGGGAGGCAACTAAACTAGTCATGGGAACCATATTTTTTTGATTTTTTCAGAATTTTTCGAAAGCAGTAAATCTATCCTAGAAAGCAATAAAAGAGATAGAGAATACAAACAGAACTCCTCCCCCAAGCTGAACTTGGCAGTGTCCTCAATGCCAAAAGGTAACAAAGGACGATGCTAAGAGGAAAAACAATGTTAGTACCCTCACTCTCGCTCGCAAAAGGAAAGAAAAATAAAAAATAAAAAAAATAAAAAATAAAAAGGAAGGAAAAGGGAAAGAATACGAGTTGCCTCTCGCACAACGCTGGTTTATAAAGGTCCCGCACGACCATAATCCTCCATCTCTCAAATAGGAGGGGCTTGGCAATCATGCCACCCTCATCAAACATCTTTCGCCTCCAAATGTTCTTGATAATGCCTCCAGACGGTGAGGCAACCTTAGGTGCAGTTAGAACCTTCTCCACACCTACTTCATCCAAAACCTCATCCCTGCAACAAGATTGTTCAAGCATAGGTGCCTTAACAGCATTGGTTAGTTTAAAAATCACTTTATCATCACCAACACTCAGAGTTAAAGACCCAGACTTGACATCAATGACAGCACCAGCAATACACAAATATGGCCTACCCAGAATAATAGGAATCTGAGCATCCTCATCCATATCTAACACCACAAAATCAACAGGAATATAGAATTTCCCAACCCTCACAGGAACGTCCTCTAAAACACCTAGAGGGTATTTTATAGAACGATCAGCCATCTGTAAAGTTATTTGTGTGCATTTAAGTGCTCCCATATTCAGTTTCTTATAAACAGATAAGGGCATAACAGAAACAGAAGCACCTAAATCACACAAAGCTTTATCAATAAAAATAGGTCCAAGATGGCAGGGTATAGAGAAACTACCAGGATCTTTTAACTTTGGTGGGGTTTTATTTTGAATAGAAGCACTACACTCTTTAGTAAGAGTGACACGTTCTACCCCATCAAATTCTCTTTTCTTAGTTATCATATCTTTCAGAAATTTGGCATAAACTGGAACTTGGGTAATTAAATCTGTGAATGGAATCGTTACCTCAAGGTTCTTGACCATAGCCAAGAACTTACCAAACTGCTGATCGACCTTTGATTGTTGCATCTTGTGAGGAAAAGGTAGTCTTGGTTTAAAAGGCGTTTTAGAAACCTTCTCCTTTTTCTTCCCTGTCTGTTTAGCTTCTGCAGACAAGTCGACTTCAGACGTCGAATTCTTCCTTTTTCCTTCCTCTACCACCCTCTTCTTCTCCGCAGTTGGGGTAACCTCATCAACGGGCAATGGAGGAACATCATAAGCAATGCCACTACGAAGAGTGAGGGCATTCACATGTTCTCTCTGAATGGGTTGCCCTGGCAATTCCCCTTGACGCCTCTGAGCATTAGTGCTTGCTAATTGTGAAACTTGAGCCTCGAGAAGTTTGATGTGCTTCTCTTGGGCTCTTTTTGCTTCCTCATTAGCTCTTTGCATAGCTAGCATTTGTCGCTCTTGGGCCATGCTCAACATTAGCTTCATCACTTCAGATATGGGAGGCTCTTGTGGGTTATTGTTTTGTGGAGGTGGGGTGTGGAAATTTGGTGGAGTTTGGAAGTTATTGGGATGATGGAAGTTTTGCGGTGGTGGTCTTTGGAAAATTTGTGGGGTTTGATGGTATGAGGGTTTAGGATGGTTTTGTGGAGGTGGATGTTGATGGTTTTGCTGATTTTGGTAATTGTGTGGAGGGGGGAAATTTGGTTGTCTCTGTTGGAAGGCGTTTGCCTGCTCCATTTGAAGTTGACTGAACTGACAGTCATACCTAAAGTGACCCTGAACACCACATACCTCGCAGTAAGATGAGGTAATGGGTGCTACGGCAGACATAGCATTGATACTCAAAGGAGGTGCTGCTTAGGAAGAGGAACTGAAGGTATTAATCTGCTGACTCAGCTTCGCTATCTGCGAAGTCAATAATGCTATGGCATCTACCTCTAATACTTTCCTCGTGAGGCTGCGGGAAGTGGAATGATCATTGGCTGCGAGGTTTGATAGAAACTCATAGCCTACATCCACTTCCTTGTCCAGAAAAACTCCTCCTGCAGACGAATCAACAATACTCTTCGTCTGGGGCTGCAGACCAGTGTAGAATGTCTGCGTCAAGAACCATTTGTCCATGTTGTGGTGTGGACACTCTCTCTGTAAATCTCTAAACCTAGCCCACGCTTCCTGAAGTGTTTCATCAGGCTCTTGGGAAAACGTGGCTAGTTTATTCTTGATTTCTGCTGTCTTTGTGGGTTGATAATACTCTCTCAGGAATGCAGCAGAAATTTCCGACCATTCAGACACTTTGATGTCATTGAACCACTTTTGAACTCTGTCTCGGAGTGAAAACTCGAAAAGCATGACCTTCAATTGCTCAGGTGTGACCCCTTGATGCTTTACAATTCGGCAGATTTTGAAATCTCTGCAAATGATTGGCCGGATCTTCAGTAGGATGCCCACCAAACTGATTTTGCTGAACCATGCTGATGAGTCTAGGCTTAATCTCGAAATTGTTAGCGGCGATGGTGGGCATCGTGGTCCAGTAGAAAGACCATCTGGGTTGGGCACCCCATACGAATTCAGTGATTTAGACATAACTGAACTCGAGGAGTCTGATCCAGAGGTGTTCAGCTAAACAGACTGCTTTTCTCTCTGATTTTTCTTCCAAATCCGCCTGATTGTCCTAGTAAGATCGGGATCCGCTGGAATGGGGGAACCGTTTCTTGAAACCTGGGCATACAAAAGAAACAAAAAGAAGCAGTAAAACGGACCTCAATTGGAACAATGAAGTTCCAATAAGGTACAGAGAAGTAGACCAAATAATCAAATAAAAACTTAGAAAACTAGCCGTCTCTCCGGCAACGGCGCCGAAATTTGATAGGATTTAGTCGTATCACCTAATCAAAGATAAACCTACAGTCCTCTAACTATGGTAGTCAGTGGAAGCAGGGTCGAATCCACAGGGAGACAAAGTTTCTAAATTAATATTCAATCAAATCATCTACTTCAGATGAAATCAGGGAAGAATTAATTGAACTAAAGATTAAGCTAAGGAAGACAAATTAAACCGAGGAATTGACTATGGACTAAAAACCTAGGGTATTAGGTCGGTCCACAATGCTTATTCCAATCAAATAAGGTAAACTACTATCAAAACCTAAGTCAAGAGTCAAGTGATTAGAGCATGTGTTGAGTTATGGTTAAGACTCAACGCTCATAGTTCAACATACGCTGCATGTTCACTAACCTAATCAGAACTACTGATGTGTCCTAGGCCTCTAGTCGTAAGATGGATCTGTGCAAACAACTATTAACCACAAGCAATCAATGAAATTGTACACTAACATTAATCACTAATTAAGAACAAACCACACTACAATCACTCTAATCAAGCCCTAGAAATTGATAGAAATTTAAATAACAATCATGGTATAAACATGTCTTTCCTATCTAACACCCTAGAAAGAGAACTACTCACTCATAATCGAATTAACAACAACAAAGCTAATTGGAAACCCTAATAATTGTATCATGAATAATTAAATACTTAGGCTAAGCAATTAATAATAATAAAAGAGATTAGGGTAGAGAAGAATACCAATTGACAAAAAGCAGGAACTTTTACTGAAATCGAATAGGTTCAATCACCTTTAACCTAATCTAAAGTGTTTAAACTAAGCTAAGAACTATGAGAAGTAAACTAGAATGAAAGATGTAAAAAGATGTCTCTAAAATAATGAGGAAAAGGTATTTATAATACCCCCTCAAGTCTAGCTAAAAACGGAAATTAAAAAACGAAAATCGCGAAGATATGCACGGGACCCGATCGGGCCCACACACAAATTTGATTCAACCATTCCCTTTTGTTTCCATGCAGCCAGCAGCATCAAATGGCAAGATATTGGGCCCACCCGATCCAGCACCCCGATCGGGTCTGGGATCGGGTCCTCAGCGAAAAAGGCCCAGCGCTTCATTTTGATACGTACAACAGCAGCAGCTTAAATGGAGGAGACCCGACCGGGTCGGGCACATTATGCCCGATCGGGTCTGGGGCATGGTTGCTCGCCCGATCGGATCGGGCAAGCCTTGCCCGATCGGGTCCGCAACTTCTATACCCGATCACAATATCTTTGCCCGATCGGACCATTTTTGCTTGATCAGAGTACGGAAAACTCCTTTTTGACTCTTTGGCTCTCAATTCTTCACTTTTAGAGGTCTTGGGACCTCCTAAACTACCCATAAAGCTCGTGAGCCATCCTACGTGCCTCGTAACATCTCGTAAAGCCGTGGTTGCTTCCAAATAGCTCGGGAATAAGGAGAAAACTCCCTAAAACCTGCATTTCAACACTAAAACACAAAACCACAACTATATACGATAGTTAGCATAAAATAGCTCCTAAGAGCTCTAATGACGCACAAATTAGCTTGTAAATAAGGGAGAAAACTCTATATAAATACGTGATATCAGAGTGTTAAAGCACAAGGGCAAGGTGGTGCTACCAACACACTCCACTTTCATTCCTGAAATTCTGACCACTTATCATAACTCTCCAATGGGAGGACATTCTGGAAATTACAAAACTTATCAAAGAATTGCAGCAGAATGGTATTGGCAAGGAATGAGGAAAAGTGTTACCAAACATGTACAAGCTTATGAAGTTTGTCTACAACAGAAATCTTCTCATTTGAAACCTTTTGGACTCTTGTAACCTCTACCTATTCCTTCTCAAATTTGGGAAGACATCACTATGGATTTCATAGAAGGGCTTCCCAAGTCTAAAGGGTTTGACACCTTGTTTGTGGTTGTGGACAGACTGACTAAATACAACCATTTTATCTTGCTCAAGCACCCCTCCACAACTAGTACAGTGGCTAAAACCTTTCTCAAAGAAGTAGTAAAGTTGTCTGGTTTCCCAAACTCAATTATGTCAAACATAGATAGAGTTTTTATGAGCACTTTTTGGAAGGAACTCTTCAAATTGCATGGTATTGTTCTCAAAAGAAGCACAACCTATTACCCACAAACTGATGGGCAGAGTGAAATGGTCAACAAAAGCCTAGAGAGTTACTTAAGGTGCTTCATCAATGGACAACCAAAATCTTGGGCCAGATGGATTCCTTGGGCAGAGTATTGGTACAACACCTCTTGGCATACTCAACTCATTGCACTCCAAAAGCTTTGTATGGCAGAGATCCTCCCCACTTACTCAGATTTGAAGCAGGAAGTACTACAGTTGCTACACTAGAAGAACAGCTCATAGAAAGAGATGCAATACTAGATGAGTTGAAATTTCAGCTGCTCAAAGCACAAAATCACATGAAGAAACAAGCTGATGCTCACAGGAGGGATGTACACTTTGAGGTGGGAGATCTAGTCTACCTCAAACTTAGACCTTACAGACAGAAATCTCTTGCTAAAAGGCCCTTTGAGAAGCTAGCAGCTAAGTTCTATGGCCCTTACACAGTTCTCCAAAAAATAGGGCATGTTGCCTATAAGCTAGCTCTACTTGAGCAAGCTCAGATTCACCTAGTGGTTCATCTGTCTCAATTAAAGAAAGTTGTTAGGACTTTTTCAGTTCAACCTAGCTTACCACCTGATTTATCAGTTGAGATGGTCTTGGATGTCATTCCTTATGAGGTGCGAGGGGTAAGACAAGTGCAAAAGGGTGGTGCTCATACAGCTAAAGTGCTTATTCAGTGGCAGAATCTTCCAACTCAAGAAGCTACTTGGGAGGAATTTGCTACAATTGACTCCAAGTTTCCATCTTTTCACCTTGAGGACAAGGTGAAAGTTTGGGTGGGGGTAATGCTACAAAGTGGGAAAGACCTCCAATCAGAGCACTTACACCAGAAGAAAGAAACAGAATACCTAGGGGCTCTTAATTCTTTTAGCTTTTATGTTTTTAAGCTTTTTTATTTATGTTTTTTCCTTATTGGCTGCTGTCATCTTTCTATTATATGAGTCATCATTCTCTAAACAGATTCTGTTAATCTGTGGCAGAGAGAATCTCTCAAGAATGTGTATAAATTATAGTGCTGTAAGAGGACTTGATTATTAATGAGAAAGTAAGAGAAACTCTTGGGAGAATCCTTATATTCTCGAATGAATGATGGAGATTAGCTAGAATTCTAATAATTTTAGCTAACAACTATCATTGTGTGTATGTGAAAGTAAGGATTACCAACCTTGTGAGCACTGATCCATAGCAGACAATACAACAACTAAAGCAAATATCTAAGGCTCCAAGTCCCTTGCCCTCAAAATGATGAAATTGATTTTAGTCTGCATAAACATTGATATTATTTACCCTATAACTCACGTGTTCTCTACTGGTGTTTACTTGCAATAAGACCTTGAGAGGCTTCTTCCTATAGCTGACACTGCGTGATCAAGATATTGCTAGCTGTACAAGGAACAATAAAACAAAATAAGAACCCAAAATAAACATAAACATGACATTAAATTTGGCAAAAATAGGGGAAGGGAGAAGATGGAGCATGAAAAGCGGAAAGATAAATATAGCAATTTCAATTCATTACTCATTGAATTTACCGACAGAAAATAGAAGCAGCAACCACTTATTTTAATTTTACCTTTATAGTCACTCATGGAAGATTATGTGTAACACCCCGAATTTCTTTGAAATTTTCGCGCGTTAATAATTATTATATTAGACGTTAAATTACGTTTCGCTATTATATTTCCGCCAAATATATATATATATATATATATATATATATATATATATATATATATATATATATATATATATATATATATATATATATATATATATATATATATATTATATCTACATTTTTAATCTGATAATATTTATATTTTACATAGTGTTAAAATGTGAATTTTAAATGTTGCGTTGTGTAGTATACAAACAATGCTCGTACTTGCGTCAATTATTTTAGCGGGCAATGTAGCGCTCGTTTACGTGCGAATTGCATAATGTGATAGATTGGTAAATACGCATTTATATTACGTTAATAATTATAATTTTTATTTATAAAAGTACTTGTTTATATATATTTATTTTGAACGATGTATATTATTCTTGAAACGTACATTGTGCTTGTTTACGCACATTTTGTTAGTTAACTTAGAGGGTCTGAAAGATAGGTTTATGAAGGGTCTTGGACAGCCCTATTATTCTTTTGTAACGTTAATTCAACTCTAAAGTCTCACCCTTTCACTCACCCTCATTAATCTCCTCATCATGGCAATTAAACACCCTTTAAACTCATATCTTCACTCTCCCTTTTGCTGAGATTATAATCAGCACTTGAACCCCTCTCCCTCACCTCCATTGACACAGCCACCGTAAGAAAAAAAGGAGAGAAAGGCTTCTTTGCTTCCTTCACCATTTTCTCACCTAAAAATCAGTTTTTACTACTTGTTTCAAGCCATCTTTGCACCGTTTTTCAAGCTATTGTTGAAGTTCGTTGTGGTTGTGATTGTAGGAGACGAAGGTGGTGACAATTCACAAGGTGTTTAAACAACAATCGAGCGTTCTACTGCTTCCCACTCGAAGAATAAGGTAACTAGCGTTATTCTAGTTCGATAGGGAATAGATTTTGAACTTAGGTTGTTAGAATCGCGTTAGAGAACTTAGATTCATGTTAGGTGGAACTTAGGTGATTGTATGTTTGTAGTTTAATGTAGTATCATGACTAGGAAGGTTGTGTTGTGGTATTTTCATGTATTGAACGTGTGGTTATGATCTTGTTGTTAGTTCTTGTTGGCCGGATTGTCAAATTGGATGTTTTTGTTGTTGTGTTAATTTGGAGTAACTTGGGTTAATCATTGGAGTTTTGAGTTTTGTTTGTTGATGATGTTAGTATCATGCTAGGGTGTTGTTCTGGCTGAGTTGGATGTGTATTGGTGTTGAAATTGTTGCTTGAGACTTGACGTACGTTGATTGGGCGAGGCGAGTGCATACAAGCACAGCCCGCAAGCCACGAGCAGTGGTAGCTCGCGACCCGCGACGCCATGGTCGCACCTCGCGACCAAGGTCTGCCATCTTGGGTTGCGTTTTGTTGTTTGATTTTCCTTTGAGCTTACAGCATGTTTATATGTTGGGTGTTGGGTTTATGCATGTATGTTAAGCATATTTAAGTACGTTTGAGTTGGTTTGAGTTGTTATATTAAGGGAATGTGCCCTAGTTTGTTGGATAGCTTTGTTGTTGCTCGGTTTGTTGAGTGTTGAGGGCCTATACTTTGAGTTATCGACGTCAAAATGCTTGGGGGACGATAACACTGCCCTTAGCATCTCTTCGCCACGAGTTATGTACGGGGAATATTGTGACTTGGTCATAATTGACTTCGTACGCAAACTCAGATAACGTTTTTGTGTTATATGCCTCAACATGTTTGATTTGTTGTCTTATGGAATTGATTCGCATGTATACCTTGAGTGTTGTTTGGATTTCTATGTATACCTTGGCGTGTATACGTATGTTGGCTGTTTGAGTTGCTTTGTATACCTTGTCGTGTATACTCATGTATGGATGTTTATTGGATTTCCTTTGTATGCCTTGTCGTGTATACATTGCTCTTTGCGTTTGATTGATCCTATGGGCGGCATGGTCCTAGGAATTTGGTTTGATTATCCTAAGGGTTGTATGGTCCTAGGAATTGGTTACTTAACCTTGGGCGGTATGGTCCATTGTTTCACTCACAGGTGGCATGATCCGTTGAGTTTTGCTATTCGGAACGGGCGGTATGGTCCTCGGATATGCAACGTAGGCCTTGGGCGGCATGGTCCAATGAGTCTACTCACAGACGGTATGGTCTGTTGTTTTTTGTTTGATGTGTGATTGGTTGTGTAGTTTGACTTGATTATTGGTATTGAGCTTTCTCTTTATGCATGCTTGGTGCTTATGACTTGTTGTATCTCGTTTTGCACGTTGTGAGCATGTTATCTTTGTGGTATATGTCTTTGACGTTGCTTCTAATTCCTTAATGTTTATTATTTGTTTCTGTATGGGCAAGGAGAACTGCTAGTTACTCCCCACTAATTGTGGAACTTGTGGATTTATTATGCAGATGACGATGCTATTTAGGATTGTTACAATTTGGACCATAATGTGCGGTTTGGCCTTGTGAGCAAGAAGGTGGTGCTTGTCATAGTGGATGAGCATTTTGAGTCAGGGATTAGGACTAGCTACTTAGTGGGTCTTAAGTAGTGATTCCTTTATGTTTTTTCTTATGTTTTGAACTACGGATTTGGTTTGTTTCTTTGGATTTTGGATCACGTTATCTTGAGGTTCTTTTGGAGTTTCCTTGGATAATTTGAAACTTTGGTTGGAATGAGGGTATGGGACCTTATTTCCCTTTATATATGATTATCGGAAGTTAGTTACTATATTTGGAGGATTTATGTTTATTTATAGTTCAACTTCTACTCCTTAGAGTAGCATCTCCGTCTTAGTGGTATTTTCGCTACCACTAGTTGCTTTATTTCGTTTACTATTGTCTCTTTTCTTCTTTGTATCGGACGGGATGTTACATTATGAGAGATGAAGCACCCTACAATAATTAAAGTAAGAAGAACACGGTTACACGGAAACCACCCCACTACAATAATAAGGCCAACGGTGTGGTTAATCTCATTTCCATCCATTTTCAACCCTAACTTCCAGCTAAATACCACTTTTTGAAGCGGCTAGCGTTCTAGGATTCTTACGATTATCAATTTTTTTCTCTATTTACAACATTATCACCCAAAGCAGCTTATTTTCTAGGGTTTGTACTATTATTAATTTCTCGCTAATTTCAACCCTGGTTGAGGTGTATTCACCGAGTTTAATCTCATAAAAATTAATAATTTCAGATGGGGAGAAGGGATTGTGCTGAGAGAAGTTTAAAATAGTACCATTAGAAGAATCAAAGATCAGTAATTACCCATTTTCCAGAATCTGATTGAACTTGATTCTGAGGTGATTGGAGGAATTAATCTTCTTGATCGCCTGTAGTTTTTCTGATTCTCTCTTTTGTCTCTAATTTCCATAATCATAGTAGATGAAGAATTGTTTGTTGCCATTAATGGGAATGGGGTTGAGAGGAGAGAGAAAGAAAAGAAGGAGAAAGACTGTAAAAGCAAATGGAGGGCAAAAAAATCCAAGTCAACAGTGAATTTTACTCTTTTCTCACCCATGTCACTATTGATAAGAACAGTAACGTGAAATTTGGCTTTTAAAGGGTTAGGGATTCGCTCTTTTATGCTTTTCTAAGTAATATGTAGGGGTGCTCACAAAAAACCAATCCGATTGATCCGATCCGAAAATTGGATATCCAAAATTTTTCCATTAAATATATTTGAGTTTAAACTTTTTTCCCCATAAAAATCGGATCGGATATCCGAAATTTCCGGATCGGATTCGGATCGCACTTCTCCCGATCCGAAATTTCGGATAATGAACACCCATAGTAATATGTACTAGGGGTGTACAAAACCGGATACCGGATCTGATCCAATCCGATTCGGATATCCGAATTTTCGGATAACAAAAACGATATTCGAATCCAGTCCGGATAATCAGGATTCTATAATAACCAAGCATTTTGTTCCTGCCTAAAAAAAGTTATCAAAGCATTTCCAATACTAATCTCACCCACATAACCACTTAAATTCACCAACCCATGAATCATTTTGCTCACCCTAAGAAAACCCAACTCATCAAAAGATGATAAGATAAGACAATAGTGAAAATGGCTTAATGAATCTGATCAACACCCAATTATGCATCTCCTTTAAAAACTTAAACCCAATTTAAAAATTCCTAGTTCTCAAAAATCCAAAAGTAAGAGAATTCCTCTAATGGGCATTTTATCAAGCACCTTAAGGGCATCAACAAGTGCCTGTGGGTTTTACATACATGAAAAGCAGAGAATTCAAAACAACAATTACGGTTCTGGAATCAATGTAATTTTGAGGGTCATAGTAATAATAGTTTTTGATGATTGAAGAGTGGAGGGATGAACTCAGATGAAGATTTCCTTATCTAATTTTCTTCAATAACATAGAGCTAAAAGCAATAAAGAAAATGAAAAAAAGACTTTGAACGATGACGAGCAGTGAAGAAGAGGTGTTTCAGAGCGAAGACTTTAACGACGAGGAGCTACAGAGTTAAAGATAAAGAGATGTAGAAAGACGAGGTGTAATGCCGGTGGATTCTAAGAAGGAGGAGCAGCGGACATAATGTGAGAACGAAAGAGCAAAGGATGAGAGGTGTTAGGTTAGAATGTGATTTGGGAAATGAATGTGTCAGCAGCAAAAAAAATCAGATTTTTGGATTATCCGGATTTCCTAAAGTCCTATCCGTATCCGATCCGATTATCCAGTTTTCAAACCGGATATGAGATCCGAAAAATTCAAAATTTAAAAATCAGATCGAATATTTGAAATTCTTGAACGGATAGTCGGGTTTTCGGATCGGACATTTTTTGCACACCCCTCATATGTAGTTATGTAGTACGTACGGTAGAAGTAGTAGTAGGATTAGAGAGTATGTACTTTTTTTCCAACTCTACTCCTTTATTATTACCGCATATATGGCTTCAACTCAAAATCGAGGAGCCCTAAAAGACATATGAATAATCATAGAACACTCCTTAGTCCTTTCTAGAGTCTACTTCCTGAAAAGTTAAAAAAAGATTATATCTTTCACCCGTAAATCTAGGCTATCCCTCTGTTGTGTTTACATCACCATGTCATGTCATGTGTTTTTCTTTTTCGGTCGTCATCTCTTATTTTCCTCCCACTAAATTTAACCCACCATATCATGTGCTTTTTTTGAAAAAAATTCTGGGATCTTAGCTTAGCAATGGACAGTGGCGAATCTTGAAACTTTTTATTTAAGAGACCGAATTTTTAAGAATTTTTAATTTTTATAATTTCAAAAAATTTTGTAGACATGATAAAATTGATCAAATCCGATTAAACGAATGACTCAATCCAAAATTTGACCCAATATCGATGTCCCGAATTTAACCTGAAACTTAAACAAACCAAACCAAAAATAAACTAGGTTGATCAAACATTGACCCAATATCCAAATAACTTGAATGAAATTAAATCAAACCGATTCTTACACAAAATCCAAATTAAGCCAAACCGAATCAATCTCGTATTTAATCGAAATAAACTCAATTTGAATATGATTTCTACATTATTCAACATGACCCAATTAAAAATCAATTTTAGTACGACATAAATCAAATTGGTTATATAATATAAACATGAAAAATCGAAAAAGATTAGATTGGTGATCTTTTTTATTCCAAATCACCGAATTTCGATTACACACCAAAAATAAAATTTGAATTAAATTTGTTTATGTTGTTTGTAGTAGGAGTTATGCCCCTGTTGACTCTATGCAACATTCTCCCTTACAATCAACTCCACTTAGGCCCACCTCCAATCCATTTATGACATTGCTTAGCACTATAAGAAAAATGATTTTGGGCCACAAAATGTTTTGACGCCCAGACACCATTTTTTTCGCACAAAACACGGGCAATGAAATTATTTTTGGCGCAAGAAGCGACGTCCTATCGCTGTCGCCCAAACATTGGGCGTCACTTTTGAATATTTTGATGCACATAGTTGTGATTAGGGGTGTGCATCGGACCGGTCTAGACGATTTGGACCGGAACCTGACCGAACCGGACCGAACTGGACCGAAATTTTCCGATCTGGTCTTCGGTCATCAAAAATTTACAATTTCGATTTCCCGTCCGGTCCAAACCGGAAACCCATTAAACTATATATAAATTTATTTTAGTATTAATAAACAGTAGTTAAATAACGCAAAATTATTATTTTTATGTGCCACTCGTCACTTATATATATTTAAAATTGAATTTATAATTTAAAATATACTATAAGTAGATGAATATGTTTAAAAAGTAAAAAAAAACTGGTCCAAACCGGTCCAAAACCGGACCGGACCGGATTGGAACTTTCCAGTCCGGTCTTTGTTCTGCAAAATAGTAGCGATTCCGGTTCCGACCTGTCCGGTCTGATCCGGTTTTAGACCGGTGCACACCCCTAGTTGTGACTGTGGGCGTCAATATATATTTTTTGTGGCCCAGTTTCGGCCTCACTTTTCTAAGTTTTTGTTGCCCATGTAACTATATATGTGCAACAAAAGCTAAATTTTTGTCGCCCATGTCAAAATATCTGTTGCAACAATTCTACATTTTTTTCGCCCATATCACTATTTGTGCATCAGTAATATTTTCTCATCGGCCATAACATTCACTTCGTGCACCTTTACATTTCATGGTCAATGTAATGAGCTTGGAAACTAATCCAATAATTAAGATTCACGTCACCTACTTCCATTTCATGACAAGTTATACACACTCATTAACACAGAATCATCACCAAATATTATCACATCTTAAAAGGCTTTTGGAGAAAGTAATTATAAAAGGGAAGATAACCTTTGGAATTACAGTTTGCTCCAAAAAAAGCATCAATGTACATACTTGTTCGAGTACAGATGCGGATCTAGGATTTTCCTAATGGTGGTTCACCACCAATTACCGATCACGTATAAGAATTAAATTTTATTTTATCAAAAGTAATTCGTAATAAATCTTGATTTCGAAAGAAAAAATAATAATAATAATTCATATGAAAATCAAATATGAATTCAACTAAATGAAACATCAAGAATCTGAAATTAAACATGAATTCAAGTATTCAACATAAATAGAGTACATAAACGGAGTCGGATATTCGACACCCTCACCTGAAAATCAAATGCTAAATATGACTATAGATAATAATATAGTACTAACATTCGAATTAGACGGGAATAATTTCAACCAAAAAATGCAAAAAAAAACTTAAAACTAATAAAAATATACAACTAAAATTCCAGACAAAAACAGTGTACAAGAAAAATAAAACCAAATTAATCCCCACTTGAAACTTGAAAGTACTTTGACCACTTACAAATTCTATTTAAGTTGTGTTTATCTTGGTAACTCTTTGAAAAATCCCTCACACTTTGTTTCTTCGCCCAACCCCCATCCATTTTCTCTCAAAACCCCCACCATCCCTCCTCCTCATAAGAAATATTCAAGATAATTTCTCAAACGGTTCGCAATCACCCAGTTGAGCAGACGGTTATCTAAAATCCTCTTCCTCTTCCTTACAAGATGATTTGAAGGGATGAATTTAGCAACGGTTCTCATTTTCTTGTTTTGGAATAATATAGAATATAATAAAGATGAAATTAGAAGATGAAGAATTAGCAAACAGCAGTGAAGAAGTTTTCAAGAGATGAAATAAGTTGAAGTAGTAGCAAGTAGAAGTAAAGATGATTTATTGTTTTTGATGGCTACCCATTTGATGTCAGTCAATAATTTGTTCTCTTTTTTAATTTCAGATTCATTTTTCTTTCTTAAGTTGGTGGTGCATGTGCACTTGGGTGGTGTACATTGCATCCGCCCCTGTTCGAGTATGTATATTAGAAGGCAAATACACCTTGTTTGAGTATATATATATAAAGGGTGTTACTAAACATAGCCCGTATTTACTAGAGCATAGCCCGTATTTTTGAGTGAAATGTCTAACTTACCCTTACTAACCCCTCTCCTTCTCCTTCCATTCATCACTCTCTAACCTTCATCCCCTCTCACTAACACCTCTCCTCCTTCCATCCTCCCCTCTCACTAACCATGGCTCCAAGAACCAAGAGGACAAAGATCCGGCAGCCGCCACCGCAACCGCCGCCACCACCACAAACTTCGTCTTCAATGGAGGCGCCACCACCGCCACATCGCCAAGTAAGTTTTTTTTTTGAATTTTTATAAATAATGTTCAAAGAACTCCTTAAAACCGCCCCATTTTTTTTTAAAAAAAAGCGAAAACACGGAACCGGAAACTGGGTCCGGTTCCGTGTTTTCGTGTAAAAACTTTTTTTTTTAAATGTTGTTTGATGTTAAAAAGAGTTGTTTTATTCGAATTTTTTTAAAAAAAATCAAGAAAATTAGCGTTTTGGGTGTTTAGGAGCGTATTTTTGGGCGTTTATCCGGAAAAACACGGAACCGGACCCAGATTTCGGTTCCGTGTTTTTCCAGAAAAACGTTTTTTTTTTAAATTTCTAGGTTCACGGAACCGGAATCTGGGTCCGGTTCCGTGCTTTTCTGGAAAAAAATGATGAGTTTCATCAGATTTTGAATTTTCTTTAAAAATTTTTTTTTTTTTCAAAATTCGAAATTTACGGAACCGGATGGGGATCCGGTTTCCACCATGGTGGTACCGAGAAGCCAGTCCCTCTCCACCATGGCGGAAACCGGATCTCCATCCGGTTCCGTTATTTTTAGCATTTTTTTACGGAACCGGATTGGTTTTCCGGTTCCGTGAACCGAGAAGGCTATCCGGTTCCGTAGAAAAATTGAATTTTACGGAACCGAATGAGGTTTTCGGTTCCCGGTACCGGAAAACTCATCCGGTTCCGTAAAATTCAAATTTTTAAAAAAAACAATTCATCAAAATTACGGATCCGGATTAGTTTTTCGGTAGAAAATCCGGCCAATGTGGTGGTGGTGGTGGTTGTGGTGGTGGCGGCGGTGGCGGTGGCAAATGTGGTGGTGGTGGGACAAGGTGGTAGAAGGGGAAGAAGTAAGTTGAAAATGTTAGAAAATGATTAAAGGGAAGGGGGGTAATATAGACTTTTATCTGCGTATTTATACGAACACGGGCTATGAGCTAGTAAATACGGGCTGTGAATAGCCGCACACTATATAAATCACTAGCAAACTGTAAATTACATTATTGCCACAATACATATAGTAGGCCTTGAGAAGCCAAAATGATGTCTTAATTTGTATGTCTTTGGTTCCAACCAAGAGATGACATTTTTGCAATAATCTTCAATCTGAAATGAAAGCAGTCAGCAAGTGTTTTTCAATAATACATAGATGCACAACTCATGACATAATTATTCATTTTCCAACTATAAAAAGTCGTGTTCAAGAATCAGCTCACAACTAAAGAGTTCCAAAACTAGAAGTTTATAACAGATATTCGACATTGAAATGTTTCATATAACAACATCTATGGAGTTAAGCGACAAATAAGAGAGAGTTTAAGTAGAGTTGATTTATGAATGTTTGGACTAGTTCTCTAGTCAAGTGTTTTTTTTTTTAGTTTAAAGAGCACCAAAAGGTTAAATTACAAGATAGAATTAATTGTAGACAAAAATATAATGTGTAATATTCAATCGCACAATTTTGATGTTTTATAAGACTATTAACAATTCAAAATTTTGGTCAACAATCAAGAGTTTAAAGCTTCAGAAATTTTGAGAGGAATACCTAAGGTTCTTCTCATAAAGCCACACATAAATTGAATCAGCGACTATTGGCCTATCACAGGAAAGTTGTCCCTTTAACTTATCAAATTCAAGTTCAAGAGTACTTTCATTATCTTGTTGTTTTTGAAGCTTGAAGTTGAGATCGTGTTAAATATCTACACATAGAAAATATTTAAATTAGCCAAGACTAGTGAATGTAAGAAGTATAAGATCATACCAAGCTATCAAGGCATTACCATCCACTCCAAACATTCATAGAACTTGATAGTTACTCACCTTTTCCTCTTCTTCTTTATGTTCTCTAGAGTAGACAAGCAATCAAAATTGAACAATGGCATACCTTTCCCTCTCTTTCTTTATGTGCTCTACAATAGACAAGCAATCAAAACACAACAATGACATTTCTTGTATGCTTTACCCACCATTGAATCGCAAATCAGATGCAGCCACATCAAAATGTTAAATCAAAATCTTTATAATCTCATAAAAATGATCTCTATAAAAATTTAACTTAATTTCACAATAATAATTAGGACATGGAAAAAGCTGCGTAAAGTCGTCACCAAAACGCAACTGCTATATGAATTTCTCAACAATACTTAAATGAAAAGAAGGTTCGCTTAACAAATATACTTCTTTTTGGGTTAATTTGGTTGTGTCATTACCCAAAATCTAGGGGGAGAAATGCTATTCGGAAACAATACAAATAGTGAAAACAAGAAGCATTTAACAAAGAGATAGAAAGGATGGGTTTCGATAACTCTGGAGTAGCTATCATGATTTTTTACTAATATAACAACACTTGAGCGAAGTCCCTAATATTATTGCAAAGAAAAATTAATAATTAAAAAGTTCAATAAGCAAAATAAATCCAAGTAAAGAGGTTCAGAAACAAAGAATTACAAAAAAAAAACTGAAATTTCATACACCATATAATTCAATTGAATACAAGACAAAAAAAAAAGAAGCAATGAGTAGTTCTATGGGAAACTAAAAATCAAACGAACTGAAAACAACTAATAACCAATGTGCCAAAAAGAACAAACCTGTTGTGACATGGCAAGAGAGGACACGTGGACCAGTTAAAAGGCGCCACGTGACCCAGTAGCTTCATGACATGTGGACTATTCAACAAACGATACGTGTCAGAGCCCAAAAAAAGACACGTGGAGCCAACAAAAGAGTTGTTGGTGACCTCACTAAGTCTGAATGAAGAGGCCCATTTATTCCCTAAAAGAGGGAATAATCAGCCCAAACTCCAATAAAAGACAGTAAAATGATTGGTTGAGAGACCCAAGGGAACGAAACCTTGACAAGTGTCACATTTCCATTGCTCAACCCATCACATCCCTCTAGTTTAGGTGTGCACCTTTTCATTCACAAACACTATAAATAGTTCCTAAAAATCAAGTAAAAGGTAGAATCTCACCTACTCCCTAAACTTACTCTATCCAAATATAGTTAAAATTTCTCTCACAAATACTGACTTAGACATCGGAGGGGGAATCAACTTCCAAACCTCTTGGGTTGGTTTCCTTATTTTCAGGTTCGGATACGAAGCAACGAGCATCTCTACACAAGTCTCAGAAAGAACTCAGCTACAAGAGTTGGAAGAAGAGCTTAGCCGATTCCGGGCTAACAACATTTGGCGCCGTTTGTGGGGAGACGCAGAAATGACAGACTTTCATTCATCAAACATCAAACCAAGTCCGACGTCAGGGTCAGCAAGCTGTAGTAGAGGATACAGTAGATGATGAACATCCAGCGAGAGGTAGAGATGGGCCTCGTATGGAGATAGCAGATGTGGTGCTAGAAGAAAACCTGGATCGTCCAGTGACAGCAGCCCATCTAGAGAATGTCCTGAACGACTTTCAATCAAAAGTCACGGCTGTGGTTCAGGAACAGATTAAGAGCAATATGTTGTTCTTTCAACACAATGGAGCTACAGTTGCTCAGAATGGGCCTCTTCGTGGTCATTCACAAGTGGATATGGCAGGACCCAGTCGTCCTGCTCGCCCCAGCAAGTAAGGGAAAACGCCCAGCCCGGAGTGAGCAGGCAAGAAGGTTGGGTTGGAACTTAGTTGTAAGGTCTCAAGAAGATCGTCCAATAGATGAATGTCGCATGGCTACGGACGCCAGAGCTTATCTGCAAGCAAAAAGGGCGGCTGCCCTTCAGAGGTCAGTCACCGGATCGACATCCTATTTGAGGGATCCCCCGTTGAAAGTCTTCTCCTAGACGGAGGTTGGAGGACCCACTCCCACACTTCGTCGCCATCAGGAAAAGACTGTGAGTCAACCGAATGTGTACCGACGAGAGACCCCAGCACACACATCATCAAACCCGGTTATCAGAGAATACCGTTAAGAAAATATACATGTTATAAGGAGGATGGGGGGCCTTAAGCATTGATTGGCCAAGTCCATTCTCAGCCAGGATTATGGAAGCCCCGCCATACCCTAAAGTTAAGCTGCCAACAATTGAACCCTTTGATGGTACAATAGATCCTGATGATCATCTGTCAGCTTACAAACATCAAATGTATGTCCATGCAGTAGATGACGCTAACTGGTGTAAGAATTTCCCGGCTACTTTGAAGGGAGTAGCCCAGAAGTCGTTTAACAATCTCCCAGCCAACTCGGTGAATAATTTCACTGAGCTCATTCTGTTGTTTACTAGCCACTTTGTGGCCAATCGTCAAGACCAAAAGACCAACATGCATTTGGGTAAGGTCATGCAAGGACCAAAAGAGGCTTTGCGTAGTTTTGTCATGAGGTTTAACCTCGAAGCCTTCATCAGGGGATTGCCCCCTCGAAGCTTTAAGTTTTATTTAGTTAACAAGAAGATAACCACTCTAACTGAAGCCCTGAGGGAAGCTGAAGTTTTTGTACACGCAATTGAGGTTTGTGCAAAAGCCAAACATCCTGAGTCGAAGAAGCTTGAGGAGTTTGTTCCCATAAAAAAGAATAACCCTAAGAAGGTTGAGACCTGGACAGTGGCATCAACTACGACCTCAGTTAAGAAGGGAAAACGAAGAGAAAGAGAAACCATGGAACAGCCAACCCTATAGAGTTCAACAAGGACCAATACTCCATACTAATGGAGATAAAGGACCAGCATGATCTCAAGGCTCAAGCTGAAATGAAGACGCCCTATCAAAACAGGGATAGGAGCAAGTATTGCCATTTCCACAAAGATTATGGTCATGAGACGAATGAATGCAAGCATTTGAAAAAAGCCCTAGAAGAATTAGCTCGTCAAGGAAAGATGAATTCCTTTCTTCCTCAAGCAGGAAAGAAGTTTCAAAAAAGAAATGACCGGTTTGGAAAAAAGAAAGAGAATGATAGTACATATGAGGATGTGGTACTAGTGATCTCAGGAGGATTTGCAGCAGGAGGACCTACAAATAGGGGACACAAAAGTTATCTCAGGGAACTCAGCCAAGTTCTTATGACGGATGACACCAATATTGAGCCTTTTCCAAACGTGGTTGTTAGTGAGAATGATAGAGGAAAATTGAGAACTCCTCATGACGACCCATTGGTGGTAGAAATGAAGATTGCCAATTTTAAAGGAAGGAGAATTTTGATAGACACGGGCAGCTCAACTGACATAATCAGTGCTGATTGTCTTTCCCGGCTGAAGTTTGACGAGAATCACTTGCTCCCCGTTCACCACCCAATCATTGGGTTTGGGGGAGGAGTTATTCATCTAATGGGAACTGTGTCATTGCCCGTTCGAGTTGGGGAAAAGAAAAGTCAAGAACTCTCTTTGTTAAGTTTTTAGTAGTAAGGGATCTCACGGCCTACAATGTCAACCTGCATCGGCCAACACTTAATCATGTCAAGGCAGTGGTAGTTACACACTTGATGCTGATGAAGTTTGAATGTGACGATGGTCAAGTTGGGTCACTCTACGGTTACCACCGAACTGCTAGAGAGTGTTACTTGACCACGTTAAGGCCTTCGTCTTGGAAGCCAGAAGGGAAGGAAGAAAGACCAGAGAACCTAACAGACAAAACGAAGGTTGCTTCCTCAAGGAAGGCGTCTGGGGAACTGTCGAGTAAAAAGAGGAAATTAACCCTGGTAAAAGAAGAGCATGTATCTTCAACAGAGGTAATGGCCATCATGGGAGTGACGACTGAATGTCCAGAACCCGCAGATGAGCCCATTACTATTTGTTTGGACGAAACCCGTCCAGAAAGAACTCTTCAGCTAGGTTCCTCTCTTGGTCCAGAGTTAAAGGAAATGTTAGTGAATTTGCTTAGAGAATTCCAAGATGTTTTTGCTCACAGCACAGAAGGAATGTCCGGGATTGATCCTGAGGTTGCCGTACATCGGCTAAACGTTAATCCTTCAAAAAAGCCCATTCGTCAGAAGAAGCGACACCTGGGGCCGGCTAGAAATCAAGCCGTGGATGAGGAAGTTAAGAGATTGATGGACGCAGGCTTCATCAGGGAAACCCACTACCCAGATTGGGTAGAAAATGTGGTAATGGTGCCGAAGCCAAATGGGACCTGGAGAATGTGTGTTGACTACATAGATTTGAACAAGGCTTGTCCAAAGGATACCTTTCCTCTGCCAAAGTTAGACCGGTTGGTCGATTCAACGGCCGGACACGCACTGTTAAGCTTTATGGATGCCTATTCCGGTTTCCATCAAATACCAATGTGTCCAGCTGACCAAGATAAGACATCCTTTATCACTGAAAAGCGGTTATATGATTGGTTGATGATGCCATTTGGCCTCAGGAATGCCCCAGCCACCTTTCAGAGACTCATCAACATTATTTTTCAACCTCAGTTGGGGAGGAATATGGAAGCATACATAGATGATATGATTGTCAAAAGCCCTATTGAGGACGATCATATTGGAGATTTGAAAGAGACTTTTGAAACTCTCAGAAAATACAAGTTGAAGTTAAACCCTAAGAAGTGTGTTTTTGGGATGTCAGGAGGATAGTTTTTAGGATTCTTGGTAGATCAGATGGGTATTCAAGCGAATCCTGGGAAGATTCAAGCAATCCTCGACATGAAATCCCCGTCGAAGATAAAGGAAGTACAACGCCTGACAGACTGTTTAGCTGCACTAGGACGATTCATGTCCAAGTTCGGAGACAAGTGCCATCATTTCTTTGCTACCATCAATAAAAGGCTAGATTTGAATGGACGGCGGAATCTGAGGAAGCACTACAAAAGGTAAAAGACCATTTGCGTCAGCTCCCACGCCTAGTCAGCCCAGTTGAGGGAGAGAAGCTTTTTGTATACTTAGCTGTCTCACCAGATGTTGTCTGTGTTATTCTCCTGGCTGAGAGGGAAAATGTGCAAGTACCAGTGTACTTTGTCAGTCATGTGTTGAAGGAAGCGGAAACTAGATACAGTATGGTGGACAAGTTTGGCCTAGCATTGGTCATGGCTAGCCGGAAACTACGCCCATACTTCTTAGCACACACATAGTGGTCTACACCAACCAACCTCTCAAGCAAGTATTACAGAAGATGGAAACAGCGGGAAGAATGCTAAAATGGGCCTTAGAACTAAATATGTTTGATATTATAATCGAACCCCGAAAAGCAATAAAAGGACAAGCTCTGGCTAATTTCATTGTCGAATTGACCCGGCAAGAAGTAAAGTCGGTTAGTGATCCTGCGGAAGGAAGAACACATTGGACATTGATGGTAGATGGCTCGTCCACCTTAATGGGAGTGGGGCAGGAATTATTTGCCAATCTCCCGAAGGAGATAAGTTCAAGTATGCCATGCGCTTTGAATTTCAGGCCTCCAATAATGAGGCCAAGTACGAAGCACTCTTACCTGGGATCAAGATGTGCAAGGCAGCAGGGGCGCAAGAAATCGAAGCTAAGTCAGACTCTCTTCTGGTGGTCAGTCAAGTAAATGGAGAATACGAATGCAAAGAAAGTTCCATGGCTCAATATGTGAAGCTGATAAAATAAAGATGAAGTAGGACAACTGAGGAGGTTCGTCCTAAGACAAGTGCCCAGATCAGAGAACAACAAGTCGATGCTCTTTCAAAGCTTGCAAGCTCAGCCGCATGTGATACGTATAAAATAGTTTTTTGGGAAATCAAGGAAAGGAAAAGTATAGATGAAGAGGAAATTGTGTTTCTCAGCAGAGGAAACACATGGATGGACCTCATCATCCATTTCAAGAAGACTGGTCAGTTACCTGACGACCCTATTGAGTCTAAGTATATCAGGGCGAGGAATAATTGGTTTTTGTTGTGGGGGTGAAACCCTGTACAAGAAATCCTTTAACCGACCACTTCTGAAGTGTATAACCAAGGACGATGGTATGGAAATCTTGAAAGAATTGCATTAGGGCTCCTGCGCTTCCCACATAGGCGGGCAAGCATTGGCTGAAAAAGCCTTCATGAAAGGTTACTATTGGCCAACTCTTCGGTAGGATGCCATGGAGTACGTCAAGAAATGTGTCAACTGTCAAAAACATGGAAATATTTATCAAAGACCTTCAAACTTTCTAACTCCAGTTCTTTTTCCTTTACCCTTTTCAGAATGGGGCATGGATATACTTGGACCTTTTCCACTAGCCGTAGGGCAGAAGAAATTTGTGATAGTTGTTATGGATTACTTTAGCAAGTGGGTAGAGGCTGAGGCTCTCAGGGGTATCACCACCAAAGATGTGAAGAGTTTTATATGGATGAACATCATAACCGGGTTCGGCATGCCCCAGTCCATAGTCTTTGATAATGGTCCACAATTCGAGACACCCAAGCTGAGGGAATGGTTGGCTGAAAGAGATATCAGGGGACATTTTCCTGCTGTAGCACATCCCCAAGCTAATGGAAAAGTTGAGTCATTCAACAAGACACTATCAAACAGCATCAAGAAGAAACTTGATAATGTGAAGGGCTAATTGGTTGAAGAGCTACAGCTGGTTTTACGGTCTGTCAAGACAACTGCAAAAAACTCCACTAGAGAAACCCCATTCATGCTGGTGTATGTCATTGAGGCTGTTTTACCAATTGAAGTAGGAGAACCTACTCTAAGAATTATGCTTTACTTAGAGGAGGCAAATTGGACGGCCATAAGAACGGCCTTAGATCATCAAGGGCAATGCTCTCTTAAGGATGCAGCTTTACCAGCTCCGAATGGCCCGGGAATTCAACAAAAGAGTCACCCATCGTCCACTGAAAGTAGGAGATCTTGTATAAGAAAGATGGACGCGGTGGGACGAGCCAAAGAGCAGGGCAAGCTGACGCCTAACTGGGAAGGGCCATACTTAAGCGTGGAAGAGGTTAGAAGTGGTACCTATCGTCTGCAGGACATGGAAGGCCGTGCAATTTTCAGGACTTGGAATTCAGACAATCTCAAGAAATTTTATATTTAGTTTCAATGACAATGTAGTAATCTAAGTGCCACGGCACAGAATTGTATACATGTACTCTCAATCTTTTGGCTGAGCAAAAATCATTAATACAATTCCTATCCTTATGGTAACTACTTTGTGTAAATTGTTTTTATTAATTTGAATCGTCTTGGAGTACCAAATTGACTTAAGACAAAGTTGAGGATTAGAATAGAAAAAACCTTAGTAGAGGATCAGCTATCATGAACATATTCGTTCTAAAATATGACAATTCCAATAAAGGAAAGTCATTTTAAAACGAATATTGCTTCCTAAAGGAAGCCGGCTGGAATGTCTTGAGGTTTAGTAAAGTCTGATACAGGTGTCGTCCAATATTTTTAGATTAAGACGAACATTGCTTCCTCAAGGAAGCCGGCCAGAAATCAGACCAAGGCTTCATTAAAGATTGGCACAGGCGTTCGTCTGAAAGGTTATTATTTCCATAAAACGAACATTGCTTCCTCAAGGAAGCCGGCCAGAAATCAGACCAAAGCTTCCTTGAAGTTTGGCACAGGTGTTCGTTTGAAAGGGTATTATAGCCATAAACGAACATTGCTTCCTCAAGGAAGCCGGTAGAAATTACACATAAATTGAAAGGTATTGAGGGTTGTCTCGAACCAGCAAAGAAAACGCCCAAATACTCGTCTTGGGTTTGTAACTTGACCTCTTTCCTTCATGAGGCAACGATCATTTGCAAAATTGCCAGGAGAAGGTTGGGACGTGAGTCGTATTAAGGCGGATAAGTGTAAATTAGAGTAACCCACCATCCCACCCATCTGGACCCTGTGGCACTGGCCGCCTTCCTTCACGAAGCAGCCTTCGTCTAAGGGAGAGTTATTTCTGGACGATAGTGGTGGGTAACTAACAAGGAGAAGCTGCAGACGAATTCATACCATCCTAGACGTACGCCTTCTTGAGCAACAAACCTAGTCAAATAGGTGATCGCCCAAGAAGGGGGGCAGATATCCAGGTAAGCCATAGACGAGTATGGAAGATACTTAACAAATAATTCATGAATGAAAGATCTCCGTCCAAAAAATGGGTTCCAAGACGAGTTAGGTTGATCCTTGATCCCTTTTAGACGGGAAAGGAGGTTGCTTAAAAAATATTGCATGTTTAAACATTTCCGTCCACAAGATGTGTTTCAAGACGAGTTAGGTTAATCTTTGATCCCTTTTAGATGGGAAAGGAGGTTACTTAGCAAAAATTGCATGTTTGGAACATTTTCTTCAAAAAAATGTGTTTCAAGATAAGTTAGGATGATCTTTGATCCCTCTTAGACGGGTAAGGTGGAAACAGGAAATCACATGGGACATCTTTAAAACAAGTTACTGGAACACTTAGAAAGATTTGATATAAACAAACATTAGACAAGCAAAGTGAAGGAGAGCGATTCATTCAAATGGACGAAAGTTGGTTGCCAAAATCCACAAAATACAGCACATTTGAGTTTCCATACTACTACAACAAAACCAAATGACAAAAAATAGCCAAATCGCCAAATGTGATTACAAGGCATTGAAAGACAGCCTGAAAGGACCAAAAAATTTACACTAGCCAAAAAACAAGCCGAGGGAGGACTGTTGGGATCTTTGCACATCTTCGGCTAAAAAGAAGCTTTGGTGTGCCCTCCTCACTATCATACTTCTTAGAGTACTTAGTGCAAGCCCTTCTTAGACTTGCACCAGTTCTTATAGATTCGCCTCCTTATTTCCTCACTCAAATAAGTAGCCCAAATGAGAAGCGAAGAAAGAAGGAGGACGGTCAATTTAGGAATTAGGAGGAGGAATGGGAATGTCCTCCTCCATGGCGTCATCATCTTGAGGATCTTCGTCCTCCAACTCCTCTTCCTCGTCTAAATCCTCGAAAATAGGAGGATCTTCGTTACGAATTCTAGCCTTGTGACACTCCTCCTGGAATTCAATCCGGCGTTGAAACCGGCTTACTTGGTCAGGGTCGCCCATCATCTCCATGGCTTTAATCCCCCAACCTTTGGCCGTTTCCAAGGGCTCAGCGAAGGCTTTGAGAGCCTCCTGGAAGTCCTTCTTTGCTTGGTCCTTCAGCTGAGCAACTTCCCTTGTTAGTTCAGAAATTTTGTCCCTAAGCTCAGCCGATGTAGCAACAGCAGCCTCTTTCTCCTTTGCTAGATCGTCCAGGAGAACGTCCCGGGCCAGGAGCCACTCATCCTTCTCCTTCAGCAGGTCATTGATCTTAGCAAGTGGAGCTTGTTGGCTGACTCCAGATCGGCCGATCGCTTCTCCATGGCCTCCAACTCTGCCTATGATGGATCCATAGCTCCTCACAAGTCACTATGGCTTTGTCTCCTCACTCACAAACTCCTCCAAGGCCATGCTTCGGGCGAACCCCTGAATATATGTAAGGAAAATTTATTAAGTTAGAAGGCCATGTCATAAGAAGTTAAGATATGAAGATACAAAAAAAAAAGGAGATACCTCGGCAAGGAGTTGAGACACGTAGCCCACGTGTCCAGCCGTGGCTCCCCTCAGAATTTTGACGTACTCCTGGGGGAAGGCGTCATAGACGTCCTTTTTTATCTTCTTTTTCTCGACCAAAGAGTACTTAGCAAATGAGGGGATGACCCTGTCTGGAGGTTCCAAAGCCAACCAATCCACGGCTAGAGACTTTTCTTTATTTAAAAAAGATGAAGTATCAATCCTGCGAACAGGGATGATCACTGCAAGCTTGTTGGACAGACTCATCGATCGTCCACCAACCTACAGCATTCTGACCCAGTTGGAATAGTATAACTCACCAGATGAGGCCGACTTCGTCCTGAAAGGATGGGGCATTTGCCCCACCAGCTAAGCTACTGCCCCTGAATAGGCAGAGGTCCCAGGAATGACCGCGTCCGGATGAGATAATTTTTCAAAATTCAAACCAGCAGCTAGCTTTCCAGATCAATAGGAGTCGACGATTCTCCAGCTCCCACTATGGTAATCGGTGGTGGCAAGACCACCGGATCTGAAGGCTTTCTCCTCTTCTCGCCGGAGGGGATAGGTGCCTTACAGACAGACGAACTCGTCTGACCGACCCTCTTTGCCGGAGCAAAGGACTTTCATTTTTTGGGGGGAGAAGATATTCCCCCCGAAGCAGCCGGCCGTTTCTTCGATGACGTTAGCTTGGCGACGGTGGCTCTCGTCATCGGCGAATTTTTCTGCACAACAACAATAATAAAGTCAGGCGCCAAGAATAAAATCATTACCACAAACGAAGATGGTTCCAAGAAGGAAACCGGCTAGTAAAGCCAACCCCCTCTTGGATTACCTTCGTCCATGCTGACCAGTTAGGGTCACCTAAAGGCTATTCTAGGAAGGAGTGGCTGACGTTTTCCTTCTATGAACCACCTTCGGTCAAAAATGAGACAAAGACGAAGGTAAACGCGGACTAAAGGTTGTTCGGGGAAGGAAGCATCCAGTGTCTGACGTTTTCCTTCTACAAACAACCTTCGGTCAGAAATGTGACAAGGACGAAGGTGAACACGAACCAAAGGTTCCTCCAAGAAGGAATCCGTCTTAATCAGGACGCCTTCCTTCTTTGAGCAACCTTCGTTCAGAAAAATAAATGCAAGACGACCGGTTGAGAGGGTAAAACGTCCAGATAAATGGACATTCCCCTTTCAACAAGACGTCTTCCTTCATTAAGAGCCCATCGTTTGGAAAACGCACAGCCGAAGATGATTTAGAAAGGAGTTCATCCTCATCTGGACGTCTTACTTCCTTGATCAGAGTTCGGTTTAAAAAACAAAAGAAATACATTATATATCTTACTAATGTCTTCTCTCGCTTCTTAGACGGAGCCTTTGAATGTTCCGCCCACAAGTTCCCGCCGAATTTACTCATATATACTTCTCCTTTCCAAGATGATGGAATTCTTCTTCTTGTCGGTTCTGTACACAAAGAAACTATGTTTGGTTAGTCAAGATCTGAAAAACATTGACAAACATTTGGGGTAAGACCAGGACATTACTTGGATCTTCGCCCTCCTTCAATCCAGCGCTACGAAAAATCTTTCATTAAAAAACATCTCTTTAAAGGGAATTCAACCAGCCGGTCCCTTCAAAGCTATCATTTTTGGCTTTGGGCTTCCTGCCTCCCCAAACCCCAAGGTGAATGTACTCCGTGGCCGTGAAATGAGCCACCACGACATCGTCATACTTATTCTCTAGTTCTAGTATGGGGGCACCTTGTCCTATGTTAGTTACAGCTCGGTTGTGATACCTATAAGGTCTGGCTGTTTCTACTTCTGGTGCTTGGACAAATACAAACTCTGATTTCCAGTTGTACATTTTTGATGGCTTCCTAAAAACAGTCAAGAACCCGGATCTATTGCATACGCTATACCAAGTCCCCCTATTATTTTTTGAAGTTAAGAAACATAGTGTATGTGTGTATAGGCGTTAAGGGACAGGACTAAGCCACCCAACTCACAAGTGGCAATGCAGGTTAAGATGTTCAGCCAAACGTTGGGAGCTATCTGATTGTGAACTATGCTGTAATGCCTAAGAATTTCATGAATGAAAGGATGGAAGGGAAATCTAAGCCCGGCATCTAAGGCTAGCCTATATACAACAAATTGGTTGGGTGATGCATGAAAAATCGTGTCCTTCTTTTTAGGAAGGACAAATTTGAAGTCAATCATAGGCATTTCCCTATCTAGATGACTTCCGTCCGGCCCATACCTCTCGAACCAATCAATATCCACACATACATACGTAGGGTCAGAGGACCCTGACGGTCCCGAAGTTCAGTAGAGGTAGTAGAAGGCCCAGACCCTTCATCCTCGTCCTCATCGTCTTCCTCGTCTGAGGCCCTTCCAGACGATCCTGCTTTATCTTGGTTATCTGAGGTCTCAAGGTCATACTCCACCAAAGGGTCAACTTCTAATGGCTGAATCTCCTCCACCACATCACTTTCCTCTCTCTCAAGAACTCTCCCAGTTTACTCTTCCATCTCAGAACTGGAGGAAGGGAGGATTAGTGAACGTCTCAAACGCGTCGTTTGCTTGACGCGCGCCAGATTACCCTGCATAGGCAGAGATTGGGTCGTCGGAAACGGGTCGTGCTTTCTTATTAAATAAAAGAAGTATTCAGCCGAGATGGGCCCAACTCTAGAGACAGGTGAGGATGAAAAAGAATCCGCTCTAGGGTTAACATCCTCCATGGGTTGGCTGGGGTTATTGGACGAGGTAAAAGATACCATTTTATTTTAAAAGAACCAAAAAATAAAAGAAGAAAAGTAAAAGGAGAAGAGGGAAATACCTGACTAAAGATCTGGACGGAGATGAGAAAGACTCTCTTCGCCTTTTCTACAAGTCACGCCGCTCTCAGCAAAAGACAAGGTCAATTTCCCAAATCCACTTTCTCTTCACCAAATAAAGAAAAGAATATTCTTCTTCCTTTTTACAGAGCCTCTCTCTCTAACACTATATCTCTCTAAAAGGTCCACAAAATGGAAAGTGAAAAATGAAGTGAGTGAAGGGGTATTTATAGGGGGGTGAAACCTTCTTTTTCCCCAAACAGTGATTTTACACGTGTTAGTACCCTATGGTGCACACGTCACTTCACATTTTTCTGATTGGAGGAAAAGTCAGTTAAACTCCTAAACAGTACAATAAATGTGGGAAGTTACTCTCTATAAAAGCGCATTAGGGGCACCTGTTGTGACATGGCAAAAGAGGACACGTGGACCAGTTAAAAGGCGCCACGTGACCCAATAGCTTCATGACATGTGGACTATTCAACAAATGACACGTGTCAGAGCCCAAAAAGCGACACGTGGAGCCAACAAAAAGGGTTGTTGGTGACCTCACTGAGTCTGAATGAATAGGCCCATTTATTCCCTAAAAGAAGGAATAATCAGCCCAAACTCCAATAAAAGGCAGTAAATGATTGGTTGAGAGACCCAAGGCAATAAAACCATGACAAGTGTCACCTTTCCATTGCTCAACCAATCACATCCTACTATTTTAGGGTGCACCTTTTCATTCTCAAACACTATAAATAGTTCATAAAAATCAGGTAAAAGGTAGAATCTCACTACTCCCTAAACTTACTCTGTCCAAATATAGTTAGAATTTCTCTCACAAGTACTGACTTAGGCATCGGATGGGGAATCAACTTCCAAACCTCTTGGGTTGGTTTCCTTATTTTCAGGTTCGGATACGAAGTAACAAGCATCTCTGCACAGGTCTCAGAAAGAACTCAGCTACAAGAGTTGGAAGAAGAGCTTAGCCGATTCCGGGCTAACAACAAAACCCAATGAATTGCTTAACTCAGTACGATAGACCTGCATTAAATTAAGAGAAACTAAAAGGCAGATAAAAAAAAGCAATCTATGAATTGGAATTTTAAGGGTTACCTCACAATTCCAAACTCCTGTACCTGCAACGAAGACACAATAAGATATTGAAGAAAACTTGTGCAACTTCGATTTCTTCATGCACTTTGCGAATGGATCCTGAAAATTTCAATGAGAAAAGAGGAAGAGAGAGAGATAAGCAGCTAAAGGTTTGCTAAGAGACAAAGGTCAGAGAATAATGAATATAGTTTAGGGTTTTAAGTTTGGATGGGACCAAATTTTGGAAATAGGCTCAAACTTACAGAGTGGGGAAAAGTCCCGCGTTTAATTTCACTAATTTGGGCTACATAAGATATAAAAGTGTCGCACAAAGGTTATTACTTGTGCCATGGGAAATATACTTGTCGCCCGTATATAGTTTAGTGCAACGAAATAGCTTTTTCGTCGCCCATTTATGGACTTTGCGCCACAAAAATATTTCGACGCCCTTGCCAAATTATGTGCCACGAAATATTTTTTATTGCCCCAAATTTATTAATTTTGACTCCCAATATTTCTTTTCTTGTAGTGTAGGCATCCCCTCCTCAGAAGCATTGCTGTAAGTTTCTATTTACGATATGTAATACAAGTAGGATTAGGTTCCCCACGCCACTCCTTCATAGAATTCACTTTTCGAAAATTAAAAGAAATATTCATGTGCTTCTTCTTTGTGAGGAGTTAGCTTTTCCTGCCGCTAAACCTACAACCCCACCATGTATTATGCTTCTTCTTTTATGTTCATCTCTTCTCTTCCTCCCATTAAACTTATCCCACCATGACCTAAACAGTTGAACTGAATTGAATTGACCTAAACTGAATTGAAGTCAACTGAACATATATTGAAATGTTAGAGTAAAGCAGAGCCAAACTGAACTTATAAAGTGGGGAAAACAGACCATATATTGCCTATTAATCATTTACTTTATTTTATGGTTTGTTGATTGTGAATATTATATTGTACAGTTTCACATTCCACGTGTTTCATCCTTCATCGATCCAATATTTGCCAACACTTTACTTAGGTAAATTAAGATTCACTGTCTTTAGAATTACGGAACAAGTCCTAGAACTTTAGGCATGGATATTTTAAAAAGTTATATTTTGTTTTTTCTGTGATAGATTACATTTCAAATCGATCTTAGCAAATTTTGACTCCTCTAGTTTATCCCAAAATTCATGATGTAGCTTCAAATGTGCAGGAAAGTCAATCAAATTGCGTTATTAAGCATCCTTCAGCATGTGAAACTAGTGCTTAATAGATGTTCAGATGATACGTTTCCTTGTTCAATTTGTAGTCTTGAACCCCCTTCGTTTTGCGGTTTGTTCGCCAAACCAGAAATATGCGAGTATTTGGCGAGTTTGCACAATATTCTGTGGACTATAGGTTAGCCACGGACAGCGGCGGATCTTGAAATTTTTTCGTTTAAAGGGCCGAATTTTTAAGGATTTATTTGAAGATTTGAATAATATTTGTAGACTTCACAAAATTGCTTTAATCCGATTAGAACGAATTAGTCAATCCAAAATTTGACTCAATCTCGATCACCCAAATTTAACATTAAACTGAAACAAACCATACCTATTCCAAAACTAAGTTGATCCCAAAATTGACCCAATATCCAAATAATTTGAATGAAATTAAATGAAATCGTTCTTACTCGAAATCCAAATTAAACCCAACCCAAATCAAACCGGAATTTTATTGACATAAACTCAATTTTAATAAAATTTCTACATTACTCAATATGACCCAATTAAAAATCGATTTTAATACGACATAAACCAAATTGACCTATATAATATAAACATAATTAATCTTACCGCGTAAATTAATGATAAATTCATTTATTTACACGCTTCGGTTACAACAAGAAACGGAAATTAATAAGTGGCTCACATGCAAGTTGTGGCCTGTCAGGTAAAAAGGAAAAAAAATCATTTGTAATCAGCTTTGAGCCTCTTCTTTCATACTTTATTAATAAAACAAACAAAAGCCTTTATATAATGGCAGTGCAGTGAGAAAACATACATATATAATGGCAGTGAGTAACTAAGTTTATGATCATTGATAAAACTGACACATCACTCAAAAAAAAGTGTGCCAGTTAACTCTAAAAACCCAAAATAAAACCTCCAAAAAGAATGGTATATAAAAAATATAAAAATTACAACAGATAATAATAAAAGTATCATACTAAAATATTTAAGGATAAATAGAGATAGATTATTTACGATTTTATTTCAATAAATAGTAATGATGGATGGAAATTATAGATAAAGTTTTACTACTACCTCCGGGTTTTTTAGTTGCAATGGTTTCCTAAAACGGAATTGTCCCAAAGGTTGCAATGTTTCTATATTTTTCCATTTTTAGTAAAAAAAACCCTATGAAATTACTATTTTACCTTACTAACTACAATTAACAAAAACTAACATCCTCATTACAATCTAATTAACAACTACACTTTACATAATTACTCCCACAAAAAATCATTCAATTTCCCACCTAACCCCATTTAATGTATCTCAACCAACCCCAATCACCCCTTCATTTCTCGTCAGTTTCCCAGAATCCTTTACCTGTTCTTCATTGTTCTTCCCTCTTCCACCAAACCCTAGATCTGTTCTCCCTCATTCTTCACTTTCCTCTCAATTCTCTTCATATCCCTCTCCTTCTTTCTTCCCATATCTGCTAATCCTCCACTCCTCTACCTTCTGTTCCTCTTCTTCCATCTGTTCCTCTTCTTCCTTTCTCGTTCTGTCTACAAAAAATTCGACATGAGTCCCAAAAAAATGTATTGCCCAGATTTGAGTCCTTTTGAAGACGCGTTTTTTGAAACCGAAGATGATTTCGAATCTGAAACCATCTTTGAAAGTATGGAAAGCTTTAAGAATGATTCTCCTTGGTCAAAAAGGATTTACAAAAATGGATTTGCAAAAATATTACTGAAACCCTACGCCCTAAACGCTTTGGGAAGGGTAGTTCAAGATTGTGATGATTTTGATGATATGCAGAAAATGAGGGTTGCTAGGGCTTTGGCTTTTCCTGTTCCGCGAAATCCAAAATCGAAGGGGAAGGAGAAGGTCCAGTTTGTTGTGAAGGAAGAGTAAGTTGAAGAGGAACCAGTTTGCCCTAGATTTGGGAAAGAGAAGGTTGTTCAAAAGGAGGTTGTTCTCTCTGAGTTCAAGAGGAACAGATCTGGGAAGAAAAGGGTTAGTTTTGCTCCTCCCCTTCCTCCTACTACCCTGAGCGCATAATTGTATGTGCACTTGCAGCACAAGAACCACCTTCTGGTTCGAAGAACAAAGGGAAGGGGAAATTAGAGGACCTTTGCATTTCTGGGGTGAAGGACAGGGGAAAAAAGGGGAAAGGAAAAGAGAAGGAGGAAGAAAATAAGGGGAAAGAAAAGGTGAAGGTGGAGAAGGAAGTTCATGTTGATGGTTACTTCATGGTTGACGGTCCTGTTCCTGGTAGGGAGCATGATATGTTTGTTGAGGATGATGAGTACGACAATCTGAGACTGTTTAAACTTGTGGAGGATTATGATGATGGGATGATGTCTGGACCAGACATCCCAATGAGTCCCTGCACTAGTTCAGAGCTTGATCCTGATACTCATTGCTTCCTTTTAATGAGAGGAAATCCCTCTCTTTAAGGTTTTGTTTTCTATGAACTTCCCTGTTTATTTGGTTATGTGTGTTGTTCTTCTTGCCTCTTGTTTACATTGCCACCATATTGAAAATGAGTCTCCTATGATGCTGTTGTTGTTGGTTGCCTTACATCATGTTATTGCTGGTGCTGCTGCCTCAAAGGCTTATACTATTCATTAATGTGATTATGTTGCTTGACTTTTATCATGTAACTGCTGGTGCTGCTGCCTCAAAGGCATTTATCCATGTTTCAGTGATTATAGTGGTTGTTTGATTATGCTGTTATTCATTGAGTCCCTATTTTTAAGAGGATATGGCTAATGATGTTAAGCATGCTATTGAACACCTAGTATGAATGATAGGCAGCACCACTCTTATTGTGTCCCTCCTTTTATTGTCACCAAAGCATCCATATGATGAAGGGACTCAATTTAGTAACTCTAAGAAGTAGGGGGTGAGATAGCCCATACTTGGTTAAATAACCAGTATGTTGAGGAAACTAACCCTACTTCTAATTTGAGTTAAAAAGAAACCCCTGATGGATGCAAAGAAGTCAAATGATGTTTTTGATAGCTTAGCACTGCCACTTTAAACTTCTATGCCACAAAGCTCAACTAACAATTAAAAGCAATTAAACTTACACCAAAAAGTTTCTTCCATTTTATATTGGGTCTTTCTAAACATGAATGCATACAAACCTTGGTCTTTCCTCAACTACTACAAATTTTTACTTCATACATTTTCAAAAAAAGGAGTAAGATAATAATGTGTCTAACCTAGGTTTGTTAACAGTCTTGCCATTCACTGTGTATATACCAAAAAGTAGCTCCTAACTATGATTCACAATATGTTTATAAACCCAAAAAACAACATCCATACATATGCTCTTCACTGTTGTTCTCCATCTATGAATTCAATATCTTCACCCACACTAACAAACCTTTCATTCAAATATTTGACTGCCTCATCCACTAAGACTTGATCAACAGGGACACTTTCTGGTAATAAACCAGGCCTCTCTAACCTCCTTTTACCATGGTGAGGGAGCTTGTAGTTGTTCCCTCCCTTCACTTTTAGGATCTCTAACATCACATATTGTAGTTGTAACCATGTATACTTTAACACTTCTGGATCAAAAAAATCATAAGCATCTTGAACTTTAGTGACCAAGTCCTCTAGGTTCTTAGGCAATGACTTATACTGTAATGCTTGTATAGCTGAAAAAAAAACCTAAATCTAAAACATTAAGATCTGGACTTTGAGCTGGTTGGCAAATTAGTTGAATATTGAAACCATTTGCAGTGGTAGCAGCTATGAAAGCTGGATCATTAGGCTGTATATGGGGTCTTGCATTATCTTGTTGAATGTATATGTCCTTAGATACCCCTGTTGGCCAACATCTCATGATAGATGGTATGACTTGATTGATAATCATGTCCCTGATGACTTCTTTGGTGACACTTTCAATTGCTTTAGTTTCAAGAGTGCCTGCCTCTCTATTTTTACTTCTGTTCTTAGCTGCAACCCTCTTCACAAAAGGAAAAATCCCAAACTTCCCATCATGTAGCATCCCCTATTTTCATCTTTCATAGGCCATGATGTGGCTGCCAAGAACATTGCTTTCACTTTGAACCTCCTAGACTGTTGACACCTATATGGATCTTCCTCATGTGGGAGTAAATAGAACCTCCTCATGTCTGGATTTAGATAAAACCATTTTTCATCAATGTGTATAATGTTATGCATGTTCACAAATCTAGCAGGCTCATCTCTGTTTTGTGGTTCAATGTGTTTTAATACCCATAGCATCCTGTCCATCTTATGTTTGTCTGTTAGTAGTGGGTGGTTTGTACTTGTATGAGTCCTCAATCTGCCTTTCTTCACCATTTTCCAAACTGTGGACTGGGAACACTTCAGTGCTCCTGCAACTGATCTAAGTGTTGTCCTCTTATGTAAAGGCACTGATTGAAGCCATTCCTCTTGAAATTCAAGTTATTTTCTACCAACTCTTCCTTGTTTTTTTGCCCTAACATTCCCTAATCTTCTTTGGTTCTGTGCATCTTTCCATATTCTGTACAAAGTAGTAAAATGAATCCCAAATTTAGATGCAATTTATGTTTTTTTCCCCTTGGTATTTTCCCATTTGCCTTACTACATAACAACTCATCAACAATCTTTCTTCTTGTTTCCAAACTAAGTTCTTGTTTTTTGCTTACCTGATTTTGTTGCTGCTGTTGTACTTATTCATGTTGTTCTTGCTGTTGGCCTTCATGATGTTCATCCACCATATTGATGTGGTTGCTGCATTTCTCGTAGCCATCCATCCACCATTAAAGACCAAGCTCATCATCATCTTCTATGAGTGTCTACTATTGGAGCAGTTTTTGGAATCAACAATAGTGGCAGCCTTCCTTTTCTTTTTGGGTTTATTTTATGGAAGTGTAATTAATTAGTGAACATTTAAGTTTATGTGCTTGTGTGTGTAGTGAATTAGTTAACTAGTGAACAATGTCTGTTTTTTGTTTTAGATGACTCTCTCTTCAATTTCACTATTTATGGAAGAGAGAGTTTGTAAATGATGTTGGATGTTGAAGCAGGTAAAGGAAAGGGGAGACTTTTGGAGGGAAATTTTGGCTCCACTCTTTTTGGGTGGAAAAAGTCCACCAAAAAATTGCCACCTATAGGGGCAAGTGATTTGTAACAGCAGCTCAACCCCCCCTAGAACTGCTGCCAGTTTTGCATGGTCCCCACATTTCTCTCTCTTTCTTTTTTTCTCAATTAATATACCCAATGGTCCCCACTCCCATTAATTATATACCCAAACATTCACCTAATACCCACTTAAAAATTTTGCATTGGTTTCCGTTTTTTTGAGAAACATTGCAACTAAATAAAAATGGAGGTAGTACAATATTTTTTATTCGTTTTGTCTTACCCTCAAAAGTAAATTATTACTTCTCATATCCTATAATTACAAAAGTGATTGTGCTATTGCTCAGATATGGTTGGAGTAAAATTCACTTTTCGTATGCATGCATGGCTCTCTTATATATTATTGACATTTAGGAGATTATCACTTTTAGCAAATTCCCTTTTGTTGGCTTTTGCAAATAATATGTATTACGTGCGGTAGTAGTAGTAGGATTAGGGAATATGTACTTGTTTTCCCGACTCCACTCATTTATTATTACCGCATATATACGTTCAGCACAATCAAAGAGCCCCAAATGACAATCATCGCTGAAGCTTGAAGATCACCACTAACCGAAGATCAATAATCATAGAACACTCGTTTATAGAGTGAACTATATGAAAAGTTAAAAAGAAAATTATCTCATTCACCGAGAATCTAGGCTATCTCTCTGTTGTGTTTACATCACCCTATCATCTCATGTGCTTGTCTTTTTCGATCATCTCTTCTTTTTCTCCCACTAAACTGAACACACCATATTTTTTCTCCCAAACTTATGTTGTCGTTATCTTTTTAATAATTTATTTCATTTTATTATTTGTTGATTGGAGAATATTATATTGTTCAACTGCAGTCAACCTGTTTGCATCGTTCATTGATCCAAAACTTGCCAACCGTTTAGTCAGGTAAGTAAAGATTTCTTGTGTTTGGAAACACTGAACAAGGCTAAGAAATTTAGGGGTGGATATTTTAAGAATTATACTTTGTTCTTTCTTTGACAGATTACATTCCAAATCGATACTAGCAAATTCATGTTGTTGTTTCAAATGTGCAGGAAAGTGAATCAAATTGGCCAATTGAGCAACGTTCGGGATGTGAAACGAGTGCGTAAGATCTGTCCAGATGGTAGGTTTCATTGTTCAAATTCTAGTCTTATTTCTCTATTCTTTTTGTTGTTTGTTCGCGAAACCCGAATAATAGAAGTGTTTGGGAAGTTTGCACAATATGCTATGGATTTTAGATTAGCCATTGACAATCGCGGATCTTGAAATTTTTTGTTTTATGGGCCGAACTATTGAGAATTTATGATTTTTATAATTTGAATAATTTTTCTAGACCTGACAAATTGATGTAATTAGATTAAACAAATAAATCAATCCCAACTTGACCCAATATCGATGACCCGAATTTAACCTGAAACTTAAACAAACCAAACCCAATACAAAACTTAGTTGATGAAAAATTGACACGGTATCCAAATAACTTGAATGAAATTAAATCAAACTGATTCTTACCCGAAATCCAAATTAGGCCAAACCCAAATCAAACCCGTATTTAATCGACATAAAATTGATTTAATTAATATTTCTACATTACTCAATATGAACCGATTAAAAATCGATTTTAATGCGACATAAACAATATTGACCTATATAATACAAACATGAAAAATCGAAAGATTTGAATGGTGATCTTTTTTATTCCAAACGACCGAATTTCGACTAAACACCAAAAATCGAAATTTGAATTAAATTTGTTTTATCTTATTTGTAGTAGGGGTTATGTCCCTGTTGGCCCTTATATAACATTTTCCCTTACAATCAACTCCATTTAAGCCCACCTCCAATCTATTTATGGTATTTCTTAGGCTCCCCCTCCTTAAAAGAATTTCTTAAGGAAGAACCGTAGGCATCGAGAAACTTTGAAACACTCAGGGTGGTGCAAAGCTATGAAATATGAAATTGATGCTCTTGAGCAGACGGACACATGGACGTTGGAAAGACTTCCTCATGTTAAGAAAGCTATTAGTAGTGGTTGGGTTTATAAAATTAAATGTACTTGTACAGGTTATGTTGAGCATTTGAAAGCTTGGTTGGTTGTTCATGGAAATAGACAGGTTGAGGGGTAGACTATACTGAGACCTTTGATCCTGTTGCTAAAATGGGTACTGTTCGTCTACTACTTGTTGTTGCAGTCTTTCCTTAAATGGGAATTAAATAAAATGGATGTTGATAATGCCTTCCTTCATGGTGATTTGGAAGAAGAGGTATATATGCATCATCCTCCTGGTTATAGTACTCCTTCTGGAAAAGTGTATAGAGCACATAAATCTTTGTATGGCGGTAGGCTCCAAGGCAGTGGTTTGCTAAACTATCCCAAGCTTTGAAATCCTATGGTTTTAAAAGCTCTTATGCAGATTAGTCTCTGTTTAGTCCATGATAATGTTATCTTTACATGTCTTAGTTTATGTGGATGATCTAATAATCGCTGGTTCTTCTCCTGATGTTGTGGTTAGACCCAAAAAAATATTTGGGGTCGTTCTTTCATATGAAAGATCTTGGTGTTCTGAAGTATTTTTTGGGTATAGAGGTGGTTTTCCTCCATAAAACCCTAGAAATAAGACTACTCACTCATAATCGAATCAACAATGAAGAATCTAATATAAAAACCTAAGCTTTGCATCATGAATTAATTCAACAATCAATCTAAGCAATTAAGAATGAAAGAGAGTAATTAAGAATAAAGAATAATACTAATTGACGGAAAGCAATAACCTTTATTGAAAATAATCCAAGGTTCAATCACCTTTGAAACTAATCTAAACTGTTTAACTATGAAAAGCTCTAAAAACTAATACTGAAGAAAGCTAAACTAAAGATGTCTTGAAAATAATGAAGCTTATTTATATGTAATAGCCCCTCAAATCTAATAAAAAACAAAATTAAAAGATAATAATCGGGGCTTTGCGTCAACCACTTGATCGGGCCAAGCTAAACAATATACCCTAGCAACCTTCGCGCAAGAACACAATAACAACAAAATAGAACTCAAGGCCATCGCGATGCAATCGGGCCTAGATCGCCCAATCGGGTCGCGTACCCAAAGGCCCATCATTCCAATATTCACTCGCGCAGACCAACAAAACGTAGCAGCAGCTAAATGAGCCTGCCCGACTGGATCAGGCCTCCTTCACCCGACCGGGCAGATGCAAATTCGGTGCAACTTCAACCATCTTCTCTCCTGGTGAAACACAGCAGCAAGTGGGATTGGGCCTCGCCTGATCAAGTCGGGCCATGCCTGTCCGATCAGGCCCGAAACCCTAACACACGATGCAAAAATCTTTGCCCCATCGGGCCATGTATAGCCCGATCAGAACACGGGCCATGCTTTGCCAGATCGGTGATCAAGACGAAAGCCTCGGGAACCTCCTAAAGAAATCAAACATGATCATAACGACTCCATGTTCCACAATACAACTCGCTAAGCCGCGGTTCTCTCCAAATAGATCGAAAATAGGGAGAAAACTCCCAAAAACCTGCAATTCAACACGAAAATACCAAAACCACAACTTATAGAGTAATTAGCACATATTAGCTCCGAAGAGCTCCAATAACGCATGATTTAGCTCATAAGAAGAGGGGAAAAACTCTATATAAAACCATGATATCAAGAGGTTGCTAGTAGTCCGAAGGGGTTGTTTCCGCCTCAACGGAATTATACTTTGGATGTGTTGTCTGAAGCAGGTATGTTAGAATGCAAACCAATAGACACGCCCATGGAGAAAAATCATTGTTTAGCTTCCGTTGTGGGTGCGTTATACTCCAATCCTAAAAGGTATCATCGGTTGGTTGGTAGTCTTGTTTATTTGTTAGTCACTGGTCCTGAGTTGAGGTATGTTGTTCATACTCTTCCTCGGTTTCTTAGTTCTTCATTGGAGTGTCATTTAGAGGCCGCTTTGCGTATTTTGTTGTATTTGAAAGAGAGCACGGGTCAAGGTATTGTGTTGCGACCCATGAGTGACATGTGTTTGACAGCTTTTTGTGATAGTGATTGGCACGCTTGCCCTCTCACTAGGCGTTCCCTCCCAGTTTACTTATTTTTTCTTAGTGGTTCTCTTGTTTTCTGGAAAACAAAGAAGCAACCAATTGTGTCTCGTTCTTCTGTAGAGGCCGAATATCGTTCCATGGCCATTGCTACATGTGAGCTTAAATGGTGGAAGTCTTTGTTGTCTTCTCTTGGTATTTTTATCCTAAGCCTATGAAATCGTTCTGTGACAGTCATTCTGCTCTTCATATTGCTCGTAATCTCGTATTTCATGATCGTTCTAAGCATATTAGGGTGTATTGTCATTTTCTCCGTGATGAGTTGGTGTCCGGTAATACTTCTACTCATCATGTGTCTACCGGTCATCAACTAGCTGATATTTTGACAAAGGCTCTTGGAAGACGACAAATTGTTTTTCTCCTTCACAGGTTGGGCATTCGTGATCTTCATGCTCCAACTTGAGGGGGAGTATTAGGAAAAGATATTATTCGTGTAATTATCATATTCCTGTAATTATCTTTTATTGTGTTTCCTAAGTTGGTTAGGTATTCAGTTAAGTTGTAAATATATATACTTTGAGTGGACAAATTATTAAAAGAGGCGTTAGACCAATCAAAGCCCACATTCTTTTAATAAGCCCATTTTATCTACTCTAGCCCAATAGTATTCCTAGACATTTAGCACCATTCTAGTTGTTCATTCTCTTCTCCTTTCCTTATTTCAATTTTAGTCTTGAAATATAACAAGTGATTCCTAAAAAAATATATTACTTACCGACTGAATTAAACTAGTCACTCAATGGATTAAACTAGTCACTAAATAAATTTAACATTGAGTATTGAATGAACTAAACAGGTCACGAAATGAATTAAATAAGTCACAAAATGGAATAAACTGGTCCCTATTTTCAGAAGACGGTTTGTTGATTTTCTCTTCTTATTATTGGGCCTATTGGGCCGTTGCCTAATTTTATTTTAAAAGTAGTCGGACTCTTACAAGACCAACTGCTTTGAGTGTTTAATGAGAGGTCCAAGTAAATTTGCCTTCGGAACCTCCTTGCCAGTATAGCTGGTCTGTCATGAGTGGTCTCTTTAATTCATAGGATTGAATTTTTTTGAGAACGTCCACAGGAAGATAAGGGCTAAAAAGATCCCATCTGCAACCGTTGCCATGTTCCCACATCTCTTTACCGTAGCCCTTGCTAGATCCATAAGAACCTCTTGAGTCGCAAGTTCACCAAGCGGTTTCCTTGTAGCCCATTTATGATCCCTAAATAGAGTGTTATGGCCGTTACCCACTGCCTCTCTTGATCCTTCATAGATGAGTTTGGCATTTTCAGCAAGCCCATTCCAAGCAATCAAACTACCCTTTTTAGGAACAAACATATCCACCTCAAAGCGCCCATTACAATATTTGGCTCGCATAACGCTTGCCCACAAAGCATGGGGTTCCGTAAGCAAGGGCCAACCTAGCCTAGTAAGAAAAGCTGCATTAGCTTGCTTGGCGGAACGAAGTCCAACACCTCCCAACTCGAGAGGTTCTTGTAACGTTTCCCATGAAAGAAGGTATGTTTCTTGTCTTCACTACCGCTCCAAATGAACCGTCTAGCTTTCTTATTAATATCATCATAAATGGTTCGAGGGATTTTTGCGGTTTGCATTGAGTAGGTAGCTTTTGTAGAGAGAGTTGCTTTAGTAAGCGTAAGACGACCCGCTAATGAGAGATACTTGGTTTTCCATCTAGAGAGATTTCTATCAATTTTTTCATACAAATGAGCAAACGTAGCTCTAGTAACTCGGCTAGTTAGCGTGGGCATACCCAAAATACATCCCCATGCCCTCCGTAGCTTCCCTACCAAGTGCAAAGCTGATTTCGTGCTGCATTTTAGAATCAACATTGCGGGAGAAATAAACTCTAGATTTTGGTAAGCTGATTTTTTGACCACTCGCCTTGCAAAATCGAGATAAAGCATCTTGGATGACTTTGGCTTAATCCACTTGGGCCTCGAAAAAAGAGGATAATATCATCCGCGAAAAAGAGATTTTATGGGTGAGGAAGTGTGGGATGCTATTGGCATGCCCCCATTCATCATAGAATAAGAGCATTTGTACGGCTTGATGTGCATGATCGTCTCTTAGGCAATCTTAACAGATTCAAACGTAGTTGACGGATGACCCCAAGTGCTTTAACTATGGAGCTCATAAAGAAACGACCTTGCATATTTTGCGAGACTGTGCAACGACAAAACTGATTTGGAAGCGGTTTGGTAATCATGTTTGAGAGCCTGGTTGCAAGATAACCTCACCAACATACCTACCGAAGCTGATGAGCATTGGGCTACGTCTTTTGGTGTGATTATTTGGTGGGTATAGCGTTAGAGGAATAACTATGTGTACATAGATATCCCACTCGACATTATTGCATTCCTGTAAATTAGAATTGATGAAATGGTGAGAATCATTGAGGATGGTGTGCATAATCTCAAGCCAAAAAATTCAGAAAAACATAGCGTGGCAGGCCCGCTTGTTGGCTGCTACGCTCGGAATTTGTGATGGGGCAGCAAAAGGGACTCCGGGTGTTGCAGGAGGCGGTACTATCATTCGTGACCAAAACGGAAACTGGATTTTCGCGATGTACGTGTGTTTCGCGATGTGCACGGCTCTTCGAGAAAAAGTTATGGCTTTAGTACGTGGACTTGAATTGGCTAGAGAGCTACAGATCAAGCACATTGAAGTCTAGCTCGATAGCCTTACATGTATCCAAATGCTCAATAATGATGATTTGCCTCGTGGTGAAAACACGCATTATTTGATATACTGTAAATCGATGCTCGACAAGGATGATTGGACGGTTAAACTAATTCATGTTTACTGTGAAGGAAATCGGACGGCGGATTAGCTTGCTAATTACGGCGCCTCTCAAGACGTTTGTCTTGTTACCCCTACATCTCAGTTGTGTGTTAGAAGAGGATGCTAGAGGTGTTGTGTCCCACGCCTTGTTCCTCCTTAGTTGTAGCTTTTTTATGCTGTTTTCTTTTTAGTTTCTTTCTTGTTGTTTCTTTTCTTCTCTTGTTGGGTCCCCCTTCTTTATTTGTTGAATAAAAAAATGAGAGTCCAAGTCATTATCTCCAAATTATCATTCACTTTAACAGTGGCTTCGTGGAACTACTGAAGTTTCAAGAAGACTAATCCAAAATGCATTTAAATAAAAATAAATAAATCATGAGTCGCTTACTGAGAAGATCTAAGCCAACAAAATATAATTGGCCAATACTTAGAGCATTCTAATGCATGGCTATGATTAGGAATCTAGCAAGAAGGATGTCAAGAAGCCAAATATACTATTATACAAAACCTCTTACTATTATTTACCATAAAAGAAAACCAACTTCCAGTTCAAGCATTTACGAAGTGCCAAATTAATTTACTAACACAACTGGAAAGGAGAGATAATTTGAAACACTTGCGATTTCTTAGTCCTTTTGTCATTGAAAAGAATTTAATTCCAAGCGAATGGCAAACTAAATTTTACACTTCAACAAAAAGAATAGAATGCATAAAGCCGCAGAAACAATACAATTCCAAAAGAACTCTATGTCATATCATAGATAATAGACGGTTAACCACAAAATTAGACTACACTAGCCATTATTTTCATAGTATATCTTGTATATTTATGTACATAAATTAGTTATAACTTTTTCCTAGTTTATAGCTAGTAAATATCTTTCGTATCTTTAGCTAGTACTCCCTCCGTCCCATATTACTTGATACACTTCCCATATTCGTCCGTCCCATATTACTTGATACAGTTCGAAAAATGGCATGGTCTCACTTTTGCATTCTCTCTCTTTTTGCTTTTTATTTTATTTTTGCAATACCTCCATGGCCCACATTTGTCCCAAATTGTAGTTGATGAACTTAAATAATACCAACAACTAAATACTCGAAATAAAATAAACAAGTCAAATGACACTCCTAAAACTCTGTGCCGGTCAAACTGTATCAAGTAATGTGGGACGACGAGAGTATAAGTCAATAGGTTGTAACTTGTAACAACTTCTCAATTAAGGAATTACCTTCTTTCATGGTATCAGATTTCGAGGGTTTTTGTTTCCTCTCAAGTGCTTCCGCCACACCCTAGCCGCCCACGCCTGCCTTCTCTCGCCGGCAACCATGACCGGCGCATCCTCCTCCTCGTCTTCTTCTTCTCCTTCCCCTTCTCTTAATTCTATTACTTCTTCGAATATTAAACACAATGTTCCCATTGTTCTAGACATGGAAAACGTGCAATACTCCACGTGGGCGGAGTTATTCAAGATCCATGCACGTTCATGTCGTGTGATTCACCACATCCTTCCTTCGTGTAAGGCCAAACCTCCGCAAACTGATGAGGAAAAGGAGGATTGGTCCACAATTGATGCTACGTTATTGAAGTGGATTTATGCCACTATCTCTAAAGATCTCCTCAATACCATTCTTGAGCCTGATGCTACTGCTCAAGCAGCGTGGGGAAGACTACGTGATATTTTTCAGGACAACAAAACGTCATGTGCTATCACACTAGAACATAAATTCTCCAATACGACTATGGAGGATTTTTTGAATGCTTCGCATATTGCCAACGTTCAAGGATGTTGGCTGATCAATTGAAAAATGTTGGGTGCTCATATCACCAACATTCGTCTTGTGTTCAAATGGTTGCGGGCCTCACCGAAGCCTACAACGGTGTTGATATGTTGCTTCGACAAAGTGATCCTCTCCCCCTTTTTACCAAGCGAGATCCATTCTCGTTTCGGAAGAATCGGGTTTTGCCAAAAAGGCCTCGACCGACGCATCATCCTCTGCCTTAGTTGTTGGTTTTTCGGATGGTTCGAACTCAAAAACCACCCCCACAACCGAGGTTCTCCTGGTGTCAAAAAGAGCAATAAAAATTATAAAAATAATAAGAACCACCAAAAGGGTGATGGGGGTGGAAATCAGGGTGGTCGGAGCAACTCTGGTAGCGGTGGCCGGAATTACTCTGGCACCGGCAACCGCCACAACAGAAACCAGAGGCAACAATAGACATGCTACCGTCAAGTAGCCCTTGCGTGCCAGCAGGGGGTCTGCCAACAATAGCACTGTGGGGGACATGGTGATACCCACCTTGGGCCTACCCCCTATCCTTACCCCAGTTCTTCATTGGGCTCGGCCCACTTACTACTCGCATCCCACGCAGTAGGAGCAGAGGGTGCTTGGGCCTAGAGATGGCATCTGGGCCGGGCCAGCCCAGCCCGCCCAGCCCAGCCCGTCTCGGGGGCTTCGCGGGTCAGGCCCGCTCAAACCCGCACCTAACCCGGCTCAACCCGCCAAACTTAAAAACCCGCACCGGGCTCGGAAACCACAACCCAGCTCGGGTGGAACCGCCCACCCAGCCCACCCGTAACCATTCGCAAACCCACCCAGCCCAGCCCAATTGCCCACCCGACCCGGACCACCCAGCCCACCCAACCCCCCACCCAGCCCACCCAGGACCACCCAGCCCACCTAACCCACGACCCAGCCCACCCAACCCACGACCCAGCCCACGCAGGACCACCCAGCCCACCCAGACCGCACAACCAGCCCGCACCACCCAGACCCACCCCCAGCCCACCAGAACGCTTATTTGGTTCGAACATCGTCTGCTTTCAATAAAGTATTAAAGTTGATTCATTTCACATAAATCTGGTAATTCTTCTTCCATTACTTTTCATTATTTTAATTATTGCTTTCATAGATCTTAATTATGTCTTCCCTAATTATGATTGCTTTTGTTAACATACAATAGTTTAAAAACGACGATAATGAAAAATAGATAATAATAAATAATTACGATAATATAAAATTAATCATTACTCAAAATTATTTAAGAATACATTGGTCAATATTCAATACTCATTATAATCTTATTTTAATTGCTATATTAAGATTATAAATAAACGACATTACTAGGAAAGAGATGATATTAAATAATTACGTCATTACGAAATTATAAAAATTAATCATTATTCGTATTACTAACAAAATGAAATTTATAAAACCAAATATTTTATATTTGCAACCAACGTATTTCAAAATTATATCTAATTGACTTATACAAAATTACAAATGCAAATTCATATTCATAAACATATAATTCATATTAAATCAAACTTACTAATTAATATTATTTCAAGTTTTCAACACATCCAATACAATCCACCCACTAAGCCCACCCAGCCCATTAACCAGCCCAACCCAAACCACCTGGCCCACCCAACCCATTAACCAGCCCACCCAACCCATTAACCAGCCCAACCCAAACCACCCAGCCCACCCAACCCATTACCCAGCCCAACCCAAACCACCCAGCCCAACCCACCCGCTAGGCCCACCCAGCCCACCCACAAACCCGTTGCAGGCCCGCCCAAAACCGCCATGGGTCGCTCCTCTGACCCAGCCCACCAACCCACCCAGCCCGCCTAATTCCCCAGCCCGCACCGGGTCATATATGCACAACCCAGCCCGCCACAAACCCAGCCCAACCCAGCCCGGCCCACCCATTTGCCACCTCTACTTGGGCCCAATCCGCGACCCCAAGCATATGTGACAGAAAATCGGTCCGTTCCCACGGATATTGAGCAGGCTATGCACACTCTTAGGCTTACTCCACCGGACCCAAGTTAGTACATGGACATTGGAGCAACGTCTCATTTTAATTAATTCTTATTTTAATTTGAGCAATTCTAATGGAATAATTGTTGGAAATGGTCATAATATTCCAATTCTTGGTTATGGTGATACATATTTTTCTTCCCCCACACCCTCCTTTAGCTCTCAAAAAAGTCTTGCATGCTCCCAATCTTATTAAGAACTTGATCTATGTTCGGAAAGTTACAACTGACAATAATGTATATGTCGAATTTGATACTTTTGAGTTTTATTTGAAGGATTTTCAGACTGGGAGACCAATCATGAGATGTGAGAGTCCGGGAGCTTTTTATCCAATCACCACACTCCAACCTCAAGCCCATTCCTATTCTGTTTTTGCTGCTAGCTCTATCCTTATTATGGCATGCTTGACTGGGTCATCCTAGATTGTCTATTTTGGCTTCTCTTAGGCAAAATAATCTTATTAAATGTAATAAAATTAATGATTCTGCTATTTACTACTCTTGTCCTCTTGGAAAACATGTGAAATTTCCATTTGTTTCTTTCACTTCTAGTACTATAATACCATTTGATATAATACATTGTGATATTTGGACTTCTCCTATCTTGAGTTCTTCTAGACATCGTTATTATCTAGTTGTGTTGGATGATCATACGAATTATGTGTTGACTTTTCCCATTGCTAAGAAATCTTAAGTATATTCCAAATTTCTAGAATTTTATGCTTATATAAAACACAATTTGAAAGAGAAATTAAAAATATTCAATGGGATAATGCACCATTTTGGGACTTTTTTAAGCAAAATGGATCATCTTTTCACTTATCTTGTCCATACTCTTCTTCTAAAAATGAAAAGGCAGTAAGTAAAATTCGTACGACTAATAATGTTGTTCTTACACTTCTTGATCATGCCTCTATTCCTTTGACCTTTTGGCATCATGCTCTCCAAATGGCCACGTACCTCCTCAACATACTTCCTAATAAGAAATTTGCCTATAAGTCCCCTCTTCATCTACTATATCACAAAAATTCGTCCTACTCTTATCTTCGTGTGTTTGGATGTCTATGTTTTCCACTTTATCCCTCCACCACCATCCACAAACTTCACGTCCGTTTCACACCTTGTGTGTTCTTAGGCTATCCTTCACATCATTGGGGGTTTAAGTTTTATCACATTTCCGCTCGGAAATTTTTTTTATGTCGGCATGTGTTATTTGAAGAGCAAAAATTTCCTTTTGCTACTATTCATTCGCCTTCACCTACATCCTATGAATTCTTGATATCATGGTCCGTGTTGGATCATCTCTCACTACCAATCACCCAATCACACTCTCGGCCCAGTATGTAGCCTCCCTCTCCTACTGGACCACCTAGCCCACTCCTTCCTTTTTCCAGTCTTTTGGGTCCACCTTCTCCTCTACCCCACCTCCCTAATGGTGGGCCGCATTCCCCAGGCCTAACTCAGAGTACTCCTCTTTCCAATGGTCTCTTTCTCATGTGGACCCTAGTGGGTGTCCATCTCATTCCACAAAGTTCACCTCCCTCGCCCAACTCGCCTATTTCCAGTCTAGTGGGTCGACCAGCAGCTCCTAATGGGCTGCCCACTACACTGAGCCTAGCTCCATTTCCCATACCCACAACCTCTGTGCTCTCTCCTCAACCCGTCAGTCTTCCACCACGGCCCATTACCCGTCGTCCCAGACCTCCTCCTCCTATTGGGTTTCGAGCCGTCACTCGTAGTAGGAAGGGCATCTATAAAAACAAAAAGATTGTGTCTCTTCTCTCCTATGTTGATCGTTCACCCATTTCCCATAACCTCTTGTCGGCCCTCCGTGGCCCGAATTGGAAACAGGCCATGGACGATGAGTTCCATGCTCTAATTAAAAATAAGACTTGGGAATTAGTGTCTCGTCCTCCTCATACTAATATTATCCGGTCTATGTGGATATATGCTCATAAGGAAAAATCTGACGGTTCTTTTGAGAGGTACAAAGCCCGTCTTGGAGGTGATGGAAAAACTCATTGAGTTGGTATTGACTGTGGGGAGACCTTTAGCCTTGTGGATATTTATCTCTTTCGAAGGGATGGATCCTGCACCAACTTGATGTCAAGAATGGATTCTTACATGGTGAGCTTCATGATATAGTATATATGCATCAGCCAGTTGGCTACAGGAACCCTGCTTATCCAGATCATGTTTGTCTCTTGAAAAAAAACTTTATATGGTCTAAAACAGGCCCCTCGAGCTTGGTATCGCAGGTTTGCTGATTTATGACTAACATTGGTTTTGTGAACAACAAATCTGATCATTCTTTGTTCGTCTATTGTAGAGGTACTGACATGGCATACCTACTTCTCTATGTAGATGACATTATCCTGACTGCTTCATCCTCTACACTCCGCAAGTCTATCATCGCCCGCCTTGGCTCCAAATTTGCGATGAAAGACTTTGGGATTCTTGAGTTATTTTTTAGGTATTGCTATATCTTGTCATGCAGGTGGTCTAGTACGCTGAAGAAATCATTGAGCGAACAGGCATTTGTGTTTGTAAGCCATCTCCTACTCCTGTTGATAGGGGTGTTCAAAACCGGATACCGGATCGGATCCGGTCCGGAAATCCGGATATCAGAAATTCCGGATAATAAAAAAAGAAATCCGGATCCGGTCCGGATAAACCGGTTATCCGAATTTCCGGATATCCGGTTTTTCGGATCGGATAACCGGATAATCCGGATTTATAAAGTTTCTTTTTTATATAAAAAAACCCTACCATTATGACTGTTTACAGACTTTACACAAGCTAAAAAATATTCATAATTTTCCTAAAGAGAGGCAGTAGAAGAATAATCTTCTAAAAATATTCATGTCTGCGTACCAATTAAGGACATAGAGAAACAGAGCATTATAGACTAAGAGGGTAAAACCAAAACATTAACATGGCAAATTATCCTTCTTTAACTCTACAGCCCTAAAATTGTTTATCAATAAAATCATCACTATATTGTCTTATTGTTCAATGACAATATCATATCAATTGTCTGATGATACTAATCCTTTGATTCCTTTCTCAATAATCAAGAATCAAATGATATGATATGACAAAACAGTAAAAACACGATTGACTGCCGGCGAAAACAACGGCAGGCGAGAGCGAAGACGAGACGGGATTGACAGCCGGCGAGGAAAGACGATTTGCCTGAGAGCGAAGAAGTACGATTTGCCGGCGAGGATTGACGATTTGCCGGCGAGGAAAGACGATTTGCCGGCGACAATGAGGGGAGTTAGGGCCTGAGCGACGGCGACTGAGGGAGTGAGGACCTGAGCGACGGCGACTGAGGTTTGAGGGAGGGAGTGTCGTGAGGGGAGAAGAGGCAGTGAGTGTGAGAGAGTGACAGTGAGTGTCTGACTCTTTGAGAATTGAGAGGAATTAGGTTAAAAGTAAAATATTCAAATTGTTTTTTTTTTAATCCGGATATTAGGGTTATCCGAATTTTCAAAACACGTATCCGATCCGAATATCCGATTTTATAACCGGATATCCGATCCGAATTATCCGAATTTTAAAAACCGGATCGGATATCCGGAATTATTGGTCGGATATCTGATATTTCGGATCGGATTTTTTTGCACACCCCTACCTGTTGATACAAAACCCAATCTCAGTGCTTCGTTTGAAGTTGCTTGCAGTAATCCTTCCTTATACAGGAGTCTTACTGGTGAATTACAGTATCTTAAGCGCATTGTTCGTTATGTGAAGGGCAACATAGATCATGGACTCCATTTGTATCCATCCTCTACTCGGCCCTCATATCTTACACTGATGCAGATTAGGGTGGGTGCCTTGACTCTCGTCGATCTACTTCAGGCTATTGTGTGTTCTTTGGTGATAATTTGCTATCCTAGTTCTCTAAACATCAAACCACCTTGCCCTAACCAGAATATAGAGGAGTACCAAATGTAGTCTCTAAATCGTGTCGGTTGCTTAACCTCCATACTGAGCTTCACTGTCCGATTCAAAAGGCTACGCTGATTCATTGTGACAATGTTAGTGCTATTTACTTGTCCGAGAATCCCGTCCAGCACTAGCATACTAAGCATATTGAGATGGATATTCATTTTGTAAGCGAGAAGGTTACTCGAGGCGAAATTCGTGTGTTACATATCCCCTCTCGCTATCAGATTGTCGACATCTTTAGTAAGGGTCTTCCCATGATTCTTTTTGAAGACATTAGGGACAGTGTCAACGTTGTCATCCTACTGTTTCGACTGCGGGGGTGTGTTAGATAATATGAAAATTATCATTATTTTCATATTATATCTTGTGTATTTATGTAAATAAATTAGTTGTAACCTTTTCCTAGTTTACAGCTAGTAAATATCTTTTGTATCTTTAGCTAGTATAAGTCATTAGGTTGTAACAACTTTTATATTAAGGAATTATCTTCTTTCAATAATAGATCCAAAAATTTTAAAAATAATCAAATTCAACTTTAGAATGTTGGAAATAAGACTGGAAAAGACAATCGGAACAACTTATCTGAATAGTCGTGGGATGAATGAATACTGCGCTTTAGTTGAATTTGCCCCCGTTACTTACACACGGACTCTTGGCAATTAGCCTCCAGTGATACACGACCACTATATCTGTGGTATAGTATATAGAAATAGTTTGAAAACACTCTCAATTATTACCCAATAAAAAAAGGCGCATCCAACAATCGGAGAATGTTTTTTGTGTATAGAGAAGAAGAATGTCGACCATCTTATAGGAAGGGTTTGGGAAAAGATTTTTTCTCATGTGGACTTTGGATTTTTATAACTAGCTCATTGTTTTACGATATGGGATTTTAAGGGTTCTTTTCTTTTGAAGCAAATACAACTTGGAGATAAAAACTCCAACACCTAGTACACCAAAATATATGAATTTTTCACACGAAATTCTGAATAATTGTGACATGATGTGTTTTATCGAAATGTTGAACTTATCCAAGTACAGCAGTTAGTTTTCATTGGTGTGGCCCTGTGTGGATTTGGATCTTGTTATCATGGAATTAGACACAGGACTTTCTATATGGGTACTTATAATTTTCACAAGAGTTAGTTTTCATTGGTGTGGTCATGTGTGAACAGTTGCCGTAACATCATCTTACCTTTATGGAAGGCAGGATCAAAGCATTATGGGTGGGACAACTCAAAAATTTGATTAATAAAGTTGTTTTAAGTTACGACAGCTCAAAAATTTCAGATGTTATTTTTTGTTACAAGATAGGAGCATTTTGGGTGTACTTCAAATGTGTAGTTACATTATCTTTAAAAATTTAAAAATAATAAAATATTAAATTTAAGGATCTTATGTGTTTTACGTGAGGTATCTAGGGAAGTAATGATTCTAGACAGGGTACAATGACAAAAAAGATTCTCAATAACAGCCTAGTAGACACGTATTTGACTCTTAAATTAAATATAAGTTAATAAAATTTTTAATTTTTTTCATACCTACTTACCTGCTTTGAAATGTAGATGATAATCATTAGCCTACTTTTCATTTATGTTGATGAATGATAGCCAAAACCAAAAGGGAGGCCCCACCAACAATTGCCCACATAATATGTTGTTGTAATTGCTAGAATTTTCTTGTTGGGGAAAATGGAAACTGGCAACCATATCTAGGCAGAACTTTTCATCATTTATCTTCATGATTTCCAACTCATTCAATATAGCACCATATTTTTCCCATCTATTACAGTCTAAACAATGCTTACATTAAATTCATTACCAGTATTTAGTTGATTAACAATATCGGTGTAAACAGGGGTAGCTAAAATCCCAAGGTTTAGACTAGTAAGGTTTAGTTGACAATCAACCAATCACGAACCAACAACATGTTCCAATACACTTTCTTTCTCAATAACATCAATATCTCACAAATATGAAAGCGAACTACATACTGAAAGCTCATATCTTCATTGATTTTCCATGTGATGTTGAAATTATTATGGGAGATAAGTTCTCTACACGTTCCATAAACTATTATTGTTTCCAAATCCCTTGTAGATAGACCACTATTATAGTCCATATTCCGAATTTCCACAAAAGAATCCTTAGTTTCTATAATACTATCATCAGGCTCCCAAGTCCTCTAAAGTATATCATTATTATAATCAACAGGAGATTCTCCCATATTTACCCCAAAAAATGTTTCTAAGGCTGCATTTTGAAGGTCAATATAGGCTTGGGTTGAATGATTAAGGTGACATTATCTTAATCAATGCATTAGGAACTAAAAACACTTCTAATGCATTCAGCAAAAAAAGTCAAAAAAATGAAGGATGGCCAAAAACTATTTCTAGAATATTTTGACTCACATTGATTAAATACACTTTTGTAGTTCTAGATATTTGTTGCGAACAATAATTCATAAGCACAAATTTGTGAGCAAAAACCTGAAACTTTGCGTTGCTCAATAGAAGGTAAAAGGTACACCTTGGTGTACGTATACACCAAATGAGTATGAGTTGGTCAAAACAAGTACGAAGAAAAATGAGTATGCGTAGGTCAAAATGAGTACGAAGCAAAATGAGTATGAAGCAAAATGAGTATGAGTTGGTCAAAATGAGTACGAAGCCAAATGAGTATGAATATTCCAAATGAGTACGAATTACTAAGCTAAATGAGTATGAGAAAGCCAAATGAGTATGAAGGTAAATGAGTATGAGTTAGCCAATGAGTATGAAATAGTCAAATGAGTATGAAGCCAAATGAGTAGGAGTTAAGTAAATGAATAAATGAGTATATTATGGAGTGAGAAATTAAAAAGCACACAATTTAAGATTAGTTTCAAAACTCCACGATTACTCTGCACTTTTCCTCCTCCATTAAAACTCCCCTCATTTCTCTCTCTCCTTCTACCAAGGGCTTCTTCTTACCTGCGGACATTCCACCATATCAACATCCCCTAACTATTCAAATCACCATCTTCTTCAAACTTTAAAAACACCGACAATCACCATCAAAACTCCTAAAACAAGATCATTTGTTACAGATTTCTGAATCACTTCTTCATATGGCAATACTGATGGCGATTCTTACCTCAAGATGTCGAAAAAGCTGTAAACAGAGAGAAAAAGGATCTATAGGCGGCAGCGCCGGTCGTCCACTCCCTCCGGCAGAGGAGTTCTCGTGGGCAGTCTTGCCCCTTTATTTCACTACTAATTACAGGTGTATATAATAACTTGTGGCTGCTCAAATTGTAAGCATGATATGTAAATGAGAAAAAATGAAAACGGATAAAACATCTTCCCATGTGTTGGAATTTGTACTTCATCATCTCATTATAGATTCATGCAGTCTTATGCCAAGGCAAAATAGTATCTATAGAGGTGGCTTCCAAAAATATTAATAAGTGTGACAAGGTATTTGAAGGTATGATTTTCACCAAAGTATATACACGATCACCAAAATATGTAGAGGTGTCTTCAAAAAATATTAATAAGTGTGACAACATCAACAACAGTGCAAAAGACATCCTGAGATAGGCCACACAAATAAATAATGTTTTTCCTGTGCTCATCCACATATCATATCCCTTCAAATCATTGCAGTGTCATTTGATCGTGCAAACGCATTTTCATCATATCCTTTTTAAAGGTCTCCAATCAAATTCCCTCGACTCCCACTGAAATCCTTATAATCCCAATCTCTACTTTTCTTACCAATGCATCCTCAAACCAACATCGTAATGTGCCCAAAACAACATAATAAGTCTCAACAGGAACTCCAACCTTTCCCTTAGAACTTCATTCTGAAAAATATAACATAGGATATTGTTAGAGCTTAGAAGTGCGGGACCCTATTACAACAATCTTCTGAATATGGTCCTTCTAAATGCCCAACGTTTCAACTCATACCACATTCGCGTGCAGGGGTTGTCGTATAAATTTTACGCTTCAACATTAGATTTATGTGAAGGACATAATTTTACCATTCAACATCAGAGGTATGCCACGGTCATACAAATACATAGTATACTCATTGCTGCCTCCATTTCAGCCACCTATGAATTAGGTCTTGGTCAATATCTCAATTCCTCTATAATATCAAGCTAAAGGTACTAAAAATACTCACTTAAGGATACCTCTCTATCATCAAATGTAACTATCTAGATCCTTGCTTGACTCCTTAATAATGAATTCATACTCCTTATACGGTTATACCCATTCCACAACCTTTGCTCAAACTTTACTCACTATTGGATTGTTTGTTTATAGGACAAAAGGGGGAAATGAAATTTAACGCCTATTGTATTCCTTTGTTGGTTTGAATGAATGGAGCTTTTAGATGGGGGATGGGAGTTGCCGGTGGGACTACTTGCCTTCTATTTCCATCTAGAGGTGGTTTAAATTGACACGACCCACCAACTCAACATGAACCTGTTATTACCGGGTATGGATCGGGGGTGTTGACCCGTTTAAATGTATGGGTTGACGCGACACATTTATTAAACGGATTAGGTTAGGGTTGGAGGTAATCAAACAAGGTATTAAAACAATTTTCATGAACTCTCACTTTCAAATCCCAATATCCCATTTCGGCAGACCAAACACCTGATATAAGCCTTAACGTCTCATTATGGGTTATTGATGTCCCGATTCAATAACCTGATTCAAGATCTTTAATCTTGTTGCACCAGTTCACAAGATAGGGTTTCATTTGTCAGATCCTTAACCTGATAACATATATGGAAGCAATAGATTATTTAGGACATATGTAATTCTAAACCAATTTAAATAAACCAGTATAAAACTTTTGTTAAGTAATCATAAAACATGCATTACATTAATGAGCACAATTAAATGTAACACAACGGTTATTGTCCAATACAATACTCTAGCATCATAACCATTCCCCAGTGTATTTGATACCAATCGAAGTTGAATATATCTCATGTTTCTACTGCGACAATGGTTTAGCCAATGAGTTAACTATGTTACTCCCTGTATAGACTTTGCGAAATGTTGGTATCCAATTTAGAGACCATCTCATGGATAATGATATATATTGAGCATGTCTTAGAATCAGATGTATCTTTGGTTCCTTTGCTTGTCCACTGGACCCATTGTTATCACAATATAACTATGTGGTTCCATTAGCATTAGAAACCACACCGAGATCACAAACGAATTTATTTAACCAAATGGTTTCCTTTGCCACTTTAATAATAGTAATGTATGCAGCTTTGCTTGTAAAATTAGCAGAACTACTCTACTCATAACTTTTGTAACCAACTCGTTTTCTAGTCAGAATAATTGTGATACCAGATATAAAATCGGAAGTCATCTTTATTTGTCTAGAAAAACAACATATGTGTAATCCTTTACACTTAACTCATACTCTTAAATTAAGAGTTTATCCACAGTCATGTAAAGGTACATAATATGGTCTTGATTGCAGTCCATTAGTCATTACTTGGACAAAATTGGTATATGCTCATCATATACTTGATGCAGACAATACGTTTGGCCTAGAGCTCCATCTTATTATGTGTCAAGCACATTAATTGTAGCTGAGACTTACATCAGGGGAAGAAGACATATCTCAAAGTTTCTCATATATGACATGCAAAGAACCTTATCAATATATTGTTCTTAAACAAGAACTATCATCTATTGAATCTATCTCTATAAATTCAGATGCCCAAAATGTATTATGCCTCTAATCTCCAAGATCATTCATACAAATATATGACAAGTATGTCCTTCACATACTAATCTGGGATTATAATATCGCTCCCACTTAACTTCTAGTAAAACAAGACTCTTTAGAATTCCCAAGAAAATCAACCTATTTGATTGTCTTATTAAATCAAATATTCCAACTCCCACTGTCCTCGCTTCGATCACATAAATGGATATGATAAGCTTACACTCCAACCTAGGGGCACTAGGATCAATAAAACCTTCAAGTGGTTTTATGTACACTTCCTTTTCAAATTCATATTTAAAATAGTGGTTTTGATGTCCCATTGCCAAACCTTATAGTCAAACTACAATTACAAGTTCATAGCTAGGATTAGTTTCAACGGATCTAAGCATATCTATTAAAGTGAATGTCTCATAGTCAACACTACGAACCTTTCCAGTAGTCTAACTTAAAGGATAAACATTTTTCCATCCTTGTCGAATACTATCTCATAAACCTTGTATACCTGATCGGTCTAACACTATCAATTATACTGGGCATGATCTAAACTTTTTATTCAAACATGAATTCCATCTTTAAGTGTCATGACCTCTTGTCACGAGTTAGAATTGGGACTCTCCATTGCTACTTTCTAGGTACTACGTAGTAAGATCTTTATCGAAATATTAGAATGATTTTATTCTTAAGAAAGAGTGAAATCTAAATTTATCTATCTAAGAAATAATCTTACTGAAACTACAATGGGCTTCAGTCACTCTAGAAGTTTCCATTCGAGGTGGAACCTCAAAATGAGAGCTTCTATTTGTGGCCATTAATCTCCGAACTCTTTCGAGTTCAATACATCTCCCACTTGTCTTTTTGGAGACAAACTATTTTCTCCAATAAGGCACCAATATTTGCCACAAATCATTTGTTCTCGTTTTTGATCATCACTACTACATTTTAACGCCTAATTCAACCCCAAATAGCGCTGCATTATGTGGCAATAAGCGTTGCAATAGGCCTACTGCAACACTTTGAATGCAATGTATTCGTTGTCGATTCATTTGAGCAAATGCAACAGCTTTTTACCCTCTAATGCAACACTTCACAAAAATCCAAGTAAGCGTTACATTAGGTGATAAAAACGTTGTTATAGATAGGCAATGGCAACGCTTATTTTCATACTAAAAGGCAACGTTTTATGTTTTGCAACGTTTAATAGGTTATGTAAATGCAACGCTTTTTAGTGACTAGTATATAAAATGGCATACACATACCTGTTATATACCTGCTAGATATATTAATATCATACAATTGCATTTGAGTTACATATAAATTATACGATATTTCACAAACTCCATAGATAGACCATGGGTCAATATATTTCATAATCGTGCTAAATTGTAAATACAAACAAGATATTACACTTAAGCCCTTACACCGGTTTACACAAAAAAAAAACATGAACTAAGACAAGTACAATTTCTCCACAAGAAAAAGGCAAGTCTAAAGTCCAACTAAAAACAAACTAAAATGAGCCTAAGTTCACAATTTACTAATATTCTTTAGTTCTTAATCACATTATCCCATATTGAGATTGAATATCAACAATAGAAAGATCCATCCATCGTCTTTGAGCTCCCATTCAAATTCACCTGCAAGCATAGTTGTTAGGACTTTAGAATTATTAATCCATCGTCTTTGAGCTCCCATAGAATCCCGATTCGAATCGTAGAATCGTTCAACTCTAGTCATCCGATTCTATCTACGATTCTGTACGATTCTAGTAATTACTTATTACTTACAAGGACTTTAGAATTATTAATCAAACTAAATCATGAAAATAAAGGTATTAATCAATATATATTGTCATTTATTGCCTACTTTTAGTGTAAACATCTATATTCTTTATAAACTTATGATATGACCATGTTCTAATAGCAGTTGACTATAATATCTTGACTCCGCATGTTTGTAGAATCGTACGATTCTACGATCCGATCTCACGATTCGATTCTAAGAGCCCCTTCCGATTCAAAGTAGAATCCCGATTCTAATAACATTGCCTGCAAGGTTTAAATACTTAATTTAGTAATATATATGTATCAAATCAACATAGCTAAACATTTATATACTATTCAAATTTCAACAGAGTTTGTTTGCAAAATCAATCTCCAAGTTATCAACACAAGTTATTAACATAATTATGCATACAAAACTAGCCACAAGCAAACACATCCAATAAAACCAAAAATTTAGAGCAACAAAATTTGCGACTTATTAAAGTATGGAAGCAAACTAGGAGTGATAGTGTTGGTGTTGTGACTTGACTGTAGTGAAGTATGCTGCCAAGTGAAGATATCAAGATACCAAATGATTGTAAAGGATAATAATGCTCTGCGTCAACAATCTAGTTAAGATTCATTCAATCAATCATTGATCTTTATCCGCATGATCAACGCCTAATCTTTTACTTCCCATTTTCATGTTGATTTCTTTTCTGTTACAAAAATTCCTCACATTTCCTAACTAATGTATTTAGTTTAAGATACCTCCCTTTATAGGTAGCTATTGACTATCTGAACTGCTGCTATAGCATTTAAGGCTTAGTTGGTGACAATAATATCAACCTTTCTTGTAATTAAGCTATAGGGTTTCATACATGTAGGAACCCTAATTGAAATTAGTTGCATCTTAGTTGATTGAGGTATACATGTAGTAACAAACTAAAATCTTGGAGTGACAAAGATTACCTTGTCTATTTTACAGTGGGCTCAAAAGAATGGGTAAGAGGGTTTGTTTTACTAATCTGGTAAAGTCCATCCCAAAAACAAAGTAATTTAGTGAGAAAGTGGGACGTGGTTATCACTTTTATTTTTGGAATGAAGAACACATTGACATACCTTAACATAGAGCGAGACCATAAACTGTAGTTAGAAGGGGATGATAAAAATCAAGAATGAGATTAGGCAGGTGATCTATGTGAGTCCTTTAGGCATTACTGCATGACATGGTGAAAAAGCCTGAAAGACACACATACACAAAGATTTAATAAAGCTGCTCAAAATCAATTCGCAGGGATGGGAGCTACCAATTCCCATCTTAAATTTATTTGCCCATTGTCTAGCAAACGCTAGTACAACTCTTGACCCAAATATAAGAAGCTAAGAATTCAAAGTAGATGAAACTTGTCAGAATAGAGAGGCATACTTTTAATGCAAAACCCAATGGAGTTATTCTCACCACCTTGACAACAATGGGCAGTAACAAAAAAACATGAGCACAAAGTGAGACTTATAAATTAGATCAAACATGAGCAATATATGCCTTTAAAAGTACTAGTGAAACCATTCAGTACTTTTGGTATTCTAATGCTCTTGCTCTTGTTATATTACTAATAAAACACACCTAACTACTAGTAAGTTGTAGTAGCTACCACAAGAAAATAAGCAACAACCTTGTAAAATAGCATTGTGTTGAACGGCTGCACAATATATAATTAAGCTTTAACATCCTAACCTTCAACAAAGCCAAATCCTTCAACAATTGACATCCTAACCCACCAGCCCAAACAAACAAAACTCTAGCTTACTAAAGCTAATCAAAACCAACCAACAATTTAAGATAACTCATCGAAGAAAATCAAGTAATAGCTTTATGCACATCAAATGTTCGTAGAAATGCGTAGGTGAAACTATAGAAACTAATCGCTAAGGGGAAAATCAAGAGATAAAAACCTCGGGACTGGTTTCAAAGTTAGGGGCAACGAGGTGGTCGGAGCGCAAAAGAAGCATGTCGAGGTCTCTAGTGCGACTCTTGGAAGGAGAATCCACCATGGGAGTGTCAATGCAAGCTTCCTGAGTCTCCTCAAATTGACGAATATCAATATCAGTATGCATAAAGCTCAATTTGCAGTACCACCAACAACCTTGGCAGCAACTTAATTAATGAAAAAACAAAAATCAAATGAAAGAATTTGGAAATTACCTCAAATTTAGAAGGAAATGAGAATAGAGTGAGTAAGGGGTGTGGCAATGCAGTACTACAATAACAAATTCACAATAATTCACAAATCACAATTAACAAAACAAAACTATTCAACAAATTGATCCTCCAAAATTCATATTTGATGGATTAGTTTCAATTTTGGCAAACCAAACATCCACAAGAACACAAATTCACAACAGTTCACTAAGGAAATAACAACAATTCAACACGACATAAATTAGAGTTGTTTGGGGCTTTTTCAATGTATGCAAATTTGGTGTAACAATCAAATTATTACTAAGATTACCACTATCAATAACATTATTTTCCACTATATTCTTGTATTCTTGTTCCTGTTTTATGCAATTATTGGAATCAATTAGCCTAATTGTCTTCATGCACTAGGGATATCTCTAAGAAATTATCAAGTTTGGGGGTAAAAAAGGACATAAATTAGCAGAATTACAATTAAAAAGGTACAAGATACAAGTGAAAAAGGTACAAGATTAAGAAATGAAATGTGTGAAATGAAAAGAAGATGAGTGAAGGAGAGAAGTACCAAGTAAAGTGCGGCAAAGGTTCAGTGAAGCAGTTAGGGCAGTCGAGCAGTACGTTAGGGCAGTCGAGCAGTGCGGCAGCAGTCAGGGCGACGGTAGTCGGCTGTGCGATAGCAGTGCGCGGTGGCAGTGCAATAGCAGTGGCGATAGGGCAATCCAAAATTCCTACTTAAACTCAAACCAAAAAAAACTTAAATAAGGAAGATTAGACAAAATGAAAATTGAAATCAGTGAAAGAGAATGTTAATACCTAAACCTTGTTTCGTGCTGCACACAAATGAAAAGTCGGTTGCTTGTTCTTCTCCTTTGTCGGATTTTACAGCTCTTCGCCGGAGTTTACAACTCTTCGCTGAAATTTACAGCTCTTCGACAACATTTTCACAGAGAAATCGTCTGCTTTTCGGTTCTCACTCGTGCTCTCTCCCCTGAATGAAGTTGGCGGCCAGTGCATCAGCAGCGCCGCAAGCAAGTAGGAATTAGGGCCGTGGCGCTTCGAGGTCGCCTCCCTCCCTTTACTATTGCCGATGAGGTCGATGTTAGCTGGAGGTAATGGTCTAATGGAGGTTTGCAGGGTTGTGGTGCCAATTGCCAAGGGATACATAGGGTTTCGAAGTGTTTGGGAATGTTTTGGGGGTGTTTGCCTGTTTAGGAATGTTTTGGGGGTGTTTTGAATTTGGCCAAAATAACATCAAGCGTCATCCCAATTTTTTTACGCCTAAAACGGTAAATAAAAATGGATTGTGCTAAATGTCGTCTTGTATTTTCTTATTAACGCCCTGTATTTAATACGCTAATTACCAATTCTTCCATACTACTTCTCCTATCACCACCACCACACCACCACACCACCACACCACCACACACCACCACCACAATACCTCAACCGCCACCACCACCACCACCACTACCCCACCGTCGCCGCTGCCCCACCACCATACGGCTGTCCCACCATACCGCCGCTGCCCCGCCATCGCCACCCCACCACCGCCACCCCACCGCCATTACCACCACACCCACGCCACTCTACCGCGTCACCCCACCGCCACCGGGACAAAAATATGTTCGGTGAAAAAAAAGTCTATAAAAGGCGAGCCTTGTGTTGCACAAGGCCCACCATGTGGTGAGTCTTGTGTTGCACAAGTCCCACCACATGGTAAGCCTTGTGCAGCACAAGTCCCACATTTTAATCGATAATTTTTTTTTGTTATTTTCAAATATATATTATATATGTTTATTTGTAATATTTTTTTGAATTAAAAATTGTATATTTGTGAACAACAATTATTTAGTTAAAATATTAAAAAATAATTATCTTAAACAACATTAAATTAAATTAAATATTACAAATATACATATATGTTTTACTAAATTTAAATATTAATAAAAAAATTATCCATTAAAAGGCGAGCCTTGTGTCTTGTGCAACACAAGGCTCACCACGGGGTGGGCCTTTTGCAACACAAGGCTCGCCTTTTATAGACTTTTTTTCACCGAACATATTTTTGTCATTGTGGCGATGGGGTGGCGCGGTAGAGTGGCAGCGGTGGGGTGGTAATGGCGGTGGGGTGGCGGTGGGTGGTGGTGGTATGGTGGCGGTGGGGTGGTGGTGTGGTGGTGGTGGTTGTCAAAAGTAGGTGGGGTGGTAGGAGAAATAGAGTGAGAAGAGTATGTATACGGTTAGGGGTTTTATGGGAATTTCATATATATTTAGGGCGTTACCTAGAGTATTTAGATTTGGCTATTATGACTATATCTAATGCAACGCCTCTAATAAAAGCGTTGCAATAGCTCCAATAAAGGCAACACTTAATGTCTTATTGTAACGGTTAGCTCATAAGTGTTGCACCATGGTAAAAAAATGTTGCATTAGACATTCTATTGTACCGGTTTTGTAAAAACGTTGCAAAATAAGGGTTCCATTAGGCCTTTAAAGTAGTAGTGACATGGAATATGTATATAGCCCTTGGTTTATTCTTCAAAGAAACCTTATTCGTTTAAGGTAAACTCCAGTTGAATACAAATATTTCTTAGGAGGTTTACTACTTCAAACTTTAGTATAAGACATATTTGGAACTCTTCCACAACTTTTATGAAGTATATTCTTTAGCATTTGGACTAAGTCTAATCAAGTGAGAATTCAATATTAGTGTATAAAATATTTTCGTTTATAAAGGATATAGAAGACTTCTCACCCTTACTCAAATGTATATTTACTTAATCAAATCAAATCAAAACATCATTACTATCTTGTCAGGTTCAATCTACACTTTATCATTAAATTTGGTTGAACATTTCATAATTTCAAGCTTTTACTTCATTATGTATACATCACTATATATTTGAAAGTCAATAAAAGTTATAAAGTGTCCATTCTTAACTATTTGAATTTGTACGAGCACATCATCAATACGTAATATGTTTATCTGTTCAACAATTTCCTCACCATTTCAAGTAAATGGTGATCGTATCATGTTGCCTCAAATTTGTGTCTCACAAATCTCATAGGATTCAAAATTATACGAGTCTAAAAGATTATCTGAATTAAATTTCTAAATGTGATTCTGTAAAATTGGCATTTATAGCAAAATTATAGTTAAGCAAGATTTATTATAGATATAAACTTAAACTTCTAGAATATAGGGTCACCAACTTTTGGTTATGAGCAACAATAATTCGTTTTGAAACCCGTCATGTAGAACGTGAAATACCAATTTTTGGTTCTAGAAAAATATAGAAAATACTGCGAAATAGTTTGATATCTACATATCTTGAGCTGTAACATTTAATTTCTTCTGTAAACTTATTTTCATTCAATTTTCTATTGATCAAATACTTTTAAACATCATATATATTTAAAGGAAGTAAATCTCTTTAAGGTTAATTTCTATAATACTACTTGTAGAAAGTCTTACTTCCCTTCTTGTCTAATCTTACAAAATGGTATTCTAATGTATGAATTATATTCATCTCATTAGAATCTCAATTAGTAGAGGTTATATAAGATCTATAGGTGGGGAATATAAGCATCAAAATCTCCAATTTTGATCTTAAGTTCCTCCTATACTTGTTTTTATTTACTTCTTTCAATTTCTTTCTATAAAAAAATTGGGTTTATCTGATGTATATTAACCTATTACTTGTTATGATTAAAGTACTCTTGTGTGTTCATAATTGATTCAATATACATTTTATGTGTAACTTGTTGCGTTCATTCTCTATTGTATCTCATGCAAAACTATTATGAGTCATCAACTTTGAACCATGCATATCATATGTATATATATTGAACACTTAAATAGTACTAAGCTAACTCTTTTGTATCTCATACAACATAACTTCAAAACAATATATACATCTTATGCATTTCAATATAGTACTTTACTATCCTAATTCATATCATATAAATTAGTTCAAAATATAAATTAGGTTATAACAATAGTTCATGGAATATTTTATAGGCTTTGAGAACAATTCTCTAACATATACCATCTGAGAAATTATTAAACTACTCTAATAATATAGTTTAACAATAATGAGCAAGCTAAAATTACAAATGAAATTGCAACACTTAGATGTATGATTACTAAGAATAATTTATGAATAAGAAAATTTAAAACAATAAATTATTCAACTAAATTCATCATGAAGTCCCTTTAGAATTTAGTGATTCCAATATCATAATTCAAATAACCCTAAGCAAGCTTTGGCTTGACGCTTAGAATTAATTGTTTTAGGTACGTAACTATTTCCAATTATTCATAAAATCTTAATAACTTTTGGTCGGTAAGTGATATCGCATATCAACTGTTACCTCTATGCATCAAAGTTCTATCTTTTTTTTATAGTCTACTTTGTTGAGTCTAACCATTTCTACACCCTATTTATCCGAATACACTCAATGACACCTTGCTTTGGCAAAACCTATCAATTGACAATCTAAGGCTTCATAGTTGCTAAAAGTGGAAATGCATCAAGTAACTCAATATTACGTTCAAGGGACATTGGTTATTAATTTTTATTCCATTTATAAGTAAACTAAATAAATGCATAAATAAATAATAACTTGAGCATGCTTTCATAGCACATAATAGCACTGACATAATAAAGCAGAAAATAAATGTGATCCTAGTATGGCCCCTAATCCTAAAGATCTAATCTTCAGGACTCCATTTCTTGAAAAACTTGGATCTCCATCCTCCTTTGGTTCTTCAATACTTCGTGGACTTCATAAGACAGTTGCAATTTAATTTGTAGTGACTATTAAATAAACTACTTTAAGTATGACATTCAATACATCACCATGCACAAATCGTATCTAACTTACAATAATACTTAACGATATGCAAACCGTATTTTCTAATCAAATCAGCCCATTTCGGCCCATGCTGACTTTACCAGCACAGATGAGCAAGCGGATGGCTAATTAAATCAGCCCATTTGATGGCTGATGGACACACGCATGGCTAATCAAATCAGCCCATTTGATGGCTGGTCTTTTCAGCAATTCAGCATAGGTGAGCAAGAAGACACGTGCACAACAATTCTAAGCGACGGACAGGACGCCCAATTGAAGAAGACATGTAGCCCGGTCAACAAGCCTTTGTTTCAGATTTTTATTTTAAACGATTTCATTAATTCAAATAATTTATAAGTTTTAAAATAAATCTTGTTTTTTTAATTAATTGAATTTATAAAAAGATACTCCATCCATCCCAAATTAGTTCGAACACTTAGACACACAAATTTAGGAGATAAGTTGTTAAATGGTTATCAATTGTAATTTTATTAAAAAGTAATGTAATGTGAGTTGTTAGAGTATATTTTATTAAAGGAAAAACAAAGTGGAGTACTTTTTGGTAGGAGAGAGGGTGTCTGATGGGGCATAGGGGTAGGAGAAAGGTATTAAAATATAAGTGGCCCAATCCGCATGGAAAGATGGCTGGTCTTTCTCTCTAAAGGCACTCTCTCAAGTTTACTCTCTTTATTCTTCATCAAAGCAAAATCATGCAAAACTTGTTTTCATTTTGTGAGTTTCATACGAGCGTGACACTCACTGTTCTTCATTGTATCTCGGAAGTGAATTCCGTGCAACCCGTGCTTCATATAGGGTCGGACTATTGCTTTTGGGAAAGTGTTCCCAACACGCCTTGAGGATTTGTTCGTTGTTCATTATCGTTGTTCTTGTTGTTCATCTTTTTCCTGGTACTAGAAATAACAATCCAAAAGCAATATTACTCAAAGATGGGTCAATTCGTGAGATGACAGCGAATTTTCACAAGTTTGACAAGTTTAAAGGCGTGGGTTTCCGTAGATGGCAAAAGAAGATGCACTTTTCCCTTACCTCTTTGGCGGTGGTGTACGTGTTCACATCTCCGAAGCCTAATGAAGTGGATGATGAAACTATCGAGGCTACGAGGAAGAAGAAGAAGTGGGAGAACGATGACTATATATGTTGTGATCACATTCTCAATGGTATGTCCGATGATCTTTTTGATATTTATCAATATTATGAATCCGCTAAAGTTCTTTGGGGTGATCTTGAGTCTAAGTATATGGCCAAAGATGCTTCTAGTGAGAAATTCCTAGTTAGCAATTTCAATAACTTTAAGATGGTTGAGTCTAAGCCTATTATGGAACAATTTCATGAAATCCAAAGAATTTTAGGAAGCATTAAACAACATGATATTAGTATGGATGAAACTTTTGTTGTTTCCTCAATAATCGACAAATTACCCTCCGCATGGAAATATGTTAGAAATATTTTAAACATAGAAAGGATGAAATGACTGTTGAACAATTGGGTGCTCATCTTTGGATTGAAGAGGGCATTGATGGACAAAAAGAGATAAATCCTAATTCTTCCACTATTAACATGGTGGAGGATGGAAAGTCCAAAGACTCTAACCCGAAGAAGAGGGCACAAAACTTCACCAAGGAAAATTATCGTAAGAAACCAAAGTTTGGTAGGAGAGGACAACAACGAGCTTGTTGGAATGTGGTAAGCCCGGTCACTTCAAGAAGGATTGCACCATTTGGAAGAAGAAGATGAACAAGAATGGGCAAGGTGGAGGGAAATGTGAGTCTAGCCAATCCCAAGCCAAGCAAGGTACATATGCACAAGTTTCACTTAATTCGGTTTTGAATTATATGTGTACGATTTCTGAAATCTTTTGTGTACATGATGATTGTTTATGGTACATCGATTCGGGAGCTTCAAGGCATGTATACAAGGTGCGCTCTCTCTTCAACACCTTCAAGGAGGCGGATCAAGGAGAGGTTCTTTACATGGGAAATGATTCTACTGCTCAAGTCTTAGGAGTAGGGCAAGTTGAACTAGTCTTTAGTTCCAGAAAGTCTCTTGTTTAAAGCGATGTTGTATTTGCTCCAGACCTTAGAAAGAATCTAGTCTCGGGAGCTATCCTTAATCGAATAGGTTTTAAAATGGTATTTGACTCGGATAAGTTTATTTTGGCTAAAGGAGGATGTTTTGTTGGTTTGGTTATTTATGTAATGGTATGTTCAAGTTAAGTATTTCGAATGCTTTGTTAAACAATGTTTATGTTGTTGATGACAATTCTTCTCTTTGGCATTATCGGCTTGGTCATGATAATTGTAGAAAGTCATATTCTTTGTCAAAGGATGATTTGATTCCTAGTTTTGATCTAAGTATAGAGAAGTGTAGAAAATGCATGCTTACTAAGATAACCATGAATTCTTTCCCAAATAATGTGAAAAGGGATACTAGTTTGCTTGATTTGGTGCATAGTGACCTATGTGATTTACATAGCACTTATTCTTTAGGTAATAAGAAGTATATCATAACTTTTATAGATGATTATTCTAGATTTTGTTATGTTTATATTCTATTCACTAAAGATGAAGCTCTAGATAAGTTTAAGATCTATAAAAACGAAGTTGAATTGCAACTAAATGACAAAGTTAGACGGTTCAGATTTGATAAGAGTGGTGATACCATGATCCTAGTTATTTCCAATCATTAGGGATTATACATGAAACAACCGCATCTTATATACCACAACAAAATGGTATAGCGGAAAGAGAGAATAGAGCTTTACAAGAAATGGTAAATTCTATATTATCCTATTCGGGTTTGAGAAATGGTTTTTAGGGTGAAACGGTGTTAAAGGCTTGTTATATATTAAATCGCGTTCCTATGAAAAAGAACAAAGTTACACTCTATGAAATATGGTACAAAAGGAAACCAAATATAAGGCACCTTAGAGTTTGGGGTTGTAGGGTAATTGTAAAAGTGCCGGAACCTAAACGTAAAACGTTAGGTGAAAGAGGAGTTGAATGCATCTTTATAGGGTATTCTATTCATAGCAAGGCCTATAGGTTCTATGTTATAGAACAAAAGGTCGTTTGGTCAATTCACACTATTGTGGAGTCAAGAGATGCAATCTTTTGTTGAAAATAGATATATTTATCAAATCCTAGACCAAAGGATGTAACTCCAAGTACTACTATTCAAGAAGTTGATCGGTCTTTAAATGATCAAGAGTTACATGAACAAACTCTAGATGAGAATGTAGCATCAACATCATCACCTCTTAGGAGAAGTAAAAGGGCAAGAAAGGAGAAATCTTTTGGCCCGGATTTTCATGTATATTTAGTTGAAGAATCTAGAAGTTTTATATTGACTAAGTTACCATATGTGTTTAATGTGGAAGGCGATCCTTTGACTTATGATAAGGCCATGAGATCTCAAGATGCTCCTTTTTGGAAGGAAGATATTGATGATGAGATAGATTCAATCATGTGGAATAACACATGTGTTTTGACGGATTTGCCTCCCAAGTGTAAACCAATTGGGTGTAAATGGATTTTCAAGAAGAAAATGAAAATTGATGGAACTATTGATAAGTTCAAAGCCCGATTAGTGGCTCAAGATTTCCCCAAAAGTCGGGTATCGATTACTTCGATACATATGCACCAATTGCTAGAATCTCTACTATAAGGTTGTTAATTGCTCTGCAGGTATACACAACCTTGTGATCCATCAAATGGATGTTAAGACTTCATTCTTGAATGCCGAGCTAGATGAAGAGGTTTACCTGAGACAACCCGAAGGGTGTGTCGTGAAAGGTCAAGAAAGTAATGTTTGCAAACTCGTTAGATCTTTGTATGGGCTTAAGCAAGCACCCAAGCAATGGCATCAAAAATTTGATGAGATTGTGTTATCTAACGGATTTAAGTTGAATAAATCGGACAAGTACGTATATAGAAAATCTGATGACTTAGGTCATGGTGTTATGATTTGTCTATATGTAGATGACATATTGATTTTTGGGACTGATTTGTCACAAGTTGAGTGGGCAAATGCTTTCCTATCTTCAATGTTCTCCATGAAAGATTTAGGAGAAGCGAATGTCATTCTAGGCATAAGAATTAGAAGAAGCAATGGAAAATTGATTTTATCTCAAACACACTACATTGAAAAGGTACTTAAGAAGTTCAATGCTAGTGCTTGCTCTTTTGTGTCAACTTCCATGGACCCAAGTGAGAATTTAATGACAAATGATGGTAGTGCGGTATCTCAATTTGAGTATGCAACATGCCATAGGTTGTTTGATGTATGCTATGACGAGTACTAGGCCGGATATCACATTTGCGGTAGACAAGTTTAGTAGGTATACTAGTAATCCTAGTATGAAACATTGGTATGCTATTCGTCGTGTCTTAAGGTATTTGGGGAAAACCAAAGATTTTATCATACAGCAGATATCCTTCGGTGTTAGAAGGTTATTCGGATGCAAGTTGGATCTCTAATAGAGAGGATCATTCTTCCGCAAGTGGATTTGTTTTTCTACTTGGGGGATGAGCTATTTCTTGGGCATCCAAGAAGCAAACTTGCACAGCGGACTCCTCCATGACTTCGGAGTTCATTGCTTTGTCCTCGGCTAATAAAGAGACGGAGTGGTTAAAGAATCTCATGATTGAGATACCTTTGTTGACAAAACCGATATCGCCCATAGCGATACATCGTGATAATGATGCAACTTCGGCAAGGGCATAAGTTTATAATGGTAAGTCAAAGCACATTAGTGTGCGGAATTCCTACATTCAAGGACTTATTAAGGATAGTGTTATCACTGTTGACTATGTGCATACTACGTATAATCTAGCGGATTGTTTACTAAGACCTTGGCTAGAGATACGGTGAAGAGGATGGCAATCGGTCTAGGATTGGAGCCCTTCGTTATTCACGAGTGATGGAATCTTAACTTAACGCCTAATAAGACATTGGGTCTTGAGTTCAATAAGATTAATTCTTCATTTTGATGGTTGAAGAAAATTTGTAAGTATCCTTAAGTATTGTTCTTGTTTGACTATGATGTTGTAAAGAGGTTGTGAATCTTAATAGTTCTCTTGTTATGCTTTTTCATAGTAGCATGTTGTTTAAAAGTTATACCTGTGTAAGTTTGAAGTTTAGTCGTTCCAAGTAGCTATAGGGGCATAGCTATGATACACTTATGAATGATACAGACACATGTCTTTAAGTGTCAAGTTTAATGAGTTCAAGTAGTTAATCTTGTGTGTTTGGTATCTTCAAGTTTTCCGCTTTGTATTGAGATTGGTTCAATCGCTAGCGAAACCAGTCGGATACGGATACTTGGAATGTTAATTATACTAGGTGGAAGTTCAAGTCTTTGTACACTTTCATTGATACATGAGATTGTTTGTTTTGATGATGTTTTGTGCTTAGTATCTTTTAGAATATTCTAAAATGGGGGAGGATTGTTGAATATTTAGAGTATTTGGTTTATTATATTAATGTAACGTTTAAATTGAATTACTTGGTTATGGTGTCGTAGTTCAAGTTACGTTAGGATGCACAATGGCTGTTTATGGTATAGTAAACAATGTAACTTCGTATGAATTGAAGTTCAGAAGCAAGCCGAGAAAAGGAGGAGCAGTGGGAGCTCACGGCTCGCGAGGCCTGTCGCGGCTCGCGATGGGCAGGCCGCGACTCGCGACACCCATCTCGGCTGGCGGCGGGCTACAGCCTGTTGATGCTCCTGTTTTGCGGTTTTGCTATAAGAGCGGTTATTCGCCGTTTTTCTTTATTTAACGTGCATATAAGTGGTGATTATAACTGATGAAGGGGAATAAGATTATTATCTTTCTCTCTAAAGGCACTCTCTCAAGTTTACTCTCTTTATTCTTTATTAAAGCAAAATCACACAAAACTTGTTCTCATTTTGTGAGTTTCATATGAGTGTGACACTCACTGTTCTTCATTGTATCGCGGAAGTCAATTCCGTGCAACCCGTCACTACTACAATTAAGCTCTAATGCAACGATTCAAATGCAACACTTTTCAAAAAGCGTCAAATTTGTGAAGCTAATGCAACGGCATTGTTGCTAATGCAACGCTTCTTGAAATTTAAAGATAACTATTGCAACGGTTTTCTAAAAGCGTTGCAATTGCCTTTTCGGGCGTTGCATATTTCTAGCAATTGCAACGCGTACATAAATTTATTATTAAAAAAAATCCAAAACTTTAATAACTTATATTGTACAATAGGCGCTGTTGGATCACAAGGAGACACTCAAGAAGGGGGGGTTGAATTGAGTGTGGTATTTTCTAAATTTTATCGAACTTTTTTTCGAGATCTCAGAGACCTTCTCTGAGCTTTTGAGTTGCGTATATGAATATTGTTTATTCGATAAGAATTTCTAGAATAGTAAATAGAAGGGCAGTAATAAAGAGACGAGACAAGCAATTTTACCGTGGTTCAATCTCACCTCTGAGATCTACGTCCACCCTACCTTTTCTTTTATTAATTGAATCACAAAATACCAAACCCTTGATACAACTTTATTCCCTCACTACTAACCCTAGTAGTGCCCCCCAACACTTAACCCTAAGTGTTGCTAATTGAATTAGATTTATGCTCAAACCAACCCAACACTCTCTATAATAAGAAAATTACAGAAAGATTTTAGTCCTCTAAAATCGTGCTTCTTGATAAGCTAATGAGGAAAGTTACGATCTAAAACTGTTTCCAGCTATATAACAGCTCAGTGCCATGCTCAGTGCCGTGCTCAGTGCCTTGCTCAGAGCCACTGAAGAAAAATATCTCTTCCGAAAAATCCGGGCCATAATCTTTGATCTTCTATCTTTTCCAAACTCGTCTTATATCTTTTCCAAAGCTGATCTTCATGTATTATTGGAGATTTTGCTAGAGGATAAAATCTTTTTAGAATTAATCATTTTATCTTTGACATAAAAAAGATAATATTTTCCAAAACTAATCACATAATCAGTTTTAGAAAACTATCTTTATTTATATACAAAATCTTTATTTCAAGAAACAGATTTTTATGAAAAATAATATTAACATGATTACTTTATTTCTTAACTCTAAGAGAATAAGTAATTATGCTAAAATTATTTTCATACTTTGTTTAAATATCCAACTATCAAAAACTCCAATGACTTTGTTGCTCGATCATGATTATTTCACTGACACACATACCCAAAACATGTTAATAACATACATGTGTTTGTCATCATCAAAATACACATGGACAAAGTGTCCCAACAAATTCCCCCTTTTTGATGATGACAAACACATAATAGTTCTCCCTTAACATAAGCAAATATTACATTGGCAAACAAGATATGATTTCATGAGAATGAACATCTAGCATTAACATAGTGCTATATACCAAATCTTCCCCCTTTTGGCATTATCAAAAAGGAGGCATAAAAATCCATAGTACTTAAATAGTTCGAAGTCAATTGTCCATGCAAAATAGTAGCTCAAGCAAAAATCAATCTAGTGATGCTGGTGCTACGTCAAGATTCAATTCACAATCCAAAATTTTGAAGCAAGAACTAATCCAACTCACAATCCGAAACTATAAAGCAAGAGTTAATCCAATTCACAATTCAAAGTTATGGATCATAAGGTAAAAGTGAAGGATTATGGTAGGATAAAGAAATAAGGTAAGCAAGCTTGAATTATTTGGAATGGAGATATGCTCAACAAGTGCTCAAACCTTATTCATCTTTTTGACATCATCACGCATAGATTTTGGAACTTTCTTCACTTCGGCACTGTATATGTTACTGTGCCACTGGACAATCTCTTTCCTTCAAAGACAGCTTTGCTTCGTATATTCAATAATCCAAAGACATGGTAATCACAACTCTTTTCATCATGTCATAAATAAACTCTAATATGAATTGTCTCATCTCATTTTTTTTGATGTCATGGAAGGATTTTTCTTTTTCATTTTTTTTCTTCTTATTTTCCTTTTTTTCATAAAGAGATGTAGACTATATAGAAATCATAGAGTCAATTAATGAGAACCAGCAAAGAATATTAACTTGTGAAACGTGATCTTATCTTCTTTCAAAAAATGTCCATGGCACTGTGCCTTGTACTGTGCCCCACTGATTTCTTTCTTTCACTTATAGAATTTCATTGCCGACCTCTTCAAGTTCCCCCTCAACTCATGACATCTTCTTTCACCATTTTTACAGAATGTCTTTGCCCCGAACATAATCATGAATCAAGGTTAAAAGCACTTGTTGTTTGGAGTAATATGAGATGAAAAACGAGGATGTAATGGGGAAGTAAATGAAGAATAAGTAAAGAAGAAATAATAAGGCCAAATGTCAAACTCAAAATAAGCAAATAAAAATATCGGGCTAAAGATCAAGCTTGCCATAGAAAAGTGAATTAACCTTTCATAGCTCAATAGTTCAGCAACTTAGGATCATTTAGCTTAATACTTTGGCAACTTAGAATCAAGACATCAGGACAGCATCATTAGACCTTGCGAGTCCTAAATCACAATTAAAAGACTCTTTCACAAATTTTCACATAGATAAATATTATAGACTCCGATTCAACACATCTATGAGAGAAGATAAGGCATATAACACAAACCAATTGCTAGAAATATATCTCAAAGCCAATAAATTCACCCTTTTTTTTTGTTGCCAAATGTAACACACCCTCCATGGTAAGGCTACAAGTGAGAGGAATTGAATTTTCACTAATCATAGGTCTTAAGCAGCTAATGCGGAGGATAATAGGCTGCTTTCTCTCACTTTCACCTGCAAAAAGATCACTTGTTAGTTTTAGGAACCCAAACTTGCTTGGGTCCCTTCTTCTTTCGTTGAGCATCTAAGAGATCCTTTCTAACCCATATTTGATTTACATACTTTGCATTCTTCTCAACATGTTTTTTCTTTGCATTACAGTCATTCATGAGATGTCCATTCTTTCCACAGAAGTAGCAAATCAAATATTCAGGAAGATCAACATATTTTCGCTTTCGAAAGTCTCTTTCACAATTTTTAGCTCTGAGACCTGTACTGAGCTTCTGGTCAGTATATCCTAAACCATGTCTGTTTCGATTCTTTGTTTGAGAGATCATATGGTCTAGGATATTACTACCAGGTGTGGCAATTTTTGACTTCTGCAGTTGCACCTTCAAAGACTCAATTGTTGCTTTCAAGTTTTCATTTTTGTCATTTAGGGTGTTTAAGTCATGTTTGGCTTTTTCAAAATCTTCACAAAGTTTTGTACCTTGTCCTACATTTATAGGGTCGACCCTAGGGTTTTCCTTTTCATTTTTCAGTTCTAGTAGTTCAAGGTTCAAAACGTTTATTTGTTTTTCAAAGTCAAGATTCTTTGCCTCAATCTCAGTATAGGGCACAGTGCTGTTTACAATTTCTTTAGCAAGAGCTTTTTCATATTTTAGCGCACTTATCTCAACGAATTGGTCATTTATCGTTTTGTCCATTTCTTTATTTCTTTTGACCAAGTCCTTGTTATCATCCAGCAATTCCTTATACTCCAATTCCAACCCAATTTTTTGCTTAGTGATGTTTTTCAAATCTTTTTTCATGTTTATAAATTCATCACGCATTTCTTGACAATCGTCAATTACATTACTAAGCAAAGCAATTAGTTTGTTTTTGGATAATAGAGGTATCTTAGATTTCAAAGAAGTGAGATTTACCTCTGCATTGTCCTCCTCATCTTGGGAGGTGGGTGTTTTCGCCATAAGACATAGATGCGAGTCATCTAGGTACTGAGACCTTCTCTGAGATCCTTCAGTTGCATTTAGGCAAAGTTTTGCCTCTTGGCTCAGTGCCTCTGACTGTTCCTCATCAGACTCGGATTCTCCCCATACGGCTGCTACCATGGCCTTCTTGAACTCCCTTTTTGATTGTTCTCTTTTATCTTTGGGTTTCTCATTTTCCCACAAGGGACATTCCTTGATCCTGTGGCTATATTCTCCACACTTAAAACATCCAGAGTTAGTAGCACTTTTCTTATAGTTAGATGTAGTACTCTTACCTTTGAAATTCGCATTCTTGCTAGGATTACTATTTTTGTTCTTTTTAAGAAATTTTTTGAATCTACTAGTAAGAAAAGTAACATCTTCATCACTATCACTATCATCACTTTCTAATTCAGTTTTTAATGCTAGACCTTTGCTCTTTGGTGTAGGATTTTTAGCATCTAGAACAAGTTCATGAGTCATTAAAGAACCAATTAATTGTTCTAGGGGAAGTTTCGACAAGTCCTTGGCTTCTTGTATAGCAGTTATTTTTGGTAGCCAACGACTTGTCAAACTTCTTAACACTTTCCTAACCAATTCTTCTGAAGAATAAATTTTTCCAAGAGAATGCAATTCATTTGTGATGATAGTAAAGCGAGTAAACATTTCATTTATTGATTCATCTTTATCCATGGTAAACAATTCATATTGTTGAACTAACAAATCAATGCGAGATTGTTTTACCTCATTCGTGCCTTCGTGGGCTAACTCGAGAGTATCCCATATTTCCTTTGCCGTTGAGCAAGCAGAGATCCTTGAGTATTCATCAAGTCCAATTCCATATTGGAGAATATTCATAGCTTTAAAGTTCTTCTCGGCCTTTGCATAGTCGGTTGAATCATAGTTGTCTTCGTCTTTGTCAACCAACTTTCCCTCATTATTTTTGACTTGGATGAGGATGGGTCCTTTTCTTATGATTTTCCAGCATTCATAATCTGACCCTTGGATGTAAATCCTCATCCTAGCCTTCCACCATCCATAATCTTCTCCATTGAAAACCGGGCACTTTGAGTGTCTTCTTTGAGAGTCATTTTGTGAATTCATGCTAGCTATTCTCTAGGGATTAACCTTACAAGAATATTAGGCTCTGATACCAATTGTTGGATCACAAGGAGACACTCAAGAAGGGGGGGTTGAATTGAGTGTGGTATTTTCTAAATTTTATCGAACTTTCTTTCGAGATCTCAGAGACCTTCTCTGAACTTTTGAGTTGCGTATATGAATATTGTTTATTCGATAAGAATTTCTAGAATAGTAAATAGAAGGGCAGTAATAAAGAGACGAGACAAGCAATTTTACCGTGGTTCAATCTCACCTCTGAGATCTACGTCCACCCTACCTTTTCTTTTATTAATTGAATCACAAAATACCAAACCCTTGATACAACTTGATTCCCTCACTACTAACCCTAGTAGTGCCCCCCAACACTTAACCCTAAGTGTTGCTAATTGAATTAGATTTATGCTCAAACCAACCCAACACTCTCTATAATAAGAAAATTACAGAAAGATTTTAGTCCTCTAAAATCGTGCTTCTTGATAAGCTAATGAGGAAAGTTACGATCTAAAACTGTTTCCAGCTATATAACAGCTCAGTGCCATGCTCAGTGCCGTGCTCAGTGCCTTGCTCAGAGCCACTGAAGAAAAATATCTCTTCCGAAAAATCCGGGCCATAATCTTTGATCTTCTATCTTTTCCAAACTCGTCTTATATCTTTTCCAAAGCTGATCTTCATGTATTATTGGAGATTTTGCTAGAGGATAAAATCTTTTTAGAATTAATCATTTTATCTTTGACATAAAAAAGATAATATTTTCCAAAACTAATCACATAATCAGTTTTAGAAAACTATCTTTATTTATATACAAAATCTTTATTTCAAGAAACAGATTTTTATGAAAAATAATATTAACATGATTACTTTATTTCTTAACTCTAAGAGAATAAGTAATTATGCTAAAATTATTTTCATACTTTGTTTAAATATCCAACTATCAAAAACTCCAATGACTTTGTTGCTCGATCATGATTATTTCACTGACACACATACCCAAAACATGTTAATAACATACATGTGTTTGTCATCATCAAAATACACATGGACAAAGTGTCCCAACAGGCGCTAAAACACAAGTCATGGCGCTGTTTTTTTTGCCTAATTTTAAAGGCAATTTCATTCCATTTTCACCCGCTAACACTAGGCGCTAACCCAATTTGCCTTCATTTCATTGTTGAACTTGAACCTAAAATTGTCAAACCCTATCACTCTATCATCAGTGAGAAGCGAACAACCCAGGCCACCGCTGCACAAATTATTGCTGACGCGTAACGATGGTGCGACCTTGAAAGCCACCGCATGAACTACCGCAAGAATAAGCCAGACCACCACCGCACGACAAGCCAGGCCACCACCGCACGACAAGCCACCGCACGAACAACCCAGAGCACCACCGCACGAACAATCCACTGCACCAAAATTGGAGACTCGACTTCGAAATTTTGACCACCACCGCACGAACAACCTAGGTTCTGTGGAGAGATTCTCTTTTTGTTCTAGACCACCACCGCACGAACAACCCAGATTCTCTTCATCGAAAGGTGGGTTTTTTCGCCCTCTCTCGTGAATTTCTTCACTATCTGTTTTTGGGTAATTTGAATTATTGAGATTCCTGAATTTGTTTTTGGGTAATTTGAATTATTGAGATTGCTGAACTTGTTTCTGGGTAATTTCAATCATAGAGATTGCTATACGAATCCCCTTCTCCCATTTTCATTATCACCAACCTCTTGAGCACAATAAGAAAGGCAGGGACTAAAGTATATTTGACTTTATAATTAGTAGTTATAGTTTCCAACAAAACTATAGATCTAAATACACATAAACCCAACTTTAGCTTACAATTTACAGAATTTATTTATATTAGATCCTAGATACAACAAACTAAAGTGAAAAATGGATCAACACTAAATTTTGTTCACCTAATCAAAATTTTATATCTATGACAAATTTTTAAAATTTGAGAATACATAAAAAATCATAAAAGAAAATAAGATCTAAAAAACCTCACTGTAGAGAAAAGCTTAACACTTATAGATAGTGGCAGAGCTGCTTCATATTGATATCAAAGATTCAAAGAGTGTTGAAATTGTTTTTCTTGGATTGGTGTATGTGAGTGATGTAAGATTAGAATTAGTGTTTTGAATCATCAACTATATATAAGAAATAATGAATTTGATTCAACCCATCAGATTTCTGAGTAAACCTTAATAAGTCAAATTTTGTGTACCTTAGAGTGGCATTATCCTAGCTGTTTATTTTGACATTTATTTCTTTCTAGTTTTAGTACTAAAGATTTTGTGTGTACTGTATTTTCGAATAGAATTTTGAATAAAGTCATTTCATCTCGAGCTTGATCATAAATACAGTTGAAGTTGTAACTTGTTGTTGATGGACTATGGTGATTCTTGGGATTGTCCATGGCAGGGTCCCCCTTATTATGCACATTTTAGATTCTTCTTACTAGTGTTGTCCTGAATTTGTTTGGGTGGTTGGGTACTTAAGTTGTTTGGAACTTTGGTAAAAATCTAATTTCTCATACTTCATATAATGCATATATTGTTCATATAATTAATGTCTACATATATCATATCCATATATTGAATATGGGATCCACATACTGAATGTTTGATCCATGTATTGGATATCTATGTGGTCTGAGCATAAATTAAGGTCAAACTCATTAACAAAACTCCATTCTTGCCAAGATCTATGTATATATACAGTTTCATTAAACAGATTGAGATAATCGAATGCGTAAACAAAGATATTGGTTCATCAAATGATTTTATCTAACTTTCATACTGTTAACGAACCAACTTCCTTATTTTGACTCTCACTACTATAAATTAGAGAATGTGAAAAACCCCATTATATCTGCACACTATATTTGCTGAATCAATTATTCATGTGATTCAAGGCGAACTTCATGGGGATGAATTGATGGATTCTCTATTTTTAAATTTCAAGCAAAGAAATTATGTGGAATTCAAGGTTAGATAATTTGATGAATTAATCGATTATTCATCACCTCCTAGTGTTGTCGTGATCCTTTTTATTAGATACTTTGCTTGTTTGCCACATAGCTCCCTCTTACTTCTTACTAGCATTAGTGTTAAACAACTTTCCGGTGCTAATATTTATGTTAATGTTTAGGTCTTTAATTACACTTACGATGAGGAATTAGGAGCAAATTATTGTTTTGCCTAATGTATGTATCGCATATATTTTATATTAGTTTCATAAATTTTTTTTTATTATATGTGTTTTCCTACTTAAGATTTCCCTAGCTACGAATATCTTATTTTACATTTGCTCATTAATTTTCTTTTAACCAATCGTGATTTAATTCACATAATATTTATAACGTTCATTGATTTTGTCAGTACATATAGACATGGATGAGCATGAGGGTCCAAAATTTCAGAAATGGACCGATGAATTTGAAGCTATTGCTGGCGGCTATTTGGAAAAATTATATGCAACTGAAGTAGTTGGTGATCAGATTTGTTGTCCATGTAAACAATGCGAGCATCGTTATTGGCTTTGTAGAAATATTGTTAGAGAGCATGTGTTATGCCATGGTTTTAGTCCTAGAGTGGAGAAACTATTAACGTCTACTATGAACATTGATGGGGATACTTTGCCACTAGATCATGGTGGAGGATTAGACCAAATTGATGATGTTGAAGGTTTATTAAATGATATTGGCAGAGAGGGACCTAGTGAGGAGGCGAAGAAGTTTTACAAGTTAGTAGAAGAGGGACAACAAGAATTATATCCGGGTTGTAAGGCTTTCTCAAAGCTCTCCTTTACTATGAGACTTTTTCTTTTCAAGAGTGACCATAAGTTGAGTAATGTAGCTTTTGTTGAGTTGCTACAACTTCTTAAGGACATGCAACCTGATGCAAAGTTACCGTCCTCTTTTAATGAAGCTAAGAATGTTTTGAAGGTTTTGGGTCTTGATTACCAAAATAGACGCATGCCCTAATGATTGCATGTTGTATTGGGAAGAGCATGCAAATGCTACATTTTGTCACGTTTGTAATACCTCTCGATGGAAAGAGGTGGATGAAGAGGCGGCGGAAAAGGCTCATCAAACTCCAGCAAAGGTTCTAAGATATTTTCCTATTAAGCAGAGGCTACGAAGGTTGTTTATGTGTCCCGAAACCGCAAGAAGCATGACATGGCATGCAAAAGGGCGTGAGGAAGATGGACTTTTAAAGCACCCAGCGGATGCTAAGGCCTGGAAGGATTTTGATATAGAGTATAAAGACTTTGCTAGAGAACCTCGAAATGTACGCTTAGGGTTAGCCACCGATGGATTTAGCCCTTTTAATAATATGAGTGTTGTCCACAATACATGGCCTGTTATTATCACAAATCTTAATCTACCGCCAGAGATGGCTACAAAACCAGAATTTTTCATGTTAATCTTATTGATACCTTGTCCTTTATCCCCTGGAAATGACTTAGATATCTACATGCAACCCTTAATTAAGGATCTTAAAGATTTGTGGGTGGATGGACTCGAAACCTATGATGCTTCAAGCAATCAACAATTTGTAATGAAAGCGGCCCTAGTGACAACCATCAGTGACTTTTCAGGTTATGCAATGGTGTCTGGTTGGAGCACAAAAGGGAAGAAAGCTTGCCCTTGTTGTCATTATGATACTCAATCTTTGTACTTGAACCATAGTGGGAAGTATTGTTACATGGGTCATCGTCGATTCCTAGACATAAATCATCCTTGGAGACACAATCGTAGGATGTTTCATGGAAAAATTGAGGATAAAGAGGAACCTGTTCGCTTGCTTGGGACCGAGAAAGCGGAGTTGTTCGCTAAATTTCAAAACGTGTTTGGAAAGACACGTAAAAAAAATGGAGACCCTGAGGTTCCATGGAAAAAAAGCCGATACTATTTGACTTGCCTTATTGGAAAGATGTATCATGTCCCCATAATCTTGACGTGATGCATATTGAGAAGAACGTGTTTGACAGTGTCATTGGAACCTTGTTGGACTTTTCACGGAAAAGCAAAGATCATCTCAAGGTACGTAGGGATCTTAAGGAAATTGGAATGATGGCTCAACTTCAGCCTTTTCTAGATACCGATGGTAAAGAACGGTATCGAAAATCTCGTTTTTGGCTCACACCAAGAAAGAAACGCACTTTTTGTGAGGTCATTAAAAAGGCCAAAGTACCACAGGGCTATGCATCTAATTTTAAGCGTTATGTGCAAGTTAGAGAAAATAAAATAACTGGGTATAAAAATCATGATGCACATTTCATGATGCAGCATCTGCTACCAATTGCCGCAAGGGCAACCTTAGAAAAGGATGTTGCAATCCCGTTGATCAGATTGAGTGCATTTTTCAAGGGAATTTGTAAGAAAGTCATCGACCCCCGAGATCTTCGACATTTGCAATCTGAGATTGTTGAAACACTTTGTGAATTTGAAACAATTTTTCCTCCCACCTTTTTTGACATAATGGTTCATTTGCCTATTCACCTAGTAGAAGAAATTAAACTTGGTGGTCTTGTTACAATGAGATGGATCTATTCTATCGAGAGATATCTTCGAAAGTTAAAGAATTATGTGCGGAATAAGAGCCGTCCGGAGGGCTCAATGGCAGTAGCATACTTAACTGATGAATGTGTAGCCTTTTGTGCTAGATATATGCGTCGTCGTCCTAAAGCAACATGGTACGAGAACAGGGGATATGAGCCTGTAAACCCATCATCTATGTTCCCTAATGTTGGCCATCCAATCAAGGGAACGGGAAGGGCAAAGAAAAACACATCATTCAGGATTGATGAAGTCACATGGACGCAAGCGCATAGATATGTTTTATTCAATTGTGATATTCCTGGAGTTAAGAAGTACTTAAAGTAAATAACTATTCATAAAAATATTTTAAGTTAAATTTATTTCTAATAGTTTATACAAGTTTACATGTTTTATTAAAAACTAATATAGTGAATTGATTTTAGTGAGCACGAGACTATTCTCACGTTTCCGAGAAAAAGGAAGTGGGATAAAGCCCAAAGTCACAGCAAGGATTTCATGAACTACTTCAAAGAGAAGGTCAACTCTGAGCTTCAGCAAGGTCTTCAAGTATATGACCATATGAAATGGCTATCGCAAGGGCCATCATTTATTGCAAGGAGATTCACAGGATATTTCGTCAATGGCTATAAGTTTCACATTATGAAACGTGATGCAAATTGTGTGCCGCAAAACAGCGGGGTCACTTTAGCAGCATTGACCCTAAGTTTTGCTAGTAGTAAAGATCAAAACCCGGTGCTCGGAGCTGTCACTTATTATGGTTCAATAGAAGATATCATTGAGATTTGCTATCATGATGGTTGTAGTGTTGTTTTGTTTAAATGTATTTGGTTTCATTCCGAGGTAGATGAGTATGGCCTCACTTTCGTTAATCGTCACAGGTTAATATATGAAGGGGATCCATTCATCTTGGCATCTCAAGCTCATCAAGTTTTTTATGTTGAAGACCCGACAAAAGAGGGTCGCCATTTTGTTGTTGATGTTAATTCCAAGGACTTGTGTAATGATACTTGAAATTTGTTTAGGGTAGTTCCATGTTTCAGGGCTTATAATCTGTTTAGTCTACTAGGTCATGTATCCTTGCTTTTTGCCATGAATAAAATTTGAAATCTTGCATTTTGGAGGCTTCGTGTTATGTGTTACGCAATATTACATATTCTTGCTATGTAGTGTGGCTCACTCGATGCATGATCTATTTCCTGTAACATTGCTTAACGTACTCTATTTCACGTCTTACATTTTATTCAAAATATGTTTAATGTTTTAACATGTGTATAGATGGTAAGGAAGAGCGTGAAATCCACCATGAGTAAAGGTGGAAAAATACCTGAATATGAAAAACAAAGGCTAGCAAAAATGAGATCCAATGCAGAGAGGATGCAAGCTGAGGGATATGGCACTTTGGCGAGTAAAATTCTTGTTGCAAAGGCTGAGGCTTGGGAGAAAACGGTGTTGGATGAAGATTGTTCTGAAGATGACTATGATGCTATATTTGACGAAGATTATGATAATGACCGGCTTGATGCAGAGTCCGATGAGGAGATACCTGAAGAAGTTCTCACTAAGAAATCGAGAAAAATGCCAACCAATACATCTGCACATAAAAAGGTATAATATACCATGTTTTATTTAACATAATTATTGACTATGAATTGATTTCCTACTGGTTGTTTGACACTTTCCTATTTCCTTCTTCCTTCTAAGTATGTGGACTTGATAATATTTTGAAGTTGATTTTTTTGGTGTTACTTTTTCCTTGATTATAGGTTCAAATAAATGAAAAAGGTGAAGGTCACAAAACTCCGACAATGTCTATGACACAAATGCGAATTCTGAGATCTCAAAAACAAAAGCAACAACCTCCTGCCACTATTAATGAGGATGTTGTTGATAAGGTTGATGTTGACAGTAGTAAACGGGAATTAGGATCCGTTAACAAAATACACACACAACCACTTGGGTTAAAAAAAAACAAGAGAAAGCTTATGGTCCCCCGGGATCTATGAGTGCATATTTGAAGTTACGGCAACAAAAACAAGCACAAAATTTGCGTATCAATGATGATAAGGATAATTTTGAGGTTCGTGTGAATGAAAGAGAAGTGTCTAAGCATATTAGTACGAGAAGTTTACCACAAAGGCAGGATTATGCCATAGAATCTGAGCCAGTGAATAACGATGAGGAAGATTGCTTTAATCTTGGTCTTCACACTGCTAATGATGTTTCATCGACAGTAAATGAAAGAAACAAAAATGGTAACTTTACCCAGTAACTATTCTTGTTCATTTATATGTTGCAATTCACATTATTAGCTTTATCTTATAAGTGTTGGTTTGTTACAAAATGTCCCTCTGTAATGACATTAGTTTATCAATTCATTTTATTTAGACGCTGAAGGATGTGATTGAATATTTTTGATTATATGGTGCAATGGTGCTGCTATATTTTAGTTTTCAATTTTTCTTTGATGTTAGATCTTGGAAATAAGAAAACTAGAGGACCAACAAAGCTTGCTGAGGTGCACGCTCGTAGACCACAAGAACGCAAGGTTATTATCTTGAATTCTAGAGGGCAGCCAATTGGGCCTAGTAAGGAAGTCTGCAAAGAGTTTAGTCGGTTCTTAGGCACATTGGCAAGGAGTCCAAAATTTGTCTCGTTGAACTATCCAACATGGAAGGACATACCCGAAGGCACATTTGACAAGATATGAGACTATGTCTTGGTATGTGGTAAAGCGAAACTTGTTATTAACAATCTCATTTTCTTACGTATTGTGATTTATATGATAACTATGTATTTATACGTGTATGCAGGGGTGTTATATAGTACCAGAAGAAGGAAAAAGGAGGGTGGAGAGAAGTGTTTCTGTATTATGGCAACATTATTATGCATATTCCACAGATGAAAAAAGATGGGATAATAGTCCTAAAACCATGTCTGAAGAGTATTTTAGCGATCTCATGAATTATTGGGCCTTGCCTGAAATAGAGGTATGTTGTATGCACTTCTGTAATGAGTGGATTCTTTTTTATTCTCTTTAATTGTCACAATTGGGTGTGTAGGAAGAAAGTCAAACCAATAGAGCCAACCGTGGAGAGCAAGATGACATGCATACTTTACATCCTCAATCATTGGAATTATTACGACATGAATTGGTAATTTGATATTCTACATTGATTAAGTGTATCACATTATTTTTCAGTTTTTTATAACTTTCTAATTGGTTTGTTGATATTTTACTATAGACTTTCATTAGCAACAAAATGATCCAGAGAAACAACCGCCTTCACAATCGCAAGTTTACAAAGAATCCAGAAAAAGAACACCGGGGAGACAATACCGAACGAAATACGACAAGATCAAGGAGAACATGGTTAGTATATGAACTTGCACGATAATTTACAATTATGCTCTGTCATCTTTAATTTATCAATTGTTATGCATGTCCTTCACAAATAGGATAAGATGAGTGTGTTAGAAGCCGAGTATGAGCAAGGAGAAAATATGTCGTTCAAAGATCCATACTATGAACTGATTAACAAGGAGGAATATAAGGGTCGCTTACGCCTTCACGGACGAGGTGTAATAGAAAGTTCTTTGAAAAAAAAGGCAAAGACTGAGTATATTTTTCCTAATGAGTTCCTTGAAAGCACAAAGTCAAGTTTGGTTTCTGAAGTTGTTCCGGATGTGGCAAGAATCATTTTATCCCAACTTCAAGCGGCTAATCCGGGAATTACCATAAATGTCCCCGAATTTCATGTCCCGATGAACCCGACAAATGCTAGTCCAAATAACAATACGGACCAATATGGACATTCTTCAGTTGGAAATAATAAGGTGAATCAAATAAAATTTACCTCTCTTTAATTTATAGTGTTTCTTTTTTTTTTACTAAACACCTCCTGCCTACTAGTCCATTTTTTCATTTTTTTTTTGTGAATCAAGTGTCCATGTTGCCTTGCTGCTGTTGTGTTGTTCTCCTTGCTAGCTTACTGTTTTTTTATGTTATTTTGTTGGTGCTACTGGTGTTCTGTTATTGTGTTGTTCTGTTGGTGCTATTGTTGTTGAGTCTTCATATTATTGCTATTGGTGTTGTGGTGTTCTATTAGTGCTATTGGTGTTGTGTGTTGTTCTATTGGTGCTACTGGTGTTGTGTTGTTGACCCGTACAACTTATTTTTCAGTAAAATGTTTGGAAATGTGGGTCTGCTTCTTCTCTTTAGTTTTGTGTTTCTGTGTGTTCCTTCACTAAAAAACCAGCAGTGCCTAATGTGTTTTATTATGTGGTCTGATCAAATTCCTTGTTCCATTTCAATGATGGTAGAATCAAGCTGATATTCATGTGATTCGTTCGTTAGGAAACTTGTTTTTTGGGTGTATGTATATATGTTGTATCACTTGTATGGACTTGAGTGATGAAAAAGTTTTGGTAAATTTGTTGATTACATAAATGTATAGCAGGATTCCGTGTTGCACTTGTTGGGTGTTAATAAGATTATCATCATAACTTGGATAAATTGTATAATACCACCTTTATTTTTCATGTTTTTGTAAACTACCACCTTTTAGTTTTTTTTTTTAAACTACCACCTACATTCTTCCCAACGTTTATATTCTCCCACCTTTTAACGATTTCTGTCAAAAAAATTTTCTGTGGGGCCCACTTTTCAAATTCTTTGGTTATATAATATGACCATACTTCGTTTTTCATTCTTCCTTGAACTCACACACCATTGTAAGCATAATTGGGGATGAAATTGAAGAACCCTAATTTTTCGATTGAAGAAATTGAAGAACCCTAAAAGTTCGAGTGAAGAAATTCAATCAAAGAACAAAAATTTAGGTGAGTTTGGTTTGTGGGTTCCTAATTTAGTTGTGGTGTGAATTATAAATTGGGTGTTTGAATAACACTTTTGGCATCTTGCCCAGAGATAGCCTCAGAACCTGCTATCTCATGTAAGCCAGCCATATTGTTAGTATTGCAAGCATCCTCAGCAATAGAAGCATGCTCCCTAGACTCTGGTGGGTCAGAATAATCTTCTTTAAGATGGGCATCTAATAGTTCACCAAAATGAACTGCAGACTCATCTCCTTCCATAGATACACCTGTAGGCTTTTCATTGTTAGTTGCTGATAGAGAAGCAACCTCATCACAAGGCTCTGAAGCAAAGATATTGACTGATGGCTGACAAGCGAAACTAGTGACAGTACTGCAGCTTAAAGAGGGTTCAACATCTTGAATGATTGCGTTTAAAGGCAAAGACAGTGACTTGGTCAATTCTGTATCTTGCATCTTCGTACCACTTAGTAAGGCAGTAGCCATCACATTCACAACTTGGGGCTCCCGAAAATTCTCTTGCTTTCCGTGTGCAGGAACTGTGAAACCAGGTACCAAAGAGATAGACCGATCCATACTTAAGGATTTACTTGGAAGTGCAACAGTTAAAGATTCGTTAAAAAGATTCTCAGGCAAGGAAGCTCCTTCATCTGCAAGAAAAGATGTCTCCAAAGCCAAGTGATAAGCAGCAAAGACTCCATATTGCACCACATGCTTCACTTTATAATTCACACCACAACTAAATTAGGAACCCACAAACCAAACTCACCTAAATTTTGGTTCTTTGATTGAATTTCTTCACTCGAACTTTTAGGGTTCTTCAATTTCTTCAATCGAAAAATTAGGGTTCTTCAATTTCATCCCCAATTATGCTTACAATGGTGCGTGAGTTCAAGGAAGAATGAAAAACGAAGTATGGTCATATTATATAACCAAAGAATTTGAAAAGTGGGCCCCACAGAAAATTTTTTTGACAGAAATCGTTAAAAGGTGGGAGAATATAAACGTTGGGAAGAATGTAGGTGGTAGTTTAAAAAAAAACTAAAAGGTGGTAGTTTACAAAAACATGAAAAATAAAGGTGGTATTATACAATTTATCCTTATAACTTGTTATCAACAGAGTTGAGATATAAGAGTTAGAGTTCATGGTTATTTATGGTGAAAGCATTGTGTTTTAAATTGCAAATGAGCATTGAGCAGTAGCTATAAATGATGATGGTTGTTATGATTCTATTGTTAGTGGAAGCAGGGACTTGGAAGCAGGTTATCAATTTTTTTTGGAGTGGAAGCAGTAGCTACATACTATAGTGTTGTGTTGTTGATGCCTACTGTGTGTTGTTTCAGTTCCCAGAGACTTTAGTCTAAGCTTGGAATTTGAACTAATTTTGATTATTGAGATATACTTTCTATAATTTTTATATTTGTCTTTGATAGCTTATGTCTTCTATTGGATGGAATTGGTCGGCGAGTTTTAAATACAGGTCATCAAATATATTTTCATAATTTGAGAGTCTATTTTACAAATAAAACTCTGCCAAAATTTTGCTAGAATTTTACTTTTTATCTATATCAATATGTGGTACTTTACTAATTTATTTGTAAATATTGTAGGTGATTTTGGGTGAGGAGCTTGAAGATAATGCATGATGTTACGGATCCGTCATTTGCTGATGTATGATGGTTGATCATTTCATGGGCTTTATATATATAGTAACTTTTGGATATTTGAACGTTTTGGTCACTCATTAGATATTGGAGACAAGTAACCTAAGTTCGTTTTTAATTTAATTTCGAAGTTAACTTTAGGCTTTTATTATTGGTTTAAGTTTTTATTTTATTTGTAAGTTGATGAAACTTTATGTACCATAACTAGTATGTTTATGCAATATATTTATTGTTAGTGTGGTTCACTTCTAGTATTTGTAAAGTATAACATATGTGCTTCAAATAATACGCTGATGTATTATATATGATCATACAATATTATTAATACAGCTAGCTGCAACAGCATAAAGTGGGCAAATGGACCAGTACATACAAAGTGTTGCATTTGCTTAGCTAATAAGCGCTGCAACTTGGTAAAACGTTGCTTTTGTAAGGTGAAAATAAGCGTTGCAATTGTCTATCAAATGCAACGCTTTAAGACCTATTGCAACGCTTTAATGAATTTTCAACCAAGCGTTGCATTTGATGGTCAAAGCGTTGCATTTGATCAAATGCAGCGAAAGCGTATGCAGCGCTTTCCAAGCGTTGCATTTGATCTATTGCAACGCTTATAGCCACATAATGCAACGTTTTTAGGGGTTGCATTAGCCCTTAAATGTAGTAGTGCGTGCTTCGTATATGGGCGAAATATTGCTTTTGGGAAAGTGTTCCAACACGCCTTGAGGATTGTTCCTTGTTCTTTATCTTTGTTCTTGTTGTTCATCTTTTTCCCGGTACTAGCAATAACAGGAAGTAATATTAAACAAATTTTAATATTTTAGGAGATTTTCCTAATGGTTAAAATATAGGACTGTAATGATAAGATCATATCTAAGATATAATTAAATTCCAATCTAACCTATCTTTTTATAATATAAAATTATGGATCAAAATCCATATAAATTAGGAACAAAAAACAGAAAAAATAAATAAAATGTCATATATCAATTGTTCTCAAAAATTAAACCCAACAAATTGTAAATTAAAAAAAAAAATTTAGTGAATCTAATTATTTACATGTTAACTTTTAGATCTAATCGAGATCAAACATGTATAACATTTAAAGTTCATAATTTTTTTCATTAAAACAAATTTCATATATTTAAACAGTTTAAATTTATATAATTTAATAGCTTTTGCATTCATTTTAATTAATTCCTCCCCAAAGTTCTTAATTTTAAAATGTTCAATTACATGAGTCCTCCCCTAAAGTTCATAACTTTACATAGAAATACATGGAAATCTAATTAAAAAGATTACATCTTCAAACATGCAAACTAATTTATCATTTCATAAACTTAATTAATCCATACATAATTATTGAATTACAACAATAATTAAACATGCCCAAAACAAATATATATAAGGAGCGACTGATAAATACCACTGATAGGTTTTTAATCTGCTCCCTCCGTAACGGTTTGATGGCAACAATTGATCTTTAAGGAAGCGATTAAAGGGTGTAAATGAACATATTAATCAAAATGGTTTTAATACAATCAAAATGAAATTAGAGGTTATTAATCTTGAAAATATTTTGATTAATTTTATACATCTACATCCTTAAATCACTTTCTTAAAATGCGTGCAAAACCAATTGTTGCCACTAAACCGTTACGGAGGGAATATTAACTATTGATAGTGCGAAACGTGATAAACTATTTATCAAGTCTAATCCCAATACCCATATATTAATATGCTACAAAACACGTTAATTATCAAGTAAAGTATACCATTGTCGCGTGAATTCCACCGGATGAACTATTGCGGCTAGACGTCAGAAATACCATTGTCCTTCCTCTATTGGTATCCACAAACAACTCTATTTCGAATCTTCGTCTACTAGAACGATCTGTCAAAAACCTTTTCTTAGTTATTATCCAAAGAAACTCCTTTTCGATACTCTAATTCTCATGTATGACCGTTGATGTAAAGGAGGAATATTTAGACAAATCTCTAGTGGTACACATTTTACGGCAAAGATCAAAGTGCTTATATTCATTTTCAATGTGTGATTGCTCGAAGCGTGCGCCTCGTCTAATTACATAGAAGATTAAAATCATTTCTCCAACCTAATTAGGTTTAATTAGTGTATTGCTTTTAAAGTAATCCTAACCCAAATCCAACTTATAACCCTTTGTGCTTATGTTGATATCATTAGTCCACGTGATTAATTGATTCACATAGTTACTTATTGTATGACCCAATAAGACCTAATTAATATTAAGTTAGGACGAAAACCCCAAATAGTAAATATTAGCTGCTAGCAAAGCATAATTACTTCCTTAATATTAATTAGATATAAACGTCTTAATACGATATTATTATATTATAACTAATTTATAAAATATGCACTTGATTATTGAACATTTCTAACACATCGGTCTAGGTTTCTCAGACGTGGACATCCAATTCAAGGAGTACTCCCTCCGTTCCGATTTGTTGTTCCCATTTGGAATTTTGATACTATTCACAATTAGAGGGAATCTTCTAATTCCTTCAACATATATAAGATAAAATATAGTCATGTGAGGTCTTATTTGATTCGTCTCAATGAGTACCTTTTTATTATTCAACCGTTCATAATTTTTAGTAATAGTACAATGGAAGATAATGACGGTCAAAAAAGGAATTTCGCATACGTGCAAAATTAAAATGAGAACGACAATAAAGAACGGAGGATGTAGTATGCAAGCACAGTCACGGGATCGGGTTAATAGTGTTTTTTAATTCCACTAACGTGAACTCTTTACTTTAAGAGAAGGTATTGGGTCAGACGCGTCCGACCATAACATTTGGTCGGACGACTTTCAGTTGGTTTCATTTTTGTTTCAGTTAGTTGGTTTTAATTTTTGTTCAATTGATTTCAATTTTCGTTCAGTTAGTTTAAATTTTTGTTCAGTTGGTTTCAATTTTTGTTCAGTTGGTTTCCAAATACAATTAGTTGATCTTTTTTATTTCAGTTGAATGGCTTTTAAGTTCAGTTACTTATCTTATTGTTTCATTTACGTGTTTTAGTCTAATTGAAAATAAAACATAAGTAAATGAAATAAAATAAGTTCTAAATGAAAGCAAATTAGAAGCAAATGAAAAAAGGGAGTAACTATATACCTTCATCCTTTTAACTGAAACACTAACTATTTCTGGAATTGATGTTTTCAGATCAAGTGAAAGCTAAAACTGATTTGGCGGACTCAGGGAGGAGCAGATGCAAGGTGGAGATGAGATGCAAATCACTACCATTGACTACTGAGAATAACACTGCCGTTGTCAGTCGCTCTGGGAGGTAACCACCAGAAATTGGAGAGGAATCTTCAAAGCAATGGCGGAGGAGGAAGCAGAGGCGAAGGTGTTATGAAGGCGGCGCAAGAGCGGCGGCGCGACGGCGGCGGAGGAAGAAGATGGAGCAGCGGCGCCGTTCTCGCAGCTTCGTCCGACGAAACATATCGTCTGACCCAATAGTTTCATTTACTTTAAATGATACCTACATCATCCACTATCATTTTCCTCAAGGAACTTCCAAAATAGGATTTTTTTGGTCTCTTTTGTTTGACGCTACCTCCACTACTATATATTCTTTGATGGTTTGATTTTACTTAATTAAATAGGAACTTATACATTGCGGTGTGGTCAATGAGACAACAAAAAACAATTGAAACTTAAGATTGAAATTTTTATAAATAATCTTAGATTAGGGGTGCGGTAGAAATGGTTGGTAGTGGTAATAATATTAATTACGCATCACTAATGTGAAGAGCATAAGTGTCAAGACTTGGTTTAATATTTTTAAAAAAAATGTGAAAAAGTCCTTGATCTACGTGGATGGTTAGAAAGAGTTTTATTTATTTCCAGTAATAGAATATCTTCGGAAAGTGGAAAGGTAAAATAAAAGGTTGTGATGGAAGTGGACAACTCAGAATCCCAATTGCGGGTTTATGGCACGTGTGCGATATGGTAGTGTGAATGGTGATAGTTACAGAGAAACCTAGAGAATAATGTAAAGAAGGAAATGGGCTAAAATACTTACAGAGAGAAGGAAAGGATAAACAACAATAAAGTAAATCAACTAAGATCAAGGGGGATTGTCTCTTTCCTTAACATGCCCCCTTAAGATGGACGTCCAACGGGTAAGACCAATCTTGGCGATCAACGTAGTGAGGCGTGGACGAGCTAATGGCTTGGTGAGGACATCCGCAAGCTGATCATCTTGATGAACACTAGGTACTCGTAGTTTGCCGGCTTGAACTCGTTCCCGTATAAAATGATAATCAACACCTAAGTGTTTCATTCGAGATTGAAAAATGGGATTTGCACTTAATCGAGTGGCACCATTATTATCACAATAAATAACAGGAGTAGTCGGAATTGAGACACCAAGTTCATGCTGAAGGAGTTGAGCCCAGTCAAGCTCGGCTGTTGTGTGAGCAATGGAGCGATACTCCGCTTCGATTGATGAGCGCGCTACTGATTTTTGTTTGCAAAAGCTCCAGGAGATTGGGTTACGGCCTAGCTATAGACAATGTAGGCGCTTGTGGACACAAAATCATCACGATTTCCGTCCCAATCCGCATCGAAAAAGGCGTGGAGATCAAGAGAGGAGTGTGAGTATATGTTGAGTCCCAAATCAATTGTACCTTTGAGGTAACGTAGTAGACGCTTTAGAGCTTGCCAGTGAACAGTGGTTGGTTTATGCATAAACTGAGATAGTTTATTAACAGCGAAACCGATGTCCAAGCGTGTGAGAGACGAGTACTGCAGGCTACCCACAAGGGTGCGGTATTCTGTTGGATTTTGGTGTGTAGTACCTGAACCAAGTGTAAGGGAACATTGAGATCGAGAGGAGAGATCAATGGAGTGGCGTCGGACATGGAAGCTTTGGTGACTTGATCATGGACATACATGCGTTGACTTAAGAATAGACCATGAGAGCATTTATGAACTTCAACTCCTAGAAAATAACTTAGGTCTCCATGGTCCTTGAGAGAGAACCGAGTGGCGAGTGAGGAGATGAAAGCATTAACTGTTGAAGTACATGAACCTGTAATGATAATGTCATCAACATAAACAAGAACAAACAATGAGAAGTTATTAGTGTTGACAAAGAAAAGCGAGGTATCCATGACGGAGTTGGTGAGGCCACGTTGTAGCAAGTAGTTGCGCAATTCATTGTACCACGCTCGTGGTGCTTGCTTGAGCCCATAAAGTGCTTTGAGAAACCAACATACATGGTGAGGGTGAGCTTTGTCGACGAATCCCGGAGGTTGAACCATATATACATCCTCCCTTAAGGTTCCCTGTAAGAAGGCATCATTGATATCTAGTTGACGTAAAGACCAACCGTGAGTTACCGTAAGAGAGAGAATAATTCTAACAGTAGAGGATTTAATGACGGGGCTAAAAGTTTCGGTGTAGTCAAGGCCGGGAGGTTGATGGAAGACCTTAGCAACAAGCCGAGCCTTGTATCGCTCAATGGTACCAGTAGGAGTATATTTTATCCAGAACACCCACTTACATCTAACTAGGTTTGGATAGGAAGAAGGAGGAACGAGTTCCCAAGTGCCATTGTCTTGAAGAGCTTTATATTGGAGTTGCATGACAGCATGCCATTGAGGGTCCAAGAGAGCTTGTTTGACAATGGATGGCTCGGTAGGAATAGGGGTGAGTTGAGTGTGGAGGTTGAGTTTATTTATAGGTTTGTAGATGTTGTTTTTGGCACGAGTGGTATGAGAGTGAGAGGGAGGGGGACGACGCATAGGTGGGAGGGTGTGGAGGTGGGGGTGGGGTGGACATGCTAGGAAAGGAGTTTAATGGGGGAGGCTGTATGTGGGAAAAGTGGAGGAGGTGTGGTCAAAGGGGGAAAGTGTATAAGTGGTGATAATGAGAGGGGGAAGCAGGAAGTGGAGGTGAAGGATGCAGGTTGTTTGGAGAATTGGGAAGAAAGGTGAGAGGGAGTTAAATGGAACACCATTCATCAAGAGTGGTAGAAGGCGGAGGAGAAAAAGCAGTAGATGATCCAAATGGATAAACATTTTCAATGAACCGTACTCCGTATTGGTGGTGGTGTCAAGACAAAGATAAGCGTATTGAGTTGGAGAGTAGCCAATGAAGACGCATGGGATGGATTTAGGCGCGAGTTTGTGAGGTGTATAGGGACGTAGCCATGGATAGCATAAGCAGCCAAAGTTTTGAAGATGGTTATAGTTAGGACAGTGACCAAATAAGAGGTTATAAGGAGTGTTGTATTGAAGTATTCGTTCATGGAGAGCTTTGAAGGAAAATGTAGTGACGCGATTGCTTACAGCATCTACAATGGCTTGGTAATCTGAGTTGAGGCCAAGACCCTCAAGGACACGATCCACAACGTCCTCATGAGGAACGGCGTGGCCGAGAAGAGCGAGTTCATCCACAATACGTTTAATATTTTGGATGTAATCACTTATTTTTAGAGAAACTTTGGAAGTTTGGTGAAGTTGTGTTTTGAGTTGTTGGATATGAGTGCGAGAGGGGTTGGCATAGGTGGTGGCGAGAGTATCCCACGCATCCTTAGAGGTGGAAGATCGAGTAATAAGAGGGCCAAGGGAAAGAAAAAGAGTACCTGAAAGAGCTCCGTAGAGGAGTTTGTCTTGGCGAACCCAAGTAGAGTAAGCGGGGTTGGGTAGTGCCTTACTGTTAACAATGATAGTTTGACTGGGTTTGGGGTTGGTTCCATCAATAAAACAGTACAAATCATAGCCAATGAGGAGAGCTTCGACTTGAGCTTTCCATGAGAGATAGTTTGACGGAGTGAACGTTCATGACAATGAGTGGTGATTTTGGATCACCATTGTTAGGAATGGTGGAATTGCTGTTTTTGGCCATTGGAGCAGGAGTGGAGATTTTTTTTTTGTTTAATGAGAATCAATGGTCTTGATACCATGTGAATGATAGAAGCTTAATTATATTTCACAATGAGCAGTAAGTTAAATACAATACAAGAGTTACAGAGAAACCTAGAGAATAATGTAAAGAAGGAAATAGCCTAAAATACTTACAGAGAGAAGTAGGAAAGGATAAACAACAAACAAAGTAAATCAACTAAGATCAAGGGGGATTGTCTCTTTCCTTAACAGGTAGGACTAATTTTTTGAGTTGTCAGGTTTCTGACAGTCTATCTCTTATGAGACGCATTAGCTACGTTTTTAGCACAATCTAAATTTTTGTACCCTTTGAGTTATTTCGTGATTGACGCAAGATTAAGAGTTGGTGTTTATAGAACATATATGTCATGTCCCTCCTACCAACGTAATACTTTGAAAACACTTTTCCTATGAACTTTTCCACAAGCACTAAGCATACCATTTTCATCTTCTTTTCAGGGTACACATTAAGAGAGAAAATGTGTTGAATTTTCGGGGACATCACCAGTATTTGATTGCATCGGGTCTATGATTATCGCTTTCAAGATAGTGTTCTAACTCGTAGCATTTGGGTCTATGATTATCGCAATTTGTCTATATATATCTAGAAAAAGCTAAATCAATTTCACTTCAAACTTTTCTTTATCTCCTGTGTATTACTAAAATTTTCAACTATCAGCATAAATCAATTTGACTTGAAGCTCTCACCTTTTAGCTTCACAAATTCGGTCGAATATATTTTTCATGAGATTCATTCTAAAGTACAACAATTATGCTCATGAACTGGTAGTTTAATGTTTCGGCATTAAGACCATTTATTATAATTTTGTTACTGTTAATTGTTGTGCATCCAGGCCAACTGCATAAAACTGCTGATAGAATTTGTTTCTCTTAGGTGTGAGGACCACAAGAATTTGTTAGCGACTTCTAATCTTACATAATTATACAAATTAAGTTGCAGTTACGTCACATATGAGATGAGAGAGGATCAAACCAGAAATCTGATATCATGTAATAAGTTGCAGTTGAGTCTTTTTATATCCATCACATTAAAGAAAATATAACTAACATGTGTTAGCTGCTGAAGAATTAGTACTCTCATCAAGAACATCAAATGATTTACACAGTCCTACCTCCATTGGCTACTTAAACAATTGATGAGCAAGGGATCTAACCCCTCCACTTGCAAATTTCTCCTATACATACATTTTATTACAGCATCTAACCTTATTTATACTACCTCTGTTCCAAGTTTATTGCAACATAGGGGGTTGCCACATTTATTAAGAAGAGCAAAAAAATGGGCCATCTTCCCCACTTGCATCATGTGATTAATAAGTAATGAAGAGAGATTATTAAAAAGAGCAAAAAAGTGGGCCATCTTCCCCACTTGCATCATGTGATTAATAAATAATGAAGAGAGAGAAAGGTTTCACATGTTATATTTTTTGGTGATTAAAATAGAAAGGTTGCAATTGATATGAAATTGCCAAATAAGGTAAAGGTTGCAATACACTTGGAACGAAGGAAGTATGTACATAACTTTAACCACTAATAATATATGTAAATATATATTTTAGTAGCACACGTTATGAAAAGTTAATACTTTAAAAGTAGATATCGAGCCCACACATTCTTTATATCAATCCAACTCTGAAGACTAAAGCACATATAAATAAAGGTTAGAAACTCTAATAAGATATACATGGGAAAATTGCAAGTCGAGGGTTTAGATCCCTTGCTGATCCATTGTGCAAATATCCTCAATTCTTCTTCTCTTTTCTGTTTCTAACATCCCGGATCGTCAAGTTTTATGGGTTTCATGTCCCAACAATATGTACCTGAAGTTTATTTTTCCAATAAATCATATTTTCCGGTATTGTTTATATAATAAAATATCATAATATACGTGTCTTTTTACTTTATAAGGAGTAAAAATGGTAATACTAAAAATGATATATGAATTTGGATTTTGTGTATCCACAAAAGAACACGTTATACCTTTAGTAGTTCTAACAGCAACAATGTTCTTGGACAAATTCTTCAGTATCCTATATTGATTACAACATTCTTCTATCATTAAAATGTCCGACTAGAAGTTTAATGATTTATAAATGAACGATCAATAGAATAACAATTTACTTACCCTCCACTAGAAAATGGATCCTTGAGCCCATTGGAAAATATGATGTTTCTTCCATATTCAGTGAGAGATTCCTCTAAATTCAATAAGAAATTAACATGAACCAATGCCAAACTAAAAAAATTTTCAAGAACCAAATTTGAAAGAACGAACTAGACAAAAAAAAAAAGGAAATTATCTATAACATGTTATACACTTTGTTTCTTCATAAACAATTATTCATTAAATATAATTCATTTCAGAAGGAAATTGGTAAGTACCTTAGTATGAAAAAAGGTTATGGTGAGTGTGGATGTCGGACAACTCCAAACCTCTTTTTACATTCATGTTGAAATCGGGTCATGTTTAAAGGCCTTGAAGGGAGCATAGTATCATGCTCACATCCGATAGGGTATACCAACCCAGTGCATCGCTGCATGCCAAACAATTAATTGTTAGATATATTTATTTCATTGATATGAAATAAATGTGTATCAAATAAAAAGTACGATTTGCTAGATTACCAGCCATGCCCAAGGCATTGTGTCATTTGATGGAGGTTCGAATGGAGAATCCACGTCTATAAGGGCACTATGAAAGCATTCCCCACCATTCAGCTCTTTAAATAGTGCTGAAACCATACCCGCAGAAGGATCTTTTTCATTTGTTATCAAACTACAAACGAATTTTATCTCCGTACTATACTGGTCATCAGATTGTGCTATGTTCGAAAATAATTGAGCCAGCTTTTGTTTCACCTCTTCGGAAGATTGCAAAGGTCTAATTAATCAACAAACAAAAAGTAGATCACAATGTTTGAAATTTCAATCTATTTTATTACATATATAAATTAATTGTAATAATAATTTACTATATTAACCTGCATGTTTTGAATGTTTGACTAAGATGTGCCAAACCATTTGACTCTAAGGTAATATTATCAATAATCTTCATAGATTGATGAATCATCTTGTAGCATTTTTGGTCTACATCCTGATCATTGAAAATGAAAAAGTATGTGTCACTCAATTATAGTATATGAGTACCACTTTATTCTAAGGAATTTCCGAATTAAATTCATATTAATTAAGTTAACTAATAATGAGAGTTAAGAAAACAAAAAATAATGATTCAAGTACTAGATAAACAATCCTACTATTATCAACAAGGAGAATCGGAATTTAAAAATAATAAATAAAAAACAAGGAGAATCGGAATTTAAAAGCAAAAAAAATTAATCTATGAAGTGGTGGATACTTAGGAGATTGTAAAAATAATACACTTAGAAAAGAACTAGTGGCTTACATGAATTATTCTCATATATATAGTATATTGTAAAAAGCATAATAATTAAAAACCCATATAACTATAACGTTAAAGAACTTTTTGAGATAGAAAAATAAACAAAAACCAAAACATGCAATCATGTAATCCATGTATAAGTTTCACTCTGTAATATACTTCCCAACTTTCTTTTTCTTTTTTGGATGGCATGATGAGTATGTCCTTTTGGAAGGAAAAATAATAATGGTTATGACATATCATGTACTGTATGACAAGAAATCACCTTAAAATCATTGCTAACAATTGAACAATAGCCATGCCCTGGATGAGGGTAACCATATTATAAGTTCTTGTTCGGTTGCGCCAATTCCCTCATATGCACTCTGAATTTCTAGGATGTACGATGATGCTATATTGTTTGTTTAAGAAAAAAATGTAAAATGGAGAAATTTGGAATTCCAACATAACGAATCAAAATACTCAATCCTCCCACAAAAAAGTGAAAAACCTTTGTTTACCAATCAATAATAATTTAACTATAAATTTTAATTACCTCGATAGAAACCAATATGGCCTTAAACTGAATTGCAGTGAGAGATAGAATACCATATGTGTTGGGATCGAATATTGGGTCTCTAAAGCTCCCAAAAAGTACAAAAATAGGAGCCTTCGATTTAGCTCCAGCCCAATGAGCGTCATTGACCACCAACTTCTGCTGGAATGTAATATCATTAAAGTCATCAAAATGATCTAAACTTTGCGTGAAGTTTAGAACTTTTAGGATTCCTGCAAAATACAACCAAATTTAATATCAATTAGGTAGAAATTTATATAGACCATCTTCCAAAAAAGGAATAATAATAATAATAATAATAATAATAGATAAAATTGAAGTAACTTAAGTTTAAAATAAACTTTACCCATAGCCAATGAGATGAAAAGTGTTAGTATAAGTAGCTGAAAACGAACAACGTAAACAATAGCAGCCATTTGGGAAAGTAGTTGTATTTTGGATTGAGCTGCAAAACAAGATATGAGGCGGTTAGTTTAACAAGTAAGAAACAATACATATTGTAATAATGATTAAAGTACAACTAATAAAGTAGAATGTTTTATCCTAATAAGATGTTAAATTAACTGTCGCGGTTGACTAAAAGAAATCCCAGCAAAGTCAAGGAAGATGACAAATTATAAACAAATTGTAGAAAGAACAAAATTACAGAGACTCATTAAACTTTTATCCCGCCAAATTTAGAAAAAATGCAGTTTGAGGTTATGCACAACAAGCTCATCATTGAAGATGAAGGATACCCACATACGCATTCACTCCCTTAAAGCTCAAACAATCACTTCATTTGGACGTTAAGTCGAGATCATAGTAAGCTGATTTAGTAGTTGCTTTGTTCTGAATCAAATTGCAAATTTGCAACAATTAACTTGAGATTCAGCTGCCAATGATCTTGTTATCTCGGATCTATTTGGTTGAAAAAAAGAGACATTTCTTGTTGAAAATAGTAGCTCGGCCAAGCATTGTATACCTTTCTTGTTTAACAGTTTTTGTTTTACTATATTAATACACCTAGTTCATTGTAACTGTATACACAACCATAACATAACTTCTTTCAATTACTAAGCTTTCACTCTCTTTCACTCTAGTCTTCTGTTAAGGGATTGCTGCAATGAAAATAAGAAGAGTAACAACCTATTCCAAAGCTTCCTTCTTATTTTCGTTGGAGCAATCCCTTAACAGAAGACTAGAGTGGCAGAGAGCGAAAGCTTAGTAATTGAAAGAAGTTATGTTATGGTTGTGTATACAGTTACAATGAACTAGGTGTATTTATAGGAGCGGTCGGAGAGCCACGACCTCTCAACTCAAAAGTTAAAGTATATGATGCTTCCTTTAGCATATTTAATCATAACCTTTGCTTTGATGATTCTCCTACTTATAGTAACTAGAATACTTCTATATTTGACCAAGAATCTTTCTTTTTTATTTTATTTAATTTTGTTACTCTCTTAGAAACTAAACCCACTAACAAGATAATGTGGCACACTGCTGAACACTTGAGCAATGTTTTATATGACCCAGAAAAAAATTCATATCTGAAAATGGACAACAAAGATACCGTGAAGTAGTTTAGCGGAGAGTCCGAGACATGAAAAGAGACACCAGCAAACAGTTTTAAAGTATTAACACTTAACAGTCCTCGTTTCGCTTATATTAACTTGAAATGTGCATGATGCTTGATTGGGATCCTTGGTATCATCTATACAATTAAGAGTTTTATTTCTTAATATCCTGAGAATAGTTATTACTTTTAAAAGATAATATGGGGCCCGAAATTCAACAGCGTGGCTCTTCAAAGCGAGAAGAGCATAGAGGACGCTTAGACTCTGATCCTTTTGTTCTATCTGATGTTTTTGGAAAGATGTTAATCATATAGGTGATGTAGGGTTAACACTGTGATAAAATAATGATGTATATGAATGTAATGAATCAACTTGTTTGTCAATTTGAAATTGGTTATGGCATACTTAACATTATTTTTATATTGCATTGATGTATTTTGTTTAAGGCTAGCCGCTAGCTGACAATTGCAATCAGTTGCAACTCCAATGGATGAATCAAAAGGTAATTTTGTTCCTTTCACAACAAGAATATGTGAAGGAAAACCTAGGTCAAATCACACTATAGTAGGTCCAATTAGCAATTGTTATTTATATCTTTGTGTATGAGTGAATATGTTACTCTTAGTTTGAAGTGCTTGATTTAATTAAATATTTTATGCTAAAAAATTGATGGCTAAGTTTGGAAATAATATCAATTACTTAATAACTCCTTTATTTATTTTATTTTTTTTCTTTTCTTAATTTCGGTGTCCACCCCCTCTTCACTTATAGTATAGAGATAATCTTTAGGTTGCATTCTTATTTGCGAATGGGTAAAAGGTTGCATTATTTTAGGCACTTTTTCCTTCTTTATTTCATAAACTTTCCTTTGAGATAAATAACTAAAACCAATATTATATCGTTTTCCTTATATACAAGTATTCGAGCTAGCTATTGTGAAGCAAACATTATATCTTTATCTTATGAACTGAAAATCTATGCTACAGTACGATAAGATATGTCCATCAAATGAAAGCGAGTAAAAAGTGAAGTCTCACAAGTCACAAATATCATAAAAAAAATAACATAAGATTACAGAGCCATATCAAAGTCTTAATATTGTACTTTTACTCACAAAAAATAACTCATATATTGTAAGCCAAGAAAAATTGTATACTAATTTTAAAATTACGTAATGCATTCCTAAATCCTTCCCTTTGTTCGCCCTCTGAATAATTAAGAGTGTAGTTATAGTGGCTAGAAATCTAAGTGAGAATTGGAAAGAGTTATTTAGTAGAGTAATTAATACCGAACAACTTTAATCTTTATTTTTTTTAGACACACTCTATGCCTCCTTTTCCTCCCACCCTTTTCTTCTTCATCTTGTATTTTCGGCTAAGAACAGTGAGACTGATTTTCTCTCTCTTCTTATCTTTCCTCACTGACTACAATTTTCTTACTTTGATTTTCAATTCCTTTTCTTTTATTTCATTATTTTCACTTTCTAGAAATGTGTAGGTATTACATTACCTCACCTCTTTAAATCTCTCTTGACGCAATTTCTTCGAATTGGAATTCAGAAAACCTCTCATTAATTATTGTTACTATATGCTTAACTGTTCTTTATTTTTGGTAATATTTACTCATAATAAGTCTTGTTTTCGCTCTTTGTGTCAAACTTCCATCATTCTTATGTGATAACAATATATCCATCCATATGCCATTAACAAAAGAAAATGGTATATTGGTCTTTCAAAGGATTTTAAAATTTCATCTTTTTCTGATATAATATAGGTAAAAGTAATGAACTTTGAACCACAAAAACCTAAAGTTGCGGGAAAAGCAGATAAAAAATAAAGTAATCTTAAAGATGTTAATAGAACCAGCAAAGTGATCTATACGACTATACATGCAATTACACATAACAGCAAACTCAGAAAATGGCTCTCACGTTGCTTTCCCCCTTTAATGGCCAAGTCCCTTTATCTCTTAAGAGTACAAGCATAACAAATTAAAGCAACCTCATAAGGAAATAAAGATGTCGGAAATAAAGCTAAATCATACTATATTTAAGATGGAATAATAATTAATGGATGTTAGTTTAAATAGCTTAAGTAGTAAAGCAGCCATGGCAAAAAGATTGAGCAACTATATCTTCACTACTTATACATGCAGTTATACATGCGCATTACCACAACAGGAAAAATGATGGGAAGATTCATCAACTTACATACTCATAAAGCCAATAAAGGTAGAAACTTTCATTAGAGCGCCGGAGTACTCAGTCGTATGCAAGCAGCAAATTCATAGGAACTAGGAAGTCATGTGAATTTCTGTGTGTTTTTATGAAGTCCTCGAAAGTTAACTACTGCCCTCCCCGGGGCCGTTTAGTTGTGTCCGGTAGATTACGGATTCAAATCTTTCTCTCTCACTCTCACAAAGAAAAGAATACATGTATGTTTGAGTTTTGAACTATTCACTTTACTCTGGACGATATAAGATCTTAGTATATTCATTTCGATATATAATTTTCTAAGATACAGATGTTCCGCATGTTAACTCTTAAATTCCTATAGTTGATATAAGCATTTTCCTCTCTAAAAAGATATGCTCTATAAAATATAATTGGAACATTATGTATGGAATAATTGGTACTACTGTTCATCTCCACGGAAAGTGGGAAACTAGGGGCCCACTGTGTCATGGCCTTGCATTCTTTGTTTGGTGCAAATGCTTTATCCCCCTTTAATGTGTTTTTTACTCTCCCCCTTTATTCCCTTTCCTTCCTATCTGGTGGACTCTCCCCTTCATCCTATGGAATTAAAAACAGTTTTGCTAAAATGTTTTAATGTTTTTATTCTTTGTTTGGTAAAAGTGTTTTAATGTTTTCTTAATCCAAGCTTCAAGTTCCTTCATGTTGTTGGGTTGTTTGTATAAGGCTAGAGCACTTAACCATGTTAACAGTATAAGAGTTGAGACAAGATTCTATCTCGATCATCTGATTCTCTCAGCGCGCGTAAGATAAGACATTTTTCTTAATTCTTATCATATTGGTTTAGTTATTGGATTAAGAAATGAAAAGGATATCCCATCTTAAAGTCTCAACTTATTCATTTCATTTCTTCCGGTTTCGAAATCGATATCTATAACTTTTTTGTAGAAAAAAAGGAAGATCGATGAACAAGTTCTAAGTGATTGGATTAAGTCCTTTCCTTTTCTTTATAATTATAATTTTTGATCGTGTTAAATACATAATACATCCCCTTTATTTCACCTCTCCTCTTAAGGAAACAAGCAAAGATTTTCGGAACTAATCAACTTATATATGAAGCAAGCATATCCAAGTATGATTATGGAGGAAGAATATCCAAGTATTATAATTATGGTAATCTCTCTCTTCTTCATTTTTTTTTTGTTAAGATTAGGGTTGATGATGAGTTTTTTTTTGCTAACTGGAATTAATTAATGGCTAATAATTCTTTTTCATGCTTCAATGTCTTTTCCCTCCCCCAACACAAACATGCTATACTTAATCGCAAATTAGACTGTGCAGGGAGGAGCATGATGCTCGTGGTGCTCCCTGCACAAAACAGCACCGTTTTAAGGGAAGAAGGCTGCCAATTTTTTTTATTGTGAGCCAGCTGTCTAGAGATAAATTTTGGGTTCTTTTAAAAAAGTGGGTCAGATAATTACTTTTTGCTTTTCTCATCATTTCTCTTTTATCATTTGCTTACATCATTGCTTATTGTTCATTTTACATCATTCCTCATTTATTTCTCAATAACCATTATCTTTCTCTCTCATTTTTTCCTCTTCTTCATTTATTTGCAAAATTTAGTGTGCCCAAAAACTTAATAGGTAAACATATATGTTTAGACGATATACATCTGAATATAATTAGTGAACATATGAATTATGGTATTGTACACATGTGTAAAGCGAATGAACATTGGTAGTTGTACATTAGCTTATATGTTTTTTTGGTGCAAACATTTATATGTAAGTGTACAAAATATCATATATGAGTGTACATATGTCAAATAATTGAGACTTTGATATATATAATGGATATTTGCAAGATAGAGAATACAAGGATATTGTTAATCCAAAAGGAACATTGATTAATTAGTCGGTAACTATACAAAAATGTTCTAAATTTCTAGAACATATATGTAAAGTAATTGCAAGATAGAGAATGCAAGCATATGTTTTTATTAACCCAAAAGGAACTATAATTCTAATTAGTCAGTAGATATACAAAAGTACTCTAAATTTATAGGAATTGTGGATACATAGTATCAATGTTAATTACAAAAAGGAACATTATGAAATGTTGTTAAAAGGAACTTGATTTCATCTATGATTCTTAGCATTTTTCCTTCCCCGCTTTTTTGGCATTTTCCGCAACCCATCTTCCACGCTTGTTGATTTTGCTCATGAAAATGTCAATGCAGTATTGTATCCTAACCTGTTTGATCCTATAAAACTGAACACAAAATATTTAATGGGACACGTAGGTAAAGAGTGAACATTTGGGAAACATACAGTGTACATATGCTCAAAGAAAGTAAACATACAAGTAAAGATAGGGTTGTTCTTCATTTTTTAGGCATAATGAACATATATACATTTGTGTTGTACATAAAACAAGTATCCAGTGTACATATTACTTAATCTTCAGAGGCTGGGGCTTTCTTTTTCCCACGCTTGGGCCTGGACACAAGCTCTGAAATTCTTTATGAGAGTATGTACATACTATTAGATATAATGATCATGTAATGATTTGTAGCATACATAATCAATAACATAGACATTGTACAAATGAACAACACATATGATGATATAGATGATGAACATATAAACATAGGTATTGTATAACAAGAATATACACTATGAGTTGTGAGACTGTCATTGTACATATTGTTTTTATTAATGAACAACCATAAAATCAACAATGTACAAATAAACAAATCAAGGTAAAAGTACTTACTTGGCCTCAGTGTTAGGAACTGCTTCATTCTTAGTTGTGTGTACATATTGAATTTATTAATGAACAACCAGGTAATTAACAATGTACAACTTTCTCAAGCACATCTATCCAATGTATGAATTCATAGAAACAACCAACAACCATCTAATGTACATTCTTATTCCGTTCATGAACAACCATGCTAATAGTAGTGTACAAATAAATAATGTATGAATCCATAGAAACAACCAACAACCATCAAATGTACTCTAATTCTATTGATGTACAACTTCCTCAAGCATATCGATAACACCCAACAACCACAGTGTACATTCTAATTCTATTAATGTACAACTTCCTAAAGCATACCCATCAAATATATGGATTTAGTTGTTCCAACAACATCCAACCATGTGTACAACCATATTCAGTTATTTGTACAATAACATCCAACAACCACCAATATACATTCTATTTTTATTAATGTACAACATATTAAACAATAACAATTAAATCTAGTTGTTTGCATGTTCATAAAATTACATAATAACAATTATAAATACCAGTTATTGTACAACAATGAGTCTTCAAAGTACATCATTAGTCTAATAATGAACAATTATTTTATTAAAAATACCTTTGTGGGGATGAAGAGCATTTTTGGAGTTCTTGCATTTTTTTATTTGAAAAGAACGCTCATCGGGATTTCTTCTTCATATCTTTGAACGAAAAAGAGACAACAATTTACTAAACATATGTAAAATGAAATGATTTATTGAACATGAAAATGAGGAGAAGATTTACTCTATGGGTGTTAGAAGTGGATCTAGGTGAAACATTTTGAGAGGCTTTGGGCAAGGTAGCTTCTTTGGTTGCCTTGGTTTCTTCTTTTCTTGCGACTTTAATTCATCTCTAACATCCATAATTGTAAAAAAATAATGCTAGAATTCGAATATATGATGTTCAATGAGCAATTTCCAAAAATTTGGCAAAATTTGCGTGAAGGGAAGTAACCGGAATTGGGGTTTTGAGTTTTTGGGGTTTTGAGTTTTTGGAGTTTTGGTAATGGAGGTTTGGAGTTTTTGGAGAGAGAAAGAGAAATGATGGAGTATGGGAAAGTGGGGAGAGAAATGGCTGTCCACTTTGCATTTAATGTTCAGCAGTAACTTGTCACATCAGTTTTTTTTTGAATTTTGCGTGTACACTGGCGGACACTCAATGTACACTGAGCAGCGCGCCCAACTTAAAAAGCACGCGTTTTGTTTAATTTTGGTTGCGTTTTGGACAAGGAGCACCATGAGCATGGTGCTCCTTGGTGTATAATCTACTAATTGATACTTAATAACCCTTCCATTAACCTGCGACATTTTTCACATACTTGTTTACCACTACAAGCGACTTGTGAATTCTATGCGTCTTCTAGTGAATGGGCTCAAATATATATGAAACTTATTTAATAGTAAAATGACAAAAAAAATATTTGCGAGAATGAGTTATACAATAGGAAGAGTAAAATAATATAGCTCAAACTTGAGAATTGAGTAGTATAATTTCAATCTTCACACCCTTTGAGTTACGTTCCTCAATTACTGCTATTTTTCTGAAGAATGTTGGTGCATGGAGTGAAATGAATGCGAATTACTAGTACTACTTATTTTTTGATGAAAATATGTTGGTGTATGCAAGGAGAATGATTGCATTGTGAACTACCACTTATTTTCTCTGAAGAGTATGTTGGTGAAAGGAGTGAAATGAATGAGCGCTATTAATAGGGACAGTGGAAGAACCACCTGAAATTGAGTAGTATAATCGATCTTCACACCCCTTGAGTTACGTTCGTCAATTACTGCTATTTTTTTCTGAAGAATGTTGGTGTATGGAGTGAAATGAATGTGAACTACTAGTACTACTTTTTTTCTAGATGAAAATATGTTGGTGTATGCAACGAGAATGATTGCATTGTGAACTACTCTGAAGAGTATGTTGGTGAAAGAAGTGAAATGAATGAGCGGTATTAATAGGGACGGTGGAAGAACCACGACCTCTCAACTCAAAGTTAAAGTATTTGATGCTCCCTTTACCATATTCAACCTTAACCTCTACTTTAATGATTCTTCTATTTTTAGTAGGTAGAATAATATTTCTATTTTTGACAATATATTCTACTTGATTTTCTGGTGATAATCTTAAACTGATATAACTCATATCTAACTTTATTCATTATCTTATTATTTCAACAACAAATAAATTGGAGCAGCATAAGCCATCAACCCCTCACTCAGATGATATTTTGTCTGATTGGAGTTGGTGTGAGGAACCAATGGGGCATGACCAACTGACCACTTCATGTGATTAATAAATTTTAAGCTTTTTTTTAGAGTGGGAGTCCATATCTTCTTTTTTATGATGTCATAAGCAGTTAATCAATTCTAATTTGAATGTTTGATAGGAAGGATAATATGTATCATAGGAGTATCAAACATATTCTCCTGTTAAATAAGAATATAATTATCATCTACTTTTCATCATTATATGTGGATGTATCATGTATGGTTTTGAGAAGGTAAAAGGTACCTCTTGGTGTACGTATCTCTACGTACACCAGATGAGTATGAGTACGAAACAAAATGAGTATGAGTTGGTCAAAATGAGTACGAAGCAAAATGAGTATGAATATTCAAAAATGAGTACGAAGCAAAATGAATATGAATATTCCAAATGAGTGCGAATTACCTAAATGAGTATGAAGCCAAATGACTATGAGTTTTTCTATGTGTTTTCCAAATGAGCATGACTTAGCCAAATAAGTATGAGTGCCTTAAGAGAAATTTCTAAAATGAGTATGAGTTTTCCAAATGAGAATTTTTCAAATGAGTGTGAGATTTTCTTCTCAAATCTACAATATTCAAATATAAACTGCTACTAAATTCGATAATCATTAAAATTCAAATATTATTCCACATATATATCTTTCTTTCTTCTCTGCTACTAATAATCATATTCATCTTCTTCACATTTTTTGTGTTTGTATTCAGTTTTAATTCCCTAATTTCATGTTACAATTAGGTTTTTGTTTTTCTACAATTTAGTTTCCAGAATACCGCGAATTTAAAGTAGGAGAAAGAAATATACAAAAATGCAGCAGCCATCGCCGTCGATGATGGTGCAAATGGGGGAAACTCCGATGATTCCGTTGCCGTTGTTGCCGCCGGAGAGTAGGATGACGCCATTGATGGAGTTGAAATTCCGAAATCTCATCGGAGTAGCTTTTCCGGTGAAATTCCGGTTGATTTAGGGTAAAATACCCTTGGGAGTACACAGATCCGTGTACTCCAAGGCGTATAAAATAATTTGTGTATGGTGTCTATTAGGAAATAAAGATATGCATGCATTATTTTTGTTATTATCTTCTTGTGATTGTAGTTATCTTTATTATTTCCTAGATTGGTGAGCTATCATTATAATTGTGGGTCGGTTTAATGAGAAGGCTAAGCTACTTTCCCAAAAAATTAATTAACTTAACTTTGTATTATTAAGGGTCCGTTCTTTTCAACTTATCTGAACTTAACAGGACTTAAATAAGTTGAAAGAACTGAGTCTAAGAATTTCTAATTGTTTTTTTTTCAACTTCGGTCCTCTTGTTCCTCCGTCGGATTGTTTGATGGTGGAATTCGTCAGTTTGTCTAATGTATTAGGTCTGTGTGTTAAGCAATACAATCTTGACTTTTCCTCTATCTCCTTTTCTTTTCCTTTATTTTGCTTAGTTTCTGCTTTCTCAAATAATTGTGTTTCTTTAGTGATTGTTTCAACGCCTGGGTCTGTTGTTTTTGAGTCTATACACAACCCCCACAAAGATCGTCTTTTTTATGTCTGATCCAGAGAAATCAACGCCTCTTAGTATGAGTAAGTACGAGCCTTTCACTGAGTATTATCTACATCCTAGAGAGGTACAAGTGGTATGATGAGCCCGATTCTCTTAAAGGGAGGTAATCATGACTTATTAGTAGTAATCATGATCTCTACGCAATAATCTCAGTGCAAAGAACTTGGTTTCATTGATGATACGATCATTGTTCCAACCTAATCATCTGCGGATTACGCACAATGGTGTATTGTAAACTCCATGTTGTTTCTGTTTGTTCTACTATGCGTTTTTCTGATAATTTTCAACTGTTGTGGAATGATTTGCGTTAGACCTGGTAAAATAGTCGGTCAAATCAATTTTGGGTCGAGTGAGTTAAGGTTCGGGTCAATTTCGGTATCGAGTTGACAAGCCATTGACCGTGACATTCAAAGACTTTGGTTTTGGGTCGGTCAGGCAGTCAAGGGCCTCAAGGCCGCCTGTTTAGTTTTTTTTAAGGTGCTATTAATTCATTAATAAAAGAGTCATACGACATTTATAATAAAAATTAGAACTAATAAATACAAAACAATTTGGATTAAATAAAATTCTGATTTGACAAAACCACTATTCGTTGTAGATGAGATAAATCTAGTTTCTATTTTGGCATAAATTTATTAATTCTCTGTATTTCATGTTAAAGTAAATGTTAATTGTGTATGCAATATATATATATATACGTAGATAATAACTAAATGACTGATGCCACAAGTATAATGTCAGAATTAAGATGGCAAAATTATGATATGCCTTTTATGTACCCCAAATTTAAGACAAAAATGCTTCAAAATTCAATCATAAACATGCTAAAACCATCGGCTAGGTTGGCTTTCGGTCGGTTCGGGTTTGGCCTAGTTCATTTCGGTCTTATCGGGTTCGATCATGTTCATTTCAGGTCGTGATTTCATGTTCATGACCCACTGAAAGTGGGTTAGTTTTTATTTGAACGGTCTTCAGACGAGGGTATTGCCTTGAAATGTAGAGGGAACCTCTATTCAATTAGTGAATCTCTTCACCGACTAAAGCATTTTTTTTCTCTACCACTCTTTCCTCCCAAGTTTGGCATCCGTTGGAATCTAGGAAAAATCATCCATGTAAAATATGTAAGCTAGAAAAAAAAATTAAAAATATTGAGTTAAAATATCTAAAATCATACTTCCTTCATTTTTTTTACTTGCATCATTTCCCACTTTTGGAAATTGCAAATTACTTGCATCATTATCTTTTATGGCAATATTTTCTCTCTACCTCTCTCTAATTACACGGGTCCCATTTTTCCACTCTCTCTATCTCTCTCCTCTCCTTATTTCTTGTGTCTAACATCAATGATGCAAATATAAAAAAACGGAGGAAGTATATCAATATTTTTTTGACGCAGTAGCCTAGCATCTGCACAGTGCCACTTCACATTACTAGAACTATTTACATATACAAAGCAATATGAAGAACTAGATAAGGAATAAAAATTGAGTGCACAAAAACATATTAGCAAACGATTGTTGATTGTGTACAGTCTATAACAATGTTGTGCTGCTCCTCCGTACTCGCATGCTCCTCAGTTCTCGCGTGCTGCATGTTGGAAACAGTTCGAGGTATTCCAAGACCATTCATATTCCGCCACACGCTCCCTCGATGTGCTAAATCATTCCTTTGCGTCTAACCACATGAAAAGTTTTCTAGGAAGTAAGAGCATTTTTTTTTTTTTTTTTTTGAGAGGAAGTAGGAGCATCCTTGATGCTGAGATAAAACCAAAATTCTCAATCTTCTTTTTCACATTTCTCTCTTTTCCATATCACCCAATTGAGTTTTTAAAATTGAGAATTGTTTCACTTCTTAACAATGATCTTATACAAAATTCTTAATTCTCTTATTTTGGTATAATTTATCAAAAAATAAAGTGTTCAGATATATGTCAATGCGCATATCAATTTGAAGAGTACAAAAAATCGTACATGGTAATATATTTTTTATAATTTTTTAAATTATAATTTTAATGATATTTAGATTTGAAAAATATGAAAAGTTTGTATAATTTATCTATCCTACTTGGCACTCTCTCAATGGCTCTCTCTCCCACCTCACTTTGCTTGAGAATTCTCAAAGAATTCTCGGTTGGTTGAGATTTTCCCAAAAATCTCAATTGTTGAGATTTCTCAATTTTAAGAAGTTTTTTTAATCTCAACAAAATCTCAACTCAATTGAGATTTTCTCAACTACCCCATTAAGGATGCTCTAAGCATCCCTTAATCTTACAGAGATATGTTGACTCAAAGCGTAGTTTGAGGCTAGGAAGACGGCTATGGGCTCTCCCTGTTCTTTACTTCTCATCAAGTAATAAATAATACTCCATACGTCCCATAATATAAGTCATGTTTCCTTATATGGTGTCCCAAAATATAAGTCCTATTTCTAAATTAGTCTATTTATTATGTCTAAAATACCCTCAATAAAATATCAAAATCTCCAAAATTTCCTCATATTGCCATAAAAATCTGATCCCTAATTAAATGTATAAATGGAATCTATTTTCTCTCACTACCCCTTTTCTTCCGTCAGTTACCTTCATTTACTGATTTTACTCTATTTGTAAACATTCTCTCTCCTCCAGTTTCTCCCTTCCCATTTTTCTCTCCTTTTCCATCTCACTTTTTCTTTGTTCATATAGAAACTAAAAAATTTCGAAGGTGAGCATTCTACAGTGTGATTCTTTGCCTTTTTTTGCGTTTTAGATGTTTTTTTTGTTGATTTTTCAACTTTGAGTGAAAAATTGGTTTTGTAGTCAGTTTTTAAATGAAATTAGAATCAAACTTTAAAACTTGAATTTGTTCCAATTTTTTATTAATCGTTGAAAATTTTGGCTGGGTGATGTATTTTCACACAAATTTGAGGATGATGTTCCAAACGATTCTTGCTCATGTTCAACTTATAGTAAGCGATGATGATGATGATGATTTACATCTTGAGTTCACTGGGTTTTTTTTTATTGTTTTTATCTGGGCAATGTATTTGTATTTGTGGTGAGAAAATGAAAAGTTTTCCTCAAAATTGAAGTTGTAAGTCTCTCTGCCAATTTTATATGGCTTCAAATTGAGCAGAAATTATGCAAAAAAAAATTATGCTATCAACTTATTCCTACAAATGATACGAGTATCTTCAAACTGAAAGCAAAGGGAAAAATTAATGATTTAAGTTTTTCTGCCATTTTTTTTTCTCCGGAAGCTGTAAATCTGAGTGGTGTTTAAGCAAGCATTTTTATTGGCTAAATAAAACTAATGAAGTTATTTTATTGGTCCAATGTTTGCTCTTTGGATTAACACATAGACATTTGAATTGCTATCATCAATAAGGCAGCAAACTATTGAACTTCTACCACATTTAACGTGCATAAATTCTGCCACCAGTTTTTTTTCCTGTAAAAGAAAATAAAAAGAAAATATGTGCATCCCAATACAAATGAATCTTTTAATTCAATTAAAGAAAGATTCTACTCACCTTAATTCCCGCGTAAAAACAGAATCAGTACTTATATTATGGGACGGAGGGAGTAGCTTTTGGTGGAATCAGGTGTCAACATTACATTTCAGTTCTAATTTGTAAAACCAATAATTTGTGCAACCAATAACACGTGAAGTAGAAAAAATCAATTTCTGCCTAATATAGAACTAAAATTTCAATTATAGTATGTGTGCATGAAGCCGTAAAAAAAAGTGTTGCAATTATTTGTGAACAAACTAACTATATATATAGAACACATATATTGCTCTATGAAAATTAGTATGTACTACCTCCGTTTTTTTTTAATATGCACATTTCTCCATTTTAGGGTGTTTTTTTAATTGGTACATTTCTACCTTTTACCCTAAATGGAAGGTTGACCCACCTAATTATTACACTTCTCTCTTACTTTTTCTTTCCTTCTCTCTACCTTTTTCACTTTTGCTTTACTTTTACTTCCCTTCTCTCATACTTTTGCACTTTTTCCTTGGTTTTAGTGCAAAACCTTAGGTGCATATTAAAAAAAAACAGAGGGAGCATCACTTAGAAGGCTCTTGGCCGGTGATATGTACTAATTTCAATATTTAAAAGAACATAAATTACCAATATATCTCTATACTAGATAATAAAGCCGTCCCGAAAGGAGTTACCCTATCGCTCCCCATCATTATTATGTATATAAGAATAATAATTTATTTTTTAATAAACGATAATTAAAAAGAATAATTATATATTACATTCCTTATCCAAAAATACTATCAATATGAAATTATAAAATTAATCATAATTTTCATTTCAAATCTCATAAAATTATAATTTTTACACTGTTAGATTCATCTCAAAAAATACTTTGAATCGAGATCCACTAATGATATATTTTTCTAAAATTGTATATAATCTTATATTTTACCTACACAAGGGCTGTCTTATTTGGCATAAGTGAGTTGAACTGAACTGAAGTGATTTGAATTGATTGACTAATTTAATCTAGATCTAATGAGGCTTAAGTAAATCTAATACTAAATAACATGCGAGGCTAATTGAGTTTTATCACTTTTAAACTAACTGAGTTAACTAAGAAAACGGTGTTACTTAATTAGTACTAAAGTCCCACTCAAGTTAGACATGTAGAAAAACCATGTAATTCAATCTAGATATATACAATGAAAAATTATTAGATAGAAACATATCGAACTCGAATCGAATTAATAAAATACAAAAAAATCATCCAAACTAATTTAAATTCAAACAAGTTTACGTAAAATAAATGTCTTAGCATGCTCGAGTTTGTAGTACGATACATATTAAGTTCGATTGAGTTTGATCTCTTTTATGTAATTCGAGTTAGTTGAAAATTTTGTATAAAAATAATAAGACATCTTCCGCACATTACCCGGATTAGATGCTAGTATTTATATATGTACAGCGTAATTACAACATTATGGCGCGTGCATTCCATTATATTTCTCGAATATTTGTATATGATCAGAACATATGAATAAAACTAAGTCATGCATAAGCAAACACACGAGACTGCTTTAATGTCATGACATGCATCCATTTACTTATGCAAAAACCACTTAAATATTCCATTTTAAGACTTATATCCTCTGATAAAAACAGGTATTCTTCTGAGCTGCATTTGTAATTCCGGATTCCAGTGGATTCTAGTGGAGATCTTCGATACTAAAGCCCTCAATCAGTAACCCAAAAGAAGGACATAGTGTCATCCGCAGGAGTTATATACTTTTAAGCACTAGTAGGAAAAACTCTTAACAGATCTGGCCTTTTGAGCCCAAACGGATCTGTATTTGGACGGGATCCACTACAGTTGGAACCCTTAACACGTGCACTGCCTCCCACCCCCTGATACAGTGCCTGCCGAGCCCGTTGAGAAGGATATATGGCCTAAGCATGAAGTCTCTGATGCATCTCATTCCATCAATGTGAGCCTCTCCTTTGAGAAAGATGATATTGTTGTAAGCAATAACACGCAACTGGGTCAGTTTATCTATGTTGACAAATTGGAGGCTAGATGGCCTATTCTGATTGCAAAAGGCGCTAAACCGCTCCCAGGCATGGTCACTCTTGAACCCTTGATGAATTTTGCTGTGTCTTCTGCATATTATATTCGGAAGCTGTTCTGCAAAGAGAATGAGTGAAATTCAGAAATCAAGCAATAATAACAAGAGGGTCTTAAGGTCACATTCGAAGGTAGCTCTGGAGAAGAGCCAATGTTGAGAATAATGAAAACAAGCAGCTTGGTAATGGTGATTCTCGGTGTTTAAGCAAGCATGATCAAAATTCATGTATAAGCAAATAGAAGAGGAACCCAGGAATGACATCAAATCAAATATATTTACCAAATTCCAAATTCACCAAAGTGGAAAATAATCTATAGCTATTAGGTATGCATAGCTCACATACCAGAAGACAAGTATTTGAACTTACTGTCAAGTGAAGAAATACCCAGAGATTAGACCACAACAAACAGGCTACCAATCACCAACTAAAATTCATAAACTGCAGCATTTATAACCCAAAGTAATATAGTAACTCAATCCATAAACCTTAGACTTTGACCTAGAACTACCATCAGAAGTTGTGTAGTAGTAACTTAGCAAAATATCTTTATGATCTACTTATTACACACTATAACATATATCTTTCAATTCACCAATAAGCATTAGCCCATAAAGAGAACTTTTTTATTAATAGATAAATAGGCTTAAGAGAGTTCTTAGTAGTTGGAAGGCACTGCCGCAGTACACAGAATATACAACCTCTAAGTCTCTAAAGTTGTAAATAACATTACTTGTTACTATTACATCCATGTGTTTTGACGTTGCAATCTGCTATTTTACCCTTACAAGAGGAATTCCAAGGTCCATTTAAGAAGTACTTCTCTTGATTCATATAACGTCGAACTTATCCTCATGATTCAAAAAGCATGTAGCAAATAGACAAAACAAACATGAGTTTAGATACCAACTTATCTAGAGAAGTTTCCAAGTTATCAACAGTAATCTGTTATAAACAAAATCATCGAAGTCAAAAGCACCTGTTTTTAATACTGAAAATATCAAATAAAATTTAGCTCAAGATTGTTTAATATCGAACACAGTAGATGTGCTCAAAGCATATAAAAGTAATTTGCAACGTTACCAATCAATTTATCAATATACTCAACTGTCACATAAATTTCAACTATAGGTCCCCCTTTTAAGCCGAATTCAGTTATGAGTTTAAGTGTTTAACCAATTGATAGTAAGGGCTACTTATCAGATTGAAACCAAGCAGAATATTAATAAAGCTTAAAAGGGGAAGTAAGTATTAGTGAATAAAAAATTGCCTTGTATTAATGAAATAAGAAATAAAAGAGCGGGAACAGAATTTATGACAAAATAGAATAAATAGTAGAGTTACAGACATGTACTTGTACAAAAGGGAAAACAATGCCTCTAACTAATTACAAGAAAAGACATAGGCATTGCATATTTGCATCACAAGTTCAACTCTGAATCTCAAGAAAATAACAAGGAGAATAAAATCAGGACAGGAAAGAAGCTGAGTGCAAAGAAAGGAAGTATGAATACAATTACACTATGTCACTATCACAGTCATGGCAGTGTGCAAAAGTCTAAGAGATAAGTAAAAACAAACATGTAGGATGAATAAACAAGAAAGACCATAAGGGGTTATTTCTGTCTCTCTTTTTTTAATATCAAAGACAAATAGAAAAGAAAAGTTAGTCAATCAATCAAACTTTGAATGGAATTAGTTCTCTAAGTCCTCCTCAAATTGAACAAAAGGGTGCCAAAACAAAGCTTCAACACCACATATTAGAATCAATTGTGCAATAATTATAGAGAAATATGCAAGAAAGACAAAATAAAAGAAACCCTCATCATATTGATGAAAATGGTACTAGAAAAAATCTCCAAATAGACCAAAGGTTCAAGTTATTGCAAAAAAAAGGTAATCTAAACATATACTACCTCCGTTTTTTTATACTTGTATCATTGAGCTTGTGCACAAGAATTAAAGAGAGGACAGAGCTAGAGAGAGCGAAAAAAAGGGACTCATGTGATTGGAGAGAAGTAGAGGGAAAATATTGCTTTAAAAGGAAATGATGCAAGTGATTTGCAACTTCAAAAAGTAGAAACTGATGCAAGTAATGAAAATTGAAGGAAGTATCAATTACTTAATGTATATTTGAAGTGATTAAGTGAATTTAAGGTCAAATAGATCAAAGTTTGAAGTTTAGGGTTAATTTACGTCGTTTTAGAAGAAATCGAAGTACTTTCTTACAACAACAAAAACAAGCAAACTCTTGAAAATTAAAAGCTAAATTAAACATATTTCAATTAATTTATACATATTTGAAGTATTTAAGTGAATTTATGGTTAAAGAGATCAAAGTTTCAACTTTAGGGTTCGTTTAAATCATTTTTAGACAAATTGAGGTCCTTCCGTACCAAAAATAACCTAAATTTAAAGCTAAACTTAACATATAACACATACTTTATTAAATATATAATATTTAGAAAATTGGCAACCTTTTATACGCATTTGTTTGCGAGAAACAACCTTTTTAATTTCTTTTGAGATTTAAAATATTTTTTTTTTGCGAGATCAAGCCTTAAGGCTATTTTCCATCAGGGTAGTAGGTCGCAAGTCACAAGTCAAATGAGACTATTTAGGAAAGGGTGGACGATAGTTGTCATTATCTTGGGAATATTTGCAGTTGGGATTAATATTGGAAAATGAACAATATTTAGGACTATTGAAGTTAATTTTTCCTATATATAGAATTTTGTATTGGAAGTATCATAGAAATATCCATGGCTGCTTGTGCACCCCAAAATTGTAATACCACCCTTTACCAATTAAAAAGTGGTCGAGGGGGAATGAAAATTTGTGAAAATTACATACTTCGAGATGTATTTCCATTACCATGGTTAGAGGTGATATTGAGCTTCGCCTATTCATAAACAGTTCGAGCTCGGCTCGGTCAATGTTTGGTCAAAGCTCGGCTTGAGTTCGAGTTTGGCTCGAGACCTTAACGAGCTGAGCTGAGTTATGCTAAGATCAACACGAAAAGCTCGTGAACATACTCGATTATTCTTTTATATATTGAAATACTATATTACGTATGAATCTAAAAATATATTTGTTCTACATACTACACTATAATAAGCTAATGTCTTTATTGTTTCAAAATAAATTTAAAAGCAAAAATATTTATTAAGAAAATAATAAAGTAGACAGATCAAGTAAAGAATAATAATAGGTCAACCTTGTTCGTGAACAGCTCAACAACGGCTCGATCAACGCTTAGTCAAAGCTCGACTCATTAAACGGCTCAGTTCCTTAAGTTTTGAGCTCGACTCGAGTTCGAATAAACATAAACGAACACAAGCCGAGCTAAGTAAAGTTCAGGCTCAGTTCGTTCGATAATCACCCTTAACTATGGTCATGAGTGATGAGTTTTCCTTCCAAATTACACATGGTTTTACACATGGTTTTATTGTCAAATAGAGTACCACTTACCAAACGAGACGTTAAGGGTCATATGAGGTGTTTGGTATGCCGGAATGGGAGTTTGGGATGAGAGGGTGAGGCATGAAAACTGAGCTAATTACCTTGTTTGACTAGTGGTGAGCACAAATAATTCTACCTCCGTTCCATATGCATCGCAAAATAGGGAGTTTTACGCCTCCTAATGCACTACTATAAGTTAATATCTATGACTTTATTTAAGTAAAAATGAGGGTTTTTTGTCAGAACGAACCTAATAAACCACAAGTTTTGTTAGTGAAGGACCTAATAAAAAATGTCTAAAAAGACCTATTAAAATACTTCAGGTTAGTAATAATAACCAATTTATGATTTTCCGGCCAAAAAAACATCTGGCCTTGACTTTTTTTACCCCCAATTGACTTTTCTTTTTTACTTACTACTCTCCCCCACAACATATCACTTCTCATAAAAATTTCTTTCTCAAAATATTGAAGCTCAAGGTTCATTCGATCTTAACTGCAATCTTCATCAAATACAAAGTATGTTTTACTCTTCTATTTTTCCCTGTCAATGATAAAGGAATTTAGAAATTTAGGGTTCCTATTAATCGTTTTTATCCAATTCAAACAATAGGGTTTCAATTTCCCTTAAGTTGAGTGTATTTTTTACAGTGGGATTAGTTTTCTTATCTCACGTTGAGTGCCTTTTACAGTGGTGATTTCTTTTAGCCCTACTTTTATTCAAGTACGAATCTTTCAGCTATAGTCCAACAAGCTAGCTTTGTGATATCAATGTCTTGATTGAAATAGAAAGAGAAAGAGGAGTGAGCAATTGCTTTTTAAGAGGAGAGGTGATAGAGAAGTTAGAGAGAGTTGGGAGAATTGAAGAGATTTGAAGAAGATGACTTCAATGAGGTGAGCGAAGATGAGTTGATAGCAGTTAGTAAAAAAAGGAATTCAAAGAGTCAATTAGGGTTAAAAAAAATAGTCAACGCCGTAAATTAGTCTTTTGAACTAAAGATCATAATTTGTTGTTATTAACCACCGAAAGTATTTTAATAGGTCTAAAAGGACAAAAAAATTATTAGGTCCTTATTTACAAAACTTGTATTTTATTAGGTTCTTTCAGACCAAAAAACCCTACCATTGATAAAAAGTTTATATTAATTAAGCATATATCGAGACGAATCTAACAAGATCTCATATGACTATATTTATCGTTATGTATAAATCACAAAAGAGGGTCAAAGGAAAGTGTATGAATATTGTAAAAACTTAAAGGTTGCAATAAGTATAGAACGGAGGTAGTATACCGTTATTATCTTCATCCCCCTCTTCATTCAGAGGCCTCTTAGTCATTCAATCCCTTTCCCTATCCCCCAATCTACAAAAGAGTGTTCTATCCATGTGAGTTCAAATATTCTAGAAATATTGTCGGACCTTACCTCAAATCTTGTGGCTTCGTTTCTACATGTATTAAAAGTGTTTTTAATTTCTAATGGAATAATAAAAATGTTATCACCTTAATCGACCCGACCCAATTGATCAAGCCTATACCGACCTTCAAAATGCTGCCTTAGAAACACTTTTTCGAGTAAATATAGGAGGATTTATTGTTGAATATAGTAAGGATTCACTTTGAATGATTTAGGAGCATAATGATAGTTCTCGAGAAATGAATGGTTCTTTTGTGGAAGTCCAAAATATGGGAGTTGTTCAATATAGTGGTCAATCTACAACTTTTTGGCACCAATAGCAATTTATGGCACTTGTAGAAGACTTTGCTCCCATAATAACTCAACATCATATGGGAATTCAATGTAGACATGAGGCTATAGTACTAGATTGGTTATTTTTTTGATTTAATGCGTTCATTGAGAAATAAAGTGTATTTAAACTTGTTTGTCGTTTCGCGGATGGTTTATGGAAAATTGAACCTTGCTACTCAAGATATTGAGTTTTGGTTGTCTTTATACCAATTTTGTTACTCAAATAATTATTGGTAATGAATTTGATATAAGCATTGGCCCCACTCTAATGGACGAGAACAAATATGATGTTATATTGAATGCGAAGGAAATCATGAAGATGAAAATGATAGATTATCTCTAGTTGTGGTTGCAAGTCTCTCTTCTTTCCAATAAGAGAGTTCAAACAATCACATACGTGTTAGTGTGGTCAATTTTTTGGTGGGGCCTCCCTTGTAGTTTTGGCTACCATTCTTCTATCTCATACGAAAGGAGAAGCAAGAGGTTGGATTAAGGTAAGTTAGAGGCAACAATTTCTCACACAACCAGTTTGGTACCTTCAAATTTGAGGATTCGCTTTCCTCGTGCAAATATCCAATAGGCAACATTGCCATTTGAAGAGGTGGTTTTGGGAAGGTGTACAAGGGAATCTTAAGGGGTGGGGAAAGGTTGTTATTAAATGACACAATTCTCAATCTCGACAAGGCCCAAATGAGTTTCATACAAAGATTTAATTATTGTCGCAATTTCATCACCACCATCCAGTCTTGTTTATTGGCTATGTGATGAAAACAAGGAGATTATTCTAAGATATGATTACATGAAAATGGTGCGCTTTGGGATCATCTCTATGGAATTCCTCCTCTAAGTTTGGGAGAGAGGCTTAAGATTTGCGTTGGGCCAGTCAAGGGTCTTCATTATCTCTATATTGGTTCTCTAGGATTAGTCAACAATCATGATGTTAAGCCTTCAAAATTTCTGCTTTATGAGAACTAAAATGCCAAAGTTTTGGACTTCGGGTTGTGAAAGGTAAGAGTTTAGCATGATCTAGACTCAATTAGTACATACGTAAGGGGAACTAGCGGATACATTGATATTCAATATACCTAGAAGTTATCACCTTATTTTTTATGTTAGTGCTAAAGATAGGGAGGAGGAAGAAGAGAGTAAGAACCCAAGCAAATAAAAAAAAATAAAAATTCATGTGCTTCTTCTTTGTGAGGAATGAGCTCTCCTCCCACTAAACCTACAACCCCACCATGTCATTTGCTTCTTCTTTTATGTTCCTCTCTTCCTCTCCTCCCGCTAAACATAACCCACCATGACCTAAACAAGAATTGAAGTAGAATAATCTGAATTAAATATATGGCTACTCATTCACCTTACTTCACATATCACATTTCACTTTATAACACATTCTCACAAATACCGAGTTTTATCGTTTATAAATCAAGTTTCATACGAAATAATCAATTTGGAAATCATTCTACACAATCTCGGAACATATTCTTAGTATACATAATACTTCAACAACTAGTATCCTCAACTTGATCCACCGCTTCTAAGACCTTCGTAACAACTATCTTTCCTAATAAACATGTCCAAATGATGGAGTGAGTTACCTTAATAACCTCAACGTAGCCATGCAATAATCATTCACACTAGTTATGTCCATCTACTTTAACCTTCAATATTAAACGAGCAACCTCAATAAACCGCAACAATTATCTTACTTACCTTCCTTTTATTAGACTCATACATGAATTCTTTTCGTATCCATTGATAACTAATCCTCAATTACTGGGTTTTAAATACCAATATGATGTTCCCATGTCTCAATTTACTTCTCAAGAAAGCTCTGCTTATATAAACACCATTAACTTACCAAAATCAATGTGAACTAGTTTAGTATTTTGTTTCTGAGTTCATGCAGCCTTTACTAGCATTGGCTATAGCTTTTACAAATTCCTCATTATTACTAGTAACAGTAATGAAAACCAAAATCAAGTTATTTTAGACACACAACTACTCTTATTCTTTAAGCTTTCATATTCCAATTTTTCTTAATTAGAACTCTATCACAGTTAATGAGCTTATTGATTACTACCATAATAGACTTCCGTTAGTAAACTGGTTAATTTCGGTTACATTAGCTGTTGAACCATTTCAAACTAATTTCAGTATTTAATTATTACTTTAAGTATCCTTATTCTTAAGCGAATCACACAATAGTGACTAGAGGATTATCAAAGTATAAAACCTATACGTATTGTTTACAAAAATCTCTTACAATGATGTCTAATTCTTACCTTTAATTCTTTTACTATCAAAATTAAGTCCTTACACCAAACTTATATTTCTTAGATGTCGTTTAATGATCTAACTCAATTCTTTTAGAGAAGACTAATTAACTCAAATACTCAACTCGATAAGCCGATTCAAATTACTTCCCAAATTAAAAGTGACCCGATCCTTCAGTCAATTTCTTTATATTAAAATCATTTAACTCAATTTGATAAGTGAACCTAGGCTATTTCACTAACTGATTCATAAAGATAATTACGAAATTCCTAAATTTCAAAAGCATTACATATCTTCAAATCATTCCTTTTAGTTGCTGATCAAGTTTTAGATTAGATATGCGGCAGCGAATTATATACTAACACTTCGCAATTTTCTACGCATTTAAATCATTTCAAGAAATTACATAGAATGAAAAATCAAGAATACTTCCTATTAACTTCATACTTCCTGCAAGACAAACTAACAACCTTAAATTCTTTCATACCCCCAATTCTCACACTCGATGATTATTTAAATCCCTTTTCAAATCCTCCCAACACAAATATTTGACACATACTATCCCATTTCACACTCCAATGTTTGAAACATACTTCGAACATTCACTCAATTCAGTCTGAGCCTTAGCTATTCAATGAATAACAAATTTCATACCGCAAGCAATTTCACTCTTAGTCTCATAATTCAGAAATCGACAACAAATTCGGATTCAAACTCAAGATGGTATTACAGATAGATAAAACTGATTAGAAACTCCAACTAAAGAACCTACCGTCACAACAACACAACAATGAGGCAGGAACAATAACAACAACAGACTCAAACTCGGTGAATTTCTTCTAAATTAGAAAGATGACACACTAAACTAATAGCTAAACTGAAGGAATATGTCCTTAGACAATATCCGCAATTACTGAATATAAATAGGATTGTATTTATTGAGATAATATAGTTAATTATTTTAGTAACCGTATTTGCTTGCTAGAGAATAAATTACGGTTAGTAGACAAATTGGTTTGGGCTACAACTAATATAATTAATCCTATAAGGTCACACTAAGTAACACCGATTAATAAATAAATTATAAGCCCATAAAGGCTTATAAGGGGCCGGCCACTATTAGGGTGATTAGGGTTTCTCTTAACCTAATCTCTGTCTATTATATATAGATATAATAAGAAGAGAGATAAAGCAATTCAGTTAGTCAGTAACTTGACCCAAAAAGATAGAAAAAGAAAAACCCTTCTCCCTCTTTAGTCTAGGCGCCTAACCCATCAAAAGCAAGAGAGTGAATAGTTCATATTCTTCCGTTCTAGCAGACGTGGGTATTAATTGGTGTCCGTGGACTGAATAGAGGAACTACAAGTGTAGTTCTTTATCTCTGAAGTAATCAGATTCGTGAATATACTTTGCAGTATTCAGACTTTTCATACCTGTTCAAGTCGCGTGACAACTGGTAAGTAAATATGCAATTATATATAATTCGATTAATTGTTATGCATGATTCTGTGATAGATGTTAGGAAAAAGTTTCCTGCAATTCCGCTATTCACATCTATATGTTCCTACAGTGGTATCAGTTAGCCCTATGCATAATGTTAATTGATTGTATTATATGCATGTTTATTATTTTCATTCAATTAGAGGAGGAGGATATGTCATAAATTGCAAAATTAATATTATGAATATTAATTGATTTAAAATTAATTCATGCTCAAAATTTCTGATGGACGTGAATTCCGTGAATCTTCCATAAAAAATTTCGGTGTTTTTTTTTTTCATTTTTCTTCCGAATTTAGTTTAAGTTTATGTTTAAATGTTGATTAAAGCATAAAATTAAAGTTAAATTGTTTAATAAATTCGAAAATCCCTTTTTTAGTTCCGAAAATTTTCATTAAAAATAAAAATGTTATTTTTATTGTTTTTTCAGAATTTGATAGAATTTTGTTGAATTTTTATGTTTAATAAGATTAAAACGTGAAAATTTGATCTTTAATGATAAAATAATTGATTTTAATCATTATAAAATTCTATCAAAACCCACATAAGATCTAAAATCTTTTAGAAAATAAAGTTATTATTTTCGGAATTTTTCCATGATTTTTCCAGATTTTTATGATTTAAATTCATATTTTGGTATATTAATTAGTATTTTTGATTTTAATTACTCTAAAAATCAGTAAAATTATCCTAAAAATCGAAAATTTTCTAAAGATCAGTTTAAATTTTTTCCTGATTTTTTCTGATTTTTCGGAATTTTTTTGGTTGATTTTAAGGAATTGGTTAGATTTGTGGGTAAGTAAAGATAACAAAGATTACCTTTCCAATTATCTTTTAGTAATTAAATTCAGATTTAGTTAATAATGATATTGAAAATTTAGATTTTCTGTTTTAAAAATATCCTGAGAGTTTTACCCTAATTAGTTAATCTAATTTCAAATTTTAGATTAAAAGCAAAAAATTTGGCTAAAATATAGGTGCTGGCCTCCTCCTTATTTTTTTTCCGTGCGAGACTTGGTCTTTTCTGGCCCAGTCTTCTGGCTTAGTTCTATGTTGGGCTACGTGTCATTGGAGCTTTGGAGGCCCCATCTATTATTTACTTTCTTTTGGCCACGTAACCCAGCAAGGGTTTGACCCAGCAAGCATTAACTATTTGCCCACCATTTGTTCATATCATGTATCATGCTGGGCAAGGATATATCATGTATCTTTTGGGTCTTGTGTCCATCAGACCCAAATTTTTGGTCTTGGACCACTTGCTGGGCACGCTTTTCTACTCCTTTTGGGTTACTGTACCGAGCGGGACAGCAAACAAATGTATTTCTATTGCTGTCTAGCAACATAAAAAAAACTTTTGAGCATGATAAAACATTTCAAATATTTGCAATTTTGTTAATGGTGATTAACTTCATAACTCATGGTAATTGAATCAAAATAATAATGTTCCTTTAATAATTCATGACTTAAATTGTTAAGTCATATATTTGTTACAGAAAGGTTTTATTTGCTTATTAATTGTAGATGAGTACCTTTTAAGCATTTATTTTATTTTGACATTATAAATACTTGCATGCTTAATGTAATCTGAATGATATTATGATTTACATGTTTGTGACTAGTATGGCCCAAATCTAGGATATAAAATACGATCTGTGTATCGTTATGTATTTTTGTAATTCAAATACGATCTGCGTATCGTTTGTATTTCTGTAATTTAAATTTTCTACTTAGTATAAATTTAAATGAAGATCAAGATCGAAGTTTCATAAAGAATCCAAGATGGAGATCCGAGAAAGTCTCAAGGGAGGATTTATAAAGATTAGATTTTCGAGGATAGGGGCCATACTAGGTTCACATTTATTTTGCATTTATTTTATTATAAATGCATGCTTACTAAAGTTTATTACCTATGGTTGTTATGCTATGTGTTCACTTATAATTGACCATGTGAATAAACTTTAGTCCCCAAAATTATAATATTGAGTTTACATGCTTTTTCAAACCACACCTATAAAGCCTTAGATCATGAGTAATAGGTTCTGCCAAAGCAGGGTGTTACTCATAATTCCAAGGATGGTAGGGAAGGTTTTTTAGAAACTTACAAGTTAATGTTTGGTTTGACTCAACAAAATCATCAAAAGACAAAGTTTTGGGTTTTGAAGCAATGAGATAGTGTTAATATAGAGTTATTAACCTGTCTACCAGGAATTATAATTAGTTATAATTAGTAAAATGCTTACTTACCTTAACTACTATATTTTAAAGGCAGGGCCAAAGTCCGTTTAATTATAGTGGGAGAGGATCTTGGTTATTTCTTTATTCAATGGGATTTTAATTTTGAATAAAGGTTTTGTAGTTTATTAAAATTTGTTTAATTACTGTTTTTTTGATAAATATTCATTGAACCTTGCTTTATATTTTGTTGTAGTTATCATGTCTAATTCCAACAACAACAACGCCTCTGCTTTTAATCTGCGTTATGTACTCGATAAAGATAAACTAAATGCTACCAACTTTCTAGCTTGGGAAATGGCTGTGAGAATTGTTCTCAGAGCCGAAGGGAAAGAAAGTGTTCTTGACAATCCACTCCCTGGACCCTTGCCAGCAAATGCAACTGTAGCTGAAAGGAGAGCTAAACATACCTTAGAGGCTAATTCTGTGCAAGTAACATGTTTGATGCTTGCTTGCATGGAACATGATTTTCAAAAGCATTTTAAAGATCTAGATGCCTACACCATAATCCAGCAGTTTAAGACAATGTTTCAGAAAAATGCTAGGATGGAAAGGTTTGAGGCACACTATAAGCTTCAGATTGCAAGTTGGGAAAAGGAAAAACTGTTGGTCAACATGTGTTCGATATGATCGGACACTTTCAGATCATGGAAAAATTGGGCTTTCCTTACCCAAATGAACTGGCTACTGATATTGTGAACAGGTCCTTGCCTGAAACATTTCAAAACTGTCGTTTGAATTTCTACATGCAAGGAGGGGAGCCTACCTTGGAAGAGTTACATGGTATGCTTGTTCAGGCTGAGAGGAGCTTACCTCCTGAACCCGAGCATAAAGATGTTCTGATGGTTAGGAAGGGTAGACGGTTCAAGAAGAAAGGGACTCCTAAATGGAAGAACAAGGGCAAATCTGTTGCAAATGTGACTCCTAAACCAAAGGCTACTCCTAAGGCTAAAGTAGCAGCACTACATGAGTGCTACCACTGCCACAAGATTGGCCACTGGAAGAGGAACTGTCCCGTTTATCTGGAGGAGAAGAAGAATGGTGCTTCGACTTCAGGTATATATGTTATAGAAGTCAATTTAGCTACAACTACTTCTTGGGTATTTGATACTAGTTGTGGTTCTCACATTATTAGTAATGTGCAGGGACTAAGAAGAAGTAGGAGTTTGGGCAAAGGTGAAGTAGATCTCCGAGTGGGCAATGGAGCACGACTTGCTGCTTTGGCTGTTGGAGATTATAGTTTACATTTGCCGTCTGGTTTAATATTAGAACTCAATAAATGTTATTACGTTCCCGTTATTACCAAAAACATAGTTTCGGTTCCAGTTTTGGATTCTGAATGTTTTTCATTTAATATTAAGAATAATTGTTGTTATGCGTATTTGAATGATATTTTCTATGTTTTTGCTAAATTATCACATGGTTTGTACGTTCTAGACTTACAAAATCATACCTATCACATAGACAGCAAGAAACGTAAAACAAATGATTCAAACCCGACTTACCTTTGTCATTGTCGATTAGGCCACATAAGCTCAAAATGCATAGAGAAGCTACATAAAGATGGATATCGGATATTTCGGATCGGATTTTTTTGCACACCCCTACCTGTTGATACAAAACCCAATCTCAGTGCTTCGTTTGAAGTTGCTTGCAGTAATCCTTCCTTATACAGGAGTCTTACTGGTGAATTACAGTATCTTAAGCGCATTGTTCGTTATGTGAAGGGCAACATAGATCATGGACTCCATTTGTATCCATCCTCTACTCGGCCCTCATATCTTACACTGATGCAGATTAGGGTGGGTGCCTTGACTCTCGTCGATCTACTTCAGGCTATTGTGTGTTCTTTGGTGATAATTTGCTATCCTAGTTCTCTAAACATCAAACCACCTTGCCCTAACCAGAATATAGAGGAGTACCAAATGTAGTCTCTAAATCGTGTCGGTTGTTTAACCTCCATACTGAGCTTCACTGTCCGATTCAAAAGGCTACGCTGATTCATTGTGACAATGTTAGTGCTATTTACTTGTCCGAGAATCCCGTCCAGCACTAGCATACTAAGCATATTGAGATGGATATTCATTTTGTAAGCGAGAAGGTTACTCGAGGCGAAATTCGTGTGTTACATATCCCCTCTCGCTATCAGATTGTCGACATCTTTAGTAAGGGTCTTCCCATGATTCTTTTTGAAGACATTAGGGACAGTGTCAACGTTGTCATCCTACTGTTTCGACTGCGGGGGTGTGTTAGATAATATGAAAATTATCATTATTTTCATATTATATCTTGTGTATTTATGTAAATAAATTAGTTGTAACCTTTTCCTAGTTTACAGCTAGTAAATATCTTTTGTATCTTTAGCTAGTATAAGTCATTAGGTTGTAACAACTTTTATATTAAGGAATTATCTTCTTTCAATAATAGATCCAAAAATTTTAAAAATAATCAAATTCAACTTTAGAATGTTGGAAATAAGACTGGAAAAGACAATCGGAACAACTTATCTGAATAGTCGTGGGATGAATGAATACTGCGCTTTAGTTGAATTTGCCCCCGTTACTTACACACGGACTCTTGGCAATTAGCCTCCAGTGATACACGACCACTATATCTGTGGTATAGTATATAGAAATAGTTTGAAAACACTCTCAATTATTACCCAATAAAAAAAGGCGCATCCAACAATCGGAGAATGTTTTTTGTGTATAGAGAAGAAGAATGTCGACCATCTTATAGGAAGGGTTTGGGAAAAGATTTTTTCTCATGTGGACTTTGGATTTTTATAACTAGCTCATTGTTTTACGATATGGGATTTTAAGGGTTCTTTTCTTTTGAAGCAAATACAACTTGGAGATAAAAACTCCAACACCTAGTACACCAAAATATATGAATTTTTCACACGAAATTCTGAATAATTGTGACATGATGTGTTTTATCGAAATGTTGAACTTATCCAAGTACAGCAGTTAGTTTTCATTGGTGTGGCCCTGTGTGGATTTGGATCTTGTTATCATGGAATTAGACACAGGACTTTCTATATGGGTACTTATAATTTTCACAAGAGTTAGTTTTCATTGGTGTGGTCATGTGTGAACAGTTGCCGTAACATCATCTTACCTTTATGGAAGGCAGGATCAAAGCATTATGGGTGGGACAACTCAAAAATTTGATTAATAAAGTTGTTTTAAGTTACGACAGCTCAAAAATTTCAGATGTTATTTTTTGTTACAAGATAGGAGCATTTTGGGTGTACTTCAAATGTGTAGTTACATTATCTTTAAAAATTTAAAAATAATAAAATATTAAATTTAAGGATCTTATGTGTTTTACGTGAGGTATCTAGGGAAGTAATGATTCTAGACAGGGTACAATGACAAAAAAGATTCTCAATAACAGCCTAGTAGACACGTATTTGACTCTTAAATTAAATATAAGTTAATAAAATTTTTAATTTTTTTCATACCTACTTACCTGCTTTGAAATGTAGATGATAATCATTAGCCTACTTTTCATTTATGTTGATGAATGATAGCCAAAACCAAAAGGGAGGCCCCACCAACAATTGCCCACATAATATGTTGTTGTAATTGCTAGAATTTTCTTGTTGGGGAAAATGGAAACTGGCAACCATATCTAGGCAGAACTTTTCATCATTTATCTTCATGATTTCCAACTCATTCAATATAGCACCATATTTTTCCCATCTATTACAGTCTAAACAATGCTTACATTAAATTCATTACCAGTATTTAGTTGATTAACAATATCGGTGTAAACAGGGGTAGCTAAAATCCCAAGGTTTAGACTAGTAAGGTTTAGTTGACAATCAACCAATCACGAACCAACAACATGTTCCAATACACTTTCTTTCTCAATAACATCAATATCTCACAAATATGAAAGCGAACTACATACTGAAAGCTCATATCTTCATTGATTTTCCATGTGATGTTGAAATTATTATGGGAGATAAGTTCTCTACACGTTCCATAAACTATTATTGTTTCCAAATCCCTTGTAGATAGACCACTATTATAGTCCATATTCCGAATTTCCACAAAAGAATCCTTAGTTTCTATAATACTATCATCAGGCTCCCAAGTCCTCTAAAGTATATCATTATTATAATCAACAGGAGATTCTCCCATATTTACCCCAAAAAATGTTTCTAAGGCTGCATTTTGAAGGTCAATATAGGCTTGGGTTGAATGATTAAGGTGACATTATCTTAATCAATGCATTAGGAACTAAAAACACTTCTAATGCATTCAGCAAAAAAAGTCAAAAAAATGAAGGATGGCCAAAAACTATTTCTAGAATATTTTGACTCACATTGATTAAATACACTTTTGTAGTTCTAGATATTTGTTGCGAACAATAATTCATAAGCACAAATTTGTGAGCAAAAACCTGAAACTTTGCGTTGCTCAATAGAAGGTAAAAGGTACACCTTGGTGTACGTATACACCAAATGAGTATGAGTTGGTCAAAACAAGTACGAAGAAAAATGAGTATGCGTAGGTCAAAATGAGTACGAAGCAAAATGAGTATGAAGCAAAATGAGTATGAGTTGGTCAAAATGAGTACGAAGCCAAATGAGTATGAATATTCCAAATGAGTACGAATTACTAAGCTAAATGAGTATGAGAAAGCCAAATGAGTATGAAGGTAAATGAGTATGAGTTAGCCAATGAGTATGAAATAGTCAAATGAGTATGAAGCCAAATGAGTAGGAGTTAAGTAAATGAATAAATGAGTATATTATGGAGTGAGAAATTAAAAAGCACACAATTTAAGATTAGTTTCAAAACTCCACGATTACTCTGCACTTTTCCTCCTCCATTAAAACTCCCCTCATTTCTCTCTCTCCTTCTACCAAGGGCTTCTTCTTACCTGCGGACATTCCACCATATCAACATCCCCTAACTATTCAAATCACCATCTTCTTCAAACTTTAAAAACACCGACAATCACCATCAAAACTCCTAAAACAAGATCATTTGTTACAGATTTCTGAATCACTTCTTCATATGGCAATACTGATGGCGATTCTTACCTCAAGATGTCGAAAAAGCTGTAAACAGAGAGAAAAAGGATCTATAGGCGGCAGCGCCGGTCGTCCACTCCCTCCGGCAGAGGAGTTCTCGTGGGCAGTCTTGCCCCTTTATTTCACTACTAATTACAGGTGTATATAATAACTTGTGGCTGCTCAAATTGTAAGCATGATATGTAAATGAGAAAAAATGAAAACGGATAAAACATCTTCCCATGTGTTGGAATTTGTACTTCATCATCTCATTATAGATTCATGCAGTCTTATGCCAAGGCAAAATAGTATCTATAGAGGTGGCTTCCAAAAATATTAATAAGTGTGACAAGGTATTTGAAGGTATGATTTTCACCAAAGTATATACACGATCACCAAAATATGTAGAGGTGTCTTCAAAAAATATTAATAAGTGTGACAACATCAACAACAGTGCAAAAGACATCCTGAGATAGGCCACACAAATAAATAATGTTTTTCCTGTGCTCATCCACATATCATATCCCTTCAAATCATTGCAGTGTCATTTGATCGTGCAAACGCATTTTCATCATATCCTTTTTAAAGGTCTCCAATCAAATTCCCTCGACTCCCACTGAAATCCTTATAATCCCAATCTCTACTTTTCTTACCAATGCATCCTCAAACCAACATCGTAATGTGCCCAAAACAACATAATAAGTCTCAACAGGAACTCCAACCTTTCCCTTAGAACTTCATTCTGAAAAATATAACATAGGATATTGTTAGAGCTTAGAAGTGCGGGACCCTATTACAACAATCTTCTGAATATGGTCCTTCTAAATGCCCAACGTTTCAACTCATACCACATTCGCGTGCAGGGGTTGTCGTATAAATTTTACGCTTCAACATTAGATTTATGTGAAGGACATAATTTTACCATTCAACATCAGAGGTATGCCACGGTCATACAAATACATAGTATACTCATTGCTGCCTCCATTTCAGCCACCTATGAATTAGGTCTTGGTCAATATCTCAATTCCTCTATAATATCAAGCTAAAGGTACTAAAAATACTCACTTAAGGATACCTCTCTATCATCAAATGTAACTATCTAGATCCTTGCTTGACTCCTTAATAATGAATTCATACTCCTTATACGGTTATACCCATTCCACAACCTTTGCTCAAACTTTACTCACTATTGGATTGTTTGTTTATAGGACAAAAGGGGGAAATGAAATTTAACGCCTATTGTATTCCTTTGTTGGTTTGAATGAATGGAGCTTTTAGATGGGGGATGGGAGTTGCCGGTGGGACTACTTGCCTTCTATTTCCATCTAGAGGTGGTTTAAATTGACACGACCCACCAACTCAACATGAACCTGTTATTACCGGGTATGGATCGGGGGTGTTGACCCGTTTAAATGTATGGGTTGACGCGACACATTTATTAAACGGATTAGGTTAGGGTTGGAGGTAATCAAACAAGGTATTAAAACAATTTTCATGAACTCTCACTTTCAAATCCCAATATCCCATTTCGGCAGACCAAAGACCTGATATAAGCCTTAACGTCTCATTATGGGTTATTGATGTCCCGATTCAATAACCTGATTCAAGATCTTTAATCTTGTTGCACCAGTTCACAAGATAGGGTTTCATTTGTCAGATCCTTAACCTGATAACATATATGGAAGCAATAGATTATTTAGGACATATGTAATTCTAAACCAATTTAAATAAACCAGTATAAAACTTTTGTTAAGTAATCATAAAACATGCATTACATTAATGAGCACAATTAAATGTAACACAACGGTTATTGTCCAATACAATACTCTAGCATCATAACCATTCCCCAGTGTATTTGATACCAATCGAAGTTGAATATATCTCATGTTTCTACTGCGACAATGGTTTAGCCAATGAGTTAACTATGTTACTCCCTGTATAGACTTTGCGAAATGTTGGTATCCAATTTAGAGACCATCTCATGGATAATGATATATATTGAGCATGTCTTAGAATCAGATGTATCTTTGGTTCCTTTGCTTGTCCACTGGACCCATTGTTATCACAATATAACTATGTGGTTCCATTAGCATTAGAAACCACACCGAGATCACAAACGAATTTATTTAACCAAATGGTTTCCTTTGCCACTTTAATAATAGTAATGTATGCAGCTTTGCTTGTAAAATTAGCAGAACTACTCTACTCATAACTTTTGTAACCAACTCGTTTTCTAGTCAGAATAATTGTGATACCAGATATAAAATCGGAAGTCATCTTTATTTGTCTAGAAAAACAACATATGTGTAATCCTTTACACTTAACTCATACTCTTAAATTAAGAGTTTATCCACAGTCATGTAAAGGTACATAATATGGTCTTGATTGCAGTCCATTAGTCATTACTTGGACAAAATTGGTATATGCTCATCATATACTTGATGCAGACAATACGTTTGGCCTAGAGCTCCATCTTATTATGTGTCAAGCACATTAATTGTAGCTGAGACTTACATCAGGGGAAGAAGACATATCTCAAAGTTTCTCATATATGACATGCAAAGAACCTTATCAATATATTGTTCTTAAACAAGAACTATCATCTATTGAATCTATCTCTATAAATTCAGATGCCCAAAATGTATTATGCCTCTAATCTCCAAGATCATTCATACAAATATATGACAAGTATGTCCTTCACATACTAATCTGGGATTATAATATCGCTCCCACTTAACTTCTAGTAAAACAAGACTCTTTAGAATTCCCAAGAAAATCAACCTATTTGATTGTCTTATTAAATCAAATATTCCAACTCCCACTGTCCTCGCTTCGATCACATAAATGGATATGATAAGCTTACACTCCAACCTAGGGGCACTAGGATCAATAAAACCTTCAAGTGGTTTTATGTACACTTCCTTTTCAAATTCATATTTAAAATAGTGGTTTTGATGTCCCATTGCCAAACCTTATAGTCAAACTACAATTACAAGTTCATAGCTAGGATTAGTTTCAACGGATCTAAGCATATCTATTAAAGTGAATGTCTCATAGTCAACACTACGAACCTTTCCAGTAGTCTAACTTAAAGGATAAACATTTTTCCATCCTTGTCGAATACTATCTCATAAACCTTGTATACCTGATCGGTCTAACACTATCAATTATACTGGGCATGATCTAAACTTTTTATTCAAACATGAATTCCATCTTTAAGTGTCATGACCTCTTGTCACGAGTTAGAATTGGGACTCTCCATTGCTACTTTCTAGGTACTACGTAGTAAGATCTTTATCGAAATATTAGAATGATTTTATTCTTAAGAAAGAGTGAAATCTAAATTTATCTATCTAAGAAATAATCTTACTGAAACTACAATGGGCTTCAGTCACTCTAGAAGTTTCCATTCGAGGTGGAACCTCAAAATGAGAGCTTCTATTTGTGGCCATTAATCTCCGAACTCTTTCGAGTTCAATACATCTCCCACTTGTCTTTTTGGAGACAAACTATTTTCTCCAATAAGGCACCAATATTTGCCACAAATCATTTGTTCTCGTTTTTGATCATCACTACTACATTTTAACGCCTAATTCAACCCCAAATAGCGCTGCATTATGTGGCAATAAGCGTTGCAATAGGCCTACTGCAACACTTTGAATGCAATGTATTCGTTGTCGATTCATTTGAGCAAATGCAACAGCTTTTTACCCTCTAATGCAACACTTCACAAAAATCCAAGTAAGCGTTACATTAGGTGATAAAAACGTTGTTATAGATAGGCAATGGCAACGCTTATTTTCATACTAAAAGGCAACGTTTTATGTTTTGCAACGTTTAATAGGTTATGTAAATGCAACGCTTTTTAGTGACTAGTATATAAAATGGCATACACATACCTGTTATATACCTGCTAGATATATTAATATCATACAATTGCATTTGAGTTACATATAAATTATACGATATTTCACAAACTCCATAGATAGACCATGGGTCAATATATTTCATAATCGTGCTAAATTGTAAATACAAACAAGATATTACACTTAAGCCCTTACACCGGTTTACACAAAAAAAAAACATGAACTAAGACAAGTACAATTTCTCCACAAGAAAAAGGCAAGTCTAAAGTCCAACTAAAAACAAACTAAAATGAGCCTAAGTTCACAATTTACTAATATTCTTTAGTTCTTAATCACATTATCCCATATTGAGATTGAATATCAACAATAGAAAGATCCATCCATCGTCTTTGAGCTCCCATTCAAATTCACCTGCAAGCATAGTTGTTAGAATCCCGATTCGAATCGTAGAATCGTTCAACTCTAGTCATCCGATTCTATCTACGATTCTGTACGATTCTAGTAATTACTTATTACTTACAAGGACTTTAGAATTATTAATCAAACTAAATCATGAAAATAAAGGTATTAATCAATATATATTGTCATTTATTGCCTACTTTTAGTGTAAACATCTATATTCTTTATAAACTTATGATATGACCATATTCTAATAGCAGTTGACTATAATATCTTGACTCCGCATGTTTGTAGAATCGTACGATTCTACGATCCGATCTCACGATTCGATTCTAAGAGCCCCTTCCGATTCAAAGTAGAATCCCGATTCTAATACCATTGCCTGCAAGGTTTAAATACTTAATTTAGTAATATATATGTATCAAATCAACATAGCTAAACATTTATATACTATTCAAATTTCAACAGAGTTTGTTTGCAAAATCAATCTCCAAGTTATCAACACAAGTTATTAACATAATTATGCATACAAAACTAGCCACAAGCAAACACATCCAATAAAACCAAAAATTTAGAGCAACAAAATTTGCGACTTATTAAAGTATGGAAGCAAACTAGGAGTGATAGTGTTGGTGTTGTGACTTGACTGTAGTGAAGTATGCTGCCAAGTGAAGATATCAAGATACCAAATGATTGTAAAGGATAATAATGCTCTGCGTCAACAATCTAGTTAAGATTCATTCAATCAATTATTGATCTTTATCCGCATGATCAACGCCTAATCTTTTACTTCCCATTTTCATGTTGATTTCTTTTCTGTTACAAAAATTCCTCACATTTCCTAACTAATGTATTTAGTTTAAGATACCTCCCTTTATAGGTAGCTATTGACTATCTGAACTGCTGCTATAGCATTTAAGGCTTAGTTGGTGACAATAATATCAACCTTTCTTGTAATTAAGCTATAGGGTTTCATACATGTAGGAACCCTAATTGAAATTAGTTGCATCTTAGTTGATTGAGGTATACATGTAGTAACAAACTAAAATCTTGGAGTGACAAAGATTACCTTGTCTATTTTACAGTGGGCTCAAAAGAATGGGTAAGAGGGTTTGTTTTACTAATCTGGTAAAGTCCATCCCAAAAACAAAGTAATTTAGTGAGAAAGTGGGACGTGGTTATCACTTTTATTTTTGGAATGAAGAACACATTGACATACCTTAACATAGAGCGAGACCATAAACTGTAGTTAGAAGGGGATGATAAAAATCAAGAATGAGATTAGGCAGGTGATCTATGTGAGTCCTTTAGGCATTACTGCATGACATGGTGAAAAAGCCTGAAAGACACACATACACAAAGATTTAATAAAGCTGCTCAAAATCAATTCGCAGGGATGGGAGCTACCAATTCCCATCTTAAATTTATTTGCCCATTGTCTAGCAAACGCTAGTACAACTCTTGACCCAAATATAAGAAGCTAAGAATTCAAAGTAGATGAAACTTGTCAGAATAGAGAGGCATACTTTTAATGCAAAACCCAATGGAGTTATTCTCACCACCTTGACAACAATGGGCAGTAACAAAAAAACATGAGCACAAAGTGAGACTTATAAATTAGATCAAACATGAGCAATATATGCCTTTAAAAGTACTAGTGAAACCATTCAGTACTTTTGGTATTCTAATGCTCTTGCTCTTGTTATATTACTAATAAAACACACCTAACTACTAGTAAGTTGTAGTAGCTACCACAAGAAAATAAGCAACAACCTTGTAAAATAGCATTGTGTTGAACGGCTGCACAATATATAATTAAGCTTTAACATCCTAACCTTCAACAAAGCCAAATCCTTCAACAATTGACATCCTAACCCACCAGCCCAAACAAACAAAACTCTAGCTTACTAAAGCTAATCAAAACCAACCAACAATTTAAGATAACTCATCGAAGAAAATCAAGTAATAGCTTTATGCACATCAAATGTTCGTAGAAATGCGTAGGTGAAACTATAGAAACTAATCGCTAAGGGGAAAATCAAGAGATAAAAACCTCGGGACTGGTTTCAAAGTTAGGGGCAACGAGGTGGTCGGAGCGCAAAAGAAGCATGTCGAGGTCTCTAGTGCGACTCTTGGAAGGAGAATCCACCATGGGAGTGTCAATGCAAGCTTCCTGAGTCTCCTCAAATTGACGAATATCAATATCAGTATGCATAAAGCTCAATTTGCAGTACCACCCACAACCTTGGCAGCAACTTAATTAATGAAAAAACAAAAATCAAATGAAAGAATTTGGAAATTACCTCAAATTTAGAAGGAAATAAGAATAGAGTGAGTAAGGGGTGTGGCAATGCAGTACTACAATAACAAATTCACAATAATTCACAAATCACAATTAACAAAACAAAACTATTCAACAAATTGATCCTCCAAAATTCATATTTGATGGATTAGTTTCAATTTTGGCAAACCAAACATCCACAAGAACACAAATTCACAACAGTTCACTAAGGAAATAACAACAATTCAACACGACATAAATTAGAGTTGTTTGGGGCTTTTTCAATGTATGCAAATTTGGTGTAACAATCAAATTATTACTAACATTACCACTATCAATAACATTATTTTCCACTATATTCTTGTATTCTTGTTCCTGTTTTATGCAATTATTGGAATCAATTAGCCTAATTGTCTTCATGCACTAGGGATATCTCTAAGAAATTATCAAGTTTGGGGGTAAAAAAGGACATAAATTAGCAGAATTACAATTAAAAAGGTACAAGATACAAGTGAAAAAGGTACAAGATTAAGAAATGAAATGTGTGAAATGAAAAGAAGATGAGTGAAGGAGAGAAGTACCAAGTAAAGTGCGGCAAAGGTTCAGTGAAGCAGTTAGGGCAGTCGAGCAGTACGTTAGGGCAGTCGAGCAGTACGTTAGGGCAGTCGAGCAGTGCGGCAGCAGTCAGGGCGACGGTAGTCGGCTGTGCGATAGCAGTGCGCGGTGGCAGTGCAATAGCAGTGGCGATAGGGCAATCCAAAATTCCTACTTAAACTCAAACCAAAAAAAACTTAAATAAGGAAGATTAGACAAAATGAAAATTGAAATCAGTGAAAGAGAATGTTAATACCTAAACCTTGTTTCGTGCTGCACACAAATGAAAAGTCGGTTGCTTGTTCTTCTCCTTTGTCGGATTTTACAGCTCTTCGCCGGAGTTTACAACTCTTCGCTGAAATTTACAGCTCTTCGACAACATTTTCACAGAGAAATCGTCTGCTTTTCGGTTCTCACTCGTGCTCTCTCCCCTGAATGAAGTTGGCGGCCAGTGCATCAGCAGCGCCGCAAGCAAGTAGGAATTAGGGCCGTGGCGCTTCGAGGTCGCCTCCCTCCCTTTACTATTGCCGATGAGGTCGATGTTAGCTGGAGGTAATGGTCTAATGGAGGTTTGCAGGGTTGTGGTGCCAATTGCCAAGGGATACATAGGGTTTCGAAGTGTTTGGGAATGTTTTGGGGGTGTTTGCCTGTTTAGGAATGTTTTGGGGGTGTTTTGAATTTGGCCAAAATAACATCAAGCGTCATCCCAATTTTTTTACGCCTAAAACGGTAAATAAAAATGGATTGTGCTAAATGTCGTCTTGTATTTTCTTATTAACGCCCTGTATTTAATACGCTAATTACCAATTCTTCCATACTACTTCTCCTATCACCAACACCACACCACCACACACCACCACCACAATACCTCAACCGCCACCACCACCACCACCACTACCCCACCGTCGCCGCTGCCCCACCACCATACGGCTGTCCCACCATACCGCCGCTGCCCCGCCATCGCCACCCCACCACCGCCACCCCACCGCCATTACCACCACACCCACGCCACTCTACCGCGTCACCCCACCGCCACCGGGACAAAAATATGTTCGGTGAAAAAAAGTCTATAAAAGGCGAGCCTTGTGTTGCACAAGGCCCACCATGTGGTGAGTCTTGTGTTGCACAAGTCCCACCACATGGTAAGCCTTGTGCAGCACAAGTCCCACATTTTAATCGACAATTTTTTTTTGTTATTTTCAAATATATATTATATATGTTTATTTGTAATTTTTTTTGAATTAAAAATTGTATATTTGTGAACAACAATTATTTAGTTAAAATATTAAAAAATAATTATCTTAAACAACATTAAATTAAATTAAATATTACAAATATACATATATGTTTTACTAAATTTAAATATTAATAAAAAAATTATCCATTAAAAGGCGAGCCTTGTGTCTTGTGCAACACAAGGCTCACCACGGGGTGGGCCTTTTGCAACACAAGGCTCGCCTTTTATAGACTTTTTTTCACCGAACATATTTTTGTCATTGTGGCGATGGGGTGGCGCGGTAGAGTGGCAGCGGTGGGGTGGTAATGGCGGTGGGGTGGTGGTGGGTGGTGGTGGTATGGTGGCGGTGGGGTGGTGGTGTGGTGGTGGTGGTTGTCAAAAGTAGGTGGGGTGGTAGGAGAAATAGAGTGAGAAGAGTATGTATACGGTTAGGGGTTTTATGGGAATTTCATATATATTTAGGGCGTTACCTAGAGTATTTAGATTTGGCTATTATGACTATATCTAATGCAACGCCTCTAATAAAAGCGTTGCAATAGCTCCAATAAAGGCAACACTTAATGTCTTATTGTAACGGTTAGCTCATAAGTGTTGCACCATGGTAAAAAAATGTTGCATTAGACATTCTATTGTACCGGTTTTGTAAAAACGTTGCAAAATAAGGGTTCCATTAGGCCTTTAAAGTAGTAGTGACATGGAATATGTATATAGCCCTTGGTTTATTCTTCAAAGAAACCTTATTCGTTTAAGGTAAACTCCAGTTGAATACAAATATTTCTTAGGAGGTTTACTACTTCAAACTTTAGTATAAGACATATTTGGAACTCTTCCACAACTTTTATGAAGTATATTCTTTAGCATTTGGACTAAGTCTAATCAAGTGAGAATTCAATATTAGTGTATAAAATATTTTCGTTTATAAAGGATATAGAAGACTTCTCACCCTTACTCAAATGTATATTTACTTAATCAAATCAAATCAAAACATCATTACTATCTTGTCAGGTTCAATCTACACTTTATCATTAAATTTGGTTGAACATTTCATAATTTCAAGCTTTTACTTCATTATGTATACATCACTATATATTTGAAAGTCAATAAAAGTTATAAAGTGTCCATTCTTAACTATTTGAATTTGTACGAGCACATCATCAATACGTAATATGTTTATCTGTTCAACAATTTCCTCACCATTTCAAGTAAATGGTGATCGTATCATGTTGCCTCAAATTTGTGTCTCACAAATCTCATAGGATTCAAAATTATACGAGTCTAAAAGATTATCTGAATTAAATTTCTAAATGTGATTCTGTAAAATTGGCATTTATAGCAAAATTATAGTTAAGCAAGATTTATTATAGATATAAACTTAAACTTCTAGAATATAGGGTCACCAACTTTTGGTTATGAGCAACAATAATTCGTTTTGAAACCCGTCATGTAGAACGTGAAATACCAATTTTTGGTTCTAGAAAAATATAGAAAATACTGCGAAATAGTTTGATATCTACATATCTTGAGCTGTAACATTTAATTTCTTCTGTAAACTTATTTTCATTCAATTTTCTATTGATCAAATACTTTTAAACATCATATATATTTAAAGGAAGTAAATCTCTTTAAGGTTAATTTCTATAATACTACTTGTAGAAAGTCTTACTTCCCTTCTTGTCTAATCTTACAAAATGGTATTCTAATGTATGAATTATATTCATCTCATTAGAATCTCAATTAGTAGAGGTTATATAAGATCTATAGGTGGGGAATATAAGCATCAAAATCTCCAATTTTGATCTTAAGTTCCTCCTATACTTGTTTTTATTTACTTCTTTCAATATCTTTCTATAAAAAAATTGGGTTTATCTGATGTATATTAACCTATTACTTGTTATGATTAAAGTACTCTTGTGTGTTCATAATTGATTCAATATACATTTTATGTGTAACTTGTTGCGTTCATTCTCTATTGTATCTCATGCAAAACTATTATGAGTCATCAACTTTGAACCATGCATATCATATGTATATATATTGAACACTTAAATAGTACTAAGCTAACTCTTTTGTATCTCATACAACATAACTTCAAAACAATATATACATCTTATGCATTTCAATATAGTACTTTACTATCCTAATTCATATCATATAAATTAGTTCAAAATATAAATTAGGTTATAACAATAGTTCATGGAATATTTTATAGGCTTTGAGAACAATTCTCTAACATATACCATCTGAGAAATTATTAAACTACTCTAATAATATAGTTTAACAATAATGAGCAAGCTAAAATTACAAATGAAATTGCAACACTTAGATGTATGATTACTAAGAATAATTTATGAATAAGAAAATTTAAAACAATAAATTATTCAACTAAATTCATCATGAAGTCCCTTTAGAATTTAGTGATTCCAATATCATAATTCAAATAACCCTAAGCAAGCTTTGGCTTGACGCTTAGAATTAATTGTTTTAGGTACGTAACTATTTCCAATTATTCATAAAATCTTAATAACTTTTGGTCGGTAAGTGATATCGCATATCAACTGTTACCTCTATGCATCAAAGTTCTATCTTTTTTTTATAGTCTACTTTGTTGAGTCTAACCATTTCTACACCCTATTTATCCGAATACACTCAATGACACCTTGCTTTGGCAAAACCTATCAATTGACAATCTAAGGCTTCATAGTTGCTAAAAGTGGAAATGCATCAAGTAACTCAATATTACGTTCAAGGGACATTGGTTATTAATTTTTATTCCATTTATAAGTAAACTAAATAAATGCATAAATAAATAATAACTTGAGCATGCTTTCATAGCACATAATAGCACTGACATAATAAAGCAGAAAATAAATGTGATCCTAGTATGGCCCCTAATCCTAAAGATCTAATCTTCAGGACTCCATTTCTTGAAAAACTTGGATCTCCATCCTCCTTTGGTTCTTCAATACTTCGTGGACTTCATAAGACAGTTGCAATTTAATTTGTAGTGACTATTAAATAAACTACTTTAAGTATGACATTCAATACATCACCATGCACAAATCGTATCTAACTTACAATAATACTTAACGATATGCAAACCGTATTTTCTAATCAAATCAGCCCATTTCGGCCCATGCTGACTTTACCAGCACAGATGAGCAAGCGGATGGCTAATTAAATCAGCCCATTTGATGGCTGATGGACACACGCATGGCTAATCAAATCAGCCCATTTGATGGCTGGTCTTTTCAGCAATTCAGCATAGGTGAGCAAGAAGACACGTGCACAACAATTCTAAGCGACGGACAGGACGCCCAATTGAAGAAGACATGTAGCCCGGTCAACAAGCCTTTGTTTCAGATTTTTATTTTAAACGATTTCATTAATTCAAATAATTTATAAGTTTTAAAATAAATCTTGTTTTTTTAATTAATTGAATTTATAAAAAGATACTCCATCCATCCCAAATTAGTTCGAACACTTAGACACACAAATTTAGGAGATAAGTTGTTAAATGGTTATCAATTGTAATTTTATTAAAAAGTAATGTAATGTGAGTTGTTAGAGTATATTTTATTAAAGGAAAAACAAAGTGGAGTACTTTTTGGTAGGAGAGAGGGTGTCTGATGGGGCATAGGGGTAGGAGAAAGGTATTAAAATATAAGTGGCCCAATCCGCATGGAAAGATGGCTGGTCTTTCTCTCTAAAGGCACTCTCTCAAGTTTACTCTCTTTATTCTTCATCAAAGCAAAATCATGCAAAACTTGTTTTCATTTTGTGAGTTTCATACGAGCGTGACACTCACTGTTCTTCATTGTATCTCGGAAGTGAATTCCGTGCAACCCGTGCTTCATATAGGGTCGGACTATTGCTTTTGGGAAAGTGTTCCCAACACGCCTTGAGGATTTGTTCGTTGTTCATTATCGTTGTTCTTGTTGTTCATCTTTTTCCTGGTACTAGAAATAACAATCCAAAAGCAATATTACTCAAAGATGGGTCAATTCGTGAGATGACAGCGAATTTTCACAAGTTTGACAAGTTTAAAGGCGTGGGTTTCCGTAGATGGCAAAAGAAGATGCACTTTTCCCTTACCTCTTTGGCGGTGGTGTACGTGTTCACATCTCCGAAGCCTAATGAAGTGGATGATGAAACTATCGAGGCTACGAGGAAGAAGAAGAAGTGTGAGAACGATGACTATATATGTTGTGATCACATTCTCAATGGTATGTCCGATGATCTTTTTGATATTTATCAATATTATGAATCCGCTAAAGTTCTTTGGGGTGATCTTGAGTCTAAGTATATGGCCAAAGATGCTTCTAGTGAGAAATTCCTAGTTAGCAATTTCAATAACTTTAAGATGGTTGAGTCTAAGCCTATTATGGAACAATTTCATGAAATCCAAAGAATTTTAGGAAGCATTAAACAACATGATATTAGTATGGATGAAACTTTTGTTGTTTCCTTAATAATCGACAAATTACCCTCCGCATGGAAATATGTTAGAAATATTTTAAACATAGAAAGGATGAAATGACTGTTGAACAATTGGGTGCTCATCTTTGGATTGAAGAGGGCATTGATGGACAAAAAGAGATAAATCCTAATTCTTCCACTATTAACATGGTGGAGGATGGAAAGTCCAAAGACTCTAACCCGAAGAAGAGGGCACAAAACTTCACCAAGGAAAATTATCGTAAGAAACCAAAGTTTGGTAGGAGAGGACAACAACGAGCTTGTTGGAATGTGGTAAGCCCGGTCACTTCAAGAAGGATTGCACCATTTGGAAGAAGAAGATGAACAAGAATGGGCAAGGTGGAGGGAAATGTGAGTCTAGCCAATCCCAAGCCAAGCAAGGTACATATGCACAAGTTTCACTTAATTCGGTTTTGAATTATATGTGTACGATTTCTGAAATCTTTTGTGTACATGATGATTGTTTATGGTACATCGATTCGGGAGCTTCAAGGCATGTATACAAGGTGCGCTCTCTCTTCAACACCTTCAAGGAGGCGGATCAAGGAGAGGTTCTTTACATGGGAAATGATTCTACTGCTCAAGTCTTAGGAGTAGGGCAAGTTGAACTAGTCTTTAGTTCCAGAAAGTCTCTTGTTTAAAGCGATGTTGTATTTGCTCCAGACCTTAGAAAGAATCTAGTCTCGGGAGCTATCCTTAATCGAATAGGTTTTAAAATGGTATTTGACTCGGATAAGTTTATTTTGGCTAAAGGAGGATGTTTTGTTGGTTTGGTTATTTATGTAATGGTATGTTCAAGTTAAGTATTTCGAATGCTTTGTTAAACAATGTTTATGTTGTTGATGACAATTCTTCTCTTTGGCATTATCGGCTTGGTCATGATAATTGTAGAAAGTCATATTCTTTGTCAAAGGATGATTTGATTCCTAGTTTTGATCTAAGTATAGAGAAGTGTAGAAAATGCATGCTTACTAAGATAACCATGAATTCTTTCCCAAATAATGTGAAAAGGGATACTAGTTTGCTTGATTTGGTGCATAGTGACCTATGTGATTTACATAGCACTTATTCTTTAGGTAATAAGAAGCATATCATAACGTTTATAGATGATTATTCTAGATTTTGTTATGTTTATATTCTATTCACTAAAGATGAAGCTCTAGATAAGTTTAAGATCTATAAAAACGAAGTTGAATTGCAACTAAATGACAAAGTTAGACGGTTCAGATTCGATAAGAGTGGTGATACCATGATCCTAGTTATTTCCAATCATTAGGGATTATACATGAAACAACCGCATCTTATATACCACAACAAAATGGTATAGCGGAAAGAGAGAATAGAGCTTTACAAGAAATGGTAAATTCTATATTATCCTATTCGGGTTTGAGAAATGGTTTTTAGGGTGAAACGGTGTTAAAGGCTTGTTATATATTAAATCGCGTTCCTATGAAAAAGAACAAAGTTACACTCTATGAAATATGGTACAAAAGGAAACCAAATATAAGGCACCTTAGAGTTTGGGGTTGTAGGGTAATTGTAAAAGTGCCGGAACCTAAACGTAAAACGTTAGGTGAAAGAGGAGTTGAATGCATCTTTATAGGGTATTCTATTCATAGCAAGGCCTATAGGTTCTATGTTATAGAACAAAAGGTCGTTTGGTCAATTCACACTATTGTGGAGTCAAGAGATGCAATCTTTTGTTGAAAATAGATATATTTATCAAATCCTAGACCAAAGGATGTAACTCCAAGTACTACTATTCAAGAAGTTGATCGGTCTTTAAATGATCAAGAGTTACATGAACAAACTCTAGATGAGAATGTAGCATCAACATCATCACCTCTTAGGAGAAGTAAAAGGGCAAGAAAGGAGAAATCTTTTGGCCCGGATTTTCATGTATATTTAGTTGAAGAATCTAGAAGTTTTATATTGACTAAGTTACCATATGTGTTTAATGTGGAAGGCGATCCTTTGACTTATGATAAGGCCATGAGATCTCAAGATGCTCCTTTTTGGAAGGAAGATATTGATGATGAGATAGATTCAATCATGTGGAATAACACATGTGTTTTGACGGATTTGCCTCCCAAGTGTAAACCAATTGGGTGTAAATGGATTTTCAAGAAGAAAATGAAAATTGATGGAACTATTGATAAGTTCAAAGCCCGATTAGTGGCTCAAGATTTCCCCAAAAGTCGGGTATCGATTACTTCGATACATATGCACCAATTGCTAGAATCTCTACTATAAGGTTGTTAATTGCTCTGCAGGTATACACAACCTTGTGATCCATCAAATGGATGTTAAGACTTCATTCTTGAATGCCGAGCTAGATGAAGAGGTTTACCTGAGACAACCCGAAGGGTGTGTCGTGAAAGGTCAAGAAAGTAATGTTTGCAAACTCGTTAGATCTTTGTATGGGCTTAAGCAAGCACCCAAGCAATGGCATCAAAAATTTGATGAGATTGTGTTATCTAACGGATTTAAGTTGAATAAATCGGACAAGTACGTATATAGAAAATTTGATGACTTAGGTCATGGTGTTATGATTTGTCTATATGTAGATGACATATTGATTTTTGGGACTGATTTGTCACAAGTTGAGTGGGCAAATGCTTTCCTATCTTCAATGTTCTCCATGAAAGATTTAGGAGAAGCGAATGTCATTCTAGGCATAAGAATTAGAAGAAGCAATGGAAAATTGATTTTATCTCAAACACACTACATTGAAAAGGTACTTAAGAAGTTCAATGCTAGTGCTTGCTCTTTTGTGTCAACTTCCATGGACCCAAGTGAGAATTTAATGACAAATGATGGTAGTGCGGTATCTCAATTTGAGTATGCAACATGCCATAGGTTGTTTGATGTATGCTATGACGAGTACTAGGCCGGATATCACATTTGCGGTAGACAAGTTTAGTAGGTATACTAGTAATCCTAGTATGAAACATTGGTATGCTATTCGTCGTGTCTTAAGGTATTTGGGGAAAACCAAAGATTTTATCATACAGCAGATATCCTTCGGTGTTAGAAGGTTATTCGGATGCAAGTTGGATCTCTAATAGAGAGGATCATTCTTCCGCAAGTGGATTTGTTTTTCTACTTGGGGGATGAGCTATTTCTTGGGCATCCAAGAAGCAAACTTGCACAGCGGACTCCTCCATGACTTCGGAGTTCATTGCTTTGTCCTCGGCTAATAAAGAGACGGAGTGGTTAAAGAATCTCATGATTGAGATACCTTTGTTGACAAAACCGATATCGCCCATAGCGATACATCGTGATAATGATGCAACTTCGGCAAGGGCATAAGTTTATAATGGTAAGTCAAAGCACATTAGTGTGCGGAATTCCTACATTCAAGGACTTATTAAGGATAGTGTTATCACTGTTGACTATGTGCATACTACGTATAATCTAGCGGATTGTTTACTAAGACCTTGGCTAGAGATACGGTGAAGAGGATGGCAATCGGTCTAGGATTGGAGCCCTTCGTTATTCACGAGTGATGGAATCTTAACTTAACGCCTAATAAGACATTGGGTCTTGAGTTCAATAAGATTAATTCTTCATTTTGATGGTTGAAGAAAATTTGTAAGTATCCTTAAGTATTGTCCTTGTTTGACTATGATGTTGTAAAGAGGTTGTGAATCTTAATAGTTCTCTTGTTATGCTTTTTCATAGTAGCATGTTGTTTAAAAGTTATACCTGTGTAAGTTTGAAGTTTAGTCGTTCCAAGTAGCTATAGGGGCATAGCTATGATACACTTATGAATGATACAGACACATGTCTTTAAGTGTCAAGTTTAATGAGTTCAAGTAGTTAATCTTGTGTGTTTGGTATCTTCAAGTTTTCCGCTTTGTATTGAGATTGGTTCAATCGCTAGCGAAACCAGTCGGATACGGATACTTGGAATGTTAATTATACTAGGTGGAAGTTCAAGTCTTTGTACACTTTCATTGATACATGAGATTGTTTGTTTTGATGATGTTTTGTGCTTAGTATCTTTTAGAATATTCTAAAATGGGGGAGGATTGTTGAATATTTAGAGTATTTGGTTTATTATATTAATGTAACGTTTAAATTGAATTACTTGGTTATGGTGTCGTAGTTCAAGTTACGTTAGGATGCACAATGGCTGTTTATGGTATAGTAAACAATGTAACTTCGTATGAATTGAAGTTCAGAAGCAAGCCGAGAAAAGGAGGAGCAGTGGGAGCTCACGGCTCGCGAGGCCTGTCGCGGCTCGCGATGGGCAGGCCGCGACTCGCGACACCCATCTCGGCTGGCGGCGGGCTACAGCCTGTTGATGCTCCTGTTTTGCGGTTTTGCTAAAAGAGCGGTTATTCGCCGTTTTTCTTTATTTAACGTGCATATAAGTGGTGATTATAACTGATGAAGGGGAATAAGATTATTATCTTTCTCTCTAAAGGCACTCTCTCAAGTTTACTCTCTTTATTCTTTATTAAAGCAAAATCACACAAAACTTGTTCTCATTTTGTGAGTTTCATATGAGTGTGACACTCACTGTTCTTCATTGTATCGCGGAAGTCAATTCCGTGCAACCCGTCACTACTACAATTAAGCTCTAATGCAACGATTCAAATGCAACACTTTTCAAAAAGCGTCAAATTTGTGAAGCTAATGCAACGGCATTGTTGCTAATGCAACGGCATTGTTGCTAATGCAACGCTTCTTGAAATTTGAAGATAACTATTGCAACGGTTTTCTAAAAGCGTTGCAATTGCCTTTTCGGGCGTTGCATATTTCTAGCAATTGCAACGCGTACATAAATTTATTATTAAAAAAAATCCAAAACTTTAATAACTTATATTGTACAATAGGCGCTGTTGGATCACAAGGAGACACTCAAGAAGGGGGGGTTGAATTGAGTGTGGTATTTTCTAAATTTTATCGAACTTTTTTTCGAGATCTCAGAGACCTTCTCTGAGCTTTTGAGTTGCGTATATGAATATTGTTTATTCGATAAGAATTTCTAGAATAGTAAATAGAAGGGCAGTAATAAAGAGACGAGACAAGCAATTTTACCGTGGTTCAATCTCACCTCTGAGATCTACGTCCACCCTACCTTTTCTTTTATTAATTGAATCACAAAATACCAAACCCTTGATACAACTTTATTCCCTCACTACTAACCCTAGTAGTGCCCCCCAACACTTAACCCTAAGTGTTGCTAATTGAATTAGATTTATGCTCAAACCAACCCAACACTCTCTATAATAAGAAAATTACAGAAAGATTTTAGTCCTCTAAAATCGTGCTTCTTGATAAGCTAATGTGGAAAGTTATGATCTAAAACTGTTTCCAGCTATATAACAGCTCAGTGCCATGCTCAGTGCCGTGCTCAGTGCCTTGCTCAGAGCCACTGAAGAAAAATATCTCTTCCGAAAAATCCGGGCCATAATCTTTGATCTTCTATCTTTTCCAAACTCGTCTTATATCTTTTCCAAAGCTGATCTTCATGTATTATTGGAGATTTTGCTAGAGGATAAAATCTTTTTAGAATTAATCATTTTATCTTTGACATAAAAAAGATAATATTTTCCAAAACTAATCACATAATCAGTTTTAGAAAACTATCTTTATTTATATGCAAAATCTTTATTTCAAGAAACAGATTTTTATGAAAAATAATATTAACATGATTACTTTATTTCTTAACTCTAAGAGAATAAGTAATTATGCTAAAATTATTTTCATACTTTGTTTAAATATCCAACTATCAAAAACTCCAATGACTTTGTTGCTCGATCATGATTATTTCACTGACACACATACCCAAAACATGTTAATAACATACATGTGTTTGTCATCATCAAAATACACATGGACAAAGTGTCCCAACAAATTCCCCCTTTTTGATGATGACAAACACATAATAGTTCTCCCTTAACATAAGCAAATATTACATTGGCAAACAAGATATGATTTCATGAGAATGAACATCTAGCATTAACATAGTGCTATATACCAAATCTTCCCCCTTTTGGCATTATCAAAAAGGAGGCATAAAAATCCATAGTACTTAAATAGTTCGAAGTCAATTGTCCATGCAAAATAGTAGCTCAAGCAAAAATCAATCTAGTGATGCTGGTGCTACGTCAAGATTCAATTCACAATCCAAAATTTTGAAGCAAGAACTAATCCAACTCACAATCCGAAACTATAAAGCAAGAGTTAATCCAATTCACAATTCAAAGTTATGGATCATAAGGTAAAAGTGAAGGATTATGGTAGGATAAAGAAATAAGGTAAGCAAGCTTGAATTATTTGGAATGGAGATATGCTCAACAAGTGCTCAAACCTTATTCATCTTTTTGACATCATCACGCATAGATTTTGGAACTTTCTTCACTTCGGCACTGTATATGTTACTGTGCCACTGGACAATCTCTTTCCTTCAAAGACAGCTTTGCTTCGTATATTCAATAATCCAAAGACATGGTAATCACAACTCTTTTCATCATGTCATAAATAAACTCTAATATGAATTGTCTCATCTCATTTTTTTTGATGTCATGGAAGGATTTTTTCTTTTTCATTTTTTTTTTCTTCTTATTTTCCTTTTTTTTCATAAAGAGATGTAGACTATATAGAAATCATAGAGTCAATTAATGAGAACCAGCAAAGAATATTAACTTGTGAAACGTGATCTTATCTTCTTTCAAAAAATGTCCATGGCACTGTGCCTTGTACTGTGCCCCACTGATTTCTTTCTTTCACTTATAGAATTTCATTGCCGACCTCTTCAAGTTCCCCCTCAACTCATGACATCTTCTTTCACCATTTTTACAGAATGTCTTTGCCCGGAACATAATCATGAATCAAGGTTAAAAGCACTTGTTGTTTGGAGCAATATGGGATGAAAAACGAGGATGTAATGGGGAAGTAAATGAAGAATAAGTAAAGAAGAAATAATAAGGCCAAATGTCAAACTCAAAATAAGCAAATCAAAATATCGGGCTAAAGATCAAGCTTGCCATAGAAAAGTGAATTAACCTTTCATAGCTCAATAGTTCAGCAACTTAGGATCATTTAGCTTAATACTTTGGCAACTTAGAATCAAGACATCAGGACAGCATCATTAGACCTTGCGAGTCCTAAATCACAATTAAAAGACTCTTTCACAAATTTTCACATAGATAAATATTATAGACTCCGATTCAACACATCTATGAGAGAAGATAAGGCATATAACACAAACCAATTGCTAGAAATATATCTCAAAGCCAATAAATTCACCCTTTTTTTTTGTTGCCAAATGTAACACACCCTCCATGGTAAGGCTACAAGTGAGAGGAATTGAATTTTCACTAATCATAGGTCTTAAGCAGCTAATGCGGAGGATAATAGGCTGCTTTCTCTCACTTTCACCTGCAAAAAGATCACTTGTTAGTTTTAGGAACCCAAACTTGCTTGGGTCCCTTCTTCTTTCGTTGAGCATCTAAGAGATCCTTTCTAACCCATATTTGATTTACATACTTTGCATTCTTCTCAACATGTTTTTTCTTTGCATTACAGTCATTCATGAGATGTCCATTCTTTCCACAGAAGTAGCAAATCAAATATTCAGGAAGATCAACATATTTTCGCTTTCGAAAGTCTCTTTCACAATTTTTAGCTCTGAGACCTGTACTGAGCTTCTGGTCAGTATATCCTAAACCATGTCTGTTTCGATTCTTTGTTTGAGAGATCATATGGTCTAGGATATTACTACCAGGTGTGGCAATTTTTGACTTCTGCAGTTGCACCTTCAAAGACTCAATTGTTGCTTTCAAGTTTTCATTTTTGTCATTTAGGGTGTTTAAGTCATGTTTGGCTTTTTCAAAATCTTCACAAAGTTTTGTACCTTGTCCTACATTTATAGGGTCGACCCTAGGGTTTTCCTTTTCATTTTTCAGTTCTAGTAGTTCAAGGTTCAAAACGTTTATTTGTTTTTCAAAGTCAAGATTCTTTGCCTCAATCTCAGTATAGGGCACAGTGCTGTTTACAATTTCTTTAGCAAGAGCTTTTTCATATTTTAGCGCACTTATCTCAACGAATTGGTCATTTATCGTTTTGTCCATTTCTTTATTTCTTTTGACCAAGTCCTTGTTATCATCCAGCAATTCCTTATATTCCAATTCCAACCCAATTTTTTGCTTAGTGATGTTTTTCAAATCTTTTTTCATATTTATAAATTCATCACGCATTTCTTGACAATCGTCAATTACATTACTAAGCAAAGCAATTAGTTTGTTTTTGGATAATAGAGGTATCTTAGATTTCAAAGAAGTGAGATTTACCTCTGCATTGTCCTCCTCATCTTGGGAGGTGGGTGTTTTCGCCATAAGACATAGATGCGAGTCATCTAGGTACTGAGACCTTCTCTGAGATCCTTCAGTTGCATTTAGGCAAAGTTTTGCCTCTTGGCTCAGTGCCTCTGACTGTTCCTCATCAGACTCGGATTCTCCCCATACGGCTGCTACCATGGCCTTCTTGAACTCCCTTTTTGATTGTTCTCTTTTATCTTTGGGTTTCTCATTTTCCCACAAGGGACATTCCTTGATCCTGTGGCTATATTCTCCACACTTAAAACATCCAGAGTTAGTAGCACTTTTCTTATAGTTAGATGTAGTACTCTTACCTTTGAAATTCGCATTCTTGCTAGGATTACTATTTTTGTTCTTTTTAAGAAATTTTTTGAATCTACTAGTAAGAAAAGTAACATCTTCATCACTATCACTATCATCACTTTCTAATTCAGTTTTTAATGCTAGACCTTTGCTCTTTGGTGTAGGATTTTTAGCATCTAGAACAAGTTCATGAGTCATTAAAGAACCAATTAATTGTTCTAGGGGAAGTTTCGACAAGTCCTTGGCTTCTTGTATAGCAGTTATTTTTGGTAGCCAACGACTTGTCAAACTTCTTAACACTTTCCTAACCAATTCTTCTGAAGAATAAATTTTTCCAAGAGAATGCAATTCATTTGTGATGATAGTAAAGCGAGTAAACATTTCATTTATTGATTCATCTTTATCCATGGTAAACAATTCATATTGTTGAACTAACAAATCAATGCGAGATTGTTTTACCTCATTCGTGCCTTCGTGGGCTAACTCGAGAGTATCCCATATTTCCTTTGCCGTTGAGCAAGCAGAGATCCTTGAGTATTAATCAAGTCCAATTCCATATTGGAGAATATTCATAGCTTTAAAGTTCTTCTCGGCCTTTGCATAGTCGGTTGAATCATAGTTGTCTTCGTCTTTGTCAACCAACTTTCCCTCATTATTTTTGACTTGGATGAGGATGGGTCCTTTTCTTATGATTTTCCAGCATTCATAATCTGACCCTTGGATGTAAATCCTCATCCTAGCCTTCCACCATCCATAATCTTCTCCATTGAAAACCGGGCACTTTGAGTGTCTTCTTTGAGAGTCATTTTGTGAATTCATGCTAGCTATTCTCTAGGGATTAACCTTACAAGAATATTAGGCTCTGATACCAATTGTTGGATCACAAGGAGACACTCAAGAAGGGGGGTTGAATTGAGTGTGGTATTTTCTAAATTTTATCGAACTTTCTTTCGAGATCTCAGAGACCTTCTCTGAGCTTTTGAGTTGCGTATATGAATATTGTTTATTCGATAAGAATTTCTAGAATAGTAAATAGAAGGGCAGTAATAAAGAGACGAGACAAGCAATTTTACCGTGGTTCAATCTCACCTCTGAGATCTACGTCCACCCTACCTTTTATTTTATTAATTGAATCACAAAATACCAAACCCTTGATACAACTTGATTACCTCACTACTAACCCTAGTAGTGCCCCCCAACACTTAACCCTAAGTGTTGCTAATTGAATTAGATTTATGCTCAAACCAACCCAACACTCTCTATAATAAGAAAATTACAGAAAGATTTTAGTCCTCTAAAATCGTGCTTCTTGATAAGCTAATGAGGAAAGTTACGATCTAAAACTGTTTCCAGCTATATAACAGCTCAGTGCCATGCTCAGTGCCGTGCTCAGTGCCTTGCTCAGAGCCACTGAAGAAAAATATCTCTTCCGAAAAATCCGGGCCATAATCTTTGATCTTCTATCTTTTCCAAACTCGTCTTATATCTTTTCCAAAGCTGATCTTCATGTATTATTGGAGATTTTGCTAGAGGATAAAATCTTTTTAGAATTAATCATTTTATCTTTGACATAAAAAAGATAATATTTTCCAAAACTAATCACATAATCAGTTTTAGAAAACTATCTTTATTTATATACAAAATCTTTATTTCAAGAAACAGATTTTTATGAAAAATAATATTAACATGATTACTTTATTTCTTAACTCTAAGAGAATAAGTAATTATGCTAAAATTATTTTCATACTTTGTTTAAATATCCAACTATCAAAAACTCCAATGACTTTGTTGCTCGATCATGATTATTTCACTGACACACATACCCAAAACATGTTAATAACATACATGTGTTTGTCATCATCAAAATACACATGGACAAAGTGTCCCAACAGGCGCTAAAACACAAGTCATGGCGCTGTTTTTTTTGCCTAATTTTAAAGGCAATTTCATTCCATTTTCACCCGCTAACACTAGGCGCTAACCCAATTTGCCTTCATTTCATTGTTGAACTTGAACCTAAAATTGTCAAACCCTATCACTCTATCATCAGTGAGAAGCGAACAACCCAGGCCACCGCTGCACAAATTATTGCTGACGCGTAACGATGGTGCGACCTTGAAAGCCACCGCATGAACTACCGCAAGAATAAGCCAGGCCACCACCGCACGACAAGCCAGGCCACCACCGCACGACAAGCCACCGCACGAACAACCCAGAGCACCACCGCACGAACAATCCACTGCACCAAAATTGGAGACTCGACTTCGAAATTTTGACCACCACCGCACGAACAACCTAGGTTCTGTGGAGAGATTCTCTTTTTGTTCTAGACCACCACCGCACGAACAACCCAGATTCTCTTCATCGAAAGGTGGGTTTTTTCGCCCTCTCTCGTGAATTTCTTCACTATCTGTTTTTGGGTAATTTGAATTATTGAGATTCCTGAATTTGTTTTTGGGTAATTTGAATTATTGAGATTGCTGAACTTGTTTCTGGGTAATTTCAATCATAGAGATTGCTATACGAATCCCCTTCTCCCATTTTCATTGTCACCAACCTCTTGAGCACAATAAGAAAGGCAGGGACTAAAGTATATTTGACTTTATAATTAGTAGTTATAGTTTCCAACAAAACTATAGATCTAAATACACATAAACCCAACTTTAGCTTACAATTTACAGAATTTATTTATATTAGATCCTAGATACAACAAACTAAAGTGAAAAATGGATCAACACTAAATTTTGTTCACCTAATCAAAATTTTATATCTATGACAAATTTTTAAAATTTGAGAATACATAAAAAATCATAAAAGAAAATAAGATCTAAAAAACCTCACTGTAGAGAAAAGCTTAACACTTATAGATAGTGGCAGAGCTGCTTCATATTGATATCAAAGATTCAAAGAGTGTTGAAATTGTTTTTCTTGGATTGGTGTATGTGAGTGATGTAAGATTAGAATTAGTGTTTTGAATCATCAACTATATATAAGAAATAATGAATTTGATTCAACCCATCAGATTTCTGAGTAAACCTTAATAAGTCAAATTTTGTGTACCTTAGAGTGGCATTATCCTAGCTGTTTATTTTGACATTTATTTCTTTCTAGTTTTAGTACTAAAGATTTTGTGTGTACTGTATTTTCGAATAGAATTTTGAATAAAGTCATTTCATCTCGAGCTTGATCATAAATACAGTTGAAGTTGTAACTTGTTGTTGATGGACTATGGTGATTCTTGGGATTGTCCATGGCAGGGTCCCCCTTATTATGCACATTTTAGATTCTTCTTACTAGTGTTGTCCTGAATTTGTTTGGGTGGTTGGGTACTTAAGTTGTTTGGAACTTTGGTAAAAATCTAATTTCTCATACTTCATATAATGCATATATTGTTCATATAATTAATGTCTACATATATCATATCCATATATTGAATATGGGATCCACATACTGAATGTTTGATCCATGTATTGAATATCTATGTGGTCTGAGCATAAATTAAGGTCAAACTCATTAACAAAACTCCATTCTTGCCAAGATCTATGTATATATACAGTTTCATTAAACAGATTGAGATAATCGAATGCGTAAACAAAGATATTGGTTCATCAAATGATTTTATCTAACTTTCATACTGTTAACGAACCAACTTCCTTATTTTGACTCTCACTACTATAAATTAGAGAATGTGAAAAACCCCATTATATCTGCACACTATATTTGCTGAATCAATTATTCATGTGATTCAAGGCGAAGTTCATGGGGATGAATTGATGGATTCTCTATTTTTAAATTTCAAGCAAAGAAATTATGTGGAATCCAAGGTTAGATAATTTGATGAATTAATCGATTATTCATCACCTCCTAGTGTTGTCGTGATCCTTTTTATTAGATACTTTGCTTGTTTGCCACATAGCTCCCTCTTACTTCTTACTAGCATTAGTGTTAAACAACTTTCCGGTGCTAATATTTATGTTAATGTTTAGGTCTTTAATTACACTTACGATGAGGAATTAGGAGCAAATTATTGTTTTGCCTAATGTATGTATCGCATATATTTTATATTAGTTTCATAAAATTTTTTTATTATATGTGTTTTCCTACTTAAGATTTCCCTAGCTACGAATATCTTATTTTACATTTGCTCATTAATTTTCTTTTAACCAATCGCGATTTAATTCACATAATATTTATAACGTTCATTGATTTTGTCAGTACATATAGACATGGATGAGCATGAGGGTCCAAAATTTCAGAAATGGACCGATGAATTTGAAACTATTGCTGGCGGCTATTTGGAAAAATTATATGCAACTGAAGTAGTTGGTGATCAGATTTGTTGTCCATGTAAACAATGCGAGCATCGTTATTGGCTTTGTAGAAATATTGTTAGAGAGCATGTGTTATGCCATGGTTTTAGTCCTAGAGTGGAGAAACTATTAAAGTCTACTATGAACATTGATGGGGATACTTTGCCACTAGATCATGGTGGAGGATTAGACCAAATTGATGATGTTGAAGGTTTATTAAATGATATTGGCAGAGAGGGACCTAGTGAGGAGGCGAAGAAGTTTTACAAGTTAGTAGAAGAGGGACAACAAGAATTATATCCGGGTTGTAAGGCTTTCTCAAAGCTCTCCTTTACTATAAGACTTTTTCTTTTCAAGAGTGACCATAAGTTGAGTAATGTAGCTTTTGTTGAGTTGCTACAACTTCTTAAGGACATGCAACCTGATGCAAAGTTACCGTCCTCTTTTAATGAAGCTAAGAATGTTTTGAAGGTTTTGGGTCTTGATTACCAAAATAGACGCATGCCCTAATGATTGCATGTTGTATTGGGAAGAGCATGCAAATGCTACATTTTGTCACGTTTGTAATACCTCTCGATGGAAAGAGGTGGATGAAGAGGCGGCGGAAAAGGCTCATCAAACTCCAGCAAAGGTTCTAAGATATTTTCCTATTAAGCAGAGGCTACGAAGGTTGTTTATGTGTCCCGAAACCGCAAGAAGCATGACATGGCATGCAAAAGGGCGTGAGGAAGATGGACTTTTAAAGCACCCAGCGGATGCTAAGGCCTGGAAGGATTTTGATATAGAGTATAAAGACTTTGCTAGAGAACCTCGAAATGTACGCTTAGGGTTAGCCACCGATGGATTTAGCCCTTTTAATAATATGAGTGTTGTCCACAATACATGGCCTGTTATTATCACAAATCTTAATCTACCGCCAGAGATGGCTACAAAACCAGAATTTTTCATGTTAACCTTATTGATACCTTGTCCTTTATCCCCTGGAAATGACTTAGATATCTACATGCAACCCTTAATTAAGGATCTTAAAGATTTGTGGGTGGATGGACTCGAAACCTATGATGCTTCAAGCAATCAACAATTTGTAATGAAAGCGGCCCTAGTGACAACCATCAGTGACTTTTCAGGTTATGCAATGGTGTCTGGTTGGAGCACAAAAGGGAAGAAAGCTTGCCCTTGTTGTCATTATGATACTCAATCTTTGTACTTGAACCATAGTGGGAAGTATTGTTACATGGGTCATCGTCGATTCCTAGACATAAATCATCCTTGGAGACACAATCGTAGGATGTTTCATGGAAAAATTGAGGATAAAGAGGAACCTGTTCGCTTGCTTGGGACCGAGAAAGCGGAGTTGTTCGCTAAATTTCAAAACGTGTTTGGAAAGACACGTAAAAAAAATGGAGACCCTGAGGTTCCATGGAAAAAAAAGCCGATACTATTTGACTTGCCTTATTGGAAAGATGTATCATGTCCCCATAATCTTGACGTGATGCATATTGAGAAGAACGTGTTTGACAGTGTCATTGGAACCTTGTTGGACTTTTCACGGAAAAGCAAAGATCATCTCAAGGTACGTAGGGATCTTAAGGAAATTGGAATGATGGCTCAACTTCAGCCTTTTCTAGATACCGATGGTAAAGAACGGTATCGAAAATCTCGTTTTTGGCTCACACCAAGAAAGAAACGCACTTTTTGTGAGGTCATTAAAAAGGCCAAAGTACCACAGGGCTATGCATCTAATTTTAAGCGTTATGTGCAAGTTAGAGAAAATAAAATAACTGGGTATAAAAATCATGATGCACATTTCATGATGCAGCATCTGCTACCAATTGCCGCAAGGGCAACCTTAGAAAAGGATGTTGCAATCCCGTTGATCAGATTGAGTGCATTTTTCAAGGGAATTTGTAAGAAAGTCATCGACCCCCGAGATCTTCGACATTTGCAATCTGAGATTGTTGAAACACTTTGTGAATTTGAAACAATTTTTCCTCCCACCTTTTTTGACATAATGGTTCATTTGCCTATTCACCTAGTAGAAGAAATTAAACTTGGTGGTCCTGTTACAATGAGATGGATCTATTCTATCGAGAGATATCTTCGAAAGTTAAAGAATTATGTGCGGAATAAGAGCCGTCCGGAGGGCTCAATGGCAGTAGCATACTTAACTGATGAATGTGTAGCCTTTTGTGCTAGATATATGCGTCGTCGTCCTAAAGCAACATGGTACGAGAACAGGGGATATGAGCCTGTAAACCCATCATCTATGTTCCCTAATGTTGGCCATCCAATCAAGGGAACGGGAAGGGCAAAGAAAAACACATCATTCAGGATTGATGAAGTCACATGGACGCAAGCGCATAGATATGTTTTATTCAATTGTGATATTCCTGGAGTTAAGAAGTACTTAAAGTAAATAACTATTCATAAAAATATTTTAAGTTAAATTTAGGAAAAAATGTTAATTACCACCTTTTATAAACCACTTTTTGTAAATTACCACCTTAGTTTTTTTTTTTTTTAAATTACCACCTTTTGTTTTCAATTCTTTTAATCTTCCCACCACTTAACGTTTTCTGTCAAACAAACCGTTAAGTGGGGCCCACTCTTTCCTGTTTTCATTTCGCAACTTCGAGCCTCTCTCTATTCTTCTCTTCTCTGTTTCCCCTTTTCATTTACCACAATAACTAGGCATTTTTTCACCCAAATCTCTCTTTGTCTCCTTCTTCATAACCGAGCAAGAAAGTGAACCCCAAGAGCATCGTCATTTTCGAAGAAGGTGGATTGAGGGGACCAAATCAACCTCCTTTTTTTGTAGAATCTGGGTTCTTGAAGATGGCACAAATTAGCCACAAATCAAGGCCACAAATATTAGGAATTACTAGTAATCATGCATAATTAAAGCTTGAACATAAAATTAGGGTTTCACTATACTAAATTAATCAGTTGAAGGAGAAATTTGTCTTTAATTCACCCACAAAATACCAAGGACTCAAACCCTAATTTTTCGGCACAAGTTAGCCATTTTCACGAAATTAAGTTACTTTTCTGAAGTGAAAACAACATTACTACAATCGATTTTGTCCTAATTCAGTGCAGTTGCCATAAATTTTGAGTTATGCGCAAATTCGTGAGACTATTGCTCTCCAATTCGATTTTGAAATTGTTAGGGTTAGAGTTCTCAATTGAATTGGGCCCCACTTAACGGTTTGTTTGACAGAAAACGTTAAGTGGTGGGAAGATTAAAAGAATTGAAAACAAAAGGTGGTAATTTAAAAAAAAAAAAAACTAAGGTGGTAATTTACAAAAAGTGGTTTATAAAAGGTGGTAATTAACAATTTTTCCTTAAATTTATTTCTAATAGTTTATACAAGTTTACATGTTTTATTAAAAACTAATATAGTGAATTGATTTTAGTGAGCACGAGACTATTCTCACGTTTCCGAGAAAAAGGAAGTGGGATAAAGCCCAAAGTCACAGCAAGGATTTCATGAACTACTTCAAAGAGAAGGTCAACTCTGAGCTTCAGCAAGGTCTTCAAGTATATGACCATATGAAATGGCTATCGCAAGGGCCATCATTTATTGCAAGGAGATTCACAGGATATTTCGTCAATGGCTATAAGTTTCACATTATGAAACGTGATGCAAATTGTGTGCCGCAAAACAGCGGGGTCACTTTAGCAGCATTGACCCTAAGTTTTGCTAGTAGTAAAGATCAAAACCCGGTGCTCGGAGCTGTCACTTATTATGGTTCAATAGAAGATATCATTGAGATTTGCTATCATGATGGTTGTAGTGTTGTTTTGTTTAAATGTATTTGGTTTCATTCCGAGGTAGATGAGTATGGCCTCACTTTCGTTAATCGTCACAGGTTAATATATGAAGGGGATCCATTCATCTTGGCATCTCAAGCTCATCAAGTTTTTTATGTTGAAGACCCGACAAAAGAGGGTCGCCATTTTGTTGTTGATGTTAATTCCAAGGACTTGTGTAATGATACTTGAAATTTGTTTAGGGTAGTTCCATGTTTCAGGGCTTATAATCTGTTTAGTCTACTAGGTCATGTATCCTTGCTTTTTGCCATGAATAAAATTTGAAATCTTGCATTTTGGAGGCTTCGTGTTATGTGTTACGCAATATTACATATTCTTGCTATGTAGTGTGGCTCACTCGATGCATGATCTATTTCCTGTCATTGCTTAACGTACTCTATTTCACGTCTTACATTTTATTCAAAATATGTTTAATGTTTTAACATGTGTATAGATGGTAAGGAAGAGCGTGAAATCCACCATGAGTAAAGGTGGAAAAATACCTGAATATGAAAAACAAAGGCTAGCAAAAATGAGATCCAATGCAGAGAGGATGCAAGCTGAGGGATATGGCACTTTGGCGAGTAAAATTCTTGTTGCAAAGGCTGAGGCTTGGGAGAAAACGGTGTTGGATGAAGATTGTTCTGAAGATGACTATGATGCTATATTTGACGAAGATTATGATAATGACCGGCTTGATGCAGAGTCCGATGAGGAGATACCTGAAGAAGTTCTCACTAAGAAATCGAGAAAAATGCCAACCAATACATCTGCACATAAAAAGGTATAATATACCATGTTTTATTTAACATAATTATTGACTATGAATTGATTTCCTACTGGTTGTTTGACACTTTCCTATTTCCTTCTTCCTTCTAAGTATGTGGACTTGATAATATTTTGAAGTTGATTTTTTTTGGTGTTACTTTTTCCTTGATTATAGGTTCAAATAAATGAAAAAGGTGAAGGTCACAAAACTCCGACAATGTCTATGACACAAATGCGAATTCTGAGATCTCAAAAACAAAAGCAACAACCTCCTGCCACTATTAATGAGGATGTTGTTGATAAGGTTGATGTTGACAGTAGTAAACGGGAATTAGGATCCGTTAACAAAATACACACACAACCACTTGGGTTAAAAAAAAACAAGAGAAAGCTTATGGTCCCCCGGGATCTATGAGTGCATATTTGAAGTTACGGCAACAAAAACAAGCACAAAATTTGCGTATCAATGATGATAAGGATAATTTTGAGGTTCGTGTGAATGAAAGAGAAGTGTCTAAGCATATTAGTACGAGAAGTTTACCACAAAGGCAGGATTATGCCATAGAATCTGAGCCAGTGAATAACGATGAGGAAGATTGCTTTAATCTTGGTCTTCACACTGCTAATGATGTTTCATCGACAGTAAATGAAAGAAACAAAAATGGTAACTTTACCCAGTAACTATTCTTGTTCATTTATATGTTGCAATTCACATTATTAGCTTTATCTTATAAGTGTTGGTTTGTTACAAAATGTCCCTCTGTAATGACATTAGTTTATCAATTCATTTTATTTAGACGCTGAAGGATGTGATTGAATATTTTTGATTATATGGTGCAATGGTGCTGCTATATTTTAGTTTTCAATTTTTCTTTGATGTTAGATCTTGGAAATAAGAAAACTAGAGGACCAACAAAGCTTGCTGAGGTGCACGCTCGTAGACCACAAGAACGCAAGGTTATTATCTTGAATTCTAGAGGGCAGCCAATTGGGCCTAGTAAGGAAGTCTGCAAAGAGTTTAGTCGGTTCTTAGGCACATTGGCAAGGAGTCCAAAATTTGTCTCGTTGAACTATCCAACATGGAAGGACATACCCGAAGGCACATTTGACAAGATATGAGACTATGTCTTGGTATGTGGTAAAGCGAAACTTGTTATTAACAATCTCATTTTCTTACGTATTGTGATTTATATGATAACTATGTATTTATACGTGTATGCAGGGGTGTTATATAGTACCAGAAGAAGGAAAAAGGAGGGTGGAGAGAAGTGTTTCTGTATTATGGCGTCTACATAAATGTCGGATGAAAAAGCAACATTATTATGCATATTCCACAGATGAAAAAAGATGGGATAATAGTCCTAAAACCATGTCTGAAGAGTATTTTAGCGATCTCATGAATTATTGGGCCTTGCCTGAAATAGAGGTATGTTGTATGCACTTCTGTAATGAGTGGATTCTTTTTTATTCTCTTTAATTGTCACAATTGGGTGTGTAGGAAGAAAGTCAAACCAATAGAGCCAACCGTGGAGAGCAAGATGACATGCATACTTTACATCCTCAATCATTGGAATTATTACGACATGAATTGGTAATTTGATATTCTACATTGATTAAGTGTATCACATTATTTTTCAGTTTTTTATAACTTTCTAATTGGTTTGTTGATATTTTACTATAGACTTTCATTAGCAACAAAATGATCCAGAGAAACAACCGCCTTCACAATCGCAAGTTTACAAAGAATCCAGAAAAAGAACACCGGGGAGACAATACCGAACGAAATACGACAAGATCAAGGAGAACATGGTTAGTATATGAACTTGCACGATAATTTACAATTATGCTCTGTCATCTTTAATTTATCAATTGTTATGCATGTCCTTCACAAATAGGATAAGATGAGTGTGTTAGAAGCCGAGTATGAGCAAGGAGAAAATATGTCGTTCAAAGATCCATACTATGAACTGATTAACAAGGAGGAATATAAGGGTCGCTTACGCCTTCACGGACGAGGTGTAATAGAAAGTTCTTTGAAAAAAAAGGCAAAGACTGAGTATATTTTTCCTAATGAGTTCCTTGAAAGCACAAAGTCAAGTTTGGTTTCTGAAGTTGTTCCGGATGTGGCAAGAATCATTTTATCCCAACTTCAAGCGGCTAATCCGGGAATTACCATAAATGTCCCCGAATTTCATGTCCCGATGAACCCGACAAATGCTAGTCCAAATAACAATACGGACCAATATGGACATTCTTCAGTTGGAAATAATAAGGTGAATCAAATAAAATTTACCTCTCTTTAATTTATAGTGTTTCTTTTTTTTTTACTAAACACCTCCTGCCTACTAGTCCATTTTTTCATTTTTTTTTTGTGAATCAAGTGTCCATGTTGCCTTGCTGCTGTTGTGTTGTTCTCCTTGCTAGCTTACTGTTTTTTTATGTTATTTTGTTGGTGCTACTGGTGTTCTGTTATTGTGTTGTTCTGTTGGTGCTATTGTTGTTGAGTCTTCATATTATTGCTATTGGTGTTGTGGTGTTCTATTAGTGCTATTGGTGTTGTGTGTTGTTCTATTGGTGCTACTGGTGTTGTGTTGTTGACCCGTACAACTTATTTTTCAGTAAAATGTTTGGAAATGTGGGTCTGCTTCTTCTCTTTAGTTTTGTGTTTCTGTGTGTTCCTTCACTAAAAAACCAGCAGTGCCTAATGTGTTTTATTATGTGGTCTGATCAAATTCCTTGTTCCATTTCAATGATGGTAGAATCAAGCTGATATTCATGTGATTCGTTCGTTAGGAAACTTGTTTTTTGGGTGTATGTATATATGTTGTATCACTTGTATGGACTTGAGTGATGAAAAAGTTTTGGTAAATTTGTTGATTACATAAATGTATAGCAGGATTCCGTGTTGCACTTGTTGGGTGTTAATAAGATTATCATCATAACTTGGATAAATTGTATAATACCACCTTTATTTTTCATGTTTTTGTAAACTACCACCTTTTAGTTTTTTTTTTTAAACTACCACCTACATTCTTCCCAACGTTTATATTCTCCCACCTTTTAACGATTTCTGTCAAAAAAATTTTCTGTGGGGCCCACTTTTCAAATTCTTTGGTTATATAATATGACCATACTTCGTTTTTCATTCTTCCTTGAACTCACACACCATTGTAAGCATAATTGGGGATGAAATTGAAGAACCCTAATTTTTCGATTGAAGAAATTGAAGAACCCTAAAAGTTCGAGTGAAGAAATTCAATCAAAGAACAAAAATTTAGGTGAGTTTGGTTTGTGGGTTCCTAATTTAGTTGTGGTGTGAATTATAAATTGGGTGTTTGAATAACACTTTTGGCATCTTGCCCAGAGATAGCCTCAGAACCTGCTATCTCATGTAAGCCAGCCATATTGTTAGTATTGCAAGCATCCTCAGCAATAGAAGCATGCTCCCTAGACTCTGGTGGGTCAGAATAATCTTCTTTAAGATGGGCATCTAATAGTTCACCAAAATGAACTGCAGACTCATCTCCTTCCATAGATACACCTGTAGGCTTTTCATTGTTAGTTGCTGATAGAGAAGCAACCTCATCACAAGGCTCTGAAGCAAAGATATTGACTGATGGCTGACAAGCGAAACTAGTGACAGTACTGCAGCTTAAAGAGGGTTCAACATCTTAAATGATTGCGTTTAAAGGCAAAGACAGTGACTTGGTCAATTCTGTATCTTGCATCTTCGTACCACTTAGTAAGGCAGTAGCCATCACATTCACAACTTGGGGCTCCCGAAAATTCTCTTGCTTTCCGTGTGCAGGAACTGTGAAACCAGGTACCAAAGAGATAGAACGATCCATACTTAAGGATTTACTTGGAAGTGCAACAGTTAAAGATTCGTTAAAAAGATTCTCAGGCAAGGAAGCTCCTTCATCTGCAAGAAAAGATGTCTCCAAAGCCAAGTGATAAGCAGCAAAGACTCCATATTGCACCACATGCTTCACTTTATAATTCACACCACAACTAAATTAGGAACCCACAAACCAAACTCACCTAAATTTTGGTTCTTTGATTGAATTTCTTCACTCGAACTTTTAGGGTTCTTCAATTTCTTCAATCGAAAAATTAGGGTTCTTCAATTTCATCCCCAATTATGCTTACAATGGTGCGTGAGTTCAAGGAAGAATGAAAAACGAAGTATGGTCATATTATATAACCAAAGAATTTGAAAAGTGGGCCCCACAGAAAATTTTTTTGACAGAAATCGTTAAAAGGTGGGAGAATATAAACGTTGGGAAGAATGTAGGTGGTAGTTTAAAAAAAAAACTAAAAGGTGGTAGTTTACAAAAACATGAAAAATAAAGGTGGTATTATACAATTTATCCTTATAACTTGTTATCAACAGAGTTGAGATATAAGAGTTAGAGTTCATGGTTATTTATGGTGAAAGCATTGTGTTTTAAATTGCAAATGAGCATTGAGCAGTAGCTTTAAATGATGATGGTTGTTATGATTCTATTGTTAGTGGAAGCAGGGACTTGGAAGCAGGTTATCAATTTTTTTTGGAGTGGAAGCAGTAGCTACATACTATAGTGTTGTGTTGTTGATGCCTACTGTGTGTTGTTTCAGTTCCCAGAGACTTTAGTCTAAGCTTGGAATTTGAACTAATTTTGATTATTGAGATATACTTTCTATAATTTTTATATTTGTCTTTGATAGCTTATGTCTTCTATTGGATGGAATTGGTCGGCGAGTTTTAAATACGGGTCATCAAATATATTTTCATAATTTGAGAGTCTATTTTACAAATAAAACTCTGCCAAAATTTTGCTAGAATTTTACTTTTTATCTATATCAATATGTGGTACTTTACTAATTTATTTGTAAATATTGTAGGTGATTTTGGGTGAGGAGCTTGAAGATAATGCATGATGTTACGGATCCGTCATTTGCTGATGTATGATGGTTGATCATTTCATGGGCTTTATATATATAGTAACTTTTGGATATTTGAACGTTTTGGTCACTCATTAGATATTGGAGACAAGTAACCTAAGTTCGTTTTTAATTTAATTTCGAAGTTAACTTTAGGCTTTTATTATTGGTTTAAGTTTTTATTTTATTTGTAAGTTGATGAAACTTTATGTACCATAACTAGTATGTTTATGCAATATATTTATTGTTAGTGTGGTTCACTTCTAGTATTTGTAAAGTATAACATATGTGCTTCAAATAATACGCTGATGTATTATATATGATCATACAATATTATTAATACAGCTAGCTGCAACAGCATAAAGTGGGCAAATGGACCAGTACATACAAAGTGTTGCATTTGCTTAGCTAATAAGCGCTGCAACTTGGTAAAACGTTGCTTTTGTAAGGTGAAAATAAGCGTTGCAATTGTCTATCAAATGCAACGCTTTAAGACCTATTGCAACACTTTAATGAATTTTCAACCAAGCGTTGCATTTGATGGTCAAAGCGTTGCATTTGATCAAATGCAGCGAAAGCGTATGCAGCGCTTTCCAAGCGTTGCATTTGATCTATTGCAACGCTTATAGCCACATAATGCAACGTTTTTAGGGGTTGCATTAGCCCTTAAATGTAGTAGTGCGTGCTTCGTATATGGGCGAAATATTGCTTTTGGGAAAGTGTTCCAACACGCCTTGAGGATTGTTCCTTGTTCTTTATCTTTGTTCTTGTTGTTCATCTTTTTCCCGGTACTAGCAATAACAGGAAGTAATATTAAACAAATTTTAATATTTTAGGAGATTTTCCTAATGGTTAAAATATAGGACTGTAATGATAAGATCATATCTAAGATATAATTAAATTCCAATCTAACCTATCTTTTTATAATATAAAATTATGGATCAAAATCCATATAAATTAGGAACAAAAAACAGAAAAAATAAATAAAATGTCATATATCAATTGTTCTCAAAAATTAAACCCAACAAATTGTAAATTAAAAAAAAAATTTAGTGAATCTAATTATTTACATGTTAACTTTTAGATCTAATCGAGATCAAACATGTATAACATTTAAAGTTCATAACTTTTTTCATTAAAACAAATTTCATATATTTAAACAGTTTAAATTTATATAATTTAATAGCTTTTGCATTCATTTTAATTAATTCCTCCCCAAAGTTCTTAATTTTAAAATGTTCAATTACATGAGTCCTCCCCTAAAGTTCATAACTTTACATAGAAATACATGGAAATCTAATTAAAAAGATTACATCTTCAAACATGCAAACTAATTTATCATTTCATAAACTTAATTAATCCATACATAATTATTGAATTACAACAATAATTAAACATGCCCAAAACAAATATATATAAGGAGCGACTGATATATACCACTGATAGGTTTTTAATCTGCTCCCTCCGTAACGGTTTGATGGCAACAATTGAGCTTTAAGGAAGCGATTAAAGGGTGTAAATGAACATATTAATCAAAATGGTTTTAATACAATCAAAATGAAATTAGAGGTTATTAATCTTGAAAATATTTTGATTAATTTTATACATCTACATCCTTAAATCACTTTCTTAAAATGCGTGCAAAACCAATTGTTGCCACTAAACCGTTACGGAGGGAATATTAACTATTGATAGTGCGAAACGTGATAAACTATTTATCAAGTCTAATCCCAATACCCATATATTAATATGCTACAAAACACGTTAATTATCAAGTAAAGTATACCATTGTCGCGTGAATTCCACCGGATGAACTATTGCGGCTAGACGTCAGAAATACCATTGTCCTTCCTCTATTGGTATCCACAAACAACTCTATTTCGAATCTTCGTCTACTAGAACGATCTGTCAAAAACCTTTTCTTAGTTATTATCCAAAGAAACTCCTTTTCGATACTCTAATTCTCATGTATGACCGTTGATGTAAAGGAGGAATATTTAGACAAATCTCTAGTGGTACACATTTTACGGCAAAGATCAAAGTGCTTATATTCATTTTCAATGTGTGATTGCTCGAAGCGTGCGCCTCGTCTAATTACATAGAAGATTAAAATCATTTCTCCAACCTAATTAGGTTTAATTAGTGTATTGCTTTTAAAGTAATCCTAACCCAAATCCAACTTATAACCCTTTGTGCTTATGTTGATATCATTAGTCCACGTGATTAATTGATTCACATAGTTACTTATTGTATGACCCAATAAGACCTAATTAATATTAAGTTAGGACGAAAACCCCAAATAGTAAATATTAGCTGCTAGCAAAGCATAATTACTTCCTTAATATTAATTAGATATAAACGTCTTAATACGATATTATTATATTATAACTAATTTATAAAATATGCACTTGATTATTGAACATTTCTAACACATCGGTCTAGGTTTCTCAGACGTGGACATCCAATTCAAGGAGTACTCCCTCCGTTCCGATTTGTTGTTCCCATTTGGAATTTTGATACTATTCACAATTAGAGGGAATCTTCTAATTCCTTCAACATATATAAGATAAAATATAGTCATGTGAGGTCTTATTTGATTCGTCTCAATGAGTACCTTTTTATTATTCAACCGTTCATAATTTTTAGTAATAGTACAATGGAAGATAATGACGGTCAAAAAAGGAATTTCGCATACGTGCAAAATTAAAATGAGAACGACAATAAAGAACGGAGGATGTAGTATGCAAGCACAGTCACGGGATCGGGTTAATAGTGTTTTTTAATTCCACTAACGTGAACTCTTTACTTTAAGAGAAGGTATTGGGTCAGACGCGTCCGACCATAACATTTGGTCGGACGACTTTCAGTTGGTTTCATTTTTGTTTCAGTTAGTTGGTTTTAATTTTTGTTCAATTGATTTCAATTTTCGTTCAGTTAGTTTAAATTTTTGTTCAGTTGGTTTCAATTTTTGTTCAGTTGGTTTCCAAATACAATTAGTTGATCTTTTTTATTTCAGTTGAATGGCTTTTAAGTTCAGTTAATTATCTTATTGTTTCATTTACGTGTTTTAGTCTAATTGAAAATAAAACATAAGTAAATGAAATAAAATAAGTTCTAAATGAAAGCAAATTAGAAGCAAATGAAAAAGGGAGTAACTATATACCTTCATCCTTTAAACTGAAACACTAACTATTTCTGGAATTGATGTTTTCAGATCAAGTGAAAGCTAAAACTGATTTGGCGGACTCAGGGAGGAGCAGATGCAAGGTGGAGATGAGATGCAAATCACTACCATTGACTACTGAGAATAACACTGCCGTTGTCAGTCGCTCTGGGAGGTAACCACCAGAAATTGGAGAGGAATCTTCAAAGCAATGGCGGAGGAGGAAGCAGAGGCGAAGGTGTTATGAAGGCGGCGCAAGAGCGGCGGCGCGACGGCGGCGGAGGAAGAAGATGGAGCAGCGGCGCCGTTCTCGCAGCTTCGTCCGACGAAACATATCGTCTGACCCAATAGTTTCATTTACTTTAAATGATACCTACATCATCCACTATCATTTTCCTCAAGGAACTTCCAAAATAGGATTTTTTTGGTCTCTTTTGTTTGACGCTACCTCCACTACTATATATTCTTTGATGGTTTGATTTTACTTAATTAAATAGGAACTTATACATTGCGGTGTGGTCAATGAGACAACAAAAAACAATTGAAACTTAAGATTGAAATTTTTATAAATAATCTTAGATTAGGGGTGCGGTAGAAATGGTTGGTAGTGGTAATAATATTAATTACGCATCACTAATGTGAAGAGCATAAGTGTCAAGACTTGGTTTAATATTTTTAAAAAAAATGTGAAAAAGTCCTTGATCTACGTGGATGGTTAGAAAGAGTTTTATTTATTTCCAGTAATAGAATATCTTCGGAAAGTGGAAAGGTAAAATAAAAGGTTGTGATGGAAGTGGACAACTCAGAATCCCAATTGCGGGTTTATGGCACGTGTGCGATATGGTAGTGTGAATGGTGATAGTTACAGAGAAACCTAGAGAATAATGTAAAGAAGGAAATGGGCTAAAATACTTACAGAGAGAAGGAAAGGATAAACAACAATAAAGTAAATCAACTAAGATCAAGGGGGATTGTCTCTTTCCTTAACATGCCCCCTTAAGATGGACGTCCAACGGGTAAGACCAATCTTGGCGATCAACGTAGTGAGGCGTGGACGAGCTAATGGCTTGGTGAGGACATCCGCAAGCTGATCATCTTGATGAACACTAGGTACTCGTAGTTTGCCGGCTTGAACTCGTTCCCGTATAAAATGATAATCAACACCTAAGTGTTTCATTCGAGATTGAAAAATGGGATTTGCACTTAATCGAGTGGCACCATTATTATCACAATAAATAACAGGAGTAGTCGGAATTGAGACACCAAGTTCATGCTGAAGGAGTTGAGCCCAGTCAAGCTCGGCTGTTGTGTGAGCAATGGAGCGATACTCCGCTTCGATTGATGAGCGCGCTACTGATTTTTGTTTGCAAAAGCTCCAGGAGATTGGGTTACGGCCTAGCTATAGACAATGTAGGCGCTTGTGGACACAAAATCATCACGATTTCCGTCCCAATCCGCATCGAAAAAGGCGTGGAGATCAAGAGAGGAGTGTGAGTATATGTTGAGTCCCAAATCAATTGTACCTTTGAGGTAACGTAGTAGACGCTTTAGAGCTTGCCAGTGAACAGTGGTTGGTTTATGCATAAACTGAGATAGTTTATTAACAGCGAAACCGATGTCCAAGCGTGTGAGAGACGAGTACTGCAGGCTACCCACAAGGGTGCGGTATTCTGTTGGATTTTGGTGTGTAGTACCTGAACCAAGTGTAAGGGAACATTGAGATCGAGAGGAGAGATCAATGGAGTGGCGTCGGACATGGAAGCTTTGGTGACTTGATCATGGACATACATGCGTTGACTTAAGAATAGACCATGAGAGCATTTATGAACTTCAACTCCTAGAAAATAACTTAGGTCTCCATGGTCCTTGAGAGAGAACCGAGTGGCGAGTGAGGAGATGAAAGCATTAACTGTTGAAGTACATGAACCTGTAATGATAATGTCATCAACATAAACAAGAACAAACAATGAGAAGTTATTAGTGTTGACAAAGAAAAGCGAGGTATCCATGACGGAGTTGGTGAGGCCACGTTGTAGCAAGTAGTTGCGCAATTCATTGTACCACGCTCGTGGTGCTTGCTTGAGCCCATAAAGTGCTTTGAGAAACCAACATACATGGTGAGGGTGAGCTTTGTCGACGAATCCCGGAGGTTGAACCATATATACATCCTCCCTTAAGGTTCCCTGTAAGAAGGCATCATTGATATCTAGTTGACGTAAAGACCAACCGTGAGTTACCGTAAGAGAGAGAATAATTCTAACAGTAGAGGATTTAATGACGGGGCTAAAAGTTTCGGTGTAGTCAAGGCCGGGAGGTTGATGGAAGACCTTAGCAACAAGCCGAGCCTTGTATCGCTCAATGGTACCAGTAGGAGTATATTTTATCCAGAACACCCACTTACATCTAACTAGGTTTGGATAGGAAGAAGGAGGAACGAGTTCCCAAGTGCCATTGTCTTGAAGAGCTTTATATTGGAGTTGCATGACAGCATGCCATTGAGGGTCCAAGAGAGCTTGTTTGACAATGGATGGCTCGGTAGGAATAGGGGTGAGTTGAGTGTGGAGGTTGAGTTTATTTATAGGTTTGTAGATGTTGTTTTTGGCACGAGTGGTATGAGAGTGAGAGGGAGGGGGACGACGCATAGGTGGGAGGGTGTGGAGGTGGGGGTGGGGTGGACATGCTAGGAAAGGAGTTTAATGGGGGAGGCTGTATGTGGGAAAAGTGGAGGAGGTGTGGTCAAAGGGGGAAAGTGTATAAGTGGTGATAATGAGAGGGGGAAGCAGGAAGTGGAGGTGAAGGATGCAGGTTGTTTGGAGAATTGGGAAGAAAGGTGAGAGGGAGTTAAATGGAACACCATTCATCAAGAGTGGTAGAAGGCGGAGGAGAAAAAGCAGTAGATGATCCAAATGGATAAACATTTTCAATGAACCGTACTCCGTATTGGTGGTGGTGTCAAGACAAAGATAAGCGTATTGAGTTGGAGAGTAGCCAATGAAGACGCATGGGATGGATTTAGGCGCGAGTTTGTGAGGTGTATAGGGACGTAGCCATGGATAGCATAAGCAGCCAAAGTTTTGAAGATGGTTATAGTTAGGACAGTGACCAAATAAGAGGTTATAAGGAGTGTTGTATTGAAGTATTCGTTCATGGAGAGCTTTGAAGGAAAATGTAGTGACGCGATTGCTTACAGCATCTACAATGGCTTGGTAATCTGAGTTGAGGCCAAGACCCTCAAGGACACGATCCACAACGTCCTCATGAGGAACGGCGTGGCCGAGAAGAGCGAGTTCATCCACAATACGTTTAATATTTTGGATGTAATCACTTATTTTTAGAGAAACTTTGGAAGTTTGGTGAAGTTGTGTTTTGAGTTGTTGGATATGAGTGCGAGAGGGGTTGGCATAGGTGGTGGCGAGAGTATCCCACGCATCCTTAGAGGTGGAAGATCGAGTAATAAGAGGGCCAAGGGAAAGAAAAAGAGTACCTGAAAGAGCTCCGTAGAGGAGTTTGTCTTGGCGAACCCAAGTAGAGTAAGCGGGGTTGGGTAGTGCCTTACTGTTAACAATGATAGTTTGACTGGGTTTGGGGTTGGTTCCATCAATAAAACAGTACAAATCATAGCCAATGAGGAGAGCTTCGACTTGAGCTTTCCATGAGAGATAGTTTGACGGAGTGAACGTTCATGACAATGAGTGGTGATTTTGGATCACCATTGTTAGGAATGGTGGAATTGCTGTTTTTGGCCATTGGAGCAGGAGTGGAGATTTTTTTTTGTTTAATGAGAATCAATGGTCTTGATACCATGTGAATGATAGAAGCTTAATTATATTTCACAATGAGCAGTAAGTTAAATACAATACAAGAGTTACAGAGAAACCTAGAGAATAATGTAAAGAAGGAAATAGCCTAAAATACTTACAGAGAGAAGTAGGAAAGGATAAACAACAAACAAAGTAAATCAACTAAGATCAAGGGGGATTGTCTCTTTCCTTAACAGGTAGGACTAATTTTTTGAGTTGTCAGGTTTCTGACAGTCTATCTCTTATGAGACGCATTAGCTACGTTTTTAGCACAATCTAAATTTTTGTACCCTTTGAGTTATTTCGTGATTGACGCAAGATTAAGAGTTGGTGTTTATAGAACATATATGTCATGTCCCTCCTACCAACGTAATACTTTGAAAACACTTTTCCTATGAACTTTTCCACAAGCACTAAGCATACCATTTTCATCTTCTTTTCAGGGTACACATTAAGAGAGAAAATGTGTTGAATTTTCGGGGACATCACCAGTATTTGATTGCATCGGGTCTATGATTATCGCTTTCAAGATAGTGTTCTAACTCGTAGCATTTGGGTCTATGATTATCGCAATTTGTCTATATATATCTAGAAAAAGCTAAATCAATTTCACTTCAAACTTTTCTTTATCTCCTGTGTATTACTAAAATTTTCAACTATCAGCATAAATCAATTTGACTTGAAGCTCTCACCTTTTAGCTTCACAAATTCGGTCGAATATATTTTTCATGAGATTCATTCTAAAGTACAACAATTATGCTCATGAACTGGTAGTTTAATGTTTCGGCATTAAGACCATTTATTATAATTTTGTTACTGTTAATTGTTGTGCATCCAGGCCAACTGCATAAAACTGCTGATAGAATTTGTTTCTCTTAGGTGTGAGGACCACAAGAATTTGTTAGCGACTTCTAATCTTACATAATTATACAAATTAAGTTGCAGTTACGTCACATATGAGATGAGAGAGGATCAAACCAGAAATCTGATATCATGTAATAAGTTGCAGTTGAGTCTTTTTATATCCATCACATTAAAGAAAATATAACTAACATGTGTTAGCTGCTGAAGAATTAGTACTCTCATCAAGAACATCAAATGATTTACACAGTCCTACCTCCATTGGCTACTTAAACAATTGATGAGCAAGGGATCTAACCCCTCCACTTGCAAATTTCTCCTATACATACATTTTATTACAGCATCTAACCTTATTTATACTACCTCTGTTCCAAGTTTATTGCAACATAGGGGGTTGCCACATTTATTAAGAAGAGCAAAAAAATGGGCCATCTTCCCCACTTGCATCATGTGATTAATAAGTAATGAAGAGAGATTATTAAAAAGAGCAAAAAAGTGGGCCATCTTCCCCACTTGCATCATGTGATTAATAAATAATGAAGAGAGAGAAAGGTTTCACATGTTATCTTTTTGGTGATTAAAATAGAAAGGTTGCAATTGATATGAAATTGCCAAATAAGGTAAAGGTTGCAATACACTTGGAACGAAGGAAGTATGTACATAACTTTAACCACTAATAATATATGTAAATATATATTTTAGTAGCACACGTTATGAAAAGTTAATACTTTAAAAGTAGATATCGAGCCCACACATTCTTTATATCAATCCAACTCTGAAGACTAAAGCACATATAAATAAAGGTTAGAAACTCTAATAAGATATACATGGGAAAATTGCAAGTCGAGGGTTTAGATCCCTTGCTGATCCATTGTGCAAATATCCTCAATTCTTCTTCTCTTTTCTGTTTCTAACATCCCGGATCGTCAAGTTTTATGGGTTTCATGTCCCAACAATATGTACCTGAAGTTTATTTTTCCAATAAATCATATTTTCCGGTATTGTTTATATAATAAAATATCATAATATACGTGTCTTTTTACTTTATAAGGAGTAAAAATGGTAATACTAAAAATGATATATGAATTTGGATTTTGTGTATCCACAAAAGAACACGTTATACCTTTAGTAGTTCTAACAGCAACAATGTTCTTGGACAAATTCTTCAGTATCCTATATTGATTACAACATTCTTCTATCATTAAAATGTCCGACTAGAAGTTTAATGATTTATAAATGAACGATCAATAGAATAACAATTTACTTACCCTCCACTAGAAAATGGATCCTTGAGCCCATTGGAAAATATGATGTTTCTTCCATATTCAGTGAGAGATTCCTCTAAATTCAATAAGAAATTAACATGAACCAATGCCAAACTAAAAAAATTTTCAAGAACCAAATTTGAAAGAACGAACTAGACAAAAAAAAAAAGGAAATTATCTATAACATGTTATACACTTTGTTTCTTCATAAACAATTATTCATTAAATATAATTCATTTCAGAAGGAAATTGGTAAGTACCTTAGTATGAAAAAAGGTTATGGTGAGTGTGGATGTCGGACAACTCCAAACCTCTTTTTACATTCATGTTGAAATCGGGTCATGTTTAAAGGCCTTGAAGGGAGCATAGTATCATGCTCACATCCGATAGGGTATACCAACCCAGTGCATCGCTGCATGCCAAACAATTAATTGTTAGATATATTTATTTCATTGATATGAAATAAATGTGTATCAAATAAAAAGTACGATTTGCTAGATTACCAGCCATGCCCAAGGCATTGTGTCATTTGATGGAGGTTCGAATGGAGAATCCACGTCTATAAGGGCACTATGAAAGCATTCCCCACCATTCAGCTCTTTAAATAGTGCTGAAACCATACCCGCAGAAGGATCTTTTTCATTTGTTATCAAACTACAAACGAATTTTATCTCCGTACTATACTGGTCATCAGATTGTGCTATGTTCGAAAATAATTGAGCCAGCTTTTGTTTCACCTCTTCGGAAGATTGCAAAGGTCTAATTAATCAACAAACAAAAAGTAGATCACAATGTTTGAAATTTCAATCTATTTTATTACATATATAAATTAATTGTAATAATAATTTACTATATTAACCTGCATGTTTTGAATGTTTGACTAAGATGTGCCAAACCATTTGACTCTAAGGTAATATTATCAATAATCTTCATAGATTGATGAATCATCTTGTAGCATTTTTGGTCTACATCCTGATCATTGAAAATGAAAAAGTATGTGTCACTCAAATATAGTATATGAGTACCACTTTATTCTAAGGAATTTCCGAATTAAATTCATATTAATTAAGTTAACTAATAATGAGAGTTAAGAAAACAAAAAATAATGATTCAAGTACTAGATAAACAATCCTACTATTATCAACAAGGAGAATCGGAATTTAAAAATAATAAATAAAAAACAAGGAGAATCGGAATTTAAAAGCAAAAAAAAATTAATCTATGAAGTGGTGGATACTTAGGAGATTGTAAAAATAATACACTTAGAAAAGAACTAGTGGCTTACATGAATTATTCTCATATATATAGTATATTGTAAAAAGCATAATAATTAAAAACCCATATAACTATAACGTTAAAGAACTTTTTGAGATAGAAAAATAAACAAAAACCAAAACATGCAATCATGTAATCCATGTATAAGTTTCACTCTGTAATATACTTCCCAACTTTCTTTTTCTTTTTTGGATGGCATGATGAGTATGTCCTTTTGGAAGGAAAAATAATAATGGTTATGACATATCATGTACTGTATGACAAGAAATCACCTTAAAATCATTGCTAACAATTGAACAATAGCCATGCCCTGGATGAGGGTAACCATATTATAAGTTCTTGTTCGGTTGCGCCAATTCCCTCATATGCACTCTGAATTTCTAGGATATACGATGATGCTATATTGTTTGTTTAAGAAAAAAATGTAAAATGGAGAAATTTGGAATTCCAACATAACGAATCAAAATACTCAATCCTCCCACAAAAAAGTGAAAAACCTTTGTTTACCAATCAATAATAATTTAACTATAAATTTTAATTACCTCGATAGAAACCAATATGGCCTTAAACTGAATTGCAGTGAGAGATAGAATACCATATGTGTTGGGATCGAATATTGGGTCTCTAAAGCTCCCAAAAAGTACAAAAATAGGAGCCTTCGATTTAGCTCCAGCCCAATGAGCGTCATTGACCACCAACTTCTGCTGGAATGTAATATCATTAAAGTCATCAAAATGATCTAAACTTTGCGTGAAGTTTAGAACTTTTAGGATTCCTGCAAAATACAACCAAATTTAATATCAATTAGGTAGAAATTTATATAGACCATCTTCCAAAAAAGGAATAATAATAATAATAATAATAATAATAGATAAAATTGAAGTAACTTAAGTTTAAAATAAACTTTACCCATAGCCAATGAGATGAAAAGTGTTAGTATAAGTAGCTGAAAACGAACAACGTAAACAATAGCAGCCATTTGGGAAAGTAGTTGTATTTTGGATTGAGCTGCAAAACAAGATATGAGGCGGTTAGTTTAACAAGTAAGAAACAATACATATTGTAATAATGATTAAAGTACAACTAATAAAGTAGAATGTTTTATCCTAATAAGATGTTAAATTAACTGTCGCGGTTGACTAAAAGAAATCCCAGCAAAGTCAAGGAAGATGACAAATTATAAACAAATTGTAGAAAGAACAAAATTACAGAGACTCATTAAACTTTTATCCCGCCAAATTTAGAAAAAATGCAGTTTGAGGTTATGCACAACAAGCTCATCATTGAAGATGAAGGATACCCACATACGCATTCACTCCCTTAAAGCTCAAACAATCACTTCATTTGGACGTTAAGTCGAGATCATAGTAAGCTGATTTAGTAGTTGCTTTGTTCTGAATCAAATTGCAAATTTGCAACAATTAACTTGAGATTCAGCTGCCAATGATCTTGTTATCTCGGATCTATTTGGTTGAAAAAAAGAGACATTTCTTGTTGAAAATAGTAGCTCGGCCAAGCATTGTATACCTTTCTTGTTTAACAGTTTTTGTTTTACTATATTAATACACCTAGTTCATTGTAACTGTATACACAACCATAACATAACTTCTTTCAATTACTAAGCTTTCACTCTCTTTCACTCTAGTCTTCTGTTAAGGGATTGCTGCAATGAAAATAAGAAGAGTAACAACCTATTCCAAAGCTTCCTTCTTATTTTCGTTGGAGCAATCCCTTAACAGAAGACTAGAGTGGCAGAGAGCGAAAGCTTAGTAATTGAAAGAAGTTATGTTATGGTTGTGTATACAGTTACAATGAACTAGGTGTATTTATAGGAGCGGTCGGAGAGCCACGACCTCTCAACTCAAAAGTTAAAGTATATGATGCTTCCTTTAGCATATTTAATCATAACCTTTGCTTTGATGATTCTCCTACTTATAGTAACTAGAATACTTCTATATTTGACCAAGAATCTTTCTTTTTTATTTTATTTATTTTTGTTACTCTCTTAGAAACTAAACCCACTAACAAGATAATGTGGCACACTGCTGAACACTTGAGCAATGTTTTATATGACCCAGAAAAAAATTCATATCTGAAAATGGACAACAAAGATACCGTGAAGTAGTTTAGCGGAGAGTCCGAGACATGAAAAGAGACACCAGCAAACAGTTTTAAAGTATTAACACTTAACAGTCCTCGTTTCGCTTATATTAACTTGAAATGTGCATGATGCTTGATTGGGATCCTTGGTATCATCTATACAATTAAGAGTTTTATTTCTTAATATCCTGAGAATAGTTATTACTTTTAAAAGATAATATGGGGCCCGAAATTCAACAGCGTGGCTCTTCAAAGCGAGAAGAGCATAGAGGACGCTTAGACTCTGATCCTTTTGTTCTATCTGATGTTTTTGGAAAGATGTTAATCATATAGGTGATGTAGGGTTAACACTGTGATAAAATAATGATGTATATGAATGTAATGAATCAACTTGTTTGTCAATTTGAAATTGGTTATGGCATACTTAACATTATTTTTATATTGCATTGATGTATTTTGTTTAAGGCTAGCCGCTAGCTGACAATTGCAATCAGTTGCAACTCCAATGGATGAATCAAAAGGTAATTTTGTTCCTTTCACAACAAGAATATGTGAAGGAAAACCTAGGTCAAATCACACTATAGTAGGTCCAATTAGCAATTGTTATTTATATCTTTGTGTATGAGTGAATATGTTACTCTTAGTTTGAAGTGCTTGATTTAATTAAATATTTTATGCTAAAAAATTGATGGCTAAGTTTGGAAATAATATCAATTACTTAATAACTCCTTTATTTATTTTATTTTTTTTCTTTTCTTAATTTCGGTGTCCACCCCCTCTTCACTTATAGTATAGAGATAATCTTTAGGTTGCATTCTTATTTGCGAATGAGTAAAAGGTTGCATTATTTTAGGCACTTTTTCCTTCTTTATTTCATAAACTTTCCTTTGAGATAAATAACTAAAACCAATATTATATCGTTTTCCTTATATACAAGTATTCGAGCTAGCTATTGTGAAGCAAACATTATATCTTTATCTTATGAACTGAAAATCTATGCTACAGTACGATAAGATATGTCCATCAAATGAAAGCGAGTAAAAAGTGAAGTCTCACAAGTCACAAATATCATAAAAAAAATAACATAAGATTACAGAGCCATATCAAAGTCTTAATATTGTACTTTTACTCACAAAAAATAACTCATATATTGTAAGCCAAGAAAAATTGTATACTAATTTTAAAATTACGTAATGCATTCCTAAATCCTTCCCTTTGTTCGCCCTCTGAATAATTAAGAGTGTAGTTATAGTGGCTAGAAATCTAAGTGAGAATTGGAAAGAGTTATTTAGTAGAGTAATTAATACCGAACAACTTTAATCTTTATTTTTTTTAGACACACTCTATGCCTCCTTTTCCTCCCACCCTTTTCTTCTTCATCTTGTATTTTCGGCTAAGAACAGTGAGACTGATTTTCTCTCTCTTCTTATCTTTCCTCACTGACTACAATTTTCTTACTTTGATTTTCAATTCCTTTTCTTTTATTTCATTATTTTCACTTTCTAGAAATGTGTAGGTATTACATTACCTCACCTCTTTAAATCTCTCTTGACGCAATTTCTTCGAATTGGAATTCAGAAAACCTCTCATTAATTATTGTTACTATATGCTTAACTGTTCTTTATTTTTGGTAATATTTACTCATAATAAGTCTTGTTTTCACTCTTTGTGTCAAACTTCCATCATTCTTATGTGATAACAATATATCCATCCATATGCCATTAACAAAAGAAAATGGTATATTGGTCTTTCAAAGGATTTTAAAATTTCATCTTTTTCTGATATAATATAGGTAAAAGTAATGAACTTTGAACCACAAAAACCTAAAGTTGCGGGAAAAGCAGATAAAAAATAAAGTAATCTTAAAGATGTTAATAGAACCAGCAAAGTGATCTATACGACTATACATGCAATTACACATAACAGCAAACTCAGAAAATGGCTCTCACGTTGCTTTCCCCCTTTAATGGCCAAGTCCCTTTATCTCTTAAGAGTACAAGCATAACAAATTAAAGCAACCTCATAAGGAAATAAAGATGTCGGAAATAAAGCTAAATCATACTATATTTAAGATGGAATAATAATTAATGGATGTTAGTTTAAATAGCTTAAGTAGTAAAGCAGCCATGGCAAAAAGATTGAGCAACTATATCTGCACTACTTATACATGCAGTTATACATGCGCATTACCACAACAGGAAAAATGATGGGAAGATTCATCAACTTACATACTCATAAAGCCAATAAAGGTAGAAACTTTCATTAGAGCGCCGGAGTACTCAGTCGTATGCAAGCAGCAAATTCATAGGAACTAGGAAGTCATGTGAATTTCTGTGTGTTTTTATGAAGTCCTCGAAAGTTAACTACTGCCCTCCCCAGGGCCGTTTAGTTGTGTCCGGTAGATTACGGATTCAAATCTTTCTCTCTCACTCTCACAAAGAAAAGAATACATGTATGTTTGAGTTTTGAACTATTCACTTTACTCTGGACGATATAAGATCTTAGTATATTCATTTCGATATATAATTTTCTAAGATACAGATGTTCCGCATGTTAACTCTTAAATTCCTATAGTTGATATAAGCATTTTCCTCTCTAAAAAGATATGCTCTATAAAATATAATTGGAACATTATGTATGGAATAATTGGTACTACTGTTCATCTCCACGGAAAGTGGGAAACTAGGGGCCCACTGTGTCATGGCCTTGCATTCTTTGTTTGGTGCAAATGCTTTATCCCCCTTTAATGTGTTTTTTACTCTCCCCCTTTATTCCCTTTCCTTCCTATCTGGTGGACTCTCCCCTTCATCCTATGGAATTAAAAACAGTTTTGCTAAAATGTTTTAATGTTTTTATTCTTTGTTTGGTAAAAGTGTTTTAATGTTTTCTTAATCCAAGCTTCAAGTTCCTTCATGTTGTTGGGTTGTTTGTATAAGGCTAGAGCACTTAACCATGTTAACAGTATAAGAGTTGAGACAAGATTCTATCTCGATCATCTGATTCTCTCAGCGCGCGTAAGATAAGACATTTTTCTTAATTCTTATCATATTGGTTTAGTTATTGGATTAAGAAATGAAAAGGATATCCCATCTTAAAGTCTCAACTTATTCATTTCATTTCTTCCGGTTTCGAAATCGATATCTATAACTTTTTTGTAGAAAAAAAGGAAGATCGATGAACAAGTTCTAAGTGATTGGATTAAGTCCTTTCCTTTTCTTTATAATTATAATTTTTGATCGTGTTAAATACATAATACATCCCCTTTATTTCACCTCTCCTCTTAAGGAAACAAGCAAAGATTTTCGGAACTAATCAACTTATATATGAAGCAAGCATATCCAAGTATGATTATGGAGGAAGAATATCCAAGTATTATAATTATGGTAATCTCTCTCTTCTTCATTTTTTTTTTGTTAAGATTAGGGTTGATGATGAGTTTTTTTTTGCTAACTGGAATTAATTAATGGCTAATAATTCTTTTTCATGCTTCAATGTCTTTTCCCTCCCCCAACACAAACATGCTATACTTAATCGCAAATTAGACTGTGCAGGGAGGAGCATGATGCTCGTGGTGCTCCCTGCACAAAACAGCACCGTTTTAAGGGAAGAAGGCTGCCAATTTTTTTTATTGTGAGCCAGCTGTCTAGAGATAAATTTTGGGTTCTTTTAAAAAGTGGGTCAGATAATTACTTTTTGCTTTTCTCATCATTTCTCTTTTATCATTTGCTTACATCATTGCTTATTGTTCATTTTACATCATTCCTCATTTATTTCTCAATAACCATTATCTTTCTCTCTCATTTTTTCCTCTTCTTCATTTATTTGCAAAATTTAGTGTGCCCAAAAACTTAATAGGTAAACATATATGTTTAGACGATATACATCTGAATATAATTAGTGAACATATGAATTATGGTATTGTACACATGTGTAAAGCGAATGAACATTGGTAGTTGTACATTAGCTTATATGTTTTTTTGGTGCAAACATTTATATGTAAGTGTACAAAATATCATATATGAGTGTACATATGTCAAATAATTGAGACTTTGATATATATAATGGATATTTGCAAGATAGAGAATACAAGGATATTGTTAATCCAAAAGGAACATTGATTAATTAGTCGGTAACTATACAAAAATGTTCTAAATTTCTAGAACATATATGTAAAGTAATTGCAAGATAGAGAATGCAAGCATATGTTTTTATTAACCCAAAAGGAACTATAATTCTAATTAGTCAGTAGATATACAAAAGTACTCTAAATTTATAGGAATTGTGGATACATATTATCAATGTTAATTACAAAAAGGAACATTATGAAATGTTGTTAAAAGGAACTTGATTTCATCTATGATTCTTAGCATTTTTCCTTCCCCGCTTTTTTGGCATTTTCCGCAACCCATCTTCCACGCTTGTTGATTTTGCTCATGAAAATGTCAATGTAGTATTGTATCCTAACCTGTTTGATCCTATAAAACTGAACACAAAATATTTAATGGGACACGTAGGTAAAGAGTGAACATTTGGGAAACATACAGTGTACATATGCTCAAAGAAAGTAAACATACAAGTAAAGATAGGGTTGTTCTTCATTTTTTAGGCATAATGAACATATATACATTTGTGTTGTACATAAAACAAGTATCCAGTGTACATATTACTTAATCTTCAGAGGCTGGGGCTTTCTTTTTCCCACGCTTGGGCCTGGACACAAGCTCTGAAATTCTTTATGAGAGTATGTACATACTATTAGATATAATGATCATGTAATGATTTGTAGCATACATAATCAATAACATAGACATTGTACAAATGAACAACACATATGATGATATAGATGATGAACATATAAACATAGGTATTGTATAACAAGAATATACACTATGAGTTGTGAGACTGTCATTGTACATATTGTTTTTATTAATGAACAACCATAAAATCAACAATGTACAAATAAACAAATCAAGGTAAAAGTACTTACTTGGCCTCAGTGTTAGGAACTGCTTCATTCTTAGTTGTGTGTACATATTGAATTTATTAATGAACAACCAGGTAATTAACAATGTACAACTTTCTCAAGCACATCTATCCAATGTATGAATTCATAGAAACAACCAACAACCATCTAATGTACATTCTTATTCCGTTCATGAACAACCATGCTAATAGTAGTGTACAAATAAATAATGTATGAATCCATAGAAACAACCAACAACCATCAAATGTACTCTAATTCTATTGATGTACAACTTCCTCAAGCATATCGATAACACCCAACAACCACAGTGTACATTCTAATTCTATTAATGTACAACTTCCTAAAGCATACCCATCAAATATATGGATTTAGTTGTTCCAACAACATCCAACCATGTGTACAACCATATTCAGTTATTGTACAATAACATCCAACAACCACCAATATACATTCTATTTTTATTAATGTACAACATATTAAACAATAACAATTAAATCTAGTTGTTTGCATGTTCATAAAATTACATAATAACAATTATAAATACCAGTTATTGTACAACAATGAGTCTTCAAAGTACATCATTAGTCTAATAATGAACAATTATTTTATTAAAAATACCTTTGTGGGGATGAAGAGCATTTTTGGAGTTCTTGCATTTTTTAATTTGAAAAGAACGCTCATCGGGATTTCTTCTTCATATCTTTGAACGAAAAAGAGACAACAATTTACTAAACATATGTAAAATGAAATGATTTATTGAACATGAAAATGAGGAGAAGATTTACTCTATGGGTGTTAGAAGTGGATCTAGGTGAAACATTTTGAGAGGCTTTGGGCAAGGTAGCTTCTTTGGTTGCCTTGGTTTCTTCTTTTCTTGCGACTTTAATTCATCTCTAACATCCATAATTGTAAAAAAATAATGCTAGAATTCGAATATATGATGTTCAATGAGCAATTTCCAAAAATTTGGCAAAATTTGCGTGAAGGGAAGTAACCGGAATTGGGGTTTTGAGTTTTTGGGGTTTTGAGTTTTTGGAGTTTTGGTAATGGAGGTTTGGAGTTTTTGGAGAGAGAAAGAGAAATGATGGAGTATGGGAAAGTGGGGAGAGAAATGGCTGTCCACTTTGCATTTAATGTTCAGCAGTAACTTGTCACATCAGTTTTTTTTGAATTTTGCGTGTACACTGGCGGACACTCAATGTACACTGAGCAGCGCGCCCAACTTAAAAAGCACGCGTTTTGTTTAATTTTGGTTGCGTTTTGGACAAGGAGCACCATGAGCATGGTGCTCCTTGGTGTATAATCTACTAATTGATACTTAATAACCCTTCCATTAACCTGCGACATTTTTCACATACTTGTTTACCACTACAAGCGACTTGTGAATTCTATGCGTCTTCTAGTGAATGGGCTCAAATATATATGAAACTTATTTAATAGTAAAATGACAAAAAAAATATTTGCGAGAATGAGTTATACAATAGGAAGAGTAAAATAATATAGCTCAAACTTGAGAATTGAGTAGTATAATTTCAATCTTCACACCCTTTGAGTTACGTTCCTCAATTACTGCTATTTTTCTGAAGAATGTTGGTGCATGGAGTGAAATGAATGCGAATTACTAGTACTACTTATTTTTTGATGAAAATATGTTGGTGTATGCAAGGAGAATGATTGCATTGTGAACTACCACTTATTTTCTCTGAAGAGTATGTTGGTGAAAGGAGTGAAATGAATGAGCGCTATTAATAGGGACAGTGGAAGAACCACCTGAAATTGAGTAGTATAATCGATCTTCACACCCCTTGAGTTACGTTCGTCAATTACTGCTATTTTTTTCTGAAGAATGTTGGTGTATGGAGTGAAATGAATGTGAACTACTAGTACTACTTTTTTTCTAGATGAAAATATGTTGGTGTATGCAACGAGAATGATTGCATTGTGAACTACTCTGAAGAGTATGTTGGTGAAAGAAGTGAAATGAATGAGCGGTATTAATAGGGACGGTGGAAGAACCACGACCTCTCAACTCAAAGTTAAAGTATTTGATGCTCCCTTTACCATATTCAACCTTAACCTCTACTTTAATGATTCTTCTATTTTTAGTAGGTAGAATAATATTTCTATTTTTGACAATATATTCTACTTGATTTTCTGGTGATAATCTTAAACTGATATAACTCATATCTAACTTTATTCATTATCTTATTATTTCAACAACAAATAAATTGGAGCAGCATAAGCCATCAACCCCTCACTCAGATGATATTTTGTCTGATTGGAGTTGGTGTGAGGAACCAATGGGGCATGACCAAGTGACCACTTCATGTGATTAATAAATTTTAAGCTTTTTTTTAGAGTGGGAGTCCATATCTTCTTTTTTATGATGTCATAAGCAGTTAATCAATTCTAATTTGAATGTTTGATAGGAAGGATAATATGTATCATAGGAGTATCAAACATATTCTCCTGTTAAATAAGAATATAATTATCATCTACTTTTCATCATTATATGTGGATGTATCATGTATGGTTTTGAGAAGGTAAAAGGTACCTCTTGGTGTACGTATCTCTACGTACACCAGATGAGTATGAGTACGAAACAAAATGAGTATGAGTTGGTCAAAATGAGTACGAAGCAAAATGAGTATGAATATTCAAAAATGAGTACGAAGCAAAATGAATATGAATATTCCAAATGAGTGCGAATTACCTAAATGAGTATGAAGCCAAATGACTATGAGTTTTTCTATGTGTTTTCCAAATGAGCATGACTTAGCCAAATAAGTATGAGTGCCTTAAGAGAAATTTCTAAAATGAGTATGAGTTTTCCAAATGAGAATTTTTCAAATGAGTGTGAGATTTTCTTCTCAAATCTACAATATTCAAATATAAACTGCTACTAAATTCGATAATCATTAAAATTCAAATATTATTCCACATATATATCTTTCTTTCTTCTCTGCTACTAATAATCATATTCATCTTCTTCACATTTTTTGTGTTTGTATTCAGTTTTAATTCCCTAATTTCATGTTACAATTAGGTTTTTGTTTTTCTACAATTTAGTTTCCAGAATACCGCGAATTTAAAGTAGGAGAAAGAAATATACAAAAATGCAGCAGCCATCGCCGTCGATGATGGTGCAAATGGGGGAAACTCCGATGATTCCGTTGCCGTTGTTGCCGCCGGAGAGTAGGATGACGCCATTGATGGAGTTGAAATTCCGAAATCTCATCGGAGTAGCTTTTCCGGTGAAATTCCGGTTGATTTAGGGTAAAATACCCTTGGGAGTACACAGATCCGTGTACTCCAAGGCGTATAAAATAATTTGTGTATGGTGTCTATTAGGAAATAAAGATATGCATGCATTATTTTTGTTATTATCTTCTTGTGATTGTAGTTATCTTTATTATTTCCTAGATTGGTGAGCTATCATTATAATTGTGGGTCGGTTTAATGAGAAGGCTAAGCTACTTTCCCAAAAAATTAATTAACTTAACTTTGTATTATTAAGGGTCCGTTCTTTTCAACTTATCTGAACTTAACAGGACTTAAATAAGTTGAAAGAACTGAGTCTAAGAATTTCTAATTGTTTTTTTTCAACTTCGGTCCTCTTGTTCCTCCGTCGGATTGTTTGATGGTGGAATTCGTCAGTTTGTCTAATGTATTAGGTCTGTGTGTTAAGCAATACAATCTTGACTTTTCCTCTATCTCCTTTTCTTTTCCTTTATTTTGCTTAGTTTCTGCTTTCTCAAATAATTGTGTTTCTTTAGTGATTGTTTCAACGCCTGGGTCTGTTGTTTTTGAGTCTATACACAACCCCCACAAAGATCGTCTTTTTTATGTCTGATCCAGAGAAATCAACGCCTCTTAGTATGAGTAAGTACGAGCCTTTCACTGAGTATTATCTACATCCTAGAGAGGTACAAGTGGTATGATGAGCCCGATTCTCTTAAAGGGAGGTAATCATGACTTATTAGTAGTAATCATGATCTCTACGCAATAATCTCAGTGCAAAGAACTTGGTTTCATTGATGATACGATCATTGTTCCAACCTAATCATCTGCGGATTACGCACAATGGTGTATTGTAAACTCCATGTTGTTTCTGTTTGTTCTACTATGCGTTTTTCTGATAATTTTCAACTGTTGTGGAATGATTTGCGTTAGACCTGGTAAAATAGTCGGTCAAATCAATTTTGGGTCGAGTGAGTTAAGGTTCGGGTCAATTTCGGTATCGAGTTGACAAGCCATTGACCGTGACATTCAAAGACTTTGGTTTTGGGTCGGTCAGGCAGTCAAGGGCCTCAAGGCCGCCTGTTTAGTTTTTTTTAAGGTGCTATTAATTCATTAATAAAAGAGTCATACGACATTTATAATAAAAATTAGAACTAATAAATACAAAACAATTTGGATTAAATAAAATTCTGATTTGACAAAACCACTATTCGTTGTAGATGAGATAAATCTAGTTTCTATTTTGGCATAAATTTATTAATTCTCTGTATTTCATGTTAAAGTAAATGTTAATTGTGTATGCAATATATATATATATACGTAGATAATAACTAAATGACTGATGCCACAAGTATAATGTCAGAATTAAGATGGCAAAATTATGATATGCCTTTTATGTACCCCAAATTTAAGACAAAAATGCTTCAAAATTCAATCATAAACATGCTAAAACCATCGGCTAGGTTGGCTTTCGGTCGGTTCGGGTTTGGCCTAGTTCATTTCGGTCTTATCGGGTTCGATCATGTTCATTTCAGGTCGTGATTTCATGTTCATGACCCACTGAAAGTGGGTTAGTTTTTATTTGAACGGTCTTCAGACGAGGGTATTGCCTTGAAATGTAGAGGGAACCTCTATTCAATTAGTGAATCTCTTCACCGACTAAAGCATTTTTTTTCTCTACCACTCTTTCCTCCCAAGTTTGGCATCCGTTGGAATCTAGGAAAAATCATCCATGTAAAATATGTAAGCTAGAAAAAAAAATTAAAAATATTGAGTTAAAATATCTAAAATCATACTTCCTCCGTTTTTTTTTACTTGCATCATTTCCCACTTTTGGAAATTGCAAATTACTTGCATCATTATCTTTTATGGCAATATTTTCTCTCTACCTCTCTCTAATTACACGGGTCCCATTTTTCCACTCTCTCTATCTCTCTCCTCTCCTTATTTCTTGTGTCTAACATCAATGATGCAAATATAAAAAAACGGAGGAAGTATATCAATATTTTTTTGACGCAGTAGCCTAGCATCTGCACAGTGCCACTTCACATTACTAGAACTATTTACATATACAAAGCAATATGAAGAACTAGATAAGGAATAAAAATTGAGTGCACAAAAACATATTAGCAAACGATTGTTGATTGTGTACAGTCTATAACAATGTTGTGCTGCTCCTCCGTACTCGCATGCTCCTCAGTTCTCGCGTGCTGCATGTTGGAAACAGTTCGAGGTATTCCAAGACCATTCATATTCCGCCACACGCTCCCTCGATGTGCTAAATCATTCCTTTGCGTCTAACCACATGAAAAGTTTTCTAGGAAGTAAGAGCATTTTTTTTTTTTCTTTTTGAGAGGAAGTAGGAGCATCCTTGATGCTGAGATAAAACCAAAATTCTCAATCTTCTTTTTCACATTTCTCTCTTTTCCATATCACCCAATTGAGTTTTTAAAATTGAGAATTGTTTCACTTCTTAACAATGATCTTATACAAAATTCTTAATTCTCTTATTTTGGTATAATTTATCAAAAAATAAAGTGTTCAGATATATGTCAATGCGCATATCAATTTGAAGAGTACAAAAAATCGTACATGGTAATATATTTTTTATAATTTTTTAAATTATAATTTTAATGATATTTAGATTTGAAAAATATGAAAAGTTTGTATAATTTATCTATCCTACTTGGCACTCTCTCAATGGCTCTCTCTCCCACCTCACTTTGCTTGAGAATTCTCAAAGAATTCTCGGTTGGTTGAGATTTTCCCAAAAATCTCAATTGTTGAGATTTCTCAATTTTAAGAAGTTTTTTTAATCTCAACAAAATCTCAACTCAATTGAGATTTTCTCAACTACCCCATTAAGGATGCTCTAAGCATCCCTTAATCTTACAGAGATATGTTGACTCAAAGCGTAGTTTGAGGCTAGGAAGACGGCTATGGGCTCTCCCTGTTCTTTACTTCTCATCAAGTAATAAATAATACTTCATACGTCCCATAATATAAGTCATGTTTCCTTATATGGTGTCCCAAAATATAAGTCCTATTTCTAAATTAGTCTATTTATTATGTCTAAAATACCCTCAATAAAATATCAAAATCTCCAAAATATCCTCATATTGCCATAAAAATCTGATCCCTAATTAAATGTATAAATGGAATCTATTTTCTCTCACTACCCCTTTTCTTCCGTCAGTTACCTTCATTTACTGATTTTACTCTATTTGTAAACATTCTCTCTCCTCCAGTTTCTCCCTTCCCATTTTTCTCTCCTTTTCCATCTCACTTTTTCTTTGTTCATATAGAAACTAAAAAATTTCGAAGGTGAGCATTCTACAGTGTGATTCTTTGCCTTTTTTTGCGTTTTAGATGTTTTTTTTGTTGATTTTTCAACTTTGAGTGAAAAATTGGTTTTGTAGTCAGTTTTTAAATGAAATTAGAATCAAACTTTAAAACTTGAATTTGTTCCAATTTTTTATTAATCGTTGAAAATTTTGGCTGGGTGATGTATTTTCACACAAATTTGAGGATGATGTTCCAAACGATTCTTGCTCATGTTCAACTTATAGTAAGCGATGATGATGATGATGATTTACATCTTGAGTTCACTGGGTTTTTTTTTATTGTTTTTATCTGGGCAATGTATTTGTATTTGTGGTGAGAAAATGAAAAGTTTTCCTCAAAATTGAAGTTGTAAGTCTCTCTGCCAATTTTATATGGCTTCAAATTGAGCAGAAATTATGCAAAAAAAAATTATGCTATCAACTTATTCCTACAAATGATACGAGTATCTTCAAACTGAAAGCAAAGGGAAAAATTAATGATTTAAGTTTTTCTGCCATTTTTTTTTCTCCGGAAGCTGTAAATCTGAGTGGTGTTTAAGCAAGCATTTTTATTGGCTAAATAAAACTAATGAAGTTATTTTATTGGTCCAATGTTTGCTCTTTGGATTAACACATAGACATTTGAATTGCTATCATCAATAAGGCAGCAAACTATTGAACTTCTACCACATTTAACGTGCATAAATTCTGCCACCAGTTTTTTTTCCTGTAAAAGAAAATAAAAAGAAAATATGTGCATCCCAATACAAATGAATCTTTTAATTCAATTAAAGAAAGATTCTACTCACCTTAATTCCCGCGTAAAAACAGAATCAGTACTTATATTATGGGACGGAGGGAGTAGCTTTTGGTGGAATCAGGTGTCAACATTACATTTCAGTTCTAATTTGTAAAACCAATAATTTGTGCAACCAATAACACGTGAAGTAGAAAAAATCAATTTCTGCCTAATATAGAACTAAAATTTCAATTATAGTATGTGTGCATGAAGCCGTAAAAAAAAGTGTTGCAATTATTTGTGAACAAACTAACTATATATATAGAACACATATATTGCTCTATGAAAATTAGTATGTACTACCTCCGTTTTTTTTTTAATATGCACATTTCTCCATTTTAGGGTGTTTTTTTAATTGGTACATTTCTACCTTTTACCATAAATGGAAGGTTGACCCACCTAATTATTACACTTCTCTCTTACTTTTTCTTTCCTTCTCTCTACCTTTTTCACTTTTGCTTTACTTTTACTTCCCTTCTCTCATACTTTTGCACTTTTTCCTTGGTTTTAGTGCAAAACCTTAGGTGCATATTAAAAAAAAACAGAGGGAGCATCACTTAGAAGGCTCTTGGCCGGTGATATGTACTAATTTCAATATTTAAAAGAACATAAATTACCAATATATCTCTATACTAGATAATAAAGCCGTCCCGAAAGGAGTTACCCTATCGCTCCCCATCATTATTATGTATATAAGAATAATAATTTATTTTTTAATAAACGATAATTAAAAAGAATAATTATATATTACATTCCTTATCCAAAAATACTATCAATATGAAATTATAAAATTAATCATAATTTTCATTTCAAATCTCATAAAATTATAATTTTTACACTGTTAGATTCATCTCAAAAAATACTTTGAATCGAGATCCACTAATGATATATTTTTCTAAAATTGTATATAATCTTATATTTTACCTACACAAGGGCTGTCTTATTTGGCATAAGTGAGTTGAACTGAACTGAAGTGATTTGAATTGATTGACTAATTTAATCTAGATCTAATGAGGCTTAAGTAAATCTAATACTAAATAACATGCGAGGCTAATTGAGTTTTATCACTTTTAAACTAACTGAGTTAACTAAGAAAACGGTGTTACTTAATTAGTACTAAAGTCCCACTCAAGTTAGACATGTAGAAAAACCATGTAATTCAATCTAGATATATACAATGAAAAATTATTAGATAGAAATATATCGAACTCGAATCGAATTAATAAAATACAAAAAAATCATCCAAACTAATTTAAATTCAAACAAGTTTACGTAAAATAAATGTCTTAGCATGCTCGAGTTTGTAGTACGATACATATTAAGTTCGATTGAGTTTGATCTCTTTTATGTAATTCGAGTTAGTTGAAAATTTTGTATAAAAATAATAAGACATCTTCCGCACATTACCCGGATTAGATGCTAGTATTTATATATGTACAGCGTAATTACAACATTATGGCGCGTGCATTCCATTATATTTCTCGAATATTTGTATATGATCAGAACATATGAATAAAACTAAGTCATGCATAAGCAAACACACGAGACTGCTTTAATGTCATGACATGCATCCATTTACTTATGCAAAAACCACTTAAATATTCCATTTTAAGACTTATATCCTCTGATAAAAACAGGTATTCTTCTGAGCTGCATTTGTAATTCCGGATTCCAGTGGATTCTAGTGGAGATCTTCGATACTAAAGCCCTCAATCAGTAACCCAAAAGAAGGACATAGTGTCATCCGCAGGAGTTATATACTTTTAAGCACTAGTAGGAAAAACTCTTAACAGATCTGGCCTTTTGAGCCCAAACGGATCTGTATTTGGACGGGATCCACTACAGTTGGAACCCTTAACACGTGCACTGCCTCCCACCCCCTGATACAGTGCCTGCCGAGCCCGTTGAGAAGGATATATGGCCTAAGCATGAAGTCTCTGATGCATCTCATTCCATCAATGTGAGCCTCTCCTTTGAGAAAGATGATATTGTTGTAAGCAATAACACGCAACTGGGTCAGTTTATCTATGTTGACAAATTGGAGGCTAGATGGCCTATTCTGATTGCAAAAGGCGCTAAACCGCTCCCAGGCATGGTCACTCTTGAACCCTTGATGAATTTTGCTGTGTCTTCTGCATATTATATTCGGAAGCTGTTCTGCAAAGAGAATGAGTGAAATTCAGAAATCAAGCAATAATAACAAGAGGGTCTTAAGGTCACATTCGAAGGTAGCTCTGGAGAAGAGCCAATGTTGAGAATAATGAAAACAAGCAGCTTGGTAATGGTGATTCTCGGTGTTTAAGCAAGCATGATCAAAATTCATGTATAAGCAAATAGAAGAGGAACCCAGGAATGACATCAAATCAAATATATTTACCAAATTCCAAATTCACCAAAGTGGAAAATAATCTATAGCTATTAGGTATGCATAGCTCACATACCAGAAGACAAGTATTTGAACTTACTGTCAAGTGAAGAAATACCCAGAGATTAGACCACAACAAACAGGCTACCAATCACCAACTAAAATTCATAAACTGCAGCATTTATAACCCAAAGTAATATAGTAACTCAATCCATAAACCTTAGACTTTGACCTAGAACTACCATCAGAAGTTGTGTAGTAGTAACTTAGCAAAATATCTTTATGATCTACTTATTACACACTATAACATATATCTTTCAATTCACCAATAAGCATTAGCCCATAAAGAGAACTTTTTTATTAATAGATAAATAGGCTTAAGAGAGTTCTTAGTAGTTGGAAGGCACTGCCGCAGTACACAGAATATACAACCTCTAAGTCTCTAAAGTTGTAAATAACATTACTTGTTACTATTACATCCATGTGTTTTGACGTTGCAATCTGCTATTTTACCCTTACAAGAGGAATTCCAAGGTCCATTTAAGAAGTACTTCTCTTGATTCATATAACGTCGAACTTATCCTCATGATTCAAAAAGCATGTAGCAAATAGACAAAACAAACATGAGTTTAGATACCAACTTATCTAGAGAAGTTTCCAAGTTATCAACAGTAATCTGTTATAAACAAAATCATCGAAGTCAAAAGCACCTGTTTTTAATACTGAAAATATCAAATAAAATTTAGCTCAAGATTGTTTAATATCGAACACAGTAGATGTGCTCAAAGCATATAAAAGTAATTTGCAACGTTACCAATCAATTTATCAATATAGTCAACTGTCACATAAATTTCAACTATAGGTCCCCCTTTTAAGCCGAATTCAGTTATGAGTTTAAGTGTTTAACCAATTGATAGTAAGGGCTACTTATCAGATTGAAACCAAGCAGAATATTAATAAAGCTTAAAAGGGGAAGTAAGTATTAGTGAATAAAAAATTGCCTTGTATTAATGAAATAAGAAATAAAAGAGCGGGAACAGAATTTATGACAAAATAGAATAAATAGTAGAGTTACAGACATGTACTTGTACAAAAGGGAAAACAATGCCTCTAACTAATTACAAGAAAAGACATAGGCATTGCATATTTGCATCACAAGTTCAACTCTGAATCTCAAGAAAATAACAAGGAGAATAAAATCAGGACAGGAAAGAAGCTGAGTGCAAAGAAAGGAAGTATGAATACAATTACACTATGTCACTATCACAGTCATGGCAGTGTGCAAAAGTCTAAGAGATAAGTAAAAACAAACATGTAGGATGAATAAACAAGAAAGACCATAAGGGGTTATTTCTGTCTCTCTTTTTTTAATATCAAAGACAAATAGAAAAGAAAAGTTAGTCAATCAATCAAACTTTGAATGGAATTAGTTCTCTAAGTCCTCCTCAAATTGAACAAAAGGGTGCCAAAACAAAGCTTCAACACCACATATTAGAATCAATTGTGCAATAATTATAGAGAAATATGCAAGAAAGACAAAATAAAAGAAACCCTCATCATATTGATGAAAATGGTACTAGAAAAAATCTCCAAATAGACCAAAGGTTCAAGTTATTGCAAAAAAAAGGTAATCTAAACATATACTACCTCCGTTTTTTTATACTTGTATCATTGAGCTTGTGCACAAGAATTAAAGAGAGGACAGAGCTAGAGAGAGCGAAAAAAAGGGACTCATGTGATTGGAGAGAAGTAGAGGGAAAATATTGCTTTAAAAGGAAATGATGCAAGTGATTTGCAACTTCAAAAAGTAGAAACTGATGCAAGTAATGAAAATTGAAGGAAGTACCAATTACTTAATGTATATTTGAAGTGATTAAGTGAATTTAAGGTCAAATAGATCAAAGGTTGAAGTTTAGGGTTAATTTACGTCGTTTTAGAAGAAATCGAAGTACTTTCTTACAACAACAAAAACAAGCAAACTCTTGAAAATTAAAAGCTAAATTAAACATATTTCAATTAATTTATACATATTTGAAGTATTTAAGTGAATTTATGGTTAAAGAGATCAAAGTTTCAACTTTAGGGTTCGTTTAAATCATTTTTAGACAAATTGAGGTCCTTCCGTACCAAAAATAACCTAAATTTAAAGCTAAACTTAACATATAACACATACTTTATTAAATATATAATATTTAGAAAATTGGCAACCTTTTATACGCATTTGTTTGCGAGAAACAACCTTTTTAATTTCTTTTGAGATTTAAAATATTTTTTTTTTGCGAGATCAAGCCTTAAGGCTATTTTCCATCAGGGTAGTAGGTCGCAAGTCACAAGTCAAATGAGACTATTTAGGAAAGGGTGGACGATAGTTGTCATTATCTTGGGAATATTTGCAGTTGGGATTAATATTGGAAAATGAACAATATTTAGGACTATTGAAGTTAATTTTTCCTATATATAGAATTTTGTATTGGAAGTATCATAGAAATATCCATGGCTGCTTGTGCACCCCAAAATTGTAATACCACCCTTTACCAATTAAAAAGTGGTCGAGGGGGAATGAAAATTTGTGAAAATTACATACTTCGAGATGTATTTCCATTACCATGGTTAGAGGTGATATTGAGCTTCGCCTATTCATAAACAGTTCGAGCTCGGCTCGGTCAATGTTTGGTCAAAGCTCGGCTTGAGTTCGAGTTTGGCTCGAGACCTTAACGAGCTGAGCTGAGTTATGCTAAGATCAGCACGAAAAGCTCGTGAACATACTCGATTATTCTTTTATATATTGAAATACTATATTACGTATGAATCTAAAAATATATTTGTTCTACATACTACACTATAATAAGCTAATGTCTTTATTGTTTCAAAATAAATTTAAAAGCAAAAATATTTATTAAGAAAATAATAAAGTAGACAGATCAAGTAAAGAATAATAATAGGTCAACCTTGTTCGTGAACAGCTCAACAACGGCTCGATCAACGCTTAGTCAAAGCTCGACTCATTAAACGGCTCAGTTCCTTAAGTTTTGAGCTCGACTCGAGTTCGAATAAACATAAACGAACACAAGCCGAGCTAAGTAAAGTTCAGGCTCAGTTCGTTCGATAATCACCCTTAACTATGGTCATGAGTGATGAGTTTTCCTTCCAAATTACACATGGTTTTACACATGGTTTTATTGTCAAATAGAGTACCACTTACCAAACGAGACGTTAAGGGTCATATGAGGTGTTTGGTATGCCGGAATGGGAGTTTGGGATGAGAGGGTGAGGCATGAAAACTGAGCTAATTACCTTGTTTGACTAGTGGTGAGCACAAATAATTCTACCTCCGTTCCATATGCATCGCAAAATAGGGAGTTTTACGCCTCCTAATGCACTACTATAAGTTAATATCTATGACTTTATTTAAGTAAAAATGAGGGTTTTTTGTCAGAACGAACCTAATAAACCACAAGTTTTGTTAGTGAAGGACCTAATAAAAAATGTCTAAAAAGACCTATTAAAATACTTCAGGTTAGTAATAATAACCAATTTATGATTTTCCGGCCAAAAAAACATCTGGCCTTGACTTTTTTTACCCCCAATTGACTTTTCTTTTTTACTTACTACTCTCCCCCACAACATATCACTTCTCATAAAAATTTCTTTCTCAAAATATTGAAGCTCAAGGTTCATTCGATCTTAACTGCAATCTTCATCAAATACAAAGTATGTTTTACTCTTCTATTTTTCCCTGTCAATGATAAAGGAATTTAGAAATTTAGGGTTCCTATTAATCGTTTTTATCCAATTCAAACAATAGGGTTTCAATTTCCCTTAAGTTGAGTGTATTTTTTACAGTGGGATTAGTTTTCTTATCTCACGTTGAGTGCCTTTTACAGTGGTGATTTCTTTTAGCCCTACTTTTATTCAAGTACGAATCTTTCAGCTATAGTCCAACAAGCTAGCTTTGTGATATCAATGTCTTGATTGAAATAGAAAGAGAAAGAGGAGTGAGCAATTGCTTTTTAAGAGGAGAGGTGATAGAGAAGTTAGAGAGAGTTGGGAGAATTGAAGAGATTTGAAGAAGATGACTTCAATGAGGTGAGCGAAGATGAGTTGATAGCAGTTAGTAAAAAAAAGGAATTCAAAGAGTCAATTAGGGTTAAAAAAAATAGTCAACGCCGTAAATTAGTCTTTTGAACTAAAGATCATAATTTGTTGTTATTAACCACCGAAAGTATTTTAATAGGTCTAAAAGGACAAAAAAATTATTAGGTCCTTATTTACAAAACTTGTATTTTATTAGGTTCTTTCAGACCAAAAAACCCTACCATTGATAAAAAGTTTATATTAATTAAGCATATATCGAGACGAATCTAACAAGATCTCATATGACTATATTTATCGTTATGTATAAATCACAAAAGAGGGTCAAAGGAAAGTGTATGAATATTGTAAAAACTTAAAGGTTGCAATAAGTATAGAACGGAGGTAGTATACCGTTATTATCTTCATCCCCCCTCTTCATTCAGAGGCCTCTTAGTCATTCAATCCCTTTCCCTATCCCCCAACCTACAAAAGAGTGTTCTATCCATGTGAGTTCAAATATTCTAGAAATATTGTCGGACCTTACCTCAAATCTTGTGGCTTCGTTTCTACATGTATTAAAAGTGTTTTTAATTTCTAATGGAATAATAAAAATGTTATCACCTTAATCGACCCGACCCAATTGATCAAGCCTATACCGACCTTCAAAATGCTGCCTTAGAAACACTTTTTCGAGTAAATATAGGAGGATTTATTGTTGAATATAGTAAGGATTCACTTTGAATGATTTAGGAGCATAATGATAGTTCTCGAGAAATGAATGGTTCTTTTGTGGAAGTCCAAAATATGGGAGTTGTTCAATATAGTGGTCAATCTACAACTTTTTGGCACCAATAGCAATTTATGGCACTTGTAGAAGACTTTGCTCCCATAATAACTCAACATCATATGGGAATTCAATGTAGACATGAGGCTATAGTACTAGATTGGTTATTTTTTTGATTTAATGCGTTCATTGAGAAATAAAGTGTATTTAAACTTGTTTGTCGTTTCGCGGATGGTTTATGGAAAATTGAACCTTGCTACTCAAGATATTGAGTTTTGGTTGTCTTTATACCAATTTTGTTACTCAAATAATTATTGGTAATGAATTTGATATAAGCATTGGCCCCACTCTAATGGACGAGAACAAATATGATGTTATATTGAATGCGAAGGAAATCATGAAGATGAAAATGATAGATTATCTCTAGTTGTGGTTGCAAGTCTCTCTTCTTTCCAATAAGAGAGTTCAAACAATCACATACGTGTTAGTGTGGTCAATTTTTTGGTGGGGCCTCCCTTGTAGTTTTGGCTACCATTCTTCTATCTCATACGAAAGGAGAAGCAAGAGGTTGGATTAAGGTAAGTTAGAGGCAACAATTTCTCACACAACCAGTTTGGTACCTTCAAATTTGAGGATTCGCTTTCCTCGTGCAAATATCCAATAGGCAACATTGCCATTTGAAGAGGTGGTTTTGGGAAGGTGTACAAGGGAATCTTAAGGGGTGGGGAAAGGTTGTTATTAAATGACACAATTCTCAATCTCGACAAGGCCCAAATGAGTTTCATACAAAGATTTAATTATTGTCGCAATTTCATCACCACCATCCAGTCTTGTTTATTGGCTATGTGATGAAAACAAGGAGATTATTCTAAGATATGATTACATGAAAATGGTGCGCTTTGGGATCATCTCTATGGAATTCCTCCTCTAAGTTTGGGAGAGAGGCTTAAGATTTGCGTTGGGCCAGTCAAGGGTCTTCATTATCTCTATATTGGTTCTCTAGGATTAGTCAACAATCATGATGTTAAGCCTTCAAAATTTCTGCTTTATGAGAACTAAAATGCCAAAGTTTTGGACTTCGGGTTGTGAAAGGTAAGAGTTTAGCATGATCTAGACTCAATTAGTACATACGTAAGGGGAACTAGCGGATACATTGATATTCAATATACCTAGAAGTTATCACCTTATTTTTTATGTTAGTGCTAAAGATAGGGAGGAGGAAGAAGAGAGTAAGAACCCAAGCAAATAAAAAAAAAAAAAATTCATGTGCTTCTTCTTTGTGAGGAATGAGCTCTCCTCCCACTAAACCTACAACCCCACCATGTCATTTGCTTCTTCTTTTATGTTCCTCTCTTCCTCTCCTCCCGCTAAACATAACCCACCATGACCTAAACAAGAATTGAAGTAGAATAATCTGAATTAAATATATGGCTACTCATTCACCTTACTTCACATATCACATTTCACTTTATAACACATTCTCACAAATACCGAGTTTTATCGTTTATAAATCAAGTTTCATACGAAATAATCAATTTGGAAATCATTCTACACAATCTCGGAACATATTCTTAGTATACATAATACTTCAACAACTAGTATCCTCAACTTGATCCACCGCTTCTAAGACCTTCGTAACAACTATCTTTCCTAATAAACATGTCCAAATGATGGAGTGAGTTACCTTAATAACCTCAACGTAGCCATGCAATAATCATTCACACTAGTTATGTCCATCTACTTTAACCTTCAATATTAAACGAGCAACCTCAATAAACCGCAACAATTATCTTACTTACCTTCCTTTTATTAGACTCATACATGAATTCTTTTCGTATCCATTGATAACTAATCCTCAATTACTGGGTTTTAAATACCAATATGATGTTCCCATGTCTCAATTTACTTCTCAAGAAAGCTCTGCTTATATAAACACCATTAACTTACCAAAATCAATGTGAACTAGTTTAGTATTTTGTTTCTGAGTTCATGCAGCCTTTACTAGCATTGGCTATAGCTTTTACAAATTCCTCATTATTACTAGTAACAGTAATGAAAACCAAAATCAAGTTATTTTAGACACACAACTACTCTTATTCTTTAAGCTTTCATATTCCAATTTTTCTTAATTAGAACTCTATCACAGTTAATGAGCTTATTGATTACTACCATAATAGACTTCCGTTAGTAAACTGGTTAATTTCGGTTACATTAGCTTTTGAACCATTTCAAACTAATTTCAGTATTTAATTATTACTTTAAGTATCCTTATTCTTAAGCGAATCACACAATGGTGACTAGAGGATTATCAAAGTATAAAACCTATACGTATTGTTTACAAAAATCTCTTACAATGATGTCTAATTCTTACCTTTAATTCTTTTACTATCAAAATTAAGTCCTTACACCAAACTTATATTTCTTAGATGTCGTTTAATGATCTAACTCAATTCTTTTAGAGAAGACTAATTAACTCAAATACTCAACTCGATAAGCCGATTCAAATTACTTCCCAAATTAAAAGTGACCCGATCCTTCAGTCAATTTCTTTATATTAAAATCATTTAACTCAATTTGATAAGTGAACCTAGGCTATTTCACTAACTGATTCATAAAGATAATTACGAAATTCCTAAATTTCAAAAGCATTACATATCTTCAAATCATTCCTTTTAGTTGCTGATCAAGTTTTAGATTAGATATGCGGCAGCGAATTATATACTAACACTTCGCAATTTTCTACGCATTTAAATCATTTCAAGAAATTACATAGAATGAAAAATCAAGAATACTTCCTATTAACTTCATACTTCCTGCAAGACAAACTAACAACCTTAAATTCTTTCATACCCCCAATTCTCACACTCGATGATTATTTAAATCCCTTTTCAAATCCTCCCAACACAAATATTTGACACATACTATCCCATTTCACACTCCAATGTTTGAAACATACTTCGAACATTCACTCAATTCAGTCTGAGCCTTAGCTATTCAATGAATAACAAATTTCATACCGCAAGCAATTTCACTCTTAGTCTCATAATTCAGAAATCGACAACTAATTCGGATTCAAACTCAAGATGGTATTACAGATAGATAAAACTGATTAGAAACTCCAACTAAAGAACCTACCGTCACAACAACACAACAATGAGGCAGGAACAATAACAACAACAGACTCAAACTCGGTGAATTTCTTCTAAATTAGAAAGATGACACACTAAACTAATAGCTAAACTGAAGGAATATGTCCTTAGACAATATCCGCAATTACTGAATATAAATAGGATTGTATTTATTGAGATAATATAGTTAATTATTTTAGTAGCCGTATTTGCTTGCTAGAGAATAAATTACGGTTAGTAGACAAATTGGTTTGGGCTACAACTAATATAATTAATCCTATAAGGTCACACTAAGTAACACCGATTAATAAATAAATTATAAGCCCATAAAGGCTTATAAGGGGCCGGCCACTATTAGGGTGATTAGGGTTTCTCTTAACCTAATCTCTGTCTATTATATATAGATATAATAAGAAGAGAGATAAAGCAATTCAGTTAGTCAGTAACTTGACCCAAAAAGATAGAAAAAGAAAAACCCTTCTCCCTCTTTAGTCTAGGCGCCTAACCCATCAAAAGCAAGAGAGTGAATAGTTCATATTCTTCCGTTCTAGCAGACGTGGGTATTAATTGGTGTCCGTGGACTGAATAGAGGAACTACAAGTGTAGTTCTTTATCTCTGAAGTAATCAGATTCGTGAATATACTTTGCAGTATTCAGACTTTTCATACCTGTTCAAGTCGCGTGACAACTGGTAAGTAAATATGCAATTATATATAATTCGATTAATTGTTATGCATGATTCTGTGATAGATGTTAGGAAAAAGTTTCCTGCAATTCCGCTATTCACATCTATATGTTCCTACAGTGGTATCAGTTAGCCCTATGCATAATGTTAATTGATTGTATTATATGCATGTTTATTATTTTCATTCAATTAGAGGAGGAGGATATGTCATAAATTGCAAAATTAATATTATGAATATTAATTGATTTAAAATTAATTCATGCTCAAAATTTCTGATGGACGTGAATTCCGTGAATCTTCCATAAAAAATTTCGGTGTTTTTTTTTTTCATTTTTCTTCCGAATTTAGTTTAAGTTTATGTTTAAATGTTGATTAAAGCATAAAATTAAAGTTAAATTGTTTAATAAATTCGAAAATCCCTTTTTTAGTTCCGAAAATTTTCATTAAAAATAAAAATGTTATTTTTATTGTTTTTTCAGAATTTGATAGAATTTTGTTGAATTTTTATGTTTAATAAGATTAAAACGTGAAAATTTGATCTTTAATGATAAAATAATTGATTTTAATCATTATAAAATTCTATCAAAACCCACATAAGATCTAAAATCTTTTATAAAATAAAGTTATTATTTTCGGAATTTTTCCATGATTTTTCCAGATTTTTATGATTTAAATTCATATTTTGGTATATTAATTAGTATTTTTGATTTTAATTACTCTAAAAATCAGTAAAATTATCCTAAAAATCGAAAAATTTCTAAAGATCAGTTTAAATTTTTTTCTGATTTTTTCTGATTTTTCGGAATTTTATTGGTTGATTTTAAGGAATTGGTTAGATTTGTGGGTAAGTAAAGATAACAAAGATTACCTTTCCAATTATCTTTTAGTAATTAAATTCAGATTTAGTTAATAATGATATTGAAAATTTAGATTTTCTGTTTTAAAAATATCCTGAGAGTTTTACCCTAATTAGTTAATCTAATTTCAAATTTTAGATTAAAAGCAAAAAATTTGGCTAAAATATAGGTGCTGGCCTCCTCCTTATTTTTTTTCCGTGCGAGACTTGGTCTTTTCTGGGCCAGTCTTCTGGCTTAGTTCTATGTTGGGCTACGTGTCATTGGAGCTTTGGAGGCCCCATCTATTATTTACTTTCTTTTGGCCACGTAACCCAGCAAGGGTTTGACCCAGCAAGCATTAACTATTTGCCCACCATTTGTTCATATCATGTATCATGCTGGGCAAGGATATATCATGTATCTTTTGGGTCTTGTGTCCATCAGACCCAAATTTTTGGTCTTGGACCACTTGCTGGGCACGCTTTTCTACTCCTTTTGGGTTACTGTACCGAGCGGGACAGCAAGCAAATGTATTTCTATTGCTGTCTAGCAACATAAAAAAAAACTTTTGAGCATGATAAAACATTTCAAATATTTGCAATTTTGTTAATGGTGATTAACTTCATAACTCATGGTAATTGAATCAAAATAATAATGTTCCTTTAATAATTCATGACTTAAATTGTTAAGTCATATATTTGTTACAGAAAGGTTTTATTTGCTTATTAATTGTAGATGAGTACCTTTTAAGCATTTATTTTATTTTGACATTATAAATACTTGCATGCTTAATGTAATCTGAATGATATTATGATTTACATGTTTGTGACTAGTATGGCCCAAATCTAGGATATAAAATACGATCTGTGTATCGTTATGTATTTTTGTAATTCAAATACGATCTGCGTATCGTTTGTATTTCTGTAATTTAAATTTTCTACTTAGTATAAATTTAAATGAAGATCAAGATCGAAGTTTCATAAAGAATCCAAGATGGAGATCCGAGAAAGTCTCAAGGGAGGATTTATAAAGATTAGATTTTCGAGGATAGGGGCCATACTAGGTTCACATTTATTTTGCATTTATTTTATTATAAATGCATGCTTACTAAAGTTTATTACCTATGGTTGTTATGCTATGTGTTCACTTATAATTGACCATGTGAATAAACTTTAGTCCCCAAAATTATAATATTGAGTTTACATGCTTTTTCAAACCACACCTATAAAGCCTTAGATCATGAGTAATAGGTTCTGCCAAAGCAGGGTGTTACTCATAATTCCAAGGATGGTAGGGAAGGTTTTTTAGAAACTTACAAGTTAATGTTTGGTTTGACTCAACAAAATCATCAAAAGACAAAGTTTTGGGTTTTGAAGCAATGAGATAGCGTTAATATAGAGTTATTAACCTGTCTACCAGGAATTATAATTAGTTATAATTAGTAAAATGCTTACTTACCTTAACTACTATATTTTAAAGGCAGGGCCAAAGTCCGTTTAATTATAGTGGGAGAGGATCTTGGTTATTTCTTTATTCAATGGGATTTTAATTTTGAATAAAGGTTTTGTAGTTTATTAAAATTTGTTTAATTACTGTTTTTTTGATAAATATTCATTGAACCTTGCTTTATATTTTGTTGTAGTTATCATGTCTAATTCCAACAACAACAACGCCTCTGCTTTTAATCTGCGTTATGTACTCGATAAAGATAAACTAAATGCTACCAACTTTCTAGCTTGGGAAATGGCTGTGAGAATTGTTCTCAGAGCCGAAGGGAAAGAAAGTGTTCTTGACAATCCACTCCCTGGACCCTTGCCAGCAAATGCAACTGTAGCTGAAAGGAGAGCTAAACATACCTTAGAGGCTAATTCTGTGCAAGTAACATGTTTGATGCTTGCTTGCATGGAACATGATTTTCAAAAGCGTTTTAAAGATCTAGATGCCTACACCATAATCCAGCAGTTTAAGACAATGTTTCAGAAAAATGCTAGGATGGAAAGGTTTGAGGCACACTATAAGCTTCAGATTGCAAGTTGGGAAAAGGAAAAACTGTTGGTCAACATGTGTTCGATATGATCGGACACTTTCAGATCATGGAAAAATTGGGCTTTCCTTACCCAAATGAACTGGCTACTGATATTGTGAACAGGTCCTTGCCTGAAACATTTCAAAACTGTCGTTTGAATTTCTACATGCAAGGAGGGGAGCCTACCTTGGAAGAGTTACATGGTATGCTTGTTCAGGCTGAGAGGAGCTTACCTCCTGAACCCGAGCATAAAGATGTTCTGATGGTTAGGAAGGGTAGACGGTTCAAGAAGAAAGGGACTCCTAAATGGAAGAACAAGGGCAAATCTGTTGCAAATGTGACTCCTAAACCAAAGGCTACTCCTAAGGCTAAAGTAGCAGCACTACATGAGTGCTACCACTGCCACAAGATTGGCCACTGGAAGAGGAACTGTCCCGTTTATCTGGAGGAGAAGAAGAATGGTGCTTCGACTTCAGGTATATATGTTATAGAAGTTAATTTAGCTACAACTACTTCTTGGGTATTTGATACTAGTTGTGGTTCTCACATTATTAGTAATGTGCAGGGACTAAGAAGAAGTAGGAGTTTGGGCAAAGGTGAAGTAGATCTCCGAGTGGGCAATGGAGCACGACTTGCTGCTTTGGCTGTTGGAGATTATAGTTTACATTTGCCGTCTGGTTTAATATTAGAACTCAATAAATGTTATTACGTTCCCGTTATTACCAAAAACATAGTTTCGGTTCCAGTTTTGGATTCTCAATGTTTTTCATTTAATATTAAGAATAATTGTTGTTATGCGTATTTGAATGATATTTTCTATGTTTTTGCTAAATTATCACATGGTTTGTACGTTCTAGACTTACAAAATCATACCTATCACATAGACAGCAAGAAACGTAAAGCAAATGATTCAAACCCGACTTACCTTTGTCATTGTCGATTAGGCCACATAAGCTCAAAATGCATAGAGAAGCTACATAAAGATGGACTTCTCAAATAATTTGACTTTGAATCTTTTGATATATGCGAGTTTTGCTTGATGGGAAAAATGACTATGTCACCTTTTACGGGCTCAAGTGAAAGGGCCAATGACCTTTTAGCTCTCATACATACTGATGTCCAGTACTACGGCTAGGGGAGGGTACAGTTACTTCATCACTTTTACTGACGATGTAAGAAGATATGGATATGTCTACTTAATGAAGCAAAAGTCGGAATCGTTTGAAAAGTTCAAACAGTTCCAAAATGAAGTGCAAAACCAGCTTGGTAAGAAAATCAAGGCATTGCGATCTGATCGTGGTGGTGAGTATTTGAGCCAAGAATTTGGTAATCATTTGAAATATTGTGGAATACGTTCACAACTGACTCCACCAGGAACACCACAATGGAATGGCGTTTCTGAAAGGAGGAATCAGACCCTATTAGATATGGTACGATCCATGATGAGTCTTGCTGATCTCCCCATTTCTTTCTGGGGTTTTGCTCTAGAAACAACTGCATTTACACTTAACATGGCTCCTTCCAAAGCTGTAGATAAGACTCCATATGCGATATCGACAGGAAATGTTCCTAAGCTGTCTTTTCTGAGAGTTTGGGGATGTGAAGTTTATGTGAAACGTTTGATTTCTGATAAACTTTCACCCAAATCTGACAAGTGTCTATTTGTGGGTTATCCCAAAGAGACCAAGGGGTATTACTTCTACAATCGTAGCGAAAACAAAGTGTTTGTTGCTCGTGATGGTGTCTTCCTTGAAAAAGAATTTGTTTCCAAGAAGACAAGTGGGAGAAATATATATCTTGAAGAAGTTCGAGATGAGCAACAAATGGATGGGGTTAACACCCCATTAGAGGCGGCCCGGCATGAAAATGCTCAGGAGGTGGTGAATTCTATCCACGAACCTCCTACCGTCCCACTTGGATCTAATCCATGCGAAGTTTCTGAGTCTAACGACCGAGATCCTTCTCCTGTTGTTCCCCAACGTAGATCCAGTAGGACCATCATTCCGTCAAGGAAATTTATTGATTTTCTTTTGACTGAAAGTTCTGAATTAACGGTTTTTAGAAAGTGATGAACCTACTAGCTACAAAGATGCTCTGGAGAGTCAGGACTCCGATAAATGGCTTGAAGCCATGAAATCCGAAATGGAGTCTATGTCTGAAAATCAAGTATGGGACTTGGTTAATTTGCCTGATGGAGTAAAACCCATTGGATGCAAATGAATTTTCAAGTTGAAAACAGACAAAGACGGAAACATTAGTGTTTTCAAAGCTAGGTTAGTGGCAAAAGGTTTTAGACAAGTTCATGGTATAGACTATGACGAAATCTTCTCCCCAGTAGCCATGCTAAAATCCATTAGGATAATCCTTGCGGTTGCTGCATTTCATGACTATGAAATATGGCAAATGGATGTCAAAACCGCCTTCTTGAATGGTTTCTTGAAAGAGGATGTGTATATGACACAACCTCAAGGTTTTGAAGATCCAGAAAATCCAGGGATGGTATGCAAGCTTAAGAAGTCCATTTATGGACTAAAGCAAGCATCCAGGAGTTGGAATCTCAGATTTGACGAGGCAGTCAAAAAGTTTGGTTTTCTCAGAAATGAAGAGGAATCTTGTGTATACAAGAAATTGAGTGGGAGTAGTATAACCTTTCTAGTCTTGTATGTGGATGGCATACTTCTTATAGGAAATGACAAAGTCATGCTTGAGTCAGTCAAAGGATGGCTTAAGAATTGTTTCTCTATGAAAGACTTAGGAGAGGCAGAGTACATTTTGGGAATCAAGATTTATAAAGATAGATCTAAAAGGCTTATTGGACTTAGTCAAGAAACTTATAACGATAAGGTTTTTGCTAAGTTCAAGATGGAAAACTCTAAGAGAGGTTTCATTCCCATGCAACACGGCACATCACTTGGCAAGACTCAGTGTCCATCAACACCTGATGAGGTCAAGAGAATGAGTAATGTTCCCTATGCTTCAGCGATAGGTTCCATTATGTATTCTATGATTTGCACTCGACCAGATGTTGCATATGCTTTGAGTATATGTAGCAGATACCAGGCTAACCCAGGTGACGCACACTGGATGGCTGCAAAGAATATCCTCAAGTATTACGAAGAACTAAGGATCACTTCTTGGTATATGGTGGAGAAAGAGAGTTCGTTGTTACTGGATACACCGATGCGAGCTTCCAGAGTGACAAAGATGATTACCGATCCCAATCTGGTTTCATTTTTTGTCTTAATGGAGGAGCTTTGAGCTGGAAGAGTTCCAAACATAGTAAAATCGCAGATTCTACAACAGAGGCAGAGTACATTGCAGCAGCCGATGCGGCAAAGGAAGGTGTTTGGATCAAGAAGTTCATTTCAGAACTTAGTGTGGTCCCTAGCATTGAGAATGGTATTGAGTTGTTTTGCGACAACAATGGTGCCATTGCTCAATCGAAGGAACCTAGGTCACATCAGAGATCGAAACACGTGCTCAGAAAATTCCATCTTATTCGAGAGATCGTTGGAAGAGAGGATGTAAAAGTAAGCAAGGTTCACACTGATGAGAATGTGGCAGACCCACTTACTAAACCGCTTGCTCAACCTAAGCATGAGAGTCATACTAGGTCTATGGGGCTGAAACATATGGGAGAATGGCTTTAGGTTGTTTACTTCTTGTTTGCAATTGTAAAGACTTTCATTATGTTCTGAATATTTATCAATAAAATAAAATGTTTATTTCTTATTTAATCGTTTGGTTTAGCGTTGAATAAAACGTCCAAATAATTTGTGAATTCAAATAGGATTTATCAAAAAAGTTTTGATAATGGAACCCTATAAAGTGAACTGAATCATAACATTATTTAAAAGTCCCTAGTCCAAATCACTAAATTGGACATAAGTGATTTATGTAAAGGCTAGTGTGTAATTAATTGATAGCGCAGTTCCATGGGCTATGGAAACATAGAGATGTTTAATTGATTATATGGATGTATATTCGATACATTGTGACTTGACCTAATTAGATTCTAAAAGTAGAATCAAAATATAATATATTTGGTGGATTCCATAGACACGAGGATGTCATGATTACCACAATATAATTGGTTTAACCTTGACATTGTTAAACGTCGTGCCGTAAAAGGAGGTTATAAAGGCAATGTTCAGGTTAACTAAAAGTTGAGTGGGAGTTATGGTCATACTAGAGTGGATAAGTCCTCCTATCAGATAGGAATGGTGTCTGGGCCTCTTGATGAGCACGAACTGAAAATGCATGGCCATGCGGAATGTGATTAAAGTGTTAATCCTTTATTAGAACAGTTCGAACTCAGCAATCAAGAAACAAAATTTGAGAATGATATTGTGTTATCAAATTTGGCATTAAGAGACTTAAGGAGTTTGACATTGCGTACTTGTCTTATAGACAATTGGGAGATTGAAGGAATATGTCCTTAGACAATTTCCGCAATTACTGAATATAAATAGGATTGTATTTATTGAGATAATATAGTTAATTATTTTAGTAACCGTATTTGCTTGCTAGAGAATAAATTACGGTTAGTAGACAAATTGGTTTGGGCTACAACTAATATAATTAATCCTATAAGGTCACACTAAGTAACACCGATTAATAAATAAAATATAAGCCCATAAAGGCTTATAAGGGCCCGGCCACCATTAGGGTGATTAGGGTTTCTCTTAACCTAATCTCTGTCTATTATATATAGATATAATAAGAAGAGAGATAAAACAATTAAGTTAGTCAGTAACTTGACACAAAAAGAGAGAAAAAGAAAAACCCTTCTCCCTCTTTAGTCTAGGCGCCTAACCCATCAAAAGCAAGAGAGTGAATAGTTCATACTCTTCCGTTCTAGCAGACGTGGATATTAATTGGTGTTCGTTGATTGAATAGATTAACTACAAGTGTAGTTCTTTATCTCTGAAGTAATCAGATTCGTGAATATACTTTGCAGTATTCAGACTTTTCATACCTGTTCAAGTCGCGTGACAACTGGTAAGTAAATATGCAATTATATATAATTCGATTAATTGTTATGCATGATTCTGTGATAGATGTTAGGAAAAAGTTTCCTGCAATTCCGCTATTCGCATCTATATGTTCCTACATAAACAATTGTAATTTCTTTGTAACTCAAAGTTGAATCCAATAAAACCAGATAAAACTCCACAACAACTAGTTCAGAATTGAATTGAAACTGAATTTAGGTTGTGGAAGTAACAGTAGTGGTTTAGTACCTCCTCATGGGCGGTATGGAGACAATGGTGCGGTGGCGGTACGGCGGTACATGGCCCTTCACCCAGTCTTCTTTACCCTTTTCTCTAAACTTCTCAATTTGGGGTTGAACTCTGAAATTAAGCTAGGGTTTTGAGACATTAGACTTCTCCCTCTTTTTCCCGCCTCTTTTATTGCTCGAGAACCGCCTTAAATGGCGTGGCTTAGGTCCGGTGGTGGTCGGCTCTTATTCGAGCATCCCCCCTGTCGAGCACGTACCCCTTTTCCCTCCTTCCCAATCTGCCACGCCACCTTTAACTCATTGTTTTTAAACCTTATTCAATAAAATAAGCACCTCTTAATATGTTTATCTTTACACATGCATAAATATAATAAGAGAAATTTGTCGGAAGTAACAAAGTTACATTTTGTGAGAAATAACCTTATAAATTTATTTTTTTGAAAAACAACCTTTAAATGTTATTTTTTTTGTGAGATAAAACCTCATGGCCTTTTTCCGGTGTTGATCAACAAGTTCCGGTGTTGACTGGTTATTTGTTCTACTTGCACTCTCTTTCTCTCTCCTTTTTATCAGATTGGAGAATTTGCTCCCTTTTATCAACCCTACTCACCCCAAGGTAAATCAAATTTTCCCAAAAAATTCCCTAACACCAAAAAAAATGATAAGCAATGTACAAATAACAAGTCAACACCGGAACTCATTGGTCAACCCTAGAAAGAGGTCCTGAGGTTTCATCTCACAAAAAAAAAAAACATTTAAAGGTTGTTTGTCACAAAAAAATATTATAAGGTTGTTTCTCACAAAATGGAACTTTTATAAGGGTGTTTTTGACAAATTTCTCATATAATAAATTTGTCTCTTTAAAAGATGAATCTCATCAAAACTGATAATTCAAACCCATTTCTTAATTAATATACAACTCGATATAACTAAAAGTAATTTCATTAATAAAATTTGATATTATTGAGCCAATAAATGTAATTTAAATTCTTAAAAATAATATAAACAAATAAATATATGTTCACAAAGAATTTCCAGCAATTAATTAAGTTAATATTATAACTAATAATTAATAAAACTGCTCTAAAAATTGAGTTTTTATAAGGGCATTTCTACACTTGGACTAACAAACAAGGTGGAAATCAAATGGTTTTCTCCAAGCCGGATAGAGTGCTTGGTAATGATAAATGGTCAGGTTTTTGGCCAAAGACAGAAGTGTTGATTCTTGATGGGGGAAGTTTGATCAGTTCCCTTTGATTAGAGATTCTTTTCCAGAATGTCAGAGAAGGAAACCTTTCAAGTTTCACTACAACAAATCATCACTTGTGCCACGAATTATGCCATGGAAATTCTAATTTCATGGCATATTTTCATTTAGCCACGGAAAAAATAAACTACTCCACAAAACTAAAAAAGGTAGGAAAATTTATGCCACGGGTAATTGCTTCCTCGTGGCAAACTTTACGCTTGTGCCACATGTAACAATTTTTCCCGTGGCAATCATACAATTATGCCACAATATTATTTTTACGTGGCTACTTATGCCACGAAAAAATAGAGACGCTGCGACAAACAAGCCCGCAAAATCCTAAAAGAAAATGGCGCTAATTAAAAATTTCATTTGTTTCAAACCTCCCTCCCCTAACATATAGTCTAGAAAAATAGATCTTTAACTCCACTTTCCGCCGTTCACCTCCTAACCATCATTTGCTTTCAAATTATGCTGAATCCCTCTACCACTCTCTGGAGTTAACAGGTATTAAAATTGGTGTTTTTTAAGTTTCCTCATATTTTTTGCTCGATTTTCATGTATGATTTGTTCTCCATATCTCGGTATATAGATCCTGTGCAATGTGCATCATACTAACTTGGATTTATTTAATTTTATTATTTCAATATTTCTTTATTGAATCTGTTTTGCTCTATTCTATATTTTTCCTTTTCGATGAAATCCAATTTCAATTTATCCGAATTGTTCGAGGTTTAGCGTCAAATTAAAGTTTTATGAGGTAATTCACCATCTCTATTGATTGCACGTATTATATATGGTATTGATGTGATATTTATATCACTCTAAACCTCTTAATTTCCTGTGATTTGAATCATTTTTCTTCATTATCTTGCAACTTATAGTTTCATTTTGCTCAATTCACGTTTTGTTAGTGATTGTAGCTCTTTTGTAGATTTTTAGTCTTTTCACTCATTTTCTATGACCTTTTTATGCCATTTCATTCGTGTTGTACGTAGGTACTATCAAAGTAACCATTTGATTTACCTACAAAAGCCCAAGAATGCATATACAAGGTTTAGAGCATGAGTAATGAAGAATGAAAGGCAAAAGGAGGTTAAGGAAGCAAAATCTACCAAGTTTCCTTCATGTTTTGCACAATGGTTGACTTCAAAAGCTCATATCTCACAAGCTAAACATCATTTGGTTGTGATTCAAGTTGGAGATTGAAGTTCATCTCAATATCTTTCCAACAAGAGTTCACACGCTTGATTCCGACAAGAAACGAAGGAGTTATGACCTTTACAAGTTCAACTGTCCTGTGCTGACGGATAGTGTGATCGCCCGATCCACCAGGGGATCGCCCGAAGCCTCGCCCGATCACGGCTGTGACTTTTCCCAGAGTTCCTGCCTCATGGTGATCGGGCGATCACCATTATAGATCGCCCGATCACTGCGGGTTTGCGGAGAACGTCTATTTTATTTTCTTTTTCCCTTTTTGCCTTTAGTTGGGAGTTGTATAAATACTCTTTTTACCTAAACTTAGAAGGGAATTCTGATTTTCAAACTTGGAACCTTGAAGACCCTAGTTTTAGGGAGGGTTAGCCTCCATAGCTTAGTTTAGAGAGAAAAGTGAGAAAACTCAAAGAGAGATTGAAGATGGGAGATTCAAGGGTGACAACTTGTATTCAAAGATTCAACTATCTATCAATGAGCATTTCTTACTCTATCTATCTTCTTTTATTGCTTTATCTTAATTATTTTTCTTAGATTAAAAATTCATACTTAGTTTAATTATTTATGGTCTATTTTGTTTAGTTTAATATTAGATTAATGTTTAGTATCATGATATTAGTTGTTAATTTCACTAAAGCTCTCATTTTTGTGTTTATGGAGTAGTTTGTTGGGTAGTGTTTGGGTGAAAACCCAACTATGGTTGATTTTTGGTGTTTGAATATGAAATAGGAGTTTAATTAGGCTTCTTAATTGATTAATGGCATGATTACTATTTTGCTTGCATTCTAGTTGGCCACTTGGATGTTTGTTTTATTGATGCCTTAATCAAATCGAGAGAGGAGATTAAGGTTGACATTTATGCTATTATCTTGCTTAATTACTCATGAGAGTGAGATTTGAGTGAGGGTTTTGTCGATTGACATTATGATTATCCCTTGGTAGTTTTATGCACCCTTGAGAGAGGGCTTAAAGCTAGTTAAGAGTCAATAACCTCAATTAGTTGCTTGATTTTCTTTCCTCCATGTTTCACCCATCAAATTCCCTAAATCATGATTGGTTGGTGTTGGATCCCTTTCCTTAATCCTATTTCATCTTTAGTACTTAGTTTAGTTTCATAGATTTTAGTTGGTAGTTGACACCTTTCGACTCCTTTTCGGCTAGCTTATTGTTAGATTAATACATACCAATGTTCCTTAGTCCTTGTGGAAGAATGACCCTTGCTTACCACTTTACTTAGTTTAGTGGTCTAGTTAGGTATTAGTTTGATTTTAGGGGGATTAGTAACAACCTAATTTTCCCTATATCACGTATAAATATTATTAGTGGAATTTTTTTTAGTATTATAACTAGTGGAATAATGAGATTAAAATGGTTATATACGTCATTCATAAGTGTAATTGTTTGCTAGTTGTACTTAATTTACTTAAATTCTTTCTATTATTGGTGTCTTTATTTTCATATCCTGGCGTGGTAGTTGTTGTGCTTGTGCAGCATAAATTGTCACTGATTAGCATTTCAGAGCTTGTTTGAGAACCTAGAATTTTGGCGCACAAAATGCATTCTTCTTTCATATTTTGTCATATATTATCTTGTTTCAGTTGAGATGTGATCTCTTCTATCATGGTTTTGTGGTTATTATTGAGTGAAATATTATACTGTACTTACATACTACTGTAATAACAATTTCTTATCTTTGCCAAATATGAAGTAATATTTAGTGCCTTCTTAATTTTGTGTAAGTTGAATGGCTGATTTCCTATGTTCTGTTTAATTTTATCAAGTTAAAGCATGAAATTTATATCGTAGCTGATGCGTTGTTGTAGAGAATATGTAAGTGGTTGTAAACAATATTTACTTTGAATTATATACTTTGTTTGATTCAAAGTATGTGACTGCTTTGATAAATGCTGCATAATTAATGCTAAGTTTACGATAGTTTTCATTGGTATCATCTCTGCTTTTTCTTTCTTGATTGACCTTTTTCGTATGCTAAGTTTAAGATAGCTGTAAATTCATCTTTAATTGGTTTAATGGCTTATGAATTATGTTGGTTTGACCTGTCTTTTTTTTTCCTCTCTTTTTGAAGATCTGACCTTTACTTTGGTGAGCTCTCATATGGGTGGCTTTTATGTGACATTTTGTATGATTCAGAACCTTGAATTATAGTATACTTTGTATCTAATGACATTCATAGGGGACTGCTTAGTTCTAAGAAGACAAAATCAATGGGTGGCCTCTTGAATTAATGTATAAAATTTAATTTCTAATTAGTGATATATGTTGATCTATCTCTACGAATTAACTCATCAGGATATTCCTTTTGTAGCATATGCTGAAATCAGGTGAATATATGAAAGCTAAGGGTAATGTTCCTTCCAAGCATCATATGTTTATTGTTCCTTTTTCCAGTCCCAGATACCATTCCATTTCATAATCAATTGAGATATCCATGTTAGCATGGATCTGAAGATAAAGATGTTTTTGTTCTTGTGAACAGACAAGGGGAATGTTTTACTATAGAATGTGATGGACATGTTTAAGAACCTTCTTGTCAACTAGATAATTACCAGAAAGAGTTTTATGGTTGACTAATTTATTTTTTATTGTCATAATCCTATAGTTTAGATATTACTTGGTCGTGTAATCTAGGCTAGTAGCCAATTACTCTATAAGTGCATACTTTGTAAAACTACTTGTTTTTTTTGGCTACTTGTTACAGGAGCGGGGATTTATACTAGTATGACAACTCACAAAGGGAAAGAGCAATATATAGAAGATATATTACTATGGTGAGTTTGTCATTCGAGTCTTTGGTAGCTAACATAGATTTGGGATGTGTTGAAGATCATATATCGGCTAAACTAGTAAACACAATTCATCTACAGGTGTTAATACATTGACTCTTTGATAAGCAAGACAAACTTGACTTTTCTTGTTAGATTAGAATTTGTGACATGTAATTTTATAGTACTAGTAATTCTTAGTCCTAAGTTCAAGTGAAGTACTATAGTTAAATCATGAATTTGCATCAACAATGTGATTATAGACATCAGGAATATCTTTCTTTCTCGTCTTTTTCTCTGTTTTTAATGAATCTTAGAAAACGTACAATAATACTGCAGTAGTTTTATGGCATTGGCCATAATTTTCTTTTTTCGTGAATGTTTTTATAAGAAAGGTTCTTGCAAATTACACAGTACAATACAGTTCAGGCTAACTTCTACAGTTTATTGTTGCACTTATCAATGAAATATATGCACTTCATTTCTTAAACAATATACAATTATTTACTTCAATAATTAGATTTTAGACTAATATTTTGAGTATTAACATAAATTTATGATACCCTATTGAATATTGGACATGGGATTAGGGAGCTTAAAAGACTGAGCAGACATGGCAAAAGCTACATGTCACTCCATTGATCCCTACACCAGTATCTCAATCTTCCCTTCACCGTCTCACTCCTCTACTCTGTTTTTTCCTCATCTAACTCAAGTTGACTAAACTAATGAATGGCCAGATTGCTAGTTGGAATTAATCACTTTTTCAGCCCTTCTTCTTAGAGTTCTACTCTTGTTGCATTGTTAGATAATTGAAGTAATGCACTGCAGTCTGTACATAGTATGAACTAGTTTTTAAGATGTTATACTTCGTATTAGTTTCATGTTCACTGCATGTAACGACTCTTATGTACCATGGTTTCGGTGCCACCTAGTACAAGTCAGCTTCAGCAACACTAATGTAAAGACAAGATCAATCTCACACCCTATAGCACTAAAGGTTAGTATGTTCATCTGGTTAAGTGTTCTTTATTCATTCATTGTTGTTTGTTATTGCTTTGGTTATCATTCAATGAATGATGTTTAACTTATTAATCTTTCAGACCTTGGCGTGAGTATGAACTACTGTATTTGAAATTGCGAAAGCGATGGGAAACTTCAACACATGCTATCATGTGTCCTTGTTTTGCCCGCTGCTGCCTTGCCCAACTGGTACACGTGCTGCTGCACGAAAGTGGCCTCGCTGCTGCAGGTCAGTGGCATGGCTGCTAAATTAGGCAACTGGAGTTTAGAGGCCTGACTGCTATGCCTGGATGATACACGATAATAATGCCTGATGTATCCAACATGGACGCTTGCCTTGTCACTTAAGTTATGTATGTTGTTGGATGTGTCTATTTACCTTGCTATTAATAACTATTGATTTTTTTTTCTTTTTTAAATATTGTATATTGATTATTTGTTTTTTGATTTTTTGCAAGTCAGTCAAAAGAAGAGTACATATTATATGGCACAAGAAGCATTATTATTCACTAGAAATAAAAGCATTGTGTATATATTCTATTTTTTTTTTTGTAAAATTGATTGGAGAATTGTTTTTTTTATCTGGTTGACAATGATATGAATTGTTTGCTCCAAGTACTTTAATATATATCGACATTTAATATCAATATGATATTTCAATAAGAAGAAAAAAAGCAAGTGCACTATATCTTTATTTCAGTAGTAAAATATTTTACATTTTGAGTCCAACAAAGATTAGTGTGAAATAGACAGAAATGCTCAACACTAGGCAAAGCATATAGCCAGATGTACTTTTTGCCGGTTGAAAACTTATGGCTAGTGAGTTTGTTATCGAAAATAGTGCTTATAGTAATGGATCTATTAGCCCTAGGAGATTTTGCTGTAGGGTAATTTTATAGCCACGGTAAATATTTTAGCAAAATCAATTACTTAGCCACAATAATACTCGTGGCTAGAGATTTCTTAGCCACGGGAGCACTCATGGCAAGGCTATATTTTAGCCATGGGAAAACTCGTGGCATAAAAAAGAAATTATGCCACACCCTTAGTTTTCCCGTGGAAAAATCCTAGCTACGGCCACTTGTGCCACGAGAGTAATTTGCAGAATTCCCGTGGCTAAATCATTTAGCCACGTGAAATCTTAACTTGTGCCACGACTCTTACCGTGGCACAAGTGACAATTTGTTGTAGTGAATTTCATAGTGTTTAGAGCAGATATGAAGGTTTTAAGGAGGTGGATAGAAATTCTTGGCAGAGGCCTTTGGCACTAAAATGTTCATTGTTTTTTTTGGATAGGTAAGTGAGTAGACTTACCTATCAAACAAAATGTTCATTGTTGTCACTGAAACTCCTGAAAAAAGATTTGAAGTTTTTCAATAAGGAGATAGTGGGAGATGTGGGAGTTGCTTGTGCAAAGGCTTTGACAGAAATGAGAGCAGCTCAACAAGCTCTACATAATGATCCTATGCATGCAAGCCTATTTGAGAGAGTATCAAGGAAGGAATATAGTGAGGCTTGTAGCATTCAATTTGCATTCTTACCACAGAAAGCTAAGTTGCTTTGGTTGAGTGAAGGGGATGATAATACTCGTTATTTATCAGAGTATTAAGATGGGGAGAGTTCAGAAAAGGATTAATGTTGGTGAAAAAAATCAGAGGGGAAAGTGGACTCAATCACCAGCTGAAGTCACAGAGGAGTTTCTTGATTTCTACAATAAGCTTATGGGGATGAGTGAAAGTTGTAACTACAGACTTGATGCCAGAATAGTAGCAAAGGGGGAGGTTCTCTTTGATGAACAACAAACCAGGCTAAGTTGGAATTTCACAGCTAATGAAGTAAAGAAAGCACTCTTCTAAATTCGAGATAACAAAGCACCTGGGTTGGATGGGTACAGTAGATGCTTCTACAAGCAAACTTGGGATATAGTTGGTGAGGTTATTGTGGCTGCAGAGTTGGATTTCTTCAGAACTGGTAAGATTCTAAGGAAATTAATACCACTACTATTACTTTAGGGCCAAAAGTGAAAAACCTACTATAGTTGGTGATATTAGACCTATAACATGTTGCTCTATGTTGTATAAAATTATCACTAAGCTCATTTGTTGTAAACTGAATAGTGTTCTACCAGAATTCTTACTCCTAATCAAGGTGTTTTTGTAACTGTAGATGGATTATTAATAATGTCCTTATTTATCAAGATCTTATATCATTATAAAAGGAAACAACAAAAAGATGGTGTACTTGTGAAAATAGATCGCAGGAAGGCTTATGATTCAGTTGATTGGAGGTTCCTTGAGGATCTGTTAAGAGCTTTGTTGTTCCCTCATCAGGTTGCGAGAGTTATTATGGCTTATATCACTACTCCTCATATTACTCTCATTATTATTGGTGGTACCGAGGGGTATTTCCTAGCAAAAAAAAGGGATGAGCCAAGGAGATCTAATGTCTCCAATTTTTGTTTTATGCACGGATTACTTAACTAGAATCCTAAAGTATGCGGGTGATCTAGAGGAGTTTAATTTTCATCTAAGATGTGCTAGCTTGCAGCTCAATCATTTGTGTTTTGTAGATGATCTTATGATGTCCTGTAAAGGTGAGGTAAAATTAGCATATCTTCTCCTTCAAGGGCTAAAACTTTTCTCCGAATCCTCAGGCTTGGTTGCTAATAATAGCAAATCTGCTCTCTATACAACTGGTATGGCAGCTGGTGAAGTTCATAGATTGAGGGATCATCCTGGTTTTAGTATTAGTAATTTCCCTTTTAGATATTTGGGTGTTCCAATCAGTGATAGTAGATCTCAGTTGTAGATTATGGGATACTTATAGATAAAATGACTTCCAGAGTCCACACATAGAGTAGTAGACATCTCTCATTTGTTGACTTATTAATTCTGTGCTTTAAAGCATACATAGCTACTGATTTCAGATTTTTCTTCTCCCACAATATGTGGTGAAGAAAATAAATGATTTTTGTAGAAATTATCTTTAGCATGGGAAGAGCAACAGTTGTAGAGGTGGCTATGTAAAGTGGGATGATGTGTGCACACGAGGGAAATATGGTTGTCTAGGTGTTAGAAAATTGAAGCCTTGGAATCATAAAACAATTAGTAAAGTTAAAGCTCAGCTTGGTAATCTGGATATGGCACAATGGGAGTCTGAGGCTGGTTACTCCATTCAGAAATTATATAAAGCGGCTATAGCTACTAGTAGTACTCTTGAAGTTAGGTGGTGTAATGCTATATGGGATAGCTTCATCATTCCTAAGCATAAATTCATATCTTAGCTTGCTGTAAAAGCTAGATGGAAAACTAAGTCCAAACTGAACAGATTTGGAGTTTGTATAGATGATCAGTGTTTGATTTGTGGTGCAGATATAGAGGATCATACACACTTATTTTTCAGGTGTGTGTACAACAACCTTGTTCTGCTAGCTTGCTGGTTTGGCTTGGTCTGGTATGGAAGGAAAAGTCACTTGTGTAGTGGATTGTTTAGACAAGAAGGATTTATAAAGCCTCAAAGGTGAGGAAAGATTCTGAAATCTGTTATCTGTGTTGTGGTGTACAATTTGTACATGATCTGGAGAGCGGGGAATATTGCTTTATAAAAAGGAAAGTTCTTCATAGCAATATAGTAATTAGGGAGATTAAGTGTTAGATTAGAATAGACTATTTTGATCATAGGAAGTAGAGTAGTGTTGATAGAGCATGGATTGAGAGTTTGGAAAAGCCTGCTGGTTTGAGCTGTGTTTGATATCTTTGGAGGTTTCTTCTCCTCTCATTAAGATTTAGGGGAAGCAGTGGGTGTGGGGTTTTTGTGGCTGGGGACGAGGAGGAAGGGGTGTTCGTGGCCTCGTGGGTAGGGGGTGGGTTGGGTTTGTGACATTGGGTAGGGGGTGAGTGGATTAAGTTTAGTTTTGTTTTTAAGTTTAAGTAATTAGAATTAAGAGTTGTAATTAAAAAAATTACCATTTTTTAAGGTCACCGGTCAACTTGACTTACTCAAAATTAATGGGGTATAAAAGTTGCTATATTCTAGAATAATCAAAAGGTTGCTTTATTATTTGCGAATCGTCAAAAGGTTGCATTATTAAAAGCAAATAACCCTAACATGAACCTTAAAAAATCGTAAGGCATAAACCTCTCCTTACTTCTCATGCTCAAAAAATAATCCTTAAAAACCACTAACGTCAAAGATCAAAGTCTATGTACCTTGCTACCACACTGAAATCACCAATAAAAGCCTCAATTGCTTCTACAATGCTTGGAACCTACCAATATCAAAGTACTACTACCTCCATTTTTTTAATATGCATGTTTGCTTTTGCGCGCGTACCAAGGAAAAGTGCACAAGTAAGAGAGAAGGTTAGTCAAAGTAAGGAAAAAGTTAAAAAGGTAGAGAGAAAGAAAGAAAAAGTATGAGAGATGTGTAATAATTAGGTGGGCCAACCTTCTATTTATGGGAAAAGGTTGAAAGGTACCAATTAAAAAAAAAACACCTCAAAATGGAAAAAATGCATATTAAAAAAACGGAGGGAGTAATAATCAGTACTTAACAAATAACTCAAGGCTACTAATAAATATAAATCAACCTTAAAATAATAATAATAATCTGATTTTTATTTGAAGACGCTATAAAAACCCTTTTAAATCATAAAACTTGAAATCTTTACTAGTAGACAAAGTCCTATACAATCTAATGTTTAAAACCTTATAAAAACTAATAATTTAATAATTAGGAAAAATTGTCAAGAATAAGTTAACCTTTGCGTTGACCGCTTTTAACAAGTCTACTTTCGTTTATTCCAGTAACAAGTAACCTTGTACTCCCTCCGTTTCTTTTTGTTTGTCCCATTTACTGTAGCTCCAAATGCTAAGGAGAATGATATCATAGGCATGTAGGTGGGGACAACAATTAAAAAGCTCACTTATTTTATAGTAGATTGGTGATTAAAGTAGGTGAGAGAATATTATAAGGTACAAGTGGGACCAAATAGTGATAAAGTAGGGGGTTAATAGGTAGTATACTTTTTCCATATAAGGAATGATGAAAAAGTAGGACAAACAAAAAGAAATGGACAAAAACGGAAAGTAGGACTAGGGGTGAGCAGAAAAGTTGTGTACCGGTTCCAGACCCAGAATCGGTTGGAACCGGTGGTTCCGGAACTGGAACTGGAACTGGAACTGTCGGGACTGGGTCTGGGTATCAAATATTAGGAACCGGTTGGAACTGGGTCCAATTCCGGGTAGTGAAATTGTAGACCTAGTACCCACTGGGTACCCGGTTCAACCGTTTCCAAGACCGGATTTTTTTGAGATTAAAGCATATGTAATGTATGCTTAGGACTGAAGGTTTTTAAAACTAACTTGTCAATGGAAGTATCTAATTAAGTTATATATGATGCTTATTATTTAGCTAAACAAGAAAAATATAGCTTTTAAATGCAACTGGGTAGCGGGTACCCGGTATTGGAACCGGCTAAATAGAACAAATAACAATCACTTTTGCAGGATTAGGTACCCGGTCAAGGAACCGGTCCCGATTGGTTCTGGTTCCAATTCCAAAAATTAAGGAACCGGTCCAACCGGTTCCGGTTCCAGGTTCTAGGTACCCGGTCCAACCGGTTCCGAGAAATACGACCAGGTATCTGATTGTTCTCACCCCTAAGTAGGACAAACATAAAGAAACGGAGGGAGTACATGATTTTTCTTTTAACAAGTTTTTTTACCGGTTACCTAGTAATAACTTGTTAGTTTAGGTCATTTGACACGTGTCTTATTCCAATTAGTTCCAATTAATCAATTAATTTTAATTTCATATCACTCTTATTTATATCACTCCTCCTCTTTCTCTGACCACCATCTCCAGACGAGCCATATCATCTTCAACATCATCAGTCACTATTGTGAAAAAGACACCCAGAAATGAACAAGAAGAAGATTTCAAATAGCCACTTCTACTGGTGAATTTGCCGCTTAGCGGTGGTACTGATAATCCCGTACTACCCTCATCGTCCATAGTGCAAACAAAAAACCCGATTATCGGTATTAATCTGTTGGAGCATCGATTGAGACTCCATCTCTTATATACCAATTTCATCAATTGGAACTCTAAACTCGTCTAAATTGTAATAGAAATGGCAATGGTATGCATTCTTTTTGGATTTAGTATTCCTTTTGTGGTGAATTGATTTTTCATTAATTTGTATTGCAATTTTAGGTTTGTGTTGATGGCGAATAAGATAGTAGCAGTGTATTCTTTAGTTGAAATGGTAGGATCTGTTTGGGTATCACCACTTGAGCTATTCTCTTTCCTGAGGTTTATCAAGTCTAGCTCGATTTCGGCCATGATCAGGTTTATTTTGATCAAAATTTGAATTTATCAAAGTAATTAAGAAATGAAGTTATTGTTCTACATCTATGATGTTGTAGTTGAATCGTGAATATCGGATGTTTTAATCGTTGAATTCTGTTTTATTTAAAAGAAAGTCCAAAGTTGCAATTCTCTAAACTTTGTTTTATAAATGTCACGAAGATAAATGGAGGAATGGGGTTGGGGAAGATAGGAGCAACAAGCATGAAACATTTAAAAAGGGAAGAGGTCAAGGGGAGGAGAGAGGGGGAGGGGAAAATTTGGAAAAAATAAATAAATTTAAACCAATTAAAATATGCCATGTGTCATTTCCACATTGTTTACTTGTTAGAACCTCCTATTGCAGGTAAACATTTAAAAAAGATTGTTAAAAACAAAAATTTGTACAAGGTTTACTTGTTAGTGGAATAAACGAAGGTAGACTTGTTAAAAGCGGTCAGCGCAAAGGTTGTCTTATTCTTGACAATTTTTCCTATTAATTAAAATACAACGGTAAATTAATTAATAAAATAATGAATAAAAATAATTTTTTCAAATAAGCATGTGGTTCGAAAACCACAAAAAAAACAATTAAATCCAAAAAGGCGGCCACCGCGAGGACCACCTGCACCACTTGCCGACTGGCAGGCGGTTGGGTCACTCGTCGGCCAACAGCCGCAGCGTGGCTGCCGAAAAACGGAGGAAGAAGGCGAATCCGGAAGATCGAAAGAAGGAAAAGAGAAAGAAAATGGAGGAAAATAAAAACCCTCTGCTTCACTTGATGCTTGAATGATCGTCCTACAAAAATCAATTAAGAAAACCAAATTAAAAGCTTGAATCTATGGAGGAATTGAATGAAGAATAAAAACTAGGTTTTTATAGAGAAGAGATGAGAAATAAACGCTAATAACTCCTCGTGAAAATGGTGCCTAGTAAACGATGGAGGAAACCCTAATTCCTTCTTTTATAGTGGAAAAAAAATGTTTTGTGAAAAGGCTAAAAAAAACTTTAATGATAAAATTACCAAAACACCATAATGATAAAAAAACTTCTTGCTGAAAATACTAAAATAGCCTTTTTACTGAAAATACTAATTTTAAATAGCTTTAATACTTCAAAAAATGATTAAAACTATTTTATCAAATAACTAAAAAAATATGGGGGATTATAGTCTACCCCCCTTAAAAGAAGTTTTAACACGAACCCATACCTCCTCTCTATTCCAAACTTTTAACTTGAAAACTCAGGAGCATTATGCCCCTATAAAGTAATTCCTTCTAGAAAGTAGCCAAATAATACACTAATAGGTAAAATAAGTAGCCAAATCGTACGCCACTAAATAAAACTTTTGCCTTGAATGCTCAAACAAAAAAAAATCTTTTATTCTTTAAACAAAAAAAAAAATTCATTAATGGTGCTCTTTCATACCTCCCATCATGGGTTTCCCCATTTATATTCTCTCGCATACTTTCTCATACCCCACCCAAAAATGAATTATGGTGGGTTGTCATATGTCATCAACTTTACTTTTATCAATGGGAAGCCTCCTAATATACAAGGGTTGCTCAATAAATGTAGAATCTCCTCCATTCAAGAAGAGCCCTATTTAAATAGAGAGAATGCATATGGGGGAGGTATATTGTATCCCCAAAGAAGCTCTTAAACTCTTTTCGGCTAACAATTGCTAACCCAATTGATGTACAACTAGTGTTACTAAAAGATAGAGTTTGGAAGAATAGACAAGGTGGCTGCTAAAAGATGAATTTTGCAAGAAAAGATAAGGTGGTTGCTAAAAGATAAGATTTGCAACAAACTTTCCTCATTCTAAGGGAGTTTGTCAAAATCTAATTAGAATTAGATAAGGGAAGATATTAGGTGCCTATATTAAGGTTTTCCTAATTGTTTTCGATTTTTTTGAGGGTTGTGGATATACTATAAATGTGTCATATGATCAATAAAGTTTAGTAGGCATTATTCAGTTAAACAATTATATTTTTTAAGTTTTAGATTCAGAGTGAGTTTAAAAATCAACCTTCTGATAATTTTCAGAAATGTTAATTATTGAGAGTGCAAAATACTTAGGTTCAGGAATGTTTTATGTATTTTTTTCAATTCATTTATGTGGTTCAAGAATGTTGACATAGAGTAAAATATCCCAGTTATGTTGGTTATTATTATTATTTTCGGACTTAGAGAATAAATTTAAGTCCTTTGCTTTGGATTCAATTGATTGTTTCTCTATTTGGGAATGCAATCTCATCAAGTGGTATCAGATCTAGGAGAGATATTTTGGTGTGAAATTTGGTGGAGACACTATAGACATATGTGAGAGTGTTGTGTCAAAATTTCATTGAATTTGAACTAGAGACGAAGCCACAACAACCTCCGACATCAGAAGTAAATTCCTGGCTGTTTTGCGGAAATTTAAGGTAATCTTTGAATGACTCGATCTCCCTGTGTAAAACATCCTCTCAAATGATTCTTGAGCCTAAATTGATCTACATCAAATCTTGTTTACTGTCCTAAAATTTCGTAATATTTGGAGTTTGTTTGATATAGTTTCGAGGCAGATCTTGTAAGTCGGGTAGATCTGAGTTGAATATGGCGCGGCTGGGATAGAAAAAACTGTGAATTATTGGCTCGGAATTTTTATGTGAAATTTTAGTCTAGTGTTATAATTACCTAGGTTCACATTCTAAAAATTTCAATTTATTTCAAGTTGTTTTTCTTGAGTTCTTGATCATTTACATGCATGGATATTATGGACAATTTTAAAAAATTGTTTTGACACGACATTATAGAGGATGTGGCTACAATTTTGGACGACATTCATAATAATGTTCTCAAAATTTATGATCCCTTTAGCAAAAGTATTGAAGAATTGGAAAAAAATAGTTGAGTCTGTAATTAGATTTTGCCTACGAGTTTTTACCTTTTTACTTGAAAAGGGTTTTTCTTAGTTTAGGCTATATTCTGTCATTTTTATGTTATTTAAATATTGTCATTTAAACGTTAATTACTGTTGAGTCAATATTTAGTCCATAGTCGATAGTTGAGTCAATAGTCAAAGTCATTGATCAAGAAATGACAATTATTGAAGAAGGAAGAAGTAAATGCAAGAAAGAAAATCAACAAGGGCGTGTGGCGCCTAAAAGGAGTGGTGAAAGAAGGTTTCAAGCTTGGTCAAAGTTTGTTACTAAAAGATAGAGTTTGGAAGAGTAGACAACAAGGTGGCTGCTCAAAGATGAATTTTGGAACAAAAGATAAGGTGGTTGCTAAAAGATAAGATTTGCAACAAACTTTCCTAATTCTAAGGGAGTTTGTCAAAATCTAATTAGAATAGGATAAGGGAAGATATTAGGTTCCTATATTAAGGTTTTCCTAATTGTAATCGGATTTTTTGAGGGTTGTAGATATACTATAAATGTGTCATATGATCAATAAAGTTTAGTAGGCATTATTCAGTTAAACAATTTTTTTTATGTTTTAAATTCAGAGTGAGTTTAAAAATCAACCTTTTGATAATTTTCAGAAATGTTAATTATTGAGAGTGCAAAATACTTAGGTTTAGGAATGTTCTAAGTAGTTTTATTTATTTATTTATGTGGTTCAGGAATGTTGACATAAAGTTAATTATCCTAGTTATGTTGGTTATTACTATTATTTTCGGACTTAGAGAATAAATTTAAGTCCTTTGCTTTGGATTCAATTGATTGTTTCTCTATATGAAAACGCAATCTTATCAATTGGTACCAGATCTAGGAGCGATATTTTGGTGTGAAATTTGGTGGAGACACTATAGACTTATGTGAGAGTGTTGTGTCAAAATTTCATTGAATTTGAACTAGAGACGAAGCCGCAGCAACCTCCGACATCAGACGTAAAAACTGCCTTCTTGAGCCTGAACTGATCTACATCAAGTCTAGTTTACTGTCCGAAGATTTCGTAATAATTGAAGTTTGTTTGATATAGATTCGAGGCAGATCTTGTAAGTCGAGTAGATATGAGTTGAATCTGGCGCGGCTGGGATAGAAAAAACTGTGAATTATTGGCTTGGAATTTTTATGTGAAATTTTAGTCGAGTGTTATAATTACCTAGGTTCACATTCTAAAAAAATTTCAATTTAATTCAAGTTGTTTTTCTTAAGTTCTTGATCATTTACATGCATGGATATTATGAACAGTTTTAAGGAATTCTTTTGACACGACATTATAGAGGGTGTGGCTACAATTTTGGACGAAATTCATAATAATGTTCTCGAAATTTATGATCCCTTTAGCAAAATTATTGAAGAATTGGAAGAAATTAGAGTTAATATTGAAAGGATATTTTCGAAAGCCCCAGTTAAAGAAGTCAAACTTGATGTTCCTTCGATGCGTTCTGAATCTGTGTTAGACGCATCTCTAATTGAGGATGAAGTTGTTCTCAAGAAGAGTGGGGAAAAAGAACTCATTTGTTATCCTAAAGAAATAGTTGTCAGATTTTATATTTATCCCGAGGAAATGGTTGGGGAATTATGGTTGGATGATTTTATTCCTGTTAGTCATGATAATCTTATTGAAGACTTTCCCCTTGTTATTGAGAAAGTCTATGCTATTGTTTTTGATGATATTATTAAAATCTTCATATGTTTAATGGAATACGTAAATGAAGTGGTTTTCATGGGTCTTTTATTGATTTTGATGGGTGTTGCAATATTGGTACTACAAAGTTATTTTTGTCCATACTTTGTGTTCATAAATCGATCTTCGGCGTTGGAAAGTTTCGAGGTCAAATAATTTTAGAAGATGTTCCTTTAAATGAAGGATTGTGGTATTGTTCGTGAAGTTTTGGATGAAACTTGAGGACAAGTTGGTTTTTAAGAGGGAAGGTGTTGATGTTGATTTGTTGATACCTTTAATTCCTTTCCTAAACTAGTAGTTGAGTCTATAATTAGATTTTGCCAATGAGTTTTTACCTTTTCACTTAAAATATGTTTTTCTTGTTTTAGGCTATATTATGTCATTTTTTATGTTAATTAAATATTGTCTTTAATTATTGTCGAGTAAATAGTTAGTCCTTAGTCGATAGTTGAGTCAATAGCCAAAGTTATTAATCCAAAAGATGGCAATTGTTGAAAAAGGAAGAAGTCAATGCAAGGAGAAAGAAAGTCAACAACGGCGTGTGATAACTATCGAGCGACACTTAAGACGAGTGGTCAAAAAAGGTTTCAAGCTTGATAAAAGTTTGTTACTAAAAGATAGAGTTTGGAAGAAAATATAAGGTGGTTAGTAAAAGATGAAGTCTGGAAAAAAAGATAAGGTGGTTGATAAAAGATAAGATTTGCAACAGACTTTCCTAATTCTAAGGGAGTTTGTTAAAATCTAATTATAATAATAGAAAGGAAGATATTAGGCACCTATCTTAAGATTTTTCTAATTGTTTTCGGTTTTTGTGAGGGTTGTGGATGTACTATATATATGCCATATGATCAATAAAGCTTAGTAGGCATTATTCAGTTAAACAATTGTTTTTTTTTTTTGAGTTTTAAATTCTGAGTGAGTTTAAAAATCAACCTTTTGATAATTTTCAGGAATGTTAATTATTGAGAGTGCCAAATACTTAGGTTCAGGAATGTTCTAAGTAGTTTTTTTACTATTTAGGGAAATTCCCAACGGTACACTCCTAGAATTGGCTTCTCTTACTGGTGCACTTCTATCTTTTTGACTTCTTAATGGTACACCTGTAGTTTGAAATCTTCCCTACCGTGAACATTCCGTTAACTAAAATGTTAGTTTAGGGTTAATTAGGGTTAATTAGACTTAGGGCTTTACCTCGTTTTGCGTGCTTTGGCTATTTCAAGGTGAAGATGACGTTTTTTCGAAAAACGGACACCACCGTGCACCCTTTATGGGCAATAATTTTGATAATCCCTTCAAAATGGGTACATATAAGTCCGATTTTCAAGCACGTACTTCAAAGGTGCTTTTTCGGCTATCAAAAAGTCATCTCGGGGTACGTGTTCAAAATTTCGGCTTATTGGTACTCATTTCGTTGGGATTCTAGAAATTCTTGCCTATGAAGGGCGCACAATGGTGTCCGTTTTTCGAAAAAAACGTCATCTTAACCTTGAAAAAGTCAAAGCACGTAATACGAGATAAACCCCTAACTCTAATTAACCATAAACTAACCTTTTACTTAACGGAATGATTACGGTATGTAGGATTTCAAACTACAGGTGTACCATTAAGAAGTCAAAAAGGTGGTACCACTAAGAGAAGCCAATTCTATAAGTGTACCATTGAGAATTTCCCTTTAATTTATGTGGTTCAGGAATGTTGACATAAATTAAAATATCCCGGTTACGTTGGTTACTATTATATTCAGGCTTAGAGAATAAATTTAAGTCATGTGCTTTGGATTCAATTGATTGTTTCTCTACTTGGGAACACAATCTCATCATTCACACATTAGCGAATATTTCCAAACTTAGAACAAAGAGGTCTTTCATAACATCTTTCGACAAACACGCACCTTAATGGCACATATTGCAGGGATTAAGAAATCCTCAATTGGCAAGAGTAACTCTAGCCTTTTGAAGCCGGAATCTAACTGAGACGAGAACTTGATGAGGTTCTCGAACAAGAGTTGTTATGGTACCAAAAATCACAAGTGGAGTGGGTGAAGGAAGGTGATCGGAATTTAACGTTTTTTCACTTAAGCATGTTGATTCAAAGATGGAAAAATAAAATTGCTGCAATAAAAGGTAGGATGGCGAGTGGATTAATGACAAAGATGATGTTCAACAACAAGTGGTTTTCCATTTTGAAGTGCTTTATAGGGAGGAAGCGCCCACTAACAATCCCACTCTTTCGACTGGTACTTGCCCAAAGTTTTCAACGGAGGATTGGCGACATTTAAACCGGCCATACACGAAGGCAGACATTCAATGAGCTATCATGGGTATGGGTGCTGTCAAGGCCCCCAGACCAGGTGGATTTCAAGCCCTCTTTTATTAGAATAATTGGGAGAAGGTCGCCCCAATGTCTATCAGATGGCGCTTGAATCCCTTCAAGGTTATGGCCTCCCTTCTTCCATTAATAACACATTATTGGTGTTGATTCCAAAGGTCGAAAACCCAAAACTTCTAGCGCATTTTCGGCTGATAAGACATGCCTAAAAACTAATTTCCAAGGCATTAGTGGACCGTATTAAACATGTTCTTCCCCGCATCACATCGAACACTCAGTCAAGTTTTGTCCCGGGAAGGCAGATTACAAATAATATTGTCATTGTTCAGGAAACTATTTATACTATGAGACAGAAACAAGGTGCTAAGGGCTTTATGGCAATTAAAACTGAATTTTGAAAGGCGTATGATCGCCTTCGATGATCTTTCATTCGCGAAACTCTAAGCGAGATGCATCTTCCGCAACTTATATATGATTGAAGTCATTATGTAATGTGTCACCTCTACCTCAATGCAAGTCTTTTGGAATGGAGAACCATCGACAACGTTCACCCCTTCACGTGGCATTTGACAGGGAGACCCACTTTCCCCCAATCTTTTTGTGTTTTTTATGGAACGACTCAACCAAATTATTAAATAATCCACTATTGGATGCCAATGGAAACCCATCTGAGCAAGTAGGAACGGACCTCTATTGTCTAACTTTTTCTTTGCCGACGACATAATGTTGTTTGCTGAAGCTTCCATTGAGCAAGCACACATAATACAAGTTTGTGTGCAACGATTCTGTGATGCTTCAGGTCAAAAAGTGAGTTTTGAAAAGTCTTGAGTTTATTTCACAGGCAACGTGATGGAAGCTCACAAACAAGCAATAGGTGCAGCTTTAAGCATGGAAACTACTGATGATCTGGGTATGTATTTGGGCATGCCAACATTGACAAGCTGGGTAACCCTTGAAACCTTCGGCCACCTTTGTGAGAAAATGGACAGGAGATTAGCGGGCCAGAAATCAAGTACTTGTCACTTGCTGGGTGAATTACACTAGTAAAATGTACGCTCTCAACAATGGCAACTTATTCCCTTCAAACGACAAAACTGTCGAGACTTGTATGCGATGAAATTGATAAAAAAAAAAGTTTTAGACGATTTGTTTAGGGAGGAGATGATGAGAAAAGAAAGATACTCTCCAAAAGCCTAAAGAAAAGGAGGGGGGGTAGACTTAGAGATCCACTAGACAAGCAAACGTCGCTTTCCTCACTAAACTAAGGCGAAGAGTTTTGACAGAGCCAAATGCATTGTGGCCACGCGTTTTGCGACAAAAATACTGCAAGGGAAGGTGCGATGTTGACATGTTTACTCCAACTACTAACATGTCAAATGTGTGGAAGGGAATTAGGGAGAATGCAAGCCATTTAAACGAAGGTGTTGTTATAGCTATAGGTAATGGGAGGGATACACTTTTCTGGGATCGTTCATGGTCATTCCGGCCCCCCTAAGGAGGATGGCGAACTCGCCCATCCCTGGTTCTATTTATGCTACGACTCTGGCAGACATGTGGGACGCCGTGGGGGGCGGGAAATGGTCAGATTTTGCCGAGTGTCTTGATGAAAATACTTTGTAGGATATTGTAGCACATGAAGTGGTTGAAGATTCTTTGATGGGTGATCTAAGGTTTTGGCGGGGAGCTCCGAAGAGTGGTTTATCCATCAAGTATGCCCTGAAAATCTTAAAGAAATAGGAAGATGAAGCTCCTGCCCCGTGGTGGGATTTGGTTCAGCGGGCCCTTGCGCAACAGCGAGTGAAGATGTTTATGTGGCTCTGTATGTATGATCGTGTTCTTTCAAACACAAACATAGATAAATGCCACTTCACTGAAGAACCGAGTTTTAGGAGGTGTGGGCATCAGGAGGATACCCTCCCCCACCTTCTATGAGACTGCCCAGCCTTCAAATACGATTGGTCATGCGTGGGAGCAGTGGCTAATTATCCTTCCTTTTTCATAGGAAACACTCAACAATGACTCACCCGAAATCATTAAGTTAAAGGACTTATTTTTTCAGAGAAATAGCCAACAAGTTTTGCAGCGACTTTATGGTGGATTTGGAGATGGCGTAATAGCGTACAATTTAATCGAACGGCTAAAATTCCTTTCGATGTGTGCTCCTTCCTAGCTATACGAATTGAGGAAGTGTGGAGAGCAATAAAAAACCGGACTATTTTCAATGGCGATAAACTGAAAATGCACGAGGAGATTTATGTTTATTGGCAAAGCCGACCCATGAGTTGGTTCTTATTAAACTCGGATGGTGCAGCGAAAGGTTCGCCGGAATTGCAGGGGGTTGAGGAATCATTCGGGATAGCCGAGGAGGCATGTTGATGGCTTTTTCAAGCAAATTTGGTGTGTGTACAACATACCGCGCTGAAATGATGATTGTACTCAAAGGTTTGACCCTTGCCAAACGTATAGGAATTAGCAAGCTCATTGTTCAAATGGATAGCAGCACTGGTGTAGCCATTCTCAAAGACAATGTTGCCCAAGGAGGTGTGCACAGATTGTAAATCAATGTCGGGCTCTAATTCGACACCAAGAGTGGAGTGTTAAAATTACTCATTGCTTTCGTGAGGGAAAATAAAGCGGCGGATTGGCTAGCTAATGCGGGTGTTAGCCGAATGTGAAAAGATGATCGAGTACGAGCAACCACCACCAGGCTTAGCTCAGATTGTGAAAGATGATATAGTTGGAGTGGCCTTGCCACGTTTAGTTAATTTCTAGTTTTTTTTTGTTTGTGTTTTTGGGGCGTGCCCCTCTCTTGCACCAAAAAAAAACCAAAAATAAAAACATTGTTGAAGGTTGGGTACCAAAAACATATCTTAACTTCATCCAGAATACTAAGAGTTAACCACTGTTAGTTTGAGTTACAATTAATTATTTTTAGAAATTTTCTCATATCCCCATTATAACCAAAACATTAGCAATGGCAATCCAAAATAATAATGAGGCTCCTCTAAATATCAATGGAATATCACCCATTTTAAGGAAATAGAAGCAAGAAACATATCATGGTTGATTCTATTTTCATGGAATAAAAGTAGCAACTATTGGCATTAAGGCTTGGAAAACCTCCTTTGGTTTTTTTTTATAAAGGTCCCATATCACCTATGGAAGGGAGTTCACCCTTATTTATTAACTTCCTCCCTCTCCTTATTGTTTTAGTTGGTTACTTGGTTGGCTTTTGTGGTTGGAGAACATGCTTGGGCTTGTGCTTGCTATCACACACACGTGAGCGCGCCGCTTGGCCTGGGCGTGGCCTTAGGATCTGGGTTCTGGGAAGAGCTGAGCAAAAGCTTATCTTTTTGGACCCATTCCTAGGTGTGTGTGTAACGGTAACTTGATGGAGTGAAACGTTTTAACGTCAGTGTTTATTGTTATTAATATCGTCCCTTGATCTTCTCCAACTAGTTATTGCATGCCTTATTTGGCCTGATTGTTTTGCTATAAAATCAAGCCACTACTGTTGTTGTCTATCATCCAAAAATCACTCTCTTCTACCTTTTTTCTCTTCTTCTCTCTTTCTCTTGGGTACGTGCTTATCTCCAAAGCCTTTTCCATTTAGTGGTGACTTCAAAAGGCTGTTGTGTTAACTTTAGGGAGCTTTATGTTCTTTTATGGGGAGGGCAAGGTTCTCCTATTTTTCTTCATTGTGATTCGCAAGCAGCCATTGGTGTTGCTAAGAACAGTGTCTTCAATGGTATGAAAAGACACATACGGATCAGACATGGAGTCGTGAAACAACTCCTAAAAATGGGGAGAGTTCTTTGGACTATGTGAGGTCCGAAAGAAATCTTGTTGATCCATTTACTAAGGGATTATCTAGGAGAGTTGTGCTAGAGTCGTCGAGGGGGGTGGGGCTATGGCGCATTAGTTGAGAGTTTATGGTGGATAGTGCCATAGATCCATTTCAATACCGTAGCACCGATGGTAGAACATTCCTCCTTTTCATCATGGAGATTTGGCCTTTGGCGAGGGAATAATATGGTCAATAACGCGATGGGAATGTGCATGAATTTTAAATAAATCCGCCCACGTAGAATATTGCACGTTTTCCATGTGAAGCACAATAGGAATATTGTGCTTAATATTAGAACTAGCAAGATTTGAGAGAGAAGGAGAAGCAAAAGAAGAGGAAGAAGAGGAGGGGTCGGTCATGGTGGCCGGTGAAGCGGAGCGGACGGCTAGAGGATGCGTAGGGCGGTAGAAGCAAAGGAAAAAAATTAAACTCTAACAAACTGCTACCATGAAAGAAGATAATTCCTTGAATGAAAATAGGTTACAACCTAATCATAAATATCAACTAAAGATACACTAAAAGATATTCTCTAACTAAAAAGATATTCTACAACTAATTAGCCTACAAAATATAGAGACTAATTAATTTACATATTTACAAGATATACAAGATATATGAAAATAATAAATATTTTCATATTATCTAACAATCTCTATAAAATGCTAGCCACCAATTAAATAAGAAGTTTATAAATAACATCATTTGAAAACAAATCCAAGGTATACTTTTCTTTCTTTGTAAAAAATAGAAAACTATCATTAAAATGTATGCTAACAAAGTTAGAGATGTAGCAATAGGGTGGAGAACTGGAGATGCTTCATCATTGCTTCTTTTACTTACAACCATGAACATTGTATAATAATAAATGGCCAAAAACATTCGATGAAAGAAGTGAAAAAAATTAGTAATCTCTTTTAAGGAAAGGGAAAATTAACATGAATAATTCGAACTATTGCCCGTCTTCCATAATTATCCTACCTTTACTAATTCCCAAAATAATCCTAACTATGACTCTTCCTTCCCAAAACAATCCAACTTGACATGGAACCTATTAAACGGGTTGACAACGCCACATGTCACAATGTCATTGGCCAAAAAACTAAAAAATAATAAAACCCTCCCCTTCTCGGCCACACCCCTTTCCCCTCCCCTTCTCAGCCACCACAACCCGGCAACCACCCCAGAACGACCCGAAACACCCTAGAACCAGCCAACCACACCCGAAATCACCCTAAAACCAGCCCACCCCACCCGAAACTGCCCTAGAACCACCCCACCCGAAACTACCCCACCCCCACTAGAAACCACCCTAAACCACCCCACCCCACCCACACTCGAAACCACCACACCCAAAACCACCCCCGTCACCCTAAAACAACCCAGGGCCACCCCCACAAACTACCACTACCACGAAAACCGCCCATAACAAACCGAAAACCACCCATACCCAACCCAGGTTGCGCGGAAATGGTTATGGTGGGTGGGGAGAGGGAAATCGGCGGCGGAAATGGTTAGGGTGGTGTGGGGCTGGTGGTAGGCAGTGGATGGGAGGGCGAGTTTGGTGATTCTGGGGGTTTGCTTTTTAAAAAAAATTATTAAATGTTTCAGCAAAAAATGATGATATGAAAAAAACTGACCAATTAAAATGTGCCACGTGGCATAATTAACCTATTTATCAGGTTATCATTTCACCTAGGACTGATATGAGAAGACACCCTAAATACTTGAGATTATTTTGGGAATTACTAAAGGTAGCATTAATTATGGAAGATAGGCAATGGTTAGGATTATTCCTGTTAATTTTCCCTTCAGGAAATTAATGATATTAGGATAATCTTGTTTTTATACAAAAAGATAATTTTTTCTATTCCTAAAAATTTAACAGAAGTTTTTTATAATTTAGTGAGAGTTAACAGAATTTAGCCTAGTGTACCCAAATTACTAGAAACTAAAGGTTAGACTCCAATTCCTAAAAAAACTGGAAATCTTAGTAGCCAATTTCTAACTTAACTCTTAGTTTTAGTATATATTATTACCATTAACTAGGTTGTGGCTCGGGCGATGTCTTAGGTCCATTTTTTAATGTTTTGAGTTAAAATAGTACTACATCTGTCCCCATATTAGTTGCAACAATAGCTTATGCACATAGTATTAGGAAGTTAATAGGGTAGAGTGTAGGTTATATTAATTTATTGTAAAAGTTGATGTGATAGAAAGTGATGTGGTACTTTTAGGAAGTTAATAGAGTAGGGGAGTAATATTTTAATATTTTTCATATAAAAATGAATGAGTGGGGTATATTAGTTGGGTGATGTATAATAAAATATTGGTGGATCCATGCCTAAAATAGAATTGTTGCAACTAATATGTGACACCGTATATGGAAAGTTTTGCAACTATCATGGGACAGAGGGAGTATTTCTCATTGAGTCAATACTTATGATTATTATTTGATTGTAAAAGACTAACTTTTGAAGACATAATTTTAGAACCAAATAAACAATTTTAAAGGACTTTGAAATAGTGTTAAAGGAGACTGTTGTGGCTTGGCGGTAGAGCTTGTTAGATTTCAAAAAGGATTTTAAATATTGTTAGCAGACTTGCTTCATGAACAAAAAGGTGCAACATAATTTTTTGTGACAACAAGGCAGCCATAGCCTTCATGAAAAACGTCATCTTTTATAGTAGAACAAAGAATATCTACATTCAGGATTAGCACCACTGCATCCGTGATATTTCAGCAAAAGAAATTGTTGAACTGAAATATTGTGGAACTAATGCGCAAGTAGCAAATATCCTAACAAAGTCTCTACCTTCATAATGTACTTATAGTCTTCTCGAAAACTTGAAGATTTCATAATACAGATGAGTGTAAGTAGCTTTGAAGCAAGGGGTGTGTTGACTAACGGTCAATTATGCTTTTTAAATAAGCTTTTAACTTCGCTTTGTGTAATGTAGTTGATAAAAAAACCTTTCTCCCATTATTGCTTATATTATCTAAATACTCACATTCTTATCAACAACTGAACCACCATGCTGTTAGTGTCAAATTGTCAACCTCTACATAATCCAATGAAGTAACCTTAGCATGAACAGGACACGGGATATCAACACATATGCACATTATAGCTTAAATCATAATATTCAGATCTAACCCTTGAAATGAAATTCTCAGATCTGAAAAAAGATAAACGATACAAGAATAAAACAAAAGGAAATTATGAATAAAAACGGACCTCATCAGCCTGAGCGGTGCCGGGTCCAAGAGAAGCTGCAACTAAACCGGCTGGTCCAACAGAGGCAGTTCCAAAACCAATGCTGCAAGGACAAAAACACACAAATCTTCAAGCAAACCCATTTTATCGTTGCTTCAGTGGGAGGTAGAAACTGGCGAGTGATGAGTACTACTAGAGTCACCGGTGTTGGAATAGTCAATTCACCGGACACAAATCTCATGTTTATTTCCTTCGCCGACCAACCCCACCTCACCCATGTAAGTTTTAACAAAGCCCCATTTTCCAAAATTGTACCGGACATCATATGCTAACATCTTCATAAAAATTCAAACGTCAGTCAAATAAACAAAATAAAAATTTGTATTAGACGAGAACAAACAGTCTTTTCGTACCCTGAAAATATGGCTTTTCCAAAGGAGAAAAGTGACAATTCATAGACTTCTGGTAAACACCAAGTAAGTGTTGGTCCAGTGGTGATGGGGACTGGCTTTGGTAGGACGGACTCGTGTTCGAATCCCCGCAACACCCTTGGGAGAGGAATGGAACCTAACCACCCCGAACTTGGCCTCAATCCGGATGTAGCCCAAAGGGTGAACCGGGTGCAAACACCAAAAAAAAAAAAGACTTCCGGTAAAAATATGGTATCCATAAAAATCACTTTGGAGTGGTTGGCAATTTGTTGGTGACCGTTGTTGGTGGCTTTTTGTTGTATCTGAATTGATCGACTGTTTTTAGTGTCTTGTTTGACCGGTTGTGTAATTATTGATTGTATATCAAATTGTTTGGTAAAATGGGTGTTAGTGTTGGTTGTTAAGTACAAAATAGAAGCAAAAGCCAAAAGCCAACAACAAAAGCTGGTAAAAGCAGCTTTTTGGCTTAAAAGGCGGCTTTTCAGCCCCTGCAAAAGTCGTTTACCAAATGCCTTTTTTGGCTGTATGACCATACATAAAAGTTAAAAGGCAATGTAAAAACAACTCCGAAGCTATTTACCAAACACCCTCATACCTTTACAGCTTTATTGTCCTTTGTTTCTATATAAAATCATAAATCAGAAACAAACATAAAACTAAAAAAAATATTTTGTAGCATAAAATATTAAATGTTGAATATTGGAGAGGGTAAGGTTTATAAGAAGAGTAGTGTAGAAGATGTAGGAACTATGACTGGTAAAATAATAAGCTTAGCTGTAAATTGATGTGGCGTGATAGGATCACTGCCCTAAAGTTGAAATTGCCCCGCTACGAACACACGGACTCGTGGCAAACCAACATCCAGGATTAACACGACATTGACTCGCCGGTGAAGTACTGAGAGACAGTTTGAAAACACTCTTAATATTGCCCAGTAATAGAGATTGTAAAAGAGAGAAGGATGAATTTTCTGTGTGTTAAAACTGTGGCAGAAAGCACATATTTATAGAAAACTGAGAAGAACTGGAAACTGACCACTCCTCTGTTCATGAGAAAAAACGGTCATAATTGGAGTTATGGGGAAGCAGTAATGGGAAGGTGGAACGGTCCACTAACGGTTATTGATGGAAGCAGTCAGTCAGGAGCAAAAATAGGAATTGACTGATTCCTATAACAGTTAATAAAACTGTTCACAAATTTTTCTAATAAAAAATTAGTAAAGTTAAGTTATTTACCAAAGCCTGAAGCCCAAAGCCCACGGCCCACGCCCCGATACGACCCGGTCCGGGCGAGTGACGGCAGCAGCACGCGTGTGTGTGTGGTAATTAGCCCAAGCCCAATCAAGAGCTCAACCACAAAAACTCCTCAAGAACCAACTCAATAGGTACTAGGAAGATAATAATAATTGATAAACCCATCACTCACCTATAATTCTTCCTATATGGGATCCCAACCTTTCACATTCTTTTCAAACAACTTAGAGTTTTACTCTCATACTTAACAAAAACTCCAACAATCCCCCGCATGATTCAAAAGAAGAAATAGAAAGAAACAGTGTTGGAAAAAGAAGATATGGGCAATATATACTCAGTTTTGTAAGCATCAATGTATTAGAGACTTGCATTGATACCCAGTGCATACAAGTATGTCATACTGTCGTATTAGGTAGATTTCTCTTTGAACCTTCTACGGAGTTCATAATCAATACTTGAGCACTAAACCTTTTTCAAAATAAGAAACGTTCTCGCGATATATTATATACATGCCCCATAATGCATGGAGTTTCATGAATGCTCTAGAGATCCTAAGCCTTAGGGATCTCATAGGGGATTGGGCGTAACCTCCACATTCACATAGGTAAGTTCATCAAGTTTGTACTGTTTCAAACCACCTTATCAAGGCTATGAACTTATTAAGAGCATTTTACTCATCCTTACACATATTACAGTAAACAAATACTACATCACTTTTATTAATATAGTAATGGTAGTAGTATCTACTACTTGAGTTCTTTTATGACTTAGTTTGACCCTAAACTTAGAAAATTTCTAAGAAGGGTATCCATCATAATTCACTCCATAATAGGTTTTAAACCCATTCCTTGTGCTGACTCTAGCACCATTTTTCTACAAAGGCCTTTGGTGAGATGATCTGCAATATTCCTCTCTGACTTTACAAACTCGAGTGAAATTACATTGTTTCTAATTAGATTTCTAACTATAGCATGCGTTAAGCAAATATGCCTCCTCTTTCCATCATAGGCTTGATTATTCGCGACCCCAATTACAGCTTGTGAGTCACACTGCATAGAAACTAATGGAGCTGGCTTCCCCCACAATGGAATATCAGCTAGCAAACTCCTTAACCATTCAGCTTCCTGACATGCCAATTCTAAAGCAGTAAACTCAGATTCCATAGTAGATTTGGCAATACAAGTTTGCTTTGATGATTTCCATGATATAGCTCCACCATCCAGAGTAAAAACAAAACCACTAGTAGATTGAATCTCATCATTATCTGACACCCAATTAGCATAACAAAATACTTCTAGAACATAAGGTGTTCATTGATAATGCAAATCCCAATTGATAGTGCCTTTTAAATACTTTAACAATCTAATCAAGGCACTCCAATGCTCCTAATTAGGATTGTGAGTATACCTACTCAATCTACTAACAGCATAAGCTATATCAGGTCTAGTATAGTTCATCAAGAACATTACACTACCAATAATTTTAGCATATTGTTCCTGTGATATACTATCTCCTTTATTCCTTTTCAAATGAATACTAGAATCATATGGAGTTTTCATTAGAACACAATCATATTGGCCAAACTTCTTTAAGATTTTCTCAATATAATGAGATTGATTTAAAGATATCCCATATGACGTTTTAGTAATCTTTATCCCAAGAATAACATTAGCCTCTCCTAAATCCTTCATTTCAAAACAAGAATTTAGGAAACCTTTAGTTGTATTCACTATGTCTATATTGGTTCCAAAAATCAACATATCATCCATATATAGACATATGAAAACACAAGCATGAGAATCATTTACTAAAAACCCATTTGAAGTAATAGTTTGATGAAATTTATCATACCATTGTTTCGGTGCTTGTTTTAAACCATACAAAGATCTAATAAGCTTGCATACCTTGTCCTCTTGACCAGGAACAACATCCTTCAGGTTGCTTCATACAAATCTCTCATTTAGCTCACCATTCAAAAAAGCAGTTTTCACATCCATTTGATGCACAATAAGATCATGAATGGATGCAAATGCAATTAATGCACTAATAGTAGCTACCTTAGTCACTGGTGAAAATATGTAAAAAAAAATCTAGACCTTTCTTTTTGTGATGTCCTCCAACTACAAGTCTAGCTTTATACTTGTCTAGTGTCCCATCAGGGTTACACTTCTTAGTAAAAATCCACTTACTACCCAAATCCTTACAACCTCTAGGAAGGTCAGTCAAAATCCAAGTGTTGTTACTCATAATAGACTCTATTTCACTGTTAATAACCTCCATCCAAAAACTAGAGTCAACAGATCTCATGGCCTCCCCAAAAGTTCTAGGGTTCTCTTCCAATATAAAAGCACTTACTTTTTGCTCATCTAAATATCCTTTTTCAGCTAGGAAGGAAGTAATAAAGTCAGTTCCATAACTAGACTCAAATCTAGTTCTCTTACTCCTTCTAGGTTCTAAAGTCTCACTAGATGATGCAATGTTATGATTCGATATAGAAGAAGATGTAACAGGCAAGCATGATTGCACACTAACTTTCATAGTAAAAATATGCTCAAAGAATTCTACATCCTTGACTCTCTAATAGGACCAAAGCCAGAAGCATCCTTAAGTATAAGCCTATATGCAACACTGTTAGAAGCATACCCAATAAAGATTTCATCTACAATCTTAGGTCCAATCTTACTCCTTTGAAAGTCAGGAAGTCCTATTTTTCCCAAGCACCCCAACACTTTGAGGTAACTCAAATTAGTTGTAAAACCATTCCACAATTCATAGCGAGTCTTATCTAACTTCTTATGGGGAACTGGGTTAAGCACATAGCAAGAAGAAAGAATAGCCTCCCCCCCCCACATGTTAGTAGGCATCCCTGAACTAATAAGCATAACATTCATCATATCCTTAAGAGTTATGTTTTTCCGCTCAGCTATTCCATTAACCTCATGTATGATCCCATTTGATTCAAAAAATTTCTTAAGTGGAAGCTCATCATACTCTCCACCCCTATCGAATCTCACTCTCTTTATCTTAAGGTCTAGTTGGTTTCTACTTCGGTTTTATAAATAAGAAATTTCTCTTCAGCATCATCTTTCGTACTTAACAAGTAGACCTTAGTATAACGTGAGAAGTCATCAACAAAAGTAATATAATATCTCTTCCTTCCCCTACTCATAGAGTTCATAAAGTCACCTAAGTCACTATGGACTAGTTCTAATTAGGTAGAGGAACGAGAAACATTTTTGTTGAATGCTTTCTTAGGGTGTTTACACTCTACACATACTTCACATTTACCAAAAGAGGTATTGCTAAAGTCAGATATAAGACTAAGTTGTTTTAACCATTTGATGGATGCAACATTCACATGACATAGTCTAGAATGTCATAAAGAAATAGACTCGTCAATATAAACGGAAGTAGTAGAAATTTTATTATCAGAAATTACATCCAAAACAAAGAGTCCAGCATTACAAAAACCTTTACCCACAAAATCACCATTTTTTGTTAATACAAGTTTGTCAGAAAAACCTTTCCTTTAGCTATGACACTCACAGTGCTTGAGTTGCCCATGAAGACACATTCTCCTTCTGAAACTTTCTCATAAGTCAGGAACATTTCCTTGTGTTGAGCAGATGTGGTGGGTAGCTCCAGTATCTACGACCTATTCGAAAACGTTGCTAATAAGGTTGACCTCGGACACCACAGCAACAATAATGTCATCTTCAGCAAGGTTGACGTGTGCTTTGTTGTCTTTCGGTTTAGTGACAATAGCATTTGAAGAAGCCTGTTTGTTTCTACAATCCCTAGCAGCATGTCCAAATTTACCACATATATAGCAGTTGCCCTGAAATTGCTTCTGAACCTTAAACCCATTACCATTCTGCCTAGTATCGTGAACATGGTTATGACTTTTACCCTTTTCCCTTTTTCCAGCATTTTTAGACTCAATAAGGTTGGCTAAAGTGGAAGAATGGTTTGTCTTTCCTTTAGTCTGAATCTGGTTGTGTTCCTTAATTTTTATGTGGGAAACTAATTCCTGAGGGTAAAGTCCTTTTGTTTATGTTTCATAGAGTGAACATATAGGTCTCCCAAGAGGGTGGCAGTTTCTCTAAAAGACAATTAGCTTGAAATAAATCAGGAATGTTCATACTTTCAACAGCAAATTCAGCACACAAATGTTCATAGTCATGGACTTGGTCTAAAACAGGTTTGTAGGAACTATGACTGGTAAAATAATAAACATAGCTGTAAATTTTCGTTGCGTGATAGGATCCCTGCCCTAAAGTTAAAATTGTCCAGCTACGAACACATGGACTCGTGGCAAAGCAACCTCCAGGTTTAACACGACACTGACTCGCCGGTGAAGTACAGAGAGGCAGTTGGAGAATGCTCTTAATATTGCCCAGTAATAGAGATTGTAAAAGAGAGAACGAGGAATTTTTTTGTGTGTTAAAATTGTGCCAGAAAGCATGTATTTATAGAAAAACTGAGAAGAACTGGAAACTGACAACTCATCTGTTTATTGGAAAAAAACGGTCATAATTGGAGTTATGAGGAAGCAGTAATGGGAAGGTGGAATGGTCCACTAACAGCTAGTTGTGGAATGGTCTTTTTAAGCCCAAAGCCCACGGCCCACACCCCGACCCGACCGAGTCCGGACGGGTGGCGGTAGCGTGCGTGTGTGGTAACCAGCCCAAGCCCAATCAAGAGCCCAACCACAAAAGCTCCTCAAGAACCAAAACTCAATAGGTATGAGGAAGATAATCATTAATAAACCCATCACTCACCTATTATTCTTCCTATATGGGATCCCCAACCTTTTACATTCTTTTGAAGCAACTTAGAGTTTTACTCTCATAGTTAACAAAAACTCCAACCGAAGAATGAGTAATAAATTCAGTTGGTTGTCCTCACTCACACTCTTAACCAAAAACTAAAAGGAAATGTAAAGAGAATCTAGAAAACGAGTGAAGTGGAGTTATATCCGATGGATAGGAGTCTGGGAATATGGTGAACTTAAGTTTTTGGTCTATGTGCAACAATAGAAGACTTTTTTCCCACCCCTCCCCTTCCCTTAACATTCATTGTGACATGTTATAATGCGAGAGGAATTCTATGTTAGGGGTACATTCACACACGACCGTAGGTGTTATTTTTTCGGGAATTAGGACGTTTCTAATTCTCGAAAATCAGGTGCCCACGTCCGTGGGGTTTGTCCCTTGCCGGTGGAGGCCCACCCACGCCCGTGGAGCCCTGTGATGTGTTTTAAATTTAATTGTAACGGCCCTGAAAATTCTATCATCAAACCTGAGTGTGTAGATGAATGAACGACCACTTGCACTTAGGCATTATGTTATTTAGGTTTGAAAAAAAATCTACTTTAAGATATATATATATATATATATATAGATATAAAGGGATGTGCATGTGCTATGTTATAAGAGCTAAGAGATAGATGAGTTTGTGATAGAAGAGATAAGCTAAATTATGGAACCACGTGGATATTAAGTTAGATGTCATTTTGGGGTTGATTAAGAATTTCAAATTTTAAATAAGGAGTTTAGGAGCCCATAATACCCAAAAGAGGAGACCAAAAAAATCAGAAAAAAATATTAAGAGATGCCCCAAGATGTTAGCTACTATGCCCAACAAGAATTTTGGGTAAAAGAGTTTATTAAGGCCCATAAAGTATCAAAACAAGGCTAATAGGTAAAGCTGGGACAACACTTAGGAAATGACTAACGTTGACCCATTTAATAAAGTCCAATTGAAAAAACTAAATGAGTCTAGGTGGTAGCTAAGACTTAGGAGAGAGAAACTACAGCTCCCAACCCTCATTTAAATCAGTAAAATCATCCACCCAAAACCCCTTCTTCTCCCCTTAGTCTCACGCCATTGAAGGTAAAATTCCCCCTTCTTGTTTCATCTTATTTTCTTCATTTTTTTGCTTAAGGACATGGAAGTCCAACCAACCTAGATCTTATGCATCTTATTACCCAGAATTAGAAACATTTGAAGATAAATTTGGAGTTAAATAAACCATCAAAGAAGACAAGTTTAGTGAAGGTAAACATACAACCCTTCTCTTGTGTTTTAATGGAACTTTGAGTGCAAATATATGGGTTATAGGCAAAAAACTAAGACATGCAATGGCTTATGATTGAAGGTTGTTGAGGAATCAAGAGTTGGAGTCAAGAGAAGTCATTTTAGAGGAGATTAAAGCCCCATAACTAAGGTACATAAGGTTATTCCACCCTTTTTAGATAGAGGTGTCAAAAATGAGTTGTTTTTATTAAATTGGACCTTGCATGTTGATTTAAATTGCTCAAAATTTATAATTTATGTTAATACTCTTGAAATTGTGGTTTTATATTGATGCATGTATTGCTAAATTGATTCCTAGTTCATTTTGGGGAAGAAGCAAGCTAGTAGTTATGGTTATTCTTACTAGCATTTGAATTGTGTTTTGGATGATTGTGTTCTTGGTTGATGACTAATGATAATATTTGAAACCTTGCACTTTTAGCTATGAACTAACCTCTATTATGCTCATACCAAGTTGGAAAGTCTTGCTAAGAGAAATGAATTATTTTTCCCAACTTAATTAATTCCTTATACAAACTGCCCAGTTTACTTAAAGTCGATTTTTAAGCCATTTAGAGTCGTTTTTAGCCTTTTTCTATTTCAGACAAAATTGTTCCTTACGAAAATCGCTTGAATTGGACATAATAGTTTTGTCAAAAAGGCCATTGTATGAGAAAGTTATGGCTTCCTAAAGTTACTGCTTTATTCTGGGTAGATTATAAAATAAATTAAAACCACTTGAAAATTTCGGATTTTGTTAAAACTATTTATGTACTTCAAGTGTTAAAGGTTTTTGCAAAATTTCCCAAATCAAGAAAGCAGTTACCTCCTTTCCAAATTGAAACTACAATTTTTCCAGTAACTCTTTTACATGTGATGCTAGAAGGCTAATATAACTACTAGAATAGCTCAAGCCCCATATACATATATATGATTGACTTGTTGGATTTTCAAATGTTAAGATTGAATTACAAAATTTTCTATTCATGGTTGTTTAAACGAGAATGTGCATTTTTTTTAGTGCCTTGTAACACGAGAGTGGAGTGTGTAATAGAATCGTGAATAAACGAATTAAGGGGAAGAGCCGTTACGGGATGGAACGGTACGAACAACAACTGCAGGATGGGTGATCTCCTGGCGAATAAATAATATCGGGACATGTCCCAATAAAGGCTTGCAAGCATGATTATAAAAATGGTGAGGCAACGGCCTCCAAAAGTTTAGAGATAGACGGTGACTTAGAGAGGGAGCCCCTCTCTACTCGCGTTCTCTTACCCCTAAATGAATGGAATACTTAAATTATTTTGTGGCTAATGTGAAAGTTAATGCTATCTTTCTTTAAACCAACACTTGTTTAATTATGACTTCAATTATGAATGCTTTATTTATATGCAAAATTAGGCGCAACAACACAAACTATAGCTTGGGTGCAAGCTGCAACACAACCTTGTTCGGGTTCACAGTACAGCCTGAACTTAAAGTGTGGGTGCATTCCACAACATAAACGATGATCAGTGACGGAGACATATAATGGTTGGATTATAGAAGCTAGGTCAAAGCCAATAAGAGGGATGTTGGAAGACATAAGGAGGTTTGTAAAGGAAAGATTGTTCATGAAAAGGATGCTAATAGAGAGATGGAAAGAGTCACCAACCATCATTTATGTTGTGGTATGCACCCACACATTAAGTTTAAACCAAGAATAATAAATATGAAATTATAATTCATTATTCATAATAAGTAAAAATCAAATTTTTAATACTCGAATAATAAAGTTGTCAACTTTATTATTATTAAAACATATGAAACTCATAACAAATCAGAAATTTAATATTAGAACTCATAAAAATCATAAATTTAATAATAAAACTCATAAAAATAATTACTTAAATATTAAAATGATAATTAAACATTTAATAGAGGATAAGGGTTAAGAAATAACCGAAAGAAAACACCAAAATCGGATTTGCGAGTGAAAAAGGGCACCAAAACTGTCAAACTTCCAGAGGCCACAACGGGTTGAATACTAGTCGGAATTGAGTGATTCTTGAGTCTAAATTCAATAAATTTTATAGATCTACAAGTTTACAGATGGAAGTTTTGGCTAAAAACAATTGGAACTACCAGAAATCTGGCAATTAGTATCGAAGGTAATGAAAAAAGATGTAATTAGTTTCGAAGGTAATGAAAAGATGTAAACAGAATTAAGAGAGAAAAGGGAAGTGTAGCGGTGCTGGAGGTTGCTGCTGCTGCGGCAGCAAAGAGAGAGGGGCGGTGAGTGGTGGCTCGCCGGAAAAGCGGAGGAGTGAGGACGGCGGTGAGGGTGGCCGGCGCCGGGAAAAACGGGGGAGAGGGACAGAGTGAGGGACGAGTGAGGGTGAGTGAGGGAGAGGGAAAACAAAAGTATTTTAATTAAGGGTTTGGGGGTACTTATAGATTTTTCCTAAAACCTAAGGTGAAGAGGTTTAGGCTTTAGGTTTGGGCTTGTTGATCATGGAACTTAATTAGATTGGTTGGGCTCCTCAACCCAACATTTAAAATCATTGTAACCATGACCCAAAACCTTTAAATATAATATACGATACTTAAATCCAACCCAATAGATATTATTAATTATTTAAAATATTTAAATAACCATTTGACTTTCAAAATAGTCAATACTTAAATAATTCAATAAAATAAGTATGAAAATGATTATAAATATACTTTAGATATATTTATAAAATTCATAAAATTACGGGGGATTACAGTTCTACAAGCAGTTATGCTGATTGAGAAGCTCCCTGAGTCATGGGGTGCCTATATAAACCATTTGAAGCAAAAGATGAGAGATTTGACCCTAGAGGAACTAGTGAGCCATATGAAGATAGAAGAGGCTAATCGTACGAAAGATCAAGCCAAATCTAAACCTAATAGTGTGTCTATTAAATCTACACTTGTGGAGTCTAGTTGAAATCTAACAGGTTCAAAGGAGGTGATCAAAAGAAGAATGGCAAGAAGCCTGATTACTGGAAGAAGGGGAAATTCCAAAAGGGTGGTGGAATTGAAAAGAAGTCAGCGGGAGGATGTGTATGTGTGTGAGAAACCTGGTCACCGTGCTTATTAGTGTCACCAGGGGAAAGATGGGTAAAAGCCTCCAAAATCTCACAAAGAGCAACTTAAGGATCAGGAAAATTTAGTTGAATGTGATGATGTCTTTGATGTTGTGGTTTCTGAAAGCAACTTGGTTGAGAACTACACTGAATGGATCGTTGATATTAGGGTATCTGGCCAGTTCTGTGCCAACAAGGACCTGTTCGTGGAGTTTAAAAAGGCCGAGCAACACAAACAAGTCTATATGGGGAACTCTAGCACCTCTGAGGTGCTTGGTAAAGGGAAAATTCTTCCGAAACTTACTTCTGGTAAAACTTTAGCTTTACACAATGTATTGTATGTCCCCTCCCTACATAGAAATTTAGTACATGGGGCTTTGCTGAACCCAGTGGGGTAAAGCTAGTTTTTAAGGCTAATAAGTTAGTGTTTACTCGTAATAGAGAGTATTTTGGGAAGGGTTACCTTAGTGGGGATCTGTTTGATCTAGACATTGATGTTGTTTCAGCTATTAATGTGATTCAATCTTCTCCTTAAATTGTTGAATCAATTTCTTTGTGGCATAATCATTTGGGTCATGTAAGTGTCAGTTCTTTGAAGCGCCTGAAGAAAATGAACTTGCTACCTAATATGATTGATAATGGACTTGATAAATGTGAAGTCTGTGTTGATTCTAAGTTTGTTAAGAAGCGCTACAAGTTTGTGACTAAAAGATAGTCTGGGTTGTTGGAATTAATTCACTTTGACTTAGCTTACTTTAACAATTTGGAGAGACAGGGTGGAAAACGCTATTATGTATCATTTATAAATGATTACTCGAGATATAACAAAATCTACCTATTAAGGTCTAAAGATGAGGCTGAGCCCAAGTTTCTTGTTTATATGGCGGAATTATAAAATCAGTTAGGCCTGAAAATTAGAAGAGTGAGGTTTGATCGTGGTGGGAAATGTGGGTTTTCTTTCCTAAAGAACCTATGTGAGTCAGAAGGTATCATTCATGAGAGTTCGGCACCTTATACTCATAAGCAAAATGGTATAACGGAATGGAAGAACATAACTTTTATGAACTCTATGCTGATTAGTTATCGTTTGCCTGACAACATGTGGGGGGGGGGGCGGTTCTTTCAGCTAACTTTGTGCTTAATAGAATATCTCACAAGAAGTTAGACAAAAATCCCTTTCAATTGTGGAAAAGCCATGAGCCAAATCTGAAATATTTGAAAGTGTGGGGGTGTCTGGCTAAGGTGGGTTATACGTCCTTTAAACGTTCTACCATCGGTCCAAGGACCTTTGATGTTGTGTTTGTTGCTTGTGCTGAAAATAGTGCTACTTATAGATTCATGAACTTGAATGATCAATCCATGTCTGAATCTAGAGATGCCGAGGCTTTTGAGCATGTTTTCCCCGTGAAAAAGAATGTTGTTTTTGCTGAAGTTCCTATGGTTGAGTGTTTGCCTTCTTTGCCGACTGATCCTGTTGTAGAGGTTCATGAAATAGACCAACCAAGGAGAAGTAAAAGACAAAGAACATAAACTAGTTTTGGTCCATATTATTGCTTTTCTATCTAAATGTGGTGTAAATAAATTGGATGAAAATATGTTGTGTATGCATGTGATGGGTGAAGATTCTAAGACTTATGAGGAAGCCATGAGCTCCGTTGAAGCTAGTTTGTGGAAAGAGGCTGTGAACAGTGAACTTGAATCTACAATGACTAACCACACCTGGGAATTAATAGACTTACCTAAAGGCTGCAGGGCCATTGGATGTAAGTGGATTTCAAGAGAAAATCGAAGACTAATGGGTTAAAGGTTTAAAGAAAGGTTTATAGAGAGTTCACACAAAAATTTGGTGTTTACTATTTTTATACTTATTCTCCCGTGACTAAGATTGCCACTATTCGTGTCTTGTTTGCGTTATTAGCATCTACTTATAATTTGATTGTGCATCAAATGGATGTGAAAACTGTAATTCTGAATGGTGAGTTAGATGAGGAGATATATATTGATCAACCTCCAGGATTTGTGGTTCTTGGTATGGAGAATAAGGTGTGTAGACTGAAAATGTCGTTGTATGGTCTTTAGCAGGCACTAAAACAGTGGTATGAAAAGCTTTACAAAACTATTCTCAGTTTTGGGTGAGGATAATGTGATTTTAGGTGTTATAGTCACTAAGTTGGCTAAAGGATATACCTTATCCCAAACTCATTGTGTGGAGAAAGTGTTGAAGAAATTTAATTGTTTTAATGAGTCGCCAGTTAAAACCCCTTGTGGCTCAAGCATTACATTATTGAAGAATAGTGGGAATAGTGTTTTCCAAGAAGAGTATGCTAAGATCATAGGGAGTTTGATGTTTTTGATGAATTGTACTCGACCAGATATTGCATTTGTTATTAGTAAGTCGGTATACCCATAACCCTAGTGGGGATAAGGAAAAGATGGATTCTGCAGTTTCAGTAACCCGTGTGAAATATATTATTATTATTATTATTATTATTATTATTATTATTATTATTATTATTATTATTATTAGTTAAAAGTGTTACATAATAGATTTTACCTAATAAGGAGTTACACTAGATTACGAAGATTATACATAATGTTGAATAATAAAGTTTTACTATAGGTTAATAGATGAACAATAAAATGTTGCTTATGTTTAAAAAAATGTAACACAATAAATTGTTGGTAAAAGTTCTAAAATGTTACAATAGGTGATGAAAGTGTTACACAATTGGATTTAAAGTAACACTTTTAGAAGATTTACCATAGACTTGTAAACGTTTTACCTATAGTATGATAGTATTAACTAATACTTCTTCCGCTTCTTAATAAGTGACACACTTTTCTATTTGAGAAATGTCACAATAAGTGACACACTTCTTAAAATGGCAAATTTCAAGAAACAAAATTACATAACTATCCTTACTCAAACAAATTAAATTCATCTAATTACTTATATTTTCGTAAGAGAACCTAATCCCCTTTTTAATCAACCCACCCTCCCTCCAACCACCCCAAGTCCCAACCACCAGTCAACCACAATATAACCTTCCCTCTTTCCCTTACCTCCATTTTTTCCGACCATCGTCGTCTCTCTCAACACAATCTAACCAACCCAGACAACATTCTTTTATCTTTCTCCTTTCGAATATCCTCTTTTCCAACCCGCGACTATTTTCTCCTTTCGAATATTGTTTCGAAAATCAAAAGTATCAGACTCGCTCTCTCCTTGCAAATCTCCTTTCGAAAACCAGCCGGCGTTTTCGAGGTAACCCATGGCCTTGTTCTTTACAGATTCAAGAAATTTATGGTTCAGGTGCTCTTTTTTCAATGGATTAGGTTGTTTTCGGTGTATGCGGTGGTTTTCGGTGGCATTGGGGTTGATTGCGGTGATTTTCGGTGGCATTGGGGTTGATTGCAGTGGTTGTTGGTGGCTTTCGGGTTGCTTGACGTGGCTTTCGGTGGCATTAGGGTTCATTGCGGTGGTTTTCGGTGGCATTGGGAATGTTAATGGTGGTATTACGTGGCTTTGGGGTTGTTATGGTGGTTTCCCGTGCTGTTCGGTGCCTCTAGCTTGGCTTGCGGGGGCTTTTAGGTGATTTACGTTGGTTTCGTGGGGGCTTCTGTCTGGGTCAGTGGGTGGTGGTGGGGGGGGGCAACTGGTGGTGATGGTGGGGTTGTGGTGGATCATTGACTAGGTGGAGTCATGGTGGTTTATAATGTTGTTTGATGTTATGTTTTATACTTCCTCCGTTTCTTTTTAAGTGTTACATATTGACTTTGCTACTATTCAGCCATTATAGTTTGACTGGCTTTTACAATTTATGCATAAGAAAAAATATAGTCTTGTTGGATCTTGTTTGATTCGTCTCGATGTATACATTTTTAATATCTTGTTGTCATAATTTTTACAAATGCATAATTAAAGATAAAAACCATACAATATGTGTCTCGACAAGTGTGAAAAAAGAAATGTAGCACTTAAAAAGAAACAGAGGAATTATTAATTAAGTTACCCTTTGTTTACTTAATTGTGGTCCCCAACTTCGGAGGAAGTAAATTATAATAAGGAGTAGCATCATAATTCCAGTCCCATGCTTCAAAGTCCAAAAATCGGATCCATTTTAGCATTACAGAATTTATCTGGCTTTTGGAAAGTTTTATAACTAACATATTACTAAAATATAGGGCCAATTGACCAAGATGGTAAAAAAAATGTGGACCTAGCGACAAATTGGTAAATTCTAATAAAACGACGACAATATGGTTAACTTTAGAAAAAATGACGACAAATAGGCCATAAAATTCGCCTAAGATTATAAACATGTATGCGTGAACTTTACCGTAGCTTTTTTAAGATTGAACACATTTAATGTTATATGTGGGAAAAATCTATACAATTAATGAGATTAAAAGACCTAATTACTACATTATACTTTCCATTTTTTTAAGGAAAAATTGTCAAGAATAAGTCAACCTTTGCATTAACCGCTTTTAACAAGTCTTCATTCATTTATTCCACTAACAAGTTAACCTTGTAACAACTTTTGCGTTTAACAATTTTTTTTACCGGTGACCTAGTAATAACTTGTTAGTTTAGGTGACTTGTCCACATGTATTATTCCAATTAGTTCCAATTAATTAATTAATTTTAATTTTTTTCTTTTAAAATTATTTTTTGAGTATTAATCAAAGCATTTTTTTTCTTATTGTTGGTTACATTATAAAATCTAATATTCCTTCAATTTTAAAACTGGAATCCACCCTCAAAAAATTAACTAACAAAACCAACAAAATCTTCTTTCAAAATCCAGATTAATCATTTGATTATTACTCATAATCACGCTCGTTCATTCTCGCACCTTTTCACACTCTCTTTAATTATGTCTCTTCCTCTGCTCTTCTCTAATGCCCACCTTATATTTGATAAAATGTTCCAATGAACAAACACCACTAAAATCCAACTGCCCTTGAAATATGAAGATTAATCATCAAAATAAACCCTTTTGATTTTAGCTCAAATCTTGATCTGGGTTACTTCTAAAATTTTATAATTAGAAAGATGGGTTTTGTTTTTGGAATTGTGTTTGGGTTTGCTTCTGGTATTGGATTGATAATGGCTCTACCTTACTATGAGAAAAATCGCAGCGACAATGGCTGGTTTTTGTTGGAGATTAAAGTTGGATTAGTTGTTTTTGGTTTTTTTTTGCGTAAGGCGGCGACAATGGTCGCTCTCTCTAGGATGACAGTGCATGATCAAGGATGACAGTGGCTGGTTTTTGTTGGAGATTTGACGCCATGGACGACGGGAAGAGAAAGTGTCGTAGATGCGGTGTTTGGGGCGGGAGATGAAGTCGAGGTTGGCGGATTAATTTCAGTGAGGATGGTGGTGTTTGGGTGCCGGTGAGAGTGGTGGTGTTTGGGTGCCAGTGAGCGTGGTGTTGTGAGTGTGGGCGTGGAAGTAAGGGTTAGGGTGGGGGGGAAGAGAGGAATTTTTTATTAAATTGTTTTTTTCACTTTAAATTTCAAAATCTAAATGTTCAATGAAAGAGTGACATGTGTCACTTTAACCTGTTAAACAAGTTACTAAGAGGTATAAGCCGGTAAAAACTTGTTAAAAGCAAAAGTGGTTACAAGGTTTACTTGTTAGTGGAATAAATGAAGGTAGACTTGTTAAAAGTGGTCAACGCAAAGGTTGACTTATTCCTGACAATTTTTCCTTTTTTTAATGGCACATTATACTTTCCTTCATCTAATTGTCTCCATTTCTTCCCTCCACCTCTCCACACCGTCCTTTCATCTTCCCCAAAAGAAAAGCACGTGGGAAAGACTTGGTATTTAAGTTGGCCAATATACGTGCCGCACCTCTCTTTCCTAGGATACCCTACTTTTAGATATTCCACATTGAGAATCTAGTACTCACATTATGTATATATATATATATATATGTTTTCGAAAAGGTTTAATCTAGGTTAATTAGTATGAACTAATTCGAATTCAACAAAAGCAAAAAGAGACATTTGGACCATTACATATAAACGTTGAGGCTAAGGCCTAAAAAGGAAAATCTACTAGTTAGCTCTTGTTCATTATGGATGTTACATACTTCATACCCTAACTTAAGTCTATAAGTCATATTTAGAATGTAAATATTAGTTGATGTATGTGTTTTATATTCATTTGCAGGTGTTCTTTCCACTTAATTGGTTGCCAACCAAGGTCTTAGTAAGATAATATGGGTGGTAAAGCCGGTTTCTTCGTGTGTGTTGTTAGTATCTCTAGCTTACCTTTTGAAAGAGGTTTCTAGTGATAGTTTCCTAATTAATTGTGGATCACACAATAACATTACAATTGGTGATCGAGTATACTTAGGAGAAACCTAAGCCACCAAATACCTTGTCACGCCCATTAATATTCTAGCAGACTCTTCTATAAATACGACTTTGCCTTTGTATAAGACTGCAATAATTTTTAATGGGTCAACAAGGTACACATTTCCAATAAAGCACGTGGGAAGATATTTTATCCGCTTTCATTTCTTCCCATTCATATATCAGGCTTACAATTTGAGCAGTGCAAAGTTTGATGTTTTTGCGCTCAAATTTGTGCTTCTGAAAAACTTTACCCCGCCAGTTTCCGAAACTACAAAAGAGTTTTCAGTTAATGTGACTTCAAACTTTCTTTAAATCACTATGGTTCAATCGTCAAGTTTTGTGGTTTTTTTAATGCATTAGAAGTGTTTTTAGTTCCTGATACAATGATTAAGGATGATGCCACCTTGATCACCCCAGCCAAAACCAACATTGCCTTTCTAAATGCAGCCTTATAAACAGTTTTTCGGGTTAATATGGGAGGGTCCAGTGTTGCTTATAGCAATGATGCACTTTGGAGAACTTGGGAGAATGATGGGAGTTTCTTAGAAACCAAGGGATCTTCTGTTGAAGTTCGGAATATGCGGGAGGTTCATTATAGGAGTGGTCTATCTACAAGAGATTTTGCACCAATTGAAGTTTATAGCACTTGTAGAAGACTTTGCTGCCAGAAAAATAATAACATCACATGGAAATTCACGGTAGATGTGACTTTCCAATATCTTGTTCGCTTTCATTTTTGTGACATAGTGAGTTCGTCGAGAAACAAAAGATCTTTCAACTTGTATATTAATTCGCGGTTGGCTTCTCGACAATTGAAACTTACTAGTCTAGATAATGGATTTTGGGCTGCACCGCTTTACACTGATTTTGTTACTGAGATGCTTACTGGTGATGAATTTAGTGCGAGTATTGGCGCTGCTTTGACACATGAGGACACATATGATGCAATGTTGAATGGGTAAGAGATTATGAAGATCAGCAATGTTGAGTCATCCCTAGCTATGGCGCCTAGTCTCTCTTCTTCCCAACAAGAAAGTTACAACCATCACATTGGCACATTAGTGTTGGCAATTGCCGGTGTGGCTTGTCTTGTAGTTTTGGCTACCCTTACAATTATTTCATACCGAAGGAGAAGTAAGAGTCCTGATGAAGGTCATTTGGAGACTACAATTCCGTATACAATTAGTTTCGAGGCTTCAAAGACGGCAATTCGCTTTCCTCTTGCAAGTATCAAAGTGTTAACAAACAACTTTGATGAAAGTCGTGTTATTGGAACCGGTGGTTTCAGGAAGGTGTACAAGGCAATATTTAGGGTTGGAAAAATTGTTGCTGTGAAACGAAACAATGACCAATCAGAGAGTTCCAGACAGAGATCGAAATGTTGTCACAATTTTGCCATCGAAATCTAGTCTCGTTGATTGGCTATTGTGACGAATACAAGGAGATTATTCTGGTAATTGATTATATGGAAAATGGAACTCTTAAGGATCATCTGTATTGAGTTGCTCCATGACTAGAGCGTTCTTTGAGATGGTGGAGGCTGGGCGCCAATTAGGAACTTAGATGCTAGGATTTTCTTCAGCATATATATATATGTCCTCATATTGCCCAGAAGTCGTAGCCTCTTCAGGATCATCAAATATTAAGTTCTAGAAGACTTATGTCAAGAAAGGTCTTTAACACCCTTAAGAACTATGCACATCTCAGTATTTTTCACATCAATTGAAGAAGCTATCGGTTTATTTGTCCTTGGAGGCTAGGGTCGCTAATTATGGTGTGACTATAAAGCCCATTCAGCTGAACTAACAATTTCCTAATGTCATCAAGGACAAGCTTGTCATAAAAGAACTACAAATGAGGAATCCCCGAATGAGTAAACATTTGAAATTTATGTAATCTTTTGTCTTTTGATATATTTTAGAATTTTGTAATCTTTAGTCTCTTGAAATATTAGAGAATTGAGTAAACTACATTCAAAACTTGTACAACGAACGGACAGGTCTTCATGAAATGCCATTCAAAAATGCAAAGCAACATTCTCTATTTTGACATTATGTGTGATGGGTTGATATTTTTTCATCAAGGTAATAAATAAATAATGCTACATTTAGTTGTAACAAAGTATTTATTATGACAAATTCAGTTAATAATTTTTTTACTCTTGCTTCAAGAAAAACATGACAACTTATAAATCTAGATTTTAGCAATGTAATCTATTAAGTTCAATTTTCGATGTTCTACACCTCAAATTTGATGATGCATGCAATAATAAACCTTTTTACTAGTTGTATTCCTTAGACCGTCAGTAATCCATACTATATTTTGGCCAATTAACCAAAATGGTAAAAAAAATGAAACATGGCGACAAATTGGTCAATTTAAAAACACGACGACAATTTGTTAAATTTGAAAAATTTTGACGACAAATAGGCCATAAATTTTGCCTCAGTTCATGCGTGTAATGCACTAAATTATTTAGAGAGTGACTTCTTTTACATTTGTTGATTTTGGTTGTTTTCTATGTTCAATGCGTGTAAATTTTGCCTGAGTTCATGTGTGTAATGCACTACATTATTCCTGTTAACTCCCAAGCTCTACAACTACAAGTTTTTTTCTCTAGATTTACTGCATGTCCGATTCCATAGTGATGAACCTCAAAACCAGTTTGACAATCCTCACCATTCCATCTACATTCACATTTACTTTGTTCTTCATAAGCTTCATCTAGCTTTTGACTAATTCTAGGTGCAATCCCAGCTACAAATTGCCTAACCACTTTTTTTTTCATTCTTTCCATAAGGGCTAGTCTAATATCCTCAAGCATTGTCACAATAGGTTTGTACCTAGCTAGAAGGATTTAAAAGTTTCAGCCATATTGTTATCTGCTACATCGCAACATGAGTGTGTTTTGAATTTAGACTTACATAATGTTTGTGTATTTCTTTTCTCAAAGTCAATAAAAGATTCATGAAAGTAGGTGGTTTCTTTTTAGAGGGTTGATCTTCTTGTGTTGATAAAGAAGGCATACTCAAATAACCATGTGATTCAACAAAACAAAAGGAGGTGGTCTTTCTCTGCTTTTGGGTGTCAATCTCTTTAGCATTTGACTATTATGATTTAGCTCTATTAATACTTCATCCATATTAACCAAATCAGGACATCTACCATAATCAACCTCAACACCTCCACTACAATGCATATTCAATTGACCATCATTTTCCATCTGCAATATGTCATAACATGTATGAACAATTAACACACGCCTTCAATAGAATCAAGCAATTATATACTAACAATTATATGAACAATTAACACACGCCTTCAACAGAAATTAAGGCCTACTTCAACTTAACTAAAAACCCAAAATGAAGGCCTCCCTGTTTTTTATCATACCAACCTCACTAAACTTAAATACTTTCCATGGTTCTTCTTTTTTCAACCTTAAGAATCAATTCTCTCAATTTACTTGCTAGTATATTGCAATTGGAAAAGAAAATAGATAGATTATGAAATTACCTCACTTCTTGATCTTTGAATAAGTGATGATTTAGATGAAAACCAGCGACGTTACAGAATAATAGCGATCAAGTTTATTTTTAAAAAATATTTTTGTGAAGAAATTTGGGTGCTTTTCTTTTGGGGAAGATGAAAGGACGGTGTGGAGAGGTGGAGGGAAGGAATGGAGATAATTAGATGAAGGAAAGTGTAATGTGCCATTAAAAAAAGGAAAAATTGTCAGGAATAAGTCAACCTTTGCGTTGACCGCTTTTAACAAGTCTACCTTCATTTATTCCACTAACAAGTAAACCTTGTAACCACTTTTGCTTTTAACAAGTTTTTACCGGCTTATGCCTCTTAGTAACCTGTTTAACAGGTTAAAGTGACACATGTCACTCTTTCATTGAACATTTAGATTTTAAAATTTAAAGTGAAAAAAACAATTTTAAAAAAAAATTCCTCTCTTCCCCCCACCCTAACCCTCACCTCCACGTCCACACTCACACAACCACCTCACTGGCACCCAAACACCACCACTCTCACCGGCAGCCAAACACCACCATCCTCACTGAAATTAATCCGCCAACCTCGACTTCATCTCCCGCCCAAACACCGCATCTACGACACTCTCTCTTCCCGCCGTCCATGGCGTCAAATCTCCAACAAAAACTAGCCACTGTCATCCTTGATCCTACACTGTCATCCTAGAGAAAGCAATCATTGTCTCCGCCTTACGCAACAAAAACCAGAAACAACTAATCCAACTTTAATCTCCAACAAAAACCAGCCACTGTCGCCGCAAATTTTCTCATAGTAAGCCATATCCATTATCATTCCAATACCAGAAGCAAACCCAAACACAATTCCAAAAACAAAACCCATCTTTCTAATTATAAAATTTCAGAAGTAACTCAGATCAAGATTTGAGCTAAAATCAAAAGGGTTTCAATTATTTTGATGATTAATCTTCAGATTTCAAGGGGAGTTGGATTTTAGTGTTGTGTTTGTTCATTGGAACATTTTATCAAATATAAGGTGGGCATTAGAGAAAAGCAGAGGAAGAGACAGAATTAAAGAGAATGTGGGAAGGTGCGAGAATGAACGAGCGTGATTATGAGTATTAATCAATTGGTTAATCTGGATTATGAAAGAAGATTTTGTTGGTTTTAATAGTTAATTTTTGAGGGTGGATTCCAGTTTTAAAATTGAAGGAAAATTAGATTTTATAATGAAACCAACAATAAGAAAAAAAATTGCTTTGATTGATACTCAAAAAATAATTTTAAAAGAAAACAATTAAAATTAATTAATTAATCGGAACTAATTGGAATAATACATGTGGACAAGTCACCTAAACTAACAAGTTATTACTAGGTCACCAGTAAAAAAGCTTGTTAAACGCAAAAGTTGTTACAAGGTTTACTTATTAGTGGAATAAATGAAGGTAGACTTGTTAAAAGCGGTCAATGCAAAGGTTGACTTATTCTTGACAATTTTTCCTAAAAAAAAGAAAAGTTTAATGTAGTAATTAGGTCTTTTAATCTCATTAATTGTATAGATTTTTTCCACATATAACATTAAATTTGTTTAATCTTAAATAAGCTACGGTAAAGTTCACGCGTACATGTTTATAATCTTAGGCGAATTTTATGGCCTATTTGTCGTCATTTTTGTAAAAATTTACCTTATTGTCGTCGTTTTATTCAAATTTACCAATTTGTCGCTAGGTCCACATTTTTTTTCACCATCATGGTCAATTGGCCGTAAAAAAAATTATTAATAGAATTTGGTGTAATAAATACTTTGTTACAACTAAATGTAGCATTATTTATTTATTATCTTGATGAAAAAATATTAACCCATCACACATAATTCCACTAGTTTCTCGTAATAGAAATTGACACACTTGATACTTGAGTATATATGGTAGCATAAAAGATATGTAATAGTGTCAAAAACTCCAAGAGGCCTCACTAGTTTAAATTAATTTTTAAACCAATAAGGTTCTCCACTTTTCTAAACCACAATCGAAGAGCATGCGAAAAGGTACACAAAACTCCAAATTCTTTAGTTTAGAAAAAAAAAACAAGAACATGAAAATTAGATACACCGAATACTCAATGTCAAAATAGAGAATGTTGCTTTGCATTTTTGAATGACATTTCATGAGGACCTATCCGTTCGTCGTACAGTTTTGACTGTAGTTTACTCAATTCTATAATATTTCAAGAGACTAAAGATTACAAAATTCTAAAATATATCAAAAGACAAAAGATTACATAAATTTAAAATGTTTACTCATTCGGGGCTTCCTCTTTTAAAGTTCTTTTATGACAAGCTTGTCCTTGATGACATTAGGAAATTGTTTGTTCAGCTGAATGGGCTTTATAGTCACACCATAATTAGCGACCCTGGCCTCCAAGGACAAATAAACCGATAGCTTCTTCAATTGATGTGAAAAATACTGAGATGTACATAGTTCGTAAGGGTGTTAAAGAACTTTCTTGACATAAGTCTTCTAGAACTTAATATTTGATGATCTTGAAGAGGCTACGACTTCTGGGCAATATGAGGACATATATATATATGCTGAAGAAAATCCTAGCATCTAAGTTCCTAATTGGCGCCCAGCCTCCACCATCTCAAAGAACGCTCTAGTCATGGAGCAACTCAATACAGATGATCCTTAAGAGTTCCATTTTCCATATAATCAATTACCAGAATAATCTCCTTGTATTCGTCACAATAGCCAATCAACGAGACTAGATTTCGATGGCAAAATTGTGACAACATTTCGATCTCTGTCTGGAACTCTCTGATTGGTCATTGTTTCGTTTCACAGCAACAATTTTTCCAACCCTAAATATTGCCTTGTACACCTTCCTGAAACCACCGGTTCCAATAACACGACTTTCATCAAAGTTGTTTGTTAACACTTTGATACTTGCAAGAGGAAAGCGAATTGCCGTCTTTGAAGCCTCGAAACTAATTGTATACGGAATTGTAGTCTCCAAATGACCTTCATCAGGACTCTTACTTCTCCTTCGGTATGAAATAATTGTAAGGGTAGCCAAAACTACAAGACAAGCCACACCGGCAATTGCCAACACTAATGTGCCAATGTGATGGTTGTAACTTTCTTGTTGGGAAGAAGAGAGACTAGGCGCCATAGCTAGGGATGACTCAACATTGCTGATCTTCATAATCTCTTACCCATTCAACATTGCATCATATGTGTCCTCATGTGTCAAAGCAGCGCCAATACTCGCACTAAATTCATCACCAGTAAGCATCTCAGTAACAAAATCAGTGTAAAGCGGTGCAGCCCAAAATCCATTATCTAGACTAGTAAGTTTCAATTGTCGAGAAGCCAACCGCGAATTAATATACAAGTTGAAAGATCTTTTGTTTCTCGACGAACTCACTATGTCACAAAAATGAAAGCGAACAAGATATTGGAAAGTCACATCTACCGTGAATTTCCATGTGATGTTATTATTTTTCTGGCAGCAAAGTCTTCTACAAGTGCTATAAACTTCAATTGGTGCAAAATCTCTTGTAGATAGACCACTCCTATAATGAACCTCCCGCATATTCCGAACTTCAACAGAAGATCCCTTGGTTTCCAAGAAACTCCCATCATTCTCCCAAGTTCTCCAAAGTGCATCATTGCTATAAGCAACACTGGACCCTCCCATATTAACCCGAAAAACTGTTTATAAGGCTGCATTTAGAAAGGCAATGTTGGTTTTGGCTGGGGTGATCAAGGTGGCATCATCCTTAATCATTGTATCAGGAACTAAAAACACTTCTAATGCATTAAAAAAACCACAAAACTTGAGGATTGAACCATAGTGATTTAAAGAAAGTTTGAAGTCACATTAACTGAAAACTCTTTTGTAGTTTCGGAAACTGGCGGGGTAAAGTTTTTCAGAAGCACAAATTTTAGCGCAAAAACATCAAACTTTGCACTGCTCAAATTGTAAGCCTGATATCTGAATGGGAAGAAATGAAAGCAGATAAAATATCTTCCCACGTGCTTTATTGGAAATGTGTACCTTGTTGACCCATTAAAAATAATTACAGTCTTATACAAAGGCAAAGTCGTATTTATAGAAGAGTCTGCTAGAATATTAATGGGCGTGACAAGGTATTTAGTGGCTTAGGTTTCTCCTAAGTATACTCGATCACCAATTGTAATGTTATTGTGTGATCCACAATTAATTAGGAAACTATCACTAGAAACCTCTTCCAAAAGGTAAGCTAGAGATACTAAAAGAACACACACGAAGAAACCGGCTTTACCACCCATATTATCTTACTAAGACCTTGGTTGGCAACCAATTAAGTGGAAAGAACACCTGCAAATGAATATAAAACACATACATCAACTAATATTTACATTCTAAATATGACTTAATGACTTAAGTTAGGGTATGAAGTATGTAACACCCATAATGAACAAGAGCTAACTAGTAGATTTTCCTTTTTAGGCCTTAGCCTCAACGTTTATATGTAATGGTCCAAACGTCTCTTTTTTCTTTTGTTGAATTCGAAATAGTTCATACTAATTAACCTAGATTAAACCTTTTCGAAAACATATATATATATACTTCATATACTTCATTTCAAAATCAAACGATGTTAATCTAGCGGGACTGATTCTATCATATCAAGCGAAGGAGACAATATTGCAAGTTGAAACGCTAAAGCCGAGTAAAGCGAAACTTTTGATATCATATACTTCATTTCAAACTCCCAACTTATTCATTTCATTTCAAACTCCCAACTTATTCATTTCATTTCAAACTCTCAACTTATTCATTTCATTTCTTCTGGTTGGGTAAATTTTATACTTCTTCTAGTAAATGAGATCACATAATGATATATAGGAAACTTGTTTAGTAGCAAATTGAAAAATATCGCGAGAATGAGTTATAGAGTAGGAAGAGTAAAAAAATATAGCTCAAACCTGAAATGGAGTAATATAATTTTAATCTTCGCACCTCTTGAGCTACGTTCGCCAAATTACCGCTATTTTTCACAAGAATGTTGGAAGATAGAGTGAATTGAGTACGAACTACTAGTACTACTTGTTTTCTGATGAAAATATGTTGGTGTATGCAACAAGAGTGATTGTGAACTACTGCGATGCTTATTTTCTCTCCAAGTATGTTTGGTGAATGAAGTGAAATGAATGAGCCCTATTTATAGGGAAGGCCGAAGAACCACGACCTCTCAACTCAAAGTTAAAGTATTTGATGCTCCATTTAGCATATTTAACCACAACCTTTACTTTAATGATTCTTCTATTTGTAGTAGTTAGAATATTTCTATTTTCGACAATATATTCTACTTGGTTTCTGGTGATAATCTTAAGCTGATATCTAACTTTATTCTTTATATTAGTATGTCAGCAAAAAATTTGGAGCAGCATAAGCCGTCGACCTCTCACTCAGATGATGTTTTGTTTGATTGGAGTTGGTGTAAGGAACCAATGAGACGCGACCAACTGACCACTTCATGTGGTTACTAGATTTTAAGTTTTTGTTTTTACAATGAGAGCCCTTAGCATCTTTCTTATGATATTATAATCAGTTAAGCAATTCTAATTTGAATAATGTTTGATAGGAAGGGTGATAGGTAAGATAGGAGCATTAAACAAATTCTCCCGTTAAATAAGTATATAACCGGCCAGCAGCTACTTTTCATCATTGTATGTGGATGTATGGTCTGCATGAGGAAATAAAGATGTGTTTTATTCTCATAATCAATTCTAACTTATTACACACTATTACTCATATCATTCAATTCACCCATAAGCATTAGTCCATAAAGCGAACTTTCTATTAATAGATAAATAGGCTTAACAGAGTTCTTAGTAGTTGGAAGGCACTGCTGCAGTACACAGAATATACAATCGGCCTCTAAGTCTAACTCTAAGCTGTAAATAACATTATTAAGTTGTCACTATTACATCCATGTGTTTTGACGTTGTGGTCTGCTAGCTTACCCTAACAAGAGGAATACCAAGGTCCAATTAAGAAGTACTTTTCTTGATTCATATAATATCGAACTTATCCTCATGATTCCAAAAGTCGGTAGCAATATAGACAAAACAAGCATGAGTGTAGATACCATCTTATCAAGAAAAGTTTCCAAGTTATCAACACTAATCTGTTATAAACAAAAACATGAGAGTCAAAAGCACCAGTTTCTATAAGTAAATTGCAACTTTACCAATCAATGTACTCAACTATCACATAGATTTCAACCAATCAACAAAAGAGCGGGAACATAATTTATGACAAAATAGAATATATAGTTACAGACATGTACTAGTACCAAAAGGAAAACAATGCCTCTAACTATTACAAGTTAAGAGACAGGCATGGCATATTTGAATCACAAGTTCAACTCTGAATCTCAAGAAAATAACAAGAAGAATAAAAGCAGAACAAGAAAGTAGCTGAGTGCAAAGAAAGGAAGTATGATAATGCACATACAGTCACACTAGTACAGTCATGGCTACCAAGCAAAAAAAAAAAGCAAGCGTGGCTGAGCTATACACTAGCAAGCATAGCAGGGCTATACATGTAGGATCCCACAACAAAAGCAAGCGTGGCAGGGCTATACACTAGTGGTTCATCCGAAGAGAACTCCAACTCACTTTTTGTCAGTGAACATACTCTAGACAAAGAAATTTCTACCTAGCCAAAATGTTTAAGAAAATCAAAGACCATAAGGGATTATTATTTCCTTGTCTTTTTTCTTTAACATCAAAGACAGATAATAAAAGAAAATTTAGTCAATCAGTCACTTAGAATGGAATTAGTTTTCGACATCCTCCTCAAATTGAGTAAAAGGATGTCAAAACATCGCTTCAAAACCACATTTTAGAATCCATTAACAAAAACAGCTCAAACTCGCACGATGTTTTGCAATATTGTTGTAAAGAAATATGCAAGAAAGACAAAAATAAAAGAAACCCCCTTCAAATTGATGAAGTACTAGAAAAAGCTCCAAATAGACCAAAGTTTCAAGTTATTGCAAAAAAAGGTAAACTAAACATATACCGCCTCCGTTTTTTTAAACATACGTCATTGAACTTCTGCACAAGAATTAAGGAGAGCACATAGATAGAGAGCTCGAAAAAAGGAAACCCATGTAATTTACAACTTTTAAAGTAGGAATTGATGCAAGTAATAAAAAACAGAGAAAGTATCAATTAATTAATGTATATTTGAAGTTTTTAAGTGAAATTAAGGTCAAATAAATCGAAGTCAAGTTTAGGGTTTATTTACATCGTTTTAGAACAAATTGAGGTACTTTCTTAAAAAAACAAGCAAATTGTTGAAAATCAGAAGCTAAATTAAACATATTTAAATTAATTTACACATATTTGAAGTGTTTAAGTGAGTTTAATATTAAAGAGATAAAAAAAATTTAACTTTAGGGTTCGTTTAAATTATTTTAAGATAAGTTGGGGTCCTTCCGTACCAAAAAAAAATTAAATTTTGCAACTCGAAGCTAAACTTAACATATATCACATACTTTATACATATTTAAAGTTTGAAAAATTAGCGGGAAACAACCTTTTATAAGCACTTTTTTGTGAAAAACAACCTTTTAAATTTTATTTGGCATCTAAAAACCTTAATTTTTTTTTGCAAGTGCAAACTTTAACCTGTTTTCCACCAGTGTAGTAGGTTGCAAGTTAGATGGGACTATTTTGGAAAGGGTGGACGATAGTTGGCCTTATCTAGGGGAATAATTGAAGTTGGGATTAATATTAGAAAATGACCAATAATTGGGATTATTGACGTTAATTTTTCCTATATATGAAATTTTGTTTGGAAGTATCATAGATATATCCATGGCTGATTGTGCACCCCAAATTTGTAATACTGTCCTTTACCATTTAAAAGGTGATATAGGGAAAAATAGGTCGTTACTAATCCCCCTAAAATCAAACTAATACCTAACTAGACCACTAAACTAAGTAAAGTGATAAGCAAGAGTCATTCTTCCACAAGGACTAAGGAACATTGATATGTGTTAATTTAACAATAAGCTAGGCCGCAAAAGGAGTTGAAAGGTGTCAACTACCAACTAAAATCTATTGAACTAAACTAAGTACCAAGATCAAATAAGACTAGGGAAAGGGATCCAACACCAACCAATCATGATTTAGGGAATTAGAAGAGTGAAACATAGAGGAAAGAAAACCAAATAACTAATTGAGGTTATTGACTCTAAACTAGCTCTAAGCCCTCTCTCAAGGGTGCGTAAAACTACATAGATCACATAATTAAGCCACTCTCATGGTCTCAAACATGCAACCAAAGGGAATCACAATGTCAATCCACAAAACCCTCACTCAATTCTTACTCTCACGAATAATTAAGCAAGATAATAGTATAAATGTCAACCTTAATCTCCTCTCTTGATTTGATTAAGGCATCAATAAGACAAACATCCAAGTAGCCAACTAGAATGCAAGCAAATACTAATCATGCCATTAATCAATTAATAAGCCTAATCAAACTCCTAATTTCATATTCAGACACCCAAAATCAACCATAGTTGGGTTTTCACCCAAACTCTACCCAACAAACTACTCCATAAACACTAAAATAAGAAGTTTAGAGAAATTAACAACTAATATCATGATCAAACATTAAACTAAATAAAATAGATTACAGATAATTTTAAGCATGAACAATTAATCTAAGACAAACAATTAAAATAAAGCAATAAAGGAAGATAGAGAGAGTAAGAAATGCTCATTGATAAATTGTTGGATCTTTAAATGCAAGTGACACCCTTGTATCTCCAAATCTTCAATCTCTCTTTGAGTTTTCTCACTTTTCTCTCTAAGCTAAGCTATGGAGGCTAACCCTCCCTAAAACTAGAGTATCTCCCCAAAGGTTCAAAATGTGAAAATCAGAATTCCTAAGTTTCGGTCAAAAGAGTATTTATACAACCCTCCAACTAAGGGCAAAAAGGGTAAAGGAAATAAAATAGACGTTTCCGCAAACCCACAGTGATCGGGCGATCCATAGTTATGATCGCCCGATCACCACGAAGCAGGAACTTTGGGAGAAAAAATCAGGAGTGATCGGTCGATCACAAAATGGATCGGGCAAAGTTTCGGCCGATGTAAAGTAGGATCGGGCGATCTGCTGAAATCCGGATGGCTTTGTCTTCTTCTCCTCTTTTCCTTTCTTTTTGAGCTTGGGCTTCCTTCGTCCTTTCTTTTCTTTCTTTCCTTTTTTTCTTCCATCCCTCTTCCTTGGACTTGGACTTGGGCTCTCTTCTTTCTTTTCTTTATTTCCTTCTTCATTTGGATTGACCCTCAACTCCTTCCATCCAATCCTCTTTGCTTTGCACTCATCTTTTTCCTACATGTTAGTCATATACAAGAAAACAATCCAAAGCATATGGAAAAGAAAATAAAAAGGGAAAACCATGAAAAATGAGAGAAAATCAAAGAAAATAGTGAAAAGCTCCAAATGGGATAGAAGTGAATGAAATAGGTGTAAGGAGCAAGAAACTACCAAAAAAAAGCAATAAAATGGACTAAAGAGCTACCCTATGAGTGCGATAAATCTCACTCATCAAAAGGTGGTTGAGTGGGAATGAAAATTTGTGAAGAAAATTACATTTTTTCATGTGTTTTCATTACCATGGTCATGAGTGATGAGTGGCAGATTCTCCTTCCAAATTACACATGATTTTAGTGTCATTACTCATCATCATAATTGAATATCACTTACCAAACGAGACGTTAAGGCTCATATGAGGCATTTGATATACCGGAATAGGAGTTTGGAAGGTGAGAGTTCATAAAAATTGCTCTAATTACCTTGTTTGACTAACGATGAGAATAGTTAGGAATAAAAAAATATATCGTTATTATCTTCATCTCATCTCTTCATTAAGGGCCTCTTGGTCATTCAATCCTGTAATCCCACTCTTGTTCCCCCCTCCCCATGTTTTATTATGATGGAAACAGGGAACATGTAATCCCACTGGCAACTCCCACACCCCAACTAACAGGCGCATTCATACAAACTAAAGAAGGAATACATACAAGGAGGCTTTAAACTCCCATTTCCTCCTTTTAGTCCCTAAAAACAAACAATCCAATATTTAGTAAAGTTTGAGCAAGGTTCCGGAATGGGTACATGGAGTATCAATTTATTATTAAGGAGTCAAGCAAGGATGTAGTTACGTTAGATGCTAAACAGGTACCCTCAAGTGAGTGTTTTTAAGTACCAATGGATTGATATTATAGAAGAATTGAGATGTCGACCAAGATGTAATTCATAGGTAGCAGCAATGAGGTATCCTCAAGTGAGTGTTTTAAGTACCTCTGATGTTAAAGGGTAAGATTTTATGACAGTCACGTAAATCTAATGTTGAAGAGTAAAATTTATATGACAGCTACTGGACGAATGTCGTATGAGTTGAAACGTTGGGTATTTAGAAGGACCATATTAAGAAGATTGTTGTAACAGGGTTCTGCACTTCTTACAACATCCTAAGTATATAATTCAAAATGAAGTTATAAGGGAAATGTTGGAGTTCCTCTTGAGACTTGTTATGTTGTTTTGGTGCACACTATGATGTTGGTTTGAGGATGCATTGGTAGGGAAAGTAGAGATTGGGATTATAAGGATTTCAGAAGAAGTTGAGGAAAATGAAAGATTATCTGATTGGAGACATTTAAGAATTAAGGTTATGACGAAGATGAGTTTGTAGGAACACATGACATTGCATAGAAATGAAGGGATGCGATGATATGTGGATGACCACAAAAACGATTTTTTGGTTCATGTGGCCTATTTTATCTTTTAGGATTAAGTCTTTTGCATTGTTTTGTTCTTGATCATTTTTTTTATCATAAAAATTCCAAGTTTTCCTTTGAATTCCCTTTCGAATTGTAGTGGTTTAATTCATGTGTCTTGCATGGATACTTGTGCGCAGCTAAGAGATTGAAGAGTGCATGAAAGGTCAAAAGTGATAGTGCATGAAGTTAGTTCCTTCTGAGTCTAGAAATTGGATTGTCAGATTTTTGTGGTTTTTGCTTATTTATTACTTTAATTTATATATGGATGTCACTTTCCAAGAGATGTGATATTCTAAGGAGCATCTAAAATAAAGTATGGATAGGATATATGCTTTGATAACATCGTCACTTTTTCGACACCCTACAAGCCTAGAATGGAAGACTAACATTCCTTGAGATTAGGGAAGCATAAATTTATATTGTGCTTTTCATGTTATTAGGCCTGCAAAGTTATTTCAAAATTTTGAAAATTTAATGTGAAATCTAATCCAAAATTTTGGATACATGATCCTAATTTGATTTTGCATCAGATACATAATTTATTAGTTCTTAATATTAGCTACCAACACATTTGCTAGTCCTATAATTTTAGATATCAAATACAAACCTTCCAACAATTTCACACATGAAAACAATAACAACAAAGCTTTACGGATAAAAGAGAAGAAAAAATATATAAAAGGTATATGTGTGGCATCATTGTTTTGACTGCTTCATTTCTTTTGCCTTATTTTCTATGCAGAATACTATGGTGCCCTCAAAGACAAAACGCCCATCTCAGAATTGTTCTTGGTATCTTGTTAAGGGAATGCCTAGTCATTGAGAAACTTGATGAAAATGATCCTTCTCACAGGAACATGGACTACAGTAATATGTACGTGGAATATAAAGCCAAAAGAAGAATATTATGATGATTTTAACTTACATGATATCAAGGGTAAAATGCCGAAAGAAGAATATGAAGATGGCTTGAGCACTTTTGGTGGCTATACACGAAAAAATCAAGATATTTGACTATTAGTGATAACCCCTCACCACCTAGAAAACATGGGATGCCAATGTCAAACTCTAGTGGGAGAAGCATCAATAAAGTGGTTTCACAAATATGGAAATATGCTGAATTTATCAGCGGATGGTTGGCAAAAGGTGTCTCAATTTTTGTATGGACTCCACCAAAATTTGTTAATATTCAAAAAAATTTAGCGTTAAGCAGAACGAAATCATCTCCAATATGTAGTAGTTTAGCGAAGCCAACTTTAAACCTGATTATGCAAATGAACTAGGAGGCACATTTTTCAAAAAATCAAAGTGAAAGAAAAGGGTAAACTGTAAGGAATATGGTGATTCCATTACCCCTTGGCAAATGATATTAGCGCCATTACATCATCCAAAATTGAGAAACCACAACTTCCAAGCAACTCCACTTAGGCCCACCTCCAATCCATTTATAGAATTTCTTATGCTCCCCCTCGTTGTAAGCATTGCTATAAGTTTTCTATGGTATGTAGTAAATACAAGTAGGATTAGGTTCCTCCACTCCACTCCTTTATAGAGTTTACTTTTCGAAAAGCCAAAAAATGATTCATGTCCTTTCTTCTTTTTGAGGATTGAGCTCTTCCTCCCACTAAACTACAATGCCACCATATCATGTATTATTATTTTTGGTTTTTTCCCAACTTACTTTTAGCTATTCCCCAATTTCAGTGTCCTCTCTCTCAATTCTCAGTTGTCCCAAAACTAGGAAAAGGAAAGAGGGGGATGAATGGGAAGCCCTTTTCTTCTCTCTTGTTATCCTCCTTTCTTTTTTCCCAACTCACTTTTAGTTGTTCCCCAACTTACCTCTCTTTTGTTATCCTCCTTCCCCTTTCCCTTTTTTCATGCTCTCAATTCAAAGATCAAGATTATATGCTTTAAATCTTTCATGAACATGTTTTTTCTTCAATCCTAAATCTATAACTTAATTAATTTCATTATTTTTGGAATTGTTTCTCGTAGTTATTCGGGGCTTCGAATTGAGTGGTTCAACAAAACCTGATGTAATGTTTATCTTTCCCCTTACCCCTATTTTTCTTTCCTCTTTCTAATCTTTGACATGTGATTTATATCTTTCCATTTGTTTTATGATACAATTACTTATATAATTTTAGTCCTTTTTAACTGAAAACTTTTGTTTATCATATCATATATAGTACTATGACTATCATGTCGCTCAAAAATTAGGATTCCGTTGTTTTGAGCTTCAGTGATACTTACCCTACAATGGAATCTTTGATCGGTATTTTTTCTAATCAATGGTTATTAGTTTTTGCTGCCTGCTTGATGAAACGAAAAATAATGGTGGGATGCTTATGAGTTACATAATGGTTTGTAGCATTTGTTTTTTTTTCTTCATGAATCAACAAATACTATATTGACTGTACTTTAATATCTTTTCTTTCTTCCATCTTGTGCTACCTCTGCAGATGACTAATCTTTTCAGTTAAATCTATTTTTCACGCTATTGCATGCAATTTTTGTCCTCCCATGATATGCGCACATATGGCTAGGTTGGAGTTAGTGTTGGAAATTTTGGATTTGTGTCCGAGGCTGGACTAACTTGTAATCATATCATTTACAATTGATTCATGGCAAGCAGTTAAATGATTACGACTAAAGCACTATTATTCTAAATGGTATAAAGATTTTTTTTTCTCATGGAAAAAGATAATTTGCTTGCATCAACTTATGTTTTACTTGTGCTTGTGTGAATGCTTAAGCAATTATATTAAGTCGAATCTTAAATATTCTCAATCTTCTTTGAAGTCACTAACGATCTATTCTCTTTGGCTGAAAACGACTAAATTGAACTTGATTGAAAATAATTCAATTTAACGGAAAATTAAAGAATGACCAAATGTGAGAGTAAGAGTTTATTGTTAAATTAAGCTAAGTGAAAATAATTTGAAAGAACAAACCAATTTCTTGTCTTCAGTTTCTTTATTTTTTCCCCATTACTTTTTAGGGAAGGGGAGATTGCTAAGAAACCACATGAGAATTTTGTACACCATTTTGGTGTAGTAGCATAAGGGCGTTTTTTTAAATTTATTTCATAACGGAAGCCATTTTTATCAATTCTATTTTATTATTGTATGTACAAGGATTTATTTTAGTAATAATTCCTCAAAAAGTTAAGGTCCTTGGTAAAAATTATTTCTCTTGAAAAATTATAGGTTGATATAAGTTAGCTTTTTTATTACTCCATTTCATTAATCATCATGGTTAAGCATATACTAGGATATCTGAGCCTTTCTTTCTGATAGGGAGATTAGCTTACTTTTTAAATATCATCCCCACATGCAATGCAAAAACCTATTATAAGAAAATTGTTTGATAACTACAAACCAAAATAATATTATTGAATCATTGAAACTATTTTTACCACCTTGTGGGACCTAGGATTTCAATGACAAGCAAATTCACATTATAATAGTACGCATATACTACATCATTTACTGCATGTATCTTATGTGCTCGACATGGATCGTTTGGGGAAGTAGAAACTCTAGATGTAGTGCAATGACAAAGAAGATTCTAAATAGCAATCTATAAAATACTTATCTCACTCTTAGATTTAACTTAAGCTAATCAAGTTATTTATTATTTTCATGCCTATTACGTGCTTGTATGATAGGGCATCAAAATGCAGATGATTTTTACAGTTGATACTAGCCTAATATTCATTTAGATTATACCTTTTTTAAATTTAATGTTAATATTATATGCTACTAACATTATTTTTGAACGGGTTCGATTCATGTGAGGTGAGGCAACGAGGTTTTCTTGAAGATTTATTAACAATGAACTTGGAGCTTGTACAAATCAATTTAGAAAGAAAGAAATGGGTATGTTTATTATTCTCATGCTCTTATAATCATAGTCGACATAAAACATAGTCTAGGAAAGTTGGATCCTTAAATCCTCCCCTGCTATTATGATTTTCTTCAATTTTTTTATGTGGGCTTTTTTATCATAATGGATCCTTAATTCCTCCGCACTATATTGTACTATTTTCTTTCTTAAGTGCCATGGGATAGCTTTAAATGTTGACTTTGCTGCCATGCTTTAATTCTCTTCAAATAAAAAAAATTCAAATAATTAATGGTTTTAATTGTTCAATATGACTTAATGGATACCCATAGATTCCTACTTTCTTATATTATGCATAATTATTATGGTTTATTCGTAAACAAAAAGAATTAAACTTCATGGATTTTCTAATTCTTATTAAAGGAAAAAATTATATTTTACTCATCTGATCACTTTCATTTTACTGTTCATAAATTGTTTTAGGTATGTTCTTCTCATAAGCCACATTGCAGATTAGTCAAATGCTTATATGGAAAAGCCACTAGCAAGTTTCAACAATAAAAATAAGAGTTAATAACCAAATGCGATTAGTATTGAATAGACACTCCATATAAATTCTCTTTCCTTAGTTGGCAAGTTCGTCTCCTGGTGAAAGTTGTCCTAATTAAACACATATATTCCATAATGCATTTGGAACTTGTTGCTCTTTACATAATGGATAAGATTCTAAAAAATAAGAGTGTTTGTTGTTGAGATCCAAAAGTTGTGATTATATAGACATCATTCGATTATATGTAGGTTAAAATTGCTAATTGTAGTTCAACTTTAAGAAAGAATGTTTTTATAATATTTTAAATCAAGGTTATCAGGTTAATTAAGATGGTAGACCGTAGAAGAGAGATGTGCAAGAATAAGCTTTAGGTGGATTTGCATTTTGATGTTATTGAAGTTATTGGCAGTAGCAACTATGCAATTTTATCAACCTTAGCTTTGTGATGAGTTATCTTCTTCGGTCACTCTTTGCCAAAAATAGAAATATTCTAGTTACTAAAAATAGGAGAATCATTAAAGCAGAGGCTATGGTTAAAGATGCTAAAGCAAGCATCACATACATCACCTGCTACGTTTGATTTTTGAGTTGCCTTTGTCATCAAAAGCTTATAAGTTATAATACTTTCATTTTACTTTACATGCATCAATTACATCACACACTCAGCTCTTATAGCTTATAACTTTCATTGAACTATTAATTATAATTTTTTATTAAAAAAGGGCTCTTTTGAAAATCCTAATATCTCGTCTATTAAAAATTTAACGGCTACAAGTGAAACTAATATGGATCTTAATGATGATTTTTTTATAAGAAAAAATAAATTGATATCTTGTCAACAGAGCGGTCTAAAAAGAAAATATATAAAAATATGTTGATGATCGACAAAAAAAATAAAATCGTATATAAATGTATAATGAATTTTATTGAGTTAAAGTATTAAGAAAAAAAGTAAAAGAATGCATAAACAAAAATGGAAGAAAGTTCATTCATAGAAAAAGGGAAAAGGAGACATACACAAAAATGGAAGAAAGATGATTTAAAGAAAAGAAAAAGAAAGGAAACATAACCAAAAAAAAAAAAGGTGAGACTATTATGGATATGATGAATTTTTTAAAAAAAAAGGAAATGTTGGATTTTTATCTTGTCAAAGAAAATGGTACTAAGTACTAACATAGTGAAACAAATGGAAAAGGAAAATAAAGTTGATGTTCTACGTAAAAAAGAAAAAAAAAAGGAAATCTTTTATAATGGTATGATGAAGGTTAACAAATTAAAGTATATATAGAAAAAGAAAAAATAAACAAAAGTAAAAGACTGTGAGACATACATATGTACTAACACAAATGTGTTGTAAGCCTTGTACATATCTATAAAAAAACAATAACTAATATGAACCTGATTTTTTTGAAGATGAACCTAATTTATTGTAGTCAACATCACTAGATTAGTATAGGATAAAAAAACAAGTTACAATTCCTTCGATTGACCAAAAGGTACTACTATTTTTTAAATGATCCAATATGATTGTGGGAGGGTGTCAAATATAGGAAAATGTAGTAGTGAGATATGTTTTCCATATTAACTTTAGAATATATTATCATATTAAGGAAGTATTATACTATTATTTATTTTCATAAGTATTAGATTGATGAAAAAGATATTTTAGAATCAATGTGTAATTACTATACACATTATGATGCGCACGATTTGTTATTGATCAGGAACCCACATCAATACAAATTATCATTCTCTTCCATAAATTGATCAATCATCCAACCAACTGGGCCACCACACTTGCCCATTTTTTCCGTTCCTCTTTTCTTTTTTTTTACATGCATCATATATCCGCGTGTACCATGAGCATAACATACCCAAGATTATTCGAGCAAAAAAATAGGCTTCATAGTACACCCAAGGTAATTTGAGTAAAAAATAGCCTTGTGTACGCCATGCTCATGTAACTTTCGATGTTTAATAAAATTGTACTCAGATCAAGATCATATGCTTCAAATCTTTCATCTCTCATGGATACATGTTTTTTTTTCTTCAATCCTAAATCTATAACTAAATTTTCATTATTTTTGGGATTGTTTCTTGCAGGCTTCGAATTGCGTGGTTCAACAAGACCAACTGTAAGTTTTATTTTTTCCTCTTACCCCTATATTTCTTTCCTCTTTCTAATCGTTCAGACGTGATTTATTTCTTTCCTTTTGTTTTATTTCACCAGTGTTAAAATATCGCATTATTATACATCATGTATCTTACATTTTCTGCGGGTCGTCCATAGAAGTAGTGACCCTAGATGGGTGGTAATAGCAAAGCAAATTCTCACTATCATAATATGCAGATAATACACGTTATAATTGCATGTATCTTACATGTTCCATGTGGGCCATCTATACAATTAGTGACCCTAGATTGGGTGCGATTACAAAGCAAATTCTCAATGTAACATTGTTGAGATACTACATTGTTTTATTGGATTTATCTTTCGTTCTTTGTGTCAGCTGACTAGGGAAGTTGTGACCAGGGAAGTTGTAACCCTAGATGGTAAAAAATCATAATGACATAACTTTTCAATAACAATATATTAAATATTTAGCCGACTCTTGAATATAACTTAACTTAATCAATTTAATTATTTACTATTTACTATTTACGTGTTTGTATAAATAGGGTGTCATAAATTAAATATGGTAGTAATGTGTCATTAATGACACTATTGATATTAACCTAATATATATTTAGATAATAACTTTGATATATTGGAATTATATTGAAACTAACATTATTCTTGAACGGGTTTGATTTATATGAGGTGAGATCACGAGATTTGCGTGAACAATTGGTAACAATAGGCTTGAAGTTTAAAGGATCCAATTCACAAATAAACAACAGAACGTAATAGGTATCTTTTTATTTATCATGCTCTCATAATCATATTAGTTCACATATGTGTGATAGAACCAAGTTGTAAATGTATGAGTATATAAAACATTAGTGTTTTGTCTTATATTTTCTAGTTAGTTAGAAATTAGTCATATTATATGATTAAGTAAGGAACACACTTACACTCATATTGGGAAATGATGACCTTAGATGGGGCACTATCACAAAATAAATACTGATTTATTTTATTTCATTTATCTTACGTACTCTGTGTGGACCGTCTAGGGAAGTGATGACCCTAGAATCGGAACAATCACAAAACAAATATTGCTTCATTTTATTTCATTTAGCTTACGTGCTCTGCGTGGGCCGTTTAGGACATTCATGACCCTAGATGATGCACAATCATAATCAAATTTTCGTTACACCACTTTAAAAAACCACATTATTATGCTTCATGTATCGTATGTTTTTTTGTGTAGTCGTCCATAGAAGTAGTGACCCTAGGTGGGTTGAAAAAACTAAGAAACTTTTCATTATAATAGTGTACAGATAATACATGTTCTAATTACATGTATCTTACGTACTCCTTGTGTAGGCTGTCTAAGCAATAAGTGATCCTTGGTCGAGCGCAATCACAAAGAAAAATCCTAATGCGTAACTCTGTAAAGATACTACATTGTTTTATTGGATTTATCTTTCGGTCACTGTGTTAGCCAACTATGGAAGTTATGATCCTAGACGGAAAACAATCATAAGGAAATAACTTCTCAATAACAATTATTAAATATTTAGCCGACTCTTGAATATAACTTAAGTTAATCAATTTAATTAGTTATTATTTTACATGCTTATTTACGTGCTTGTATAATAAGGTGTCTAAAATCAAATATGATAGTAATGTATCATTAACCTCACTATGATATTATAACCTAAATGATACTTAGATTATACCTTTTTTATATTGACATTATATTGAAACAAATATTATCTTTGATTGGGTTTGTTTTATGTGAAGTGAGATCACACAATTTGCGTGAACAATTGTTAACAATGAGCTTGAAGTTTAAACAGATCAATTTACAAATTAAAATAAACCTTAATAGGTATGTTTTTTATTTATCAGCTCTTATAATCATATCAGTTCACATATGTGTAATAGAATCATGAATGAGTACATAAAATTTAGTGTTTGTCTTATTTTTTCTATTTAGTTACAAAATTTGTCATATTACATGATTAAGTAAGGAACACACTTACACTCATCTAGAAAAATTTAATCAAATATTATCTTTGAAAGGGTTTGCTTTATGTTGGGTGAGATAACGAAATTTGCGTGAACAATTGTTCACAATGGGCATGAAGTTTAACAAAACTTCATAGCTATGTTTTTCATTTATCATGCTCTTATAATAGGATTAGTTCACATATGTGCAATAGCACCATGTTGTATGTATGAGTATATAAAAAATTAGTGTTGTCTTATTTTTTCTAGTTAATTAGAAAATTTGTAATATTATATGATTAACTAAACAACACATAAACTTATAGAAAATTGTAAGATAAAATAAAAAGTAATCTTCTATTGACTATGTTACTTTATAGGGATATTTCCTGAGGTACCCCCGGGGTTAGGGCTAATTCCTCGGGTATCCCTCTCGTTTTCGAGCTAGCTCAAATGCCACCAGAGTCAATGTTTGCGTCTTAAATGCCATTACTACTAACAGACGTTAAAGTTCTGTTAACTTTTGTCAATTAAACTTACTTTTTATTTAGACTAAGAAAAAAAAAAGAAAAAAACTAAAAAAAAAACCCCACCCCTACCACACTCTCTCCTCCCCCCACTCACCCAGCCACTCTCTCTCATCCCCTTACTCACCCAGACACCATCTCCCCCCACCCTCCCATTCTCTCTCCTCCCCTCCCCCACCCCTCCACCCCTACCCCCCTGCCCAGCCTTCCTCTACCCTAACCCCCAGCCCACCCCTGAAAACCGACTGCCTCAACCTTCCTCACCCTCACCCCTTTCCCACCCTCCCCCTAACCCTCGAACGCCTGTCAACCGCGCTCGAACCAGACTGCCACTAACCCCAGACCCACCTTGAATCGTCGTCGAACCCAACCCCAAAACCACCTCGAATCCCCGTCGAACCACCATCACATAAATTGCGACCACCATCAAACGAAACCACCACCACCTAAGTTCCATTTGCAACCACCATCACCTAAATCGCGACCACCATCAAACGAAACCACCATCACTGATTCGCTGGCGGATTCAAGGAAGGGTCGATGGCGGTGGTGTATGAGGAGAGAGAGTGGAAGGGTGGAGGGTTTTACTTTAGGCAGTGGGAGGGGAGGGAGAGGAGAGAGAGTGGGAGGGGTGGTGATGGTGGTTTCGGTGGAGAGGCATATTCAGGGACGGGGAAGGGTGGCAGGGGTGGTTGGGTTGGGGTTGGGGTTGGGGTGGGTTGGTCATGGGTTTGGGGAGGGGAGGAGAGAGAGTGGGAGGGTTTTAGGGTTTTTTATTTTCTTTTTACTTGTTTTTTTAAATGAAAATTGAATTAAAATTGAGAAAGTTAACAGAAAAGTTAACGGTGTTAGTAATAAGGGTATTTAAGCCGCGAACATTGACTCTGGTGGCATCTCAGCTAGCTCGAAAACGAGGAGGGTACCCGAGGAATTAGCACTAACCCCGGGGGTACCTCAGGAAATATCCCTACTTTATATGTGTATCTCATAATTAATGCATATAAATATAAAATTATATGGATAGGTCTTAAATACATGAAATTGTAACTGCAATTTGCTACATTATTTTACTACATATATCTTATGTGCTCTGCATGGGCCGTATGTGAAATTGGTAACTCTAGCTAAAGAGTAACGACAAATAAGATTCTCGTTATTATGACAATGTGAAGATATATCATTATATTACTGCATTGATCAAATGTACAACGCGTGGCCATTTAGGAAATTGATGACCCTACATGGGGCCCTAACACAAAACACATACTCATTATAAAAATTTGAGGATATGAAAACTTCACATATTTTTCATGCTTAGCGTGGACCGTCTCGGGAAGTGATAACCCCAGATGGGGCACAATAACAAAATAAAATATTGATATATACTATATCATTCATTTTACATGCTCTGCGTGGGCCGTCTAAGGAAGTGATGACCCTATAGGGGGCGCAATCACAAAAAAAAATACTCATTATAAAAATTTGTCGATATGACAACTTCACATATCTTTCGTGCTCGACATTCGCCGTATAGGGAAGTGATGGCCCTAGATTATACCTTTGTTATATTGAAATTAATATTATTCTTGAACGGGTTTGATTTATGTAAGGTGAGATCACTGGATTTGCATGAACAATTGTTAACAATGGGCTTGAAGTTTAACTAGATCAATTTACAAATAGACAACAAAATTTTATAGGTATGTTTTTTATTTATCATGATCTTATAATCATATTAGTTCACATATGTGCAATATAACCATGTTGTCTGTATGAGTATATAAAAAATTAGTGTTTAGTCTTATTATTTCTAGTTCGTTAATAAATTTGTAATATTTTACAATTAACTAAGCAACATTTCCAGAAAAAATGTAAGATAAAATAAAAAATCAATCTTCTAATGACTATGTTGTTTTATATGTGTATCTCATAATTGATGCATATAAATATAAAATTATATGAATAGGTCTTAAATAAAAGGAATGGTAACTACAATATTAAGCACGATGCTACATTATTTTATTGCATACGTGAATTGCATGGGCCATATACGGAATTGGTAACTCTATATAAAGAGTAACGACAAAGAAGATATGTACAACACGTGGTCGTTTAAATAATTGATGACCCTACATGGGGCCCTAGCACAAACCAATTACTCATTATAATGATTTGTGGATACGACAACTTCACATATCTTTCGTGCTCGGCATTGACCATATAGGGAAGTGGTGACTTTTAGATTATTACTTTGTTATACTGAAACTAATATTATTATTGAACGGGTTTGATCTATGTGAGGTGAGATCACGGGGATTTGCATGAACAATTGTTAACAATGGGCTTGAAGTTTAAACTGATCAATTTACAAATAGACAAAAAAAATTATAAGTATTTTTTTTATTTGTCATGCTCTTATATTCATATTAATTCACATATGTGCAATATGACCATGTTGTCTGTATGAGTATATCAAAATTAAGTGTTTAATCTTATTACTTCTAGTTAGATAATAAATTTGTAATAATTTATGATTAACTAAGCGACAGTTACAGAAAAATGTAAGATAAAATAAAAAACGATCTTCTAATGACTATGTTGCTTTATAAGTGTATCTCATAAATATCGCATATAAATATAAAATTATAGGAATACGTCTTAAATACATGGACATGAAACTTCAATATTAAAATTATATGAATACGTCTACGTGGGCGGTATAGGGAATTGGTAACTCTAGAGAAAGAGTAACGACAAATAAAATTTTCATTATTACACCTATGTGAAAATATTTCATTATAATACTGCAATTATCATATTTACAACACGTGACAGTCTAAGGAATTGATGACACTACATGGGGCGCTAGCATAATAGAAATACTAATCATAACGATTTGTGGACACGTCAATTTTATATCTTTCATGCTTGGCGTAGACCGTGTCGGGAAGCGATAACCCTAGATGGGGTGTAATAACAAAATAAAATAGTTCTTTATACTATATCATTTATCTTACGTGCACTGCGTGGGCCGTCTAGGAAAGTGATGACCCTAGATGAGGCGCAATCACAAAAGAAATACTCATTATAAAAGTTTGTGGATGTGACAACTTCACATATCTGACGTGCTCCGTGTTGACTGTATAGGAAAGTGGCGACCCTAAATTATACCTTTTTACATTGAAACTAATATTATTCTTGAACGTGTTTGATTTATGTGAGTTGAGATCACGGGATTGCATGAACAATTGTTAACAATGGGCTTGAAGGTTGAATGATCAATTTACAAATAGAAAACAAAAATTCATAGGTATCTTTTTTATTTATCATACTCTTATAATCATATTAGTCACATATATGCAATATGATCATGTTCTCTGTATGAGTATATAAAAATTTAGTGATTAGTCTAATTATTTCTAGTAAGTTAATCAAATCGTAATAGTTTATGATTAGCTAAGCAACACTACAAAAAAAAATGTACGATAAAATAAAAAACAATAGTCTAATTACTATGTTGGTTTATATGTGTATCTCATAATTAATGTATATAAATATAAATTATATGAATAAGTCTTAAACGCATGAATTGTAAATGTCATATTAAACACGCTGCTACATTATTTTATTGCATGTATCTTACGTGCTCTGCATGGGCTGTATACGAAATTGGTAACTCTAGATAAAGAGTAATGACAAAGAAAATTTTCATTAGTATAACAATGCGAAGATATATCATTATCTTATTGCATTGATCATATGTACAACACGTGGCCGTTCAAATAATTTATGACCCTACATAGGGCCCTAACACAAAACAAATACCCATAATAACAATTTGTGGATATGACAACTTCACAAAATTTTCATGCTTGGTGTGGACCGTCTCGGTAAGTGATAAACCTAGATGGATGCAATAACAAAATAAAATACTGCTTAATACTATATCAAAGATCTTACGTGCTTGGTGTACGCCGTATAGAGAAGTGATGACCCTAGATGGGACACAATCACAAAACAAATACTAACTATAAAAATTGGTGACGTGACAATTTCACCTATCTTTCGTGCTCGACGTTGATCGTATAGAGAAGTGGTGAACCTAGATTATACCTTTGTTATATTAAACCTAACATTATGCTTGAACGTTTGATTTATGTGAAGTGAGATCACGGGAATTTGCATAAAAAATTGTTAACAATGGGCTTGAAGTTCAAATAGATCAATTTACAAACAGACAACAAAACATCATAAGTATGTTTTTTATTTATCATACTCATATAATCATATTAGTTCACATATGTGAAATATGACCATGTTGTCTATACGAGTATATGATAAATTTGTAATGATTTATGGTTAACTAAGCAACACTTACAGAAAAAATGTACGAAAAAATGAAAATCAATTTTCTAATGACTATGTTGCTTTATAAGTGTATCTCATAAATAATGCCTATAAATATATAGTTATATGAATAGGTCTGAAGTACATAACATTGTAACTACTATATTAAAACGATGCTATATATTTTTATTGCGTGTCTGTTACGTGCTCTGCATGGGACGTTTAGGGAATAGGTAACTCTAGTGAAAGAGTAACGACAAATAAAATTTTCATTATTATAACTATGTTAATATAGTTCATGATACTACTGCAGTTATCATATTTACAGCAAGTGTCAGTCTAAGGAATTGATGACACTACATGGGGCGCTAACATAAAACAAATACTATTCATAACGACTTGTGGACACGATAATTTCACATAACTTTTATGCTTGGCGTGGACCGTCTCGGGAAGGGATAACCATGGTGTAATAACAAAATAAAATCCTGCTTTATACTATATCATTTATCTTACGTGCTCTGCGTGGGCCGTCTAGGGAAGTGATGACTATAGATGGGGTGCAATCACAAATAAAATACTCATTATAAAAGTTTGTGGATGTGACAACTCCACATATCTTTCGTGCTCCGCATTGAGTGTATAAGGAAGTGGCAAACCTAGATTATACCTTTGTAACATTGAAACTAATATTATTCTTGAACGGATTTTATTTATATGAGGTGAGATCACGAGATTTGCATGAACAATTGTTAACAATGGGTTTGAAGCTTAAACAGATCAATTTACAAATAGAAAACAAAACATTATAGGTATGCTATTTATTTATCATGCTCTTATAATCATATTAGTTCACATATGTGCAATATGACCATGTTGTCTGTATGAGTATATAAAAACTTAGTATTTAGTCTAATTATTTCTAGTAAGTTGATAAATTTGAAATAATTTAAGATTGACTAACACTTACAGGAAAAAAAATGATCAATAAAATCAAAAATAATATTCTAATTACTATGTTGGTTTATATGTGTATCTCATAAGTAATGCATATAAATATAAAATTATATGAATAGGTCTTAAATACGTGAAATTATAACTGCATTATTAAACACGATGCTACATTATTTGACTGCATGGATCTTACATGCTCTGCATGGGCCGTATATGGAATTGGTAACTCTAGATAAATGGTAATGACAAAGAAACTTTTCATTACTATAACAATGCGAAGATATATCATTTTATTACTTTATTGATCATATGTACAACATGTGGCCGTTTAGATAATTGATCACCCTACATGGGGCCCTATCACGAAACAAATACTCATTATAATAATTTTTAATTAACTAAGCAACACTTACAAAGAAAATGTACGATAAAATAAAAAAAATCTTCAAATGACTATGTTGCTTTATTAGTGTATCTCATAAATATTGCATATAAATATAAAATTATATAAATAGATATTAAATACATGAAATTGTAATTGCAATGTTAAACATGATGCTACATTATTTTATTGCATGTATCTTACGTGCTCTACCTGGGTCGTATACGGAATTGGTAACTCTAGATAAAGAGTAACGACAAATAAAATTTTCATTAGTATAACAATGCGAAGATATATCTTACTGCATTGATCATATGTACAACACGTGACAGTTTAAATAATTGATGACCTTACATGGGGCCCTAGCACAAAACAAATACTCATAATAACAATTTGTGGATACGACAACTTCACAAAATTTTCATGCTTGGCGTGGACCGTCTCGGGAAGTGATTAAACTAGATGGATGCAATAACAAAATTAAATAAAATGCTGCTTAATGCTATATCAAACATCTTTTGTCCTTTGCGTGGGCCGTATAGGGAAGTGATGACCCTAGATGGGACGCAATCACAAAACAAATACTCACTATAAAAATTTGGTGACGTGACAACTTGACATATCTTTCGTGCTCGACGTTGACCGTATAGAGAAGTGGTGAACCTAGATTATACCTTTGTTATATTAAAACTAATATTATGCTTGAACGGGTTTGATTTATGTGAGGTGAGATCACGGGGATGTGCATAAACAATTGTTAACAATGGGCTTAAAGTTCAAACAAATCAATCTACAAATTGACAACAAAACTTCATAGGTTTGTTTTTTATTTATCATGCTCATATAATCATATTAGTTCACATATGTGCAATATGACCATGTTGTCTGTATGAATATATAAAAAATAGTGTTTAGTCTAATTATTTCTAGTTAGTTAATAAATTTGTAATAATTTATGATTAACCAAGCAACACTAACAGAAAAGATGTACGAAAAAATAAAAACCAATTTTCTAATGACTATGTATCTTTATAAGTGTATCTCATAAATAACGCATATAAATATAAAGTTATATGAATAGTTCTTAAGTACATAAAATTGTAACTGCAATATTAAAAATGATGCTACATTATTTTACTGCGTGTCTGTTACGTGCTCTGCATGGGACGTTTAGGGAATTGGTAACTCAAGAGAAAGAGTAGCGACAAATAAAATTTTCTTTATTATAACTATTTGAAAATATTTCATTTCACTACTGTAGTTATCATACTTACAACACGTGGCATTCTAAGGAATTGATGACACTACATGAGGCGCTAGCACAAAACAGATACTAATTAGAACGGTTGTGGACACGACAATTTCACATATCTTTTATGCTTGACGTGGACCGTCTCGTGAAGCGATAACTCTAGCTTAATAAATAAAATAAAATACTGCTTTATACTATATAATTTATCTTACGTGCTCTGCATGGGCCGTCTAGGGAAGTGATGACCCTAGATGTGGCGCAATCACAAAACCAATACTCTTTATAAAAGTTTGTGGATGTGACATCTTCACATATCTTTCGTGTTTCACGTTGACTTAATAAGGAAGTGGCAACCCTAGATTATACCTTTGCCACATTGAAACTAATTTATTCTTGAACGAGTTTGATTAATGTGAGGTGAGATCACGAGATTTGCATGAACAATTGTTAAAAATGGGCTTGAAGTTGAAATAGATCAATTTACAAATAGACAACAAAACTTCATAGGTAATTTTTTATCATGTTCTTATAATCATATTAGTTCACATATGTGCAATATGACCATGTTGTCAGTATGAGTATTTAAAAAATTAGTGTTTAGTCTTATTATTTCTAGTTAGTTTATAAATTTGTAAGCATTTATGATTAACTAACCCTTGTAGAAAAAAATGAACGATAAAATAAAAAATAATATTCCAATTACTATGTTAGTTTATATGTGTATCTCATAAATAATGCATAAAATATAAAATTATATTAATAGGTCTTAAATACGTGAAATTATAACTGCAATATTAAACCCGATGCTACATTATTTGTCTGCATGGGCCTTACGTGCTCTGCATGGGCCGTATACGGAATTGGTAACTCTAGATAAAGAGTAATGATCATTAGTATAACAATGCTAAGATATATCATTGTATTACTATATTGATCATATGTACAACATGTGGCCGTTTAGATAATTGATAACCCTACATGGGGCCCTTGCACCAAAGAAATACTCATTATAATAATTTCTGAGTAACTAAGTAACACTTACAGAAAAAATGTACGATGGAATAAAAAATAATCTTCTAATGACTATGTTGCTTTAAATATGTATCTCATAAATATTGCCTATAAATATGAATTTATATCAATACATCTCAAAATACATGGACTTGTAACTGCAGTATTAAAAATGACGCTACATTATTTTACTATGTGTACGTTATGTGCTCTGCATGAGCCTTGTAGGGAATTGATAACTCTAGAGAAAAAGTAACGACAAATAAATATTGTTTTATACTATATCAATTATCTTACGTGCTCTGCTTGGGCCGTCTAGGGAAGTGATGACCCTATATGTGGCACAATCACAAAACAAATACTCTTTATAAAAGTTTGTGGATGTGACATCTTCACATATCTTTCGTGCTCCGCGTTGATTGTATAGGGAAGTGGTGACCCTCTAGATTATACCTTTGTTACATTGAAACTAATATTATTCTTGAACGAGTTTGATTTATGTGAGGTGTGATCACGGGATTTGCATGAACAATTGTTACTTGAAGTTTATATAGATGAATTTACACATAGACCACAAAGCTTCATGGGTATGTTTTTTTATTTATCATGCTCTTATAATCATATTAGTTCACGAGTGTGAAATATGACCATGTTAATATATAAAATTAGTGTTTATTCTTATTATTTCTAGTTAGGTAATAAATTTGTAATAAGTTATGATTAACTAAGCAACACTTACAGAAAAAATGTACAATAAGATAAAAAAACATTCTGCTAATAACTATGTTGCTTTATATGTGTATCTCATAAATAATGCATATAAATATAAAATTATATTAATAGGTCTTAAATACATGAAATTGGAACTACAATATTAAACACGATGCTAGATTTGTTTTTTATTGCATGTATCTTACGTGCTCTGCATGGGCCGTATACAGAATTGGTAACTCTAGATAAAGAGTAACGACAAAGAAAATTTTCATTAATATAACAATGGAAAGATATATCATAATATTACTGCATTGATCATATGTACAACACATGGCCGTTTAGGGAATTGATAACCTTCAACGGAGCCCTAGCACAAAACAAATACTCATTATAACAATTTGGAATACGACAACTTCACATAATTTTCATGCGTGGCGTGGATCATCTCGGGAAGTGATAAACCAATATGGGGCGCAATAACAAAATAAAATAATGCTTTATACTATATCATTCATCTTACGTGCCCTGCATGGGCCATCTAGGGAAGTGATGACCCTAGATGGGGCGCAATCACAAAACAAATACTCATTATAAAAATTTGTCGACGTGACAACATCACATATCTTTCGTGCCCGGCGTTGACCGTGTAGGGAAGTGGTAATCCTAGATTATAACTTTGCCACATTGAAACTAATTTATTCTTGAACGGGTTTGATTTGTGTGAGGTGAGGTCACGAGATTTGCATGAAGAATTGTTAACAATGGGCTTGAAGTCTAAACAGATCAATTTACAAATAGACAACAAAACTTCATAGGTATGTTTTTTATTTATCATGCTCATATAATCATATTAGTTCACATAAGTGCAATATGACCATGTTGTCAGTATGAGTATATAAAAAATAAGTGTTTAGTCTTATTATTTCTAGTTACTTAAATTGTAAGTATTTATGATTAACTAACACTTAGAGAAAAATTGAACTATAAAATAAAAAACGATATTCTAATTACTATGTTAGTTTACATGTGTAGCTCATAAATAATGCATATAAATATAAAATTATATTAATAGGTCTTAAATACGTGAAATTGTAACTGCAATATTAAACACGTTGCTACATTATTTGACTGCATGGATCTTATGTGCTTTGCATGGTCCTTATACGGAATTGGTAACTCTAGATAAAGGGTAATGACAAACAAATTTTTCATGAGTATAACAATGCGAAGACATATCATTGTAATACTGTAATGATCATATGTACAACATCTGGCCATTTCGATAATTGATAACCCTAATTGGGGCCCTAGCACAAAACAAATACTCAATATAATAATTTCTGATAACTAAGCAACACTTACAGAAAAAATGTACGATAAAATAAAAAACAATCTTCTAATGACTACGTTGCTTTATATGTGTATCTCATAAATATTGCATATAAATATAAAATTATATCAATACGTCTCAAATATATGGACTTGTAACTGCAATGTTAAAAACGATGCGACATTATTTTACTGTGCGTATGTTACGTGCTCTGCATGGGTCGTGTAGGGAATTGGTAACTCCAGAGAAAAAGTAACGACAAATAATTCATTATTATAATTGTTAAAATATTTCATTATACTCACTAGTAGAAAAATATCAATTTGAGGCGTCATTTTTTGGCCTATTTGAGGCGTTTTTGGGGTAGCCTCAAATGGAAGGGCCGCAAATAGGAAAGTAATTTAATTTGAGGCGTTTATAAAAACGCCTCAAATAGCAGTTTTTTAAGGCTTTTTTTCTTCAAAAAACGCCTCAAATAGTTACTTTTTATTATTTTATTTTTTTCGCTTTTATTTTTGCATAATATTGTTGAGCCACAAGGAAAAAAACAAAGTTGATGTACATAAATCTCAATATTTTATTAATAATCCATAAGCATAGTTTTACACAACAGTGTAGCTAATAGAAGAAAAAATAACAACTGCTTAGAGCAATTCCGAACTTTAAGATTGCGTCACCAAGTAATCTAAATTAACCAACTAAAAGTCAAAAACAGAGGCCCAAGAAATTTCGCAGTCTGAAACTTTTATTTGGTATTGTCGCTGATCAACTTCATGAGCATATCGCAGGCAACTGGTCAATGTACAAACACTTGTTTAAGTAGTCCGTAATCAGCAACTAGTCCTTGAACCAACAATAGAAGTTGTAATCTTGTGGCTACGAAATTCAGCAATTGACGATCCATCCGCACCCAATCACCCTGAAATGGAGAAGAAACATTTTTGAACAAAAACAAAAACGAAACAAAACACCTCCTGTAGAAAATTTAGGATTATGAAAAATCTTATATGCCATGAGCAACATACCATTATTGGTTAAGGGGGAAATGCGAGTTCCTGATTAGATTAAACAAGGTTTATTGGCTTGATAAGGTATATCGAGGTATATGGAATAGGACTTCATAAAGTAATTAGACAAAACATCATGATACTCCTTGAGAAAACTCCATACCTATTCATATAATCCTGGGTGAGGTAAATTGGAGTCGGGCTAATATCATTTGTGGGCCTAAATGGCTGCACAACTCCTATATCGTCCAAACCAAGAACGGCATCAGCATGCTCATGCGTCAAAATTATATGCAGTTTATCCAATACTGATTTCTTAAACTTTATCAATTCAGGATAAGGAGATCAAACAAGTGTCCCAGCAGTTCAAAAGGTAAGATAACTCCAAATAAAGCTTATGAGAATGATTCAGGTGCCACTAATACAAAAAACAAATTGCATTATGCAAAAATGCTGGTTTATATTTCTACACAAAGTAGACTGTCAAAAATAAAATCATTCTTCACATTAGTCAGGTTTGACATCCATAACATGTCTTCTTTTTTTTCCTTTCTCAGCGTGCCATTATTAATAAGATACTGATACAGTTCAAACAGAAATCTCTCATATATTAATGAAAAAAGGAACGTCTAATAAGGGAAGAATGACAAGTGAGTGTTAAAGAGGAGGAAGAAAGTGTTTAGGAGAAGTATTCAATCTGTATTGCTTTTGGAATTACACGGCTACATATACACAAGCAAACCTACAGCTAATGCTTTCCTAAAAATCAGCTAGGAAATCTACAAAAATCTATCCTAAAAGATATTAACAACTAATTAACTTAGTAAAAGATAAACATACAATATATTATCCCTTAATACCCCCCCTCAAGTTGGAGCATGAAGATCTCTAATGCCCAACTTGCGCAAGAGGAAACTACACTGAGGACGTCCGAGTGCCTTTGTAAGAATATCGGCTAGCTGATGACCAGTAGGAACATAACATGTAGACAAATTGTTAGCCAACAACTCATCTCGAACAAAATGACAATCGACTTCGATATGTTTTGTACGATCATGGAAGACAGGATTTTTGGCAATATGCATAGCCGATTGACTATCACAAAACAAACGCATAGGAGTAGAGTGAAACACACCAAGAGACGTTAACAAAGACTTTAACCACTTCAACTCGCAAGTAGCAACGGCCATGGAGCGATATTCCGCCTCTGCGGAAGAACGAGCAACTGTTGGTTGTTTCTTGGTCTTCCATGATACCAAAGAACACCCAAGGAATACAAGATAGCCGGAAAAAGAACGTCGTGTCATAGGACAAGCGGCCCAATCGCTATCACAATAAGCCGACAGACGAAGATCAATACGGACCGAAGAAGAATACCTTGCCCTGGACTCCCTTTAATGTAACGAAGAACACGAAGAGCAGCCTCCCAGTGAGGCACCATAGGAGAGCTCAAAAACTGAGCAAGTGTATGAACCGCATAACTGAGTTCAGGTCGTGTCACAGAAAGATAAACAAGACGACCAACCAACCGACGATAACGATCCGGATTAGGCATCGGAGCATCGTTAACCAATGCCAAGCGATGATTTTGCTCCATTGGCGTGTCAATAGGCTTACAACCTAACATACCAGACTCACTCAAAACTTCTAATGCATACTTGCGTTGAGTGAGAAAAATACCCTCGGAACTCCGAGCAACCTCAATACCAAGAAAATATTTGAGAAGACCGAGATCTTTCATATGAAACTGAGAACTAAGGTATTGCTTAAAGCGAGAAACAACATCAGGAGACGAACCGGCAATAATAAGATCATCCACATACACCAAAACATGAAGAGAAACCTTTCCCTTGGTGTAACAAAACAAAGAATAATCAGCATAAGAGCGCGTAAAACCATAAGCAAGCAATGCAGCAGACAACTTAGCAAACCATTGACGTGGAGCCTGTTTCAGACCATAAAGAGATTTACGTAATCAACAAACTTTATGTGGAGACGAACATTTATAACCAGGGGGAAGAGTCATATATACCTCTTCCTCTAAATCACCATGAAGAAAGGCATTATGAACATCCATTTGATGTAATTGCCAGTTTTGAGGAGCAGCAACAGCTAACAACAGACGGACGGTACCCATTTTAGCAACGGGAGCAAACGTCTCATTATAATCGATACCAGCAACCTGCCGATTGCCATGAACAACTAAACGACCCTTAAGTCGTTCCACAGGACCATCACTCTTATATTTAATTTTATAAACCCAACCACTACTAATAGCACGTTTACCAACGAGCAAATCGACTAATGTCCACGTGACATTCCGCTCTAAAGCACTGATCTCCTCCTGCATAGCTTGACGCCAACCGGGATCTAGAGCAGCCTCCCGATAATTCTTAGGCTCAACACCCTTGGTAACAGCTGCAAGAAAACATCGATGTTTCGCAGAAAAATTATCATAATCAACACAACAAGCTATGTCAAATGGCTTACCAGACGAACCAGAAGAAGACGAAAGAGCAGTCGTTGTAGGGGGGTCTATATGATCTCGAACAAGAGCCGTATTTGTAACAAAATCCCGAAGCTTGACAGAAGAAGTTTTAACACGGTGTCCACGACCCAACAAATCACTAGACAGAACACAAAGTGTATCACACTCGATACTACCAACACGAACTGAAGACGGAGTTGAAACAACATGTGTGGGCTGCCCAGCATTAGTAGGCGTGCTGGCAGCACCATGAGGCGTGCGTGGCCCAGCAGACATGCGTGGCCCAGCAGACATGCATGGCCCAACACACGTAACAGCAGCAGGAGGTGTGCAAGGCTCAGCAGGCCTAGGCGTAGCAGTGGGGCTTGAACCATGCCCAGGGGAACCCGAAACACTAGTAACACCATCTAATAAACCATTTTCACCATCAACGTCATCCCAAACAAACGGCTGATTGAGATAAGAATTCCATTGATCATGTGCAACATCAGACATAGAATCGAAATAGGGAAAAGAATCCTCAAAAAATTGCACATCACGACTAATGAAATAATCACAAGTATCTAGGTCGTACAACCTCCACCCTTTTTTACCAAAGGGATAACCAACAAAAATGCAACGTCTAGATTTTGAATTAAATTTGTCTTTACGAAGTCTATTAGTCGCATATGCTAAACACCCAAAAACTTGAACATCCGTATAAGACGGAACACGACCATAAAGACATTCAAATGGAGTTTTTCCATCGAGGAGGGGAGTAGGAGTCAAATTAATAAGATGAGCGGCCGTCTTCACACATTCCCCCCAAAAAGACTTAGGTAAACGTGCCTGAAATCGAAGAGCACGAGCCACATTAAGAAGGTGACGATACTTACGCTCAACTCTACCATTTTGTTGAGCCGTATCTACACAACTAGTTTGATGAAGCATCCCATTATCAGCAAAAAAAACGATGCAAACACAAGAATTCTTGCCCATTATCACTACGTAAGACTTTAATTTTCTTACTAAAGTGAGTAGAAACAATAGCATGAAAATCTTTAATGAGTTGAGGAACCTCATGCTTTCCCGTCATAAGATAAATCCAAGTGGCACGAGAAAAATCATCAACAATAGTAAGAAAGTAACGAGCACCACAACTAGCAAGAACTTTATTTGGACCCCAAATATCACAATGAATTAAATCAAACACATCTGCAGCCATCTGCAGCTTTATTATTACTTAATGAAAAGGAGTTTCGGGGTTGTTTTCCCATTAAACAAATCAAACAATCTAACTCACAATTAGATGAGCAAGAACCGGCTAATCCGGGCAAACTAGAAAGGACTTAATAGAAGGATGACCCAAACGGCGATGCCATAGAAGACTTAAATCATCCAGTTTTACTACTTTATGTGCTGCAGATACCAAACCCGGGATAGGCTTGAAATAATAGACCCCATTAGACCGCACTCCCGCTCCAATCAAGTTCGTCTATGTAAGGTCCTGTATTAAACACAACTTATTAGTGAAGAAAAAAATTAAATTTTGTTGATCAAGTAATTGAGTAACGGACAACAAACTACAAGTGAGAGCGGGAACATAGAGAACATTTTGTAAATGAAAACCGTCAGATAGAACCACCGTCCCTTCTTTTGTAGCCATGACACTTTTACCATTAGGCAAACCAATACGAGAAGAGACATTACGCAATTCAACAAAAGAAGCAATATTACCGGTCATGTGGTTAGACGCACCCGAATCAATCAACCAATCAAAAGTACCGTACATACCACTTAGTTTGTCATTAGAAGCCGAAACAGAAGCACTTTGAACAGCGCCCAGAAGTTGTTGCCATTGCGCGTCACTAAGAGTAGGGGTACTGGCACGATCCGAGTAAGGCACAGTAGTGGATGTGCGCCCAGTAGTCCCGGCGTTAGCAGCAAATTGCGAGCCCCCACGAGAGCTGTTACGACCACGACCGCCCCTGCCATTGCGGCCTCCACGTCCACGGCCAGCAGGCCACCCAACCAACTCATAGCAGAAGTCCCTGACATGGCCTTTACGACCACAGTGGCAGCACAACCTCTCTTCTCCACTCGGCAGACCTGTAGGGCGAGCAGAGACAGTAGAGGAGGCGCTGAAACCCACAGCATCAACAGGAGAGTGTTCCTGAGATTCTGAGACAAGTTGCTTCCTCTCATCCGAAATAATTTTCGCATAAGCAACGTTGATAGACGGAAGTGGGTCCTGCATTAACAAACTAGAGACCAAAGAACCAAACTTCTTGGCATCCAAGCCCAAACAAAACTGATGTAAATGGTCAGTTTCTTGGATGCGCATATATTCAGAGGAAGAAGAGCACGTGCAAAGAGGCATCTTACAATACGACATCAATTCATCTTGCAATTGGCGTAATTCACCAAAAAAAATAGCTACTGGTCGACCCTTCTGCCTACAATCCCGAATTTGGTTCTTTAATTCCAAAATTCGTGGACCATTACCAAGAGAATAACGATCAAGCAAATCATCCCACAAAGACTTAACATTGTCAGGAAAACACATAGTTGAACGAACGGACACATCTAACGTATTAAAAATCCAAGCAACAAGCATAGAATTAACAATACCCCATTGAGAATAATCAGAAGATTTAGATTCCGGTACCGTAATCGTCCCGTCGATGAAGCCCAATTTGTTCTTGGCACGCAAATTGTTTCGGAGGGACCGAGACCAAGCTTCATAGTTGTCTCCTTTCAGAAGAATAGGGCTAATCACTGCACCCGTGCCTTCACTCGGATGCAAGTAGTAGGGGGTGAATGGTTCATAGCGAGGGGTAGGCGCAGAGTCACCATCACCTGCCATCAAGAAACACAGCGGAAGACTATCACAACAACAATCCACGCACACAACGAGGAACCAACAACACACAACAAACAAGGCACACAAACTAGACAAAGTGGCGTTTTTTTTAGAAAAGAAAAAAAATCAGTTTTCAGAATCGAAGGCCTGATACCATGTTAAAGAGGAGGAAGAAAGTGTTTAGGAGAAGTATTCAATCTGTATTGCTTTTGGAATTACACGGCTACATATACACAAGCAAACCTACAGCTAATGCTTTCCTAAAAATCAGCTAGGAAATCTACAAAATCTATCCAAAAAGATATTAACAACTAATTAACTTAGGAAAAGATAAACATACAATATATTATCCCTTGATAGTGAGAGACAAGACAAATTCCATATAGACACCAAAAATTACAAGCAACATACTATTATTAAATTTAGAACCTCTTTAAAGTCTCTAGAAATTGTAGTTAGAATCACTCACATAATCAACCCGTGGAATCTTATGGAAAGTGAACCAGCAAAGTGCAGCCATCAAATGCTCAACTCCAATACTAATTTATCAAATTTGCAGAAGAGTAATATCATACCTGCAATAGCGACAGTGTGACACAATCACGGAAAACAACAAAATGAGGATTAAGAGTAGACCAATTGCGCTCCCAAATCCATCAAAACCAAACAAAAACTGTTGAAACTTAAAACAAATTAATCAAGAAGCTAATATTAAGAACACAGTATAGTGTTTCACTAACAATGTGTTAGCTACGTCACCGTAATAACTTCGAAAGAACTGTTCGAGATAGATCGATTGAAGTCATTCCAAAACAAACAATATTCAATCACAAACATTCAAATGAAAATCATGAAAACAACAAAATGAGGATAAATAGTTTAGAGTAATACCAATTACTTCAACAAAGCGGGAATTCCAGGTCGAACATGCTCAGGCACAGAATCGAACGGCGAAAAAACAAAAGAGGATTAGAATCATCATTGAAAGTTGAGGTTTGCGGAGAAGAGGTAGCAGCAGCCATGGGGGAAGAGAAATGTGAAGAAGAGGGAGAGAAAGAGAGGTGAAGTGGCGAGTGTAATCGAGGTAGAAGGAGAATTTAACCATTAATTACATCAATATCATGCCCGCGAAATCACTAACATTACATTAGAATTTAACCATTCGAGCATGAGTTACAGTCGCCCATTCAAATTACAACTTCGCATTCGGGATCTAAGTAAGATACAACAGGGAAAATCGAGCTTTAATCGCAAAACAAGCTCGACTTAGAACCAAATTATACATAAATGCCAGTAAAAAACCTAAAAATGAAAGATAGTAATCCTTTAAGAATGCAAATAGCATCAATATAATTAGATCAACAAGAAAATTCTGCTAAACTATCAATATTAAACTTCAATTTCATAAAATCAAAAAGAGAGGAGGAAAAGATAGATGAGAAAAACCTCTTTCTCGATGAGCTTAGTAAGAGAATCGCTCAGCTTGCAACGCTGAAACATCGCCACGATAATCCCGCCATATAAGAACGCTACCTTTTATGTCTAGAAGGAACAGCGATGAGGCCGCTCCCGGCATGCTTTCTTCCTTTCTTCGATCGACGAAACTCAGCAGAAACCCTAGAAATTGTTAGCTCTCCTATAATTGATAATTAAGGGATTCAGATCAGTGAAAGAGAAGGGATCTGAAACAAATAAGAATAAAACTATTAGATGATCTCAAGATGGAGAATCCAAACTGGTCAATCTCTAAGATCGATACCCATTCTTTCAATGTACATGATTTCATCGCTTCTGCCGTTTCTGCTTAAATACCACAAAGCCGCCGGCTGTATCTCCTCCCTCGCTTCTGCCGTTTGCCGTCGTGTGGAATGAGATGCGCATTTGAGTTGTTTCATCCCTCGCTTATGCCAGATTGCTTGAGAGGAAAAGAAGCTTGAAAGGAAAGCATGGATATGGATTGAGAGAAAGCAATCTGGAACTTGTTTTTTGGCTGATATATTTCAGAAAAGCAATTTGGATATCGAGCTGGGCTGAGAAATGTTAAGGCGTAAAACTTAAAAAACGCTTCACACACACTTAAACACACATTTTTAAAAAAAAATAGAAAATTGAATTTGTTTTTTGCTGCTATTGCTTTAAAACGCCTCAAATAGAGAGCAGCAATTGATGTTTTTCTACTAGTGTACTGCAGTTTTCAAATTTAAACCACGTGGCAGTCTAAGGAATTGATTTCACTACATGGGACGCTAGCACAAAACAAATACTAATTATAACGATTTGTGAACACGTCAATTGAACTTATCTTTCATGCTTGGCGTGGACGGTCTTAGGAAGCGATAACCCTAGATAGGGCGTAATAACAAAATAAAATACTCCTTTATATAATATCATTTATCTTACGTGCTCTGCGTGGGCCGTCTAGGGAAGTAATGACCCTAGATGGGGCGCAATCACAAAACAAATACTCACTATAAAAATTTGGCAACGCGACAACCTCACATATCTTGTGTGCTCGACGTTGACCGTATAGAGAAGTGGTGAACCTAGATTATACCTTTGTTATATTAAAACTTATATGATGCTTGAACGTGTTTGATTTATGTGAGGTGAGATCACGGGGATTTGCATAAACAATTGTTAACAATGGGATTGAAGTTCAAAGAGATCAATATACAAAAAAGACAACAAAACTTCATAGGTATGTTTGTTATTTATGATACTCATATAATCATATTAGTTCACATATGTGCAATATGACCATGTTGTTTGTATGAGTATATAAAAAATAGTGTTTATTCTTATTATTTCTAATTAGTTAATAACTTTACAATAACTTATGATTAACTAAGCAACACTTACAGAAAAAATGTAAGGAAAAAAAACCAATTTTCTAATGACTATAGTGCTTTATAAGTGTATCTCATAAATAATTCATATAAATATAAAGTTATGTGAATAGGTCTTAAGTACATTAAATTGTAACTGCAATATTACAAATGATGCTATATTATTTTACTGCGTGTCTGTTACGTGCTCTGCATAGGACGTGTAGGGAGTTGATAATTTTAGAGACAGACTAACGACAAATAAAATTTTCATTTTATTAATTATGTGAAAATATTTCAATATACTACTGCAGTTATCATATTTACAACACGTGACAGTCTAGGGAATTGATGACACTACATGAGGCGCTAGCACAAAACAAATACTAAGTAGAATTGTTTGTGGACACGACAATTAAACATATATTTTATGCTTGGAGTGGACCGACTCGGGAAAGGATAACCCTGGAAGAATAACAAAATAATATACTGCTTTATACTATATCATTTATCTTATGTTCTCTGCGTGGGCTGTCTAGGGAAGTGATGACCTTAGATGGGGCACAACCACAAAAAAATTCTCATTATAAAAGTTTATGGATGTGACAACCTCATATATCTTTCGTGCTCCGCGTTGACTGTATAAGAAAGTGGCGACCCTATTATACCTTTGTTACATTGAAACTAATATTATTCTTGAACGGGTTTGATTTATGTGAGGTGAGATCACGAGATTTGCATGAACAATTGTTAACAATGAGCTTGAAGTTTAAATAGATCAATTTACAAAAAGAAAACAAAACTTCATAGGTATGTTATTTATTTATCATGCTCTTGTAATAATATTAGGTCACATATGTCCAATATGAACATGTTGTCAGTATGAGTATACAAAAAATTAGTGTTTAGTCTTATTATTAGTTTGTTAATAAATTTGTAATCATTTATGATAAACTAACACTTACAGAAAAAGTGAACGATAAAATAAAAAAACAATATTCTAATTACTATGTTAGTTTATATGTGTATCTCATAAATAATGCATATAAATATAAAATTATATGAATAGGTCTTACATACGTGAAATTGCAGCTGCAATATTAAACACGATGCTACATTATTTGACTGCATGGGTCTTACGTGCTCAGCATGGACCGTAAACGGAATTGGTAACTCTAGATAAATGGTAAAGACAAAGAAATTTTTCATTAGTATAACAGTGCAAAAATATATCACTGTATTACTGTATTGATCATATGTAAAACATGTGGCCTGTTAGATAATTAATAACCCTACTTGGGGCCCTTGCACAAAACAAATACTAGATAATTAATAACCCTACTTGGGGCCCTTGCACAAAACAAATACTCATTATAATAATTAATGATTAACTATGCAACACTAACAGAAAATTTGTACGTTAAAATAGAAAATAATCTTTTAATGACTATGTTGTTTTATAAGTGTATCTCATAACTATTGCATATAAATATAAAATTATATCAATACGTCTCAAATACATGGACTTGAAACTGCAATATTAAAAATGAAGCTATACTATTTTACTGCGTGTATGTTACGTGCTCTGCATGGGCCGTGTAAGGATTGGTAACTATAGAGAAGAAGTAACGACAAATAAATTTTCATTATTATAACTATGTGAAAATATTTCAATATACTATTGCAATAATCATATTTAAACCACGTGGCAGCCTAAGGAATTGATTTCACTACATGGGACGCTAGCACAAAACAAATACTAATTATAACGATTTGTGGACATGTCAATTTCACATATCTTTCATGCTTGGTGTGGACCGTCTCGGGAAGCGATAACCCTATATAGGGCGTAATAACAAAATAAAATACTGCTTTATACAATATTATTTATCTTACGTACTCTGCGTGGGTCGTCTAGGGAAGTAATGACCCTAGATGGGGCGCAATCACAAAGTCACTAAAAAAATTCGGCAACGTGACAACTTCACATATCTTGCGTGCTCGATGTTGACCGTATAGAGAAGTGGTGAACCGAGATTATACCTTTGTTATATTAAAACTAATATTATGCTTGAATGGGTCTGATTTATGCGAGGTGAGATCACGACGATTTGCATAAACAATCGTTAACAATGGGCTTAAAGTTCAAACAGATCAATATACAAATTGACAAGAAAACATCATAGGTATGTTTTTTATTTCTCATGGTCATATAATCATATCCGTTCACATATGTGCAATATGACCATGTTGTCTGTATGAGTATATAAAACATAGTGTTTATTCTTATTATTTTTGTATAGTTAATAAATTTGTAATAATTTATGATTAACTAAGCAACACTTACTGAAAAAATGTACGAAAAAGTAAAAAAAATTTTTCCTAATGACTATGTTGCTTTATAAGTGTATCTCATAAATAATGCATATAAATATAAAGTTATATTAATAGGTCTTAAGTACATGAAATCGTAACAACAACATTAAAAACGATGCTTCATTATTTTACTGCGTGCATATTACGTGCTCTGCATGGGACGTATACGGAAATGATAACTCTAGAAAAAGGGTAATGACAAAGAAATTTTTCATTATTATAACAATATGAAGATATATCATTGTATTACTGTATTGATCATATGTAAAACATGTGGCCGTTTAGATAATTGATAACCCTACATGGGGCCCTAGCACAAAACAAATACCCATTATAATAATTTATGATTAACTAAACAAAACTTACAGAATAAATGTACGATAAAATAAAAAACAGTATTCTAATGACTCAAATACATGGACTTGTAACTGCAATATTAAAAACGATGCTACATTATTTTACTGTGTGTATGTTACGTGCTCTGCATGGGCCGTGTAGGGAATTGGTAACTCTCGAGAAAAAGTAACGACAAATAAAATTTTCATTATTATAAATATGATAATATTTCATTATACTACTGCAGTGTTCATATTTATACCATGTGGCAGTCTTAGTGTAATATCCGAGAAAATTAAACGTTTTTAAATAACCAAAAATCGTAATTAATTAAAATTTTCTTTAATTATATATATACGTTTATATATAATGCGACTTATCAAATTTATTAATGTTAATTAAAATTATGTTAACATTATTTCTGAATATAAATTCATTGATTTTAGAGTTATTAGTAGAAAGGTTTATGAATTTTTATTATTGTTCTTAACTGGTAATACTAACCAATTAAGGAAATAGGAGAGAAAATCTATTTTCAAGTGTTGACTTCTACCTTGACCTTCCTCACCTCCTTCTTCATGAAGCTATGGAGTGTTTCTACCTCCTTAAGCAAATCTTTCCCCAAGTAAACCTTTCTCCAAGCAAATTGAGTTCTAGACCCTTATTTCATGGCTATAAAATGCCATCCTTGCACCCAAACAACTCCCTTCAAACACTCCTATTTCTTCCCTTTTTCCCGCCACACTCTCCCTCATTCCCCTGTTTTTGCTCCTCTGTTTTCTGCCCAGCTATACTGCCGATGCCGGAGACATCCAGACGCCACCTTCGAGCAGCCCTTCAACCACCTCGCACCCACCACACGCCAATCGCAAACCACCACGCATACCTCCCCTTCACGCAACCTCGTCGTTGCAGCTTCCCGTCTCCCCCATGCTGCTCTCCTCCCCCCTCCCTGCTCTGGTTGCTGCCGCCGCCAACGCAGCCAGACAAGGGCCGCCACCACCCTGCTTCTAACGCGTCGTCGTCGCCGTTGGTTCACTCGCCGGAGTTGACCCTCTTCGTACCTTAGTTGATTTATTTAATTATATAAATTACTCCATTAGTTAATACCCATACTCTATTATAATCTTAATTAGTATTAAGCCTAAATCTGATTTTTAGTTTAACCAAAATTATTTTATCTAACTTATGCTTATATGTACTAAATTATGAACTTTAATTAAACTAGCTAAATGTTATGAACAAATTATCTTAGTTTGTTTACATTAAGTTCTTTTATCCTTTACTAGTTAAATACCTTATGTTAATTAGCCTAAATATCATTTTAGTTTAACTAAAGCTACTTTAACTTATGTTAATGTATATATAATAAACTTTAATTAACGCATCTAAACTATGTGGAATAATTATATTAGTTTGTTTATATCAAATTATTTAGTTTATTTTTAAAATCTATTGATAATTAAATACCATGTGTTAATAATTAGACTTAAATCTGATTTTTAATTTAAGTAAAGCTACTATTTTTAAATTATGTTTATATATGCTATATTATTAACGTAAATTAATCTAGCTAATTTAATGGATTAATTATTAGAATTTTCTAGCTATTTTCTTAAAATAATTATTTAGTTTTGTTATAAAGATTAAGTTAAAGTTTTTCAATAATATTTATTTATTTTAAAGTTTAGTTAATAAAACTAAGTTATGAAAATTAATCACTAATTTCATGCAATAAGTTATGTTCATATAATTACTTTATTTTAATAATAAACACTCATATTAAATGTTATGAGTAGTTTTCATATTGAATTATTAATTAAGGAATCACTTTAATATTATCAATAGTACTCCCTTCGTTCCAAAATGTTATACCCATTTTCTGTTTTAGGCCGATTCAAAACGATATACCCATATAGAATCTTTTCTATTTATATACATTTTTTAGATTATACCTTTGTTATATTAACAAAAAAATATTTACTTATATTAATCAATTTAATTATTTATTATTTTCATGCGTTTTTAATGTTTGTATAGATAGGGTGTCGAAAATTAGATGTGATAGTAATATGCCATTAACAATATCACTATTAATATTAACCTAATTTATATTTAGATTATACCTTTGTTATATTAACATTATATTGAAACTAATATTCTTCATAAAGGGGTTTTATTTACGTGAGTTGAATTCACGGGTTTGCATGATCAATAGATAACAATGGGCTTAAGTTTAGAGGGGTCAAGTAACAAAGAAACAACAAAACCTATTATCATGATCTTTAATTATATTAGTTCACATATGTGTAATAGTACCATGGTCTAGTTATTTTACAAAATTTGTGATATTACATGATTAAATAAGGAACACACTTACACTTAAATAGAAAAAGTTCATTGTAAGATAAATAAAAACCAAACTTCTAATGACTATGTTGCTTTATATATCTATCTAATTAAGACTACAGATAAATAAAAAATCGTATGGATGAAGTCTTAAATACATGGGATTGTAACAATTTTACTAAACAAGATACAACATAATTTTACAACATATATTTATGTAATATGTGAGGGTTGTCTATGGACTTGGTAACCATAGATGAAACGCAATGAAAAAGAAAATTATAATGATTATAACAATGTGAATATATAACATCATAATACTGCATTTATCTTACGTGCTACGCGTAGGCCGTCTAGGGAATTTGGTGACCCTAGTTAAGCACTATGACGATAAAGCCAAAAACTGTTGTATTTTTTTTAATTGATCTTATGTGCGCTGCGTGGGCCATCATCGATATTATGACCCTAGATGGGGCGAAATCACAACATTAATTCATTTACCATACGTGTTATGCATGAGCCGTCTAGAGAAGTAATAATGACCCTAGATGTGGCCCAATCACAAAACAAATACTTATTATAATGATTTGTGAGCACGATGATTTCACATATTCGACGTGCTCTACGTGGGCTATCTAGGGAAGTTATGACCCTAGATGGGGCGCAATCACTAAACAAATACTACTTTATTTTATCCATTTATATTACGTCTTCTGCTTGGGCCGTCTAAGGAATTCATAGACGCTAGATGTCGTGCAATAACAAAGCAAAATTTGCCATATAATTGTGTGGAAATAGAACGTTATTTTACTGCATATATCTTATGTGCTTCCTTGGTCCGTCTAGGAATGTAGTGACCCTAGATGAGGCGAAATAAAAAATTTAATTCACATTATAATAGTCTCCATATAATACTTTACCTAACTGCATGTACCTTACATCCTTTGCGCTGACCATCTTGAATTGTCACCCTATATATATAGGGCGCAATCACAAAACAAATTTTCATTATAAAACTATGTCGATAGTACATAACTTTACTATATATATATTATGTGGCCTGCTTGAGCCTTTTGGAGTAGAGGTGACCTTGTATAAGGAACAATCACAAAGGAAATTATCAATGACATTAGCAATGTCACTATTGATGTTAACCTAATTTATATTTAGACTGTACCTTTGTTATAGTGACATTATATTGAAACTAATATTATTCTTTAATGGGTATGATATATGTGACGTGAGATCATGGGATTTGCGTAAACAATTATTAACAATGAGCTCGAAGTTTAAACAGGTCAATTTAAAGAGAAACAACAAAATTTAGTGGGTATGTTTTTATTTATCATGTGCTTATAATCATATTAGTTCACATATGTTTAATAGTACCATGTTTTAATGATTTACAAAATTTGTGATATTATATGATTACTCATATAGGAAAAGTTCGTTGTAAGATAAAACAAAAAATAAGCTTCTCATGACTAGGTTGCTTTGTAAGTATTTCTGATAAACATTGCTGTGAAATACAATATTATGTCATTGGATTTATATTCTGTTCTCTATGTCAGCCAACATGGGAATAATGTGTGACCATAGATGAAGATCAATCTCAAACAAAATTCATAATAACAAAAAAATATTAAATATTTAGCTCGCTCCTGAATTTACTTATATTAATGAATTTAATTATTTATTATTTTCATGCGTACTAAATGTTTGTATAGATAGGGTGTCGAAAATCAGATGTGATAGTAATGTGCCATTAACAATATCACTATTGATATTAACCTAATTTATATTTAGATTATACCTTTGTTATATTAACATTATATTGAAACTAATATTCTTCATAAAGGGGTTTGATTTACGTGAGTTGAATTCACGGGTTTGCATGATCAATAGATAACAATGGGCTTAAGTTTAAAGGGGTCAAGTAACAAAGAAACAACAAAACCTAATAGGTATGTTTTTTATTTATCATGATCTTTAATCATATTAGTTCACCTATGTGTAATAGTACCATGTTCTAGTTATTTTACAAAATTTGTGATATTACATGATTAAATACGGAACACACTTACACTTAAATAGAAAAAGTTCAATGTAAGATAAACAAAAACCAAGCTTCTAATGACTATGTTGCTTTATATATCTATCTAATAAAGACTACATATAAATAAAAAATCGTATGGATGAATTCTTAAATACATGGGATTGTAACAATTTTACTAAACACGATATAACATAATTTTACAACATATTTTATGTAATATGCGTGGGTTGTCTATGGACTTGGTAACCATAGATGAAGCGCAATGACAAAGAAAATTATAATGATTATAACAATGTGAATATATAACATCATATTACTGCATTTATCTTACGTGATATGCGTAGGCCGTCTAGGGAATTTGGTGACCCTAGTTAAGCGCTATGACGATAAAGCCAAAAACTGTTGTATTTTATTTTATTGCCCTTATGTGGGCTGTGTGGGCCATCATCGATATTATGACCCTAGATGGGGCGAAATCACAACATTAATTCATTTACCATACGTGTTATGCATGAGCCGTCTAGGGAAGTAATAATGACCCTAGATGTGGCCCAATCACAAAACAAATACTTATTATAATGATTTGTGAGCACGATGATTTCACATATTCGACGTGCTCTGCGTGGGCTATCTAGGGAAGTTATGACCCTATATGGGGAGCAATCACTAAACAAATACTACTTTATTTTATCCATTTATATTACGTCTTCTGCTTGGGCCGTCCAAGGAATTCATAGACGCTAGATGTCGTGCAATAACAAAGCAAAATTTTCAATATAATTGTGTGGAAATAGAACGTTATTTTACTGCATATATCTTATGTGCTTTCTTGGTCCGTCTAGGGATGTAGTGACCCTAGATGAGGCGCAATAAAATATTTAATTCACATTATAATAGTCTCCATACAATACTTTATCTAACTGCATGTACCTTTCATCCTTTGTGCGAGCCATCTGGAATTGTCACCTTATATATATAGGGCGCAATCACAAATCAAATTTTCATTAGAAAACTATGTCGATAGTACATAATTTTACTATATATATCTTATGTGGCCTGCTTGAGCCGATTGGAGAAGAGGTGACCTTATATAAGGAACAATCACAAAGGAAATTATCAATGACATTAGCAATGTCACTATTGATGTTAACCTAATTTATATTTAGACTGTACCTTGTTATAGTGACATTATATTGAAACTAATATTATTCTTTAATGGGTATGATATATGTAATGTGAGATCATGAGATTTGCGTAAACAATTATTAACAATGAGCTTGAAGTTTAAACAGGTCAATTTAAAGAGAAACAACAAAATTTAGTGGGTATGTTTTTATTTATGATGTGCTTATAATCATATTAGTTCACATATGTTTAATAGTACCTTGTTTTAATGATTTACAAAATTTGTGATATTATATGATTAAGCAGGGAACCCACTTAAACTCATATAGGTAAAGTTCGTTGTAGATAAAACAAAAAACAAGCTTCTCATGACTATGTTGCTTTGTAATTATTTCTAATAAACACTGCATACAGATATAAAATTATTTGGGCTAAGTCTTGAATACATGAGATTGTAACTGCTGTACTAAACTAATTTATATTTAGATTATACCTTTCATGTATTGACATCATATTGAAACTAATATTTTTCATAAACGGGTTTGATTTATGTGAGGTGAATTCACGGGATTGATTAAAGGGGTCAAGTAATATAGAAATAACAACCTAATAGGTATGTTTTTTTAATTTATCATGATCTTAATCATATTAGTTCACAAATCTGTAATAGTACCATGTTCTAGTCATTTTGCAAAAATTGTGATATTACATGATTAAATAATGAACACACTTACACTTATATAGGAAGAGTTCGTTGTAAGATAAACAAAAAACAAGCTGCTAAATGAAAAAATGGTTTTGTTTCTAGAGAGAGAAACTCTCTATTCTCTCTCTATGAAATAACGACCTGTTGCGATCTTCCTGCTCCTCAGCTCTTGCTGAAGCCATGGCAAGGGGTGGAAAGGCAAACAGAGGTAGCCATTCACATTCAAAAGGGACAGGAAAGGCTAAGAAAGGTATTCCGAACACTGCTGATGCTAAGAAAACTAAATCAATTAGAGATATTGTAGGTATTCCTTTGCTTAAATGGTCTGATTCATCAATTTCGTCGGAGAGAGAATCGTTGAGTACTTGCTCGTCGTTGGATGCTAGGGTGAGAGTAACTGCTATGGAAGCTCAAAAAGCTTCCTCAAAACAACTTAGAAGCTGGATTGCGGTGTCCAAGGTTCACAGAAACAGGGGAATGGTGAGGATTTGGAGATGCTGAAGGAGAATCCTGTGGATGCACCTGGTCCATCGTGGAATAAGAGATGTTTTGAGCACTTGCGTGATGAGAGATTGGACCTAATGAATGGTGTTCATTCTGGTAAGTCTCTGGTGCATATTACTTTGGATGATATTCATGAGGAACTCTGTTTCTAGAATTCTGCTATTGTGTGTTATGTTTTGGGATCTAGATATCCTTTTAAGTTGTGAATGCTTATGCTAAACGTACTTGGGGTCAATTTGGTATTGATAAAGTGTCTATGTTACAGAAAGGGATGTTTATTGTGAGATTTAAGGATGAAGTGAGTAAGGAAAATGCGATTAACCTGGGACCTTAATTTTTGGATAATAAACCTGTAATTGTGAATAGATGGACGGCTGATTTACAGTTGAATAAGTTGAATGTGTGTTCTGTACCTATTTTGATTCAACTGCCTGATATGGATCTGAAATATTAGGGTGCTATTACACTGATGAAGTTGGCTGGTATGATTGGTAAACCAATCAAAACTAATAAGATTACTGCTTAGAAGGAGATGATTTCCTATGCTAGAATCATGATTGAAGTGGAGATAAATCAGAATTTTCCTGACTACATTGAATTTATTAATGAGTTGGGTAAGAAGGTTTCTCAGACTGTGGTATATGAGTGGAGACCAATAATTTTCTCTGAATGCAAAGGTTATGGGCATAATGGTGAAGAGTGTAGAAGGAAGAAGGTGCAAGTGGAAAATAGAGATAATAGAAGACAAGTGAAGAAGGTGTGGGTTGTTAAGCAGCCAACTATTGTAGGGAGTGTGCCAGATTCAGTAATAGCTCAACTTGATCATGCTTCTATGGTTGATACGATTGGTATTACAACTGATGAACAGATTCATGAACTGCAGGCTGATGGATTGGGAGGGATTTCTGCACCTAGAAGGGTGATTGAAAAACCTCCTAATGGATAGTATGGGTTTCTGGAATACTAGGGGATTAAATAGCTCTTGGAAACATGGAGAAATTAGGCAATTTCTTCATCAGCACAGAAAGGGTATTTGGTCTCCTAGAGACTAAGGTTAAGGCTGTTAATTTCCTTAAAGTCTTCCCTAAGGTGTGTGAGAGTTGGAGTGTGTGTTGTAATTATCAGCAACATAAAGGTGGTATAATTTGGTGTGCTTGGCAACCTTGGTTGTTTTAATGTGAATATTTAAAGGTTACTGATCAGTTGATCCATGTTAAAGCTTCTCATGTTGCCACACAGGTTGTGTTTTGGTGCACATCTGTTTATGCATATAATGATCCTAAGCTCAGAATAGGATTATGGAAGGAGTTGGAAAATACCTTGGGTTGTGATGGGGGACTTCAATATGTCTTGAATCTAGATGAAAGAATAGGTCAACCTATTACTTTGAATGAAGTTGTGGATTTTAGGAGGTGTTTGGTGGATTGTTGTCTTATTGATCATAAGATGAATGGCCCTTTTTTCACCTGGAATAATAAGCAACAGGAAGGAGATAGAGTAACCTCCAAAATTGACAGAGTGGTTGTTAATGTGGCTTTTGTGGATGTGTTTCAGAGTTCTGAAGCTGTGTTTCATCCAGAAGGTTTATTTGATCATTGTCCTTGTGTGGTTCATCTTGTTGAATTGAGTGACAGGAAGAGGAGCTATTTTGAATTCTATAATATGTGGAGTCTTGCTCCTGGTTTCCTTGATTTGGTAGGAGATAATTGGAATACAGTTTGTGAGGTTGCTCCTATGTTCTGTGTGGTTCAGAAGCTCAAAAAGTTGAAAGCTCCTCTTAGGAGGCTGAATAAAGCTTATTTTAGTGATATTGAGGTTGTTGCTAATATTGCTAGAGGTAAATTGGCTCTGATTCAAGATAGGTTGCAGAAAGATCCTCAAAATATTGATTTGATTAGAGAAGAATGTGAAGTTAGAGTTGAGTATGGGATGACAAATAGTGCTAGATTAAGTTTTCTTCAGCAGAGAGCTAAGGTGAGATGGTTAAAAGATGGTGATATTAACACTTCTTTTTTCCACTCTTATTTGAAGAAAAAGAGATTACATTGTAGAGTGTTTAGGGTGCAAAATATCTAGGGGGAGGAGATGAAGGGGAATGAATAGGTATTTTATTGAGTACTATAATGGTTTGTTGGGTACTGAGGTACCTCAGAAGCAAAGTGTTAAAAATCATATTGTGAGAAGAGGTGCTATCCTTTCTGATGGTCAGAAGTGTTTGGTGGCCAGAGCTTTTTCTAGGGAGGATGTCAGGAGGCTTTATTCTCAATAGATGACACAAAAGCTCCAGGACCTGATGGGTATTCCAGAAAATTCTTCAAGGATGCTTGGCATGTGCTTGGTGAGGAAGTTTCTGGAGCTGTACTGAATTTCTTCCAAACTGAAAGATGCTAAAGCAGATTAATGCAACTAATCTGGTTCTGTTGCCTAAGTGTTCTCAGCCTTCAAAGGTAACTCAATTCAGACCTATAGCTTGTTGTAATGTGCTATATAAAATCATTAGTAAAATGATTAGTTGTAGATTTAAAGAAGTACTTCCTAACATTATCAATGAGTCTCAAGGTGCATTTGTTGCTGGTAGAAGTATTATGCATAATATCTTATTGTGCCAAGAACTCATTAGTATGTATGGTAGAAAAAACCATACTCCTAAATGCACTATTAAGATTGATCTGCAGAAAGCTTATGATAGTGTGAGTTGGGTTTTCATTGAGCAAATGCTTCAGGCATTAAATTTCCCTGAGGTGTTTGTTAAATGGGTGATGATTTGTGTTAGTACTCCTGCTTACTCTATAAGTATAAATGGAGAGATGTCTCGTTTTTTCAAAGGAGCTAGGGGCATTAGGCAAGGAGATCCAATGTCCCCATTGCTGTTTGTGATCTTCATGGAGTACCTCAACAGAATTCTGGATGTGATTGGGGAGAGGTAGGATTTCTCATACCACTACATGTGTAAACAATTAAAGATCACTCACTTGGTGTTTGCAGATGATCTTTTATTGTTTTGTAAAGGAGATATTGCATCTATGATGTTCATTTTGAGGGAAATTGCTACCTTTGGGGCTGCTTCAGGTCTTCAAGCTAATAATTATAAGACTGCCATTTATTTTGGTAGTGTTGAGAAGGAAGTTCAGGATGATATGTTGCAAATTTTAGGTTTTTCTCTAGGTACTCTTCCTTTTAAGTACCTAGGGGTCCCATTGAATGCTAGGAAGCTCTCTATGGCTGATTGTGATATGCGTATTGATAAAATGCTAGCAAGAATTCAGTGTTGTGGCTCTAAAAATCTTTCATATGCTGCTAGAGTTGTTCAGGTAAATTCTATTTTGCTGAGTATTAACACAAACCGGGCTCAAGTTTTTGTCCTTCCTAAAAAACTTTTACATAGAGTCACTTAATTATGTAGATGTTTTATGTGTGAAGGAAAAAATAATTCCAGTAAGCCACCTCTAGTAGCTTGGGATCTGACTTGTAGGAAAAAGGTTGAAAGAGGTTTGGGTGTTAGAGATTGTTTTATTTGGAACTGTGCAGCTATGGAAAAATATGTTTGCAGGTGGCTGAAAAGAAAGATAATCTATGGGTCAAATGGATCCATCATTTTTACATTAAAGATAATGACTGGTGGGGTTTCACAGCTCCATCTCATGCAAGTTGGAGTTTTAAGAAGATCTGTAAGATTAATAAGGATGAACTGAAGCAGGGTTTCTTGGATAATTCATTGCAGTTTCAGCAGAGGTACAACATTAAGAAGGTTTACTTGTGGCTAAAGCAGAATCTTCCAAGAGTCAACTGGCATTTCTGGGTCTAGAACAGGTTTAACATCCTTAAGCACTCTTTTATTGCTTTGTTGGTAGCTTTGGATAGACGTAAAACTAGAGTTAAACTAGTTAAAGAAGGGGTCATTGAGGATATAAATTGTTGTTTGTGTGGCAAAGCTATGGAGAGCTCTCATCACCTCTTTTTTAGATGTGAATTTAGCAAATAATGTAACAAGGAGGTGTGTCACTGGTTGGGTATCAAGTTCCAAAATGAAGACTGTGTGCATACAGTTTGGAAGAGATGGTGGAGAAAGAAGAATCAGAGCAGGAATCAAAAGAAAGTTAGAATGTGTGCCTTTACTGCTTGTGTACTCTGTTTGGAAAGCTAGGAACCAAGCTCTTTGGCATGGTGTTGTGCCTAGGCCTGCTGTTGTAGGTGACACCATTAAAAAGTTGTTTGAAATAGAGTAAGTGGTTTGATTAATGATAGATGGTTGAGTGATGATTTAGATTGGTTTAACACTCTTAAGTGTTAGAGAGTTAGTTTATGTTGGTTTGGATAGTTGATGCTGTGTTGGTTGTTTAGGTTGTATGGTGACTTTTGTTTTACATTTATACAAGCTTACATGTTTAGCAAAAAAAAAAAAGCTTCTAATGACTATGTTGCTTTATATGTCTATCTAATAAAGACTGCATATAAATAAAAAATCGTAAGGATTAAGTCTTAAATGCATGGGATGGTAACAATTCTACTAAACACAATATAACATAATTTTACAACATATTTTATGTAAGATGGGTGGGCTGTCTATGGCCTTGCTAACCCTAGAACAAGCGCAATGATAAAGAAAATTCTTATGATTACAACAATGTAAATATATAACATTATATTATTACATTTATCTTACGCGTTACGTGTAGGCCGTCTAGGGAATTGGTGACCCTAGTTGAGCGCTATGATAAAGCCAAAAACTGTTTTTATTTTATTTTATTGACCTATTGTGCTCTGCGTGGGCCATCTAGGGAAGGTATGAACCTTGATAGGGCGAAATCATAAAACAAGTATGGCTTTATTTTTAATTCATTTATCATACGTGCTATGCATTAGCCGTGTAGGGAAATGATGATTACCCTCGATGTGTCCCAATCACAAAACAAATACTTAATATAATAATTTGTGGGCAAGATAATTTTACATATCCGACGTGCTTTGCGTCGGTTGTCTAGGGAAGTTATGAACCTTGATGGGGCGCGACACTATACAAATACTAGTTTGTTTTATACATTTATATTTTATGTTCTGTTTGTGCTGTCTAAGGAATTCATAGACGCTAGATGTCGTGCAATAACAAAGCAAAATTCTCAATGTAACACTACTTTTTAAATACTATATTATTTTAATGGAGTTATCTTTCGTTCTCTATGTTAGCCAACTTGGGAATAATGTGTGACCATAGATGAAAATCAATCTCATAGAAAATACATATTTACCAAAAAATATTAAACATTTAGCCAAATCATGAACTTGACGTATATAAATTAATTTAATTATTTAATATTTTCAGGCCTCATTACCTGTTTGTAAAAATAGCGTGTTGAAAATCAAATATGAAAGTCATTTGCCATTAACAATATCACTATTTATATAAACCTAAATCATATTAGATTATACCTTTGTTATATTGACATTATATTGAAACTAATATTCATCATAAACGGGCTTAACTTTAAAGGGGTCAAGTAACAAAGAAAAAACAAAACCTAATACGTATATTTTTTATTTATCATGCTCTTATAATCATATTAGTTCACATATGTCTAATAGTACCATGTTCTAGTTATTTACAAAATTTGTGATATTATGAAATAAAGTAGGGAACACACTTTCACTCATATAGGAAAAGTTCGTTGAAAGATAAAACAAAAAACAAGTTTCCAATGACTATGTTGCTTTTTATATATTTTTGATAAAGACTGCATATAAATATAAAATTATTTGGGTTAAGTGTTGAATACCTGAGATTGTAACTACTGTACTAAATAGGATATTACATAACTTTGAAACATATTTTATGTAATATGTGTTGGCTGTCTATGGACCTTGTAAACTAGATAAAGCGTGATGACAAAGAAAATTCTTGTGATTAAATAAAATTATATTACTGCATTTATCTTACGTGCTACGCGTAGGCCGTCTAGGGAATTGGTGACCCCAGTTGAGCGCTATGATGAAACCAAAAAATGTTTTATTTTATTTTATTAACCTTATGTGCTCTTTGTGGGCCATCTATGGATATTATGACCCTAGATGGGGAGAAATCACAAAACTAGTATTCTTTTTATTAATTCATTTATCATACGTGCTATGCATGAGCCGTCTAGGGAAATGATAATGACCCTAGTTGTGGCCCAATCAAAAAACAAATACTTATTATAATAATTTGCAGGCATGATAAACATATCCGATGTTCCCTGCGTGAGTTGTCTAGGGAAGTTATGACCCTAGATGGGGCGCAATCACTAAACAAATACTACTCTATTTTATCCATTTATATTACGTGTTCTACTTGGGCCGTCTAAGGAATTCATAGACGCTAGATGTCGCGCAATAACAAAGCAAAATTCTCAAAATAATTGTGTGCAAATAGATCGTTATTTTTATGCATATATCTTACGTGCTTTCTTGGTCTGTCTAGGGATGTAGTCACCCTAGATGAGGCGCAATAAAAAAGTTAATTCGCATTATAATAGTCTCCATACAATACTTTATCTAACTGCATGTACCTTACATCCTTTGCGCGGGCCATCTGGAATTGTCACCTTATATATATATGGCGCAATCACAAAACAAATTTTCCTTATAAAACTATGTCGATAGTACATAATTTTACTATATATATCTTATGTGGCCTGCTTGAGCCGATCGGAGAAGAGGTGACCTTATATAAGGAACAATCACAAAGGAAATTATCAATGACATTAGCAATGTCACTATTGATATTAACCTAATTTATATTTATATTGTACGTTTGTTATAGTAATATTGAAACTAATATTATTCTTTAATGGGTATGATATATGTGAGGTGAGATCATGGGTTTTGCGTGAACAATTATTAACAATGAGCTTGAAGTTCAAACATGTCAATTTCCAATTATTAACAATGAGCTTGAAGTTTAAACAGGTCAATTTCAAGAGAAACAACAAAACTTAGTGGGTATGTTTTTATTTATCACGTGCTTATAATCATATTAGTTCACATATATTTAATAGTACCATGTTTTAATGATTTAGAAAATTTGTGATATGATATGATTAAGCAGGGAACTCACTTAAACTCATATAGGAAAAGTTCGTTGTAAGATAAACCAAAAAACAAGCTTATCATGACTGTTGCTTTGTAAGTATTTCTGATAAACATTGCTGTGAAATACAATATTATGTTATTGGATTTATATTCTGTTCTCTATGTCAGCCAACATGGGAATAATGTGTGACCATAGATGAAGATCAATCTCAAAGAAAATTCATAATAACAAAAAAATATTAAATATTTATCTGGCTCCTGAATTTACTTATATTAATGAATTTAATTATTTATTATTTTCATGCGTACTTAATGTTTGTATTGATAGGGTGTCGAAAATCAGATGTGATAGTAATGTGCCATTAACAATATCACTATTGATATTAACCTAATTTATATTTAGATTATACCTTTGTTATATTAACATTATATTGAAACTAATATTCTTCATAAAGGGGTTTGATTTACGTGAGTTGAATTCACGGTTTGCATGATCAATAGATAACAATGGGCTTAAGTTTAAAGGGGTCAAGTAACAAAGAAACAACAAAACCTAATAGGTATGTTTTTTATTTATCATGATCTTTAATCATATTAGTTCACCTATGTGTAATAGTACCATGTTCTAGTTATTTTACAAAATTTGTGATATTACATGATTAAATAAGAAACACACTTACACTTAAATAGAAAAAGTTCATTGTAAGATAAACAAAAACCAAGCTTCTAATGACTATGTTGCTTTATATATCTACCTAATAAAGACTACATATAAATAAAAAATCATATGGATGAAGTCTTAAATACATGGGATTGTAACAATTTTACTAAACATGATACAACATAATTTTACAAAAAATTTTATACAAGTGAAAATGGCAACAAAAATAAAAGCCGAATTTTTGGCCGAATTTTTAAAATTGAAACCGTTTTAAACACGTATACGTACATATCCGAATTTTAAAAGTCAACGTTTTTTTAGTCGAATATTTGACCGTTTTTTTTAAATTTTTTGTCGTTTTAAACGCGCCGAATTAAACTCCGTTTAATTCCCGTCCCGAATTAAACTAACTAAGCTCCACACTTCTACCATGAATCAGAATTTTTCTCCACTTAACAAATTTCTGGTGATTTGATATCATTGGCATGCTGACAAGGTAATCTTTTTCGTTCTATTTCTTTTGTTAAGATTAGGGTTGATGATGAGGTTACTGTTCTAATTGAAATTAATTAATGACTAATCTTATTGTTGCTTCACCATTTTTTCGCTTTCTTTCCTCTCCCCCGAACACCAACATGCTATCCTCAATAACACCCCCATTAATTTAAGACATTGTCTACATACTCATTTACCGTTACAACCAACATGTAAATTTTTTTTATATCTTTTAAATAAGCTCTCACATATATGAAACATGTTTAATGGCAAATTGGAAAAAAATCGCGAACGAGTTATAAACTAGGAAGAGTAAAATAATATAGCTCAAACCTGAAACGGAGTAATATAACTTCAAAATTCACACCCCTTGAGCTACGTTTGCCAAATTACTACTAAATTTACTGAGGAAATTATATTGGTGTATGTAGTTAGAAACTGAGAATGATCAAGAACTACTAGTACTGCTCCTTTTATGAAGAAATTTTGATGTGTATAGAGTGAGAATGAGTGAAGAAGGATTTTGGTGTAGGAAGTGAAGATTGATAGAGCCCGTATTTATAGGAGCGGTCGAAGAACCACGACCTCTTAACTCAAAGATGAAGTATGCGATGCTCTACTCAGCATATTCAACCATAACCACTCGTTTGATAATTCTTCTATTTATAGTAGCTAGAATATTTCTATTTTTGACAATATATTCTACTTGATAATCTGGTGATAATCTTAAGCCAATAGAACTAATATCTAACTTTACTCTTAATTTTATTATTTCAGAAAGAGTAACACAATCTGTTTACCCCTCACTCAGATGATCTTTTGTCTGCTTAGAGTAGGTGTAAGGAACTAATGAGGCATGGCCAACTGACCACTTCATGTGATTACTAAATTTAAAGTTCTTTTTAGAGTGAGAGCCCATATCTTTTTTCTGATGCCATAATCAGTTAACCAATTCTAATTTGAATGTTTGATAGGAAGGGTAATATGTAATATAAGGAGTATTAAACTAATTGTCTCGTTGAACAAGTATACAATCATCATCTAAATGTGGATGTATAGTTTTGTGTTAGAATGTATGAAAATATATCCTTATATTTTCATTATTCATATTTATTTATGTAAATATTGATGTACATCTTTTGGTAACTAAAAAATATACATCAATATTTACGCAATAAATATTATCTTTCAATTTGTATGAGGAAATTAAGATATGTATTATTCTTGTAATTATCTTCTTGTGATTGTGATTATCTTTATTATTTCCTAACTTGGTTAGCTATCTTAATGGGGTATATATATATATATTAGTGGTTGGTTTAATGAGAAGGCTAACTATTTTTTCGAAAGATTAATTATCTGAACATGGTATCATTTAACCTAAAGAAACCCTAATCTTTTTTTCCCCTTCAGTCGTGTTGTTCCTCCGTCGGGCTGTTTGACGGTGGAATGCGTCAGTTTGTCCAATGTATTTTGTCTGGAAAAGCCAAAGACCTATCTGATAGATGTAAACAGTAACATCTATCAAATAGGTTTGAACTACATTTAAAAAAATATATACTACAATATTTTATTGTACTACAATTTTCAGAAACTATACTACTATAAGCTATATATAAATATACTACATTACGCGAAAAATATACGACATAAATATATAAGTGTACTACATTTAGAAAAAAAAAGCTTGATATGTGCCCAGCTCCTATCTATCTGATAGGTACTGGGCAGCGCTCATTTTGTCTGTGTGTTAAGCAATACAATCTTGCGTGCTTGACTTTTCCTCTATCTCCTTTTCTTTTCCTTCATGGCTTAGTTCCTGCTTTCTCAAACAATTGTGTTTCTCAAACAACCACGCCACAAAGTTCGTCTTTTTTAATGTCTGATCTAGAGAAATTAGCGCCTCTTAGCATGAGTAAGTACGAGCTTCTCACTGAGTATTATCTACATCGAGGGTACAAGTTGTGTGATTAGCCCGATTCTTTTAAAGGGAGATAATTATGAGTAGTGGTCACGATCTCAATGCAATCTCCGTGCAAATAACAAGTTGGTTTCATTGACGATACTATCACAGTTCCGACTGAATCATCATCGGATTATGCACAATGGGGTATTCTAAACTCTACATTAGTTGCTTGGATTTATAATACTTTTGACGTTTCTGTTTGTTCTATTATGCGTTTTCCTAATAATGTTCAACTATTGTTGGATGGTTTGCGTTAGACCTGGTAAAATAGTCGGTCGGGTTGGTTCTGGGTCGAGTAAGTTAAAGTTTGGGTGAATTTCGAATTAGATCAGGTACACAAACAGTCGACCATGACCCAAAAACTTCGTTTTCAGGTCGATCTGGCGGTCAAAACCACCTTTTTAGTTTCTGTTTTGGCATTAATTTCTATATTTATTCTTTGTATTTATCTATACTAGATAATTAAGCCGTACCAAAGGAGGAGGCACAACGTGACGACTCATTAATTAATAAAATTCACTAGATAATACAGTTGTATCGAAAGGAGGCGCTACAACGTGCCAACTAGGCGACTCATTAATTAATAAAATTATTTTATTAAAAATTAAAGGAATAAGTAGTCATAAAAGATAATATTATCTCATTAATTGATTTAATAAGTTCTAAAAAATCTAATTAATTATTAAAATAAGTTTTAAAATAATTAACTAAGAATCTTATCTCAAAAGGGGGAAAACTAAACTAACTAGACGTACAAAACACAGATATAATGAAAAAATCCATAAAAATCATGATTATCAATAACGTGGGAATCCAATTGCAATTGGATAAGCAAACATGCAAAAAGGCCAAAGAAGTTGGGAAAAGGAGACATATACTAAAATGGAAGAAAGGTGATTTAAAGAGAAAAAAGAAAGGAACATAACCAAAAATAAAAGAAAGTAAGACTATTATATACATATGATGAATTTTTTAAAAAAAAAGGGAAATGTTGGATTTTTATCTTGTCAAAGAAAATGGTACTAAGTACTAACATAGTGAAAAAAAAGGAAAATAAAGTTGATGTTCTACGTAGAAAAAAGAAAGAAAAGGAAATCTTATATAGAGGTATGATGAAGGTTAATAAATTAAAGTATAAAAAAAAGAAAAGGAAAAAATAAACAAAAAAGGAAGAAAGTTTATTTAAAGAAAAATAAAAAATAATAAAACATAGACAAAATTGGAAAAAAGTTCATTTATATAAAAAAGGAAAAGGAGTCATATACAAAAATGGAAAAAAGAGAAAGGAGACATAATCAAAAATAAAAGAAAGTGAGACTATTATATAATGAATTTTTTTTTTCAAAAAAGGAAATGTTGGATTTTTATCTTGTCAAAGAAAATGGTACTAAGAAGTAAGAACTAACGTAGTGAAAAAAAAAAAGAAAGGAAAAATAAAGTTGATGTTCTACGTAGAAAAAAGAAAGAAAAGGAAATCTTATATAAAGGTATGATGAAGGTTAATAAATTAAAGTATATAAAAAATAAAAGGAAAACATAAACAAAAAAAGGAAGAAAGTTTATTTAAGGAAAAATAAAACGTAAACAAAAGTAAAAGGAAGTGAGATTTTCATATGTACTAAAACAAATATGATGTAAGCCACTAATATGAACCTAATTTTTCTAAAGATAAACCTAGTTTATTGTAGTGGACATCACTAGACTAGTATAAGAAAAAAAAACAAGTTACAATTCATCCAATTGACCAAGAGGTACTACTATTTTCAAATTCTCTAATTATAATGTTTGTGTTACTGTCACCACGATTGTGGGAGGGTGTCAGATTAGGAAAATGTATTAGTGAGATATGTTTTCCATATTGACTTTAGGATATATTATCATATTAGGAAAGTATTATTTTATAATTTATTTCCATAAGAATTAGATTGATGTTAGGAAAGAGATATTATACAGAAAGAATTAAATTTGTAACTACTATAGGTATCTTATTGATACAATACAATCTACATGTATTGAAAAAGTTATGGTCATCTTCATTCGAATGTATGCATGAACTTTCCCAGAAAATCTTATATACGGTCCAAAAAAGAGTATAATAATTGAGAGTTTTTGCTCTAAAAGTAGTGCCTTTTTCTTTGCACCGCCATATTCTAGCAGATGAAGTGTCCAAGATGCTCTATCTTTGTAGATAAAGCGTCCAAGATTCTCTATATCACTACTCCAAAATGCTATAATTCCCGGGCGGGCGCATATATCTCGGCACACCATCACAACGACACAAGTGAGAGACAAACACGTCGGTTTAGTTGATGTTGGATGTTCATCCTCTATATCTGCTTCAATGGCGACTCATCTTCATCTTCGATTTCTTACTGACCTGTTTGTCTCTCCCGCTCTCGCGCAGGTCAGGCTATATTTTTTCTTCTTTTTCTCTCTTTTTTTTATTTGATTTTGATTTTGTGTGTTTTAGATACTGGTCTTTAATTTTGTATGTTCTGCTGTATTAGTTTTAATTTGGTTAGATGTGTGTTAGCTTATTTGCATTCTTAGATTTTAACAGAACTAGTTGTTGGACCGCGCGCTAACGCGCGCGACCCCCCAATATGCTTATGTAATCGGTTGGGCTATAGTACTTGTCGTTTATTTGGTCGTTCTTAGGTTGTGTAAATAGTCATTGTTAAAGATACAAAATGTAACAGTAAAAATTTATTCAGTAGATATTACATAGCTAGAGTAATATCTAAGGTTAAATTAGAAAGACCGAAGTATCTGAACGCAAATGGTATAGTATGTGGTGAACAATAATGGCCAATCAGTATAGTTGCAAGAGCATAAATTGAATCATAGTACTTTTCACATGTTTTCATGAGAATCAAATTAATTTCATGATTCAAAACATCTTCGTGCGATATGCATTCACTTGATGAGATGACCTAGCATTTGATTTTACTATAAGATCAAACTATATATTTTCAAAGTTACATAGATTTATAATATTAGTGATTAAAATTATACCTTAATAAGTAAGAGTATATTAAAGCACTAAGGGGGAAAAAGGATCTAGGTTTAGGTTGAAAATCATAGTAGAATTTAATAGTGAAGGCTAATGACCCCATTGTGAGGCATTTGTACAGATTAGCATCATATTCATAGAAAGCGATGCAAAATATGTTGTAACTAAACTATAATATAGCTACTAAAATGTTTAAGTGTTAAGCGTGTAGTGTTTAGTTCAGGTGACATCACATTAAACATAAGGACAAGAGTAACAGTCCAAAAGTAGTTGACTCTCTAAGCATGGCCTACAATAAATTAGTTGACTCTCTAAGCATGGCCTACAATAAATTTCACTGACCAACTATATACATATACAAAAGTAAGCATACATAGCCTTTTTTTTCTACACTCCTCCATGAAACACATGATCTAACAAGGTGCAAGCCCTACGTTTCCTAAAGGATACAAATCCGAGGTGTAGTTTATATAGGGGCTATGCCTATAACCAAAAACATAGCGCGATCTCATACTCTTATTTCGAGGACAATGTAAGAAATTGTCCACTTCATCATCAGACTTGTTGATAGTCCAATAGTGGGACCAACTTGTAACCACTTCTTTGCTTAGCATTTCGCACACCTCTTTTGGTAAGTCCTTTGATTTTTCATGTTATTGAGAGAAAAGAAATCATTAGTTAATTATGTCGGATACGTCGAACAGCGAGACCTCTGAAATTCTATGTGTAAGGTAAACTTGCAAGGCTAAATGATCCAAAAGGAAATTTAGTGATATACGTGATGCTAGATCTGCGAAAATTCAGCATTCCTACTCCCTGTCCTAACCGGGTCTTTTCATGCATTCCTTGAAAAGGTCGAGGATAAGTTTTGGCCTGAACATATTGATGGTCGTACCATTTCTGGTTAGATAGGGACCTTCAGGTTTCTAATTAATTGTCGATAAATATATTAATTAGTAGATTTAGGAATAAAGGATGAAGTAGGTTGGTTTCCAAAGGTGTGGAGCTTGTAAAGGATTTCAACGGCTTTAATTTGATAGTAGTATTTGTAACATATAGGTAGCAATATGTGAAAGAGAACAACTCACAACTTTAAGCTTGATAGGATCATCGCATTTCTTTCCATAGAGTGTCTCTACATGGTCATTGAAGATCGTGAACTTCATTGTGTACGTCCCATCAATAGCTAAGCGAATGCAAAATTAACCTGTATTTCAGCGAGTTAGTTAATAAATAGGATTTTTTGTCAGAAACCCCCACTAACTTTCAACTTATTGAAAACAACTCCCAGGATCTTTCACTTTTAAAAATAACCTCCATAACCTTTCTAAACTTGTTGGTTGCACCCCCAAAACTTAACTCCGTTAATTTTTTCCGTCTATTGGCGCCCAGTAACAGCTTTATATATCATCTCATTAACAACCTTCCTATTCCAATTGAACACAACGGTAACATTCGTAAAGTTCTTCAACCCAATTCCAATTGAGCATCAAATTTGCATTCCCAATCAACTCGAAGTCCTAATTTAAACCTAATCCCCAAATTGTTGAAATTAAAGCTGTACAATTTCAGGTAAAAATTTTTCTTGCATAAAGAGTTTCTTTTTTAAGAATTAGGGTTTGTGATTTCATATCGAAAATCAGTAAATGGAACTTTAAATTTGGGAAAATTGTGAAATCGAAGTATAAAAAAGGGACTAGGTTTACGAATAGTATTTACCTCATTTGGGCACCAATTTCTTGTTTTACAGCCCAAATTTTCTTCCCCTTTTCACCCATGACATCACCAGATTCCATTCCAAGTACAATTAGTAAAAAAAAACCTAATTTCTACAGCAGTTATGGTGGAGTTACTGAGTTTCAGAGAAGAGAGATATGGAGAAAGTGATGAGTTTTACAGAGTTGAAATCGAATTGATGGAGGAGAGAGGGAAATGATGGAGGAGAGAGGGAAATTAGTTGAGATGGAGTTACTGAGGGTTATATCAGTAATTTCATCATGTGTTTTAAGAGGGATAAAGCTGTTACTGGGCGCCAATAGACGGAAATAATTAACGGAGTTAAGTTTTGGGGGTGCAACCAACAAGTTTAGAAAGGTTAGGGAGGTTATTTTTAAAAGTGAAAGATCCTGGGAGTTGTTTTCAATAAGTTGAAAGTTAGTGGGGGTTTCTGACAAAAAATCCTAATAAATAAGAAATCACATGCATAGATCCGGAAAATCATAAGTATAACCACATGGAGTTTCATAGCTTCATACTCCTCTTTTCCTTATTTAATCAATTAAGGATGCAACATCCTCCGCTTTGTCTTATTTAATTTTGTGGTTACCGCGATTGAGTTAGAGGCATAACCCGCAGAGGCATAAGCCACTCAGCCAACTTCCAGCATGTAACTCAAAAATTATACACTGGCCTGCTAGCATTCATATCATAGGGCTGCATGCCTCCACCTTCCAGCATATAACATGGTTCTTATGCGGGCATAACATACTAACGCAGTTCCAACATATCTTAGCTAGCATCACACTGCATGCTTCCAACATCTAGCAAACCAGTAGTCAATTGAAATTAAGCATTTCTAAGACGCTTAAACCATATAAAAATCAAATAGCAATTCTAACAAGAAAGATATCAAAAGACCAAGAGAGGAGCACACGAAATTAAAACAAGTTGCTGAGCCTATTTTGTCGTAATAGTGAAGAAAACTCAACATCGAGATCTAATAACAACAACATCAGATTGGGCAAAAGAGTAGAGGAGGTAAAGCAACAGTGGCACAGTGAGTAAAGACGAGTGAGAGCTAGCAAAAGACCCATACATAAATAGAGGATGGTTTAAGTGGTCACGGAGCCAAAACAGATAAAGTCTGACCTCTCTAAAACACTGTCAAAGTCAGCAATACAAGCAACCACAAGAATTGCTTTCATGATTGTGATTGAATTTTTAGTCCATTGTAACATAAGGATTGAGCATATTGCCGGTTCTTACCCAGCCTTTTAGTTAGGAAATTTCAAGGTTTTCTAAAGAGATTAATGCTACAATGCGAAAGGTGAATAGCTTATATAGAATGCTCAATACTAAAGAAAAACTGACTTTCTCACTAAAGTGTGTGTGGTGAAATTTTTTAGTAACAAGAAATGGAATACCACTGTATGCTGGGTATTTTCCTAGAAAATGCAAAGGAGCAAACTTATATTATATTTGGAAGAAATGATGAGATTTGTGTAGAAGGACAAATGAGCCTTTGTATAATATTATAGGTTCATTTTTTGCTTCTCTTTGAAGTTCCCCAACTTAAGGCAATCATGCAATACAATTAAGTAAGCTCCTCAACTTTGAGAATAAGACATATACAATGTAATTCAATTATTGATATAAATAGCCTGATTTCTTAACAATACTATCCTAAGTCTAGGGGTTTAGCTTCCGAACAAGAATCATGCTTAATTATTTGGAAAAATATCTAACAAATTCAAATTTGGAGGGCAGGAAATGAATTCACTAAACAAATATCGTTTTCCATTTACTTATGATCTTTCCCATATTGACACTTCCACAAGAACATATGTTTATTAATGTAAATCCCTGTTTGTACACCGAAACAAATCAACAATATTAATCAAATTATCATGCCACATGAAGAAACAAAAACAACAGTTATCCGATAAAAAAACAATCTACTTCTATACATCTGATTCTATACTTTACACTGTGTACAACAGTTTTCAACATAATTCAAACACATTACAGCAAGGCATATATTAAGACATATATAGTTAACAAAATAGTAGAAGAAAAAAAGAGTAGTACTTACAGAGGACAATGAGAGCACCTAATTTGCTGCTCTCTTTTCTCTTTCTTACCTCCTGTATCTTAGCCTCTTAGGAGGTTATTTTTAGCTAGTAAAGCTCTTTGCTACTACAAATGATAGAACATAATCCTTAAGCTACATTTGTTTAAGAAAGTGTTTGAAGAATCTGATCTTTTCATGTTGCATTAAGAACCTAAGCATGTATATCTATTCAGACTCTACATCTCAAAGACTGAGCATTCACCTGCACAAATAATGAAAAGTGTACAAGAAGGTGAACCTGAGAACTTAAGAAAGCGTACAAATTATTGAGCTAAGAATTGACAGCAGCCTAAAAACCTTGAAGAGACAAAGCAAACACGTAGAAAGTCTAATATGGACCCGGTCTACACTAAACTTATTGTAGACCAGGGTTAGGTCCTAAAAGTTATGTTTTTTTTAGCAAAAGTTAAATTTTTGCTCACCAAAAGTTAAGGTTTCTTTAGCAAAAGTTAAGATTTTTTAATTAAAAGTTAAGGTTTTATAGTCAAAAGTTAAGTGCTATGAATGAAAAGTTAAGGTTTCTATGGCAAAAGTTAAGATTTTGTAATTAAAAGTTAAGGTTTAATAATCAAAAATTAAGTGTTATGAATAAAAAGTTAAAGTTTAGTAACTAAAAGTTAAGATTTAATGACTAAAAATTAAGCACTTATAAATAAAAAATTAAGGTTCAAAATGAAATAAAAATTTGGTCCAAAAATATAGAGTATAATACCATTCTCTCTCTCCTCTGTGCTTCACTTCTTCCCAAATCAGAAAAATCTTCATTGCTCAAAACCAACGACAAACACTAACTTCACTTCTCAAAAATCCTTAAAATTATCTATTTCTAGGTTAAACCAAAATCACCACAGACAATTTCATTCCTCAAGCAGCAACAGCAACATCAACATCAACGGCGAACTTCTCCGGCAACATCCGCTGGTAGATCTCCGGCGAGGGCTTTATGATTCATCTCGAAAGGTTAGTGATTGGAATCCACGGTGGAGGATGAAGATGGAGAAGATTCAGCGTCGGCGCATCTGACGGAAAGGTGAGGTTTCTGGTGAAGGTTTGATTTTCCGGTGAGAAGTTCAATGGAGGTGAAGATGTGCTTAAATGAGGTGAATCGCCATTTTTTACTTCTATATGAAGCTTTGAGAGGAGAGAGAAGTTGGTTAGAGTTTTGAATGGCTGGGTCTACACAATTTTTTAGGTGGACCGCGTCCACTCAGAATAAAAAATAAAGTACTTCATTAGTCCAAAACCCATATTAAAGAAGATAAATTTAGAATTGTAAAAAACAATCTAAAAACCTGATTTTGCAAACAAAAAGTCTGAATAATATTAAAACTAAATAAAATGATAACATTCAATTGAATTTATGAAATTATTGATAGTGAGTTTAGTGACATAGTCACAAACAGAGTGCGAGCACGTAAATTTACTAATTAAGTACCTCATAGTGGTACTAATCATGGGTTAATTAACACAAAAAAGGCAAGGATTAGAGAAGAAATACAAACAACGCCTTGAATAAGAAGCACGAACCTCCTCCAATGGCGCCCAAGCTATATGCCTTCCATGTACAGCCCCAACCCATCACAGTTCGAACCATAATCTCTTGTAAAAAGCCTAAAGAATCAGTATCTGCAAAAATAAAGACGATAAAAAAATTTGTAGATATTATTTATAAGAGATATATTATTCTTTAGGATATGTTAGTAGTTAGGATATAATATTATCTTAGAGGAAATATTATCTTATGATTTATTTCCAATAAGTATTAGATAAGTATTAGGAATAATATATTTTTAGAGATTGTTTCCGAGTAGGAGTTCCTATGGACTCCTATATATTGTAGTCATAGTTCATTATTGAACACAACTTAATAAAATCATATTGTTTCTCTCCTCTCATAAACTTAACATGGTATCGGAGCCATCTAAATTATTGGATTGATTCTACGCTTCCGCATAAAAAATTTCATGGCCGGTGGGTCTTAATAAATAACCCACCGGCCAGATTTACCAATTCTAAAAATTTGATTTTTTTTTGAATTCGTATGTCAATATTTCCGCTGTGATGGTCTCTCCTTGTGCTGTCAAAGGAGAGTTATATTAAGCTGCACTTTTCTGGGGTTGTCTTTGTCTGGTTTCGTTCACTGTCTTACAGGGGGCAAGGTTTGATATTCTAGCTCTTACAGTCTGTTCTACAATTTGTTGGGGATTGTTGCGCCGCAATGTTCCTTGCATTCAGTATTATAAAGACATATATGTTAATTAGGTATTTGTGATGATTGATGATGCGCTATATCTTTAGTGGTTAGTGGATTTTTTGAATTCTAATTAGTTTGCTATTTGATACTACTAAGTATGCTTGTGGCTGTTGCAATTGTTGTGCTGCTTGCTGGGATAGTTAGCAAGTTTGATTTAGCAAAGTTGGACTTGGACTATGAAAAAGGTAGTACTCATCGTGTGAGGAAGGGAATTTTTTAAAAAAAGTTGTTTAGCAGGTTTAGAGGTGTCAATTCGGATAACTGAGTCGGTTTCGGATTGATCTGTAACGGGTCGGATGTGGTCGGGTCGGATCAAGTCGGTTCTAATTACCCGTCTCGGATCACCATTAGTCGGATCGAGTCGGATCGGTCACGGTTAAAGTCGGGTCATGACCTGGTCGGATACAAGTCGGGTTCGAGTCGGATCAATATCGGATCGGATATTAACGGTTTCGGGTAAACTTGAGTCGGTTAATGATCGTGTTTGTACGGGTCAATTCGGGTTCATGGACTTTGGGTCAAATCGATTTCGGTTCTGGCTTTTTTTGGGTCAAGTCAGTCGGTTTCTAGTCGAACTTAAAACCTTAACGAGTCGGATCGAGTTTTTGCATAACTCAATTCGTCTCGTTAAGATCTCGAATCGAGCTTAGACCTAGTTTTGACCAATTTGAACAAGTTTGACTTGCGTCAATCTTGAGGTATTTGCGAGATTTTTGGTCGCCCTACACCGATAGATACATTGTATAAAAATGGAATATTTAACCCTTTATTATATCATTTGAGTTTCTCGCGACTTGCGACTCATTAGCGTCTTCATTAGCGTCTCAAGTTGACTTCAAGTAGTTTACAAGTTGTCTCGCTCGATTAGTACCCCTCGTTGAACGCATTTCATAGTATATTCGATTTTGATTATGTTTGTATTAAGGGTTGTCGGGTCAATTTAATATTGCATGTTTAATATATCGTCATCGTTTTTGCATTGAATCAATGCATTAGATTAAATTAGACGAAGGTGTTATAATACATCTAGTAAACCAAGAACTATTATGTGATTTGATGGTTTTTGTTTTTTTAATAATAATAATATTACAAATACCAATTTAAATAGTATTAGTAGTAATAAAATTAATACTAAAACATTATATCAACGTTCAAGATAACTAAGATCAGTGTATTAGCTCATTCATCTATATATTAGATCAATATATAAGATAGTTAATATCGATGTATTAAACCAAACAATATATTAGAACATTGTATAACTTATAAGATACTTAAGATCAATGTATTAGATCAATTATCAATAAATAAGATAGTTAAGATCAATGTACTATATCAATTTACATGTGTTTTAAATAAAGTAAATAGTTAAGATCTCTGTATTTGTTCAATCAGCGAAATATTAGTGTATTAAATCAATCATCAATATACTAGGTCAATATATATGATAGTTAAGATCCATGTGTTAGATCAATCATCAATATATTAAATCAACGCATAAGATAGTTAATACCAATGTATTACATCAATCAATACATTAGATCAATGTATAAGATAGATCAAGGTATTAGATCAATCATCAATATATTAGATTAATGTATTAGTTTTTTAAGATCAATTATGTATTAGATCAATCATCCATTTAAAAAACCAATGAATAAGATAGTTAAAAACAATGTATTATATGAACTTATTGATATATTAGAACAACGTATAAGATTGTTATCATCTATGTGTTAGATAAATCATTCATCAATATATTAGATATATGTATACGATAGTTAAATGTAGTGTGTTATAAATCATCAATGTATTAGAACAATGTATACGATAATTAAGATTAGTGTATTAGATCATTCATCAATATATTAGATTGGTGAATAAGATAGTTTAAGAGTTATATATTATATCAATATAGTAATTGTAGTTCATCATTGATATATTAGATCAGTGTTGAAGATCGTTTATTTATTACATATAAGACTGCAAACGAACAGAGCCAAGCCGAGTTTTCAGTCGTTCGAGCTAAGCTTGATTCTAATTATATCAATTATAAATATATTAGATCAACTAATAAGATAATTAATATTTTTATATTACATCAGTCACTAACACATCAAGCGCCGATATATAAGACCAATGAACAAGATTGTTAAGATTAATGTAATAGATCAGTCTTCAATATACTAGATCAATCTAATAAGAAAGTTAAGATCAATGTAGTATATAAATTATTGATATTAGATCAACGTATAAGATAGTTATGCTCTATGTATTAGATAGATCAATCATCAATATATTAGTTCAATGTATACGTTATATAGTTAAGTGTGGTGTATCATAAATCATCAATTTTTTAGATCAATGTATACGATAGTTAAGAGTAGTGTATTAGATCAGTCATTAATACATTTAGGATGGTTAAGATTAGCGTATTAGATCAATTATCAATATAGTAGATTGGTGAGTAAGATAGTTAATAGTTATATATTATGTCAATGTAGTAGTTGTAGTTCATCATTAACATATTAGATCAATGTGGAATATCGTTTATTTGTTTGACGTAGGACTGCAAACGAGCCGAGTCAAGCTGGGATTTAGGTTGTTTGAACTAAGCTTGATTGTAATTACTAGTGCTCGAGCTATCATGAGCCTGAACGAGCTTTGATTGTAATTACTAGTATTAAGAGTTATGTAGTATTAGTAGTAGTTTAGTAATAGTTATGTATTGGTGATAGTAACATATCTAATAATATAGGTAATAACAATAACAATAGTTTTAACAGTAATAGTTAGAGCATCATCGGTTTCAAGAAATTTGATTTCACGTTTAAAAAAAGATATTTTATTGATATACCACTACAGTATTTGTTCAAAGATAGATTTGTTAATAGTTATATATATAACCAGATCATTTAGATGGATCAGGAGTGTAAAACATGTTACCAAACTAGTTTAAAACTAATAGATATTCAAGGCAATACAACAATTAAGTAATACTTATTAGGCATTCACCGGTAAAAAAATACAATAACATAACATAACATATTTTTTTAAAATAATAATATTATAATAATATGAAAAGTTTATGAAAAAGAAATACCGATCAAAAGCCTAATTAAAAAATTATATTGAATTTTTAATAAGATTAGTTCTAAGTAAATACAATCATACATAATATGAGGCACAATTTATAAAACCGATGGAGTAATAATATGTACTAAAATACCACTATACAAAAATTTGAAAAATAAAGCTAACTTATTGAAAAATCGAAAATTCAAAATCAAATTTCAAAAGATAAAACCTCAAATTTCAGCTCTCTTTCCCTCCTATTTACCTCTAAAATTTCATAACCTACCCCACTAATATAAAAAGCCAAAACCCTAACCTCCCTCCCACCTCTCTCTCACCACAGCCCCTTCAGTCCTTCTTTCGCCTCCCTTTCTCTTTCTTTTCGCCATTTTATTTGAAATGAATTCAAGCAACTGAAATGGAGGACCAAGTCAAGCATCTGAAGTGGAGGAACCAAATAATTTATATTGAACAATTTGAGTCTCAAACTGAACCCCTTTCTCTTTCGCCTCCCTTTTTCTTTCTTTTTCGCCATTTCGTTTTTTTTTAAAATTTCGTTTTCAATTTAATTCTTCTGGGTTTTGTGCTTTTGTTTAATTCTTTCGCCTTTTCTCCATATCTTTTTTTTAAAAATTTCGTTCGCCATTTTTTATGTTTTTTTTTATTATTTCGTTTTCTTGGTATATTTTCGTTTTGTAAATGTTCTGTTTTTTATTTATATTTTTTGTTTTTAAAATATATATTGTTTTCTTTCAAGACTGTTATGATAATGAAGTATCTGGTTCTTAATTTGGTCCTTTGAATCTATGTTGATTCTTTTTTAGGGTGTGAAAATCTTTATTTTGTCTTTCATAAGAGTTTTATCAGATTCATTTGATTCTTATTCTTTTATTTTTAATCTATGATAATGGAGCCATTTTTTATGTTGATTCCATTTGATTCTTATGATAATATAGCCATTTTGAATCTATGTTAATAATGGATTTTTCTTATCTGCCTTTCAATACACTGATTATTGAAGGAGTAGTAATATAATCCTGGTATATATCAAATAATGCAACAAAGATAGTAAGTGATACACAGGAACCCTTGATTGAAATGCCAAAATCTTTTTCCATTTCCACTGCAAGCTTTTCCCATGGTGGCATGACACAATCTCTTTTAGTACCAGAAAATAATATTTCATCATATAAATTTTCAAACTATGGTACCCAGATCTGATGAAACTCTTTAACAAAACAATTCAACTTGAGAAAGAATATGAATGTAAAATATCTGCACTATGATTTTTAGAAGATGATCTAATTTGTTATTGAGGCTACAAAAGCGGTTCTCAGATACTATTTTTTAAATCTAGACTCTTTTATGAGTTAAATAAATGAATGTACAAGATTACTCTTCGAATTTGAAAGGCTTAGATTTACAGTTATTGTAGTGGGTACATTTTTTTTAGTAGCCATTAAAGTATCTTCGTACTTTAATTGTTTCAAAATGGTGAGACTCCTTTCATTTTGTTCGGACATGTTATTAGGGCGTTGGTCTTTTAAAATTAATAGAATTGAATTGGATTGAATTGAACTTTGAATGAGAATTCTCAGCTCAATAAGTAGAAGCCGAACTATTAAATATCGAATGTTAAATAAATAAAGGATCTTGCAAACAATTGCTCAAGAGTGTTAATTAATACTCGATATAATTTTGAAAAAGTATGAATGTTGTTCGTCAATTGTTGTAATTAATACTTATGTTAATCTAATATTTTCAACTTTTTATCTAATGTTCGGATGTAGTCATTATCTTTTATCTTAATAAAATGAAAAAATGAATAAATTAAGAATGAGTTAGAATATAAAAATATAAACTTCAATTATCTAACAAATTTAAAAACTATTAAAAATGAGTATTGACACCATTGTATCAAGTTAGAGAATACTAGTTCGTGTTTAATTAGATTGTCTTCGAATATATCAGGCTGGATCAAGAGTAAGTTGACTCTAAATGTCTAATTGTATCAGAATGTATCAAGTTGGGTCAACAATGGATTAATGAGAATAAGTTGACTCTATTCAGATACTAGCAAATAGGATTAAGTCGGTTCAGGTTGTATTGAATTGTATCAATTCGAGTCAACATTAGATCATAGTCTGATCGAGTAACAGCAAACCAGAACAATTCGATTCAGGTTGTATCAGATTGCATTGGGTCGGGTCAACAACGAATCGGATGAGAATAAGTCGGATCTGGTCGGATAAACGTCGGATCCAAACGGGTATCGGATAAGTTTCGGGTCGGATTTGAATATTATAATGTCGGGTATAACCGGTTTCGGATAGACTATGGGTCGGGTATCGGTCGGATATGAGTCCGATCATAGCGGGTCAAGCCAATATCGGATAATTGTCGGATCGGATGTCGGTCGGGTTATGGATACATGCCAACTCGGATCGAACCAGATCGGATAATGGCCGAACCAAATCGGATTATCGGGTCGGATCAGTTTTTGACACCTCTAAGCAGGTTATGAGTTTTCACTTACTCGTCCAAGCTGTGTTCTTGGAGTTTGATGTCCCCGTCAACTATTTCATCCGGTTGCTGCTGTTGGCATGAGTAAAATTGATGTTCCGAATAGTGTTGTTTTACATTGCTATTGAAAACCCTAGTTGGGTTGGAACGGTTATGTACCGGTATTGTGATGGGTTATGATGGCCCATCCTAGTTATTGTGTTGGTGCTATTGAGTATCATGTTGGTGCGGTTATGCATCGTTATTGTGATGGGTTATGGTTGCCCATCCACGCTTGTTTTGATGCGGTTGTGCATCGTTTCTACAAAACCCTAGTTGGGTTTATTTATTGGTGGATGGAGTTTATTAGTTCTCCACGACACTTTGGTTGTCCCTTCTCCAAAAGGGTGTTTATTAGTTGTCCCCAATCCTAAAGGGTGGTTATTGTTGACGATTTACGTCGTATTAATCTAGTAGTTATTGTTTTTCTTCCAATCGTAGTGTTTGTGTTACTACCCTACGATTGAGGGGGAGTATAAGAGATATATTAGGATACTAAAGATATGATAAATATCTTTAGGATATATTAGTAGTTAGGATATAATATTATCTTAGAGGAAATATTATCTTATGATTTATTTCCAATAAGTATTAGATAAGTATTAGGAATAATATATCTTTTAGAGATTGTTTCCGAGTAGGAGTTCCTATGGACTCCTATATATATTGTAGTCATATTTCATTATTGAACACAACTTAATAAAATCATATTGTTTCTCTCCTCTCATAAACTTAACATTACTCTAGCTATGTATCAAAATGAAGTAAAACCAATGGCGAAATAAATCCTTGTTGCCATTATTACGAATTGATTCGCTCTTTGCTTCCATTAAGATATGTGGTCGGCGCTTATCTTCTTCCTCTATCTCTCTCTTAAAATTAGGTTTAGGTTTGGAAAAGCATTTGAGATGGGGCAGATTTTTGGGGAAAACAATTGCAGAAGAAGAATTAGAAAAAGAAAGTCGATCCAAAAAACCAGGAAAAAGGAGAGCATGATTGTAGGAGAAATGAAGGAAAAAAGAAGGCTTAGAGAAAAGCAGCTTGCATGATTCGAGCACATGACCTATCAACAATCCCACATAGAGACACCAAAGAGATCAAAATGCCGCTTATGAACAGTGAATTACAACGAAAATACACTCAATTCACTGTTCGAACAGTAGCCAAGTTTCTTGCTTTTAAAAGAGTAGGGATATGTGAATAAATGTAAGTTGTTAAAGTTGCTAATCTGTTAATGTCATGCTAGAGTATGAGTTTTGTATGTTGCGTTAAGGTGGAATTTGCATTGTTTATTTCTCGAGCTCATGTCGCGTTGGATTCTTCAGTGCTTTAGGGGATACGAAATTTGTTGAATTGGTTATAGTTTAGTGCTTCTAGATTTTTATGTGTACTCGTCGTTGAAAAGTATGTAAGAATTGGATTTTTTGGACAATTTTACTTTTTAGAGGTTAGATTTCTTGGAGATTTGGATGCTCCTTGAGAGGCTTTAAGAGATTTTGATGTTTTTATCCAAGGTTTGTATTACGAAATGCTAATGATTGGCTTGTCTACTTAATTATGTTTGAGAGGTACTTAATTATGATTTTGATGTTTTTATCCAAGGTTTGTATTACGAAATGCTAATGATTGGCTTGTCTACTTAATTATGTTTGAGAGGTACTTAATTATGATTTTGATGTTTTTATCCAAGGTTTGTATTACAAAATGCTAATGATTGGCTTGTCTACTTAATTATGTTTGAGAGGTAGTTAATTATGATTTTGATGTTTTTATCCAAGGTTTTTATGACAGGATACTTTGCATTCTCTGCGTTTGTGAGGTCCTTCGGTTGTTTAAAGTGAAAATTCTACTCATTTTGTTGAGTTTGGATAGGGAGTAAGCTATGCAAATGTTGAGTTCGTTGAGGAGGGATTGGATATGATGCACTAGAATGTTTTATGCACTGAAAAATAGGTGTACACATCACTGGAGAAATTACAATTTAGTTTCTCCCAAATCCTTACATATTAATCTTTTGCACGAGGTACACATCACGTGCATATATGGCTAGTCCTATTAGTTGTTACTCTTGTTAGCTGTTAGTATAATTAGCTTTGAGTTGTGAATGTAGACCAGTGTTATTCAACACAATCTCGAAAGGTAAATAATATTCTCATTACTAGAGTCGATGTTGTTTTATTTTCTCAAAAAAAAATGTTTCTTTTGGGCAACGTATATTAGCTTTAAAAATATTGTCGTACATGCATTAATAAACCAAAAATATAGCGAGTACTATTTGGGAATTACTCTACTACTCTCCAGTTACCAAAGAAAGAATCCATTTTGTTCGTTCCTCTTAACCAGTTACTACATTTATTGATAAAATTTGATGTGACTGATTTGAGCAGCACATGGGTTAAAATGGAGGTAGGCGTGAGAGTGACAGAGTGTGTTGTCATAGACTTTAGTTGGGTGGACAAAAATGATGAAAATTGTATTTATTATATGCATATTTAAATAAACGTCAAGTGAAAATAGTATTTACGCTAAACAAATAATATGGTGGTGTCACAAACATCTAATTTCATGTGGAATAATTCCAACATGAGATATAATGAACTACAAAACAACAACAACAACAACAACAACAACAACAACAACAACAACAAAGCCTTATTCCCAAAGTGATTTGGGGTCGGCTAACATGAATCGTCAACTGAAACCGTTGTCAAAGGAGATGACATCGACAAGAGTGATAAAAAGTTTTTAAAAGGGTTTAAGTTTTAAGAATTTTTAAAAAAGTTTTTGAAAACAAGGTTTACACCAAAACGTTTTAAAAGAGGTTTTCAAAAGGTTTTAATACCAACACAATTAAGAAAAACAAATAAATGCAGTAATCACACCCCTTCGTTCACATGGATACTGCCCCTCCACCCACTTCTATCCAACGTCATGCTCTTCTTAATCCCAAGTAGCCTCATGTCACTTTCAATTACCTTCATCCAAGTCATCGTAGGTCTTCCCCTACCCCTTATAATTTGGTTACTCCTCCCACTATTCAATTCTTCTCACCGGTGCATCACCTGATCTCCTTTTCACATGACCAAACCATTTTAACCGATTCTCCCTCAACTTTTCTTCAATGGATGCAACTCCAACTTTTTCCGAATCACCTCATTTCTTAATTGGTCCTTCTTTGTGTGGCAACACATCCACCGCAACATACGCATCTCCGCCACGTTCATCTTATGAACGTGGCATTGTTTCACCACCCAACATTCGGTGCCATATAACAAAGCAGGCCTAATTTCCGTATGGTAGAACTTTCCCTTCAATCTTTGGGGAATGCCAGAATCACAAAGGAACCCAGTGGCGCTTTTCCACTTTAACCAACCCGCGTTAATTCTATGAGCCACGTCTCCATCCAGTTCTCCATCCTTTTGGAGAATGGATCCAAAGTAACGGAAGATGTTCGATCCTTAAACCACTTTACTATCCAAAGTGACCGCCCTTGCCTCGTTGCTTGTAACCCCACTGAACTTGCACTCCATATACTCCGTCTTACTTCTTCTCAATCTAAAACCATGGGCTTTTAATGTATCCATCCACAATTCCAACTTACTCTCAACACCTCCATATAATGAACTATTAATTAAATTTTTTATAAAAAAAAGTGCTTCTTTGAAAATCCTAATGTCTCGTCTATTAAAAATTTAATGGCTAGCAGTGAAACTAATATAGATCCTAATCTTGTCAGTAGAAAGGGTAATAATGTAATGACTAAAAAGAAAAAATTACAAATATATGTTGATGATCAACATAAAAAAAATAGAATCATATATAAAGGTATAATGAATAATGAATTAAAGTATTAGAAATAAGTAAAAGAATACATAAATACAAATGGAAAGTTCATTTATAGGAAAAAGGAAAAATGAGACACACAAAACTGGAGAAGTAGGAAAATGGGATTTCCATTTCCTTGGACAAGAGTTTTTCAACCTGAACTTCGAAAACAACGAAAACAGAGCCAAAGTTTTCACGGGTGGACCTTGGCTTGTGGTAAGATTCCCACTCTATCTCAAGCTCTGGGAACCTGGTTTCAAACCGTGATTAGCAACCATTAATATAGCCATTGTATGGATAACGCTTCCCGAACTTCTGATAGAGTTGTATAAGGAAAGAGTGTTTCAACAAATTGGGAATGCCATTGGAAAACTCATTAAGATTGATATCAAAGCATCTCAAACTGAACGAGTCAAGTTCGCTAGACTATGTGTGCAAATTGAAACCCAAAAACAAATTTTTAGGTTTGTTTGGATTGGCAGGATTAAACACGAGATTATCTCACCCAATATCTCAACCTTCTGTAAATGGTGAAAGAAATATGGCCATAATTTAAGAGAGTGCAAAAAGGTTCTGCAGGAGAATAACAAAGTGGAAGAGAAGAAAAGCTCAAAACAGGAATGGATTCCGGTGAGAAACCGTCGGAAAAGGTCGGCCATGAGTCCAGCGGAAAACAGAGGAGAAGTTGCACCAAAAAAGAATGTTAGTACAAAGCCAACTTTTTTAAAAGAAAAGAATGTTTTGTCAATATCTGGCAATATTTTACCAACAGCTGGGATAGTGCCACGTCACCTGGATCACTTTGATGAACAAAATGGCTACTTGTCATCCCCTTTGCTGAAGACTACAAACCCTAACCAAACCATTTCCCACAATCATAGCCCTAACCCTTTCGAAATTCTCTCCCGGGAAAATGACCACCTCCTCACCAGAGCCCTCACCGGTAAGGGAGTAGAGGTTCACCCTGTCACCAGAACAAACCCCTCCATCTCCACTAACACCAACTTCACCGACCCCATCTCCCCAAACACCCCAAACTCCGGAGACACCTCCTACCATCTTCTTCTCAAATAAGATTTCACTACAAATATAAGACCACCCGAAGCCGATTCTCAGCGAAATAAACCTTAACACAGTCTATTACACTAGGATGTTCACCAACTGGGAAGAAATAGTACTGACACCTCCGGAACTCTGGGAAAACCTCAAAATGCTGACCAACTCAGGCAACTTTGTTCCGGCGCACCATCCGAGCATGATGGCAAAATTGGTGGAACCACCACCATGCCTTTCAAAAAATAGAGAACTTGTGCTACTTGACTTTGTGGGACTGAAAGCGGATGTGAAGGGATGGACGGATGCATTGTTCATGGTGATAAAAACTCGATGGGAGGAACATGTGTCTCTCAGCATTTTGTGGAACTGGGAAAAGGGACCAGAGAGCGCAAACTTAATATATGTCTCTTTAGTCCCGATTTCGTGGTTAATTCAAAACAGAAAGGAAAACTTGGGGATACGGCGAGGCGAAAGCAGTCAAAAGGAGGAAAACCCTCCTCCCCCTCTCATGCCTAAATCAATGATCCTCTTTTGGAATTGTAGAGGGATTGTGCGACTCTCGTTCCTTAAACACTTGCGCTTATTAGTTCAAAACCACCACCCTCATATGATTATCCTTTCTGAAACCAGAGTTAGCAAATTAAACACAAAAGACATTGTTAAGCAGCTTCCTTGTAATGAATGGGTCTTGGCCAAACCTGAGCGCTTCTTTGGAGGAATTTTGGTTTTTTGAGACTCACCCTATATGAGTTTCGAAGCCATCAAAGTGAACAAGCAAGGGATCCACGACATTGTGCAGGCATTATCCCCTCAACAAATATTTTTCCTTTCAAGTGTATATGCGAGTCCTAAATTTCGTTTTAGAAAACTACTATGGCTTGACTTTGAGAAATTGAGGTGTTTTAGGAATTTACCTTGCGTTGCTATTGGGGATTTTAATGAGGTGATCCAGGAGAATGAAAAATTTGGTGGCAGACCTGTTAAGCACTGGAGAGTTAGAAGTTTCAATGAGTGTTTGAATAATTCAATTTAGGTTTCATAGGGCAACGTTACACTTGGACTAATAAACGATCCCAAAACCCAGTGATGGAGAGACTTAACAGAGATTTCGGTTCAGATTTATGGATGGACTTGTTCCCATTGTCCCATCCTTTCAACCCTTACTTCCCAAACACAGACCAGAATGCCTTAACCCTTTAGATTCGAACCTATGTGGTGCTTTGTCCATTCTTTTGTTTCTAAGGTTGATAATTATTGGAACTCTAATGTGGATTGGTTTGATAAAAAGTTAAACTTTATGATTCCTGTGTATGTTAATTGGAACTTGTCTTGTTTTGGCAATTTGTTCATGAGAAAAGCTAGATATTTTGCTAGAATCGAAGGAGTGCATCGTCCAATCTGTCGTCATCCTTGGGACTACTCCCTCCAAAGGCTTGAAGATAAATTAAACGATGAACTATCTTCCAATTCTACACCAGGAGGAATTATTTTGGAAGCTGAAATCTAGAGACAATTGGTTGGTCTATAGTGAGATCATTGACTGCCGTAGTCAATTAGTTAGCACGGTGAACTCTTCTTACTTCCATAAATCTGTGGTTACTAGAGGAAGAAATAATAGAATTGTCATCCTTAGGACCATGGTGGGTGAGATCATTGACTGCCCTAGTCTGCTCCTATTTTGACAATCTCTTTTCCACTTCAAATAACCTCAACTTTAGTGATTGGTATTCCCCGTATTTGGATATTAATGCTAGCCCCTTGAAAATCTCCATTATTTTCCCCCTTTCTCGAGGAAGTGAGATCGATTATCTTCAAGATGGGATCTTTTAAAGCCCCTAGGCTTGATGGTTTTCATATCTTCTTTTATAAGAAGTCTGCAACCTTATTACTCAAGATCTTTATGCTTTCATTTCTAATGTCTTCATCTTGAAGAAAATCCCGGAGGAAATTAATAAAACTCTCATTGCCCTTATTCCCAAATTAAATGCCAGTCACCTATAACCATTAAGCAATTTAGACCAATCAGCTTGTGTAACAACATTTACAAAATTGTGTCTAAACTTCTAGCTAATAGGATAAAAACCTCTCCTCCCGTCCTAAATGTCACCTTTCCAGAATTGCTTCCTTCAAGGGAGAGGAGCTGAAACTAATGTCAATGTTTGTTCTGAGATCCTTAATTCTATGAACCTAAGGAAAGGTTGTTAGGGTTTTATTTTAATATCGCAAGTGAACGGTGTCGTAGCACTAACCGGTCGAACACAGGGAGGTGCAAGATTAAACACTAGCTGACTTTAGACTATGAAATAGCTACAAATTCTATATCGATGGTAAGGTCTATTAAACTAATTTATAAACTAATAAGTGGAATGAAATTATGACGATAACTATGATAATAAAGTCCTAAGACTGAGCATTGCCACTAACATGAATTGATCAGACAAAACTTATATTCCAGTCAATGAATCGAAACTTAGGCGAGATGACATACTTTCAAGGATGAACTACCTTAAGACCACTTTCGTGACTACAAAAGGCTTAACTAATATGCATTCTTCCTATTTTCATGGCTAACATACAAAATTAGATGCATTAAGAATCAATGCCAATGAAATTCTCAATCTCGATTCTCACTATTTTCATGTGCGAATCTCAACCAATGACAAGTTAAACTAGATTGAATCTCAACTTTCGTTAATGAATTCAATCGACAAGATAACAATTGCTAGATGAAATTAATAGAAATAAAGAAATCAATTCATTCTAGGGATCAACTTAATCCTAGAATTAGAACTACTCACTAATTATGGCGATAGAAACGATAAGCATAATCAAATACATAATTGAGAAATAGAAAGAGGACATAGAGAAATCAAACTTGAACTTAATTGATGAATCCGAAATCTTCGATCTTCAAAAGTGAGTAATAGCAAAGTAATTGAGATGGAAACTGAGAGTGTCTTTTGTCTAAACTATGAATAATAGGAGTCTAAAACTGAGTAATTAGGAATAGGTTACAATTGCTAATCGAAACCTATTTATACTCTACTAATAAAATAAAGATAGGAGTCCGCAAAAACTAAATTTGACACAAACCCGATCAGGTTCAAGTTCCACCCGATCGAGTCCAAGGTCCAATCCGACCGGGCCCAAGTTCAACCCGATCGGGTCCAAGCCAAAATATCATATTGCTTATGAGCGAACTCCAATCTGATCGACTCAGGTATGAACATGACCGGGTCCAAGCTGAATGGGTCCAAATAAGTACCCAAATGCATCCAAATGAACTTGAATGTGATCCCGAATCTCCAACGATCATCTACATGCTCTAGAATGGTACATTCCACTTCCAAGTAGTTCTAATGTCCCTGAAATAACTCAAAAGACACAAAACTGCAAACAAGCGTAAAATCTATCGGTATATAGCGGAACCATGCATGAAATGTATCATTTCAGTAATGAAATGGGGGTTAAAACATGATGAACTATCAACACAACAAATTCCCCCAAGATCCACAGTAGAGGCTTCTTAAATGTTCTTCTTCTTGCTCGACACAAGCTGCTTCAAGAACTTAGCATAGACAGGGATTTCAGCAATTGCCTCAAGAAAAGGGATGTTGAGATCCCTTTAGTAACTCCAAGAACTTGCCATATTTCTTCTCAATTCAAGCCTTGGCCATACGGTGAGGGAAAGGTGCCGGCTCCACATATTCTCTAATTGGCTTCGATTGTTCTTTCTCAACTTCTTTCATGACACCTTCCTTATCAACCACATCAGTAAAACCCTTAGAATGCTTTCTTAGTTCCTCCAAAGTCTTCCCACATCTCAAGGTGATTGCACTAATATTTTGGTGACCTTTTGGATTCAGTTCTGGCTACCTTGGAAATTGAGGTGGTGCCCTCTGAAGTTAGGATATCTGTTGGGTCACATGGGATATTTGCTGAGCTAGTTGTGCAATCCGAGTATCAACTATTTTGTTGTGAGCGTCTATTCTGGCAAACTTCTTATTGGTCCCCTCTGAATTAGCTATCAGCTTCTCTAACAAAGTATCAGTATAAGATTTCTGAGGAGGTGATTGAGAGGATTGACCTTGTTGCCTTTGCTGAAAACACGAGGGATTGGTTTGTCGCGGTGCTTGATTCTGATTGTTGCTCCAAGAGAAATTCTCATGATTCCTCCAACCAGGGTTGTAGGTATTTGAGTATGGGTCGTTCATAGGTCGAACATTACCATATAAAGCATTGACTTGCTCTTGTTCCATGATACTCATTTCAGCGGACCTCGTACCATTGTTCCCTTGAAAAGCATTCATCTCCGCACTAGAACCAAACATGTGCTTGATCTGTTGAGTCAATGCATCAACCTTACTCGATAGAGAAGTTATCACATTGACCTCATATCTGCCTCCTTTCTTAGTTGATGACCTTTCACTAAACAAATGATAATTGTTAGCAGCCATCTCGTCTATCAACTCTTGGGCTTTTTCAGCTGTCTTCACCATAAGTCACCCCATCGGCGGCATCAATAGAAGTGTGATCCTCATGAGCCAACCCGTTGTAGAATGTCTGAATAATAAGCCATGTAGGGATCTCATGAAGTGGGCACTGCCTTTGCAAGTCCTTGTACCTCTCCCAAGCCTCATAAAGTGTTTCACCATCCATTTGAGTGAATGATGTGATTGCATTACGCAGCTTGGCAGTCTTCCCTGGTGGAAAATATTTGCGGCAGATTGCAGTGGCCAAGGCATTCCATGTAGTGAACTTGTTAGGCTCTTGTTTCTTCATCAACTCCTTCGCGTTATCCCTTAATGAATAGGGGAATAAATGAAGTCGAACTGCTTCTTCGGAGGCCCCATTAATCTTTACTATATCACATTTCTCCAGAAAAGAATTGATATGATCATTAGGGTTCTCTATGGGACTTCCACTGAACTGATCTTGCTGAATGAACAGGATCAACCCGATCTTAATCTCAAAATGATTGGCCTCTACTACATACCTAGCAATGCTAGATGTTGATGTAACACTCGGCATATTATAGTTTTTGAGAGGACGAGACATTGTCTCTCTTTGATTGTCCTCTAACTGTTTTCTTATTCTTTCCGTGTTGCGCCTTGTTGCAGTGGCTTCGATTTCTGTGTCGAAGTATAGATTATCTACTAATCTCGAGCGCCCGTGCCTTCAGAAACAACTACTAGAAGAGAAAAGTTAAACAGCAAAAGGAAAATAAAAACAAAGGGAAAAAGTGTAGTCTACTAAATCTAAAATCAAACTAATTGTAATCCATAGCCTCCCCGGCAACGGCGCCAAAAATTTGTTAGTGTTTTATTTTAATACCGCAAATGAACGGTGTCGTAGCAATAACGGGTCGAACCCATGGAGGTGCAAGATTAAACACAAGCTGACTTTAGACTATGAAATAGCTACACATTCTATATCGATGGCAAGGTCTATTAAACTAATTTATAAACTAATAAGTGGAATGAAATGATGATGATAACTATGATAATAAAGTCTGAGATTGAGCATCACCACTAACATGAATTGATCAGACAAAACTTATATTCCAGTCAATGAATCGAAACTTAGGCGAGATGACATTCTTTCAAGGACGAACTACCTTAAGACCACTTCTGTGACTACAAAAGGCCTAACTAATATGCATGCTTCCTATTTTCATGACTAACATAGAAAATTAGATGCATTAAGAGTCAATGCCAATGAAATTCTCAATCTCGATTCTCACTATTTTCGTGTGCGAATCTAAACCAGTGACAAGTTAAACTAGATTGAATCCCAACTTTCGTTGATGAATTCAATTTTCAAGATAACAATTGCTACAATGAAATCCCAATTTCAATTACAACTTGCATTGATAATAAAAACTAGGGAAACACAATGATGCAAAATGATAATGAAAATAAACCTATCAAACCCTAATCGAACGATTCAATAACATGGAATTAATAGAAATAAAGCAATCAATTCATGCTAAGGATCAACTCAATCCTAGAATTAGAACTACTCACTAATCATGGCGATAGCAACGATAAGCATAATCAAAGACAAAATTAAGAAATAGAAAGAGGAAATAGAGAAATCAAACTTGAATTTAATTGATGAATCCGAAATCTTCAATCTTCATAAGTGAGTAATAGCAAAGTAATTAAGATGGAAACTGAGAGTGTTTTTGTCTAAACTATGAATAATAGGAGTGTAAAACTGAGTAATTAGGAATAGGTTATAATTGCTAATCGAAACCTATTTATACTGTACTAATAAACTAAAGATAGGAGTCCGAAAAGGACTAAATTCGACACAAACCCGATCAGGTCCAGGGTCCAACCCGACCGGGCTCAAGTCAAACCCGATCGGGTCCAAGCCAAAATATCATATTGCTTATGAGCGAACTCCAATCTGATCGGGTCAGGTATGAACCTGACCGGGTCCAAGCTGAATGGGTCCAAATAAATATCCAAATGCATCCAAATGAACTTGAATGTGATCCCCAATCTCGAACGATCATCTACATGCTCCAAAATGGTTCATTCCACTTCCAAGTAGTTATTATGTCCCTGAAATAACTCAAAAGACACAAAACTGCAAACAGGCGTAAAATCTTGCGGAATATAGCGGAACCATGCATGAAATGTATCATTTCAGTAATGGAGTGGGGGTTAAAACATGATGAAATATCAACACAACAAAGGTCCTGCTGGTTGGTTTGCCATGTAACCAGACCTAGAAAAATCCCTATGACAAACTTTAATGGAGTTTTATTAGGGTTGCTTTGTTGGACTTTGGTCTTGATGACCACTTTGTTGCATTGCTTATGAGTTGTTTCATAACCTGTGTCCTCTTTTGTTTCGGTGAATGGCTGCCCTACTTCCAAGTTCTTCCCTCCTAGAGGTGTGTGCCAAGGCAACCCAATTTCCCCTTATATCTTTATAATCTGTATGAATATCCTTTCTAAGGTTATTGCAGATGCTACTAACTCTGGCTCTTGGACCCCTTTTCCGATAGGTAGGAATGACCTAGGGGTTAGCCACTTGATGTTTGCGGATGACATTCTTCTTTTCGGGGAAACTAGTGTTGATAACTTCTATGCTGTGAAAAATGTTTGTTTTCTGCTCTAAATCTGGCCAAACTATCAACATGGATAAAAGCTTTCTCTGACAACACCCCCGAAGAGTAAAAGAGAATTTTTTGAAGGAAACCAAGGATCTTAGTCCCTATATGGGCTTCCCTATTTCCCATAAAAGACTTTCTAAAAACCAAGTTGGCTTCTTGGAAAGGAAACTACCTTTCTAAGGCTGGGAAATTGGTGCTTATCAAATCTACTTTGAACACTATTTTGAACTATTATATGCAGGGAATCATGTTCCCTACATATACTTGTAAGGAATTGAATAGGATCATGGATAACTTCCTTTGGAGTAAAAGAGATATTTAAGGCATTAGCTTAGTGGGTTAGGAGACCATTGCCAAACCTAAGGATAGGGGTGGGCTTTGCATTCGGGACTGCTGTTCTCTCAACAAGGCTCACTTTCTTAAAATGTGGTGGAAGATGTTTAATGTCAAAGACAATCTTGCTTGCTGAATATGCATAAAGAAGATATTCAGCAGGTGCCAATTTGGCTTCAATTTCATAATCTTGACTTCAAATACTGGGGACAAAAATCTTTATTTAAGTTAGCTGGCTTAATTGGGCATCCCATTAAACTGGATCAAGCTACCTTAACAAAAGAGAAACTGCATTTTTCTAGAGTAATGGTTGAGGTTGGAATTGAAGAGCATTTACCTGATGAAATTGAGTTTGAAAATGAGTTTGGTGAGGTTATACACCAAGTTGTCACCTATGAATGGAAACCATTAAAATGTACATCCTGTGGTGGTATGGGGAATGAGGCAATGGTGTGTAGGAAGTCAAAATCAAAGGTGGTGAAGAACTGGATTGTGAACGAGAAGAAAGTTGTTGATGAGGATGGATTTTAGGAAGTCAAAAGATCTCAGAAGCAACAGAAGATTAATCAACCTATTTCAGCTACTCAACTTGCTCAACCTGCTATTACTAATAATCCTTTTAAGGCGTTAGCTGCACTAAGAGGAGAAGACTTAGTATCTGAACCTGACACTGAGGATGATGGTAACCTAGAGTTGGTGTATGACTTTGAAGAAGGAAAGGAGGGGGAGCCTCCTGATTTGGATGGATAGCATTCTTAGTTGGAATGTGAGGGGTCTAAACAGTCTGAAAAAACAAAGAGAAGTAAAGAATTTCATTTACTCTCAAAAATAAGACTGTTCGGGCTCCTTGAAACTAAGGTCAAGTCTACCAATTTAGGTAACTTGTACCTTAATGTCTGCCCTGGTTGGTGTTTCACTTCTAATAATGCTTGGCACAAGAATGGAGGATTGTTGTTGGCTGGCATCCATCAGCCTTTCAGGTTGATATACTGAAATGCACTAGTTAGTTTATTCATTGTGAGGTGAGTACTACTAGTAACACCTTTAAGTTTGCTTGCGCTTTTGTATATGGATTTAATGAACCTGCTGCTAGAGTTGAATTGTGGAATGGTTTGAGAAACATTTCATCTGATGATATCCCATGGATTGTTTTGGGTGATTTCAATGCTCTTATGAATGTAAATGAGAGAATTGGAGAGCCTGTTAGATTGAGAGACACAATGGATATGAGGAATTGTATGCTGTATTGCTGTTTAGAAGAAATGAAAACTGTTGGTAACTTCTATACTTTGACAAATAAACAAGAAGGAGGGAGTAGAGTGTTTTCCAAGCAAGATAGGGTGTTATGAAATAACTTATGGAGTGAGCATTGGCCTAATATAGAAGTTAGGGTGTTAGAAGAGGGGGAATTTGATCATTGTCCACATATTCTGACTTCTGTTCCTGACTGTCATAGAAGAAAGCCATTCAAGTTCTTCAATGTTTGGTGTGAGTTTGCATTTCAAAGAGGTGGTTAGAGAGACTTGGCAGACTGCTGTTAGAGGCTCTAAGATGTTCAGGGTTGTTCAAAAGTTGAAACTTTTGAAACAGGAGCTGAAAAGGTTTAATCAACAGAGAGTAGGTGATGTGGATATAGTGCATGCTAAGGCACTAGATACAATGCATAAAGCTCAGGCTGCTCTACATCTCGATCCTCTAAATGACCCTCTTGCTGATGCTGAGAGAGAAGCAAGGAAGGCATATAATGTGGCTTCTAAAAACTAATCTATCTTCTTAGCTCAGAAGGCTAAGTTACTATGGTTGAATGAAGGTGATGCTAACACTAATTTTTTTCACCAGAGCATAAGACAAAGGAGGATTCAGAATAGAATCAGTGTGATAAAAAATAGCAGAGGTGATTGGTCTATTTCCCCAGCTGAAGTGACAGAGGCTTTTATAGAAATCTATAAAAAGCTGCTTGGCACAAAGGAGGCATCCAAAAAAGTGTTGATAGGAGAATCATTGCAAAAGGGGAGGTCTTAACTGAAGTACAACAACACCAGCTTAGGATGAACTTCTCTCCTGCTGATGTGAAAAAAGCTCTCTTTTCTATCCCAGATTCTAAAGCTCCAGGGGTTGATGGTTTCAATAGCTACTTTTACAAGAAATCTTGGGACATCATTGGAGATGAGGTAACAGAGGCAGTGCTAGATTTCTTCAATACAGGTAAACTGTTAAGAGAAATTAACTCAACTGCCATTAATCTTGTGCCAAAAATTAAAAATCCAGCTACAGTTGGGGATTTTAGACCAATAGCATGTTGCTCCATTTTATACAAGGTTATTACTAAGCTCATTTGCTGTAAGCTGAATAGTATCCTCCCAGAGATAATTGCTCTTAATCAAGGTGCTTTTATCACTGGAAGGCAAATTATTACTAATATCCTGCTCTGTCAAGACTTGCTCAAACACTATGGTAGGAGAAATCAGAAACCAAGGGTGCTTATGAAGATAGACTTAAGGAACATTGATTGGAATTTTATTGAAGACTTGTCATCATCAATGGGAGGACTAAAGGGTATTTTCCTGCTAAAAAGGGTCTGAGACAAGGAGATCCAATGTCTCCCTTGATCTTTGTTCTTTGCATGGATTATCTAACCAGAATTCTGAAGTATGTTGGTGATAAAGAGGAGTTTAAGTTTCACCCTAGATGTGCCAGTCTGAAGCTCAACCACCTTTGTTTTGCTGATGATTTGATGGTTTTCTGCAAAGGTGAAGTAAAGTCTGCCTACTTGCTCTTACAAGGTCTCAAACTCTTCTCAGAAACATCAGGTTTAGTGGCAAATCAGAGTAAGTCTGCTCTGTATACCACGTGTATGGAAATGAATGAAGTCCAGAGACTTAGAGATTTCTCTAGTTTTAGTATTGGTAGCTTCCCTTTTAGATATTTGGGGGTACCAATAAATGATAAAAACTATCTGCAGCTGATTGTGATGTTCTGATTGAGAAAATGATAAAGAGAATTAGTGTTTGGGCCACTAGACACCTCTCATTTGAAGGAAGAACACAACTGATTAACTCTGTCCTCTTGAGTATTTGTAGTTTTTGGCCTCAAATATTCTTAATTCCACATTCTATGGTTAAGAGAATAAATGAGATATGCAGGAACTTTCTGTGGTTTGGTAAGACTAGAAGTTGTAGAGGTGGTTCTGTAAAATGGGAGGAAGTCTGCCTTCCTAAGAAGTATGGTGGTTTGGGAGTGAGATACTTGAATATGTGGAATAAACTAGGAGTTGGGAAGATCATTTGGCATATTGGTAGCCTCAAAGATGATCTTTGGGTGAAATGGATGCATGGTGTGTATCTTTAGCATGGTAACTGGTGGTCCTATCAACCACCTGCTTCAGCCAGTTGGACAGTGAAGTACTTATGCAAAGTAAAAGCTCAGCTAGGTTTCCTGAATATGGCTCAGTGGGAGAATTATGCTAGCTACTCCATCCAAAAATTATATAAAGCTGCTACCAATTCTGCTAGTGTCTAGGATGTTTGGGGTAGATTTTGTATCCCTAAACGTAAGTTTATCTCTTGGTTGGCTATTAAATCCAGGCTGCAAGTTAAAGAAAAGCTGAGCAGATTTGACATCTGTGCAGATGATCTATGTTTATTCTGTGATGAAGATTCAGAAAGTCATACACACTTATTCTTTAAGTGTTGTTACAGCAGATTGATTCTTATGGAGGTGCTTACTTAGATTGGCATTAGACGGAAGGAGAAAAGCATAGAAGAATGGATTATATGGTTTAAAAGAAGCTACAGAGGGACCAGGTTCAGGAAACAACTTAGGGAAATTGTGCTATGTGCAGCTGTTTACATGATCTGGCAAGCAAGGAACACTGTCCTTTGGGAAGAGAAGGTCATACATAGTAGTCTTGTAATTAAGAACATTAAAAAATTGATTAAGCTTAGAATAGGCTTTTTTGATCACAGGAAATATAGTCAAGATGATAGAGATTGGCTGATGAGCTTGTAATAGCTGTAAATGTTGACAGTTGATTGATATCTTTCTCTGAGTTATTCAGTGAAAGTAGATTTAGGTTGTAAATGGTTTTCCATTTGGTTATGTAATATCACTACTTACTTACCAAAAAAAAAAGACAATCTTGCCATGAAAGTCCTGGATGAAAAAAAAAAAGAATTGAGTCTTCCTTTAGGTCCTTCAATTATGGGTCTCATTTGTGGAAATGTCTAGATAAAGATCTGGCCTTCTTTTAAAAAGTCCTTACAGTGGGGGATTGGGGATGGGGCTAGGGTGTACTTTTGGTTTGACAGTTGGTTGAAACTTGGCCCTATAAGAGGAGAAGCTTTTTGGCCCTATGTCTTTGAATGATCTCGCTATTATAGTTAGGCAATGTATTCGGGGGGGCGACTGGGACCTCTTTTCCATCGATTACCATATTCCCCCTGATATTAAACGTGAAATTCTAGCTACTCACATCTTGAATTTTTTAGCTAAAGATTTATTGTGCTCTGAGTTCACCAAAAATATTAATTTATGCTTCACTAAAGCTATGGAATCGATTGATTATCAACCACCTTTGTTTCCACTTTATTGGTTATGGAACCTCCAGACTGCTCCTAAGATTCATTTTTTCCTGTAGGATAATAGCTCTTGATAAACTCCCCCACAAAAAACATCATCATGCTAGATGTATCTTACCCTCTCCTGCTTGTCACACAATTGCCCAAATCTTCCAGAAACCTCCCTCCACATTCTTAGAGATTGTCTTGTACCTTTGGACTTTTGGCATCTATATCGTTCTGTTGATGGGGCTCTTCGGTCTTCTTTGGATAGTCTTCTTACTGCTTCGGGGCCTGGTTTTTGGGATTGGCAGTGGCGTTTTGCTACCCTACCTTTTACCTTTGGAGGACTTGGTGTTTATTTTGCGAGTGATGTTTGGCATTATGCTTATCTCACGTCTCGTTTCCATTCTGTTGGTCTACATAATAAGCTTTTACGTCATGCATGTATTGTTGGTTGTGGACGTGCCTTTGAGGATGCGTTGAGTCTTTTTAATAGAACTGTGGAGTCTAACATTTTAAGTAATCCTAGTGTTGTCGCTGCCCCTAAACTTATGAAGAAATTGGAAGATATATACTTCACAAAGGTTACTGCATTTGCAGAACCTATTGTTTCTTTATCTTCTCGGCCGTTAGCTTTGTGAAAGTCACAGCAGGGGGCTCACACCTCGGATTGGCTTCAGGTAGTTCCTATTTTGGGGTAGGGTCAGACGAGTAACCCTAAGACTTATCTGAGTGTGTTATGTTAATGGTTGGGTGTTCCTTTGTTCTCTACTTCGATGTCGCGCTCTGCTTGCTCTAGGGTTTTTGTTGGGGATGTTTTCGGTGATCATGCGGTGTCGTGTGCTGGTATTGTGGGTATCAAACATCGGCATAATATCGTTCGGTATACTCTTGTTGGTATTTGCTATCGGTCTGGGATTTCGGCAAGAAAGGAGATCGACATTGGATTGTCTTGGGGGAACGACGAGGCCCTCAGGCCAGCAGATGTTCTTCTTTATTCTTGGGATTGTGGTCATGATGTGTGTATCGACTTGGCAGGGTCTTCTCCCTTGACCCAGTCTAGATTGCCTGACTTTGTTCCTGGACATGTTGTTGCTGATGCGGCTCATTGGAAGAGGGTCATGTATGAAGCTCGTTGTCGAGCAATTAGGTATGGCTTCCTTCCCTTATCCTTTTCTTCTCTTGGGGAATTGGATAAGGTGGTTGTTGCGTTGCTGAAACGGGTTCAACACTTCTCGAAGACAGAGGACATAGGGGCACGTACTGCTGCCCATATTTTTAGTAGGATAGGGTTTGCTATAACTAGAGAAGTAGGTGCCCAGAGCGTATCTCAGTTGCCCACTAATTTCATGTAGGTTGTATGATTTTTGACCATTCTATAATAATAATAATAACAATAACAACAACAACAACAACAACAACAATAACAAAAACAATAATGCGGTATACATCATCCATCCCGTAATTATACTATCTTAACGTCGTAGGTACATATCATCGTGAAAATACTTTCCATTAACGAAATACTTTTTACTTTGTAACTGGCAACCAGAGTTTCGGACACATCCCATAATGCAGTACCCCTTGCGGGAATATGGCCCTAACAATGCGGTACACCTTACGATGTACGGCGAGTAATGCATATTACTATGTAGCCATAACCTCTTTATTAAGAGCTCAAAACATCATAGGTTTCTATCTTTGTCATTCTTTTTCATTTTTATTTACATAATCTTTTATATTGGTAACTTAGCAAGTAATACATAAGGCAAAACCACCGAGTACATTTGTCCCCCATCAAAAGGTGGCACAATGCCATAATAACCGAATGCGAGCCACCGAGGACATTATCCCCCATCAGAAGGTGGCATATTGCTGAACGGACGCGGGTGCCACAGAGAACATTGTCCCCCATCAGGAAATAAAGATATGCATGTGTTATTTTTGTAATTATCTTCTTGTGATAATTGTCCGCCGGAGAGTAGGATGACGCCATTGATGGAGTTGAAATTCCGAAATCTCAATGGAGTAGCTTTTCCGGTGCAATTCCGGTTGATTTAGGGTAAAATAACCTTGGGAATACATAGATCCGTGAACTTCAAGGTGTATAAAATAATTTGTGTATGGTTTCTATTAGGAAATAAAGATATGCATGTATTATTTTTGTAATTATCTTCTTGTGAACGTAGTTATCTTTATTATTTCCTAGATTGGTGAGCTATCATTATATATCGTGGGTCGGTTTAATGAGAAGGCTAAGCTACTTTCCCAAAATATTAATTATCTTAACTTTGTATTATTAAGGGTCCGTTCTTTTCAATTTATCTGAATTTATAAGGACTTAAAATAAGTTGAAAACAACTGAGTCTAAGAATTCCTAATTGTTTTTTTCCTTCGGTCCTCTTGTTCCTCCGTCGGACTCTTTGACGGTAAAATTCGTCAGTTTGTCCAATGTATTAGGTCTTTGTGTTAAGCAATACAATCTTGCGTGCCTGACCTTTCCACTATCTCCTTTTCTCTTTCTTTATTGCTTAGTTCCTGCTTTCTCAAACAATTGTTTTCTTTAGTGATTGTTTCAACGCCCGAGTCTGTTGTTTTTGAGTGTATATACAACCCCCACAAAGTTCGTCTTGTTTAATGTTAGTACGAGCCTTTAACTGAGTATTAGCTACATCCTAGCGAGGGTACAAGTGGTATGACCAACCCGATTCTCTTAAAGGGACGTAATTATGAGTAGTGGACACGATCTCTACGCAATAATCTTCGTGCGAAGAACAAGCTTGGTTTCATTGATGATATTATCACTGTTCCAACCGAATCATCTTTAGATTACGCACAATGGGTATTATTAACTCTATGTTAGTTGCTTGGATGTGCAATACTTTTGATGTTTTTGTTTGTTCTACTATGCGTTTTACTGATAATGATCAACTGTTGTGGGATGATTTGCATTATACCTGATAAACAGTCGATTGGATCGGTTTTTGGTCGAGTAGTTAAGGTTCGTGTCAATTTCCAATCGAGTTAATTTCGATATCGAGTTGACAAGCCGTTGACCATGACCACAAAGACTTCGGTTTCAGGTCGGTTGGGCAGTCAAGGCCGCCTTTATAGTTTCTATTTTGGGATTAATTTTTATATTTATTCTTTATATTACTCCAATAAAAATTAGCTTTGGTGAAATCATGTGTCATCATTTCAGTTCTAATTTATAAAAAACAATAATAAAAAAAATGTACATTAACACCTTTTATGTACCACTTTTTGTTAATTATCAGTTACCACCTTAAAGTTTTTTTCAATATATCACCACCTTTAAACAACAAATTTTCTTAAACTGCCACCACTTAGTGTTTTCTGTAAAAAATAACGTTATGTGGGGCCCACTTCTTACCTTACTTTACCACTTCCTCGATTTCCCTTTCAAGCCTTCATCTTCTTGCCCTAATACCCCAAATTACTATTATCAACATCCATTCTCGATCTTTTACCTCTTCAATCTCTCTTCAATCTCTTACCTCCATTCCCTCTCTCCTAAGTCAAGCAATTACCGTAATTCAATTGAACCAAAAAAAACCCAATTCAATTAAACAAGCATAAACCCTAATTCAATTGAACAAGCAAAAATCAAAATCTAGTTAACATTTAAAAAACCTTAATTCAATTAAATAACAATAATCCTAATTCAATTGAACAAGAAAAACCACCAAAAACCTTTATTTTGTGAAGAAAAAACCCTAATTTTTGTATACCACCAAATTAACTAGTTGCACTTACCATCTTGAACTCCTTATGGTCTCAAAAGAACCAAAATCTTTTGAATGTCAATGTCTCCTCCTAATTTTCTACTTCTTGATTTCCAATTAGAGATTCAATTGAATTGTAATTGCAACTCTTTTCCGAATTGCAAGCCTAAGCTTTAATATGACATTTAAGAAGTGGGCCCAATAGAAAACGTTATGTGGTGGCGATTTAAGAAATTTGGACATTTAAAGGTTTTATTTTAGAAAAAAAAACTTTAAGGTGGTAATCTACAAAAAAGTGGTAAATAAAAGGTGGTAATATACAATTTTGGAAATGTGCAACCAAAGTAGAAAAGATAATGTGCCTAAAATAGAACTAAAATTTTCATGGTAGTACATGAATCCATCAAAAAAGTGTCGCAATTATTTGTGACCAAACTAAATATATAGAGCTCATAAATTGCTCTATAAATATTAGTAGAACAAACTAATATGTATCACTTAGAAGGCTCTTGGCGGTTGATATGTATTGATTTCAATATTTAAAGAACACAAAATACCAATATATAGAACAAACTAATATGTATCACTTAGAAGGCTCTTGGCGGTTGATATGTATTGATTTCAATATTTAAAGAACATAAAATACCAATACGTACAACGTAATTACGATAGTATGATGCGAGCGTTACATCATATTTCTCGAATATTTTTAATATGATCTAAACATATGCATGTAAACAAGTCATACCTACACAAACACTCACGAGACTTCTTTAATGTCATGATCTGCATCAATTTACTTGTGCATAAAACATTTAAATATTTCATTTTAAGACTTATATACGCTGTTTACAACAGATATTCTGAACTGCATTCACAATTCGGAATTCCATGATTCTAGTGGAAGCCCTTCGATACTACCTAAAGCACCCAATCATCAATAACCCAAAAGAAGGACATAGTATCATCCATCCACATGATTTATACTTTTAGTGGAAAAAACTCTAGCGGATCCACCATTTTAGGCCCTAACGGATTCGTATTTGTGCGGGATCCGCTAGAGTTGGAACCCTTAACAAAAGTTAAATGATCCACCTTTGGAGGATCAGTTACACATAACAGCTCCGGCTTAGAAGGCCGGATTAAAGAAGGCCTAAAAAACAAAAACAACACAAATTATTTGCTACTTTTTTTGTTAAAAATTAATTCAATAACCTTAGTAAATGAAAAAAGTATCGAGACACAATTTTATAGTGCCTGCCGAGCCCGATAATAAGGATATAGGGCCCAAGCATGAAGTCTATGACTCATCTCATTCGATCAATGTGAGCCTCCCCTTTGAGAAAGATGTTATTGTAGTATTAAGCAATAACATGCCACTGGATCAGTATATCTATGTTGACATTTTGGAGGCTAGATCGCCTATATGATTATTGCAGAAGGCGCTAAACCGGTCCCAGGCATGGTCACTCTGGAACCCTTGATGAATTTTTCTTATATGTGAAATTTTGTATCGGAAGTATCATAGAAATATTCACGGCTGCTTGTGCACCCAAATTTGTAATACCATCCTTTACCATTTAAAAGGTGGTCGAGTGGGAATGCAAATTTGTGAAAAAAATTACATATTTCGAGATGTATTTTCATTACCATGGTTATGAGTAATGAGTGACAGATTCTCCTTCCAAATTACACATGGTCTTATTGTCATTACCAAAATTGCGTACCACTTACCTAACGAGACGTTAAGGGTCATATGAGGTGTTGTATGCCGGAATGGGAGTTTGGGATGAGACGGTGAGAGTTCATGAAAATTGTTCTAATTAGCTTGTTTGACTAGTGGTGAAAATAAATAATACTACCTTCGTTCTACATGTATTGCAATATAGGGACTTTTACGCCTTCCAATGCACTGTTTAAGTTGATATCTCTAATTTTATTTAAGTAAAAATTATAAAAGTTGATATTAATTACTCATATATCAAGACTAATCTTACAAGATCCCACATGACTATATTTATTCTTATGCATAAATCACAAAAGAGGGTCAAAGAAAAATATAGAAATAATATAAAAAGTCAAAGGTTGCAATAACTATAGAACGGAGGTAGTATATTATTATTATTATCTTCATCTCCTTTATTCATTAAGGGCCTCTTGGTCATTCAATCCCTTTCCCAATTCCCCCACCCTTTATTAACCCCTCCCCATATCCCCGTCTTCAATTATGATGGAAATAGAGGACACTCCCCCATTCAAAAGCCCCATTCATATACGTGGGATTTAAACTCCTGTTTCCTCCTTCTAATTAGTTCCTATAAATAAACAACCCGACATTGAGTAAAGTTAGGGAAAAGGTTGTGGAATAGGTACATGGAGTATCAATTAATTACCGAGGGTCAAGCACGGATGTAGTCGTGATAGATGATAAAGAGGTATCTTTAAGTGAGTGTTTTAAGTACCTGTGAATTGATATTATAGAGGAATTGAGATATTGACCAAGATGTCATTCATAGGTGGCTTAAATGGAGAGCAGCAATGAGGTCAAGTGAGTGTTTTAAGTACCTCTGATGTTCAAGGGTAAAGTTATATGCCCGTCACGTAAATCTAATGTTGAAGGGTAAAATTTATATGACAACTCCTGGACAAATGTCGTATGAGTTTAAACGTTGGGTATTTACAAAGACCCTATTAAGAAGATTGCTGTAACAGGCTCCACACTTCTCAGCTCTGACAATATTCTAAGTTAAATAATTCAGAATGAAGTTACAAGGGAAAGTTGGAGTTCCTCTTGAGATTTGTTATTATGAGGATTGTTGTTGTTCTTGACATTATTTTTTATCATGAAAATCCCGAAAATTTTCTTTTGAAATCTTTTTCCAATTGGAGTTAAATAATTCATTTGGTTTGCATACTTGTGCGCTTCTAAGAGATTGAAGAGTGCATGAAAGGTCAAAAGTGACAGGGCATAAAGTTAATTGCTTCCGAGTCTAGAAATTGGATGGTCTAGCTTTTAATTTGCTTATATATTCCTTTAATTTAAATATGAATGTTAGTTTTCCAAGAGATGTGATATCCAAAGTAGCATTTAAAATAAATTAAGGATATATAGGATATATGGTTTGATAACATCGTCACTTTTTTAGACAACCTATAAGGGTAGAGTGGAAGTCTGTAATTCTTTTGAGATTAAGGAAGCATAACTTTATATTGTGCCTTTCGTGTTATTAGGCTTGCAAAGTTCTTCCAAAAAAAATAAAATTTAATGTGAAATCGAAACCAAAATTTTGGATAACAATCGTAAATTGATTTTGGATCAGATACTTAATTTATTGATTTTGAATATTAGCTACCAACACAATTTCTAATCATATAAATTTGAATATCAAATACAAACCTTCAAACAATTTACACATTAAAATAACAACAACAGAGCTCTATGAACAAAAAATATGAAAAATAAAAATAAAAAAGGTATATGTGGGGCATCATTGTTCTGATTGCTTCTTTTCTACTGCCTTCTGTTCTATGCAGAATAGTATGGTGCCCTTAAAGATAAAATGCCTATCTCAAGATGGTTCTTGGTATCATATTAAGGGAATCTGTCTAGTCACTATGATGATCTATTTATCGTTAAAGCTGAAAAACTTGATGAAAACTAATCTTCTCACAGAGTAACATGGGCTTTAGTAATACAAACGGAAATACAAAGCCAAAAGAAGAATATTATGATGATTTTAAGTCATAAGACATTAGCGTAAAAGGCTGAAAGAAGAATATGAAGATGGCTTGAGAGAATTTGTCCATCTTTTTCTTTATGCTTCCATTATTCACATTTAGGTGATAGTTTTCATGGAATAAGTAACCAACAAAAGTGACAAGTAGATAGAGATAGGCATATCTTATAATCTTTACACTCTTCCTATCTCCATCGTCCTTTCCTTATTCTGTAGAGATAATAATAGGTGATATTTATCTTTGTGCATCATAGAAGAGGGAGTGTTATCTTTAAAGCAAAAGCACTCAATTGTGTCCTTTTTTTGGACCGTAACATAGCCGTCAAACATTAATGATCTGGGTGGATAAAAAAAATGATCAAAAAGAGTTAATGATGCATTATTTGAAACATTATATAAGGTAAATTTTTGTGTGTGATCTGGAGTTTGAGACATTGTATTGAAAAAGAACAAGGAACAAATGATGAAATATACATTGTTATATGGTGAATTACTTTTTCTTCTAGTTTAGGTGTTGATAAACTCATTTCATTATTAGTTTGATTGCTCGGTAAGTTTTATTGTAAATTTTCGTTTAGCCATAAGAAGTTGGGTTACATACTTGGTACACACTAATTTACATGGGTGTTTTGTTTAGTTCGATTTTCTTGTGTATGTGAGACACTATTTTAACATTAGTTGTCGATACTTATCTCAATCTTTTGTTATTGAGGTTAATTTGCTGGAGATTTGTCTTATTTGCATATGAATGCCTCTTGATGTTGTCAATTTAGGTTTTATTTGCTGCAAGAAGATGATGATACTTACACAATAATAGAGAAAAGAAATAAAAAAGGTGAATGAATGAAACACACCAAAAGAACAGTGCAAAATATATATTTTTTCTTCCAAAACAAAAAAGAAAGATAAGGAAACTGAAGAAAAAAAAACGACAGATGGGATATGTTATTCTTCAGTCTCATCCTTCTTTATTCTCTCTCTCTTTCTATCCTATGTCTCTTTATTCTCTTCCATGGCTAATTATTGATTTGTAATTTCTTAGGACTTTGATTTTGTTGTTGTTCTTTGGAGAAACAAAGTGAAATCGAGGAAGGTGAAGGTTGTCTACATTAATAATTGTGTAATTTGTTTAATTTGTTTAATCTGTTTTAATCATTTTAGGCCTTATTGTATTTCATTAACTTGGTCTCTTTTTACGATTTTATGCTCATTGAATAGTTGTTGTCGATTTTCTAACCTTACAACGTCCTAAGAAAGAGCTTTAGAATAACCCAATCCTAAATTTCTAATTATAATTGCGCCTTGTTTACTGACACCATCCCTGACAAATCATATTAGATAATGCCCATCATCCAAAATTGAGATACCACTAGTTCACCACAACTCTCAAGAAACTCCACAGGGCCCAACTCCGATCCATAAATAGAAAACTTAAACCAAGAGCATTGCTTGAAGTTTTCTATTTATGGATTGGGGAATAATATGCACTACTCCTTTATAAAAGTAAAAGAAGAGGCATGTGCTTCCATTCCCTCTTTTGTGTTACATCATAATTCACATCATCTGTACTCTTGTTTGGTTTACATCAAAATTACGAGAATCTCTGAGCTCTTCCTCCCATTAAACCCACTGACCATGTCCTTCTTCTTTGTCTTTCTTCTCTTCTCTTCCTCCCACTAAACCCACTGACCATGCGCTTCTTCTTTGTAATGGATGGGATATGTTATTCTTATAGTACTATTTTGTTTGTATGTCCCTTCTTCTTCATCTCTCTTTAGTCTTTAGTCTCATCCTCCTTCTTTATTTTCTTTATGTCCTATCTCTCTCTTTATTCTCTTGAGTGTCATCCTTCTTTATCTCTTTACTCCGAGAATCTCGGCCTCCCTCTCTATTGTGTTACATCACAATTAACGTACTATGTTGTTTGTTTTGTTTACATCACAATTTCAAGAATCTTTGAGCTCTTCCTCCCACTAAACCCAAGACCCCACCATGTGCTTCTTCTTTGTCGTTCTTCTTCTTTGTCGTTCTTCTCTTCTCTTCGTCTCACTAAACTCACTTACCCCTTTTCTTGTCTGTCCTTTTTCATTGTTAATGAGTGTTGCAATGGAGCTTATGGTTGGAACTAACCCAACAAGAACAAGAAGATAATTCAGCGACCCGACACAAGGATGTCTATGCTCCAATGCCTACTGGTCTTCTCTTCCTCAGGTTCTTTTTTCTTCTTCATTTACACTTTGATTTCTTTATCTGATCTGTCCCAAATTAAATGTATCATCTGTGTTGATTGTTGAATCAGAATTTGTGATAGTCTAAATTATATGTGATAACATTACGGTTCCGGAGGAATTTCAGGGGTTTGAAAAGGTTGGCTTGGACTATTAATTAAAATATTGTTAAGGGCTCTAGCAGTTCATGATTAGTAGTAACATAATTATTCAGATACTCCTACAACCTTACAACTTTATTATTAAAAATATTGTTAAGGACGCCGTAACATTAAAAATGCAAATGCTTAGTGCCTAGTGAGTTGGGACAATTGAAGTGTAGTCTTGAGAATTTGAGTTGTTATTTGTTGTTACAAGAAGGAGCATGTAGTACTAGTAATGGAGTAGTTGCTTGTGTTGCTGGTTAAGTTTTCCATATATGATTCCCATTTTAATGAGATCTGTGGACATTTGTTGTTACAAGAAGGAACATGTAGTACTAGCATCTGCGTGTAAACATGGTGGTTCATATAGTTTAACTCTTCTTGAATCTTGGGCTGTTAAATTTTAAGCTAACATATGCATCTCTGCTGATATCCGTGTCCTGTTCATGTGCCAAGGTACTTCATGGGATTAATTAGAAGTTGTTCACATTGATAGCATCATACGCGGTTCATCTAGTTTTACTCTTGGTTTGATGTCTCTTAGTGTTGTTGACTAGGATAGAAAAACAATGAGATCTCTTTTCTTTTCTTTACTAATGAATTATGAACTTACAGGTATTTAATTTTTTACCTATTGACTATTAGTACACCAAAAATATATGAAGTTTTCATACCAAATTCTGAATAATTGTGAGATAATGTGATTTATCCAAATGTTGAACTTATGCGAGTATAGGAGTTAGTTTTCATTGGTGTGGCCCTGTGTGGATTTGGGTCTTGTCATCATGGAATTAGACACTGGACTTTTAATATGGGTATTTTTAATTTTCAACAATCAACATTATAGACTTGAGATATGGAAACATTAAAACTTATAAGGTTATACCATAAAAAGCAACTTGATAGATGGACAACAAAATATTGAATTTTTAAAGGCTATACTTAGACATTATTCAATTATAAAAGAGAGTCTTTTTATAGCTGAGTGAAAAAGTTGAAAGGAAAAAATTAGATGAATAAAGTTATAACAAGTTATAACTACTTCAAAATTTCAGATTTTATTTATGGGTGGTGTAGTTATTCCAAACGCGTATAGTAACATTATCTTTTAATAATTTTAAAATAAAAAATATAATTTCTTCATTTTTTTATACTTGCATCATTGAGGTTAGACACAAAGAGATAGAAAGAGTGGAGAAAGGGGACCCATGTGATTAGAAAGAGGTAGAGAGAAAGTATTGCCATAATAGGAAATGATGCAAGTAATTTGCAACTTCCAAAAGTGGGAAATGATGCAAGTAAAAAAACGAAGGAAGTATTTGATTTTAAAGATCTTACGTGCTCTACGTGAGGTATCTAGTGAAGTAGTTACCCTAGATGGGGTGCAATGTCAAACAAGATTCTCACTAACAATATAGTAAATACTTGATTCACTCTCGTATTAAATATAAGTGAATCAAATAATTTATGATCTTCATGCCTATTTACCTGCTTGTATAACTCGCGCATCAAAATGCAGAAGATAGTCAATAGCTTAATTTTCATTTAAATCATACCTTTTTAATTTAATGTAGACATTATATTGAAACTAATATTATTATTGAATGTGTTTGATTTATGCGAGCTAAGACTACAAGGTTTCCTTAAAGATTTATTAACAACGACTTGAAACTTGTACAAGTTCATTGACAAAGAAAGAGCAAAACATAATGGGTATGTTCATTACCTTCATGCTATAATCATATTAGTCCACCTATATATAATACTTCCGTATTATTTAATAATATAAAAACTTGTGACCATATAAGTAAAGTTGTAAGATAAAGGAAAAAAAATTCTAAGCATTATATCTGCTCTCTATATATATCTAAATAATAGTGAACATAATTAACAATACATATGAGAAGGTTTTAAATGCATGAAATTATAATTGGATTACTACACTAGATGGGGCATAATTAGACTGCACATGTCTTATGTGCTCTCTATGGGACGTCTATGAAATTGGCTGTTTACCTTAAATGTAATGCAATCACAACACAAATTATATTCCAACAATGTGCATATACGTCATTATTTTACGACATGTATCTTATGTGCTATACATGGATCATCTAGGGAATTGGTTACCCTAGATGAGGCCCATTCATAAAGCAAAATTTCATTATAACAGTGTGTAGATACAATATCATTTTACTACATATATATTACGTGCTCTGCGTAGTCCGTTTAGGGAATTGATGACCCTAGATGAGGCGCAATCACAATCCCAATTATCATTAGAATAGCTTCCAGATAGTACTTTATTAATTTGCATGTATGTTAAGTACTCTAGTTGGTCAACTAGGGAAGTGGTAACCCTTGATTAAGCGCAATCACAAAGCGACTTCTCAATATAACATTGTTCATATTACATGTATCTAACGTGCTTTCATGGGTCGTTTAATTAGCCGGTGATCGTAGATGGGAACAATTACAAATAAAATTCTCAGTATAATAGCATGAAATATCCACACTAATTTATTGCATTTATCTTACTTGTTATGCGTGGCTCATCTAGGGAATTAGTGACCTTAAGGGGAGCGCGATCACATAGTAAATTCTTATTATACTATTGTGTAGCTAATACATTATTTACTACATGTATCTTACGTACTCTTCGTGAGTTGTCAAGTGAATTGGTGAACATAGATATGACGTAATCATAAAACAAATTTTTTATTATTTTAACATGTTGATATTATAGTGATTTATTATATTTATTTTATGTGATCTATGTTGACCAACTAAGAAAGTGGTAACTATAGAGTTGAAATTACAAATCATATTCGCATTATAATAGTATGCATATAATATGTTATTTTATTACATACGTGTTGGACCTGAGATTTCTAGGGAAGTAGTGACCCTAGATGGGGTGCAATAACAAATAAGATTCTAAATAACAGTTTAGTAGATACTTATTTCACTCTTAAATTTAATATAAGTGAATCAAATGATTTATTTTTCATGCCAACATACCTACTTTTCATTTAAATCATACCTTTAATAGATTAATGTTGAAATTAATATTATTGTTGAACGAGTTTGATTTATGTGAGCTGAGACTACGAGTTTCCTTGAAGATTTGTTAACAACGGGCTCGAAGCATGTACAAGTCAATTTACAAACACAGAACAAAGCTTAATGGGTATGTTCATTATCTTCATGATGTTATAATCATATTAGTCCATTTATGTATAATATTTTTGTGTTATCTAATTATATAAAAACTTAGGGATTTATCGTAGGTTTTTCATGTTAATTACGAAATTTGTCATATTATAAGATTAAGTAACTACCACACTTTTGATTATATAAGTAAAGTTGTAACTAGATCTGCTCTCTCTATATATATCTAAATAATAGTGAATATAAATAACAATACATATGAGAATGTCTTAAATGCATGTATGATTATATTACTACACTAGATAGTACATAATTAGACTGCACATATCTTACGTGCTCTCCATGGACCGTCTATGAAATTGGTTGGTTACCTTAAATGTGATGCAATCACAACGCAAATCCAATTATTGCAATGTGCATATACGACATTATTTTACAACATGTATTTTACATGCTATGCATGGATCATCTAGGGAATTGGTTACCCTAGATGTGGCGCAATAACTAAGCGAATTTTCATTATGACAATGTGTAGATACAACATCATTTTACTACATATATCTTACGTGCTCTATGTGGGCCGTCTACAGAATTTATGACGCTAGATGAGGACCAAACACAAAGCAAATCAATATTATAATAGTGTCTAGATATTACTTTATTTATTTGCATGTATCTTAAGTTCTCTCGTGGGTTGACTAGGGAAGTACTGACCCTTGACTGGGCGCAATCACAAAACGAATTCTCCTTATAATATAGTGTGCAAATTGCATGTAACTTATGTGCTTTCATGGGACGTCAAGGGAATTGGTGACATCGAGGAAAAGACATAAATCAAAATTTTGTTATAAGAGAGTTACGTATTTTATTATTGTACTACTTTACCTAAAGTGCTTTGCGTCGGCTAACTAGGGAAGTTGTGAACTTAGAGTCTCAATCACATAGAAAATTCGCGTTATAACAGTGTATGATACAATATCATTTTACTATACATATACGTGCTCGGCGTAGGCCGTCTAGGGAATTGATGACTCTAGATGGGGCGCAATAACAATGTAAATTATCATTGGAATAGCTTCAAATACTACTTTATTTATTTGCATATATATTAAGTGCTCTCGTGGCTTGACTAGGGAATTAGTGACCCATGATTGAGCGCAATCACAAAGCGACTTCTCAATATAACAATTTTCATACTGCATATATCTAACGTGCTTTTATGGGCCGTCCATTGAACCAGTGATCGTAGATGGGAACAATCATGAAGAAAAATCTCATTATTATAGCATGACAATACCACGCAATTGCACACTAATTTATTGCATGTATCTTACGTGTTATACATGGGCCGTTTAGGGAATTAGTGACCCTAAAGCAAATGCACTTACAAAGTAAATTCATTATAATTGTGTGTAGATAATACATTATTTAACTCAATGTATCTTACGTGGTTTTCGTGGGTCCTCTAGTTGATTGGTGACCGTAGATATGATGCAATTGGGGTTGTTGATGAGCTGAGCCGAGCTCGAGCTTGGGGTCGCTCAAGCTTGGCTCGTGACATTTTGCTCGAGCTAGAGCTGAATCTCGAGTTTAGATTATCAAGTTCAAGTTACACAAAACTCGACTTGGGTTCAAAAATTATAGCAAAATAAAGTATATTTATAAGATATAATATATTATACTTCTAACTAAGTTTATTTATTTTTCCTAGACTTGTTAAAGATATTCTACTAATATTTGAGATCACTATGTTAAAAAATATAATTAAAAAAATATATTTCGAGCCTGTTCACGAACCTCTTGGGCCGAACATGGCTGTGTTCGGCTTGTGAAAATTTCGAGTCGAACTCGAGCAGCTCGCGAACAGCCTAAGATCATTAACACCCCTAGATGCAATCACAAAACAAATTTTCATTTTAATACAGTTTAGATATTATATTAATTTATTACAATTATCTTATATGCTCTGTGTTAGTCAACTAGGAAAGTGGTAATTCTAGAGTTGGAATTACAAAGCATATTCGCATTATAATAGTATGCATATAATAGTACATTATTTTATTGCATGTATCTTACCTGCTCCACATGAGGTATCTAGGAAAGTAGTGACCATAGATGAGATACAACGACAAACAAGATTGTCATTAACAATCTAGTAAAATACTTATTTCACTATTAAATTTAATACTCCTTGTGTCTTATATCAATCGCAGCACTAGCTTGTGCACAAAGTTTTAGGAAGTTAATAGAGTAGGGTGTAGATTATATTAATTTATTGTGAAATTTGATGTGATAGAAAGTGATATGGTAGTTTTAGGAAGTTAATAGAGTCGAGGGAGAAATATTTATAATGTTTTTCTCATAAATCAATGAATGAGTGGGGTATATTAGTTCGGTGATATATAATAAAATATTAGTTGGTCCATGCTAAAATAAATTTGCAATTAATCTGGGACAACCATATATGGAAAGTGTTGAAATTGATATGGAATGAAGTGAGTATAAGTTAATCAAATTATTTATTATTTTCATGCCTACTTACGTGCTTGTATAACTAGGGCATTGAAATGTAGATGAACAATCCTTGTTAATACTAGCCTTGTTTTCATTTATATTATACCTTTTTTAGTTTAATGGTTACATTATATTACAACTGATATTATTATTGAACGGGTTTGATTTATGGGAGCTGAGACTACGAGGTTTCCCTGAAGATTTTTTAACAACATGCTTGAAGCTTGTACAAGTCAATTTACAAAAAAGGAACAAAACTTAATGGGTATGTTCTTTATCTTCATCCTTTTATAATCATATTAATCCACTTATGTATTATAGTTTCATGTTATCTAATTATATGGAAAGTTAGTGATTTTTCGTACGTTTTTCATGTTATTTACGAAATTTATCATATTATATAAATAAGTAAACAACACACTTATGCTCATATAAGTAATGTTGTAAGATAAGCAAAAACAAATTTATATGTATACATATATAACAATACATATAAGTAGGTCTTAAATTCATGAAATTATAATTGCTCTCCATGGGTCGTCTAGGAAATTGGTGACCTTAGATGAGATGACATCACAATGCAAATTAAACAATGTGGATAAACAACATTATTTTACGACATATATCTTACTTGTTATGTGTGGGTCATCTCGGAATTGGATACCTTAGATGATGCGCAAAAACTAATAAAGCAAATTTTTATTCTAACGGTGTCTAGATACAACATCATTTTACTATATATATCTTACGTGCTCTGCGTAAGCCGTCTAAGGAAATGATGACCCTAGATGCTCAATCACAATGCCAATTATCATTAGAATAGCTTCCATATACTACTTTATAAATTTGCATGTATGTTAAGTGTTCTCGTTGGTCAACTAGGGAAGTGGTAACCCTTGATTGAGCGCAATCACAAAGCGACTTCTCAATATAACATTGTTCATATTACATGCATCTAACAGACTTTCATTGGTCGTGTAATGAACCGGTGACCGTAGATGGGAACAATTACAATAAATATCACACTTATTTATTGCATGTATCATCTAGGGAATTAGTGACCTTAAGGGGAGCGCAATCACAAAGTAAATTATCATTATAATTTTGTGTAGCTAAGGCATTATTTAACTACATGTATCTTACGCACTCTTCGTGAGTTGTCAAGTGAATTGGTGACTGTAGATATGACGCAATAAATAAAACAAAATTTCATTATTTTATAATATAGATATTATAGTATTTTATTATATTTTCTTATGTGCCCTGTGGTGGCCAACTAGGAAAGTGTGGTAACTCTAGAGTTGCAATTATAAAGAATATTCGCATTATAATAGTATGCTTATAATATATTATATTATTGCATGTATCTTACATGCTCCATGTGAGGTATCTAGGGAAGTAGTGACCCTAGATAGATGCAATGACAAAGCATATTCGCATTATAATAGTATGTAAAGTAGCCAAAATCTGAAGATCTACATGAGTAAGATTCAGTTGTCGATGAACCAGTGATGAATCAAAAAACACGTTGAAATAAACTTTGTTTCTCAATGAACTCATTATATATGAAAGCTAACTATGTACTGGAACCCCGCATCTACATTAATTTTCCATATGATATTGAAATTATTATGAGAGGTAAGTCCTCTACACGTTCCATAAACTATTATTGGTGACAAATCCCTTGTAGATACACCACTACTATAGTAAGAAAACCCCATATTCTGATCGATTTTCCACGTACAAAAGAACCCTTTATTTTTAGAAAAATATCATCATGCTCCCAAGTCCGTCAAAGTGTATCATTATTATAATCAACAGTAAATCCTCCCATATTCACCCAAATCAATGTTTCTAAGGCTACATTTTGAATGTCAATATAGGCTTGGGTTGCGTGGATCAAGGTGACATTATCTTAATCAGTGCATCAGGAATTACAAACACTTCTAATGCATTCAGTAAAAAAAATTAGGCATGTCCAAAACTATTTCTAAAACATCTGGACTGACATTGATTGACTACTGTTTTATAGTTCTAGAAATTGGTTGAGGATAATAATTCATACGCAAAAATTAGTGAGCAAATATATAAAACTTCGCATTGCTCAAATTGTAAGAATGGTATGTGAATGAGAAGAAATGAAAAAGGACAAAACATCTTCCCATTTGCTTTATTTTGGAATTCGTACCTCATTGTCTCATCATAGATTCATGTAGTCTTATGGAAAGACAAATTAGTATTTGAATAGGTGTGCTAAAATATTAATAGGCGTGACAAGGTATCTGAAGGCATAATTTTCACCAATGTATATACATGATCATGAACTGTAAAATTATTATGTGATCCTCAATTGATTAGGAAACTATCAATGGGAACCTATTTCAAAAGGTAAGATAGATTCACTATAAGAAACTATGTGAAGAAACCGTCTCCACAGCTGATATTATGTTACAAAAAGCTTAGTTTGCAACTTAAATCAGAATAACACCTGAAAATGAATAGAAAACACATGCATCAACAAAAATAAAATGTTCTTATCACGCCGGATGACTTAAATCAAGATATGAAGTATGTAACACCCATAATGTACCAGAGCTAAGTAGTAGATTGTCCTTTACGGGCCGCCCTAGCCCTCGAGGTTCATTTCTAATGTTCCAAACTCCTTTGCTTTGTTTTTGTAGAAATCGAATTAGTAGATTCAAATGTGTAAAAACCTTTTCCAAAACTTTGTTTATATATAATATTTATTTTCTTAATAAGAATTCTAGGTTCTCAATAAGGATTAATTAAAAGTATGGTACCTGAGGAAAACTTAATTATCAAGTAAGTCTTTCCTAGCTAAATTCACACAAACGATATATCCATATTAATCATGGTTTTCAAAATATAAAACAGAAAATGATGTACTGTAAAAAAAGTTAGAAAACGACACATATGAGAATGTGAAATTTTGTCTTATATGCTAATTCTTTGTCGACCCCTCGATTTCATTTAGGATAGAATTTCCCGGGCTGGAAAACCAAAACCACTTTCAAATACCCTGAACCTTGAAAAATTATTAATAAAAGTATTGAAGAACTATTATTAGTACAACAAAAGTGTGATGAATATTGTGTTCTTCGTAAACATTCCTTCAGATTTAAAATTAAACCAATATTATATATTTTTCCTTATTTACAAACATTCCATCTATTTCGAAGGAAACATTATTTATTTTTTCAATCTTGTGTGAACTAATAATCTTCGCTATAATTCAATAAGATCAGTCATAATTCTTACAACAATTGATAGCGTATAAAAGGTGAAAATCTCACAAATCACACTAATCATAAAAAGCGCATAGAATACATAAAATCATTACTTAAAGTGTTCTTCCTAATTTGGTTGCAAACTAAGCTATTAGCAACATGATATGGGTGGATCACATAATAAAATTACAGTTAGTGATTGTTAAATTATCGCTTAATTGCTTGACTTCTCATTAATGTTCACCACATATATATATACAAAAGTGTATCAAGCGTATCTTATTCCTACTATGATACATAATCACATAAGATATAGATAGAATTAACTCTAAAATCTTATCTTATAATCATCTCTAAAGATATGATAATATTATCTCTAATATTATCATTATCTATCTCAACACCCCCCCTCAAGTCGGAGCGTGTAAATCTCGCACGCCCAACTTGCTTAACAAAACTTCAAATTGAGCCTTTCCCAAAGCTTTGGTGAAAATGTCCGCCAACTGAACCTTTGTAGAAACATATGAAGGACAAATAAGACCCTCTTTGATCGCATCACGTACAAAATGACAATCGACTTCGATATGCTTTGTACGCTCATGAAACACAGGATTATTTGCAATATGGAGTGCCGACTGACTATCGCAAAAAAGATGCATGCCTCTTTCTTGAGTCACGCCCAAGTCCGACAGGAGTGCTTTTAGCCACTTCAATATGTAGTTGCCGCCATCGAGCGATACTCTGCTTCAGCCGATGAACGTGCTACTGTATGTTGTTTCTTAGTCATCCAAGAGACAGGAGAACAACCAAGACGCACAAACCACCCCGTTAAGGAGCGGCGAGTAAGAGGGCAACTTGCCCAATCCGAGTCACACCCACCTTCTAGTCTCAATTCACTGTCAGAGCGAAACAATATTCCTTGCCCTGGTTTTCCTTTTAAGTATCGTACGACTCTCAAAGCCGCTTCCCATTGCTCCTCACGCGGTGTCTGCATGTATTGCGAGAGGATATGCACACTGTATGCCAAATCTGGGCGTGTCACTGACAAGTAAATGATTCGACCCACGAGCCTCCTGTACTTCTCGGGGTCCAAAAGCAACGAGCCATTGGCAAGAGATAAGCCATGATTCTGTTCAATTGGGAAGTCTGCGGGTTTACCTGCCAAAAGTCCACATTCTTCAATTATTTCAAGCGCATACTTCCTCTGACACAAAAATATTCCTTCTGCACTTCGAGCTACCTCTAGTCCTAAGAAGTACTTTAGCACTCCCAAGTCTTTCATGTGGAAACACTTTCCCAAGTATGCTTTGAATTTTTCTAATGCTGTCACGTTATTCCCTGCCACAATCAAGTCATCCACATAGATTAAAACATTCACTTGGATCTTTCCTTTACGGAAAGTGAATAGAGAATAATCTGAGTGTGACTGCACAAAACCATATTGCTTGAGCGCCACAGACAACTTGGCGAACCAACAACGAGGTGCCTGCTTAAGACCATACAACGACTTTATCAATTTGCAGACTAAGTTTGAAGTCGAATTTTCCTTTTGGAAGCCAGGAGGAATTCTCATGTAAACATCTTCTTCTAAGTCTCCATGTAGGAAAGCATTGTGCACATCCATTTGATGCACCTCCCAATGCTTGACTGCAGCGACTGCCAAAAATGCCCGAACAGTCACCATCTTTGCTACAGGTGCAAATGTCTCATTATAGTCAATCCCTTCCACTTGATGATTGCCTAATATCACGAGCCGAGCTTTTAGCCTTTCTACGCTGCCATCTGAATTATATTTTATCTTGTAAACCCATTTGCTTCCAAGGGCTCTCTTTCCAATGGGCAATGTTCGAAGTTCCCAAGTGCCATTAGCTTCGAGAGCTTGTACTTCCTTTGCCATTGCATCTCTCTATTCTGCCGCTTTCATTGCCTCTTTGAAATTGCGAGGTTCCTTTCCTGCAGAAATTGCTGCAAGAAAATTTCTGTGTCTAACAGAGAATCGTTCACTATTAACAAAGTGTGTAATAGGATATTTCGTACCTGAGGAAGCCTTGGATGCAGACGAGCTGTTGGAGGGACTCACTCTTCGTATCGTGTGTGTATGGAAATCACGGAACCTAACATTTGGAAATTTCTCACGCATCCCTTTTCCCAACTTCTCACTCCCTCTTTCTTCATGAACGTCCACATTATCAACCCCTCCTGTTGGACGCTCACTCTCTTTGATAGCGTCACCGTCATGGTGCCCTCCTACCACCTCTGGCAAGTCGCTCACAACTCCCTCACACTGATCCTTGTCCTCGCACGTTGTACTCACAACGTCATGACCTTCATCTACTACATCATCGAGAAGTGCCCCCCTCGTGTCCAAAACATCATCACTATCGGACAACCATTCATCAAAATCTTCGTCCAATAATGGGCGAGAGGGAGGCGAATGTGTAAGAGGTATTGGTTCATTTTGTTGGTATGGAAATTCCGACTCGAAGAATTTTACATCCCTAGACACAAAAAACTCTTTAGTGTCGAGGTCATACAACTTCCATCCCTTTTTCCCAAATGGATACCCAAAAAAAAAACACTTTCGACTCCGACTCACAAATTTGTCCCCCTTATGTTTTTGATTGTGAGCATAACAAAGACATCCAAAGACACGCATGACATTATACGAAGGTATTTTTCCAAAGAGCATCTCAAATGGAGTTTTCTTTTGAAGTAATCTAGATGGTGTACGATTTATTAAATAACATGCCGCAAGAACACATTCACCCCAAAATTTCATCGGCAAATTTCCTTCAAATCTCAGTGCTCTAGCTATATTCAGGATGTGTTTATGTTTGCGTTCTACACGACCGTTTTGTTGCGGGGTCTTTGTACAAGAGGTTTCAAATAATATTCCATTTTCCGAAAAATAAGCATGAAGGCAATTAAATTCAGTTCCGTTATCACTCCTCACACGTTTAATATCTTTGTTAAATTGTCGTCGTATCAAGGCAACAAAATTCAGAAACGTTTGCTCAATCTCTAATTTATTCTTTAACAAATAAACTCATACTCCCCTTGAAAAATCATCAACAATAGTCATAAAAAGAGTAGCAACACAAGACGAAACGGTCCTATAGGGACCCCACAAATCACAATGCACAAGTTCAAATGGTTCACTTGCCTTATTACGACTCAACGGAAAACTTGATCTCGATTGTTTAGCTCGCATACACACATCACATGCTTTATTACTATGGTTTCTACTCGAGCAATGAACACATGGAAGCATTTTCACTACTTCTAACGAAGGATGTCCCAACCTCCTATGCCATACGTCAACCGAATCATCTCCATTCACATTGAGAGCCTTTACTTGAGATACACCACGATAGAAGTAGAGTCCGTCCTTGCGCTCACCCGCTCCAATCAGCTTCCTCGTCCGTCGGTCCTGTATTACACACAAAGTCTTAGTGCATTGAATGGTACAATCTGATTCATCTATTAGTTGTAAAACAGAAATTAAATTGCAAGTTAATTGAGGAACGTATAACACATGATGTAGTCGTAACCCGCCCTCTAACAAGATAGTGCCTTCACAACTTGCGTCTGCTATGTCACCATTAGGAAGTCCAACTGGGATTTTCTTTATATTCTTTGTGTTTGTCAACAATGTTCGATTTCCTGTGACATGATTAGTGGCGCCGGTGTCCACTATCCATTCACATTTTTCATACGTACCTTGAAGGCGATCACTTGTTTTAGGATGGTGGAGGATCTCTAAAAGAGTCTGCCACTGGTCTTTTGTCAAGCCAGTCAGTCCGGTGGCCTCTGCCGTGCTCATGGAGGATGAAGATGATGTCGTACTGCCGGCAGCAACTGTTTTATGTGCGCGGGCTGATCCTCCTCTTCCTCGGCCGACGTTTTTTCTTCCTCCTCTACCAGTGGTGGAAGCTCCACGTCCTGGGCCACGTGCACCTCTAGGTCTATCTCCCCACCACTCTGGAAATCCAATTAATTGAAAGCAGGAAGCTTCTTCATGTCCCGACCGATTGCAGTGGTGGCAGACTAGATTTGGATCAGCACGCCCTTGTCCTTTGGTGTCCACCTTGAATGCTTCCATGGTTTCTTTGTCTTTGCGAATCCCGACGCTTCCACCTCCGCGCAATCTTTCTTCTTGGGTCACACTCTGATATGCGCGATTTAAGGAGGGAAGAGGATCCATAACGAGTAAATTCGATCGTACGGCACCATACATTTCTCCATCCAAACCAATCAAGAACCGATGAAGACGATCAGTTTCTTGAATCTGGGCAAACTTTGCCCCTAAGTCACACTTACACGCGCCGCACTGGCAACCCGGTAACACTTCGTAATGAGAAAGTTCGTCCCATAGTTGTTTGAGACGTCCATAATAAGCCACAACTGATTCTTTCTTGCCTTGTTTGCACTCCCCTATAGCTGTCTTGAGTTGTTGAACTCTTGGGCCATTGACAACACAAAACCGTTCGCGCAAGTCCTTCCATAACAGTGAAGCATCTTCGTAATACGAGATTGTGGATCGTAGAGATGGCTCGATTGTATTCATGATCCAAGATACAAGCATAGTGTGTACTGTGGACCAATCATCGCCGGTCACTTCTTTCGGTTTTTCGACAGTCCCTTCGACAAAACCGTATTTACGCCTCGCCTTTAATGACAGTCGCATTGATCGTTCCCATTCGTCGTAATTGTCACCAGTTAATTGAATTTGGCTGATGACGTTGCCGGGATTGTCATTAGTGCCGAGGAAAAACGGGGAGGAGATGTTGGGTTTGGAAAACCTTTCGCCATTCCCTTTCTGGTTTTGTGTATCCTCCATTGTTGTATAACTTGAGCTTTGTGGTGGAAGAAAGTCTTGAAAAGAAACTGTGAACGAGCCTTTGTGATGGAAGAAAAAAATTTAAAGAAAATATGAGTATGTGGCAGTGGCACTCACTGTGGCTTAGAAATTAATGAATTTTGTCCTGCTTGGTTTCTCAAACCAATGCTCTCAAAGATATGGATTTTATAATCTCTAAAAAAATTGTTTTTGACCTCTCAAAAACGGTTAGTTGTTTTTATTGTGAAACTAATTGTTGTTGGTAAGCTCTCACCAACTTTGTTCTAGAATCGTAATTCTTGGATTAAAACCTGGCTCTTGATACCATGTTAAATTATCGCTTAATTGCTTGACTTCTCATTAATGTTCACCACATATATATATACAAAAGTGTATCAAGCGTATCTTATTCCTACTATGATACATAATCACATAAGATATAGATAGAATTAACTCTAAAATCTTATCTTATAATCATCTCTAAAGATATGATAATATTATCTCTAATATTATCATTATCTATCTCAACAGTGATCGTGTGTACTTAGGTAAAAATTATGCCTTTAAGTACCTTATCTCACCTATTAGTAATATAGTAGATAATTCTACAAATACTAACTTGCCTTTTGCATACGACTACAAGAAAATTTTTAATAGGATGACAAAGTACAATTTCCAATAAAGCACAAGGGAAGATGTTTTTCTGTTTTCATTTCTTCTAAGTCACATATCATGCATAGAATTTGAGCAATGCTAAATGTATCAACTGGCTCACAAATTTATGCTTATGAATAATCATACCCCACCAATCTTTGAAACTATAAATGAGTGTTCAATTCATGTAAGTTGAAATGCTGTATAAATAGTTTCAGACCCTGCCTCAATTTTTTATGCCTTTTCTTGCTGAATGTATTATAATTGTTTTTAGTTCGTAATGCACTGATTAATGGTGATGTCACCTTGATCCACCCAGCTCAAGCCTACATTGGCGTTCAAAATGCAGCCTTAGAAACACTTTCGCGAGGGAATATGGGAGGAGCTACTATTGATTATTATAAGAATTCACTTTAAAGGACTTGAGAGTATCATGTAGTTCTCTACAAATTAAGGCTTCTTCTATGAAAATCTGAAATATGGGGTTTGTTCACCATAAGAATTGTCTATCTACAATTACTTTGGCACCAATAGCAGTTTATGCAACTTGTAGAAGACTTAGCTCTCATAATATTTCAACATGGAAATTGAATGTAGATGTGAGGTTTTATTATCTAGTTCGCTTTCATTTTTGAGATATAGGAAGTTGATAACCAAAGTGTATTTCAACCAGTTTTTTTTCATGGTTGGTTTATCAACAATTGAATTACTACTCTTGATCTTTGGATTTTAGTTGCTCCTATTTAAGCCATTATTGTTACTCAAATAATTACTGGTAATGAATTTAGTATAAGCATAGGCTCAGATCTAATAGATGGGACAAATATGATGTTATATTGAATAGGATGGAGACCATGAAGATGAACAATGACAAGTTCTCCCTAGTTAAGCTTGCTAGTCTCCCTTCTTTCCACTAAGAGAGTTTAAACAATCAGATAGGTGTGCTAGTGTGGTCACTTGTTGGTGGGCCTCCCTTATGGTTTTAGCTACCATTCCTTCTATCTCATTGAAAAGGAGAAGCAGAAGGTCGGGTTAAGTTCATTTAAAGGCAAAAACTTCTCACACAACCAGTTAGGAACCTTTAAATTTGAGAATTCGCTTTCCTTGTGCAATTATCCAATAGTTAACAAGCAACGTCAATGAAAGTTGTGCCATATTGGAAGAGATGGTTTTGGGAAGGTGTACAAGGGAATCTTAAGGGGTGGGGAAAAGGTAGTTATAAAACAACACGATTGTCAATCTCGATAAGGCCCGAAAGAGTTTTGGACAAAGATTGAATAATTATTGTTATAAATTTGCCACCATAATGTAGTCTTGTTGATTGCCTATTATGATGAGAGCAAAGAGATGATTCAGAGATATGATTACATGAAATGGAGCACTTAGGGATCATCTCTATGGAATTCCTCCTTTATTTAATAAGTGAATAAAGCGCTAAACATATGTAAGTGCACTTTACAAATTGGTCAATAAAGCGATCAGTTGACCTATTTAATAAATGAATCAGGTGACCCTTTTAGTAAAAATGTCTCATCAGGTTCAGTTTTGTAGACCAACTTAATAAATGAGTTTAACCCATTTAGTGATAAACCCAACACAAATTCGACATAACCCGACACTATAGATGGAGATAGTGTTGGGCTAGCCCAAGCCGCCTACGCCTAACAGACTCAGCTTCATTATTAACCATATAAATATGCCATTACATGCTAAAAAGCCTGTGGACATAATTTCCCTTGGATCGAAGGGTATTGCCTATTTTCATTAATTGCTCAATTGCATAACCCATTCACCTTAATTAATGATGTCCCTGATATTATCAATGATAGGCTTTGCACAAAGAACTTCTGGCAACACTAACCCAAATAAGTAAACATTTGAAAACTTTTGGGTAATCCTAAGTTTTTGGCATATTCTAGATCAATGTATCTGATTGTTCCCTGTACATTTGTAGAAATTGAGTATTGATCATTCTCAACACCTGCCTTTGACAACCCATAGTCAAAATCTGTGGCAGCACGTTTGCAGGCTTGACATTACAATGGATAATGGTGTTGAAGAACCAGTAATGAGATAATGAAGGCCCTTGGCTATCCCGATGCATATCTTGAGCCTTTCCTCCCAAATTAAAGGGGGATCCATAGAGATGACCCCTTGGTGTTCCATTGTTCATGTAATCACATATGTGAAAAATATCATTGCATTCATCACAATTGCCAATCAACGAGGCCAGGTGACCGTGGCCAAATTGTGCCAACAATTCGATCTTTGTTCGGAACTCATCCTGGCCTTACCAAGCTTGAGAAGTGTGTCGCTTAACAACAAACGTTTTTCCATCTCTAACGATTCCTTTGTACATCTTGTCAAAACGACCAATCCAATGGAACAACTTTCATCAAAGTTGGTTGTAGCCTTCTGGATATCTGCAAGAGGAAACATGATACCAAGTTTGAAGGCACCAAATTGATTGTGTTTTCATCTCTAAATGATATCGATCAGGCCTCTTGCTTCACCTTTGGTATAAAATAATATGCACGAATGATAGCCAAAACCAAAATAGAAGCCCCACCAGCAATTACCCACACTAATATGCTGATGTAATTGTTGGAATTTTCTTGTTGGGAAGAATGGAAACTATCAACCATAGCTAAGGAGAACTTTTCATTATTTATCTTCATGATTTCCAACCTCATTTAATATAGCATCATTTTTTCCCATCTACTATTGACTGACAATTGCTTACATCTAATTCATTACCAGTATTTAGTTGAGTAACAATATCGGTGTAAACAGGGGTAACCAAAATCCCAAGATCTAGACTAGTAAGGTTTAGTTGTCAATAAACCGATCACAAATCAACATGTCACAAATATGAAAGCGAACTACATATTGGAACCTCAGATCTACATTGAATTTCCATGTGATGTTGAAATTACTATGTGAGGTAAGTCCTCTACACATTCTGTAAACTATTATTATTGGTGCCACATCCCTTGTACATAGACCACCATTATAGTCCATATTCCGAAATTCCATTAATTGCATCTATGAGTTCCTACACTCCAAACATTACACCAGCATCTCCAACTCCATCTGCCCCATCTTATCCTCCTCCCCTACCACGCACTACAAACTTACAGCCCACCACTTCCACTCGTACAACGCTGCCAAAACTCCCACCTCCTCCCACTCCTCCTCCGTGCACCATCATCACTCGTCAACTCACAAAATCACTGCCACCAACCCCTCCCCCTCCTCCTCCAACACGATATTTAATTACTCGCCTCACCAATGACCCCCGAAAACACATCACTAAAATATACCTCCATGCTCAACTCTTCGACCCATCCTTCGAACCAAAAACCATGGCTCGAGCACTCAAAAACCCCTTTGGTGTGCTGCCAAGGATGACGAGTTCCAAGCTCTTCTCAAAAACTTCACTTGGAGACTCGTTCCTCCTACATCCTCTCAAGATGTCATTGGGTGCAAATGGGTTTTCCTAATTAAACGGAACAAAGACGACACCTTTCAACACTACAAGGACCCCCTTGTAGCGAAATTAATGTTTCCACCAACGTCCTGGCTTGACTATCACGAGACGTTTAGCCCCGTAGTCAAACCCGCGATGGTCCGTCTTATTCTCTCCCTTGCGCAAACCCGCCAATATCCATTATGAAAACTCGATAGCAACAACGCCTTTCTTCAAGGTACCTTATCCGAGGATGTCTACATGGCTCAACCACCCAGTTTTTCTGACTCTTACTTCCCCACTCATGTCTGCAAACTTTGCAAAGATATTTATGGTCTAAAACAAGCACCGCGCGCATGGTACCGTGAACTACGTGCCTTTCTTCTTCAAACTGGATTCCTAAATTCTAATGTTGACTCCTCCCTCTTCATTCTCAATTCTTCCACCTCCAGCCCTTACCTCCTTGTCTATGTAGATGATATCATTGTCACAAGCAACAACAACAAACATCTTCAATCCTTCATCACTCTATTTGCCTCACGTTTTTCCCTTAAAGACTCGGGCACACCTGCCTATTATTTAGGAGTTGAGGTTCTACCCCATTTTCAATCTTCTACTTAGCCAACAAAAATCTGCCCGATCAACAACAGAGCCAGAAAATCGCGCGGTTGCAGCCACCACGGCTGAAGTCCTTTCATTCTACAATCTATGTTCGGAACTTGGCATCACTTTTGCTAAAACTCCCGTCACATACTATAACAATGCTGGCAGAACATTTGTTGTCGCAGATCCTGCTTTCATGCCAAAATGAAACACCTACAGCTTGACTACCACTTTGTGCGTGAAAGCGTACAAAATGGCAACCTTAGGGTCTTGTACATCTCCAATCCAGACCAGCTTGCCGACGTTTTTACAAAGACCTTTGCACGTGCTCCTTTCACTTCACTGGTTGATAGAATCGATCTTTCCAATCGGCTGAACGATTTGTGGGGATGTAAAGAGGATATAACTACTTCCAAAATATCCTAGCAACCAATATCTTACGTATATCTTAGCACATTATCTTCTAGTATATATTTTATTAGTATATAATTGTATACATATGTTTAGCCTAGTTAGTTAGATTGTAGCCCTATCTTTTAGCTTGTTATCTTGTATCTCTTTAAATAGGCCCTTAATTCATTAATGAATTATGCTTTCACATATTCATTCTCTACAAAAATAACCTTGGGTGCACCATACTCATGGTATACCCGGGTGTATAATAAAAATTGTGTCTGAAATACTTCCTCCGTTTCTTTATAAGTGCTACATTTTCTTTTTATGCAAGTGCAAAATAAATGCTACATTTCTAAATATGGAAACTTAATGTGTCTAATTACTTTGCATAAACATGTGATCCCTTTCTTTCTCTCTCTACCTCCTTGGTATGTGTGTACTTTCTCTATGTAGCATTTATAAAGAAACGGAGGAAGTATAAGAAAGAACTTTGATTTCCATTATATAATAATGTGTACTTCCCTTAAGAAAAATTAATAATGTCCATATGTAACTATTTCTTCTACATATATTTATTGATTGTATTCTCTAAAATCAAGCAGCATTTTTATTTATTATTATGTGTGAATGGATCAGAGTCATAGTGCGAATAAGGTTTGAATATTCGTCTTCATTTGACGCAAATATAAAGTTTCAAAGATGTTTTAATCCGTGCTTCTTTATACAGATCCACCGCCGCTTGCACAGTTGCATTGGCCCTAAATCTTACTTTAATTTATCACATATTCTCATGAAATTTGATTGCTTTTTCCGATGATAACAAGATATGATTTCCTTGGCTAAAAACATTCCAAGCAAACAACCTACTACCTCCGTATCGTAAAGTTTACAACGATTTAATATAAAGTGTTAATAGAAAGTGTCAAATCGTTGGAATCTTTGTGAAGAGGAGGTAGTATATTAATTTACCATATGTCAATATGCGTGACTGAATATTTTTTAATAAAAGCATATGACGTGGGCCGTATGTGGACAGCAATCACTGCGCCTGTGAAATGTGTCTCATCTAGTATGCTCAGAATAAGGTCACGGCATATAAGTCTATGTAATTCGTTAAATTCTTAATACTCCCTCTGTAACACATTACTTGCAACGATTTGACATAAAATGTGAATAGAAAATGTCTAATCGTTGCAAGTAATCCGTTACGGAGTGAGTATAAAATATATTGTATTATCGTCTAAAGAGAGAGATGTATCTACCGCTGGCTATGCATCCACATAAATGAAGTTGAATTTCACTTGAAGAGTCAAACAAAAAGAATATAATTGTCTATTTTTTTGAAAGTAAAAGTAATGTTTGATAAAATATCATTTTGCATATTCAAGTATTTCCAATAATATCAATTTGGGTACCTGCAGTTTGACAATAACTTCAATTTAGGTACCTCCATCCTAATGGTGTTAATTTACCGTTAAGTGTCACCCACTTTTTAAGATAACCAATGGTTTTAATCTATTTCAAAGATCTAATGGTTGTTACTTTTTACAAAAAGTAGCAAATCCAATACTACTTTTGGCAATAGATTAGGATCATTGATCACTTTAAGACGTGGGTCTAGACCTGTCAAAATCCGACCTGAAACCCGACTCCGAACGACCCAAAAATAATGGGTGGGGGTTTGTATACAACTTTTTGACCCGAACTCGATTTTATCCGAACTCGGGTAAACCGTTTTTACCTGGCCGGCAGGAAAGTCTGTAGCAATAATATGATCTTATCGGAATTTTATTGCTAAAAGTACCTTCAACTAGAGTATTTGGTTCTAAATATGACTTTCGTTAAATGTAGATGTAATTTTTATAGTTGAATTAACCTATAAATGACTATACTTATTATAACTTGCTATTTCCAACGTATATTGTGTATATTTTGTTACAGATATGACCCAAAAGCTAAATGAAAGAAAGAGCATTATTCATATCCCTGAACCCATTAGGTCTACCCGAAATTGAACACGCTGGGTCTTAAACAATGTTTATTTGGCCCGAACTCGAAAATATTTTATTTTAACCAACCCGTTTGACAAGTGGGTGAAACTTAACGGCAAGTTAACACCATTAGTTTGTAGGTACCTAAATTGAACCTATTAGCAAACCTTAGGTACACAAATTGATATTATATATTGAAAATTTGGGTACCCAAAATGATATTTTTTCAAATCTCAGGTACCCAAATTGATAATTTTCCTAAAAGTAATGTATTATTGTTAAAAAAATATATACACCCTAAAATCCATGAGTGAAAAGATAAACCTTTTAAATAGGACTCCCTAAACACATTCATGCTTCAAAAAACAACTAAACTAATCAACTAACATTATTGATTTAACCAAGATTGATCTCAACTGCTAAAATTGCTGAAGTTCAGAAAATGAATCCTACTCTATACAATACTTTTTTGTCTCACCTAAACTTTTCTCCACTTGAGGAGCCGTATTTTTCCCTAAGCCGATATTTCTAACCCTCCAAAGTCCAAACAGTATAGACAAAAGAAGAAAAATATTGTCTATACTAAGTAGTAAATATGTGGTAATATTCAATTATATATATATAGGAATAGGGTCAAGTGAAAACTTTTTACTATGAAAAACAAGTAAAGAGGGTACATGTTAACATAAAGGGGTCATTCATTAATGGCATTTTTGTAAATAATGACAACTTGTTAGCAACACAGCTTTAATGTTAGAAGCACGTGTACCATCTAATCGTAATATCTACCATTCTAAATCCTATATGTACCCCATTTATCCAATCATGACTATTAGTTTTCAGTTTTCAGCAAAATATAGCTTTTAGTAGAACCCGACTCTATATATGTATATTATAGTTTCAATATTAACATTTATAATTCCAAATTCACTTGATTTTGCAATAATACCTTACAAAATATCTTTCCAAAAAGTCATATTCATAAAGCTATACATACATTATCTCCTCAATTATTTTTTATTATCTCCTATATAATGGACACTAGTCCATGCCCGTGCTAATGCACACGTTGTTTGAAATTATAAATCTAAAGAAATTAATGTATATAATACACAATATACTTTTCTTCCACTCGTAGTCAGAATAGCCAAATAGTCTCACCAATGTTTCAAACAAAATAGGAGTACCATTTTTTCCTGACACCTAACTTTTCTCCTTTGGTTACCACAAAAGAGTAAAATTTTCTTTACAAAATAATATTTGATTAAAATCAACATATTCTGAAGTATTATAGAAAGAGAATTCAAACCAAGTGACTTCGAATCAACATTTCTATAGAAAAATTCAACCAAATCTCGTTGCCTACTTCACTTCCCATTTGAATTACTTCTTCAATCTTCCCTCTACATCTTTCTTCCCGCCTTTTCTTTACTCCATATATTTAGGCTTTGTTCAGCACCCCCTTTTCTATATACCTTTCTTCATTCCAGTATAAGAAAGTTCTTTTTTTTCAAATTGAAGAAATGTGGAAATGAAATTGAAGAATTATGCTCGCCCCGGACACCGTACATACCAAGATTATGACTGGTCTCCTCCAAGAAATGAGCCTTGCACTGACCCTGAACTAATTACACCAAGATTATGACATGTCTCAGAATGAGAGGATTCGAACTCCTTTTAGATGTCAAATTTGTAGCCATGCTAATGCGCGGGATTTATGATACAAACGGTATGATAGGTTAAAGTTACAAAAGTAAAAATATTTTCAATTCTTGAATCTCTTAAATTCATGAAATGAGATGAACTCTAAGACATCCATATCTTAGAGAAAAGACTATCACTAAAAATAAAAGCGAATTATTAGGCTACAAAACAAAAAGACTAACACATCTTAAAAGCCTAAATAAAAAAATAAAACATCATTTACATTGTCATCATAAGTCATAACTAACCAAATTATATACACTTTTATCATTTATATTAGTATAAAGACAATGTGACGAAAGGAAACCACTGATTTTGCCATATTGTTGAGTTGTTGTTTCCAAACACTACAACAATAAAATCTCTCCTTGATTTTTTAGGACTATCCTTTTTGAAGAACACCACGTACAATTAGGAATAGGAAGCTTTCAAAGACTTAGAATGTTCACAGTCTAGAGAGGCCGTTAATGTAGATAATTAAGAACGATATAGAAGATTTAGACTCCGTTTAATTTGACGGAAAATATCTTTGATGGAAAGATCCAAAGGACTTGAATAGCTATATGATTTTTGGAGAAGCTAATTAATGCGGAGAAACAACATTAAATAGACTAAAATGAAATTACGGTGACCAAAAACAAAATCATATTTTCCAATAATAAGAAGCATTGACCAACTCCAACAGAGAATGAACAAGAACACATTAGAAAGGTACCAATCTAATAGCAATGGTATGCTATAGTGATAATCTTATCTATAGGATGACATCTCCTTGTTGATACTCATCACCACCAAGGTATACCGAGAAGGAAAAACCTTACTATTCACATGAACCATTTTTCCGCTTACGACGCCATCACCAAGTTACTCAGAGCTAAATTGCAAGGAAATTGTCAACAAAATCTTTGTCATTATTAAAGGAATCATATCGACTATCCATTGATTAACCAAATTTTCATCTTAAAACAAAAATTGACATTCAAATAATCTCAAACATGAAGACGTACGATTCTGACGTCGTCGATTCGACGGACTGCTTGTGAGCGTTAGCGCTCCTCTTACTGGTTGCGATGCTAGAAGCTTGACCATTGATGTCTTTGTAATTCATCCTCTGTTTCTCATCTCTCTTTGGTTTTCTCGCATACGCTTTTACATCTTGCACTAAGGTCTGTCTCCCTCCATCCTATCCTATGAAATAATGAATAGGTGTGAAATAAATGGCAAAAGTATAGGCTAACAACGGTTATGCCACTTTTTTGTTTTAACCGTCTTTGCAATCTTTATGTGATAGTGTGAACATAAATTTTATATTCAAAATTCATTTTTAGTGGGATTGAATGAGAAGAGAGCAAAATCCATTTCAAGCAATTCTAGCCTTCCAAAATACTTTGTAATAATAATATTAGATGTGTCACATTGCTTGAGAGACCAACATATGACAAATTTATTTTATTTTATCAATTAATAAATATAGATAGATAGATTAAAGACTAAACTAACGTCATCATGTATTTTCAATTCAGTCAAATTAAACTACTAATAAAGGTACTAGATGGATTATGCCTAAAAAGGAATAATTTCATCCACATGCAAAAAAACAAAGAAGTACGTACTACTACTCTAAGATAAAGAAAAAGGAGATAAATAAAGAAATAAAGAGACTGTGACGTAAAGACGAGAGATGATACACATAAACTTAGTTTATGTGAGGGTCCACATATACTTGATTCTAATTGGTTATAATCAGTGGGACCCACTTTCCACTAATTTCAAATTTTCATTTTGAATTTAAAACCTAAATCTGAAATTTTGGGTTTGAATTTCAAAATTTTAGTTGGACCCATACCTAACAAAACCCAATTTTTCTCTCTCCTCCCCATTTCTTTCTCACCTAAGTAAATCTCTTTCTCTCTCTAAAGTTTTCTCCCAACCTCACCATGGACCCAACCAGAGTTCTTCGTTGGAAAATTTAAACAATCGGCGGAAAACTTAACGTCGTCGGAAAAGTAAATTCACTCAGATTTATGATTCAAGCCGCAAATGTAACTCGGATTACTTGTTTATGCGAGAAATGTCCATCAGATTTGAAATCTAGGCACTAATCGAAATTTTTACATGAAGAACATCACACTTCTTTTAGATCTGTGCCACTGTATTACTCTTTTGCTGCCGAAATTTCATAACATTGGCACCGGAAAGTATTTATATTCTCCTCATTTAAATTCGCAGAAGTTTTAGATCAGATCAAGATTTGGAATTAATGCTAAATTAATGTCTTTGTATTTGGACTTGGATTATAGTAAAAAATTGAATAATTGATGTGCACCATATATATCTGGAGTTTGCATATTGGACATTTATAGCATGAACGCTTGGGGTTGCAGCTAGAACCTTTAAAACACTACCCTGAAGTATCGAAGAAACTGGAATGGAGTTGCAGACTGGAAAAAGTAACCTTAATTTTCTGTAGTATCACATTATTATAATTTGCAATAACGTTGTTTTACCCTTAAGTAACAATTGTGTCCATCCCATATCACAGTCGAATATCCCGTCCACATGGTCACAACTGCATACATGAAAGCGTATCACTGGTTGCGAGGTCTCAAGTTCGACTACCCATGCTTGCTACTTTCTACTAACCTTCCCCGACCTCTTTTTTTTTTGGGACCTATTAACTCAAATATATATTTTCACTCCAACATAATAATAATTAAAATTAAAATAAATAAATAAATAAATAAATAAATATATATATATATATATATAATCGATAATCATAATTACATATTAATTGCAAACGAGAATGTTTAATAATAAACAGAATATAATATTTTTTGTTATGAAAAATTTGCAGTATTTAACTCATAATTTATTTAAGGGTTGCATATCACTTTGAACCGACCTTCCGTTTGTGAATTTCTCTAGTAACATTTAATTAAGAACATAAATACTTGTTGTTGTAACATATAACAAGAGGATACGTGGCCCAGTCAACGACTGCCACGTGGCCCAATGAGCTGATGACACGTGGCCCATCCCCTCCTTGACACTTGGCAGCGTGTTAGGGGTGAGCTAATGATGTCACCAAAGCTGCATTCAAGAGGCCCAATTATTCCTTAAAAGAAGGAATAATCAGCCCAAGTTCCCTAAAGAGGAAGATTGTGATTGGATAAAAGGCTTAGGACAATCAGACCATGACAAGTGTCGCCCTCCCATTGCCTAACCAATCACATCCCTTCATTCTAGGGTGCTCTTTTCTATACATAGATACTATAAATAGTTCCTCATAATCAGGTAAAAAGGGACAACTACTCTCTCTTAAACTTACTTTGTCAAAATTCATACCCAACTTTTATCTATTGAATACTGACTTAAGCATCGGAGAGGGAATCAAACCCAAACTTCCGGTTTGGTTTTCCCCTTTTGCACGTTCGGGAACGAAGCCACGTCTCTGCACAAGCCTCCCAATATCATCAACCCTACACCTGTCCATCATCTGGACAAATATCGTATACAACAAGTTTACATAAAACATTTGGCGCCGTGTGTGGGGGTATCGTAAGACATTGTACCAGAGAAGATGGTCTTGAAGTATTGAAGGATTTACATGAGGGGGTTTGTGCTTCACACATTGGCGGCCAAGCCTTGGCTGAAAAGGCACGAAGAACTGGCTATTTCTGGCCAACGTTGAATGCTGATGCCGTGGAGTATGCAAAAAAATGTGATAGATGTCAAAAGCATGGTCATCTCTTTAAAAGGCCATCAAATTTTCTAACACCAATCCTGACTCCTTTGCCGTTCGCCAAGTGGGGCATGGACATCCTAGGCCCTTTTCCCATGGTGGCCGGACAGAAAAAATTTGTTATTGTGGTTGTGGACTATTATTCCAAGTGGGTAGAGGCTGAAGTCGTTAGGAGTATAAAGACGAATGATGTAAAAAGGTTCATCTGGAAGAACGTCATAACACATTTTGGGATGCCCCAGTCGATTGTGTTCGACAATGGACCACAGTTTGAGACTCCTAAACTGAAAGACTGGCTATCAGAGAGGGAGATTAAGTCCCACTTTGCTTTTGTTGCACATCCACAAGCAAAGGGCCAGGTAGAAGCTTTCAATAAGATCATTTCGGAAGGTATAAAGAAGAAGTTAGAAAACGCCAAAGGCTTTTGGGTGGAAGAACTTCAACTGGTCCTTTGGTTCATTAGAACTACAGCCAAGAATTCAACAGGGGAGACGCCCTCCATGTTGGTCTATGGAACAGAAGTTGTCCTACCCATTGAGATTGAAGAGCCCACCCTCCGCGTCATGTTATACTCAGAGGAGACCAACTGGGCGGCAATGCGGCTGGCATTGGACAAATTGCCAGAAGTCCGAGGTAATACTCTTCTGAGGATGGAATTGTACAAGCTACGCATAGCTAGGGAGTTCAACAGACGGGTAACCAGACGACTTCTCAAAATAGGGGATCTGGTTCTTCGTAAGATGGAGGCTGTGGGACGAGCAAAGGAACTGGGTAAGTTAACCCCGAACTGGGAAGGTCCGTATTTGGTGGTCGAAGAGGTTCGCAGCGGCACATTTAAGCTTCGAGACTTGGATGGACGCCCTATACCACGAACCTGGAATTCCGACAATCTGAAAAAATACTATGTTTAAAGCAGTTTGTAGTTTGTTACATTTTGCAAACGAAATGCTACGGTACAGAAAAATCATTTAGAACTGTATTTTATGTACCTTAGCTTAGGCTAAGCAAACTTCACATTAATACATTCTAAATTCTGGTCTATAGTTTGAATTGTTCCATGATATATGGGTTAACTTATTAATTAAAAACTCGTCCAGCCACATAGTCAGCAATGAGCATTTTATTATCCACAGCCATCTTGGGGCATTTTTCCATGGATGGACGAAAGATGGTTACTAGATAATAAACCCTAAAGGTCCATTATGAAAGACAGATATTACTTCCTAACGGAAGACGTCTGCCAAAATCATCACAATCTGTCCAAGATATAACTGATGAACAAAGACTTCTTGATTAAAGGTTTTTACTTTAACAAGAATTAATCGTTTAAAACCAAGTTCACAGAAACTTGAAAAATAGACGAACACTGCTTCCTAAAGGAAGTCGGCTAGAGAGACGTCTTCCCTTAGTAAAGGAAAGCTCCGTCATAATACCTATTATTACACAAAGGTATTATTTCCTAAAGGAAACCGGCCTAAAAAGAGACGTCTTAGTAAAGAAGGTCTCGTTACTTACAAAAAGGATGGACTACACTTCCTTCCTACGATGTCTTCGTCTAAGAATAGACCAAGAGGCATCCTAAGAAGGGGGGCATACAATACCATGTCCAGCAAAGAAATAACCATTGGACGTCTTCAATCTTGTTGATACAAACCAAGGTTAGTTCCAAAAGGAAAACGTCTAAGAAATAATCATTGGACGTCCTTAATCTTATCGATACAAACCAAGGCTAGTTCCAAAAGGAAAACGTCCAAGAAATAACTGTTGGACGTCTTCAACTTTATTGATATAATCAAGGATAGTTCAATAAGAGAAACGTCAGAAGACTGATCCCTGGACGTCTTCCCTTGAACCTAACTTGGTGTTCAACCAATAACAGAGTCAAGAAGGAAAACGTCCAAATAATAGCCCTAAGACGAAGAGGCTTATACATAGGTCTTCTTCCTTCATGGGGCAACAATCGTCTAAAGAATAACCAACGTCTAAATGTTATCTAGGCCGCTTTCCTTTATGAAGCAATGTTGGTAAAGACCCTTTGTTAATCCAAGACGAGCGTCCCTGTTTCCAACAGGACGAACAACCTGATTACTTAGAAAAAATTTAATGGTGAAGTTTGGTCGTCAGCACAACTTGTCATCCGCCTAAAGTTTCATGCTATTTGGATTAGACAAGGATTAGTTAACAGATCCTTTGGATGAATAAATTAATTACATGGCAAAATTGGCCTGCTTGATGATCTGCTTCAGTATACTGTGTTTCTCGTCCAAAGAATCTAACCAAGATTATCCTGGATTAATCCTTTATTTTTCTATAGACGAAGCGAGATCTTTAGACGAAGAGTGAGTATACTTGGAAATAATTTGTTGATCTTGGCATATCTTCTCAGAACATCTTCGTCCCAAAGAGTGATTTAAGACGAAGATAGACACAGACAAGTATTAGAATTGGTCAAGACAGTTGAATGAAGGATTCTCATTTGGGCTACTCATCCAAGTGGACGATACCAGAGTTCACAAAAGTACAACAATACTGAGTTTCCATTCTACTACAACAAAACCAAACGGCAAAAGAAATCTCCGAATGTGATTACAAAGCATAGGAATTTAAGCAAAATATCCATGAAGTACAAACAAAATACTAAGTAAAAATAATAGCAAGGAGAGCGTCCTGATCTGGTTGTGGGCCAAGGCTTGATGACAGTTGCGTACTTCTTCAACTTGTCAAGCTGAGCCTGAATATCTTTCCTGCCCTCTCTGCTAAGTACCTGGTGCAACTTTTCTTAGACTTGCACTAGTTCTTATAGAACCGCCCCCTGATTTCTTCACTAAGATGAGTAGCCCAAATGAGAAAAGAAGGAAGCAGGAGGACGGTCGTTCTAGGCGTTGGGAGGAGGAATAGATGCATCCTCCTCCATGGCAGGGTCATCCTCGACTTCTTCGTCCTCCAACTCCTCATCTTCGTTTGTTTCATCGAAGACATGGGGATCTTCGCCACGCTTTTTGGCCTTGTGATACTCCTCCTGGAATTCAAGCCGGCGTTAAAAACTGCTCACTTGGTCAGGCTCAGCCATCATTTCCATGGCTTTGATTCCCCACCCTTTGGCCGTTTCCAAAGACTCAGAGAAGGCTCGGACGGCGTCTTGGAAATCCAGCTGAGCTTGATCCTTCAACTTACCCACTTCTATTGTGAGTTCAGAAATCTTAGCCTCAAGCTCAGCTGAGGTAGCAGCAGCATTCTCCTTTTCCTTTTTCAGGTCGTCCATGAGAACATCCCGAGCCAGGAGCCACTCCTCCTTTTCCTTCAGCACAAAAGTGACCTTTTCCATAAGCAGCTTGTTGGTTGACTCAAAATCAGTCGACCGCTTATGCAAGGCCTCCAGAGTCTGCCTGTGATAGATGTTACTCTCCTCGACAGTAACAATGGCCTGGTCTCCGGCCTTAGTCACCTTCCGAACACAAGAGGTGTTCTCCTTACGAAGGCCGCTTACATACCCTTCCAAGGCCATGCTCCGGGCGAACGCCTGAAAAGAAGAGAAGTTCACCAAGTTAACAAGTTGTAAAAAGTTTAAATCAAACAGTGAAGAGGTTTAAGGTAGTACCTCGGCCAAGAGTTGCGACAAGTAGCCCACATGTCCAGCCGTGGCCCCCCTCAGACTGTCAACGTACTCATGAGGGAAGGCGTCATAGACATCCTTCTTTATTTTCTTCCTCTCAACCGAGGAGTACTTAGCAAATGAGGGGACAGCCTCGTCGGGCTCAGAAGCCGACTCACCCACGGCTGGAGCTTTTCCCTTATCTGTAAAATATGAAGCATCAGTTCGGCGAATAGGGATCACCACTGCAAGTTTGTTGGACGGACTCATCGATCGTCCACCAACCCGCAGCGTGCTGACAATGTTGGAATAATATAACTCACCCGACGATGAGGACTTTGTCCTGAATTGAGGAGGCATTTGCCCCACCAGCCTAGCTACTGACCATGAATATGCCGAAGCTTCAGGGTTAACCGCGTCCGGATTTTCCAACTCATAATTCAAACCAGCATCGTCCAACTAGTTTTCCACGTCAATGGGACTGGACGACGCTCCAACTCCCAGAGTGACGGCCGGTGGGGGAATGAACACCGGGTCAGTGGGCTTTCTCCCTTTCTCGCCGGAAGGGATAGATGCCCTACGGAAAGACGAACTCGTCTGTCCAACCCTCTTTGCCGGAACAAAGGACTTGGCTTTTGATTTTTTGGGGGATGAAGTCGGTTCCCCTGAAGCTGCAGGCCGCTTCCTCGATGCAGACGGCTTGGCAATAGTTGCCCTGGCCGTTGGTGAATTTTTTTGCGCAACAAAACAAGTCACATAAATATACTCAAAACCAAAGATGGAACCAAGAAGGAAAACGACCAGAATGACTAATCCAGAGAGTGCATGTAGTCAACAAAGTGCGTTCAATGAAGGAACACGTCAGAACTAAGACGTTTCCTTCAAAAAAGAGTCCAGGAGGAAGACCAACACAAACCAAAGGTGGTTCAGTGAAGGAAGTCGTCTGAACTCAGACGTCTTCCTTCACCAAACCACCTTCGGTCAGGAATCTTTCCAAAAACGAAGATCAAAAGTTGATTGAAGGATGTCCGGCGAAGAAATTGTCTAGCCTGACGTTTTCCTTCACGGACCCACCTTCGGTCAGAAAGTGGACAAAGGTTCAGACGAACACAAAACCAACGACTATACACAGAGTTGTCCGTCTAATTCCAGACGTTTTCCTTCGTAAAGAGGCCTTGGTTTTACGAATGCCGAAGATAAATTGGAAAGTGGTCCGTCAAAAAAAAAAAAAAAAACTTAAAAACTTACCAGAGTTTCGTCTCTTTTCTTATGAGGAGCTTTTGAGTGCTCCGACCACAGGTCCTCGCCAAACTTGCTCATATCTATTTCTCCTCTCCAAGCGGCTGGGATCCTTCTTCTTGCCGGTTCTGCATAAAGAAATAATTAGTCGAGTACAACATGGAAAACACTTCAACAGGCATTTGGGGCAAGACCAGGACAATACCTGGATCTTCGCCCTCTTTTAATCCAGCGGCAACCAAGAATCGCTCATTGTAAAACATTTCTTTGAAGGGAATCCAACCACTTGGTCCCTTCAGGGCTATCTTTTTGGGTTTAGGCCGCCCGACTTCACCATGCCTGGGGTGAAGGTACTCCTTAGCTGTGAAGTGATCCACCACGGCATCGTCGTATTTGTTTTCTAACTCAAGGAGAGGGGCACCCCGTCCAACATTGGTTACTGGCCGATTGAGATACTTATAGGGCTCAGCTGTCTCTGCGTCAGGAGCTTCGACGAACAAAAACTCTGACTTCCAGTTGTGCATCTTGGTTGGTTTCCCAAACGCAGTCATATACCCGGTCCTATTACAGACACTATACCAGGTTCCCTCCATGGTCCTTGGGACTTGGCAAACATAGTGTATGTGGGTGAAAGCATTAAGGGACAGGAGCAGGCCATATAACTCACAGGTAGCAATAAAAGTTAGTATGTTCATCCAAGCATTGGGAGCCAGCTGATTATACCTAAGCTATAGTGTCGAAGAACTTTGTGAATGAAAGGATGGAAGGGAAACCTAAGTCCGGCATCTAAGGCCAGTCTATACACAGCAAACTAATTAGGGGCGGCATGGAAAATTGTGTCCTCCTTTTTAGGTAGGACGATTAAAAGTCTACCATGGGCATCTCTTTATTCAATCGACTTGCATTCGGCCCATATTTTTTCAACCAATCTATGTCCACACAAACAAAAGCCGGATCAGAAAGAGGGCACAGACGGTCTCTAAGCTCAGCAGAGGTGGTAGAAGGTTCTGATCCTTCTTCTTCGTCCTCTTCCTCTTCTTCATCTGAGAACCTTCTAGACGGACCGACCTCATATTGTCCCTCTGAAGCCTCATAGTCAAATTCGTCTAGAGGGCTAACCTCCAAAGGTTGAATCTCCTCCACTCTATCAATCTCCTGTCTTTCAGGACCTCTCCCCGTTGACTCTTCCATTTCAGAACTGGATGAGGGGAGAATTAGTGAACGTCTTAGATGCGCCGTTTGCTTCACGCGCGCCAGATTACCCTGCAAAGGCAGAGATTGGGTCATCGGAAACGGGTCGAACGTTCTTATCAAATTAAAGAAGTATCCGGCCGAGATACGCCCAACTCTAGAAACGACGGACGATGAAAAAGAATCCGCCCTAGGGTTAGCATGTTCCATGGATTGGTCGGGGTTATTGGAAGAGGTAAATGACACCATTTTATTTCAAAAAAGAAAAAGAATCAAAGAATGAAAGAAGAAAAGTAAAAGGAGAAAGGGGAGATACCTGACTAAAGATCTGGACGGACTCTTCACCTTCTCTACAAGTCACGCCGGTCAGCAATGGTCAAGGTCAAAATTCCCCAAACTCAAACCTTCTCTGACAAAAAAAGAAACCAGAATACTCCCTCACTCAGAGCTTCTCTCTCTAAAAAATTCTCTCTCTAGAAAAATATGGAAAGCGAAAGTGAAAAAATGAAGTGGGGGAGGGGTATTTATAGAGAGGTAAAAATCCTCCCTCTCCCCAACAGTCGCTATCTACGTGTCAACACCCCATGGTGTACACGTCACTTCCTATTCTTCTGATTGGAGGACAAATCAGTTAAACTCCTAAAACAGTGCAATGAAGATCTGCGGTTACTCTCAGTAAAAGGGTTTTTATCAGATCAGCCCCAGATGAAACCCCTTTTAGGGGCAAATGTTGTAACATATAACAAGAGGATACGTGGCCCAGTCAACGACTCCCACGTGGCCCAATGAGCTGATGACACGTGGCCCATCCCCTCCTTGACACTTGGCAGCGTATTAGGGGTGAGCTAATGATGTCACCAAAGCTGCATTCAAGAGGCCCAATTATTCCTTAAAAGAAGGAATAATCAACCCAAGTTCCCTAAAGAGGAAGGATGTGATTGGATAAAAGGCTCAGGACAATCAGACCATGACAAGTGTCGCCCTCCCATTGCCTAACCAATCACATCCCTTCATTCTAGGGTGCTCTTTTCTATACATAGATACTACTCTCTCTTAAACTTACTCTGTCAAAATTCATACCCAGCTTTTATCTATTGAATACTGACTTAAGCATCGGAGAGGGAATCAAACCCAAACCTCCGGTTTGGTTTTCCCCTTTTGCAGGTTCGGGAACGAAGCCACGTCTCTGCACAAGCCTCCCAATATCATCAACCCTACACCTGTCCATCATCTGGACAAATACCGTATACAACAAGTTTACGTAAAACACTTGTATTATGGTTTGAAGTTAACGCTGGTATTTACTATGAGTACATAATGTATCCAACTCATAACACGATTGAATATCCCATTATATTTGTCTTAATACTATTATTTTGTTATTGATGCAGCATTAAAGGTTATTTCACATAAATTATGCAAAACAATCCCCACTCCATGCAAATTGTTGAAGGTTAAATGAACAAATGCAATTTGTGGAAGGTTTAATTGTGAACAATTCCCACTCAATGTTAGTCAACAGTCAACCTGCAAAATATTCACTCCAATTAGTTGGACGGATGAGAAGTTAAAACTCTCATCTACTTCCATTTTATTACAGTAACAAACAATAAATATTTGTATTTAACTTTAAAAAAATCATACTCGTCCTTTCCAATTTAATAGCCAAAGTAGTATAAATACCCATGTTAAATGTATCTTTTTCTTAATTTCGGTTCATCACTTCATGGGATGGGGGGACTTCAGTTTTTCATTTCTTGGATGAGGGTTCCATGGAAATGGACCGATGGTGTGTGAAAGAAGAGATGGTGCGTGAAAGAAAAGAGAGGGGAAGTTATTAATGGAGGATTGGGTGTATAAAACAGAGAATTGAGGGTGATACTGTGGGTGGGTTTTTAGTTTTTATGGACGAATTATTTATTTTTATTTTTAAGTTTTCAATGTATTCCCATTAGCCAATTTCATCTATTTGACTTCTTTTTTTTAGAGTCCCAATGACAATACCTTAAATAACGATTATTTTTATGAAATTAACGTCTGGTCTTTTTCTTCCTCCGCTAAAAATTGTTCCACAATCAATTCACTTTTTTTATATTAATAACATATGGTGTTCTTTAATTGTGAATATTTTTTCACGTCTTTGGGATAAATATGTTTCGTTGCACTGGAACACATATGTTGATACCCCGCTAACATGGTTATGTGCCAACTATCTTTTGCTGCATACCCAAGTTCCACTACTAAAAAAAGGGTTTTTAGTATTGAAAATTTAGTATCAGAAAACATGACCCATACTAAAGGCACACTATAATATCAAATATTAATTTCCGACACTATTCTATTTACAATACAATATCATCATAAGACATCACTTTAGTATCGGAAAATTTTCAATCTGATACTAATGATATCATGGTATTGGATGTTAGTATCGGATAACATCCGATACCAAAGAGCATCATGGTATCAAAAAAATAAATTCCGATAATAAAGTGTTTCATTAGTATCGGATAAATTTTTTATGACATTATTTCAAAACCGCGCCTCGTTATTTCCCCAAAATTTCAAAACCGCGCCTCCTTATTTTGACCGACTTGTTTTTACTCGTACATAACATGCTTTCTCTCTCTCAATTCATTATCATCATCATCCCACAACCCTTCTCTCATGGCTCTCTTTCTCCTCTCACTTCCTTACCCATCATCATCTCTAATCTCTCATTATCACCAGTCAACCAGATCCACCAACCACCCAACAACGAAAAACACTCTGCCACTGCGACCGCCATTTACACCACCCCACTCCCATCCTCCTCCGTGTAAGTTCTTTTTCTTTCACTTCTAATTTTGGTTACGTTTAACTTTGACTTTTTTAGGTTTATTTATTAAGATTTGAAGTTTGTTGGGTTCTAATTTAGGGTTAATTTTGGTTGAATTTCTGGGAATTTTTTTGGGGGGTTTTTTTCGTTTTCATCTCAAATTTTGGGGTTAATTCACTTCGAATTTGCTCTCAAATTTTGGGTTAATTCACTTCGAATTTCAAGGGTTTGGGGATTTCAATTTGTGGGGTTTGTGGTTGAATTTTGGGGGTTTTGGGATCAAATTTGCGGTTGAATTTTAGGGGCATTTTTTCGTTTTCGGATACTTTTATTCATTCATTTATTTATTTATTTATTTATACGTTTTCTAGGTTGGGGGATTTAGAGATGGGTTGGGTTTGGGTTTGGGTTTGGTGCGAATTTTGGTAGGGTATGGTTCAAATTTTGGATGGGTAGGGTTTTTTTGGTTCACATCTCGGTTTTGGGGGGTTTGGTTCGAATCTTGGGTAGGGTATGGTTCGAGATGGGGATTGGGTTTGGGTTTGGTTCGAATTTTGGGTAGGGTATGGTTCGAATTTTAGGTGGGTAGGATATGTTTCGTTCGAGATGGGGGTTGGGGTTGGATTTGGTTCGAGATGGGGGTGGGTTCGGGTTCGACTTGGGAGTGGGTTGGATTCGACTTTGGGGTTGGTAGGGTTCAACTTTGGGGTTGGTAAGGTTCGAGTTGTGTGTGGGTAGGGTTCGAGGTGGGGGTGGGAAGGGGGGTTCATGGGGGTTCGAAGTTTGTGGGTTCAGATTTTTCAGGGGGTGTGTGTGGGGTGGGTTTGGAGGGGTTTTACGGGGTACGAAGGGGGGGTTCAAAGTTTGGGGGTTCAGATTTTTGGTTCTATGTTTTTAGATTTTATCTTTTTTCGTTGGTAATTTTTGGTGTGATTGGTGATTTCTGATTTTATTCGGATTTGTATGAGAGTTTTTGTTGTGATTATATGATTTTCTATTTTTCTAATTATTTAACTGTTTCTAACTTTTTGCAGGTGGTGATTATGGTCAAATGGTGGTGGCGATGGTGTTGACACGGTGGTGGTGGCGGTCGACTTGTTGATGGACAACCGTTGCTGATGTTTGCTGAATTTTATTTTTAATTTCTTTTGTTTAATATTTTTCTTGTACATAATTTGAAATTGTATATTTTATTAAACATTTATCAATATATATATATTTATTTTATTGTATTATCAATTGTTAATTTTTTTCATTTTTTTTGGACACTAACTAAGGTTACTAAGCTTGATAATCCACATTGTGAGTTGTTGCTTCTTAGGGCGTGTACGGGCATTTCAAAACTCTATTTTTCTTTGCGCACTTGTCCTTTGTGTGCCTTTGATGCGGCTTATCAGTATTCCGATGGGGCTCTTCGGTCTTCTTTGGAGCGTATTGTTACTGCTTTGGGGCTTGGATTTCGCGATTGGCAGTGGCGTCTTTCTACCTTACCTTTTCCCTATGGGGGACTTGGTGTTTATTGCGCGAGTGATGTTCGTCATTATGCTTATCTCGCGTCTCGTTTGCAGTATGCTGGTTTACAGGTTAAGCTTCTCCGTCATGCAGGTATTGTTGGTTCTGGTCGTGCCTTTGAAGATGCCTTGTGTCTTTATAATAGAAATGTAGAGTCTCACATTTTAAGTAATCCTAGTGTAGTAGCTGCCCCTAAACTTATGAAGAAATTGGCAGAAATATACTTCACAAAGGTTACTACATCAGCAAAATCTAATTTTTCTTTATATTCTCGACAGTTAGCTTTGTGGAGGTCACAGCAAGGGGACCACACCTCAGATTGGCTTCAGGCAGTTCCTATTTCGGGGTTGGGTCAGACGATGAACCCTAAGACTTATCGGAGTGTGTTTTGTTACCGGTTGGGTGTTCCTTTGTTCTCTACTCCGATGTCGTGCTCTGCTTGCTCTAGAGTTTTCGCTGGAGATATTTTCGGTGATCATGCGGTGTCGTGTGCTGGTATTGTGGGTATTAAACATTGGCATAATGTAGTTCGGGATACCCTTGTTGATATTTGCTATCGGTTTGGGATTTCGGCTAGAAAGAAGGTTGACATTGGGTTGTCTAGGGGGAACGACGGGGCCCTCAGGCCTGCAGATGTGCTTCTTTATTCTTGGGATCGCGGACGCGATGTGTGTGTTGACATGACAAGGTCTTCTCCCTTGACCCAGTCTGGGTTGTCTGACTTTGAACCTGGACGTGTTGTTGCTGATGCGGCTCAACGGAAGCGGTTCAAGTATGAAGCTCGTTGTCGAGCAATGGGGTATGGCTTCCTTCCCTTTTCCTTTTTTTCTCTTGGGGAATTAGATAAGGAGGTTGTTGCGTTGCTAAAGCAAGCTCAGAACTTCTCGAAGACTCAGGGTATAGGGGCACATGTTGCTGCTCATATTTTCACTAGGATAGGGTTTGCTGTAGCTAGAGGAGTAGGTGTCCAGATTGTATCTCAGTTGCCCACTAATTCTTGTAGGTTGTATGAATTTTGTCCGTTTTTATAATAATAATAATAATAATAAATATTATTATTATTATTATTATTATTATTATTATTATATACAATCATACAACCTACAAAAAATCATACAACCTACAAGACATTAGTGGGCAACCGAGAAACAATCTGGGCACCCACTCCTCTAGTTATAGCAAACCCTATCCTACTAAAGATATGGGCAGCAGCACGTGCCCCTATGTCTTGTGTCTTCGAGAAGTTCTGGACCCGCTTCAGCAACGCAATAGCCACCAAAGGGAAGTAAGCCATATCCAATTGCTTGACAACGAGCTTCATACTTGACCCGCTTCCGATGAGCCGCATCAGCAACAACACGTCCAGGAACAAAGTCAGACAATCCAGACTGGGTCAAGGGAGAAGACCCTGTCAAGTCGATACACACATCACGACCACGATCCCATGAATAAAGAAGCACATCTGCTGGCCTGAGGGCCCCGTCGTTCCCTCCAGACAATCCAATGTCGACTTCCTTTCTTGCCGAAATCCCAGACCGATAGCAAATATCAACAAGAGTATCCCGAATAATATTATGATTATTATTATTATTATTATTATTTCAGCTTTTTTTTTTTTGTTCAACACTTTAGTATCAGAAATTTTTGATACTAATGTGACTTTTAGTATTGGTATTTGCATCCAATACTATAAGTATCTTTAGTGTCTGAAGTTACAACCGATACTAACAAGTTTTAGTTTTTGTATCACATGTTCCAATACAATTTTCCAATACTAATGAGTTTTCCGATACTAAAGCTACCCCCCTTTCGTATCGGAAAAAATTACCGATACCGACCCTTTAGCCACGAAAGTACTAGTATCAGATGAGTATCAGAAATTATTTCCGATACTAAAGACCTTTCGTATCGGATAAAAGGCTTTAGTATCCGATAATTTCCGATAATTTCCGAATTCGAATCTTGTCCCTCGGTAATCTGTGCAGGGTTAGGAAAATGTTTTGGACTTTCAAATATTGATAAATTTTTTTCAAATAATAAAAATCGATGCAGCTATGCAACAGGTTGCCAAATGTCCGTTGATTTGTTATAAAGCCTTCACCCTTGCCTGATTCATTCTTCCCCCGTACTCCTCCTCTACTTCCATTGATAAACATTCCCATCTCCTTCTCACTCATCTGTTTTCCATCTCAATTTAACTTCATCTTAACTTTTATTGCATTGCAATGTCAGAAGAAAACAAACCTCAGCATCTGGTAGTTCTTCTTCTTCATGAAGGCCTCCAACCGTCAAATGCCAATGTGGTGAAGATGCTATAATCAAAATGGTTAGAAATGGGCCCAATCCAGGTTCTAAGTTCTATGGGTGTCCTTCATGGCCAGTACGTACCTGCAATTCCTTTTCATTAGTATATATGTTTCTAATTTTTTTAATGAAAAATCCTTATATACTATGTGATAGATTATTGTCTTAGGATACAAATTATAATATGTTCAAATTGGTGGATGGAAATGAAGAACACCAGTTTGAAATGTTAGAGAAAGACACAATAATAGCTGAAATGGAGTTGGTGCAAAAAATTAAAGATGAAAAGCTGAAGTAATTGCAAGTAAAGAAGGAGGGTTTAGAAGCTATTATAGGTGAATTGAGGAAGGAAAATTCTGAACTGAACTTGAAGCTGATGAAGAGTTCAACGAATGAGAAAAATGGCATTGTGTTTATCTTGGTTATTTTTTGGTGTCTTATACTTGGTCAAGTAACTTAGTAGATCAAAATGGCCGGTTGTTTTGTACTCTGTTTTGCAAATATTTGAATTTTTTCGATTAAGTAATGTACGTGATCAAAGTACTTGATCAAATTTGATGAAATCATGTATGTTGTCCTTATGGGTGGTTGGATGCAAAATTCAGAAACTACTACGGGTATGCTACTTTTTTATTCCAATAATGAAATACTTCCTCCGTTTTTTAATACTCGCACCATTGAGCCAGTTTACGCAACCCAATGCACAATTTAGATGTTAAATATCTTTAATTATACACAATAAAATTTATGCACAATAGATTTTAATAATCTATACATTGAGAGGAATCTAACAAGATCCCACATGACTATATTTTTTATTACATATAAGTCACAATATTGATTTAAACGGACATGTGTGAATAGTGTGAAAGATAGAAATGGTGCGAGTAATAAAAAACGGAGGAAGTATATTACTTCGCTTCGGCTATATCTTTGGCTTGTAACTCATGCCCCGTAATGCAAGCCTGATAAGGTGGATTGAGGAATAGTGTATAAATTTTTTTGGCTTGTAACTCAAAAATATTTCTCTGTTCAACAAAATGTACAACTTCAAAATGAAGAGTGATGAAGATAATAGTTAGTGGAGAAGATGATAATAATTATGAGAGAGACTATGATGTTACAACAAATGAATGTTTCAGTAATATACGAGCATTAGGAACTACATTACAACAAGGCAAGCAAAGTACAAAGTGCATTACACATAAAATTCACTATTGATGAACTTGGTATTCAAAGAGCAGGATAAGGTGCACCATAGCTTACATTTTGAACGGCTTTAGCATTGCCGTATTTGCCATCATCTTTCAAGTCAGATGGCAAAGCCATATCAACATTAGCTTGGTCCCAAAATATTATCCTACAATTGTCTTCGGTCCATGCGACACTCCTCCCATGTACAATTCTGTCAAGGTAAATCAGGTGCATATTTTGCGTACATAGTTTCATTAGTGAGACAATATTTCATGTACAAGAAGACGTGAAATATAGGACTATGAAGTCAATAAGGGTAAAATCAACTCACTGCGAGAAAGAGAATGCAACCACCATATCCTTCTTTTGTTGTGTCAAATTATTGGCGGTAATGGACAAGCCAGTCCAGTACATATTTCCCCCAATTGTATCGGGTGCATTGTCTGCCTTGTCAAGTATATAAATGTGCTTCAGACTTATCCAGCCACGTTTGGCGGTCGGACAGAGTAGAACGCCCAACAAGTACAAAAGGAAATGTCTTTTGAAATGTTTTTACTAGTATTTTCTGAACAAACCATTCTGAACACTTCCGAAACTCTTATTGCACCATATGACGTCTCTTCTTCGTATTGTATCTTAAGGTCAGTGTAATCAATACATTTCTCTTCAATAGGATAATATATAGATGGCGTCCACAAGGAATGCCCAACACCCACCCGAGCATATCGTCATCCATATTGACTATGACATTGTCTCGTATATTGAATGTTAATGTCACATGATCAAATTTGGATGTTACCCATTGAACAAAGCTACGTTTAATCTCCTTAATTTTGATCTTAAGTAAATGCTGGAAACCCATTTCCTTAACCCACTTTCGTTGAGTTCTATCTAGTGTTGTGATTAGTCTGAAGAAATTGCGAATATCACATCCCATTTTAGGTAACTATGGAGAAATATTAATAAATTTCATAATTGTTCTTGACAATTTCCTAACATCGCATGTCAAACATTTGGAGAGCAAGTTCAAAAATATTATAGTTTTACTATTAGTAACCTAAGAGTTTATTTTGATGATGGCTTTTATGGCGTAACTCTTACGATGCTATAATAATAAAGTCCCCTTAACAATGAAGCAACATAATAAATGAACATCTATTTGATGTTCCCAAATGCTAAATCATTGAATGTCACATTAAATAGTATGTTTATAGTATTTGATTACATAGTTCCCAACGGGAAACTTAACAAAATGATGTGTGAGGAATGAATTACCTGTTTCCCCAATTTGCTGGATGCATGCTTTTCTTTCTTCAATCTTGGGAAGCGTAGAGGACCATGAGTTGTATGCTTTATTCACATCTTAGGTTTTCGGTGCCGCTCATTGTCAATGTTGTCCGTTCTTCTCCTTGACATTTGCTCCAACGACTTCATTTTTTCTTCCCGATCTGGATTGGATTGTACAATTTTCTCTTCTTGGACACAGATCTAACATCAAAGACAATGAAAAAGAATGAAGAAACAATCCATAACCAAATTTACATCAGGCTACATGTAGTAATATGGAGAAAATTGCATACCTTGCAAATCTATTCACAACAATCAGTTGACTGTTTACGTTTCTACTTAAAGAAACTGAAAGCTTAGGACAAACATTAACAAGGAAGAGGGGAAAGGAAATCCCAATTGCTAGTTTGTGTATCAGGAAGATGCCGCTTTAAGCTGCTCCAGATACAGTAACAACAAAGATGGGTAACCATTAATTTCAAAAAGTACTCATTGGCCCACGATACATGGCCCACTATATGAAGTTTCGTACTTCAATAGTCTCCAAACAATTGTAAGTTTGTCTTATAAAACAATGATAAACGTTTTCATTTACACTGATAGCAATATATAATTACTAGTACAAGAACACATTGTTGTGGAAACATTTAAATTTCATAATCACAATATCATAAATACGAGTTCCTGTTACAATAAATACTACACTGTTACTCTAACATAAACTAACTAATACATAAATATAATCTTTGGCTACCTTAGGATGTAGTTAAGACCACCAGGTGCACCTTCTTCTGTTGTTGTTCATAAGTTCATCTTCTGACGCGCTCAACGATTCAATCTTCAATGTCGTCATCTACCTCATCCCAATAAGTGACTCGCTCCCCCTTTCGTTGAAAGGAATTTCTTCTTACATGTATTGTGTTATCTCATAGTGTTCTAACTCATAGTAATACAATTTATCGACATTGGTGGATTACCAGCTAGTGTAACCAGTTTCCCAGTTTCATACGGACAGAAAAACCAAATTGCCATCGTCATGAAATTATAATATGAGTAGTCTGCCTTGAACTCTTCAAGTTCTTGCCTTTTCTTTGCAGAGAATCGGACTGTTGCAAATAAGAAAGATTTGTTATTAGTTTATAAAACATACAAGAGTAGAACGGAATACGTCCATAGATTCTTACAAGTAGATCTCTGCCGCTTAGCCATGCCAATGAGAACAATCTGAGAACTTTTCACGAACAATACTATTGCTTGGTTGCTTCACTCTCTAAATATATGTTTGAATGGGAAACCAAGATGTTGATGGTTAGTTTTTGAGGGAGAAGTGGTGGTAGGGTGGCTATTATATAGATAGAATTTGGGGGTGATTGGGCGCCAAGTTTTCCCGCCAGAGTTTCTGTAGGAGTGGGAAACTAAAATTGATTGGAAAACTTAATTTAATTGGATATCTATTGTTTCTAATAATATGTTTAACGTTACGAATAAATTGCATGACCTAACTAGAAAATCCACCAACTAGCAAGATTCAGAACCAGTTTATGACGTACTTGTATATTTTATTGATTTTGGTGTTATATATAAATTACAAATTAATAATTCATTTCTTTATATCTTCAGAACTAAATTTAAGTATTTCGTTTCTTAATATCTATAAATTACAAATTAGATTCAAGTAACAAAAAAGGTTTTGTTTGTAATGTAGTTACATAGAAAATTACTCACAGAAAGATTACGACTATTTAATGTTTATATTCTATTTATGTTTGATAGTGGCTTCAAATGTAAAAGGGATTCCAATTTTATTCGCAGTAACATTTTCCTTTTTACATTTGAAAATTTACTTCACATCAACAAAACGAGTAAACCATAATCTAGTTCAGCCACAATACATCACCAATATACGTACCGCTAAAATATCCAATTACAACTAGTATGTTAGAAGAACATTCATTATCAGCAGAATCAGAAAGACTCTAGTGGATATCAGCTAGAGCAACATTGGTGGCACTGATCTCTGCTTCCTTCTTCGTGGACGTTGGAAGCCCTACGTACCTCTTGCCTCCAACGACGATCGTACAGCGGAACTTGGCGTCCATATCAGACTGCTGGCAAATGTATGTGGGAAGTTACCAACTCTTCTTCTGTGCATACTCTTGCAATACATTCTTGCTTAAACGAGTTTCATCCTACCATGGATCAAGAAAGGACAAAGAAATTAATTACGCATAGACTCCATCAAAAGCATGGTTTAATTTTTATTTTTAAGAAACACAATGCAATTAATTAAACAATAGCAGAATGACTTATATAACATACCACAGTCCGATCAAATGACGCCAACCCCAACCAAAGCTTGTAGGGAAACCTTCGCTGCTGATTGCTCAGCAATCTTACGCTTGGGATGCCCACCGAAAGACGAGTATTTGAAAGCTCCAACAGTAACAGTACAGCGAAAGGTCAGCTGGTGTGAAGGTCCTGTCACAGATGTCTCATATACCGCGGGTGCCACGCCATTTGTTTGGGTAAATTCTTGGAGGCCATTCTTGAAAATAAGTCCATCGCAGGGAATGTCAACCTCTACCAAATGAGTGATCAAATACAATACAAATCAATTATACAATTACGAGGCAAATCATACTAACATCTCCACGCCTTCTTCGTAACTCCATTATCATAAACTCACCCGGAATGTCTACCCTTACAAGCGTGTTGGCAGCTGAAGTGACACTAGAACTCGGCATTTGTAACTAAAAATCAACCAACCACAAATTGAAAGAAACTGTTATTTTAATCACAAATTTAGTATTTATACAAGAGTAGTAAGAACTTCTAATCTTACTCTATATCTAGATATAATTATATCCTTAATATTAGATATATTTCTATCTACACATAATTTTATAAAGATGATTATCTGTAATTATGTTTGACACAATTCTAACTAATAATACTAGACTCCTAATATCACGATAATATCGTCATAGAATATTACTCTCATAATATCATATGATATTATTCTCATAATATCATACTAATTTTCTCTTTTATCTCAATAGAAACCGATGGTAACAATATTGTGTCCTACCTCGGGCAATCTTGATTCGAACATAGTCCTCAAAGCTCTTTCTGCAGGCATTTGTTCCGCTTGCTTTCGTGTCAAACTACCAACCAACGAAGTAAACCAACGACCAGCAAATGCCACCTTTGCTTTAAACATTGGTCTGTGGGGCGGGCCTTCCATGATGATGTCGTAGACGGGTGGCGGGACGCCACGTCGTTGAGCCAACTTATTCAACTTACTCTTGGCAAGATTGTTTCTTCCTAGGTCTGCCATGCTAAACACAAGGTTCTTTCTGCTATAAAATTTTAAAAAAAAATCAAAAAAACTACTATATTCAAAACAACTCCACTCTAAGTAAAATGTTACTAAATATAACTACAACTTACTAAAATATTTTACATTTAATTGAATGGTATAAGAAGAGATATCACTTTCCACATTAATCATTCAACATCAAATATGTTCTATGATTTCACATAAGGGAATTTGATATTATCACAACAAGTAGTTGTCAATAGGCTCCTTTGGTTGGAGTATAAGAGACATTATTTCTTATTCTATTCAAGGAAGGCATTTGAACTCTAAAATAATCCTCATAAAACACAACTCAGAAAAAATTCTTCCATTCAACTTCCATTAAAAGATAAGGACAAACCCAAATATAAACCGTTACATGAAGAAACAAGCCATTATCCCCAAGAATAGAATAGAAGCCACTCTCACCAAGAATAGAATAGAAGCAAGTAGACAAAAGAGAACTAAATCTAAAACAGAGTATCACAAATTGTGGCAAAAGTATGTAATAAATAAATACACTAGATTGTGCCCAATTAAATGCATGAGTGATTTTCAAATAGTAAATGTAAATATATACTCCCCCGTCCCCATTTGTTTGATTATGTAAATGTGTCCACTATTGGTTTCATTTCATTCATAGTTCCTATCTTGTAAATCTAATTTTCTCTTTCAAATAAAATTAACAAATTTTCAATTACAGTTAAGTACAATGTTACTAAATATAGCTACTACTTACTAAAATATGTTATTTAATTGAGCGGTATAAGAAGAGATATCACTTTCCACATTAATCATTCAACATCAAATATGTGGTATGATTTCACATAAGGAAATTCGACATTATCACAACAAGTAGGGTGCTCAAATTATATTATCTAAAACGACTATCGGGTAAATACATGAAATGCAACAAAATTAATTCTTTTGGCCGGGACAAAAAAGGGAAGAAAAACAAAAAAATAAAGGCTTAAATAATATAGTTAATATGCAAAAAATTAAAAAGATACACAATTGAGTAAAAGAGAGTAAAGTGTAGTTGTCAATAGGCTCCTTTAGTTGGAGTAAAAGAGACATTATTTCTTTGTCCATTCAAAGAAGGCATTTGAACCCTAAAATAGTCGTCATAAACCACAACTCAGAAAAGTGATCTTCCATTCACTAGAAGAAAAAGTTCATTGGGCGTCAAAAACATATTATGGAGGGCGTCAAAAAAATATTTGTGGCACAGAGACAGTAAAAGGAAACACTAAATTAGTGACACACAAGATAAATAATTGGGCGTCATAATTGTTTTTTCGTTGCCCAAAACTTAGTTTGGGCGACAAAAACCTTTAGAGTAGCACAAGACTAATGATAGGGCGACATTTTATTATTTTTCGTGGCCCAAAGTTACCTGAAATAATAGCGCACAGCTTCCCTCCTTCACAAATATTGGCCCATGAAAATATTTGGGTTTCCCACCCAAAATATAACATTGTTTAGTCTAAACCCTATTTTCATCTTCTCCCCAAAACTCATGTTAGATGTGGTTAGATGTTGTTGTACTCTTTGCTTACTTGAGCGATTTGCGATATAGTTGTATAGGTTTGTTTAGGTGTGATTGCTACTTCTTGATGTAGGCTATTTAATTTTAGTTGTAGACGTAACTGATCATTGAGCATAGCTAAATGGGTTGGACTAAAATTAAGAGGGAAATGGGAAAGTTGACAACACGTCTGTATCTTGTTCAATTTGTGTAACGAACTAATTCTAAAATCAAGGCTATAAGTGGAGCATTTGATATAGTTAAGCGTTTGGGAATGGAAAAATAAGAACATGCATGCCTAACTTATCAAAGAACTGCCAATAGCTTTAATAATGCTCCTGTTAGAATTCTGGCTTCATATGGAACTTCAGTAAGTGACAAGGTGTGCTAGCCTTTACATATTAAATAATATTGCTGAAACTATATTTAGAGTTTGTGATTAACAAGAATAAGCTTAATATGTTGTTGTATTTATATACTAATGTGCAAATTAGTGAGTATACTATATAATAGTATTTGAATATACTAATTTTGCTTTGCCCATTGTCAATTTTGTTAGGCAAAAATCTTACTATCTTTCCAGCATTATGGCAGACGTTCCAATACATAGGTCGGCTCCGAATACAAGGAGGTAGTATGTTAACTGATGTGATTTCTCCTATAACATGTCTTAATTCAATGCGGTGATTATTTATGCTTTTTACATAGCTATTGAACTTATATATTAAGTGGTGCATCTTTTTTTTAACTTGCTAATAATGATTTATTTTGGACTGAAGGTTGGATATGGATCGAAGTTGGATGAATCATAGGGGAATTAACGATAGGAAACAATCTTCATATGTTATGGGAGTCGATTCATTTTTGGAGTTCGCTTTTTGTGACAAAGAAGATGGAACTAGATTAAGATGTCCATGTTTAAATTGTAACTTTCAACTCTTTCATGATAAAAATACTATGAAATATCATTTAATAGCTAAAAGGATAGTTAGGGACTATGATCCTTGGGTACATTATGGGGAGAGTGTGGAGCAAGCCATCAGTGGTAGTGAAAGATGTGATGAGGCATCCAGTAGTGAAGATGATGCTATGAGTAATGATGGTTGCATTCATGGTGAAGACTTGACGTCTTTAATTATGGATGTAACTAGGACACATGGTGAACCAAGTATCCCTAATATTTCTCATGATACTGAACCAGAGGGTAATAGTAATGGTATGCCCGAAGAGTTTCAAAAATTATTGCAAGATTTACAATCAGAGTTGTATCCTTGATGTAAAACTTTTAAGAGATTGGAATTTATTATCACTTTACTTCACATTAAAGTGAGCAATAAATGGAGTGACAAATCTTTTTCATTGTTACTTGAAGCATTGCATAGGACATTTAATTATGATGTGGCCTTCCCGAAAAATTCTTATGAAGCAAAAAAGTATACTAAAACTTTAGGGTTGGACTATGTTAAGATTGATGCTTGCATTAACCATTGTGCTTTGTTTTGGAAAGAGAATGAGGGAAAGGATGAATACCCAGAATGTGGAGCCTCTCGGTGGAAAGAGAGATCCGTTGTTCATGGTATTGGTGATTTTGATACTGATAGTGATATACTACAGAATGTTGGGCGTGAACCACAATTAGTATTACGTCATTTCCCTTTGATACCAAGGTTACAATGGATGTATGCATGCTGAAAATTAGCAATGTAACTCGTAGGCTGAAAACCAGTGAGCCTTTTGCATTAGCATATCAAATTGACCAAGTTTTTTATGTTGCCCCTCATAACGAACCGCAATGGGCAATTGTCATCAAAACAAAACCTCGCAACTATTTTGATTTTCCGAATGATGAAGACAATGATGATGATGAATCCTTATGGCAAAGGGTAGAATTTCCAGAAGCCAATGTTGTACAGGAAGGGGTACAAGGGGATGATGATATTTCTCTTGTTAGGGAAAATGTTGAGCCAATTTTTGTTGATGGTAATGATATCGAACTTAATGAATATGGTATTGATGAAGAAATTAGTGATGTATCCACTCCTGAAGATGACGATGAGGAAGAGTTCTCTAATGGAGATTTGAGTATAGATTCCTCAGAAAAAGATTTAGAGGAGGACGAATCCGATAGCGATTCTTCTGGTTAATTTTATTAAACTTTTTAAAGTTTTTGGTAAGTTTTATTTTTGTTTGGTGGAATGGGATTTCCACTAGACTTACACAAATGTATAATTTTTTAATTTTAAATGACATGCAGGTCATTGAATTCTACATCTCAAACACAAGCATTATCAACCTTTGATGCATTAGCTAGTACTCAGACTAGCAAATCAGCCGACTGCAGGAACTTGTCTTATAGACAGAATCGTAGATTAGAACAAGCTAAAAGAACGAGTAAGGTCTTATCACTTCAAAAAAAAAAACAATGAATGTTTGATTTATTATGGATCTTATTCGATTTCAATATGCGTACTTGTTTTACAAAGCTTTGGGTAAACAAACGAGCTTATTATATGCATGTAATGGGTTACACTTATATCCTAACATGCATGTGGTCATAAACGTGGGCCAAGTAGAGGTCTTAAGTCGCACCGTTGGAGGGACAAACATCCAAATGAAAAGCCATATGCAAAAATCTCGGAGATGATGCAACGTGTTATTGGATCTAAAGCTGCTGAATTCATTAGTGATTGTAATAGGTGGGTGAGAGAGTTTTGCCCTCTTAATGCCAGGTATGCTTAGTTATTCTTGAGCATATGCCTATTACTTCTATTAAAATAAGTTAATGTCTTAACTTCTTTTTATTTTTTCTGTTAAATTATAACTTTAGAAATTGGGTAAAGATGGACAAAAACGCTAAGGAAAGGTTGTATGACAAGATTCAGGTGACGAATATTCCTCCTTTTTTCTTCCCATTTATTTACTTTATAAGAGATTAAGGTGATTAGGGTTGTGTGTCCTTGGTCTGTTTGGTTTGCTTGCTGCTGCTGTGCAATTAAGTTACTATTGCTGCACTGTAAATTAAGTTACTGTTTTTAAGTGTTGTTAAGTTAATGTTGCAGTGTAGTGTGTTGCATTTGCGAATGTGGATGAAGCGGGATGCAGGGGGTTGTCTTTGTATGTCAAGTTTCAAATTAAGTTACTGCTGTTAAGTGTTGTTAAGTTAATGCTGCTGTTAAGTGTTGTTAAGTTAATGTTGCTGTTACGTTAGGTTCTGTTGTTGGTTTTAACCTCTGTTGTTGTGATTATTTTGATTGGAAATGTACTCATTTGCACGGCAAAGAAAATACTTATGCAGGGATAGTGGAATTTTCCACGACTTAGTGCTGGCCTTAATACAAAGAGGATTCTGAGCTCTCAATGTGCAACTCTTTATCGGGGTTGGCGTTATCGGCTCAAGGAAAAGTACTTCACTGGTTATTCAACTGAGGAAGCGAGACAAAATAAGCCTTTTGGGATAGATCCGGCTAAATGGAATTGGTTAATCAATGATTTCTGGACTGATGAAAAACAGCAGGTTAAAGTCATTTACTCAAAACATTTATTTTTTTACTATAAATATAGTTGTAGCCTAATGGTGGACATTTCATACCTCTTTATTGTAGCGTATAAGTCAGAAAAATAGGAGGAATAGATTGAAAAAATCTATAGCGCATTCCAATGGAGCAAAGTCTACGGCAAGAATTTTGGAGGAGCTGAAAATACATTGACTAATATACGTTGATGTGTTTGCATTTGGACATAAGTGTTAGCTACTAATATTATTTTTCACATATTTTCAAATGAGTGTTCCACTAGTTGAAGCACAACATTCACAAGAAGGAGGTGAAGAGTCTCCACAACTTGAATTTGAGAAACCGCAAGAACCCCTCTATGTGAGACTTTACGAGAAGACCCATAGGTAGAAACGTACTTCATTATGTTTGACGGTTCTGCACAAAGAAATAGAAATACACCCGCAACATATTGTATTTTAATTTATTCTTTTTTGTTTTTTTGTTGCGTATGCTGACTTATATTTGAATTGAAGAGTTATACTACTCCCCTCTCTCATCCCTTCCTGGTTTTTTAACATTTTTGTGTGCTGCTACATATCTTTTAATTGGATAGACTGTGGTGCTTCATATTTTTTATTGTTTTGTAGTTAATTTTTTTTTGCCAATCCTTTGTTACATAAATGACTTTGAATGTTATGTCAGTGAATTAGGCATGCCAAAACCGGCTTAATGTAATCTGATGCAGAAGCAAATCTTCAAGCTTTAAAAGAGTTACATGAGAAGGAAATTGAGGAACATGGTGTTGACAACCTAACGCCGTAAGAAGCTTTTCCTAGGGTCTTGAAGGAATGTTCTGGATATATTAGAGGGCTTGGAGCTGGACCTAAACCACCAAAAAAAGTGAGATGTGAAGTCATCAGAGCTGAAATTGAGCAACTCCAACAAGCTGCTGTTGAGCGAGAGTCTCAATTTCGAGCAGAAATCGAACGCATGAAGCAAGAAAGTTTGTAGAGAGAGAGCAAACTAAGGGAATAAAGTATTGAAAGAGAGAATAAACTGATGCAGGAAAGTATTGAAAGAGAAAACAAAATGAGAAGTGGGTTAATGGCAGAATTGATGCAATGATGCGTTCTTCAACATAAGCTCGATAAAATCCACATCTGGTATGTATTTTGTTTCTTTTTTTGTTTATCTTAATTATCATTATTAAGTGAAATGTTGTACAAACTCGGTCTCCTTAATAGGAATCTATATACTAGTTCTGCTTCATCCAACGCCTCATTGAGATTGCACATATGAATATCAGAATTCAATAACATGATTTACTGCAAATTGATTTCTGCAACTGATCAATTCGAGGCAACATCTGATATAATTCTTTGTTACATGAGATTCTATAGATTGAAAAATCCCATATATTCCCAAAAGCTCCTTTACTTCTGAAGTGTTATTTCTATAAGGCCAGATTTTGTGACATCACATAATGAATATGTGCTAGAACATGAGATTTTACCCCAGTACTATGGGACTTATGATTTTGATGATGTGCTTTAATCGTTAGTCTTATAGAGCCTTTATCTTGTGTTGTTGTCTTTACGTTATTCTTGTTAGTATTTTCTTTACGCTTGTTTGAAGTTGTTGGATTCAAGTACACTTTCGAGATTGTTGTTCTGGTGTTTTTAATAGATGATTTGACAGAAACGAACTTTCGTCGTTGTGCTTTTAGGTTGAATTGCTCCCACGTTGTGTTTCTTGACTGTTGTTATTTTGGTAGACAATAGCTTCTTGGTGGTTGTTGGATTCCATGTATCGGAGTGGCGGTTTTGTGGAAGTTTTCTGATTTGTTATTGCTTGTATTTTCTTTGGTGTTGTTCTTCTAATTATAGGTATCTTTGAATTTGTTGTTGGAGGTATTGTCTTTCATAAATTAGGTTTATAAATCGGTGGCGAGTCCTAAATTAAATTTTAGGCAGTCCGTATTACAAACGAAACTCTGCCAAATTTTTTGTACGACGTTATTAACTAATGTTCAGTCGAGTCCTTTAACAATTGCTCCTTTCACTTAATGTAGCTTTTCAATGATTGAATTTTGTGGATCCGAGTCCTTGCAACAACCCGAAGTAGATCATATTGCAATTATATTGTACAAGTTGTAACATCTTTTGTTTCTTGTAATCGTCTAGGTTTTTTGAAGACTCATATCGTGGTTGGGACACTTGGAAGAACGGATAAGTTACATATCGATGATATTGGCGTTCAAATCACCACTTTTGTATAGGTAGAGCGTATATATATATATATTAGCTATCTTTTGGATGTATTGAAACTACTTAATGTGTTTGCTTTTGGAACACTTATGTAAACTTTGAATTTATACTTATGATTTATGTGATTAATGAGAATGCATTCGGGTGTACTATAATTGAAAAGCTTAAGAATGTAGTTATATGGATGTATGTGATGATAGTTTCAATTACCAAGATCAACTTCATATTACCTGAAATCAGTATATCATGGGCCACAACAACTTTAAAAAGTGTGGCACATAGCTGTCCACTAGAGCCAAATAATTGTGCAAAATATGGGCCACACAACTATAGATGGTGTTGCACGAACATATACTTTAGGGCCACATATTTACTAAAGTGACGGCCAAAGCGTGGGTTATAGAAACTCATTTCCAGAATTATGGGCGGCAAACATACTGAAAGTGTCGCCCCAATTATGGGCTATAGGATTATTTTTGTTGCCCATGTTAAGTTTTTCGGCGATAAAAATACATAAAGTGTCGCCCCAATTATGGCTATATAATGGTTTGTGTTGCCCAATTGCAGGAATTTGGGCGACAAAACAAAACAAAGTGTCGCCCAAAGTATGGGCTATAAGAGTATTTTTGTTACCAAGCTTGGCTTGGTCTAGTGGTAAAGGTTTGATCTCATGACTTGAAAGTCATGGAATCAAAGCCCACTAGGGGCATTTGAGGGTGGTGATCCCCTTACCATTCCCCCCTGCTCTCAAATGTCGGGCCCCGCAAACACCAGATCAAAAAACTGTGCTAGTTGAGATCTGGTCAGGGGTCCACCACATTACCTTCCAAAAAAAAGAGTATTTTTGTTGCCCATTTGTTGGATTTTGGGCGACAGAACTACAAAAAGTGTTGCCCTGTGTATGGGCGACGCCGATAGGGCGGCACTTCTTGTGTCGGTTTTTTTTGACGCCCCATAAATGGGCGACAGTTTTTGGTGTTTGGGCGGCGAATTATTTTGTGGCCCAATGTCACTTTTCTTGTAGTGATTCAACTTCCATTAAAAGATAGAGACAAACCCAAATATAAATCGTTACACTAAGAAATAAGTCACTATCACCAAAAATAGAATAAAAGCAAGTACACAAAAGAGAACTAAATCTAAAACAGAGTATCACAAATTGTGGTAAAGTATGTAATAAATAAATAAATAAACTAGATTGTGCCCAATTAAATGCATGAGTGATTTTCAAATGGTAAATGTAAATATATACTCCCTCGTCCCCATTTGTTTGATTTTGTAAATTTGTCTGCTATTGGTTTCATTCCATTCATCTTAATCCCCTATCTCCTAAAACTAATTTTCTCTTTCAAAAAATAAAACAAATTTTCAATTACAGCATTGCCATCCAATGACCCAATAAAAACAACTAATAATAACAGATAGCTACCCACAAAATCAAAGAACTACATGCACAAAAATACCTTATCTCCTGTTATTTCGTTACCTTCTTTTAGCCAATTTCGTGTTGATGCACAACTACTCCCGCAAGATATTACGTTTTGAAAATGAAATGGACTCTCTACATACTCTCTCTCCTCTCCTTATTATGCTTCAATGAAATGATGACATTGATAATCTAAACAAAAAGTAACCTTCCCCCGCCTCTCTCTCCTCACACTCTCTCTCTGCATTCACTGAGGTGAGTGACAGTTAAGAGTCACGTCGCCACTTCTTGAGTAGGTAGATTGACTTTGCAGTTTTTATTTTATTAGGCCCGGATTTTGTAAACACTTCTAATATTATGATATGTTCCTTGTTTTATTTTATTGATACTATGGAAATATAATTGTAGTAGAAATTTTTTCAAATTGTTTTATAATGGGTAAAAGTACATCATAATAAAATAATGTTCATAACACTAATCATATAACTAATAAATAGTTACGATCTTATTTCAAATATATTATACGATCAATATCGTCAATATTGTAGTCTTCCTTGGGAAGTTAGTAATTCAACCTACGATCACAGAGTCCCCTTATTTATTGAATGGTCTATATATCTCTCTCACAGGCTCGGTTATTCTTCATATATTGAAATACTATATTATATATGAAACTTAAACATTATTTTTTAAAATAATATCTTTAGTGTTTTGAATTAAAATATTAAGAAAAAAAATTCAATATTAATTAAATAACTACACAATACACTGTTAATAATAATAGGCCAAGCTTGTGACCGAACATAATAAGTTAGTGTACGATGTGGGTTGATTTATGAAAATATTAGTGATTGAAATGTAGTCTATATATTAGTAAAATCATATTTGGTTTTTATAAATGATTTGTATTTAGTAACGTATGATTTTTAATGTTTTGAAGCATTACAATTGCAAATGTACCGATTGATTTATAGTCAATTCTTTTGTTAATGGGAAATTCCCAATGGTGGCCCTTAGGTTTTAAGAATTCTCAGTGGTGTAAATTTCAAAAACACTTTCCCACTAGTAACCCTGCTCTGCAAATTATTCCCAAACATAATCTTAATGAAGTATATTTCATTAATAATAAAGCATATTATATTAGTTAATAATTAAAGTAGTTACTCGCACGTAAAACGAGGTATTTTGGTTCATTTTTTGCCCTTAAGGGACGATTTAAGTGGGTAAGTTTTAGCCCTCAAGAGTTGATTTTGAGGTCGAAATTGGTAAAAAACGACCCAAAATGCTTCGTTTTATTTGCGAGTTACCGCCTTAACTGTTAACTAACGGAATATGCTTTATTATTAACGGAATATTCTTCATTAAGGTTATGTTTGGGAATAATTTGTAAAGTAGGGCTACCAACGGGAAAGTTTTTTTGGAATTTCCACCACTGGGAATTCCTTAGACCTAAGGGCCACCATTGGGAATTTCCCTTTGTTAATTATATAACTATTAGACTCTATAAATACACATGTCTTTGTACGTAAATCATATCTCTGATTGTTCTTTATATTCACTACTACTTTTAAGAGCTAATATAACCCTTAATTTGCAATGTTTTTACAAAATCGTTGCAATAGAGTACCTAATGCAACGGTTTTTTATGATAGTGCAACGGTTATAAATTAAGCGTTGCAATAGGATATTAAGTGTGTTGCCTTTGTTAGAGCTATCGCAACACTTTTGTCAGAGACGTTGCATATAATCATAATGGCCAAATCTAATGTATTCACTTACGCGCAAAATATTAGTGATATGGCGCTTGACTTTATTTTGGCCAAATTCAAACCCCCCCAAAATATTCCAAACACCCCAAACATTCCAAATACCCCCCAAAACATTCCCAAACACTTCCAAGCCCTAGATATTCTGTAACTTCGTCGGCAATACTCTGCGACCTTGAAATTCTAATGGCCTGAGACTTCGAAATTCGTCGGCCTGCTGTTGCTGAACTGAAGGGAGGTCGAGGTGAAATTATCAATCGCATTTCCAACAGCAATTCTGATGGTGATGTTTACTATTCTTATTCTTTGACCACTTAAACTATTACTCGTAATCTCTCTCTTTTGTAAGTTTCTTTTCTTCCCACCTTCAGCTTTTACAATATGATGATGATGTTGTGAAATTATATTGTGAATAACTTTGAAAATTAAGTTTCTCTTCTTAAGATTAAGAATCACTTTGGAAATCTAGGTACAGGTGGGAAGAAGAGAAACTTAACAAACAAAAACGCAGCTTTTACACTAATGATGATGTTGTGAAAGTTTTCATAATATTACGCCTGTACCCAAATTTCGTTTTCCAATTCTTAAGCTGCGTTTTTGTTTATTTTTCTGTTGGAAATAAGCCTCAAAGTTTGTGTCCCACATGGGTGGGTTAAGTGCTATTTCCTTAGTATTTCAATGTCAACATTTCTTCCTTTGTTTGTAAGGTACTTGCATCCCACATAGGAAGATAGTGGGTTTGTTGCTTAGTTTATTTATCCCCATACCATTGTAACTCTTGTTTGGATACTAGAGACTATACTCTAGGAACCACCACACGCACGCGCGCGCGCGGGCCGGGCCGGGCCGGGCTCGGTCTCGGGCACGGGCCGTGGGCGTGTGGCGTTGGCGCGACGCGTTCGCGGGTGGGGGTGTGTATCTTTTTATGGCCCGTCTGTTTTGAAAGATTCTCAAAATATCTTTGTAACGAAAATTATTTGTTTCCGAGTTTGGTGCGTTTGACTTGCCGTTATTGCCTCCTTGATTTCCGCCAGTTATTCTCTTCCCAGAATAACTGATCGCCTTTCTCTCCCACTACTGCTATATATATCCCTTCTCTGGTTAGCACAAAACACACAGAAAAAATACTTCTCTCGTTTTACTCTCTCTAAAATCTGCTCTCTCAATTCGGGTTGTCTCTATCACTCCAACCGTCTGCTTGTGAATGCACACGAACTGGCGGTGCTGTGCTAATCCTGGAGGGTGGTCGCCGGGAGGAAGTTTGCACCCGTGCTGCGGCGAAATACCCTTTAAGGACAGTGGAGGTCTCCACGACACAGTGCTCATCTCTTTTACGCTTTCCATACTTCAAGTAAGATTGTTCTCATTTATTGTTTTAGTCTCCTTGCGCAATTAATTTCAACATTCTTAAAGGTGATTTTCGAGTTTCTGTTATCATGGCTTTGCGGAACTCCATTCCTGACATGTCTAAGATTGATTCCTTGGATGGGAAAAATTATAAACGTTGGGCTGTCAGGGTTAGATTCTACTTAGAACAAATTGATGTTGCTTATGTTCTTGACGATCCTATTGTCCCTACTGATGAGACCGAAAAACTGACCTATGAAACCAAATTTGCTAAGGATGACAGAACTTGCAAGGGGATGTTACTTCACTATATGTCCAATGCTTTACTTGACATATATATGACTTTTAACCATGCTAAGGACATTTGGGATACCTTAGAAAAGAAGTATGGTGTTGATGATGTTGGGACCAAACGCTACTGTATTACTAAGTGGATGGATTTTAAGGTAGACGATGACGAGCCTATTTTAGACCAAGTTCATGAGTTTGAGACCCTCTGTACCAATATTGCTGCTGAAGGCCTTATTATTTATGAGTACACCCAAGCTATTGTCCTTATTGAGAAACTGCCCTCCTCTTGGAAGGACTACAGGAACCAACTTATGCATAAGAGGAGAGACCTTACCCTTGAAGAACTTGTTGGACATCTGAAAATCGAGGAAGAAAACCTCCTTAAGGACAAACCTTCTAACAATTCTGTTTTTCCTAAAGCTAATCTGTTGGAGTCCAAAAACTCCAACTATGACAGGAACAGGCACAAGGGAAAAGGCCCTTACAAAGGGGGCAACAACCTTAAGGCTCAAGGAGGAGTGCAGAAATACAAGTTCAAAGGAACCTGCCACGAATGTGGAAAGCCTGGACACAAAGCTGCTGACTGCTGGAATAAAAAGAAAGACAAAAACCAAGCAAACTTGGTAGAAGAATCTGACACCATTATTGCTGTTGTATCTGAAGTCAACCTTGCTGGAGACACCGCTGAATGGATCGTTGACACAGGAGCAACTAGGCACATTTGCACCAAGTGGTCCATGTTTGACTTATATGAGAAGATGGAAGGTGAAAATGTGTTCATGGGAAACTCTGCATCAGCAAAGGTCAATGGCAAAGGGAAGATTACTCTCAAACTCACTTCTGGAAAATTCTTATCTCTTACTAATATACTTCATGTTCCTGAAATGCGTAGGAATTTAATTTCTGGTAGTCTGTTGATGAAAGCTGGTTTAAAGTTGTCTTTTGATTCTGATAGACTTGTCATTACTCGTAATGGGGAATTTGTGGGAAAGGGTTTTTGTAATGGGGGGCTTTTTACTTTGGATGCAACTGCTGAAATCATGAATAAATCTGGTTCTACTTCTGCTTATATTGCTGAGTCTATTGATTTGTGGCACTCTAGATTAGGTCATGTTAACGTAGCTTCCATTAAAAGGTTGAAAAATCTGAACCTTATTCCTAGACTCTCAGGTTCTGACTTGCCCAAATGTGAAATTTGTGTTGAAGCCAAGTATGCTAGGAAACCTTTCAAAACAGTTGAAAGGCAATCTGAACTTCTAGAATTAGTTCACTCAGACCTAGATGACTTTAAGAACTATGAAAGTCGAGGAGGGAAGAAGTATTACATTACCTTTGTAGACGACTATTCCCGCTACACAGTAGTATACCTATTGAAATCCAAGGATGAGGCAGAGGAGATGTTTTTAAGGTACAAGGCTGAGGTTGAAAACCAATTGGATGTGAAAATCAAGAGACTTAGGAGTGATAGGGGGGAGAATATGATCCTACTTCTCTAAAGACCTTTTGTGAACAAAATGGGATTATTCATGAGTTGACTGCCCCTTATACCCCTGAACAAAATGGTATAGCTGAAAGGAAGAATAGAACACGAAAGAACATGATGATTGCTATGTGATTAGTTCTGGACTTCCTGATAACATGTGGGGGGAAGCCATTTTATCTGCCGGACATGTATTGAATCGTGTACCCCATAAGAAACTAGATAAGACTCCATATGAGATGTGGAAGGGTCATATCCCAAATCTCAAATACTTGAAAGTGTGGGGGTGTCTTGCTAAGGTTGCCATACCTTCCTTTAAAAGGGATAAGATAGGACCAAAGATTTGTGACTCTATTTTCATTGGGTATGCTTATCATAGTGCTGCTTATCGTTTCCTTATTAAGGATGCTAGAGGCTCCTATGTTTGTGGTTCAATTGTCGAGTCTAGAGATGCTGAATTCTTTGAACATGTTTTTCCTTTGAAATGTTCTTCTGCTGCTTTTTGTTCCTCTACTGTTGATCCTGCACTGCCTGTTAGTATTCCTTTAGTGACTAAACCTGTTGAGGAAGAACCTAGGAGAAGTAAGAGACCTAGAAAGTAAAGTAGCTTTGGGCCTGATTTTGTCACTTCCTTTCTTACTGAATCTTGTGTCTTGAATGAGAATCTAGTGTCTGTCTTTATTTTGGAAGAGGACCCTAGAACCTATAGTGAGGCTATGAAATCTGTTGATGCTGTATTTTGGAAAGAGGCCATAGATAGTGAGCTAGAGTCCATTATGAGTAACAACACTTGGGAATTAGCAGACCTTCCTAGGGGTTGTAAGCCTATCTCTAGCAAATGGATCTTTAAGAAGAAGCTAAAGCCTGATGGTTCCATTGATAAGTATAAAGCGAGACTAATTGTGAGAGGTTTCACTCAAAGAGAGGGAATAGATTATTTCGACACCTATTCACCAGTCACTAAGATTGCCACCATGAGAACGTTGATTGCTTTAGCTGCTATTCACGGCCTAATAGTACATCAAATGGATGTTAAGACTGCTTTTCTAAATGGTAACCTTGAGGAAGAGATCTATATGGACCAACCTGAAGGTTGTGTAGTTCCTGGACAAGAGCAAAAGGTGTGTAAGCTAGTAAAGTCTCTTTATGGTTTAAAACAAGCCCCTAAACAATGGTACCAAAAGTTTGATAGCACCATAACCAGTTTTGGGTTTCTTGTAAACGAGAGTGACACATGTGTATATGCTAAGAATGACTCCCGAGGTTGTGTAATAATTTGCCTATATGTTGATGATATGTTGATCCTTGGGACTAGCTTAGATCTTGTGATTGAAGTAAAGGATTTCTTAAGTACTAGGTTTGAAATGAAAGACATGGGGGAGGCTGACCTTATCTTGGGAGTAAAGATCACTCGGTCTTCTCATGGATTTAGCTTGAGTCAGGCCCACTATGTCAAAAAGGTACTTAGAAAGTTCAATTCATTTGAAGTTGACCCAGTTAAGACTCCTTATGATCCTAGTGTTCATCTAGTAAAGAATAAGGGAAATCCTGTGAGTCAATCTGAGTATGCCAAAGTAATTGGTAGTATTATGTATTTGATGGATTGCACTAGACCTGATGTTGCTTACGCTATTAGTAGACTCAGTAGGTACACTCATAACCCTAGCAAAGACCATTGGGGTGCTTTGTGCAGGTTACTCAGATACCTTAGAGGAACCATGGATTGGGGCATTCACTTTTCTTCTTCTCCTGCGGTCTTAGAAGGGTATTGTGATGCTAACTGGGTATCTGGAAATGATGAGATTAACTATACTAGTGGTTTGTTTTTACCTTGGGTGGTGGTGCAATTTCTTGGAAATCTTGTAAACAATCTTGTACTGCTATGTCGACTATGGAATCTGAATTTGTTGCACTTGAGTTGGCAGGAAATGAGGCAGAATGGCTAAGGAATTTGCTGAATGATGTTCCATTGTGGGGGAAACCAACTCCTTTAGTTGCATTGCATTGTGACTCTCAGGCAGTTATTGCAGTGGCAAAGAACAACGTGTACAATGGAAAGAAAAGGCACATTCGCCTCAGACACAAGGTTGTCAAAGATTTGATAAGCAATGGAGTGATATCACTGGACTATGTAAGGTCCGAAAAGAACCCTGCGGATCCGTTTACTAAAGGCCTTTCTAGAAATGTAATTGAGGATGCATCCAGAGGGATGGGACTGAGACCCATTTGAATGAAATAATGAAACCCTACTCCACGCAAGTAGAGTTCAAAGGGCAACATTAAGTAATAAAAGCACTTATATTTTGTCTATCCCTCTTGTGTAAAGTTATATTGAGAAGTGCATATCACCTGTGTTTGAGGTTGAGCAAAAGGCTCTTAATGAACCCATATCCACAGTTGTGTGGTGGTGTGTGGTGATACACACTTGATGGGATTTACCTACTTAAATGTGGAAGTGGGGCCGCTTCCTATGAGAAACTGGGGTCGTTTCTCTAAAGCATCTATGAGCATCCAGGTAAGGCGTATGGCCAGTATAGGCGCCACATTGATCGCGGAGTGACTGATTCTAAAGGGATGGATGTGTGGTTTAGATGAAGGTTTCAAGTTCTCTCAAGTTCAAGATGAAAATCACTTGTTTGAACGAGACTCTAGAGTCTATCTCACTAAGTGTTGATTCAAATCGCAAGACATCAACACCTATGCATTCTTATTTTGCCAAATACCCGAATTGTTCTTCTCTTCTTTTTCTCATTCCGAAACTTTGATTCTTGTGGGGGATTGTTGGAAATAAGCCTCAAAGTTTGTGTCCCACATGGGTGGGTTAAGTGTTATTTCCTTAGTATTTCAATGTCAACATTTCTTCCTTTGTTTGTAAGGTACTTGCATCCCACATAGGAAGATAGTGGGTTTGTTGCTTAGTTTATTTATCCCCATACCATTGTAACTCTTGTTTGCATACTAGAGACTATACTCTAGGAACCACCACACGCACGTGCGAGCGGGCCGGGCCGGGCTCGGGCTCGGGCACGGGCCGTGGGCGTGTGGCGTTGGCGCGACGCGTTCGCGGGTGTAGGGGTGTATCTTTTTATGGCCCGTCTGTTTTTAAAGATTCTCAAAATATCTTTGTAACGGAAATTATTTTGTTTCCGAGTTTGGTGCGTTTGACTTGCCGTTATTGCCTCCTTGATTTCCGCCAGTTATTCTCTTCCCAGAATAACTGATCGCCTTTCTCTCCCACTACTGCTATATATACCCCTTCTCTGGTTAGCACAAAACACACAGAAAAAATACTTCTCTCGTTTTACTCTCTTTAAAATATGCTATCTCAATTCGGGTTGTCTCTGTCTCTCCAACCGTCTGCTTGTGAGTGCACACGAACGGGCGGTGCTGTGCTAATCCTGGAGGGCGGTGCTGTGCAAATTATTTGCACCCGTGCTGCGGCGAAATCACCTTTAAGGATAGTGGAGTTCTCCACGACACAGTCCTCATCTCTTTTACGCTTTCCATACTTCAAGTAAGATTGTTCTCATTTATTGTTTTAGTCTCCTTGCGCAATTACTTTCAACATTTTCTTGGTGAGATTGATGTGGGATTTTGATTTATTATGCTTTGAATGTAATATCGAAATCAATCCAGTACCCAAACACATTGTTGGTTCAGACCGAAGGAGTTAATAATTATAAGTTGCTTGGAATATGGTAAGAAATCGGTTTACATTTACAAAGCTGGGACTTTGATTTGTTATGCTTTTCCATTACCATTGCATTTTGGGTAAGGTTTGTAGACCTCATGGTATACAGTGGTGTTGTTCGTGCTAAGTTCACTTATCTTTCATAAACCCTAAAATTCCCCTTATTTTTCAGGGAGCGAAGAACACATATGGATAATAATATAATATTGTGTCGTGGGTACTGAAATCTTCGAAATTTGGTTTGTTCATCTACTTTTCTCAATTTTCAATTATTTATCACCTTTTATCAATTACCCCTATGGCAGGTAAACCCAAACCTAACCCTAAGTTTTTTTTGGGTGCAATGCAGGTTGCTATTTGTTGAAGGTACTTTAGGTGCGTTATCTTCGAAAAGCTTTAATATTCCCTCAATAGAGTTCTATGTTATTTCAATCGTCTTTCAATCATCTAATCTCTGGCTTTAAACGATAACAGTGGCAAAAAAAAAGCTAAAGATAGTAGTTTCTCAAGTTTTTTTGTTAGCATCTACTACTCTTTACTTAAGTTCTTTATCGTTTATGGTACATATTTAGTCACTTGAGCTTCCATTATGATGATGTTGCTGAATCGTTAAGTTGTTATTTAGGTCTTTGAGGATTCTAATTTGGTTAATTTCAAACTATATGAAGAAATAAAGAGAGTTCGATCTCAGATCATAGAGGAATCAAATCAAACAGTTAGGATCTTAAGTGGTGGTAGGTGTTCAATATACTCTAAGACATAAGTAGGATTGAACCTTAAAAGGATCCTAGACAATCAAGTAAAAGAGTGCTAATTATGCATAATTATATGGTGAAAGTATCATGTTAAAGGTTTTAAACACACTAGTTAATGTTGATTTTAACATTCGTAAGTGGTGGTAGGTGTTTCAATATACTCTAAGATGTAATTTTGCTTCATTATGGCTGGGATAAGACTAATTATAACCAAACTCACTTTGTCAGAAACAGTGAATTTAAGGAAGCTGCGGATAAGCTTGATAGGCCTTTGAGACAGATATTGTGGAGTTTCTTGGTCTAGTGGTCTGGCTTCCTTCTCTTCAAGGTGTTGGGTAGAAAGCTTAAGGTAATTCTTTCTTTCTTTCTAACTTATAGCAAATGAATTTGATTTAATTAACTATTGAACTGAGCATATTCTCTGTAATTTGAATATACAATTAGCATATTCTTGAGTTTATGAGAGCTGTAAATTTGATGATTTGGTTTTAAAGTGAACTGTGGTAATTTAGAAGTGGATAGACTAAACTTTAGTCGCGAAAGGTGGGAGTTAGCAAGTTTATATTGGGTTATTATTGTAGCTTATTGTTTGAGAATCCTCTAAGCTTTATTTTACAGCAGTTGCAGGGTTTCCCTTCCACTGTCGCCGAACACGCCACCATATCTGTTTGCTTCTCCTGTTGCTTCGACAAAAGTAGGAAGGTACGGTTTTTTCTTTTTTCTTGTTTATTTGGTTTAACATCCCTTCTTGTTTCGTTAAATGATAAATTCTTTTGGTTTGCCGACAATGATTCTACAATACTTCGACAATAATTGTGTTCAATATGGAGAATGCTAGGTTATTTTGTTAGTGTCTATACCTTTAGACTGGAATGATTTTTATTTCACTAGATTTTGCAACTGATTTTGGAATCAAATTTTGGCATGAGTTTGTCAATAATGAGATAATATGTAATAAGGTTGCTAGTTATTTGATTTTGTATATCATTGTGTTAATGTTTTGCCCTTAATTAAGGTAAGAACTTGCTGGTATATTAAAATTGAACGAAATTAAATAAAAAAAAATTAGAAAAGCAACCGTTGAATATTAGAACAAGTTACTCATCATCTTGGGCATATTGAATTGAGTTAATTGAGGAAACCCCAGGAAACTCACTAGTGAACCACACCTCTCTCTCTAAATCGTTGGCGTGAAAGAAATTTCAATAGACAACATTTCAAGCAAGTTATTATTTTTAATCTTTTTTACCTGTTTTATGATACTTCTCGGCTATAGATTCATCAAATTATGATATAGAAACCCATAAATTGTTGTTACTTATATTAAGAGTATCTACCCATATGCTATTTGAACACAACTACCATTTAAAACCCTTGCAGTAACTGTTGGTGAATTTCGACCATATTTGTTTAAATTTTTTGCATGCTGGTTGTTTACAGCGCTCAAATCGTAGACCGGGCCGAAGACACTTGGTCAGATGTTATGATGGTTTCACAAGAGGTTGTAGCAGAAAATGCGGTAATTTGGGTTTTTCAATTTGTAATAATATTTTGCTTCATTCGTTTCCTTTAGAAGAACATTAATCTGCTTAATTGATTTTGTTTTATCCAAATCAGTAAATTCAACAAACCATGGATTAGTAGGAGAAGAAAGGTTGCATGATAATGGTGCTGCAGAAGAACAAGCAAATGACGAAGTGCGTAGATATCCCAATGGTCTGAGTAATATGTTCATTAGTTACCTTTATACATTTGGGGTACTATCATATAGAAGAACTTGGGTTTTCGGTAATTCAATATCTTCACAATATTTAAATGAATATAAAACATATTTACAATTACGGGTACATATTGGTTCTCAATGTGATACAATAATATTTATTTTATCTGACATAACACATGAGACGGATAATTATAAAACATATTTATTTTTTTAATTGGATTATTTTAAACACTACTACTAACTGATATTGGGTTCTCTATACCAAAGTCTTTTGACTTTTCAATTGACCAAATAGGGTTAGATTTGAAAACACAAGAACGTTTCATGGTAACATTACGTTTCATTTAAAGAATATGTGAATGTCTATGGGAACTTAGTTGTTGAATGTGGAAAACAAACTAAAGAAGATGATAGAAGTGGGCAGGAGATATTAAGAGCAGAGGTAGAGAAGAAAAAAAAAGCTTCAGGGGAAGAAGAGGTAGCAAATAAAAGGGAAGAGGAGGAGAGAAGAGAGGAGGATAAAATCAGAGAAGAGGAAGAGGAGAAGAGGAAGAGGAAAGTGGCTCAACTTCTTCCTCATTTAAGTTCACATCATCTTCGTCAATTACTTCCACATGCACTTCTCCTTCTTCTTCTGTTAAGTCTATTACATTTCAATCTACTACCTCATTCAAGTCCAAAGTGACTTCCACTTCTCCAAATTCTAATCCATTGGGAAATACTTCCTCATTGAAGTCGCAATGTAACCCTTGTTCTGTTACATTATCAGGGACTTCGTTATTCCAGTCCAAGTTTACTTGTTCTTCATGCAAACTTTGATTTAGATCAATCATGAATTCTCGTCGTCCTTCCATATTATCCATTGCTCTGTCATTAATCAAACCCATTATCACCTACTAATTGTCTATGTTCTTTAAATGGAAAATGTACTTAAATAACTCCTCATTCAGTTACTGTATTAAACGATTGTGATACTACCAGAAATAGAAGAAGAAAGTATTTATATCTCCGAACACTTACTATATTATACAGTTGTGTAAAAAACATTACTCATAACGCAAGCAATACTAGTCTTAAGCTACAAGCCTTAAAACACCTTTCGCCTTTTTCCCCTCATCTTCTTCATCTTCCACAGCATATCAAGTTATTGGAACAAGCATTTCTCAACAACAACCTATTTTTTTTCATACTATCACATCACTCCATTATCTAATACTTAACTTAACCGGTAAATTAATGAAATAAGTTCATGACTATCACTCCATTTCAATCTATTTCATTTCCACTTTTCGAAAATTATAAGATTTCAATTGACTGGAAAATAATAAGCTCTCGAATCGGCAATTGATGCTTGCAGACGCTTTCGAAAATTTTTAAGTTCACGGATTCTTACCACTTATGGATGATCTCTCAATGAAGCAGTAGTTCTTCACCAGAACTGGCGTTCTCCAGAGATCTCACTCTCGCCGGAAAATGTTTCATGTTATCTTCGTTGCATTTCTCATGCCGACAAGTCATTTAACGATTGTTTTACATAGAACTTTTAAAAGGGGAAAAAATTAAGGTCGCCGGAAAAATTTTGTTGGCCTGAAAACTAGCCGGTTTAAATGGCTTAGAAGAAGATGGATGAACATGAACTTAGAACAAGAGTTGATGTGCACTTCAGTAACTTTCGTACATTTACCAAAGAGGAGGAAAAAAATTTTGGGTCAGCAAATGAATTCTTGGCTCCAAAAGAACCGCCCAACCCCTCCCACTTGGCTCCAAAGGCTGAAAATTTTCCCGTCGAGAAACATCCCATTTCCCTCCCAATTGTTTTTAGCTTTGGTGATGCGGCAAGATGTAATTGGCTTAGATTTTTTGTGTATGTGGGACTCACATAAACTAAGTTTATGTGTGGCCTTTCCCTAAATAGTTAAAAAGTGCCTCACATCCTTTTGGACCTTAGACCAATAGGATGGGAAAGAAAGGGACCCAAAAACAAAGAACGTGACGTACTTAGTTAGACATATATTTTATTATTCGTTTTTGTCCTCACGCAATGAGCTACAGCCTACAGCTAGTATTTCATTTTTGTAACCTATTTTTGTTCTAACACAACACCGTCATCCTCGGCTCCTCGCTCTCTCACCGAATAACGCTATAATTGACTCTCCCCAACCCCTGCTAGTGGGGTAGTGATAATGCAAATGTAAGCCGTATCATACTTTAAACTACCGTCACATAGCAAGGGTAATTCAGTTAGTTTCAATTACTCACCAAAATCATAATTTCAACCCAAACGTTAACCTATATAAAAACGAGAATAAGTCCAATATTAGTTAAAACTTTGTGATAATTTTTATAATTTCATTACTACCCTTCTTTGGTATGAGGTTCAATTTGTTTTTTTTAAACTAACTTTTATTTTGTGGTAATTATCTTGTATTAAGTTAAATGTGTTTGTGTAATTTCTTTCCATATTCTCTCACCCTCATTCCTGACTCCTGTGTGATAGAATTATAGAATGAATAAATGATAGGATCAGAGATAAAATAGTGTCATTGCAATTAATAAATCACGACGAAGCTTCATCCCTTTCGTTTTACCACTTTTCGATATCAACATTTCTTTGAAAACTTCTTTTTCTATTAAACTCAACAACTCTTAAGATCTAATATTAGATCCCATAGGAGGAACAAAGCTAAATGGTGCACCACTATAACATCGCCTTTAAGCTTCAGGTTACTATTTATGAGCATGTTTATATATTATTATCAGTTTGTTTATATTAGTATCTTATATTGTTCATCAAGTAACTCTACTCCATCAAAATAAACGTGCAAATAAAGCACATGCCAGAAAAATTAGTATTATTAAAAATGGAAACCATAAAAGGAGAAGATTAAATTACAAGCGTATACTTACTAGAAACTGAACCTTCGATTACGAATTCTTTCTTTCTTCCACCGCTTCTCCCACTTTATGACAAACAAAAGATCGAGCCAACATTATGTAATAAATTGGGTTCAAATATATAATTCTATCCAAAACATCGTTGGCTTCACATATTGGGCTTAGCTTCATAATGTTTACAGTCAAACATTCAGCTTTTTCAATTTTACTTCACCAACTTTTTGATTTAATGGTCTTCCAATTATCATATAATCTTCATAATTTTGAGAAGATTAACTCAAATAAACTACACATACATGCATACATCATTTCCTCCATTTCAAAGACTCAAATTGTTCGAAGACTCACTCTCAAAAGACTGACAAAATTTAAAAATACAAAATCCTTGATAACAATGTGCAACAATTTCATAATAACCACATTGTTTTTACTTGGTGGGAGTTCCGCTACCCTTGAGAATCTCCAACTCAACAAGACTAATAAGAGACAACATGTTAGAGCTAGTAATCGGGAAACAAGAAGAACACCACAATGACAACAACGAACAAGAACAATCCTCTAGGTGTGTTTGGGAACACTTTCCCAAAAACGATATTCCGACCCTATACGAAGCACAGTTTGTACGGAATTCACCTCCGAGATATAAAGAAGAACAACAAGAGTCACGCTCGTATAAATCTTGTTAAATGAGAACAAATGTGTTTGTAATTTTGCTTTGATGATCAATAAAAAGAGAAACTTTAGAGAGAGTGCTTTGAGAGAATGATCATAAGCATATAAGCATTCATCTATGGTTAACACCACATATATGCACGTTAAATAAAGGACAAACGGCCAATAACCGCTCAAAAAGCAAAACCGCAAAGAAGGGAGTGTCACCGGGCAGTAGCCCTTCGCAAGCCGCTATGAGCGTCGCGAGTCGCGAGCTATTTCTGCTCCTTCGTTTGCTTTGGCTCGTGTTTACTATACCATAAACACCCACTACTACAAAAACACCTTATCGCATCGCCCGTAAACAGGCTATCGTGTCGCCTGGAAGGCGACTCTGTTGCTGGGGACACGATAGGTCTACATCTATGGTGTCGCCTGGGAACCGACACAAAACTCCACGTATTGCGTCGCCTCTTAGGTACGAGGCGACACTATAGGTCAATTTCACCAGAAAGATTTTATCCTTATGCGTCGCGTGTCACTTAACATCTGACGCGTATAATAAGCTAATGCGTCGCCTATTATAAATGAGGTGACACGATAGGTCTTCTTGCCAAAAAAATAAACTATTTTATGCATCGCCTCTTTCTTTAGAGGTGACACAATAGGTATGCTATTGTGTCGCCTACAACCTAGCAAGGGACGCATATACTTCTAATTTTTTTTTTTGCTATATAAAATATTAATTCTGTCATGCATCCATTAAATTACAATTAAACATATTAAAAGTTAACAAAATAAATATCCAATCATTTCACAACCCCCATATTATAACAAAAAAAAGTACTATCTTTTACAATGTAAAATCCACCTATATCGATAAATCTTAATAGCATTGAAGAAAAAAAATACAAAGATCACCCTTGAACTTCATGGTTCAAGACTAGAAGCATCGATCAATGAAGAATCTACACCACGCTTCCCGTATGTGGTTGATCTCCTCTTGAGAGTATGGCTCCAATGAAGAATCTACGCCACGCTTCCCGTATGTGGTTGATCTCCTCTTGAGAGTATGGCTCCAATGAAGAATCTACGCCACGCTTCCCGAATGTAGTTGATCTCCTTTTCAGAGTATGACTCCAAGGAAAAATGCCACACCAGAAAAAACAAGAGATAATAAGTAACTATTGCGATATTAAAAGTGAAAAATATTTTAGATTAAATGATAAGAAAACATGTATTAACTCTTGAAAAGCATGGCTTTAGAAGTGAAACAATATGAAACATGTACTTCATGACATAATAGGCACATCTACTCCCTCGATATGTCGAGGACACTACAAAAGAACAACAAAAACGAAATTATCGATCATATAAATATAAAGATGAAGAAAAATGTACAAGAGAAATAATTAAAAGAAAAACATAATGTAACTTGATTGCTTACGGTAATTGATTTTCCATTCTAAACGTTTTCGAAACCCGCTGGAGTTTAAGAGTCCTATAAGCCCTACAATTTAACAAAAGATGAGTTCATCAGCTAGCATGAAGTGAGTAGTAGTAGTAGCAGCAAGTGTTGCAGCAGTGGAAGCATTGAAGATCAAGGAACTGGAAGATGGAACTACCCAATAAAGTGTATCCATCAACATGTGATGAACAGCATCAGATCTTGTTCCCAAACTAAGAAGTTATCTTTTTCTTCCTCTGCTGTGGTTTCTAACAAATTAAGAGATCAAAAATTGAAGAAATAAGAGCAATCACTTAGAGATGTCATGTACTTGAGCTGTTGGGCTCCTAATTAGTGCAAAAAAAAAATATCTTCCTTTAGTTAGAGAGATCACAAGGAAAATATACAATAGGAAGAGTTTTTCAGTTGCTATGTGATGGTCCCAGTTTCAAAGCAAATCATGCTCTTTTGTTATATTTATCTTTGGTACAATTATTATAATGTGCGTGTTGTTTCCCGTTTAGTAGCATTTCTACTATCATTTGTTAACATCATCATCACCATAGGCATATTTGATCCGGCCAAAATTTCTGAACGCACAAGTAGCACAATGTCATCTTGCTTAAACAGAACCTGTAGAGAGTCTTTCTAGTGCTCCCATAATGTTTCCAACAAGATAGTTCACAACTACGTCTATGAAGTTACAAAAGTCCACCTACAAATATCACTGACAACTTAATGTCTTAAAAACCTTTGACAACTCGTCCTATTCCATGCTAAATATGCAGTTGCACACAAAGTCAGCTAATATCAGAAAATAGGAACCCCTTAAGAAATTTTCGTTTCTTTCAGCTTGATTCGCAATGGACTTTGAGAAATGTAAAATTCCATCCCTGCCTCCCAATGGCAATAACTAAAACCTCACATAATCATCAACCTAAGTAATACTTAAAAATCAGGAAGGAATGAATGATACTATGATATATGTACCTGGCGTAGTAGATATCTTGTGAAGGAAGAGGAAAATAGAGGGACCTTTAGGCTTTCTTTTGTTCTTCACCTTAGTTTTTATTTGCATACATCTTCCATGTAATTCCTACAACACAATTTTATGTTTTAAGATAGTTGAAGCAAGGAAAAGCGACAACAAAACTAAATGGATTAGAAGATAAAATCGAATTATTTATAACACCAAACGTACCCAAACCCCAATTGATTCAATTTAGCAACAAGAATAATACTATCAAATTTAGCCACCCTTTTCTAATTTCTCTCAATCACACATAACAAACAAGTAATCAGAAATTAATAGCAAAATAATGACTAGAGTTGTTAAATGGGATTGCATACAAACTAGTAATGTAATGTAGAGAAATGGAAATTAAAAAAAAAAGAAGGGATAGAGAGGTAAACTCGAAATTTGGCGAGATGATCGAGAGAGATAGCAGAAGATTTGAAATTGGGGATTAGTGCTTCCCTTATGTCGTCTTTCTCCATTCTCTCTTTCGGTTTCTTTCTCAACCCGAATTTAATGTACTTTCCGATTTGGTTTAGACCCCAACTTATTTATCATTGCTGGGATTCTTAAGGGATGTAACTAGCCCATAGCCCATAGAAGAAAATTCTAAACCTAATAGATTGTGGGGTGGACCCTTTCTTATAATAGGCTATCATTTGTTGCACATACATGGCTACAGAGACCATATGGCCGCGATTGATAAAACATGAAAATTTTTGAGTTCAAGCTAATTTGATCACAAACAATTACTTAACAAATTTACTAAAACATGCTAGATTTCCACTCAATTCAGGCTCGTTTGGAGTTCTAAATACAATATACTAAAGAGCCATGTAAGGAGTGAGTATATTTTATTTATGAAATTAAGAAAAGTCAAGTATCGCTTAGATGCTAAAACTCAAGTCCAGTGATGCAAATAATGAACTTGAGAAAATGACAGGGGGGAGCTACACCCTTGCAAAATATTTCATTTTATTCTTGGCAACAAATATTTAAAGTCTCATTTAAGCTCTGAAAAAAAATACTCGTGAATATCACAAATAGGCCAAACATTTCTCTCTTTAGCATTTAACGAGACTGAGTGAGTTTGTTTCTCCTCTAAGAAACCTAATAATAGGAAATTTGTCTTTTTACCTTCAATATCCAACATTGGAAAGAGCACTCTTGCTCTGGGAACCCCACTTGAAAAATGAGGTACCTGATTTAACAAGTAGGAAGAACAATAACTTAAAGCAACGAATTCTATCCAACAGTTTCTAAATAACCAAACACCGAATCAAGGTTCTTGGATGGTTGAATTAGTGAAAAGTGGAAATGGGTGTAGCAGTAAGATATTTTCCAAACACATTCACAAATGAAACCATGTTATCTACAAAGAGGTCAGGCAACCCCAGCTTGGGTACTCTCTTAAGTTTCCACTGATAAAAATAGGCGTGTGAATACAGCTAGTAACCCCAATAATCTCCTATCGACAACACTACAATAATTAAAGTGTGTGATTTATTGTAAGAAGAATCAATTGATACTCCATCAATTCACATAAGCAACAATAAGTAAACAAAGCAACTGTGGCAAAATCATATTTAGGGCACAACAAAAGTTAATAGCTGTAAATATTGGCATAGTATTAAACAATATGATGCCTAGAAAGCTCATCAGCTTTATATTCATGTATCTTCTATACACGATCATGATCTATGATAAAATGAGGAACTAGTACTGATTTGTTGCTGTCAAAGAGTTCTCACATATTTCTCTGTTTTACTAATCATTTTCAGATTTCATGTTTCACCAACAAATTCTTGTAACTTAAATGATCAATTGTGACCATCACAACGCTAATATCATCACAACACTAATACAATTTATGAATCAAAAAATCATTTTTAGGCTCTAAATTCAATAGAATTTCAGTAAAATTAATCAAATTATCTATGATCAATCAAATTAGCTACGATAAGGCGTAATCTAATTCCATACTTTAGTCTTCACTATCAACAAACAAAAATTCTGCAAAGTGAAAATAAATGGAAATAATATAGCGATGATGATTTGCATACCTAATTGCAACAATTGCGACATAAAAGTGAATCGCCATTCCACGATTCTATGCAGAGAGTTTAGGAATGAGAAAGAATAGCAATGAGCCAAAAGAACATGAAAAGAGATATGTTCAGCAAAATCAATGAAACTTAAGAGCTAAGAGATATGTTCAGCATCACCACTTACATAAATACACGTTTACCAGAAACAAATTTAAAGTTATTGAAAGAGATATCCTCCACCACTAACCAATAGCTTCGATACAAGAATTAGGGTTGAGAGTTGTGCGGCACGTTGATGAGAGAACACAGAACTCGCCGTAAGAGAGCGACAGTGAGGGAGTAGACACGCAGAACTCAGAACTCGACGGTGCGAGAGCAATAGTGAGGGAGCGGCGGTGGAGTAGGCGTTTGAGAATTTGAGCGGCGGTGAAATGAGGATGGGTACAAAGAAAACGAGGAAGACGGAGAGGGAAGGATTAGGACTTTGGGATTTGTTTTGTATTTTTCCTCTATTTTTGTTTTTTGTTTTTAGTAAACATACAGTATTAAATTTTCTTCCTGTAGGGAATTTGCTATGACGTCGCTTAAAACAATCAAGGGACGCGTAAGGCTATTGTGTCGCCTTTTATAAAGTAAGCGACACGATAGATATGATCTAATGTGTCTCTTGGTAGAAAATATTAGACGCAAAAATCTATTGCGTCGCCTGTTAATTAAAAGGCGACACGAAAACTCTTTTAGTCGATTTTTTACCTTTTTCTAAGGACCTAATGTGTCGCCTACTAAGAAACTGGCGACTCTAAAAGCTAATGTGTCGGACTTTATAAACAGGCGACACTAAAGGGGCGTCTTCATAGGGTGTTTTTGTAGTAGTGACCGATGTGCATCCTAACGTAACTTGAACAACGACACCATAACCAAGTAGTTCAAGTTAACATTACATGAATACAATCAACCAAATACTCTAAATTATCCAACAATCCTCCCCCATTTAGAGTATTCTAAAAGATAATAAGCACTAAACACCGTCAAAACAAACAACCTCATGCATCAATGAAAGTGTACTAAGACTTGAACTTCCACCTAGTATAATATATATCCCAAGTATCCGTATCCGAAAGGTATCGCAAGCGATTGAACCGATCTCAATACATAGTGGAAAACTTGAAGATACCATACACACAAGATTAACTATTTGAACTCATTAAACTTGACACTTAAATCCATGTGTTCGTATCATTCATAATTGCATCATAGCTATGCCCCTATAGCTACTTGAAGCGGCTAAACTTCACACTTACATAGGTAGAACTCTTAAATAAACATGCCACTATGACAAGATAAAACAAGAGAACTATTAAGATTCACAACCTCTTTACAACATCATAGTCAAAACAAGAACAATACTTGAGGATACTTACAAATGTTCTTCAATCATCAAATGAAGGAATTAATCTCATTGAACTTAAGAGCCAACGTCTTATTGGGCGTTAAGTTAATATTCCCTCACTCGTGATTAACTAAGGACTCCAATCCTAGACCGATTGTCATCCTCTTCACCGTATCTCTAGCCAAGGCCTTAGTGAAACAATCCGCTAGATTATACGTAGTCCGCACATAGTCAACAGTGATAACACTAACCTTGATAATTCCTTAAATATAGGAATGTCGCACACCAATGTGCCTTGACTTACCATTATAAACTTGACTATATTCCCTTGCCAAAGCTGCATCGTTATCACAATGTATCACTATGGGCGATATTGGTTTTCGCAATAAGGAAATCTCAATCATGAGATTCTTTAACCACTCCGCCTCTTTACTAGCCGAGGACAGAGCAATGAACTCCGAAGTCATGGAGGAGTCCGCAATGCAAGTTTGCTTCTTAGAAGCCCAAGAGATAGCACCTCCCCCAAGTAGAAAAACGAAACCACTTGTGGAAGAGTGATCCTCTCTATTAGAGATCCAACTTGCATCCGAATAACCTTCTAAAACCGAAGGATATCCACTGTAGGATAAACTATAATCTTTGGTTTTTCCCAAATACCTTAACACACGACGAATAGCATGCCAATGCTTCATACTAGGATTACTAGTATACCTACTAAGCTTGCCTACCGCAAATGCGATATCCGGCCTAGTACTCGTCATAGCATACATCAAACAACCTATGACCCGTGCATACTAAAGTTGAGGTACCGCACTACCATTATTTGGCATTAATTTCTCACTTTGGTCTATAGGAGTTGACACAAAAGAGCAATCACTAACATTGAACTTCTTAAGCACCTTTTCAATGTAGTGTGTTTGTGATAAATCAACTTTCCATTGCTTCTTTTAATTCTTATGCCTAGAATGACATCCGCTTCTCCTAAATCTTTCATGGAGAACATTGATGATAGGAAAGTCTTTTCCCACTCAACTTGTGACAAATCAGTCCCAAAAATCAACATGTTATCTACATATAGACAAATCATAACACCATGACCTAAGTCATCAAATTTGCTGTATACGCACTTGTCCGAATTATTCAACTTAAATCAGATAGAGAACACAACCTCATCAAACTTTTGATGCCATTGCTCGGGTGCTTGTTTAAGCCCATACAAAGATCTAATGAGTTTGCAAACTTTACCTTCTTGACCTTTCACGACACAGCCTTCGGGTTGTCTCATGTAAACCTCTTTATCTAGCTCTCCATTTAAGAACGTTGTCTTGACATCCATTTGATGGATCACAAGGTTGTGTATAGTCGCAAGAGCAATCAACAACCTTATAGTAGATATTCTAGCAACGGGTGCATATTTATCGAAGTAATCGATACCCGGCTTTTGGGAAAAGCCTTGAGCCACTAACCGGGCTTTGAACTTATCAATAGTTCCATCGATTTTCATTTTTTTCTTGAAAATCCATTTACACCCAATAGGCTTACACTTGGGAGGCAATTCCGCCAAAACTATGTATTATTCCCCATTATGGAATCCATCTCATCATCAATATCTTCCTACTAAAAAGGAGCATCTTGAAATCTCATGGCCTCATCATAAGGCAAAGGATCACCTTCCATATTAAACACATATGGAAATTTAGTCAATATAAAAATTCTAGATCCTTCAACTAAATATACATGAAAATCCGGGCCAAAGAATTTCTCCTTTCTTGCCCTTTTACTTCTCCTAGGTTGTGATGAAGTCGATGCTACATTCTCGTCTAGAGTTTGTTCATCTAATTCTTGATCATTTAAAGACCGATCAACTTCTTGAATAATGGTACTTGGAGTTACATCCTTTGGTCTAGGAATTGATGAATATCTATTTTCATCAAAGATTGCATCTCTTGACTCCCCAATAGTGTGAATTGACCAAACGTCATTTTGTTCTATAACATAGAAACTATAGGCCTTGCAATGAATAGCATACCCTATAAAGATGCATTCAACTCCCCTTTCACCGAACGTTTTACGTTTAGGTTCCGGCACTTTTATAATTGCCCTACAACCCCAAACTCTAAGGTAACTTTGATTGGTTTTCTTTTGTACCATAATTCATAGGGTGTAACTTTGTTCTTTTTCATAGAAGCGCGGTTTAGAATATAACAAGTCGTTAAAACCGCTTCACCCCAAAATCCATCACTCAAACCCAAATAGGATGACATAGAATTTACCATTTATTTGTGAATAACTATTCTTTCTTTCCGCTATACCATTTTGTTGTGGTGTATAAGCCGCGGTTCTTTCATGTGTGATTCCTAATGATTGGAAATAACTAGGATCATGGTATTCACCACCCCTATTGGCTCTAAACCAATTTACTTTGTCATTTAGTTGCAATTCAACTTCATTTTTATAGATCTTAAAATTATATAGAGCTTCATCTTTAGTGAATAGAAGATAAACATAATAATACCTAGAATAATCATCTATAAATGTTATGATATACTTCTTATTACCTAAAGAAGGAGTGGTATGGAAATCACATAGGTTACTATGCACCAAATCAAGCAAACTAGTATCTCTTTCCACATTGTTAGGGAAAGAATTTCGGGTTATCTTTGTAAGCATGCATGTTCTACACTCCTCTATGCTTGACTCAAAACTAGGAATCCAATCATCCTTTGACATAGAATATAACTTTGTATAATTAACATGACCAAGCCGATAATGCGAAGGAGAAGAATTATCATTAACAACGCTAACATTGTTTAACAATGTATTCGAAATACTTAACTTGAACATACCATTACATAAATAACTCAAACCAAAAAAAAAGACCCTCCTTTAGATAAAATAAAATTGTCCGACTCAAAGACCATTTTAAAACCTATTCGATTCAAGATAGCTCCCAAGACTAGATTCTTTCTAAGGTCCGGAGCAGATACAACATCTCTTAAAGCAAGAGACTTTTCGGAACTAAAAACAAGCTCAACTTGCCCTACTCCTAAGACTTTAGCAGTAGAATCATTTCCCATGTAAAGAACTTCTGCTTCATCCGCCTCCTTGAAGGTCTTGAAGAGAGAACGTTCCTTGCATACATGCCTTGAAGCTCCCGAATCGATGTACCATGAACAATCATCCTTGCTTGGCTTGGGTATGGCTTGACTCGCCTTTCCCACCACCATGCTCATTCTTGTTCATCGTTTTCTTCCAAATGGTGCAATTCTTCTTGAAGTGATCGGGCTTTCCACATTCCTAACAAGCTCGTTGTCGTCCTCCTCCACCAAACTTTGGTTTCTTACCATAGTTTCCCTTGGTGAAGTTATGTGCCCTCTTCTTAGGATTAGAGTCGTTAGACTTTTCATTCTCCACCATGTTAATAGTGGAAGAACTAGGATTTACCTCCTTTTGTCCATCTTGAACCCGAATGCCCTCTTCAATCCGAAGATGAGCACTCAATTGTTCAATAGTCATTTCACCCTTCCTATGTTTCAAGCTATTTCTAACATCTTTCCATGAGGAGGGTAATTTGTCAATTATTGAAGAAACGGCAAATGTTTCATCCATACTTATGTCATATTATTTAAAGCTACCTAAAATTCTTTGGATTTCATGGAATTGCTCCATAATAAGCCTAGACTCAACCATCTTAAAGTTATTGAAATTGCTAACTAGAAATTTCTTACTAGAAGCATCTTCGGCCATGTATTTAGACTCTAGGTCATCCCAAAGGACTTTAGCGGATTCATAGTATTGATAATTATCCAAGAGATCATCGGACATGCCATTGAGAATGTGACCACGGCATATGTAGTCGTCGCTCTCCCAATTCTTCCTCTTTCTCGTAGCCTCGATAGTTCATCATCAACTTCGATAGGCTTCGGGGATGTGAGAACGTACACCACCGCCAAAGAGGTAAGAAGAAAGTGCATCTTCTTTTTCCATCTACGGAAACCAACGCCTTCAAACTTGTCAAGTTTGTGGAAATTCGCTGTCATCTCACGAAATGTAGCCATCTTTGAGTAAATATCACTTTTGGATTGTTAGAGCTAGTAATCAGGAAACAAGATAAACACCACAATGACAAAAACGAACAAGAACAATCCTCTAGGCGTGTTTGGGAACACTTTCCCAAAAGCGATATTCCGACCCTATACGAAGCACGGGTTGCACGGAATTCACCTCCAAGATACAAAGAAGAACAGTAAGAGTCACGCTCGTATAAATCTTGTTAAATGAGAACAAATGTGTTTGTAATTTTGCTTTGATGATCAATAAAAAAAGAAACTTTAGAGAGAGTGCTTTGAGAGAATGATCATAAGCATATAAGCATTCATTTATGGTTAACACCACATATATGCACGTTAAACAAAGGAAAAATGGACAATAACCGCTCAAAAAGCAAAACCGCAAAGAAGGAGTGTCACCGGACAGTAGCCCGTCGCGAGCCGCGATAAGCGTCGCAAGTCACGAGTTGTTGCTGCTCCTCCGTTTGCTTTGGCTCGTGTTCTCAATTCCAATGTATGAAAACTTACATGTTTACTATACCGTAAACACCAATGTGCATTCTAACGTAACTTGAACAACGACACCATAACCAAGTTGGTCAAGTTAACGTTACATGAATACAATCAACCAAATACTCTTAATTATCTAACACAACAACTCAAGAGTCAAGCCAGACATGTTGTAGTTTGCAAGAACTAGCAAAACAATTTCATAACCCTAGCTAAAAAAAGACTAAGGAAGAATAACTATACGGGTTTATTACCTTATGATGGAATAAAAAAGGCAAAGCTTATGGAACAGCAGAAGAAGTGCAGCATATGAAATATATTAAGAGCTGAACCATGCATGTGAGCATCTCTCTTTGCTCGAAAGTGAGTTTTATGCATAGGATAGGCATGTGAAAAGTGAAATTCACTCGTAGCCTATGTCGTCAATAAACTATCGTAATATATGCACGCTCCAGCGGAAGATCACTGGCAAGCGCTCAAACTCCTCCTACGCTACTTGAATGGCTCCATTAACAGAGTTCTCATCTTCTACAAGAACTCTCCACTATGCATTCAATTATTTTCAGATTCAGATTGGGCTCGTGATCGTGATGACTATATCTCCACCACCACTTACTTAGTTTATTTTGGCAAAAATTTGGTTTCATGGTGTTCACGCAAATAACGCACTCGCGCCCGATCATCAACAGAGGACGAATATCGCATGGTTGTGGCCACCACGGCTGAAGTCCTCTCACTCTACAATCTATGTTCGGAATTTGGCGTCACTTTCACTAACACTCCTGTGATATACTATGACAATGCATGCAAACATATGTTGTCGCAGATCCTGTTTTTCATTCCAAAATGAAACACCTGGGGCTTGACTATCACTTTGTGCGTAAAAACTTACAAAGAAAACCTTAGGGTCTTGTACATCTCCAATTTAGACCAGCTTGCCGACGTTGTTACAAAGCCCCTTGCACGTGCTCCTTTCCCTTCAATGGTTGACAGAATCGGTCTTTCCAATCGGCCGACTGATTTGCGAGGCCATAATAAGGATATAACTACTTCCTAAATATCCTTATAACCAATATCTTATGTGTATCTTAGCCCATTATCTTCTACTATATTTAATTAGTATATAATTGTATACACCTAGTTAGTTAGGTTGTATCTCTATCTTTTAGCTTAGGTTGTTATCTTGTATCTTTTTAAATAGGCTCTTAATTCATTAATGAAATTATGCTTTGACATATTCATTCTTTACACAATAACTTTGGGTATACTATACTCATGATACACCCGGATGTATAATAAAAATTATACTTGAAATATATATATATATATATATATATATATATATATATATATATATATGAAACAACTTTGATATCCATTATATAATAAAGTGTATACTCCCCTTAAGCAAAATTAATAATGTCCATATGTAACTATGTCTTCTACATATATTGATTGATTGCTTTCTCTAAGATCAAGCAGCATTTTTTTTATTATGTGTGAATGGATCGGAGTCATAGTGCGAATAAGGTTTGAATATTCGTCTTTATTTGATGCAAATATACAACTTCAAAAATATTTTAATCCATGCTTCTTTATACTGATCCACTGCCGCTTACACAGTTGCATTTGCCCCAAATCATACTTTAATTGATTACATAAGCTCATGGAAGTTTGATTGATCTTTTCTACTATTATAACAAGATATGAATTCCTTTTGTCTAAAAACGTTCCAAACAAACAACCTACTTCCTCCGTTTCTTTTTAATAGCAACAAAAGAATATTTTATGTTTCACAAATAATATTCCTTTGTTACCATTAAAAAGAAACAGAGGAAGTATATTAATTTACTATATGTGTGATTGAATATTTTTTATTGAAAGCATATGACGTGGAGCGTATGTGGACAGCTATCACTATGGCTATGAAATGTGTCTCAGCTAGTATGCTCAGAATAAGGTCGCGGCACATAGGTTTATGTAATTCGTTAAATTTTTAATATAAAATATATTGTATTATCGTCTAAAGAGAGAGATGTATCTAACGTTGGCTATGCATCCATATAAATGAGGTTAAATTTCACTTAGAGAGTCAAACAAAAAGAATATGTAAAAATTATTGTCTTGAGTCAATATTTAGTCCATAGTCGATAGTTGAGTCAATAGTCAAAGTCATTAATCAAGAAATGGCAATTATTGAAGAAGGAAGAAGTCAATGCAAGGAAGAAAGAAAGTCAACAAGGGCGTGTGGCGCCTAAAAGGAGTGGTGAAAGAAGGTTTCAAGCTTGGTCAAAGTTTGTTACTAAAAGATAGAGTTTGGAAGAAGAGACAAAGTGGCTGCTAAAAGATGAATTTTGGAACAAAAGATAAGGTGGCTGCTAAAAGATAAGATTTGCAGCAAACTTTCCTAATTCTAAGGGAGTTTGTTAAAATCTAATTAGAATAGGATAAGGGAAGTTATTAGGTGCCTATATTAAGGTTTTCCTAATTGTTTTCGATTTTTTTTTAGGGTTGTAGATATGCTATAAATGTGTCATATGATCAATAAAGTTTAGTAGGCATTATTCAGTTAAACAATTTTTTTAAGTTGAAAATTCAGAGTGAGTTTAAAAATCAACCTTTTGATAATTTTCAGAAATGTTAATTATTGAGAGTGCAAAATACTTAGGTTCAGGAATTTTCTAAGTAGTTTTATTTATTTATTTATGTGGTTCAGGAATGTTGACATAAAGTCAAATATCCTAGTTATGTTGGTTATTACTATTATTTTCGGACTTAGAGAATAAATTTAAGTCCTTTGCTTTGGATTCAATTGATTGTTTCTCTATATGGAAACGCAATCTTATCAATTGGTACCAGATCTAGGAGATATATTTTGGTGTGAAATCTGGTGGAGACACTATAGACTTATGTGAGAGTGTTGTGTCAAAATTTCATTGAATTTGAACTAGAGACGAAGCCGCAGCAACCTCCGACATCATACGTAAAAACTGCCTTCTTGAGCCTGAACTGATCTACATCAAGTCTAGTTTACTGTCCTAAGATTTCGTAATAATTGTAGTTTGTTTGATATAGTTTCGAAGCAGATCTTGTAAGTCGAGTAGATCTGAGTTGAATCGGGTGCGACTCAGATATAAAAAACTGTGAATCATGGGCTTGGAATTTTTATGTGAAATTTTAGTCTAGTGTTATAATTACCTAGGTTCACATTCTAAAAAAAATTCAATTTATTTCAAGTTGTTTTTCTTGAGTTCTTGATCATTTACATGCATGGATATTATGGACAGTTTTAAGGAAATTTTTTGACACGACATTATAGAGGATGTGGCTACAATTTTAGACGACATTCATAATAATGTTCTCCAAATTTGTGATCCCTTTAGAAAAATTATTGAAGAATTGGAAAAAATTAGAGTTAATATTGAAAGGATATTTTCGAAAGACCCAGTTAAAGAAGTCAAACTTGATGTTCCTTCGATTTGTTCTGAATCTGTGTTAGACGCATCTCAAATTGAGGATGAAGTTGTTCTCAAGAAGAGCGGGGAAAAAGAAATCATTTGTTATCCAAAAGAAATAGTTGACGGATTTTATATTTATCCCGAGGAAATGATTGGGGAATTATGGTTGGATTATTTTATTCCTGTTAGTCATGATAATCTTATTGAATACTTTCCCCTTGTTATTGAGAAAGTCTATGCTATTGTTTGTGATGATATTATTAAAAATCCTCAAACGTTTAATGGAATACGTAAATGAAGTGGTTTTCATGGGTCTTTTATTGATTGTGATGGGTGTTGCAATATTGGTACTACAAAGATATTTTAGTCCATACTTTGTGTTCATGAATTGATCTTCGGCGTTGGAAAGTTTCGAGATCGAATATTTTTAGAAGATGGTCCTTTAAATGAAGGATTGTGCTATTGTTCCTGGAGTTTAGGATGAAACTTGAGGACAAGTTGGTTTTTAAGAGGGAAGGAAGGTGTTGATGTTGATTTGTTGATACGTTTAATTCCTTTCCTAAAATAGTAGTTGAGTCTGTAATTAGATTTTGCCAATGAGTTTTTACCTTTTCATTTGAAAATGGTTTTACTTGTTTTAGGCTATATTCTGTCATTTTCTATGTTATTTAAATACTGTCTTTAATTATTGTCGAGTAAATAGTTGGTCCTTAGTCGATAGTTTAGTCAATAGCCAAAGTTATTATTCCAAAAGATGGCAATTGTTGAAAAGGAAGAAGTCAATGCAAGGAGAAAGAAAGTCAACAACGGCGTGTGATGACTATAGAGCGGTGCCTAAGACGAGTGGTCAAAGAAGGTTTCAAGCTTGATAAAAGTTTGTTACTAAAAGATAGAGTTTGGAAGAAAATATAAGGTGGTTTGTAAAAAATGAAGTTTGGAAAACAAGATAAGATGGTTGATAAAAGATAACATTTGCAACAAACTTTCCTAATTCTAAGGGAGTTTGTTAAAATCTAATTATAATAATAGAAAGGAAGATATTAGGCGCATATCTTAAGATTTTCCTAATTGTTTTCGGTTTTTGTGATGGTTGTGGATGTAATATATATATGCCATATGATCAATAAAGTTTAGTAGGCATTATTCAGTTAAACAATTGTTTTTTTTAAGTATTAAATTCAGAGTGAGTTGAAAAATCAACCTTTTGATAGAGAGTGCAAAATACTTAGGTTCAAGAATGTTCTAAGTAGTTTTATTTATTTATTTATGTGGTTCAATGTTGACATACAGTAAAATATCCTAGTTATGTTGGTTATTACTAATATTTTTGGACTTAGAGAATAAGTTTAAGTCCTTTGCTTTGGATTCAATTGATTGTTTCTCTATTTGGGAACGCTATCTCATCAAGTGGTATCAGATCTAGGAGAGATATTTTGGTGTGAAATCTGGTGGAGACACTATAGACATATGTGAGAGTGTTGTGTCAAAATTTCATTGAATTTGAACTAGAGACGAAGCCGCAGCAACCTCCGACATCAGACGTAAATTCCTGGCAGTTTTGCGGAAATTTAAGGTAATCTTTGAATGACTCGATCTCCCTATGTAAAACATCGTTTTAAATGATTCTTGAGCCTTAACTGATCTATATCAAGTCTAGTTTGCTGTCCTAAGATTTCATAATAATTGGAGTTTGTTTGATATTCGAGGCAGATCTTGTTAGTCGAGTAGATCTAAGTTGAATCTGGCGCGACTGGGATAGAAAAAACTATGAATTATTGGCTTGGAAGTTTTATGTGAAATTTTAGTCTAGTGTTATAATTACCTAGGTTCACATTCTAAAAAAAATTCAATTTATTTCAAGTTGTTTTTCTTGAGTTCTTGATCATTTACATGCATGGATATTATGGACAGTTTTAAGGAATTCTTTTGACACGACAGGTGTGGCTACAATTTTGGACGAAATTCATAATAATGTTCTCGAAATCTATGATCCCTTTACCAAAATTATTGAAGAATTGGAAGAAATTAGAGTTAATATTGAAAGGATATTTTCAGAAAGGGAAAAATTGATTAGAATAAACCAAACTATGGTCATTACGCAAAGAATAATCCCAACTCTAGGTTATTCCTGTATAATCTCAACTATAGGGGTGGTCCGCTACAAATACACCCAGGTGACTTGAAACCGGTTACTCAGGTAAAATTTGACTTTTTCTCAAAAAATATTTAATTTTTCTTATATTTCTCTCCTTTCCACGTTACCCAAACACCACCATCAGCCCAGCCCACCTCCGATTCCACCAAGCCACCTTCCCTCACCACCCTCTGCTCCCTGATACGCAGTCCAACCACCCCATCAAGACTTTAATAGAGATTATGTGATCTAAATGGGCTATGAAGATGGTAAAGTTATATACCAAAATCAACCGTAATAGAGCTGCGATTGCAATCTTAATCTCAGCATATGTTTTCTGGTTGGTTCAGTATTCTTAATATCAATAATGAGAAGAATACTTGTCTATCCACCGAAAGGGAGAAAAATTAAAACCCAAGTTTAGGATCTGTCAATAAGTTGACTAGTAAAGCCCAATTGCAAATTTTGATGATGTGGGGGAATGAGGACCAGTTATATGATAATTTGACTTCATTTGCATCAATTCTTCATTAATCGAATAGTTATGATATATGATGAATGAGAACCATGTGAATGCTCAATTAGAGCAAGATGTGACTATGCGTGCTTGTTAGCATTCAATTTGATGATGAAATTAAGATTGAATGGAATGATACACAAGATGGGGTTTTTTCTAATGGGAATCTTCTGTGGATGTTTATATATGAGCAATTGAGCAGTGATGGGCTTTATTCATCGAATATGGGCAATGTTGGGGTAGATTAAGTTGCTTCGGAGGGTAAGGGTGGCTAAGGGATTATTTCTTGTTAGATCGACAACAATGGAAATCTATTAAACTGTTGAACGCAGGTGACTATTTCTCCAATGGTAGCGGTTTTGAAAGGGTTGGGTGGTTGGTTGTTTCATTTGGTGGCTGTGTATTGGCCTGGATTTGGGTGGGTGGGACAGGTGGGTGTTGCGTTTTGGGTGGGGGTGGGTGCGCCGGTGGATGTGGCAGTGGGGAATGGTGGGTAGTGAGGTTGGATTGACTGTAGATTAGGATATGTGGGTTGAGGAGAGAGAGAGGGGCAGGTGGGTGGGTGGTTAAAATTAGGAGAGGGTGGTGGTATGGGTGGTAGTGGGGTGGCAAAGGGGTGACAGAGGAAGAAGATTCACGTGATAGTGGTTTTGGTTGGGAAAGGAAGAGGGTAAGACTGGGAACTAAAAAAAAAAGCAAAAGGAAATTAATGTATATGGCAAATCAGATCGCAACACGTGGCATTAATTACCTATTGAACCGGTTTCTTTCAGGTCATGGTGCATTTGTAGCGGACCTCCCCCATAATTGGGATTATACAAGAATAATCCATAGTTGGGATTATTCTCAGCGGAACAGCCATACTTTGGATTATTCCAATCAATTTTTCCTTCAGAAAGCCCCAGTTAAAGAAGTCAAACTTGATGTTCCTTCGATTTGTTCTGAATCTGTGTTAGACGCATCTCTAATTGAGGATGAAGTTGTTCTCAAGAAGAGTGGGGAAAAAGAAATCATTTGTTATCCTAAAGAAATAGTTGATGGATTTTATATTTATCCCGAGGAAATGGTTGGGGAATTATGGTTGGATGATTTTATTCATGTTAGTCATGATAATCTTATTGAGGACTTTCCCCTTGTTATTGAGAAAGTCTATGCTATTGTTTTTGATGATATTATTAAAAATCTTCATATGTTTAATGGAATACGTAAATGAAGTGGTTTTCATGGGTCTTTTATTGATTTTGATGGGTGTTGCAATATTGGTACTATAAAGTTATTTTTGTCCATACTTTGTGTTCATAAATCGATCTTCGGCGTTGGTAAGTTTCGAGGTCAAATATTTTTAGAAGATGTTCCTTTAAATGAAGGATTGTGGTATTGTTCGTGATGTTTTGGATGAAACTTGAGGACAAGTTGGTTTTTTAAGAGGGAAGGTGTTGATGTTGATTTGTTGATACCTTAAATTCCTTTCCTAAAATAATAGTTGAGTCTATAATTAGATTTTGCCAATGAGTTTTTACCTTTTCACTTGAAAAATGTTTTTCTTGTTTTAGGCTATATTCCTTCATTTTTTATATTAATTAAATATTGTCTTTAATTATTGTCGAGTAAATAGTTAGTCCTTAGTCGATAGTTGAGTCAATAGCCAAAGTTATTAATCCAAAAGATGGCAATTGTTGAAAAAGGAAGAAGTCAATGAAAGGAGAAAGAAAGTCAACAACGGCGTGTGATAACTATAGAGCGGCACTTAAGACGAGTGGTCAAAGAAGGTTTCAAGCTTGATAAAAGTTTGTTACTATAAGATAGAGTTTGGAAGAAAATATAAGGTGGTTTGTAAAAGATGAAGTCTGGAAAAAAAGATAAGGTGGTTGATAAAGGGGAAAAATTGCCTAGAATAATGCAACCTTTGGGCGATTCGCAAATAATAATGCAACCTCAAGATTATTCTGGAATAATGCAACCTTTATACCCCATTTATTTTAAACAGGACAAATGACCGGTGACCTGAACAATAGGTAACTTCTATTTAAAACTTTAAATTCTAAATAATAAAATTAGAAAAAAAAAATAAAAAAAATAAACTAAACCCAGCCCCCACCCCTACCCCTCGCCGGATTTCCGACCCCCTCTCGCCGGATTTTAGACCCCCGTCGCCGGTTTCCACAAACTCAACCATGTGCGGCCCAAAACCGCCTCCAACATCGCCCATTCCCTCTTCCTGGCTGTATTTCGTAGCCAACAACCACAAAGCCACCACCTGTGGCGGACCAAAACTGCCTCCAACAACACCAGACCACCGACACTCCTGACGCCAACCACCATCAGTGTTGCGCTGGTGTTCGTCCGGAAGGTAGGACGGGTTGGCGTGGTGGTTTGCGCGAAAGGGGAGGTGTGTAAGGGAGAAAGCGTGGTGGTTTGCCGAATAAAGGGATGTGCGTGCTTGGAGGGGTTGGCTCGTCGGCGGTGTCTCGCTGTTTCGGCGCCAACGGCGGTGCAGTGGTGGTGATTTCGTGGCTGGGGGAAGGGAGAAGGGAGAAGGGGGTGGGGCGTGCGGTGGGTTCGTGTCTACCGGGAAGGGGGAGGAGGGTTTTGCTTTTTTTAGTTTATTTTTTAAATTATTTAGTTTATATTTTTTTTATAAAGAATTATTTATGATAACCTATAACAAAACACCACGTGTCTCAGTTAACCTCTTCTTTAGGTTAAATCCGGTTTTACCCCATTTAAAATAAATGGGGTATAAAGGTTGCATTATTCCATTATAATCTTTAGGTTGCATTATTATTTGTAAATCACCCAAAGGTTGCATTATTCAAGGCAATTTTTCCTTGATAAAAGATAAGATTTGCAACAAACTTTCCTAATTCTAAGGGAGTTTGTTAAAATCTAATTATAATAATAGAAAGGAAGGTATTAGGGGCCTATCTTAAGATTTTCCTAATTGTTTTCGGTTTTTGTGAAGGTTGTGGATGTACTATATATATGCCATATGATCAATAAAGCTTAGTAGGCATTATTAAGTTAAACAATTGCTTTTTTTTTTTAGTTTTAAATTCTGAGTGAGTTTAAAAATCAACCTTTTGATAATTTTCAGGAATGTTAATTATTGAGAGTGCAAAATACTTAGGTTCAGGAATGTTCTAAGTAGTTTTGTTATTTATTTAGGGAAATTCCCAACGGTACACTCCTAGAATTGGCTTCTCTTACTGGTGCACTTCTATCTTTTTGACTTTTTAATGGTACACCTGTAGTTTGAAATCTTCCCTATAATGAACATTCCGTTAACTAAAATGATAGTTTAGGGTTAATTAGACTTAGGAGTTTACCTCGTTTTGCATGCTTTGGCTATTTGAAGGTGAAGATGACGTTTTTTCGAAAAATGGACACCACCGTGCACCCTTTAGGGACAATAATTTTGATAATCCCTTCAAAATGGGTACCTACAAGTCCGATTTTCGAGCACGTACTTCAAGGGTGCTTTTTCGGCTATCAAAAAGTCATCTCGAGGTACGTGTTCAAAATTCCGGCTTATTGATACTCATTTCGTAGGGATTCTCGAAATTCTTGCCCATAAAGGGCTCACGATGGTGTCCCTTTTTCAAAAAAACGTCATCTTAACCTTGAAAAATTCAAAGCACGCAATACGAGACAAACCCCTAACCCTAATTAACCATAAACTAACCTTTTACTTAACGGAATGATTACGGTATGGAGGATTTCAAAATACAGGTGTGCCATTAAGAAGTCAAAAAGGTGGAAGTGTACCACTAAGAGAAGCCAATTCTATAAGTGTACCATTGGGAATTTCCCTTTAATTTATGTGGTTCAGGAATGTTGACATAAATTAAAATATCCCGGTTACGTTGGTTACTATTATATTCGGACTTAGAGAATAAATTTAAGTCATGTGCTTTGGATTCAATTGATTGTTTCTCTACTTGGGAACGCAATCTCATCATTCACACATTAGCGGATATTTCCAAACTTAGAACAAAGAGGTCTTTCATAACATCTTTCGACAAACACGCAACTTAATGGCACATATTGCAGGGATTAAGAAATCCTTAATTGGCAAGAGTAACTCTGGCCTTTTGAAGCCGGAATCTAACTGAGACGAGAACTTGATAAGGTTCTCGAACAAGAGTTGTTATGGTACCAAAAATCACAAGTGGAGTGGGTGAAGGAAGGTGATCGGAATATAACGTTTTTCACTTAAGCACGTTGATTCAAAGATGGAAAAATAAAATTGCTGCAATAAATAGGTAGGATGGCGAGTGGATTTATGACAAAGATGATGTTCAACAGCAAGTGGTTTTCCATTTTGAAGTGCTTTATAGGGAGGAAGCGCCCACTAACAATCCCACTCTTTCGACTGATACTTGCCCAAAGTTTTCAACGGAGGATTGGCGACATTTAAACCAGCCATACACGAAGGCAGACATTCAATGAGCTATAATGGGTATGGGTGTTGTCAAGGCCCCCAGACCAGATGGATTTCAAGCCCTCTTTTATTAGAAAAATTAAGAAGGTCGCCCCAATGTCTATCAGATGGCGCTTGAATCCCTTCAAGGTAATGGCCTCCCTTCTTCCATTAATAACACATTCTTGGTGTTGATTGCAAAGGTCGAAAACCCAGAACTTCTATCGCTTTTTCGGCTGATAAGTCTCTATAATGTTGCCTAAAAACTAACTTCCAAGGCATTAGTGGACCGTATTAAACATGTTCTTCCCCACATCACATCGAACACTCAGTCAAGTTTTGTCCCGGGAAGGCAGATTACAGATAATATTGTCATTGTTCAGGAAACTATTCATATTATAAGACAGAAACAAGGTGCTAAGGGCTTTATGGTAATTAAAACTGAATTTTGAAAGGCGTATGATCGCCTCGATGGTCTTTCATTCGCGAAACTCTAAGCGAGATGCATCTCCCGCAACTTATGATTGAAGTCATTATGTAACGTGTCACCTCTACCTTAATGCAAGTCTTTTGGAATGGAGAACCATCGACAGCGTTCACCCCTTCACGTGGCATTTGACAGGGAGACCCACTTTCCCCCCATCTTTTTGTGTTTTTTATGGAACGACTCAACCAAATTATTAAAGAATCCATTATTGGATGCCAATGGAAACCCATCCGAGCAAGTAGGAACGGACCTCTATTATCTAACCTTTTCTTTACCGATGACATAATGTTGTTTGCGGAAGCTTCCATTAAGCAAGCACACATAATACAAGTTTGTGTGCAACGATTCTGTGATGCTTCAGGTCAAAAAGTGAGTTTTTCAAAGTCTTGAGTTTACTTCACAGGCAACGTGATGGAAGCTCACAAACAAGCATTAGGTGCAGCTTTAAGCATGGAAACTACTAATGATCTAGGTATGTATTTGGGCATGCCAACATTGACAAGCTGGGTAACCCTTGAAACTTTCGGCCACCTTTGTGTGAAAATGGACAGGAGATTAGCGGGCCAGAAATCAAGTACTTGTCACTTGCTGGGCGAATTACACTAGCAAAATGTACGCTCTCAACAATGGCAACTTATTCCCTTCAAACAACAAAACTGTCGAGACTTGTATGCGATGAAATTGATAAAAAAAAGTTTTAGACGATTCGTTTAAGGAGGAGATGATGAGAAAAGAAGGATACTCTCCAAAAGCCTAAAGAAAAAGGGGGGGGGTTAGACTTGAGATCCACGAGACAAGCAAACGCCGCTTTCCTCACTAAACTAGGGCGAAGAGTTTTGACAGAGCCAAATGCATTGTGGCCACGCGTTTTGCGACAAAAATACTGCAAGGGAAGGTGCGACATGTTTACTCCAACTACTAACATGTCAAATGTGTGGAAGGGAATTAGGGAGAATGCAAGCCATTTAAACGAAGGTGTTGTTATAGCTATAGGTAATGGGAGGGACACACTTTTCTGGGATCGTTTCATGGTCATTCCGGCCCCCCCTAAGGAGGATGGCGAACTCGCCCATCCCTGGTTCTATTGATGCTGCGACTGTGGCAGACATGTGGGACACCATGGGGGGCGGGAAAATGGTCAGATTTTGCCGAGTATCTTGATGAAAATACTTTGTAGGATATTGTAGCACATGAAGTGATTGAAGATTCTTTGATGGGTGATCTAAGGTTTTGGCGGGGAGCTCCGAAGAGTGGTTTATCCATCAAGTATGCCCTGAAAATCTTAAGGAAATAGGAAGATGAAGCTCCTGCACCGTGGTGGGATTTGGTTCAGCGGGCCCTGTGCAACAGCGAGGGAAGATGTTTATGTGGCTCTGTATGTATGGTCGTGTTCTTTCAAACACAAACATAGTGAAATGCCACTTCACTGAAGAACCGAGTTTTAGGAGGTGTGGGCATGGAGGATACCCTCCCCCACCTTCTATGAGACTGCCCAGCCGCCAAACACATTTGGTCATGCGTGGGAGCAGTGGCTAATTATCCTTCCTTTTTCATAGGAAACACTCAACAATGCTCACCCGAAATCTTTAAGTTAAAGGACTTATTTTTTTTTCTGAGAAATAGCCAACAAGTTTTACAGCGACTTTATGGTGGATTTGGAGATGGCGTAATAGCGTACAATTTAATCAAACAGCTAAAATTCCTTTCGATGTGCGCTCCTTCCTAGCTATACGAATTGAGGAAGTGTGGAGAGCAATAAAAACCGGACTATTTTCAATGGCGATAAACTGAAAATGCACGAGGAAATTTATGTTCGTTGGCAAAGCCCACCCATGTTATTAAACTCGGATGGTGCAGCGAAAGGTTCGCCGGAATTGCAGGGGGTTGAGGAATCATTCGGGATAGCCGAGGAGGCATGTTGATGGATTTTTCAAGCAAATTTGGTGTGTGTACAACATACCGCGCTGAAATGATGATTGTACTCAAAGGTTTGACCCTTGCCAAACGTATAGGAATTAGCAAGCTCATTGTTCAAATGGATAGCAACACTGGTGTAGCCATTCTCAAAGACAATGTTGCCCAAGGAGGTGTGCACAGATTGTAAATCAATGTCGGGCTCTAATTCGACACCAAGATTGGAGTGTTAAATTACTCATTGCTTTCGTGAGGGAAATAAAGCGGCGGATTGGCTAGCTAATGCGGGTGTTAGCCCAAAGTGAAAAGATGATCGAGTAGGAGCAACCACCACCAGGCTTAGCTCAGATTGTGAAAGATGATATAGTTGGAGTGGCCTTGCCACATTTAGTTAATTTGTAGTTTTTTTTTGTTTGTGTTTTTGGGGTGTGCCCCTCTCTTGCACCAAAAAAAACAAAAACAAAAACATTGTTGAAGGTTGGGTACCAAAAACATATCTTAACTCCATCCAGAATACTAAGAGTTAACCATTGTTAGTATGAGTTACAATTAATTATTTTTAGAAATTTTCTCATATCCCCATTATAACCAAAACATTAGCAATGGCAATCCAAAATAATAATGAGGTTCCTCTTAATATGAATGGAATATCACCCATTTTAAGGAAATAGAAGCAAGAAACATATCATGGTTGATTCTATTTTCATGGAATAAAAGTAGCAACTGTTGGCATTAAGGCTTGGAAAACCTCCTTTGGTTTTATTTATAAAGGTCCCATATCACCTATGGAAGGGAGTTCACCCTTATTTATTTACTTCCTCCCTCTCCTTATTGTTTTAGGTTGTTACTTAGTTGGCTTTTGTGGTTGGAGAACATGCTTGGGCTTGGGCTTGCTATCACACACACGTGCGCGCCGCTTAGCCTTGGCGCGGCCTTAGGATCTGGGTTTTGGGAAGAGCTGAGCAAAAGCTTATCTTTTTGGACCCATTCCTAGGTGTGTGTGTAACGGTAACTTGATGGAGTGAAACGTTTTAACGTCAGTGTTTATTGATATTAATATCGCCCCTTGATCTTCTCCAACTAGTTATTGCATGCCTTATTTGGCCTGATTGTTTTGCTATAAAATCAAGCCACTACTGTTGTTGTCTATCATCCAAAAATCACTCTCTTCTACCTTTTTTCTCTTCTTCTCTCTTTCTCCTAGGTACGTGCTTATCTCCAAAGCCTTTTCCAGTTAGTGGTGACTTCAAAAGGCTGTTGTGTTAACTTTAGGGAGCTTTATGTTCTGTTATGGGGAGGGCAAGGTTCTCCTATTTCTCTTCATTGTGATTCTCAAGCAGCCATTGGTGTTGCTAAGAATAGTGTCTTCAATGGTATAAAAAGACACATACGGATCAGACATGGAGTCGTGAAACAACTCCTAAAAATGGGGAGATGTCTTGGACTATGTGAGGTCCGAAAGAAATCTTGTTGATCCATTTACTAAGGGATTATCTAGGAGAGTTTGACTAGAGTCGTCGAGGGGGATGGGGCTATGGCGCATTAGTTGAGAGTTTATGGTGGATAGTGCCATAGATCCATTTCAATACCGTAGCACCGATGGTAGACCATTCCTCCTTTTCATCATCAGTAGCTGGAGATTTGGCCTTTGGCGAGGGAATAATATGGTCAATAACGCGATCGGAATGTGCATGAATTTTAAATAAATCCGCCCACGTAGAATATTGCACGTTTTCCATGTGAAGCACAATAGGAATATTGTGCTTAATATTAGAACTAGCAAGATTTGAGAGAGAAGGAGAAGCAAAAGAAGAGGAAGAAGAGGAGGGGTCGGTCATGGTTGCCGGTGAAGCGAAGCGGACGGCTAGAGGATGCGTAGGGCGGTAGAAGCAAAGGAGAAAAAATAAACTCTAACAAACTGCTACCATGAAAGAAGATAATTCCTTGAATGAAAATAGGTTACAACCTAGTCATAAATATCAACTAAAGATACATTAGAAGATATTCTCTAACTAAAAAGATATTCTACAACTAATTAGCCTACAAAATATAGAGACTAATTAATTTACATAATTACAAGATATATGAAAATAATAAATATTTTCATAATATCTAACAATCTCTTTAAAAAGCTAGCCACCAATTTAATAAGAAGTTTATAAATAACATCATTTGAAAACAAATCCAAGGTATACTTTTCTTTCTTTGTAAAATATAGAAAACTATCATTAAAATGTATGCTAACAAAGTTAGTGATGTAGCAATAGTTGGCAATGAATTCGGTGATAGCATACGGTGGAGGACTGGAGATGCTTCATCATTGATTCTTTTACTTACAACCATGAACATTGTATAATAATGAATGGCCAAAAACATTCGATGAAAGAAGTGAAAAAAATTAGTAATCTCTTTTAAGGAAAGGGAAAATTAACATGAATAATTCGAACTATTGTCCGTCTTCCATAATTATCCTACCTTTATTAATTCCCAAATTAATCCTAACTATGACTCTTCCTTCCCAAAACAATCCAACTTGACTTGGAACCTATTAAATGGGTTGACAACGCAACATGTCACAATGTCATTGGCCAAAAAACTAAAAAATAATAAAACCCTCCCCTTCCCGGCCACACCCATTTCCCCTCCCCTTCTCAGCCACCACAACCCGGCAACCACCCCAGAACGACCCGAAACCACCCTAGAACCAGCCCACCCCACCCGAAATCACCCTAAAACCAACCCACCCCACCCGAAACCACCCTAGAACCACCCCACACCTAAAACTACACCCACCCCCACTAGAAACCACCCTAAACCACCCCACCCCCACCCACACTCGAAACCACCCCACCCAAAACCACCCCCATCACCCTAAAACAACCCAGACCCACCCCCACAAACTACCACTACCACGAAAACTTCCCATAACGAACCGAAAACCACCCCCCACAAACCCTAAACCACCCATACCCAACCCAGGTTGCGGCGAAAATGGTTATGGTGGGTGGGGAGAGGGAAATCGGCGGCGGAAATGGTTAGGGTGGTGTGGGGCTGGTGGTAGGCAGTGGATGGGGGGCAAGTTTGGTGATTCTGGGGGTTTGTTTTTAAAAAAAATTATTAAATGTTCAGCAAAAAATGATAATTTAAAAAAAATTGACCAATTAAAATGTGCCACGTGGCATAATAACCTATTTATCAGGTTATCATTTCACCTAGGACTGATATGAGAAGACACCCTAAATACTTGAGATTATTTTGGGAATTACTAAAGGCAGCATTAATTATGGAAGATATGGGCAATAGTTCGGATTATTCCTGTTAATTTTCCCTTAAGGAAATTAATAATATTAGGATAATCTTGTTTTTATACAAAAAGATAATTTTTTCTATTCCTAAAAATTTAACAGAATTTTTTTATAATTTAGTGAGAGTTAACAGAATTTAGCCTAGTGAACCCAAATGACTAGAAACTAAAGGTTAGACTCCAATTCCTAAAAAAACTGGAAAGGTTAGTACCCAATTTCTAACCTAACTCTTAGTTTTAGTATAATTATTATTACCATTAACTAGGTTGTGGCTCGGGCGATGTCTTAGGTCCATTTTTTAATGTTTTGAGTTAAAATAGTACTACCTCCGTCCCATATTAGTTGCAACAATAGCTTATGGACATAGTTTTAGGAAGTTAAGAAGGTAAAAAGTAGGTTATATTAATTTATTGTAAAAGTTGATGTGATAGAAAGTGATGTGGTACTTTTAGGAAGTTAATAGAGTAGGGGAGTAATATTTTAATATTTTTCATATAAAAATGAATGAGTGGGGTATATTAGTTGGTTGATATATAATAAAATATTGGTGGGTCCATGCCTAAAATAGAAGTGTTGCAACTAATATGGGACAACCGTATATGGAAAGTGTTGCAACTAATTTGGGACGGAGGGAGTATTTTCTCATTGAATCACTACTTATGATTATTTTTTTGATTGTAACAGACTAACTTTTGAAGGCATAATTTTAGAACCAAATAAACAATTTTAAAGGACTTTGAAATAGTGTTGAAGGAGACTGTTGTGGCTTGGCGGTAGAGCTTGTTACATTTCAAAAAGGATTTTAAAGATTGTTAGCAGACTTGCTTCATGAACAAAAAGGTGCAACATAAATTTTTTGTGACAACAAGGCAGCCATAGCCTTCATGAAAAATGTCATCTTTTATAGTAGAACAAAGAATATCGACATTCAGCCAGTGGCGGAGCTGGCATTAACCACCCTGGTGCACGTGCATCAGCGAAGCTTTAAAAAAATTAAGAATCTTACAAAACACGCCGCTTCTTAGAAGTAGACTGGACCTCTTCTATCCTCATTCTCGCCGCCGGTGGAGTTAAACAGGTGTCTAAAGCATAACAAGAATAGAGAACTGAGAGTTGAGACTGAGGAGAGGAGGGAATTAGTGAACTAGACCAAAATACTTGAATTAGTGAACTTTATCAGTCACTTCTCCTTCACTTTCTTCTGCCTTCAATCTCCTAGTTGAATCCCTTGTAGACTTCTTCGCAGCGACCACCAATAGGTTGTCGGCCTGCCATCGTGCCGCCCCACATATCTTCCCCGCCGACAAGCATGGTGTTGTCGCTGTTGGATATTATTGTTTCAAAGTTGTTAAGATTCCTTTGAATTAGTGGGTAGTTAGAATTAGTCAAACTAGTGTTAGTGTTCTGTTATCACAAGAGAATGTGCGTGCATATTTAGTGGGTTAGCTAGTTGTTAGTGGGTCAAATAAAATTGCATTAATATAGGAATTAGTGGTTATGCTTCCACTTTTCTAGGTTTAATTGTTAAGCTTATGTCTCTATATAAAGAGCTAGTAATGTACGTCAGTTAGTGAAATGTGAGCAAGTCTTCCGCTGCCATCCTGTTTTTATTCTCATAATCTTAAGTTCAACATGGTATCAGAGCTAATCCGGGTTCGATCCTAAACCTTTAAAATCCAGTCGAGAGTAGTCGTGAGTTTTGAGTGTTAAACACAGTGAGTGTAACTACGGCAAATAATGGAGTCAATTCGTCCTTTCAACCTTTAATTCCAATCTTTAAGGGTGAGAAATATCATCTATGGTGTATCAAGATGCAAACTATGTTTCAATCTCAAGAGTTATGGGATATTGTTGACAACGGGTACAAAGAACCGGTCGAAGCACCGGCAGAACCCGATCAAACTCTGTTTGAAAGTCGAAAACGGAATGCAAAAGCGTTATTTATTATCCAATCTTCAGTAGATGATGAAATATTTCCTCGAATTTCATCCAGTAAGACAGCAAAAGAGGCATGGGAGGTGCTCAAACAAGAGTACTTGGGTGATCAAAAGGTATTGAAGGTGAAATTGCAAACTCTTCGTCGTAGTTTTGGAGAGTTAGTTATGGGTGATAGAGAATCTGTTCAAAGTTATTTATCTAAAGTAACTACAATTGTAAGTCAAATGAGGTCTTATGGTGAGAATATTAGTAGTGAAGAAGTTGTGAGTAAAGTTTTAAGAAGTTTGAATAAAGATTGGAAACATGTTGTTCCTGCAATTGTGGAGTCAAAAGATTTGTCTAGTTATTCTTTTGATGAGTTAATGGGCTCTTTGTTAGCTCATGAGTCTTGGGTAAGTAAAAGTGAGGATGTAGGAGAAGAAAAAGCATTTCAAGTTGAAGGGCAAATATCAGATGATCAATATTATGATGGAAGTCGTGGTCGAGGTAGTGGTAGAGGTGGTCGCGGTCGTGGTCTTGAAGAAGGTGGAGGTCGTGGTGTGAGTAGTGTTCAGTGCTACTATTGAAAAAGATTTGGTCACAAAGAAGACCGTTGTTGGGACAAACAAAGGGATATGAAAGAAAAAGAGCAAGCCAATCTTGCTCAAAAGGTTGAAGAAGAAGAGGAGCGGCTCTTCTAAAGTCAAGTGTCGTGAATGTAGTGGTCGAGGTCGTGTTTGAAGTCGCGTTCATGTTCGTAGTTGAGGTCGTGTTTGTGGTCGAGTTCAAGTCATGTGGTGTTCGAGCATTACTGTCCATGTGTGTTGAAGTCCAGCAATTGTTGCACGTTAAAATGTGATGAGCAACATTAGTTAGTTTTGAAAATATATTAGCAATTATGTTAGTCGTCACAAATTATGAACTTTGAATCAAGGGGGTATGTTGGATATTATTGTTTCAAAATTGTTAAGATTCCTTTGAATTAGTGGGTAGTTAGAATTAGTCAAACTAGTGTTAGTGTTCTGTTATCACAAGAGAATGTGCGTGCATATTTAGTGGGTTAGCTAGTTGTTAGTGGGTCAAATAAAATTGCATTAATATAGGAATTAGTGGTTATGCTTCCACTTTTCTAGGTTTAATTGTTAAGCTTATGTCTCTATATAAAGAGCTAGTAATGTACGTCAGTTAGTGAAATGTGAGCAAGTCTTCCGCTGCCATCCTCTTTTTATTCTCATAATCTTTAGTTCAACAGTCGCCTGTCGTCGCCTGTCGTCGTCTTGTTTAGTGTGTATATAATTTCGATTACTTATTTTTAGTTTTATGCAAACTTTCAAATTTATTATAGTATATGTTCTTGAGTGTCGATAAAAACTTTTGTTTATTTCGCTGGCTACCAATTTTAGTCATTGGAATTCCACTTGGAGTTGGTGACAGAGCAAAATGGCGGAATCTTACTAGCAAATGTGTTTAAATGGGTATGGTTTTGTTTATTATGTACTTATTCCATAATTTTTTTCCTAGTCATACAAATTAGAAAGCAATTATTGTTTATTTTCGGATTTTACAATTGAGATTGTTCTAAGTGATAATTTGTTCTTGACCTTGAAATGGTTGAATTTCATATGGATTTTTCAACGTTGTTAGCATGTTTGAGGATTCATATTGTTATATGAAATTATTGAATTCGTGGTTAATTTTAGATTGTTGTATATGTTAAATCCTTGAATCCATGTTTAATTTAAGATGGTTGATGTTTTTAATTTAGATTTCAAATATTTGTTAAATTTGATATGATTGCTTTATTTAGTTGAATTCTTACTTGATATTCATATTTCATAATGAAGAGAAAATGTACTTCAAACAAAATGCAGAATATTGCTAGTTTTTTCATTACAAAAAATCAATTCAAATTATCCTCCACATCCAATACAAATGAACAAATTTCCCTTCCACATCAAGCAAGTCAACAAAATTCTTTTTCATCTCACTATTTAACTCAAACTTCCCTTCAAAATCAACATAGTCTTTTGATTTTTTAAAAAAATTAATTTCAATATGTGATCGATAATTGGTGGTGAACCACCATCTGAAAAATCCTGGATTCGCCACTGCATTAGCACCACTGCATCCGTGATATTTCAGCAAAAGAAATTGTTGAACTGAAATATTGTGGAACTAATGCGCAAGTAGCAAATATCCTAACAAAGTCTCTACCTTCATAATGTACTTATAGTCTTCTCGAAAACTTGAAGATTTCATAATACAGATGAGTGTAAGTAGCTTTGAAGCAAGGGGTGTGTTGACTAACGGTCAATTATGCTTTTTAAATAAGCTTTTAACTTCGCTTTGTGTAATGTAGTTGATAAAAAAACCTTTCTCCCATTATTGCTTATATTATCTTAATACTCATATTCTTATCAACAACTGAACCACCATGCTGTTAGTGTCAAATTGTCAACCTCTACATAATCCAATGAAGTAACCTTAGCATGAACAGGACACGGGATATCAACACATATGCACATTATAGCTTAAATCATAATATTCAGATCTAACCCTTGAAATGAAATTCTAAGATCTGAAAAAAGATAAACGATACAAGAATAAAACAAAAGGAAATTATGAATAAAAACGGACCTCATCAGCCTGAGCGGTGCCGGGTCCAAGAGAAGCTGCAACTAAACCGGCTGGTCCAGCAGAGGCAGTTCCAAAACCAATGCTGCTAGGACAAAAACACACAAATCTTCAAGCAAACCCATTTTATCGTTGCTTCAGTGGGAGGTAGAAACTGGCGAGTGACGAGTACTACTAGAGTCACCGGTGTTGGAATAGTCAATTCAACGGACACAAATCTCATGTTTATTTCCTTCGCCGACCAACCCCACCTCACCCATGTAAGTTTTAACAAGGCCCCATTTTCCAAAATTGTACCGGACATCATATGCTAACATCTTCATAAAAATTCAAACGTCAGTCAAATAAACAAAATAAAATTTTGTATTAGACGAGAACAAAGAGTCTTTTCGTACCCTGAAAATATGGCTTTTCTAAAGGAGAAAAGTGACAACTCATAGAATTTTGGTAAAAATATGGTATCCATAAAAATCAATTTGGAGTGGTTGGCAATTTGTTGGTGACCGTTGCTGGTGGCTTTTTGTTGTATCTGAATTGATCGACTGTTTTTAGTGTCTTGTTTGACCGGTTGTATAATTATTGGTTGTATATTAAAGTGTTTGGTAAAATGGGTGTTAGTGTTGGCTGTTAAGTACAAAATAGAAGCAAAAGCCAAAAGCCAGCAACAAAAGCTGGTAAAAGCATCTTTTTGGCTTTAAAGGCGGCTTTTCAGCCCCTGCAAAAGTCGTTTACCAAATGCCTGTTTTGGCTGTTTGACCATACATAAAAGTTAAAAGGCAATGTAAAAACAACTTAGAAGCTATTTACCAAACACCCTCATACCTTTACAGCTTTATTGTCCTTTGTTTCTATACAAAATCATAAATCAAAAACAAACATAAAACTAAAAAATATATTTTGTAGCATAAAATATTAAATGTTGAATATTAGAGAGGGTAAGATTTATAAGAAGAGTAGTGTAGAAGATGTAGGAACTATGACTGATAAAATAATAAGCTTAGCTGTAAATTAATGTGGCGTGATAGGATCACTGCCCTAAAGTTGAAATTGCCCCGCTACGAACACACGGACTCGTGGCAAACCAACCTCCATGATTAACACGACATTGACTCGCCGGTGAAGTACAGAGAGATGGTTTAAAAACACTCTTAATATTGCGTAGTAATAGAGATTGTAAAAGAGAGAAGGATGAATTTTCTCTGTGTTAAAACTGTGCCAGAAATCACATATTTATAGAAAACTGAGAAGAATTGGAAATTGACCACTCCTCTGTTCATGAGAAAAAACGGTCATAATTGGAGTTATGGGGAAGCAGTAATGGGAAGGTGGAACGGTCCACATACGGTTATTGATGGAAGCAGTCAGTCAGGAGCAAAAATAGGAATTGACTGATTCCTATAACAGTCAATAAAACTATTCACAGATTTTTCTAATAAAAAATTAGTAAAGTTAAGTTATTTACCAAAGCCTAAAGCCCAAAGCCCACGGCCCACGCCCCGATCCGACCTGGTCCGGGCGGGTGACGGCAGCGCGCGTGTGTGTGTGGTAATTAGCCCAAGCCCAATCAAGAGCCCAACCACAAAAACTCCTCAAGAACCAACTCAATAGGTACTAGGAAGATAATAATCATTGATAAACCCATCACTCACCTATTATTCTTCCTGTATGGGATCCCAACCTTTCACATTCTTTTGAAACAACTTAGAGTTTTAATCTCATACTTAACAAAAATTCCAACAATCCCCCGCATGATTCAAAACAAGAAATAGAAAGAAACAGAGTTGGAAAAAGAAGATATGGGCAATATGTACTCAGTTTTGTAAGCATTAATGTCTTAGAGACTTGAATTGATACCCAGTGCATACAAGTATGTCATACTGTCGTATTAGCTAGATTTCTCTTTGAACCTTCTACGGAGTTCATAATCAATACTTGAGCACTAAACCTTTTCAAAATAAGAAACGTTCTCGCGATATATTATATATATGCCCCATAATGCCTGGAGTTTCATGAATGCTCTAGAGATCCTAAGCCTTAGGGATCTCATAGGGGATTGGGCGTAACCCCCACATTCACATAGGTAAGTTCATCAAGTTTGTACTGTTTCAAACCACCTTATCAAGGCTATGAACTTATTAAGAGCATTTTACTCATCCTTAAACATATTACAGTAAACAAATACTACATCACTTTTATTAATATAGTAATGGTAGTAGTATCTACTACTTGAGTTCTTTATGACTTAGTTTGACCATAAACTTAGAAAATTTCTAAGAAGGGTATCCATCATAATTCACTCCATAATAGGTTTTAAACCCATTCCTTGTCCTGACTCTAGCACCATTTTTCTACAAAGGCCTTTGGTGAGAGGATCTGCAATATTCCTCTCCGACTTTACAAACTCGAGTGAAATTACATTGTTTCTAATTAGATTTCTAACTATAGCATGCGTTAAGCAAATATGCCTCCTCTTTCCATCATAGGCTTGATTATTCGCGACCCCAATTACAGCTTGTGAGTCACACCGCATAGAAACTGATGGAGTTGGCTTCCCCCATAATGGAATATCAGCTAGCAAACTCCTTAACCATTCAGCTTCCTGACCTGCCAATTCTAAAGCACTAAACTCAGATTCCATAGTAGATTTGGCAATACAAGTTTGCTTTGATGATTTCCATGATATAGCTCCACCATCAAGAGTAAAAACAAAACCAATAGTAGATTGAATCTCATCATTATCAGACACCCAATTAGCATCACAAAATACTTCTAAGACATAAGGTGTTCTTTGATAATGCAAATCCCAATTGATAGTGCCTTTTAAATACTTTAACAATCTAATCAAGGCACCTCAATGCTCCTAATTAGGATTGTGAGTGTACCTACTCAATCTACTAACAGCATAAGCTATATCAGGTCTAGTATAGTTCATTAAGAACATTACACTACCAATAATTTTAGCATATTGTTCCTGTGATATACTATCTCATTTATTCTTTTTCAAATGAATACTAGAATCATATGGAGTTTTCATTGGAACACAATCATATTGGTCAAACTTCTTTAAGATTTTCTCAATATAATAAGATTGATTTAAAGATATCCCATATGACGTTTTAGTAATCTTTATCCCAAGAATAACATCAGCAACTCCTAAATCCTTCATTTCAAAACAAGAATTTAGGAAACCTTTAGTTGTATTCACTATGCCTATATTGGTTCCAAAAATCAACATATCATCCATATATAGACATATGAAAACACAAACATCAGAATCATTTACTAAAAACCCATTTGAAGTAATAGTTTGATTAAATTTATCATACCATTGTTTCGGTGCTTGTTTTAAACCATACAAAGATCTAATAAGCTTGCATACCTTGTCCTCTTGACCAGGAACAACATCCTTCAGGTTGCTTCATACAAATCTCTTCATTTAGCTCACCATTCAAAAAAGCAGTTTTCACATCCATTTGATGCACAATAAGATCATGAATGGATGCAAATGCAATTAGTGCACTAATAGTAGCTACCTTGGTCACTGGTGAAAATGTGTAAAAAAAAATCTAGACCTTTCTTTTTGTGATGTCCTCCAACTACAAGTCTAGCTTTATACTTGTCTAGTGTCCCATCAGGGTTACACTTCCTAGTAAAAATCCACTTACTACCCAAATCCTTACAACCCCTAGGAAGGTCAGTCAAAATCCAAGTGTTGTTACTCATAATAGACTATATTTCACTGTTAATAGCCTCCATCCAAAAACTAGAGTCAACAGATCTCATGGCCTCCCCAAAAGTTCTAGGGTTCTCTTCCAATATAAAAGCACTTATTTTTGGCTCATCTAAATATCCTTTTTCAGTTAGGAAGGAAGTAATCAAGTCAGTTCCATAACTAGAATCAAATTTAGTTCTCGTACTCATTCTAGGTTCTAAAGTCTCACTAGATGATGCAATGTTATGATTCGATATAGAAGAAGATGTAACAGGAAAGCATGATTGCACACTAACTTTCATAGTAAAAATATGCTCAAAGAATTATACATCCTTGACTCTCTAATAGGACCAAAGCCAGAAGCATCCTTAAGTATAAGCCTATATGCAACACTGTTAGAAGCATACCCAATAAAGATTCCATCTACAGTCTTAGGTCCAATCTTACTCCTTTGAAAGTCAGGAAGTCCTATTTTTCCCAAGCACCCCCACACTTTGAGGTAACCCAAATTAGTTTTAAAACCATTCCACAATTCATAGCGAGTCTTATCTAACTTCTTATGGGGAACTGGGTTAAGCACATAGCAAGAATAAAGAATAGCCTCCCCCCCCACATGTTAGTAGGCATCCCTGAACTAATAAGCATAGCATTCATAATATCCTTAAGAGTTATGTTTTTCCGCTCAGCTATTCCATTAACCTCATGTATGATCCCATTTGATTCAATAAATTTCTTAAGTGGAAGCTCATCATACTCTCCACCCCTATCGTATCTCACTCTCTTTATCTTAGGGTCTAGTTGGTTTTCTACTTCGGCTTTATAAATAAGAAATTTCTCTTCAGCATCATCTTTCGTACTTAACAAGTAGACCTTAGTATAACGTGAGAAGTCATCAACAAAAGTAATATAATATCTCTTCCTTCCCCTACTCAAAGAGTTTATAAAGTCACCTAAGTCACTATGGACTAGTTCTAATTAGGTAGAGGAACGAGAAACATTTTTGTTGAATGCTTTCTTAGAGTGTTTACAATCTACACATACTTCACATTTATCAAAAGAGGTATTGCTAAAGTAAGATATAAGACTAAGTTGTTTTAGCCATTTGATGGATGAAACATTCACATGACATAGTATAGAATGTCATAAAGAAATAGACTCGTCAATATAAACGGAAGTAGTAGAAATTTTATTATCAGAAATTACATCCAAAACAAAGATTCCCGCATTGCAAAAACCTTTACCCACAAAATCACCATTTCTGGTTAATACAAGTTTGTCAGAAAAACCTTTCCTTTAGCTAAGACACTCACAGTGCTTGAGTTGCCCATGAATACACATTCTCCTTCTGAAACTTTCTCATAAGTCAGGAACATTTCCTTGTTTGAGCAGATGTTGCGGGTAGCTCCAGTATCTATGACCTATTCGGAAACGTTGCTAATCAGGTTGACCTCGGACACCACAGCAACAATAATGTCATCTTCAGCAAGGTTGACGTGTGCTTTGTTGTCTTTCGATTTAGTGACAACAGCATTTGAAGAAGCCTGTTTGTTTCTACAATCCCTAGCAGCATGTCCAAATTTGCCACATATATAGCAGTTGTCCTGAAATTTCTTCTTAACCTTAAACCCATTACCATTCTGCCTAGTATCGTGAACATGGTTATGACTTTTACCCTTTTCCCTTTTCCAGCATTTTTAGACTCAATAAGGCTGGCTAAAGTGGAAGAATGGTTTGTCTTTCCTTTAGTCTGAATCTGGTTGTGTTCCTCAATTTTTATGTGGGAAACTAATTCCTGAAGGGTGAAGTCCTTTTGTTTATGTTTCATAGAGTGAACATATAGGTCTCCCAAGAGGGTGGCAGTTTCTCTAAAAGACAATTAGCTTGAAATAAATCAGGAATGTTCATACTTTCAGCAGCAAGTTCAGCACACAAATGTTCATAGTCATGGACTTGGTCTAAAACAGGTTTGTAGGAACTATGACTGGTAAAATAATAAACTAAGCTGTAAATTTTCGTGGCGTGATAGGATCCCTGCCCTAAAGTTAAAATTGTCCATCTACGAACACACGGACTCGTGGCAAAGCAACCTCCAGGGTTAACACGACATTGACTCGCCGGTGAATTACAGAGAGATAGTTGGAGAATGCTCTTAATACTGCCTTGTAATAGAGATTGTAAAAGAGAGAAGGAGGAATTTTTTTGTGTGTTAAAATTGTGCTAGAAAGCATGTATTTATAGAAAAACTGAGAAGAACTGGAAACTGACCACTCCTCTGTTTATAGGAAAAAAACGGTCATAATTGGAGTTATGAGGAAGCAGTAATGGGAAGGTGGAATGGTCCACTAACAGCTAGTTGTGGAATGGTCTTTTTAAGCCCAAAGCCCACGGCCCACACCCCGACCCGACCCGGTCCGGACGGGTGGCGGCGGCGTGCGTGTGTGGTAACCAGCCCAAGCCCAATCAAGAGCCCAACCACAAAAGCTCCTCAAGAACCAAAACTCAATAGGTATGAGGAAGATAATCATTAATAAACCCATCACTCACCTATTATTCTTCCTATATGGGATCCCCAACCTTTTACATTCTTTTGAAGTAACTTAGAGTTTTACTCTCATACTTAACAAAAACTCCAACAGAATAATGAGTAATAAATTAAGTTGGTTGTCCTCACTCACACTCTTAACCAAAAACCAAAAGGAAATGTAAAGAGAATCTAGAAACCGAGTGAAGTGGAGTTATATCCGATGGATAGGAGTCTGGGAATATGGTAAACTTAAGTTTTTGGTCTATGTGCAACAATAGAAGACTTTTTTCCCACCCCGCCCCTTCCCTTAACATTCATTGTGACATGTTATAATGCGAGAGGAATTATATGTTAGGGGTACATTCACACACGACCGTAGGTGTTGTTTTTTCGGGAATTAGGACGTTTCTAATTCTCGAAAATCAGGTGCCCACGTCCGTGGGGTTTGTCCCTTGCCGGTGGAGGCCCACCCACGCCCGTGGAGCCCTGTGATGTGTTTTAAATTTAATTGTAACGGCCCTGAAAATTCTATCACCAAACCTGAGTGTTTAGATGAATGAACGACCACTTGCACTTAGGCATTATGTGATTTAGGTTTGAACAAAAATCTATTTTAAGATATATATATATATATATAGATATACAGGGATGTGTATGTGCTATGTTATAAGAGCTAAGAGATAGATGAGTTTGTGATAGAAGAGATAAGCTAAATTATGGATCCATGTGGATATTAAGTTAGATGTCATTTTGGGGTTGATTAAGAATTTCAGATTTTAAATAAGGAGTTTAGGAGCCCATAATACCCAAAAGAGGAGACCATAAAAATCAGAAAAAAAAAATATTAAGAGATGCCCCAAGATGTTAGCTACTATGTCCAACAAGAATTTTGGGTAAAAGAGTTTATTAAGGCCCATAAAGTATTAAAACAAGGCTAATAGGTAAAGGTGGGACAACACTTAGGAAATGACTAATGTTGACCCATTTAATAAAGTCCAATTGAAAAAAAATAAATGAGTCTAGGTGGTAGCTAAGACTTAGGAGAGAGAAACTACAGCTCCCAACCCTCATTTAAATCAGTAAAATCATCCACCCAAAACCCCTTCTTCTCCCCTTAGTCTCACGCCATTGAAGGTAAAATCCCCCCTTCTTGTTTCATCTTATTTTCTTCATTTTTTTGCTTAAGGACATGGAAATCCAACCAACCTAGATCTTATGCATCTTATTACCCAGAATTAGAAACGTTTGAAGATAAATTTGGAGTTAAATAGACCATCAAAGAAGACAAGTTTAGTGAAGGTAAACATACAACCCTTCTCTTGTGTTTTAATGGAACTTTGAGTGCAAATATATGGGTTTAGGCAAAAAACTAAGACATGCAATGGCTTATGATTGAAGGTTGGTTGAGGAATCAAGAGTTGGAGTCAAGAGAAGTCATTTTAGAGGAGATTAAAGCCCCATAACTAAGGTACATAAGGTTATTCCACCCTTTTTAGATAGAGGTGTCAAAAAGGAGTTGTTTTTATTAAATTGGACCTTGCATGTTGATTTAAATTGCTCAAAATTTATAATTTAAGTTAATACTCTTGAAATTGTGGTTTTATATTGATGCATGTATTGCTAAATTGATTCCTAGTTCATTTTGGGGAAGAAGCAAGGTAGTAGTTATGGTTATTCTTACTAGCATTTGAAATGTGTTTTGGATGGTTGTGTTCTTGGTTGATGACTAATGATAATATTTGAAACCTTGAACTTTTAGCTATGAACTAACCTCTATTATGCTCATACCAAGTTGGAAAAAGTCTTGCTAAGAGAAATGAATTATTTTTCCCAACTTAATTAATTCCGTATCCAAACTGCCCAGTTTACTTAAAGTCGATTTTTAAGCCATTTAAAGTCGTTTTTAGCCTTTTCCTATTTCAAACAAAATTGTTCCTTACGATTATCGCTTGAACCTGGACATAACATTTTTTCAAAACGGCCATTGTATGAGAAAGTTATGGCTTCCTAAAGATACTGCTTTATTTTGGGCAGATTATAATATAAATTAAAACCACTTGAAAATTCCGGATTTTGTTAAAACTATTTATGTACTTCAAGTGTTAAAGGTTTTTGCAAAATTTCCCAAATCAAGAAAGCCGTTACCTCCTTTCCAAATTGAAACTATAATTTTTCCAGTAACTCTTTTACATGTGATGCTAGAAGGCTAATATAACTACTAGAATAGCTCAAGCCCCATATACATATATGATTGACTTGTTGGATTTTCAAATGTTAAGATTGAATTTCAAAATTTGCTATTCATGGTTATTTAAACGAGAATGTGCATTTTTTTTAATGCCTTGTAACACGAGAGTGGAGTGTGTAATAGAATTGTGAATAAACGAATTAAGGGGAAGAGCCGTTACGGGATGGAACGGTACGAACAACAACTGCAGGATGGGTGATCTCCTGGCGAATAAATAATATCGGGACATGTCCCAATAAAGGCTTGCAAGCATAATAATAAAAATGGTGAGGCGACGGCCTCCAAAAGTTTAGAGATAGACGGTACCTAAAGAGGGAGCCCCTCTCTACTCGTGTTCTCTTACCCCTAAATGAATGGAATACTTAAATTATTTTGTGGCTAATGTGAAAGTTAATGCTATCTTTCTTTAAACCAACACTTGTTTAATTATGACTTCAATTATGAATGCTTTATTTATATGCAAAATTGGGCGCAACAACACAAACTATAGCTTGGGTGCAAACTACAACACAACCTTGTTCGGGTTCACAGCACAGCCTGAACTTAAAGTGTGGGTGCATTCCACAACATAAACGATGATCAGTGACAGAGACATTTAATGGTTGCATTATAGAAGCTAGGTCAAAGCCAATAAGGGGGATGTTGGAAACATAAGGAGGTTTGTAAAGGAAAGATTGTTCATGAAAAGGATGCTAATAGAGAGATGGAAAGAGTCACCAACCATCATTTATGTTGTGGTATGCACCCACACATTAAGTTTAGGCTGTGTTGTGAACCCGAACAAGGTTGTGTTGTAGGTTGCACCCAAGCTATAGTTTGTGTTGTTGCGGCCAATTAACTCTTATTTATATTATGAAAAGACACCAAAAATGAGTTTCGTGGAATGGTCTTATGTACTCTTCTGATGTTTTGTTCTTGAACCTGTCCTGGTGGGGGCAGAGTTCTAGTTGTTGCATGCGCTCTTATGCTTGGCCTTGAAGTGAACTTTTGCGTAGTGTTTATGTGTAGCACGCTTGCTTGGGAACGTCTACATAACACTTTTGTTATAATATGATATTCCGGATGGAATTTAACTATATTTTGGATAAACTTATTTTGGTTTGTAATTATAACCCTTAACTTTTAAATGTTTGCTCTGAACTTTCTTGGCTTCCCAGAAAGTGTTTTTAGTAATAGCTCTGGAATCTACAATGGTATGCTTCCCTTAGTATTACAGGTTATTTGCAGAGTTCGGGATTCCACGGGCTGTTACAGTGATGCCGCAACTGCATAGTGTCTGTTGTTAGCAGAGCCTTGTAAGTACGGGTCGAATCCTCAGGGAGATAGGTTTTCAAAGTTAGTATTCAATTAATAAGCTACTTCAGACAAGATCAGGGAAGAATCAGCTGAACTACTAACTAAACTAACGAAAGTGATATTAAAATGAGATTTAACTATTGATTAAAGGTCTAACGCATTAGGTTGGTCCACCATGCTAATACCAATCAAAAAGTTCAAACAACTATCAATACCTAGGTCAAGAGTCGAGAAATTACAGCACGTGTTAATCTATGGTTAAGTCTTAACTCTCATAGTTTAACATATGCCGTACGGTCACTAACGTAATCAGAATTACTAGTGTATACTAGCATAGGACTCTAATCGTAAAGCAATCAATAAAACTGCGCAATAACATTAATCACTCATCAAGAATAATCACACCATAATCACTCTAATCAAAACCTAGAAACTAATAGCCCTCTCAAATATAGATCATGGTATAACCATGATATTCCTTCCTAAAACCCTAGAAAGAAAACTATTAAAACCCTAGAAAGACAACTACTCACTCATAATCGAATCAACAATAATAAATCTAATATAAAAACCTAAATTTTGCATCATAATCAAACTAAGCAATCAAATATTTAGAGAAAGAAATTCGGAGTAAAGAACGATACCGAATCACGGAAAGCAATAACTTTAACTGAAATAATCCGAGGTTTGATCTCCTTCAAAGCTAATCTAAAGTATTTACGCTAAGAAAGCTGTAAAAACTAATACTCTGAATGCTGGAAAATTAAATGTTTTGCAAAATAATCAAGTCTTTTATATATACTAAACTAGAAAAAGAAATATAAAAGAACCGCAAAAGATAGAATTCTAGCCTAGCGTCCATCCTGCCCGATTGCGCTAAAGGCCCAACCCATTCAGGCAGAAATCCTGCGATTTTGTGTCAACTTGCGAAAGCCATATCTCTCAAATCAGAAGTCCATTTGGGGCGTGTTACCTTGCCTAGATTCGAACCCCTCTAAAAATTCTTGATTATAAATTTTCTATCAAAAGTTATGATCAAAATAGTGGACAGGTGTCAGTTTTGTCATTTCTTTTACTAACATTTTGCTTCATTCTAACTCAAAATTGTCTAAAATGGATGCATTGTCATCCTTGTGTAGGCCACCTTCATCCTCAATGATTAATAGGCTACATCTTTGATAATCATGATCAATGTGTATCAATTTAAGATGAAAACCATCGAAACATGCAAATGGGGAGTAGTAGAACACAACTTACTTAATTCATGCCATTATGCACCTAAATGCTCTAAAAGGAGTTAAAGGTATCTAAAAACTGTATATAAATGTGATAAATTTAGTTCTCTCTCCTCCACGCCTCTCGCCTAGTCAGGCAGTTAGCCAGTCACCATGTTCAAGCCCCAATTTCCACCATTGATGAAACTTCAATCGCAATCTGTTCTCGAGCCTTAGTCTTCTCTCTCACCATTGATGAAGCCTCACTATCCTCTTTAGCGGATCTCTCCTCTCACTCACAGCAAGCTATTCTATCCGCAAGAACGATGAACTATTTTTGTGAGATTGTGTTTGTTTTCAAGAGATTTCGGTTTGTTTTTTCTCCCTTTGTTAAGGATTTTGGTTTAAATTGAATGGCTGGTTGCATTCCTTAGTTATTATGTCAGGGTTTTAGTTAGATCACTCTCTTTCTGTGCCACAGTGACGCCTAGAATCTATTTCTAGTTACCATGTTCAATTACTGCTTGATATGGGGTACTTTTGTAAGCTCAAAACCATGGTGAACACACGTTAATTGCTAAATTTATTTAATTTGTCAAATTATCTCTTTCTGGTTCATATACTATGTGATTTCATTATTTGTTTAGCTGCAACACAATGCGTGGATCCTAATAGTATTGTATTTCATTCATCTATTCAATTACTTGATTAATTACAGTGGAAACTCATGTATCTACTCAAATTGCTTTTCTAATTGCCTAGAAATTATCAAATTGTAAAACCATTTCGATCTGGATTCTAAAAGTATAGTATTTCATTCATCGATTCAATTTCTTGATATGAAATTCCCTTGATTCCCAAACAATATGAAAATTTGTAATTCCAGAATTGAAAATTACAATTTTTCCCAAACATTGGATTTGAAATTGAAATCAATCATTTAGAAATCCACATTTGAATTCCATGATTGCAAATGAAATCCATGTTGCCAAACACTACCTTAGAGAGTTTTTCATCTATCAAGGAGTTCTGAGCAGTTCTTGAGAGTAGTTCCACTCTTCCATCTCGGGTGAACGAGGTTGAAGATATATGTGTTAACCTTGGGGGGATCGTCATCGTGTAGATCTTCACCGGTGGTGGCGAATTTGGCTTTTAAGGCAGTGGTTCTTCCACGGCGTAGATTATTCGTGAGTTAATCTTCATTGAGTAATTGTCTTTCTTCCTTGATTTATTTTGGTATTTGCAATATTATTTCCAATAATTTAGAAGCAAAATTATTATTGTTGATACCATGGCTAGTAATCAATCAAGGTTTTTTTGGCATCTGTCAAAACTTGAATCTTTGGATGGTACCAATTACAAAAGATGGTCCCAAAAAGTTTTTGATATGTTTTGAACAGGTTGAAGTTGATTATATGTGTTGTTTAAGGACCCTCCTTAAGGGAAGAGTATTGTTTCCACTATATTGATTTCTGAAACTCTTGAGCCTAATGATAAATCTAAATCTGATAGTGAAAAATCTGTTGAACCTAGTATTGAGAAGTATGAGAGAGACAATAAGATTGTTATAGGTCATATTATGGACAATGCTACATTTGATTTCGTTTTTATTAATGATAAGTCTATCTAGGAAACCCTTAAGAAGAGATATGGGGATGACGATGCTGGTAAGAAAAAGTATGTGTTAGGGAATTGGTTGAATTTCCAAATGGTGGATAACTAACCCATCATGGAACAGGTTCATGTGTATGAGAATCTGGTTTATAGTAGCATGGCTGAGGGTCTGAAGATGTGTGAGGTTCTTGTAACACCCCGACAATTCTCTCTTTACAAAACATATATTTTTCCAACAAAAATAGAGAATTTTCAAGGCATTATCGCCCGTATGAAAACGTATCGGCTTACTCAGAGTATTGCAGCGGAAAACATTAAAATACTTTATTAAATACTTAAATAGTATAATTGTCAAACTTAAACTTCAAACCTCAAAAGTAATTCAAACTAAAGCAAAACATTTAAATAGATAAATAATCCAAACCAACTTAATTAAAAATAATGTAAAAGCAGGAGACAGAAGATAATAAAATGATCTCCCAACAACGCTCCCAAGTCCCAAATGAATATTGAGATGATGCATCATGCCTTCAAACATGTAGGCAAATACTCAATTGAAGACTGCTCGCCAATAAAGGGTCATCACAGGATCTATAAGCACAGCCATGATGGACACACAGAAAAGCACGTAATCAGCGAGGCTAAGTACATATATAAATAAAGTAAAACACGAAACCTAATCATGATATTGATGAACAACCAAACATGAATAATAAAATACTATCACACTTCAACTCTTAAAATAAGACTTGACTACAAGACTCACAACATAGTAAATATTTAATAAATCGAATAGACAATGGATCGAGTTGTCCAAACCAAAAACCAGTCTTCATAAATGAAAGACCGAGTTACGGGCGCGACTCCGTAACCCAACGACCAATGATATCGAGGAACCTTTAGAATTAAAAATAGGGTACGGTGATCAATCCGACCCCAAGAAAAGCCATGGGCTACCACCATTTACTCCAACTCATACTAGTCCAGAACTTCAGAAGTGCACTAGTCTAAAGCTATTGCTATTCACTTTCACTTTAAGTATTAGTAAGTTATTCGATGTTGGACTCTAAACAGACAACCAACACATAACATGAATACAACAAATATTCCTCTTTTATCTTAGGATTAAAATAAGTGATCAAACAATTCCAATTGTCCAAAAATTAATCCTCCAAATTTATCTGTTGACTTAAATCAACAATCGAAAGTCCAATAAATACATACCCTACAAAGCCCTCGGTCTTTGCAAAGTAGTAAAATAATCATATCCAATACTAGTCCAACTTACTCATAAAGTCCTCGGCCTTTGAGAGTAATAAAATATCCACTAAGGGAAACAATACCAAAATTCATAGTCCAATAATAAATAATATTAATCCATATCACACGATGGATTAAAATATAAACATCCCTATAATAACATGCTTGAATCAAACATCCATTCAATCATATAATAAATCATAAAGGCAATTAACATGCTCAACAACACGTAATTCCAATTCAATAGCCACGTATGAACCATAAAAGAGTTCCCTATACATGATACTATGAATAATCCTAATCCTTAGGACATGATACTAATCTAGCACATAAGGACATGTACGTACCTTGTGTAGACAAAGTGAGAGACCACTTTAGAAATCTAGAAGTCGCCTAAAGTAAATTTTCCGCTTATCAAAATAATAATACAACAACGAATTAATATCCTTATTAATTCACATCAATATAACTTACTTTAAAACGTCTCAAAATCGTTTTAAAAATACTTAAAATATATTAAAGTTCCAACCGTTAACGACCTTTAATATAATACTCATAAACTTATACTTTAAAACCTCAAAAACCATTACTTTAATAATTAAAAATCACTTTAAACCAACAATAATAAATATGAAATTATCATTGATTAATCATAATAAGTAAAAATCAGATTTTTAATACTCGAATAATAAAGTTGTCAACTTTATTATTATAAAAACATATGAAACTCATAACAAATCATAAATTTAATATTAGAACTTATAAAAATCATAACTTTAATATTAAAACTCATAAAAATCATTAATTAAATATTAAAATGATAATTAAATATTAAATAGAGGATAAGGGTTAATAAATAACCGAAAGAAAACACAAAAATCGGATTTGCCAGTGAAAAAGGGTAGCAAAAACTGTCAAACTTCCATAGGCCACAACGGGTTGAATACTAGTCGGAATTGAGTGATTCTTGAGTCTAAATTCAATAACTTTTCGAGATCTAATACTTTACAGATGGAATTTTTGGCTAAAAAAATCGGAATTACCAGAAATCTGGCAATTAGTTTCGAAGGTAATGAAAAGATGCAATTAGTTTCGAAGGTAATGAAAAGATGTAAACATAATTAAGAGAGAAAAGGGAAGTGTAGCGGTGCTGGCGGTGAGTGGTGGCTCGCTGGAAAAGCGGAGGAGTGAGGGCGGCGGTGAGGGTGGCCGGCGCCGGGAAAAACGGGGGAGAGGGACAGAGTGAGGGACGAGTGAGGGTGAGTGAGGGAGAGGGAAAACAAAAGTGTTTAATTAAGGGTTTGGGGGTATTTATAGGTTTGTCCTAAAACCTAAGGTGAATAAGTTTAGGCTTTAGGTTTGGGCTTGTTGATCATGGAACTTAATTAGATTGGTTGGGCTCCTCAACCCAACATTTAAAATTATTGTAACCATGACCCAAAACCTTTAAATATAATATACGATACTTAAATCCAACCCAATAGATATTATTAATTATTTAAAATATTTAAATAACCATTTGACTTTCAAAATAGTCAATACTTAAATTATTTAATAAAATAAGTATGAAAATGATTATAATATACTTTAAATATATTTATAAAAGTCATAAAATTACGGGGGATTACAGTTCTACAAGCAGTTGTGCTGATTGAGAAGCTCCCTGAGTCATGGGGTGCCTATATAAACCATTTGAAGCAAAAGATGAGAGATCTGACCCTAGAGGAACTCGTGAGCCATATGAAGATAGAAGAGGCTAATTGTACGAAAGATCAAGCCAAATCTAAACCTAATAGTGTGTCTATTAAATTTACACTTGTGGAGTCTAGTTCAAATCTAACAGGTTCAAAGGAGGTGATCAAAAAAAGAATGTCAAGAAGCCTGATTACTGGAAGAAGGGGAAATTCCAAAAGGGTGGTGGAATTGAAAAGAAGTCTGCGGGAGGATGTGTATGTGTGTGAGAAACCTGGTCACCGTGCTTATTAGTGTCACCAGGGGAAAGATGGGTAAAAGCCTCCAAAATCTCACAAAGAGCAGCCTAAGGATCAGGAAAATTTAGTTGAATGTGATGATGTATTTGATGTTGTGGTTTCTGAAAGCAACTTGGTTGAGAACCACACTAAATGGATCGTTGATATTAGGGTATCTGGCCAGTTCTGTGCCAACAAGGACCTGTTCGTGGAGTTTGAAAAGGCCGAGCAACGCAAACAAGTCTATATGGGGAACTCTAGCACCTCTGAGGTACTTGGTAAAGGAAAATTTCTTCCAAAACTTACTTCTGGTAAAACTTTAGCTTTACACAATGTATTGTATGTCCCCTCCCTGTGTAGAAATTTAGTACATGGGGCTTTGCTGAACCCAGTGGGGTAAAGCTAGTTTTTGAGGTAATAAGTTAGTGTTTACTCGTAATAGAGAGTATTTTGGGAAGGGTTACCTTAGTGGGGATCTGTTTGATCTAGACATTGATGTTTTTTCAGCTATTAATGTGATTCAATCTTCTCCTTAAATTGTTGAATCCATTTCTTTGTGGCATAATCGTTTGGGTCATGTAAGTGTCGTTTCTTTGAAGCGCCTGAAGAAAATGAACTTGCTACCTAATATGATTGATAATGGACTTGATAAATGGGAAGTCTGTGTTGAGTCTAAGTTTGTTAAGAAGCGCTACCAGTTTGTGACTAAAAGATAGTCTGGATTGTTGGAATTAATTCACTTTGACTTAGCTTACTTTAACAATTTGGAGAGCAAGGGTGGAAAACGCTATTATGTATCATTTATAAATGATTACTCGAGATATAACAAAATCTACCTATTAAGGTCTAAAGATGAGGTTGAGTCCAAGTTTCTTGTTTATATGGCGGAATTATAAAATCAGTTAGGCCTGAAAATTAGAAGAGTGAGGTTTGATCGTGGTGGGAAATGTGGGTTTTCTTTCCTAAAGAACCTATGTGAGTCAGAAGGTATCATTCATGAGACTTCGGCACCTTATACTCCTAAGCAAAATGGGATAACGGAACGGAAGAACATAACTTTTATGAACTCTATGCTGATTAGTTATGGTTTCCCTGACAACATGTGGGGGGAGGCGGTTCTTTCAGCTAACTTTGTGCTTAGTAGAATATCTCACAAGAAGTTAGACAAAAATCCCTTTCAATTGTGGAAAAGCCATGAGGCAAATCTGAAATATTTGAAAGTGTGGGGGTTTCTGGCTAAGGTGGGTTATACATCCTTTAAACGTTCTACCATCGGTCCAAGGACCTTTGATGTTGTGTTTGTTGCTTGTGCTGAAAATAGTGCTACTTATAGATTCATGAACTTGAATGATCAATCCATGTCTGAATCTAGAGATGCCGAGGCTTTTGAGCATGTTTTCCCCTTGAAAAAGAATGTTGTTTTTGTTGAAGTTCCTATGGTTGAGTGTTTGCCTTCTTTGCCTGCTGATCCTATTGTAGAGGTTCGTGAAATAGACCAACCAAGGAGAAGTAAAAGACAAATAACATAAACTAGTTTTGGTCCATATTACTGCTTTTCTATCTAAATGTGGTGTAAATAAATTGGATGAAAATATGTTGTGTATGCATGTGATGGGTGAAGATTCTAAGACTTATGAGGAAGCCATGAGCTCCGTTGAAGCTAGTTTCTGGAAAGAGGCTGTGAACAGTGAACTTGAATCTACAATGACTAACCACACCTGGGAATTAATAGACTTACCTAAAGGCTGCATGGCCATTGGATGTAAGTGGATTTCAAGAGAAAATTGAAGACTAATGGGTTAAAGGTTTAAAGAAAATTTTATAGAGGGTTCACACAAAAATTTGGCGTTTACTATTTTTATAATTATTCTCCCGTGACTAAGATTTCCACTATTCGTGTCTTGTTTGCATTATTAGCATCTACTTATAATTTGATTGTGCATCAAATGGATGTGAAAACTGCAACTCTGAATGGTGATCTGAATGGTGAGTTAGATGAGGAGATATATATTGATCAACCTCCAGGATTTGTGGTTCTTGGTATGGAGAATAAGGTGTGTAGACTGAAAATGTCGTTGTATGGTCTTTAGCAGGCACTAAAACAGTGGTATGAAAAGCTTTACAAAACTATTCTCAGTTTTGGGTGAGGATAATGTGATTTTAGGTGTTAAAGTCACTAAGTTGGCTAAAGGATATACCTTATCCCAAACTCATTGTGTGGAGAAAGTGTTGAAGAAATTTAATTGTTGTAATGAGTAGCCAGTTAAAACCCCTTGTGGCTCAAGCATTACATTATTGAAGAATAGTGAGAATAGTGTTTTCCAAGAAGAGTATGCTAAGATCATAGGGAGTTTGATGTTTTTGATGAATTGTACTCGACCAGATATTGCATTTGCTATTAGTAAGTCGGTATACCCATAACCCTAGTGGGGATAAGGAAAAAATAGATTTTGCAGTTTCAGTAACCCGTGTGAAATATATTTTTATTATTATTATTATTATTATTATTATTATTATTACTATTATTATTATTATTATTACTATTATTGTTCTTATTATTATTATCATTATTATAGAAAGGACAAAAAACATACAACCTACAAGAAATTAGTGGGCAACCGAGATACAATCTGGGCACCCACTCCTCTAGCTATCGCAAACCCTATCCTAGTGAAGATATGGGCAGCAGCACGTGCCCCAATGTCATGTGTCTTCGAGAAGTACTGAACCCGCTTCAGCAATGCAACAGCCACCTTATCCAATTATTATTATTATTATTATTATTATTATTATTATTATTATTATTATTATTATTATTATTATTATTAGTTAAAAGTGTTACATAATAGATTTTACCTAATAAGGAGTTACACAAGATTACGAAGATTATACATAATGTTGAATAATAAATTTTTACTATAGGTTAATAGATGAACAATAAAATGTTGCTTATGTTTAAAAAAAATGTAACACAATAAATTGTTGGTAAAAGTTCTAAAATGTTACAATAGGTGATGAAAGTGTTACACAATTGGATTTAAAGTAACACTTTTAGAAGATTTACCATAGACTTGAAAAGTTTTACCTATAGTATGATAGTATTAACTAATACTTTTTCTGCTTGTTAATAAGTGACACACTTTTCTATTTGAGAAATGTCACAATAAGTGACACACTTCTTAAAATGGCAAATTTCAAGAAACAAAATTACATAACTATCCTTACTCAAACAAATTAAATTCATCTAATTACTTATATTTTCGTAAGAGAACCTAATTCCCTTTTTAATCAACCCACCCCGCCCTCCTCCCACCCCAAGTCCCAACCACCAGTCAACCATAACATAACCTTCCCTCTTTCCCTAACCTCCATTTTTTCCGACCATCGTCGTCTCTCTCAACACAATCTAACCAACCCAGACAACATTCTTTTATCTTTCTCCTTTCGAATATCCTCTTTTCCAACCCGCGGCTATTTTCTCCTTTCGAATATCGTTTCGAAAATCAAAAGTATCAGACTCGCTCTCTCCTTGCAAATCTCCTTTCGAAAACCAGCCGGCGTTTTCGAGGTAACCCATGGCCTTGTTCTTTACAGATTCAAGAAATTGATGGTTGTGGTGCTCTTTTTTTAATGGATTAGGTTGTTTTCGGTGTATGCGTTTGTTTTCGGTGGCATTGGGGTTGATTGCGGTGATTTTCGGTGGAATTGGGGTTGATTGCGGTGGTTTTTGGTGGCTTTTGGGTTGATTGTCGTGGCTTTCGGTGGCATTAGGGTTCATTGCGGTGGTTTTCGGTGGCATTGGGAATGCTAATGGTGGTTTTACGTGGCTTTGGGGTTGTTATGATGGTTTCCCGTGGTGTTCGGTGCCTCTAGCGTGGCTTGCGGGGGCTTTTAGGTGATTTGCGGTGGTTTCGTGGTGGCTTCTATCTGAGGTCAGTGGGTGGTGGTGGTGGTGGTGGTGTGGGGGGGGGGCAACTGGTGATGATGGTGGGGTTGTGGTGGATCATTGACTAGGTGGAGTCATGGTGGTTTATAATGTTGTTTGATGTTATATTTTATATTAATCAAGTTACCCTTTGTTTACTTAATTGTGGTCCCCAACTTCGGAGGAAGTAAATTATAATAAGGAGTAGCATCATAATTCCAGTCCCATGCTTCAAAGTCCAAAAATCGGATCCATTTTAGCATTACAGAATTTATCTGGCTTTTGGAAAGTTTTAAAACTAACATAATACTAAAATATAGGGCCAATTGACCAAGATGGTAAAAAGAATGTGGACCTAGCGACAAATTGGAAAATTTTAATAAAACGACGAAAATATGGTAAATTTTAGAAAAAATGACGACAAATAGGCCATAAAATTCGCCTAAGATTATAAACATGTATGCGTGAACTTTACCGTAGCTTTTTTAAGATTAAACACATTTAATGTTATATGTGGGAAAAATCTATACAATTAATGAGATTAAAAGACCTAATTACTACATTATACTTTCCTTTTTTTTGAGGAAAAATTGTCAAGAATAAGTCAACATTTGCATTAACCGCTTTTAACAAGTCTACCTTCATTTATTCCACTAACAAGTTAACCTTGTAACAACTTTTGCGTTTAACAAGTTTTTTTACTGGTGACCTAGTAATAACTTGTTAGTTTAGGTGACTTTTCCACATGTATTATTCCAATTAGTTCCAATTAATTAATTAATTTTAATTTTTTTCTTTTAAAATTATTTTTTGAGTATTAATCAAAGCATTTTTTTTATTATTGTTGGTTTCTTTATAAAATCTAATTTTCCTTCAATTTTAAAACTGGAATCCACCCTTAAAAAATTAACTAACAAAACCAACAAAATCTTCTTTGATAATCCAGATTAACCATTTGATTAATACTCATAATCACGCTCGTTATTCTCGCACCTTTTCACATTCTCTTTAATTCTGTCTCTTCCTCTGCTTTTCTCTAATGCCCACCTTATATTTGATAAAATGTTCCAATGAACAAACACCACTAAAATCCAACTGCCCTTGAAATATGAAGATTAATCATCAAAATAATTGAAACCCTTTTGATTTTAGCTCAAATCTTGATCTGGGTTACTTCTAAAATTTTATAATTAGAAAGATGGGTTTTGTTTTTGGAATTGTGTTTGGGTTTTCTTCTGGTATTGGATTGATAATGGCTCTACCTGACTATGAGAAAATTCGCGGCGACAATGGCTGGTTTTTGTTGGAGATTAAAGTTGGATTAGTTGTTTCTCGTTTTTGTTGCGTAAGGCGGCGACATTGGTTGCTTTCTCTAGGATGACAATGCAGGATCAAGGATGACAGTGGCTGGTTTTTGTTGGAGATTTGACGCCATGGACGACGGGAAGAGAGAGTGTCGTACATGCGGTGTTTGGGGCGGGAGATGAAGTCGAGGTTGGCGGATTAATTTCAGTGAGGATGGTGGTGTTTGGGTGCCGTGAGAGTGGTGGTGTTTGGGTGCCAGTGAGCGTGGTGGTGTGAGTGTGGGCGTGGAGTTGAGGGTTAGGGTGGGGGGGGGAGAAGAGAGGAATTTTTTTAAAAAAAAAAAATTTCACTTTAAATTTTAAAATCTAAATGTTCAATGAACGAGTGACATGTGTCACTTTAACCTGTTAAACAGGTTACTAAGAGGTATAAGCCGGTAAAAACTTGTTAAAAGCAAAAGTGGTTACAAGGTTTACTTGTTAGTGGAATAAATGAAGGTAGACTTGTTAAAAGCGGTCAACGCAAAGGTTGACTTATTCCTGACAATTTTTCCTTTTTTTAATGGCACATTATACTTTCCTTCATCTAATTATCTCAATTCCTTCCCTCCACCTCTCCACACCGTCCTTTCATCTTCCCTAAAAGAAAAGCACGTGGGAAAGACTTGGTATTTAAGTTGGCCAATATACGTGCCGCACCTCTCTTTCCTAGGATACCCTACTTTTAGATATTCCATATTGAGAATCTAGTACTCACATTATATATATATATATATATATATATATGTTTTCGAAAAGGTTTAATCTAGGTTAATTAGTATGAACTAATTCGAATTCAACAAAAGCAAAAAGAGACATTTGGACCATTACATATAAACGTTGAGGCTAAGGCCTAAAAAGGAAAATCTACTAGTTAGCTCTTGTTCATTATGGGTGTTACATACTTCATACCCTAACTTAAGTCTATAAGTTGATGTATGTGTTTTATATTCATTTGCAGGTGTTCTTTCCACTTAATTGGTTGCCAACCAAGGTCTTAGTAAGATAATATGGGTGGTAAAGCCGGTTTCTTCGTGTGTGTTCTTTTAGTATCTCTAGCTTTCCTTTTGGAAGAGGTTTCTAGTGATAGTTTCCTAATTAATTGTGGATCACACAATAACATTACAATTGGTGATCGAGTATACTTAGGAGAAACCTAAGCCACCAAATACCTTGTCACGCCCATTAATATTCTAGCAGACTCTTCTATAAATACGACTTTGCCTTTGTATAAGACTGCAATTATTTTTAATGGGTCAAGAAGGTACACATTTCCAATAAAGCACGTGGGAAGATATTTTATCCGCTTTCATTTCTTCCTATTCATATATCAAGCTTACAATTTGAGCAGTGCAAAGTTTGATGTTTTGCGCTCAAATTTGTGCTTCTGAAAAACTTTACCCCGCCAATTTCCAAAACTACAAAAGAGTTTTCAGTTAATGTGACTTCAAACTTTCTTGAAATCACTTTGCTTCCATCCTAAAGTTTGTGGTTTTTTTTAATGCATTAGAAGTGTTTTTAATTCCTAATACAATGATTAAGGATGATGCCACCTTGATCACCCCAGCCAAAACCAACATTGCCCTTCTAAATGCAGCCTTATATACAGTTTTTCGGGTTAATATGGGAGGGTCCAGTGTTGCTTATAGCAATGATGCACTTTGGAGAACTTGGGAGAATGATGGGAGTTTCTTGGAAACCAAGGGATCTTCTGTTGAAGTTCGGAATATGAGGGTGGTTCATTATAGGAGTGGTCTATCTACAAGAGATTTTGCACCAATTGAAGTTTATAACACTTGTAGAAGACTTTGCTGCCAGAAAAATAATAACATCACATGGAAATTCACGGTAGATGTGACTTTCCAATATCTTGTTCGCTTTCATTTTTGTGACATAGTGAGTTCATCGAGAAACAAAAGATCTTTCAACCTGTATATTAATTCGTGGTTGGCTTCTCGACAATTGAAACTTACTAGTCTAGATAATGGATTTTGGGCTGCACCGCTTTACACTGATTTTGTTACTGAGATGCTTACTGGTGATGAATTTAGTGTGAGCATTGGCGCTGCTTTGATACATGAGGACACATATGATGCAATGTTGAATGGGATAGAGATTATGAAGATCAGCAATGTTGAGTCATCCCTAGCTATGGCGCCTAGTCTCTCTTCTTCCCAACAAGAAAGTTACAACCATCACATTGGCACATTAGTTTTGGCGATTGCCGGTGTGGCTTGTCTTGTAGTTTTGGCTACCCTTACAATTATTTCATACCGAAGGAGAAGTAAGAGTCCTGATGAAGGTCATTTGGAGACGACAATTCCGTATACAACTAGTTTCGAGGCTTCAAAGACGGCAATTCTCTTTCCTCTTGCAAGTATCAAAGTGTTAACAAACAACTTTGAAGAAAGTCGTGTTATTGGAACCGGTGGTTTCGGGAAGGTGTACAAGGCAATATTTAGGGTTGGAAAAATTGTTGCTGTGAAACGAAACACTGACCAATCAGAAGAAGGCCCAAAAGAGTTCCAGACAGAGATCGAAATGTTGTCACAATTTCGCCATCGAAATCTAGTCTCGTTGATTGGCTATTGTGACGAATACAAGGAGATTATTTTGGTAATTGATTATATGGAAAATGGAACTCTTAAGGATCATCTGTATGGAGTTGCTCCATGACTAGAGCGTTCTTTGAGATGGTGGAGGCTGGGCGCCAATTAGATACTTAGATGCTAGGATTTTCTTCAGCATATATATATATATGTCCTCATATTGCCCAGAAGTCGTAGCCTCTTCAGGATCATCAAATATTAAGTTCTAGAAGACTTATGTCAAGAAAGGTCTTTAACACCCCTACGAACTATGCACATCTCAGTATTTTTCACATCAATTGAAGAAGCTATCGGTTTATTTGTCCTTGGAGGTTAGGGTCGCTAATTATGGTGTGACTATAAAGCCCATTCAGCTGAACTAACAATTTCCTAGTGTCATCAAGGACAAGCTTGTCATAAAAGAACTTTAAATAGGAAGCCCCGAATGAGTAAACATTTGAAATTTATGTAATCTTTTGTCTTTTGATATATTTTAGAATTTTGTAATCTTTAGTCTCTTGAAATATTATAGAATTGAGTAAACTACATTCATAACTTGTACAACGAACGGATAGGTCCTCATGAAATGCCATTCAAAAATGCAAAGCAACACCTTTTATTTTGACATTGAGTATTCGGTGTATCTAAGTTTCATGTTCTTGTTTTTTTTTTCTGAACAAAAGAATCTGGAGTTTTGTGTACCTTTTCGCATGCTCTTCGATTGTGGTTTAGAAAAGTGGAGAACCTTATTGGTTTAAAAATTAATTTAAACTAGTGAGGCCTCTTGGAGTTTTTGACACTATTACATATCTTTTGTGCTACCATATATAGTCAAGTATCAAGTGTGTCAATTTCTATTACGAGAAACTAGTGGAATTATGTGTGATGGGTTGATATTTTTTCATCAAGGTAATAAATAGATAATGCTACATTTAGTTGTAACAAAGTATTTATTATGCCAAATTCTGTTAATAATTTTTTTTACTATTGCTTCAAGAAAAACATGACAACTTATAAATCTAGATTTTAGCAATGTAATCTACTAAGTTCAATTTTCGATGTTCTACACCTCAAATTTGATGATGCATGCAATAATAAACCTTTTTACTAGTTGTATTCCTTAGACCGTCAGTAATCCATACTATATTTTGGCCAATTAACCAAAATGGTAAAAAAAATGAAACATGGCGACAAATTGGTAAATTTTAAAAACACGACGACAATTTGGTAAATTTAAAAAATTTTGACGACAAATAGGCCATAAATTTTGCCTGAGTTCATGCGTGTAATGCACTAAATTATTTAGAGAGTGACTTCTTTTACATTTGTTGATTTTGGTTGTTTTCTATGTTCAATGCGTGTAAATTTTGTCTGAGTTCATGTGTGTAATGCACTACATTATTCCTGTTAACTCCCAAGATCTACAACTACAAGTTTTTTTCTCTAGATTTACTGCATGTCCGATTCCATAGTGATGAACCTCAAAACCAGTTTGACAATCCTCACCATTCCATCTACATTCACATTTACTTTGTTCTTCATAAAGTTCATCTAGCTTTTGACTAATTCTAGGTGCAATCCCAGCTACAAATTGCCTAACCACTTTTTTTTTTCATTCTTTCCATAAGGGCTAGTCTAATATCCTCAAGTATTGTCACAATAGGTTTGTACCTAGCTAGAAGGATAAAGGAATTAAAAGTTTCAGCCATATTGTTATCTGCTACATCGCAACATGAGTGTGTTTTGAATTTAGACTTACATAATGTTTGTGTATTTCTTTTCTCAAAGTCAATAAAAGATTCATGAAAGTAGGTGGTTTCTTTTTAGAGGGTTGATCTTCTTGTGTTGATAAAGAAGGCATACTCAAATAACCATGTGATTCAACAAAACAGAAGGAGGTGGTCTTTCTCTGTTTTTTGGGTGTCAATTTCTTTAGCATTTGACTATTATTATTTAGCTCTATTAATACTTCATCCATATTAACCAAATCAGGACATCTACCATAATCAACCTCAACACCTCCACTACAATGCATATTCAATTGACCATCATTTTCCATATGCAATATGTCATAACATGCATGAACAATTAACACACGCCTTCAACAGAATCAAAGAATTATATACTAACAAATATAATTTTCATCTATCACCAAAGATGATAAATCATATAAGACCAAAACCAAACCTCTGTTTTTGAACTACATAATGCAATGTCATATATAAACTCAATTTATTTAGAACATCAATTTAAATAATCTCAAATAAAGGAAAAAAAAAACTATATTAGAAAATACGTTTTTCACTCTTTTCTGGAAATTAAGGCCTACTTCAACTTAACTAAAAACCCAAAATGAAGGCCTCCCTGTTTTTATCATACCAACCTCACTAAACTTAAATACTTTCCCTGGTTCTTCTTTTTTCAACGTTAAGAATCAATTCTCTCAATTTACTTGCTAGTATATTGCAATTGGAAAAGAAAATAGATAGATTATGAAATTACCTCACTTCTTGATCTTTGAATAAGTGATGATTTAGATGAAAACCATTGACGTTATAGAATAATAGCGGTCAATTTTATTTTAAAAATTATTTTTGTGAAGAAATTTGGGTGCTTTTCTTTTGGGGAAGATGAAAGGACGGTGTGGAGAGGTGGAGGGAAGGAATGGAGATAATTAGATGAAGGAAAGTATAATGTGCCATTAAAAAAGGAAAATTGTCAGAAATAAGTCAACCTTTGCGTTGACCGCTTTTAACAAGTCTACCTTCATTTATTCCACTAACAAGTAAACCTTGTAACCACTTTTGCTTTTAACAAGTTTTTAACGGCTTATACCTCTTAGTAACCTGTTTAACAGGTTAAAGTGACACATGTCACTCTTTCGTTGAACATTTAGATTTTAAAATTTAAATTGAAAAAAACAATTTTAAACAAAAATTCCCCTCTCCCCCCCACCCTAACCCTCACCTCCACGTCCACACTCACACCACCACCCTCACTGGCACCCAAACACCACCACTCTCACGGCACCCAAACACCACCATCCTCACTGAAATTAATCCGCCAACATTGACTTCATCTCCCGCCCAAACACCGCATCTACGACACTCTCTCTTCCCGCCGTCCATGGCGTCAAATCTCCAACAAAAACCAGCCACTGTCATCCTTGATCCTGCACTGTCATCCTAGAGAAAGCAACCATTGTCTCCGCCTTACGCAACAAAAACCAGAAACAACTAATCCAACTTTAATCTCCAACAAAAACCAGCCACTGTCGCCGCGAATTTTCTCATAGTAGGCCAGAGCCATTATCATTCCAATACCAGAAGCAAACCCAAACACAATTCCAAAAACAAAACCCGTCTTTCTAATTATAAAATTTCAGAAGTAACTCAGATCAAGATTGGAGCTAAAATCAAAAGGGTTTCAATTATTTTGATGATTAATCTTCAGATTTCAAGGGGAGTTGGATTTTAGTGTTGTGTTTGTTCATTGGAACATTTTATCAAATATAAGGTGGGCATTAGAGAAAAGCAAAGGAAGAGACAGAATTAAAGAAAATGTGAAAAGGTGCGAGAATGAACGAGCGTGATTATGAGTATTAATCAATTGGTTAATCTGGATTATGAAAGAAGATTTTGTTGGTTTTGTTAGTTAATTTTTGAGGGTGGGTTCCAGTTTTAAAATGGAAAAATTGACAAGAATAATCCGACCTTTGGCCGGTCTTCCATCAATGGTACCACCTTCAATTAATCCAGGTATAATCCGACCTTTGACACCCATATTCTCTCATTGGTACAGGATGATGGCAACCTGTTTGACCGACTAAAATTACCGTTGACTTTCTTTAAAAAAAAAACTTTTTTAAAAATTGAAAACCCACCCCCAGCCCACCCCCCAGCCCCATTCCCACCCTCACCCCATCCCCTCCCCTTCCCCCACTGCTGCTCACCGACGACCGGCGACTCGACCAAGAAGGGGCCCACCATCGCAGTTCTCCATTTCTCTCTTTCTTTCTCTAGTTTCCAAAGTTCTGTCAAAAGAAGGGGGTAGGTGAAGGTGGTTTGCGGTGCGGACGCGATGGTGGTGCTGGTGGCTGAGTCGCCGGCGGTGACTTTGGCGTTCCGGCAGTGGTAAGTGGTGAGTGAGTGTGTGAGTGATATGTTGGAAAGGGGAGGGCGTGGGGTGGCGGGGGAGGGTGGCAGCAGAAGGGGAGGGGGTGGGGTGGCAGCAGAAGGGGAGGGGGTGGGGTGGCAGGCGCAGGGGAAGGGAGAGGGTGGCCGCAGAAGGGGAGGGGGTGGGGTGGCAGGCGCAAGGGAAGGGGGAGGGTGGCCGCATAAGGGGAGGGGTGGGGTGGCAGGTGCAGGGGAAGGGGAGGGAGTGGGGTGGCAGGCGCAGGGGGGGGGTGGGGTGGCCGCAGAAGGGGAAGGGGAGGGGGTGGGCTGGCAGGCGCAGGGGAGGGGAGGGGTGGGGTGGCAGGTGCAGGGGAGGGGGGGGGGGGTTGGCTGGGGAGGGAAATAATTTTTTTAGTTTTTTTTTAAAAAAACTTTGATTTAGAATTTTAAATAAAAAATTATGTTTTAAATATACTTAATTAGCTATTAATCACATAATTAAGAGGATTACCCATGATTGTAGGTCACCATGACTTACCAACAGGTGAGGGACCAATGAGAGAATATGGGTGTCAAAGGTCGGATTATACCTGGATTAATTGAAGGTGGTACCATTGATGGAAGACCGGCCAAAGGTCGGATTATTCCTTTTAAAATTGAAGGAAAAATAGATTTTATAATGAAACCAACAATAAGAAAAAAAAATTGCTTTGATTAATACTCAAAAAATAATTTTAAAAGAAAACAATTAAAATTAATTAATTAATTGGAACTAATTGGAATAATACATGTGGACAAGTCACCTAAACTAACAAGTTATTGCTAGGTCACCAGTAAAAAGCTTGTTAAACGCAAAAGTTGTTACAAGATTTACTTCTTAGTGGAATAAATGAAGGTATACTTGTTAAAAGCGGTCAAAAGGTTGACTTATTCTTGACAATTTTTCCGAAAAAAAAGGAAAGTATAATGTAGTAATTAGGTCTTTTAATCTCATTAATTGTATAGATTTTTTCCACATATAACATTAAATGTGTTTAATCTTAAAAAAGCTACGATAAAGTTCACGCCTACATGTTTATAATCTTAGGTGAATTTTATGGCCTATTTGTCGTCATTTTTTAAAAAATTTACCATATTGTCGTCGTTTTATTCAAATTTACCAATTTGCCGCTAGGTCCACATTTTTTTTTACCATCTTGGTCAATTGGCCGTAAAAAAAATTATTAATTGAATTTGGTGTAATTAATACTTTGTTACAACTAAATGTAGCATTATTTATTTATTATCTTGATGAAAAAATATTAACCCATCACACATAATTCCACTAGTTTCTCGTAATAGAAATTGACACACTTGATACTTGACTATATATGGTAGCACAAAAGATTTGTAATAGTGTCAAAAACTCCAAGAGGCCTCACTAGTTTAAATTAATTTTTAAACTAATAAGGTTCTCCACTTTTCTAAACCACAATCGAAGAGCATGCGAAAAGGTACACAAAACTCCAGATTCTTTAGTTCAGGGGAAAAAAACAAGAACATGAAAATTAGATACACCGAATACTCAATGTCAAAATAGAAGGTGTTGCTTTGCATTTTTGAATGGCATTTCATGAGGACCTATCCGTTCGTTGTACAAGTTATGAATGTAGTTTACTCAATTCTATAATATTTCAAGAGACTAAAGATTACAAAATTCTAAAATATATCAAAATACAAAAGATTACATAAATTTCAAATGTTTACTCATTCGGGGCTTCCTATTTAAAGTTCTTTTATGACAAGCTTGTCCTTGATGACACTAGGAAATTGTTTGTTCAGCTGAATGGGCTTTATAGTCACACCATAATTAGCGACCCTAGCCTCCAAGGACAAATAAACCGATAGCTTCTTCAATTGATGTGAAAAATACTGAGATGTACATAGTTCGTAAGGGTGTTAAAGACCTTTCTTGACATAAGTCTTCTAGAACTTAATATTTGATGATCTTGTAGAGGCTACGACTTCTGGGCAATATGAGGACATATATATATATGCTGAAGAAAATCCTAGTATCTAAGTTCCTAATTGGCGCCCAGCCTCCACCATCTCAAAGAACGCTCTAGTCATGGAGCAACTCCATACAGATGGTCCTTAAGAGTTCCATTTTCCATATAATCAACTACCAGAATAATCTCCTTGTATCTGTCACAATAGCCAATCAACGAGACTAGATTTCGATGGCGAAATTTTGACAACATTTCGATCTGTCTGGAACTCTTTTGGGCCTTCTTCTGATTGGTCAGTGTTTCGTTTCACAGCAACAATTTTTCCAACCCTAAATATTCCCTTGTACACCTTCCCGAAACCACCGGTTCCAATAACACGACTTTCATCAAAGTTGTTTGTTAACACTTTGATACTTGCAAGAGGAAAGTGAATTGCCGTCTTTGAAGCCTCGAAACTAGTTGTATACGGAATTGTCGTCTCCAAATGACCTTCATCAAGACTCTTACTTCTCCTTCAGTATGAAATAATTGTAAGGGTAGCCAAAACCACAAGACAAAACACACCGGCAATTGCCAACACTAATGTGCCAATGTGATGGTTGTAAGTTTCTTGTTGGGAAGAAGAGAGACTAGGCGCCATAGCTAGGGAGGACTCAACATTGCTGATCTTCATAATCTCTATCCCATTCAACATTGCATCATATGTGTCCTCATCTATCAAAGCAGCGCCAATGCTCACACTAAATTCATCACCAGTAAGCATCTCAGTAACAAAATCAGTGTAAAGCGGTGCAGCCCAAAATCCATTATCTAGACTAGTAAGTTTCAATTGTCGAGAAGCCAACCGCGAATTAATATACAAGTTGAAAGATCTTTTGTTTCTCGATGAACTCACTATGTCACAAAAATGAAAGCGAACAAGATATTGGAAAGTCACATCTACCGTGAATTTCCATGTGATGTTATTATTTTTCTGGCAGCAAAGTCTTCTACAAGTGCCATAAACTTCAATTGGTGCAAAATCTCTTGTAGATAGACCACTCCTATAATGAACCACCTGCATATTCCGAACTTCAACAGCAAATCCCTTGGTTTCCAAGTAACTCCCATCATTCTCCCAAGTTCTCCAAAGTGCATCATTGCTATAAGCAACACTGGACCCTCCCATATTAACCCGAAAAACTGTTTATAAGGCTGCATTTAGAAGGGCAATGTTGGTTTTGGCTGGGGTGATCAAGGTGGCATCATCCTTAATCATTGTATCACGAACTAAAAACACTTCTAATGCAATAAAAATACCACAAAACTTGAGGATGGAACCAAAGTGATTTCAAGAAAGTTTGAAGTCACATTAACTGAAAACTCTTTGTAGATTCGGTAATTGGCGGGGTAAAGTTTTTCAGAAGCACAAATTTGAGCGCAAAAACATCAAACTTTGCACTGCTCAAATTGTAAGCCTGATATCTGAATGGGAAGAAATGAAAGCGGATAAAATATCTTCCCACGTGCTTTATTGGAAATGTGTACCTTCTTGACCCATTAAAAATAATTGCAGTCTTATACAAAGGCAAAGTCGTATTTATAGAAGAGTCTGCTAGAATATTAATGGGCGTGACAAGGTATTTAGTGGCTTAGGTTTCTCCTAAGTATACTCGATCACCAATTGTAATGTTATTGTGTGATCCACAATTAATTTGGAAACTATCACTAGAAACCTCTTCCAAAAGGTAAGCTACAGATACTAAAAGAACACACACGAAGAAACCGGCTTTACCACCCATATTATATTATTAAGACCTTGGTTGGCAACCAATTCAGTGGAAAGAACACCTACAAATGAATATAAAACACATACATCAACTAATATTTACATTCTAAATATGACTTAATGACTTAAGTTAGGGTATGAAGTATGTAACACCCATAATGAACAAGAGCTAACTAGTAGATTTTCCTTTTTAGGCCTTAGCCTCAACGTTTATATGTAATGGTCCAAACGTCTCTTTTTTCTTTTGTTGAATTCGAAATAGTTCATACTAATTAACCTAGATTAAACCTTTTCGAAAACATATATATATATATATATATATATATATATATATATATATATATATATATATATATATATATATATATATATATATATATATATATAATGTGAGTACTAGATTCTCAATATGGAATATCTAAAAGTAGGGTATCCCAGGAAAGAGAGGTGCGGCACGTATATTGGCCAACTTAAATACCAAGTCTTTCCTAGCCAGATCCACTCAAACAATATGTCCACATTAATCATTGTTCCTCAAGATATAAACTAGAAAATCATTTACTTTAAAGTAAGTTAGAAAACAAAACATGAGAAATGCGAAATTCTATCTCATATGCCCATTCTAGACCTACCCCTTGAGCTTATTTCTGACAGAATTTCCCGGGCCGAAAAACTAGTACCACTTTGTAATACCCTCAACTTTGCCCCTTGAAAACTTTTAAATAAAACAATTGAAGAACGCTCAGTGTGACAAAACTCTAATGAATATTCTTTATTTCATAAAATTTCCTTTGAGATAAATAACTATACCAATATTATATCTTTTTCTAGGCTACAATACAATAAGTTGAAGTCTTACAAGTCACAATGATCATAAAAAGAATAATAGAAGATTAGAAGACAATATTGTATCTTACGCACAAAAAAATTCATATATTATAAGCCAAGAAAAGTTATATATTAATTTTAAAAATATGTTATGCATTCCTAAATCCTCCCCTTTGTTTTCCTCTGAAAATAATTAAGAGTGTAGTTATAATTGCTAGAAATCTAAGTGTAAATAGGAGAGAGTTATTAGTAGAGTAATTACTACGCAACACCTTTCATCTTTATTTTTTAGACACACTTTGTCCCTCCTTTTCATCCCACCATCTTCTTCTTCTTATTGTATTTTCGGCCAAGTAAAATGGGACTAATTCTCTCTCTCCTCTTATCTTTCCCCCACTAACTAGAATTTTTCTTGTTTTGATTTTCAATTCCTTTTCTTTTACTTTATTTGTTTTTTTACTTTCCAGAAAAATGTAGGCATCATATTACCTCATCTCTTTATATCTCTCTTAACGCAATTTCTTAGAATTGGAGTTGCGAAAACCTCTAATTAATTATTGTTACTACATGCTCAAGTGTTCTTTATTTTTTGTAATCTTCATTCATAATAAGTCTTGTTTTCGCTTTTTGTGTCGAACTTTCATCATTTAGATATAAAAACAATTTATCCATCCATATGCCAATATGAAAAAAAATGGTATATTTGTCTTTAAGAGGATTTAAAAATTTTCATCTTTTGCTGATAAAAGTAATGAAGAATGTTTAAGCTTAAAAAGTTAGAGCCACAGTTTTATTACATCAAACAAAATTCACAAAAACCTAAAGTTGCGAGAAGAGGAGATAAGAAATAAAATGATACTCGCTCAAATGCAATTACACAAAATTACCTCAGATCACCATTTGCTTTCCTACAAGTATAGTTTAGGCTCTCATGTTGCTTTCCCCTTTATTCTCTTTCCTCCCTATCTAGTTGCTTTCACGTTCCTCCCGTTTATTTCCCTTTATCTGTTAAGAGTACAAGGTAAAAGCAACCTCAGAAAGAAAGGGAAAGAAACAAAGCTGAGAATCATACTAGATTGAGGATGTAATCAATGGATGTTAATTGAAATAGCTTAAGTAGTAAAGCAACATGGCAAAAGGATAACCCAACTATATCTTCACTCTCCCCCTTAAAATCATGGAAATCTCATATGTCTTCTGAAGTTTCAACTACTAGTGTAGTATAATTTTTTTTTTCTCGATTATGTTGCTTTTCTTCACTTACGAAGAATCTTATTTATCCATAGAACAAATAAGTATACTGTACATGTTCATACAAAATACACAAGCAGTACTATACATTACGCTTGTAATACGAGTTACGACGCAATATTTCACTTCAAAGATCATCAACGGCAACAATACAAACGAGTTCACCGCCATTACACAACGCTCAAACTACTTTCACATCGAAAATCACATGATCCTATAAGATCTAAAAGCGCAGAAAGCGTCGAAAATCACACAAACTAAGTTTACCTCGTTTGATACAGGAGAAAGCGGAAGAAGTGGAGGTGGAGAAAGCGAGAGATTGGCGACGGAAATCGTGAAAGCGGTGGAACCACCGTTTGACGACGGAGGAAACGCGACTATCGACGGCGGAAGAGAGAGAATCGCAGCGACGGTAAAAATGGCGATCGACGGCGACGCGGAAGCGTTGACGGAGCTGAAGCTGCAAGAAGCGAGCATTGGCACCTCTGTCAATCCAATGGTGATACTGGTATTGATGTCCCATCAAAATCAAACGATGTTAATCTAGCGGGACTGGTTCTATCATATCAAGCGAAGGAGACAATATTGCTAGTTGAAACGCTAAAACCGAGTAAAGCGAAACTTTTGATATCATATACTTCATTTCAAACTCCCAACTTATTCATTTCATTTCAAACTCTCAACTTATTCATTTCATTTCATTTCATTTCAAACTCTCAACTTATTCATTTCATTTCTTCTGGTTGGGTAAATTTTATACTTCTTCTAGTAAATGAGATCACATAATGATATATAGGAAACTTGTTTAGTAGCAAATTGAAAAATATCGCGAGAATGAGTTATAGAGTAGGAAGAGTAAAAAAATATAGCTCAAACCTGAAATGGAGTAATATAATTTTAATCTTCGCACCTCTTGAGCACGTTCGCCAAATTACCGCTATTTTTCACAAGAATGTTGGAAGATAGAGTGAATTGAGTACGAACTACTAGTACTACTTGTTTTCTGATGAAAATATGTTGGTGTATGCAACAAGAGTGATTGTGAACTACATCGATGCTTATTTTCTCTCCAAGTATGTTTGGTGAAAGAAGTGAAATGAATGAGCCCTATTTATAGGGAAGGCCGAAGAACCACGACCTCTCAACTCAAAGTTAAAGTATTTGATGCTCCCTTTAGCATATTTAACCACAACCTTTACTTTAATGATTCTTCTATTTGTAGTAGTTAGAATATTTCTATTTTCGACAATATATTCTACTTGGTTTCTGGTGATAATCTTAAGCCGATATCTAACTTTATTCTTTATATTAGTATGTCAGCAAAAAATTTGGAGCAGCATAAGCCGTCGACCTCTCACTCAGATGATGTTTTGTTTGATTGGAGTTGGTGTAAGGAACCAATGAGACGCGACCAACTGACCACTTCATGTGGTTACTAGATTTTAAGTTTTTGTTTTTACAATGAGAGCCCTTAGCATCTTTCTTATGATATTATAATCAGTTAAGCAATTCTAATTTGAATAATGTTTGATAGGAAGGGTGATAGGTAAGATAGGAGCATTAAACAAATTCTCCCGTTAAATAAGTATATAACCGGCCAGCAGCTACTTTTCATCATTGTATGTGGATGTATGGTCTGCATGAGGAAATAAAGATGTGTTTTATTCTCGTAATCAATTCTAACTTATTACACACTATTACTCATATCATTCAATTCACCCATAAGCATTAGTCCATAAAGAGAACTTTCTATTAATAGATAAATAGGCTTAACAGAGTTCTTAGTAGTTGGAAGGCACTACTGCAGTACACAGAATATACAATCGGCCTCTAAGTCTAACTCTAAGCTGTAAATAACATTATTAAGTTGTCACTATTACATCCATGTGTTTTGACGTTGTGGTCTGCTAGCTTACCCTAACAAGAGGAATACCAAGGTCCAATTAAGAAGTACTTTTCTTGATTCATATAATATCGAACTTATCCTCATGATTCCAAAAGTCGGTAGCAATATAGACAAAACAAGCATGAGTGTAGATACCATCTTATCAAGAAAAGTTTCCAAGTTATCAACACTAATCTGTTATAAACAAAAACATGAGAGTCAAAAGCACCTGTTTCTATAAGTAAATTGCAACTTTACCAATCAATGTACTCAACTATCACATAAATTTCAACCAATCAATAAAAGAACGGGAACATAATTTGTGACAAAATAGAATATATAGTTACAGACATGTACTAGTACCAAAAGGAAAACAATGCCTCTAACTATTACAAGTTAAGAGACGGGCATGGCATATTTGAATCACAAGTTCAACTCTGAATCTCAAGAAAATAACAAGAAGAATAAAAGCAGAACAAGAAAGTAGCTGAGTGCAAAGAAAGGAAGTATGATAATGCACATACAGTCACACTAGTACAGTCATAGCTACCAAAGCAAAAAAAAAAAAGCAAGCGTGGCAGGGCTATACCCTAGCAAGCGTGGCAGGGCTATACACTAGCGGTTCATCCAAAGAGAACTCCAACTCACTTTTTGTCACCTTGGATCAATCTATACAATAAACAAGAAAAGGCTACCAAACACATACGCAAAAAATGACAGTGAACATACTCTAGACAAAGAAATTTCTACCTAGCCAAAATGTTTAAGAAAATCAAAGACCATAAGGGATTATTATTTTCTTGTCTTTTCTCTTTAACATCAAAGACAAACAATAAAAGAAAATTTAGTTAATCAGTCAAACATTGAATGGAATTAGTTTTCGAAATCCTCCTCAAATTGAGAAAAATGATGCCAAAACATCGCCTCAAAACCACATTTTAGAATCCATTAACAAAAACAGCTCAAACTCGCACGACGTTCTGCAATATTGTTGTAAAGAAATATGCAAGAAAGACAAAAATAAAAGAAACCCCCTTCAAATTGATGAAGTACTAGAAAAAGCTCCAAATAGACTAAAGTTTCAAGTTATTGCAAAAAAAGGTAAACTAAACACATACCGCCTATGTTTTTTTAAAACATACATCATTGAACTTCTGCACAAGAATTAAGGAGAGCACATAGATAGAGAGCTCGAAAAAAGGAAACCCATGTAATTTACAACTTTTAAAGTAGGAATTGATGCAAGTAATAAAAAAAACAGAGAAAGTATCAATTAATTAATTTATATTTGAAGTGTTTAAGTGAAATTAAGGTCAAATAGATCGAAGTCAAGTTTAGGGTTTATTTACATCGTTTTAGAACAAATTGAGGTACTTTATTAAAAAAAAAACAAGCAAATTGTTGAAAATTAGAAGCTAAATTAAACATATTTAAATTAATTTACACATATGTGAAGTGTTTAAGTGAGTTTAATATTAAAGAGATCAAAAAAATTCAACTTTAGGGTTCGTTTAAATTATTTTAAGATAAGTTAAGGTCCTTCCGTACCAAAAAAAAAACTAAATTTTGCAATCGAAGCTAAACTTAACATATATCACATACTTTATACATATTTAAAGTTTGAAAAATTAGCGAGAAACAACCTTTTATAAGCACTTTTTTTGCGAAAAACAACCTTTTAATTTTATTTGGCTTCTAAAAACCTTAATTTTTTTTGCGAGTTCAGACTTTAACCTGTTTTCCACTAGTGTAGTAGGTTGAAAGTTAGATGGGACTATTTTGGAAAGGGTGGACGATAGTTGGCCTTATTTAGGGGAATAATTGAAGTTGGGATTACTATTAGAAAATGACCAATAATTGGGATTATTGACGTTAATTTTTCCTATATATGAAATTTTGTTTGGAAGTATCATAGATATATCCATGGCTGATTATGCACCCCAAATTTTGTAATACCGTCCTTTACCATTTAAAAGGTGATATAGGGAAAAATAGGTCGTTACTAATCCCCCTAAAATCAATCTAATACCTAACTAGACCACTAAACTAAGTAAAGTGATAAGCAAGGGTCATTCTTCCACAAGGACTAAGGAACATTGATATGTGTTAATTTAACAATAATCTATGCCGAAAAGGAGTTGAAAGGTGTCAACTACCAACTAAAATCTATTGAACTAAACTAAGTACCAAGAACAAATAAGATTAGGGAAAGGGATCCAACACCAACCAATCATGATTTAGGGAATCAGAAGAGTGAAACATGGAGGAAAGAAAACCAAACAACTAATTGAGGTTATTGACTCTAAACTAGCTCTAAGCCCTCTCTCAAGGGTGCATAAAACTACATAGATCACATAATTAAGCCACTCTCATGGTCTCAAACATGCAACCAAAGGGAATCACAATGTCAATCCACAAAACCTCACTCAAGTCTTACTCTCACGAGTAATTAAGCAAGATAATAGCATAAATGTCAACCTTAATCTCCTCTCTCGATTTGATTAAGGCATCAATAAGACAAACATCCAAGTGGCCAACTAGAATGCAAGCAAATAGTAATCATGTCATTAATCAATTAAGAAGCCTAATGAAACTCCTAATTTCATATTCAGACACCCAAAATCAACCATAGTTGAGTTTTCACCCAAACTCTACCCAACAAACTACTCCATAAACACAAAAATAAGAAGTTTAGAAAAATTAACAACTAATATCATGATCAAACATTGATCTAACATTAAACTATATAAAATAGATTACAAATAATTAAACTAAGCATGAACAATTAATCTAAGAAAAACAATTAAAATAAAGCAATAAAGGAAGATAGAGAGATTAAGAAATGCTCATTGATAAATTGTTGGATCTTTAAATGCAAGTGACACCATTGTATCTCCAAATATTCAATCTCTCTTTGAGTTTTCTCACTTTTCTCTCTAGACTAAGCTATGGAGGCTAACCCTCCCTAAAACTAGGATATCTCCCCAAAGGTTCAAAATGTGAAAATCAGAATTCCTAAGTTTGGGTCAAAAGAGTATTTATACAACCCCCAACTAAGGGCAAAAAGGGTAAAGGAAATAAAATAGACGTTTCCGCAAACCCACAGTGATCGGGCAATCCATAGTGATGATCGCCCGATCACCACGAAGGAGGAACTTTGGGAGAAAAAAGCAGGAGTGAGCGGTCGATCACAAAATGGATCGGGCAAAGTTTCGGCCGATCTAAAGGAGGATCGGGCGATCTGCTGAAATCCGGATGGCTTTGTCTTCTTCTCCTCTTTTCCTTTCTTTTTGAGCTTGGGTTTCCTTCTTTCTTTTCTTTCTTTCATTTTTTTCTTGCATCCCTCTTCCTTGGGCTCTCTTCTTTCTTTTCTTTATTTCCTTCTTCATTTGGATTGACCCTCAACTCCTTCCGTTCCAATCCTCTTTTCTTTGCACTCATCTTTTTCCTACATGTTAGTCATATACAAGAAAAATACAATCCAAAGCATATGGAATAGAAATAAAAAGGGAAAACCATGGAAAATGATAGAAAATCAAAGAAAATAGTGAAAAGCTCCAAATGGGATAGAAGTGTATTATGAAATAGGTGTAAGGAGCAAGAAACTACCAAAAAAAGCAATAAAATGGACTAAAGAGCTACCCTATGAGTGCGATAAATCTCACTCATCAAAAGGTGGTTGAGTGGGAATGAAAATTTATGAAGAAAATTACATTTTTTTCATATGTGTTTTCATTACCATGGTCATGAGTGATGAGTGGCAGATTCTCCTTCCAAATTACACATGATTTTAGTGTCATTACTCATCATCACAATTGAATATCACTTACCAAACGAGACGTTAAGGCTCATATGAGGCATTTGATATACCGGAATAGGAGTTTGGAAGGTGAGAGTTCATAAAAATTGCTCTAATTACCTTGTTTGACTAACGATGAAAATAGCTAGGAATAAAAAAAATATACCGTTATTATCTTCATCTCATCTCTTCATTAAGGGCCTCTTGGTCATTCAATCCCTTGCCCAATTCCCCCACCCTTGTTCCCCCCTCCCATGTTTTATTATGATGGAAACAGGGGACATGTAATCCCACTGGCAACTCCCACACCCCAACTAACAGGCGCATTCATACAAACTAAAGAAGGAATACATACAAGGAGGCTTTAAACTCCCATAATTTCCTCCTTTTAGTCCCTAAAAACAAACAATCCAATATTTAGTAAAGTTTGAGCAAGGTTCTGGAATGGGTACATAGAGTATCAATTTATTATTAAGGAGTCAAGCAAGGATGTAGTTACGTTAGATGCTAAACAGGTACCCTCAACTGAGTGTTTTTAAGTACCAATGGATTGATATTATAGAAGAATTGAGATGTCGACCAAGATGTAATTCATAGGTAGCAGCAATGAGGTATCCTCAAGTGAGTGTTTTAAGTACCTCTGATGTTAAAGGGTAAAATTTTATGACCGTCGCGTAAATCTAATGTTGAAGAGTAAAATTTATATGACAGCTCCTGGACGAATGTCGTATGAGTTGAAACGTTGGGTATTTAGAAGGACCATATTAAGAAGATTGTTGTAACAGGGTTCTGCACTTCTTACAACATACTAAGTATATAATTCAAAATGAAGTTATAAGGGAAATGTTGGAGTTCCTCTTGAGACTTGTTATGTTGTTTTGGAGCACACTATGACGTTGGCTTGAGGATGCATTGGTAGGGAAAGTAGAGATTGGGATTATAAGGATTTCGGAAGAAGTTGAGGAAAATGAAAGATTATCTGATTGGAGACATTTAAGAATTAAGGTTATGACGAAGATGAGTTTGTAGGAACACATGACATTGCATAGAAATGAAGGGATGCGATGATATGTGGATGACCACAAAAATAATTTTTTGGTTCATGTGGCCTATTTTATCTTTTATGATTAAGTGTTTTGCATTGTTTTGTTCTTGATCATTTTTTTATCATAAAAATTCCAAGTTTTCCTTTGAATTCCCTTTCGAATTGTAGTGGTGTTATTCATGTGTCTTGCATGGATACTTGTGCGCAGCTAAGAGATTGAAGAGTGCATGAAAGGTCAAAAGTGATAGTGCATGAAGTTAGTTCCTTCTAAGTCTAGAAATTGGATTGTCAGATTTTTGTGGTTTTTGCTTATTTATTACTTTAATTTATATATGGATGTCACTTTCCAAGAGATGTGATATTCTAAGGAGCATCTAAAATAAAGTACGGATAGGATATATGCTTTGATAACATCGTCATTTTTTAGACACCCTACAAGGCTAGAATGGAAGACTAACATTCTTTGAGATTAAGGAAGCATAAATTTATATTGTGCTTTTCATATTATTAGGCTTGCAAAGTTATTTCAAAATTTTGAAAATTTAATGTGAAATCTAATCCAAAATTTTGGATACACTATCCTAATTTGATTTTGCATCAGATACATAATTTATTAGTTCTTAATATTAGCTACCAACACATTTGCTAGTCCTATAATTTTAGATATCAAATACAAACCTTCCAACAATTTCACACATGAAAACAATAACAACAAAGCTTTACGGATAAAAGAGAAGAAAAAATATATAAAAGGTATATGTGTGGCATCATTGTTTTGACTGCTTCATTTCTTTTGCCTTATTTTCTATGCAGAATACTATGGTGCCCTCAAAGACAAAACGCCCATCTCAAGATTGTTCTTGGTATCATGTTAAGGGAATGCCTAGTCATTGAGAAACTTGATGAAAACGATCCTTCTCACAGGAACATGGACTATAGTAATATGTACGTGGAATATAAAGCCAAAAGAAGAATATTATGATGATTTTAACCTACATGATATCAAGGGTAAAAGGCCGAAAGAAGAATATGAAGATGGCTTGAGCACTTTTGGTGGCTATACACGAAAAAATCAAGATATTTGACTATTAGTGATAACCCCTCACCACCTAGAAAACATGGGATGCCAATGTTAAACTCTAGTAGGAGAAGCATCAATAAAGTGGTTTCACAAATATGGAAATATGCTGAATTTATTAGCGGATGGTTGGCAAAAGGTGTCTCAAATTTTGTATGGACTCCACCAAAATTTGTTAATATTCAAAAAAATTTAGCGATAAGCAGAACGGAATCATCTCCAATATGTAGTAGTTTCGCGAAGCCAACTTTAAACCTGATTGTGCAAATGAACTAGGAGGCACATTTTTCAAGAAAACAAAGTGAAAGAAAAGTGTAAACTGTAAGGAATATGGTGATTCCATTACCCCTTGGCAAATGATATTAGCGCCATTACATCATCCAAAATTGAGAAACCACAACTTCCAAGCAACTCCACTTAGGCCCACCTCCAATCCATTTATAGAATTTCTTATGCTCCCCCTCCTCGTAAGCATTGCTATAAGTTTTCTATCTATGGTACGTAGTACATACAAGTAGGATTAGGTTCCTCCACTCCACTCCTTTATAAAGTTTACTTTTCGAAAAGCCAAAAAATGATTCATGTGCTTTCTTCTTTTTGAGGATTGAGTTCTTCCTCCCACTAAACCTACAATGCCACCATATCATGAATTATTATTTTTGGTTTTTTCCCAACTTACTTTTAGCTATTCCCCAATTTCAGTGTCCTCTCTCTCAATTCTCAGTTGTCCCAAAACTAGGAAAAGGAAAGAGGGGATGAATGGGACGCCCTTTTCTTCTCTTTTGTTGTCCTCCTTTCTTTTTTCCCAACTCACTTTTAGTTGTTCCCCAACTTACCTCTCTTTTGTTATCCTCCTTCACCTTTCCCTTTTTTCATGCTCTCAATTCAAAGATCAAGATTATATGCTTCAAATCTTTCATGAACATGTTTTTTCTTCAATCCTAAATCTATAACTTAATTATTTCATTATTTTTGGAATTGTTTCTCGTAGTTATTCGGGGCTTCGTTTCCCCTTACCCCTATTTTTCTTTCCTCTTTCTAATCTTTGACATGTGATTTATATCTTTCCATTTGTTTTATGATACAATTACTTATATAATTTTAGTCCTTTTTAACTGAAAACTTTTGTTTATCATATCATATATAGTAGGGAAATTCCCAACGGTGGCCCTTAAGTATTAGAAATTCTCAGTGGTGTAAATTTCAAAAAAACTTTCCCATTGGTAGCCCTGCTTTACAAATTATTCCCAAATACAGCCTTAAAGAAAAATATTCCGTTAATAATAAAGCCTATTCCGTTAGTTAACCATTAAGACGGTTACTCACACGTAAAAAGTGGTGTTTTGAGTCATTTTTTGCCAATTTTGACATTAAAATCGAACGTTAAGGGGTAAAACTAACCACCTAAACTTAACTTAAAAAATTGATTTTGAGGTCGAAATTGGAAAAGAACAATCCAAAATGCCTCGTTTTATGTGCGAATGTCCGCTTTAACGATTCACCAGTGGAATATGCTTTAGTATTAACGAATATTTTCCGATAAGGTTATGCTTGGGAATAATTTGTAAAGCAGGGCTACTAATGAGAAAGTTTTTTTGAAATTTCCATCACTGGGAATTTCTAATACCTAAGGGCCACCATTGGGAATTTCCCTATATAGTACTATAACTATCAGGTCGCTCAAAAATTAGGATTCCGTTGTTTTGAGCTTCAGTGATACTTACCCTACAATGGAATCTTTGATCGGTATTTTTTTCTAATTGGTTATTAGTTTTTGCTGCCTGCTTGATAAAACGAAAAATAATGGTGGGACGCTTATGAGTTACATAATGATTTGTAGCATTTGTTGTTTTTTTCATGAATTAACAAATACTATATTGACTGTACTTTAATATCTTTTCTTTCTTTCTCACGGAAAAATATATAATTTGCTTGCATCAACTTATGTTTTACTTGTGCTTGTGTGAATGCTTAAGCAATTATATTAAGTCGAATCTTAAATATTCTCAATCTTCTGTGAAGTCACTAACGATCTATTCTCTTTGGCTGAAAACGACTAAACTGAACTTGATTGAAAATAATTCAATTTAACGAAAAATTAAAAAATGACCAAATGTGAGTAAGAGTTTACTGTTAAATTAAGCTAAGTGAAAATAATTTGAAAGAACAAACCAATTTCTTGTCTTCAGTTTCTTTATTTTTTCCCATTACTTTTTAGGGAAGGAGAGATTGCTAAGAAACCACATGAGAATTTTGTACACCATTTTGGTGTAGTAGCATAAGGGCCTTTTTTAAATTTATTTCATAACGGAAGCCACTTTTATCAATTCTATTTTATTCTTGTATGTACAAGGATTTATTTTAGTAATAATTCCTCAAAAAGTTAAGGTCCTTGGTAAAAATTATTTCTCTTGAAAAATTATAGGTTGATATAAGTTAGCTTTTTTATTACTCCATTTCATTAATTATCATGGTAAAGCATATACTAGGATATCTGAGCCTTTCTTTCGGATAGGGAGATTAGCTTACTTTTTAAATATCATCCCCACATGCAATGCAAAAACCTATTACAAGAAAATTGTTTGATAACTACAAACCAAAATAATATTATTGAATCATTGAAACTATTTTTACCACCTTGTGGGACCTAGGATTTCAATGACAAGCAAATTCACATTATAATAGTACGCATATACTACATCATTTACTGCATGTATCTTATGTGCTCTACATGGACCGTTTGGGGAAGTAGCAACTCTAGATGTAGTGCAATGACAAAGAAGATTCTAAATAGCAATCTATAAAATACTTATCTCACTCTTAGATTTAACTTAAGCTAATCAAGTTATTTATTATTTTCATGCCTATTACGTGCTTGTATGATAGGGCATCAAAATGCAGATAATTTTTACAGTTGATACTAGCCTAATATTCATTTAGATTATACCTTTTTTAAAATTTAATGTTAATATTATATGCTACTAACATTATTTTTGAACGGGTTCGATTCATGTGAGGTGAGGCGACGAGGTTTGCTTGAAGATTCATTAACAATGAACTTGGAGCTTGTACAAATCAATTTAGAAAGAAAGAAATGGGTATGTTTATTATTCTCATGCTCTTATAATCATAGTCGACATAAAACATAGTCTAGGAAAGTTGGATCCTTAAATCCTCCCCTGCTATTATGATTTTCTTCAATTTTTTTATGTGGGCTTTTTTATCATAATGGATCCTTAATTGCTCCCCACTATATTGTACTATTTTCTTTCTTAAGTGCCATGGGATAGCTTTAAATGTTGACTTTGCTGCCATGCTTTAATTCTCTTCAAATAAAAAAAATCAAATAATTAATGGTTTTATTTGTTCAATATGACTTAATGGATACCCATAGATTCCTACTTTCTTATATTATGCATAATTATTATGGTTTATTTGTAAACAAAAAGAATTAAACTTCATGAAATTTCTAAATTCTTATTAAAGGAAAAAATTATATTTTACTCATCTTATCACTTTCATTTTACTGTTCATAAATTATTTTAGGTATGTTCTTCTCATAAGCCACATTGCAGATTAGTCAAATGCTTATATGGAAAAGCCACTAGCAAGTTTCAACAATAAAAATCAGAGTTAATAACCAAATGCGATTAGTATTGAATAGACACTCCATATAAATTCTCTTTCCTTAGTTGGCAAGTTCGTCTCCTGGTGAAAGTTGTCCTAATTAAACACATATATTCCCTAATGCATTTGGAACTTGTTGCTCTTTACATAATGGATAAGATTCTGAAAAATAAGAGTGTTTGTTGTTGAGATCCAAAAGTTATGATTATATAGACATCATTCGATTATATGTAGGTTAAAATTGCTAATTGTAGTTCAACTTTAAGAAAGAATGTTTTTATAATATTTTAAATCAAGGTTATCAGGTTAATTAAAATGGTAGACCGTAGAAGAGAGATGTGCAAGAATAAGCTTTAGGTGGTTTTGCATTTTGATGTTATTGAAGTTATTGGCAGTAGCAACTATGCAATTTTATCAACCTTAGCTTTGTGATGAGTTATCTTCTTCGGTCACTCTTTGCCAAAATTAGAAATATTCTAGTTACTAAAAATAGGAGAATCATTAAAGCAGAGGCTATGGTTGAAGATGCTAAAGCAAGCATCACATACATCACATGCTACGTTTGTTTTTTGAGTTGCCTTTGTCATCAAAAGCTTATAAGTTATAATACTTTCATTTTACTTTACATGCATCAATTACATCACACACTCAGCTCTTATAGCTTATAACTTTCATTGAACTATTAATTATAATTTTTTATTAAAAAAAGTGCTCTTTTGAAAATCCTAATATCTCGTCTATTAAAAATTTAACGGCTACAAGTGAAACTAATATGGATCTTAATGATGATTTTTTTATAAGAAAAAATAAATTGATATCGTGTCAACAGAGCGGTCTAAAAAGACAATATATAAAAATATGTTGATGATCGACAAAAAAAATAAAATCGTATATAAATGTATAATGAATGTTATTGAGTTAATGTATTAAGAAAAAAAGTAAAAGAATGCATAAACAAAAATGGAAGAAAGTTCATTCATAGAAAAAAGGAAAAGGAGACATACACAAAAATGGAAGAAAGATGATTTAAAGAAAAGAAAAAGAAAGGAAACATCACCAAAAAAAAAAAAAAGTGAGACTATTATGGATATGATGAATTTTTTTTTTAAAAAGGAAATGTTGGATTTTTATCTTGTCAAAGAAAATGGTACTAATGAGTACTAACATAGTGAAATAAATGGAAAAGGAAAATAAATTTGATGTTCTACGTAAAAAAGAAAAAAAGAAAAGGAAATCTTTTATAATGGTATGATGAAGGTTAACAAATTAAAGTATATATAGAAAAAGAAAAAATAAACAAAAGTAAAAGACTGTGAGACATACATATGTACTAACACAAATGTGTTGTAAGCCTTGTACATATCTATAAAAAAACAATAACTAATATGAACCTGATTTTTCTGAAGATGAACCTAATTTATTGTAGTCAACATCACTAGATTAGTATAGGATAAAAAAACAAGTTACAATTCCTTCGATTGACCAAAAGGTACTACTATTTTTTAAATGATCCAATCATAATATTCGTGTTACTATCATTATGATTGTGGGAGGGTGTCAAATATAGGAAAATGTAGTAGTGAGATATGTTTTCCATATTAAATAGAATATATTATCATATTAAGGAAGTATTACATTATTATTTATTTTCATAAGTATTAGATTGATGTTAGGAAAAAGATATTTTAGAATCAATGTGTAATTACTATACACATTATGATGCGCACGATTTGTTATTGATCAGGAACCCACATCAATACAAATTATCATTCTCTTCCATAAATTGATCAATCATCCAACCAACTGGGCCACCGCACTTGCCCATTTTTTCCGTTCCTCTTTTCCTTTTTTTTACATGCATCATACATCCGCGTGTACCATGAGCATAACATACCCAAGATTATTCGAGCAAAAAAATAGGCTTCATAGTACACCCAAGGTAATTTGAGTAAAAAATAGCCTTGTGTACGCCATGCTCATGTAACTTTCGATGTTTAATAAAATTGTACTCAGATCAAGATCATATGCTTCAAATCTTTCATCTCTCATGGATACATGTTTTTTTTTTCTTCAATCCTAAATCTATAACTAAATTTTCATTATTTTTGGGATTGTTTCTTGCAGCCTTCGAATTGCGTGGTTCAACAAGACCAACTGTAAGTTTTATTTTTTCCTCTTACCCCTATATTTCTTTCCTCTTTCTAATCGTTCAGACGTGATTTATTTCTTTCCTTTTGTTTTATTTCATTACCAGTGTTAAAATATCGCATTATTATACATCATGTATCTTACATTTTCTGCGGGTCGTCCATAGAAGTAGTGACCCTAGATGGGTGGTAATAGCAAAGCAAATTCTCACTATCATAATATGCAGATAATACACGTTCTAATTGCATGTATCTTACATGTTCCATGTGGGCCATCTATACAATTAGTGACCCTAGATTGGGTGCAATTACAAAGCAAATTCTCAATGTAACATTGTTGAGATACTACATTGTTTTATTGGATTTATCTTTCGTTCTTTGTGTCAGCCGACTAGGGAAGTTGTGACCAGGGAAGTTGTAACCCTAGATGGTAAAAAATCATAATGACATAACTTTTCAATAACAATATATTAAATATTTAGCCGACTCTTGAATATAACTTAACTTAATCAATTTAATTATTTACTATTTACGTGTTTGTATAAATAGGGTGTCATAAATCAAATATGGTAGTAATGTGTCATTAATGACACTATGATTAACCTAATATATATTTAGATAATAACTTTGATATATTGGATTTATATTGAAACTAACATTATTCTTGAACGGGTTTGATTTATATGAGGTGAGATCACGAGATTTGCGTGAACAAACAATAGGCTTGAAGTTTAAAGGATCCAATTCACAAATAAACAACAGAACGTAATAGGTATCTTTTTATTTATCATGCTCTCATAATCATATTAGTTCACATATGTGTGATAGAACCAAGTTGTATATGTATGAGTATATAAAACATTAGTGTTTTGTCTTATATTTTCTAGTTAGTTACAAATTTGTCATATTATATGATTAAGTAAGGAACACACTTACACTCATATTGGGAAATGATGACCTTAGATGGGGCACTATCACAAAACAAATACTGATTTATTTTATTTCATTTATCTTACGTACTCTGTGTGGACCGTCTAGGGAAGTGATGACCCTAGAATCGGAACAATCACAAAACAAATACTGCTTCATTTTATTTTATTTAGCTTACGTGCTCTGCTTGGGCCGTTTAGGACATTCATGACCCTAGATGATGCACAATCATAATCAAATTTTCGTTACACCACTTTAAAAAACCACATTATTATGCTTCATGTATCGTAAGTTTTTTTGTGTAGTCGTCCATAGAAGTAGTGACCCTAGGTGGGTTGAAAAAACTAAGAAACTTTTCATTATAATAGTGTACAGATAATACATGTTCTAATTACATGTAGCTTACGTACTCCTTGTGTAGGCTGTCTAAGCATTAAGTGACCCTTGGTCGAGCGCAATCACAAAGAAAAATCCTAATGCGTAACTCTGTAAAGATACTACATTGTTTTATTGGATTTATCTTTCGTTCACTGTGTTAGCCAACTATGGAAGTTATGATCCTAGACGGAAAACAATCATAAGGAAATAACTTCTCAATAACAATTATTAAATATTTAGCCGACTCTTGAATATAACTTAAGTTAATCAATTTATTAATTAGTTATTATTTTACATGCTTATTTACGTGCTTGTATAATAAGGTGTCTAAAATCAAATATGATAGTAATGTATCATTAACCTCACTATGATATTATAACCTAAATGATACTTAGATTATACCTTTTTTATATTGACATTATATTGAAACAAATATTATCTTTGATCGGGTTTGTTTTATGTGAGATGAGATCACACAATTTGAGTGAACAATTGTTAACAATGAGCTTGAAGTTTAAACAGATCAATTTACAAATTAAAATAAACCTTAATAGGTATGTTTTTTATTTATCAGCTCTTATAATCATATCAGTTCACATATGTGTAATAGAATCATGAATGAGTACATAAAATTTAGTGTTTGTCTTATTTTTTATATTTAGTTACAAAATTTGTCATATTACATGATTAAGTAAGGAACACACTTACATTCATCTAGAAAAAGTTAATCAAATATTATCTTTGAAAGGGTTTGCTTTATGTTGGGTGAGATCACGAAATTTGCGTGAACAATTGTTCACAATGGGCATGAAGTTTAACAAAACTTCATAGCTATGTTTTTCATTTATCATGCTCTTATAATAGGATTAGTTCACATATGTGCAATAGCACCATGTTGTATGTATGAGTATATAAAAAATTATTGTTTTGTCTTATTTTTTCTAGTTAATTAGAAAATTTGTAATATTATATGATTAACTAAACAACACCTAAACTTATAGAAAAAATTGTAAGATAAAATAAAAAGTAATCTTCTATTGACTATGTTACTTTATAGGGATATATTTCCTGAGGTACCCCCGGGGTTAGGGCTAATTCATCGGGTACCCCTCTCGTTTTCGAGCTAGCTCAAATGCCACCAGAGTCAATGTTTGCGTCTTAAATGCCATTACTACTAACAGACGTTAAAGTTCTGTTAACTTTTGTCAATTAAACTTACTTTTTATTTAGACTAAGAACAAAAAAGAAAAATACTAAAAAAAACCCCACCCCTACCACTCTCTCTCCTCCCCCCACTCACCCAGCCACTCTCTCTCATCCCCTCACTCACCCAGCCACCATCTCCCCCCACCTTCCCATTCTCTCTCCTCCTCCCTCCCCCACCCCTCCACCCCTACCCCCCTGCCCAGCCTTCCTCTACCCTCACCCCCAGCCTACCCTGAAAACCGACTGCCTCAACCTCCCTCACCCTCACCCCCAGCCCACCCTCCCCCTAACCCTCGAACCCCTGTCAACCGCGCTCGAACCAGACCGCCACTAACCCCAGACCCACCTCGAATCGTCGTCGAACCCAACCCCAAAACCACCTCGAATCCCCGTCGAACCACCATCACCTAAATTGCGACCACCATCAAACGAAACCACCACCACCTAAGTTCCATTTTCAACCACCATCAACGAAACCACCATCAAACGAAACCACCATCACTGATTCGCTGGCGGATTCAAGGAAGGGTCCACGGCGGTGGTGTCTGAGGAGAGAGAGTTGTAGGGTGGGGGGTTTTACTTTAGGCAGTGGGAGGGGAGGGAGAGGAGAGAGAGTGGGAGGGGGTGGTTGTGGTGGTTTCGGTGGAGAGGCAGATTCAGGGATGGGGAAGGGGTGGTACGGCGGTTTTAGGGAAGGGGGAAGGGTGGCAGGGGTGGTTGGGGTTGGGGTTGGGGGGGTTGGTCGTGGGTTTGGGGAGGGGAGGAGAGAGTGTGGGAGGGTTTTGGAGTTTTTTATTTTCTTTTTTTATGTTTTTTTAAATGAAAATTGAATTAAAATTGAGAAAGTTAACAGAAAAGTTAACGGCGTTAGTAATAAGGGTATTTAAGCCGCAAACATTGACTCTGGTGGCATCTTAGCTAGCTCGAAAACGAGGAGGGTACCCGAGGAATTATCCCTAACCCCGGGGGTACCTCAGGAAATATCCCTACTTTATATGTGTATCTCATAATTAATGCATATAAATATAAAATTATATGGATAGGTCTTAAATACATGAAATTGTAACTGCAATTTAAACATGATGCTACATTATTTTACTACATATATCTTATGTGCTCTGCATGGGCCGTATGTGAAATAGGTAACTCTAGCTAAAGAGTAACGACAAATAAGATTCTCGTTATTATGACAATGTGAAGATATATCATTATATTACTGCATTGATCAAATGTACAACGCGTGGCCATTTAGGAAATTGATGACCCTACATGGGGCCCTAACACAAAACACATACTCATTATAAAAATTGAGGATATGAAAACTTCACATATTTTTCATGCTTAGCGTGGACCGTCTCGGGAAGTGATAACCCCAGATGGGGCACAATAACAATATAAAATATTGCTATATACTATATCATTCATCTTACATGCTCTGCGTGGGCCGTCTAAGGAAGTGATGACCCTATATGGGGCGCAATCACAAAAAAAATACTCATTATAAAAATTTGTCGATTTGACAACTTCACATATCTTTCGTGCTCGACATTCGCCGTATAGGGAAGTGATGGCCCTAGATTATACCTTTGTTATATTGAAATTAATATTATTCTTGAACGGGTTTGATTTATGTAAGGTGAGATCACTGGATTTGCATGAACAATTGTTAACAATGGGCTTGAAGTTTAACTAGATCAATTTACAAATAGACAACAAAATTTTATAGGTATGTTTTTTATTTATCATGATTTTATAATCATATTAGTTCACATATGTGCAATATAACCATGTTGTCTGTATGAGTATATAAAAAATTAGTATTTAGTCTTATTATTTCTATTTCGTTAATAAATTTGTAATATTTTACAATTAACTAAGCAACATTTCCAGAAAAAATGTAAGATAAAATAAAAAATCAATCTTCTAATGACTATGTTGTTTTATATGTGTATCTCATAAATAATGCAAATAAATATAAAGTTATATGAATAGGTCTGAAGTACATAACATTGTAACTACTATATTAAAACGATGCTATATTATTTTATTGTGTGTCTGTTACGTGCTCTGCATGGGACGTTTAGGGAATTGGTAACTCTAGAGAAAAAGAGTAACGACAAATAAAATTTTCATTATTATAACTATGTTAAAATAGTTCATGATACTACTGCAGTTATCATATTTACAGCACGTGTCAGTGCAAGGAATTGATGACACTACATGGGGCGCTAGCATAAAACAAATACTATTCATAACGACTTGTGGACACGATAATTTCACATAACTTTTATGCTTGGCGTGGACCGTCTCGGGAAGGGATAACCATGGTGTAATAACAAAATAAAATCCTGCTTTATACTATATCATTTATCTTACGTGCTCTGCGTGGGCCGTCTAGGGAAGTGATGACTATAGATGGGGTGCAATCACAAATAAAATACTCATTATAAAAGTTTGTGGATGTGACAACTCCACGTATCTCTCGTGCTCCGCATTGAGTGTATATGCAAGTGGCAAACCTAGATTATACCTTTGTAACATTGAAACTAATATTATTCTTGAACGGATTTTATTTATATGAGGTGAGACCACGAGATTTGCATGAACAATTGTTAACATTGGGTTTGAAGCTTAAACAGATCAATTTACAAATAGAAAACAAAACATTATAGGTATGTTATTTATTTATCATGCTCTTATAATCATATTAGTTCACATATGTGCAATATGACCATGTTGTCTGTATGAGTACATAAAAACTTAGTATTTAGTCTAATTATTTCTAGTAAGTTGATAAATTTGAAATAATTTAAGATTGAATAACACTTACAGGAAAAAAATGATCAATAAAATCAAAAACAATATTCTAATTACTATGTTGGTTTATATGTGTATCTCATAAGTAATGCATATAAATATAAAATTATATGAATAGGTCTTAAATACGTGAAATTATAACTGCATTATTAAACACGATGCTACATTATTTGACTGCATGGATCTTACATGCTCTGCATGGGCCGTATACGGAATTGGTAACTCTAGATAAATGGTAATGACAAAGAAACTTTTCATTACTATAACAATGCGAAGATATATCATTTTATTACTGTATTGATCATATGTACAACATGTGGCCGTTTAGATAATTGATCACCCTACATGGGGCCCTAGCACGAAACAAATACTCATTATAATAATTTTTAATTAACTAAGCAACACTTATGAAGAAAATGTACGATAAAATAAATAAAATCTTCAAATGACTATGTTGCTTTATTAGTGTATCTCATAAATATTGCATATAAATATAAAAATTATATAAATAGATATTAAATACATGAAATTGTAACTGCAATGTTAAACATGATGCTACATTATTTTATTGCATGTATCTTACGTGCTCTACTTGGGTCGTATACGGAATTGGTAACTCTAGATAAAGAGTAACGGCAGATAAAATTTTCATTAGTATAACAATGCGAAGATATATCTTACTGCATTGATCATATGTACAACACGTGACAGTTTAAATAGTTGATGACCTTACATGGGGCCCTAGCACAAAACAAATACTCATAATAACAATTTGTGGATACGACAACTTCACAAAATTTTCATGCTTGGCGTGGACCGTCTCGGGAAGTGATTAAACTAGATGGATGCAATAGAAAAATTAAATAAAATGCTGCTTAATACTATATCAAACATCTTTTGTCCTTTGCATGGGCCGTATAGGGAAGTGATGACCCTAGATGGGACGCAATCACAAAACAAATACTCACTATAAAAATTTGGTGACATGACAACTTCACATATCTTTCGTGCTCGACGTTAACCGTATAGAGAAGTGGTGAACCTAGATTATACCTTTGTTATATTAAAACTAATATTATGCTTGAACGGGTTTGATTTATGTGAGGTGAGATCACGGGGATGTGCATAAACAATTGTTAACAATGGGCTTAAAGTTCAAACAAATCAATCTACAAATTGACAACAAAACTTCATAGGTTTGTTTTTTATTTATCATGCTCATATAATTATATTAGTTCACATATGTGCAATATGACCATGTTGTCTGTATGAATATATAAAAAATAGTGTTTAGTCTAATTATTTCTAGTTAGTTAATAAATTTGTAATAATTTATGATTAACTAAGCAACACTTACAGAAAAGATGTACGAAAAAATAAAAACCAATTTTCTAATGACTATGTATCTTTATAAGTGTATCTCATAAATATCGCATATAAATATAAAGTTATATGAATAGTTCTTAAGTACATAAAACTGTAACTGCAATATTAAAAATGATGCTACATTCTTTTACTGCGTGTCTGTTACGTGCTCTGCATGGGGCGTTTAGGAAATTGGTAACTCAAGCGAAAGAGTAGCGACAAATAAAATTTTGTTTATTATAACTATTTGAAAATATTTCATTACACTACTGTAGTTATCATACTTACAACACGTGGCATTCTAAGGAATTGATGACACTACATGAGGCGCTAGCACAAAACAAATACTAATTAGAACGGTTGTGGACACGACAATTTCACATATCTTTTATGCTTGACGTGGACCGTCTCGTGAAGCGATAACTCTAGCTTAATAAATAAAATAAAATACTGCTTTATACCATATCATTTATCTTACGTGCTCTGCATGGGCCGTCTAGGGAAGTGATGACCCTAGATTTGGCGCAATCACAAAACCAATACTCTTTATAAAAGTTTGTGGATGTGACATCTTCACATATCTTTCGTGTTTCACGTTGACTTAATAAGGAAGTGGCAACCCTAGATTATACCTTTGCCACATTGAAACTAATTTATTCTTGAACGAGTTTTATTTATGTGAGGTGAGGTCACGAGATTTGCATGAACAATTGTTAAAAATGGGCTTGAAGTTGAAACAGATCAATTTACAAATAGACAACAAAACTTCATAGGTATTTTTTTTATCGTGCTCTTATAATCATATTAGTTCACATATGTGCAATATGACCATGTTGTCAGTATGAGTATTTAAAAAATTATTGTTTAGTCTTATTATTTTTAGTTAGTTTATAACTTTGTAAGCATTTATGATTAACTAACCCTTATGGAAAAAAATGAACGATAAAATAAAAAATAATATTCCAATTACTATGTTAGTTTATATGTGTATCTCATAAATAATGCATATAAATATAAAATTATATTAATAGGTCTTAAATACGTGAAATTATAACTGCAATATTAAACCCGATGCTACATTATTTGACTGTGTGGGCCTTACGTGCTCTGCATGGGCCGTATACGGAATTGGTAACTCTAGATAAAGGGTAATGATCATTAGTATAACAATGCTAAAATATATCATTGTATTACTATATTGATCATATGTTCAACATGTGGCCGTTTAGATAATTGATAACCCTACATGGGGCCCTAGCACCAAAGAAATACTCATTATAATAATTTCTGAGTAACTAAGTAACACTTACAGAAAAAATGTACGATGAAATAAAAAATAATCTTCTAATGACTATGTTGCTTTAAATATGTATCTCATAAATATTGCCTATAAATATGAATTTATATCAATACGTCTCAAAATACATGGACTTGTAACTGCAGTATAAAAAATGACGCTACATTATTTTACTATGTGTACATTATGTGCTCTGCATGAGCCTTGTAGGGAATTGGTAACTCTAGAGAAAAAGTAACGACAAATAAATATTGTTTTATACTATATCAATTATCTTACGTGCTCTGCTTGGGCCGTCTAGGGAAGTGATGACCCTATATGTGGCACAATCACAAAACAAATACTCTTTATAAAAGTTTGTGGATGTGACATCTTCACATATCTTTCGTGCTCCGCGTTGATTGTATGGGGAAGTGGTGACCCTCTAGATTATATATTTGTTACATTGAAACTAATATTATTCTTGAACGAGTTTGATTTATGTGAGGTGTGATCAATGGATTTGCATGAACAATTGTTACTTGAAGTTAATATAGATGAATTTACACATAGACCACAAAGCTTCATGGGTATTTTTTTTATTTATCATGCTCTTATGATCATATTAGTTCACGAATGTGAAATATGGCCATGTTAATATATAAAATTAGTGTTTATTCTTATTATTTCTAGTTAGATAATAAATTTGTAATAAGTTATGATTAACTAAGCAACACTTACAGAAAAAATGTACAATAAGATAAAAAACATTCTTCTAATAATTATATTGCTTTATATGTGTATCTCATAAATAATGCATATAAATATAAAATTATATTAATAGGTCTTAAATACATGAAATTGGAACTACAATATTAAACACGATGCTAGATTGTTTTTTTATTGCATGTATCTTACGTGCTCTGCATGGGCCGTATACGGAATTGGTAACTCTAGATAAAGAGTAACGACAAAGAAAATTTTCATTAATATAACAATGGAAAGATATATCATAATATTACTGCATTGATCATATGTACAACACGTGGCCGTTTAGGAAATTGATAACCTTACATGGGGCCCTAGCACAAAACAAATACTCATTATAACAATTTGTGAATACGACAACTTCACATAATTTTCATGCGTGGCGTGGATCGTCTCGGGAAGTGATAAACCAATATGGGGCGCAATAACAAAATAAAATACTGCTTTATACTATATCATTCATCTTACGTGACCTGCATGGGCCATCTAGGAAAGTGATGACCCTAGATGGGGCGCAATCACAAAACAAATACTCATTATAAAAATTTGTCGACGTGACAACATCACATATCTTCGTGCCCGCCATTGACCGTGTAGGGAAGTGGTAATCCTAGATTATAACTTTGCCACATTGAAACTAATTTATTCTTGAACGGGTTTGATTTGTGTGAGGTGAGGTCACGAGATTTGCATGAAGAATTGTTAACAATGGGCTTGAAGTTTAAACAGATCAATTTACAAATAGACAACAAAACTTCATAGGTATGTTTTTTATTTATCATGCTCATATAATCATATTAGTTCACATAAGTGCAATATGACCATGTTGTCAGTATGAGTATATAAAAAATAAGTGTTTAGTCTTATTATTTCTAGTTACTTAAATTGTAAGTATTTATGATTAACTAACACTTAGAGAAAAAATGAACTATAAAATAAAAAACAATATTCTAATTACTATGTTAGTTTACATGTGTATCTCATAAATAATGCGTATAAATATAAAATTATATTAATAGGTCTTAAATACGTGAAATTGTAACTGCAATATTAAACATGATGCTACATTATTTGACTGCATGGATCTTATGTGCTTTGCATGGTCCGTATACGGAATTGGTAACTCTAGATAAAGGGTATTGACAAACAAATTTTTCATGAGTATAACAATGCGAAGACATATCATTGTAATACTGTAATGATCATATGTACAACATCTGGCCATTTCGATAATTGATAACCCTAAATGGGGCCCTAGCACAAAACAAATACTCATTAAAATAATTTCTGATTAACTAAGCAACACTTACAGAAAAAATGTACGATAAAATAAAAAACAGTCTTCTAATGACTACGTTGCTTTATATGTGTATCTCATAAATATTGCATATAAATATAAAATTATATCAATACGTCTCAAATATATGGACTTGTAACTGCAATATTAAAAACGATGCTACATTATTTTACTGTGTGTATGTTACGTGCTCTGCATGGGCCGCGTAGGAAATTGGTAACTCCAGAGAAAAAGTAACGACAAATAATTCATTATTATAATTGTTAAAAAATTTCATTATACTCACTAGTAGAAAAATATCAATTTGAGGCGTCATTTTTTGGCCTATTTGAGGCGTTTTTGGGGTAGCCTCAAATGGAAGGGCCGCAAATAGGAAAGTCATTTAATTTGAGGAGTTTATAAAAACGCCTCAAATAACAGTTTTTTAAGGCTTTTTTCTTCAAAAAATGCCTCAAATAGTTACTTTTTATTATTTTATTTTTTTTCGCTTTTATTTGTGCATAATATTGTTGAGCAACAAGGAAAAAAACAAAGTTGATGTACATAAATCTCAATATTTTATTAATAATCCATAAGCATAGTTTTACACAACAGTGTAGCTAATAGAAGAAAAAATAACAACTACTTAAAGCAATTCCGAACTTTAAGATTGCGTCACCAAGTAATCTAAATTAACCAACTAAAAGCCTAAAACAGAGGCCCAAGAAATTTCACAGTCTGAAACTTTTATTTGGTATTGTCGTTGATCAACTTCATGAGCATATCGCAGGCAACTGGTCAATGTACAAACACTTGTTTAAGTAGTCCGTAATCAGCAACTAGTCCTTGAACCAACAATAGAAGTTGTAATCTTGTGGCTACGAAATTCAGCAATTGACGATCCATCCGCACCCAATCACCCTGAAATGGAGAAGAAACATTTTTGAACAAAAACAAAAACGAAACAAAACACCTCCTGTAGAAAATTTAGGATAATGAAAAATCTTATATGCCATGAGCAACATACCATTATTGGTTGAGGGGGAAATGTGAGTTCCTGATTAGATTAAACAAGGTTTATTGGCTTGATAAGGTATATCGAGGTATATGGAATAGGACTTCATAAAGTAATTAGACAAAACATCATGATACTCCTTGAGAATACTCCATACCTATTCATATAATCCTGGGTGAGGTAAATTGGAGTCGGGCTAATATCATTTGTGGGCCTAAATGGCTGCACAACTCCTATATCGTCCAAACCAAGAACGGCATCAGCATGCTCATGCGTCAAAATTATATGCATTTTATCCAATACTGATTTCTTAAACTTTATCAATTCAGGATAAGGAGATCAAACAAGTGTCCCAGCAGTTCAAAAGGTAAGATAACTCCAAATAAAGCTTATGAGAATGATTCAGGTGCCACTAATACAAAAAACAAATTGCATTATGCAAAAATGCTGGTTTATATTTCTACACAAAGTAGACTGTCAAAAATAAAATCATTCTTCACATTAGTCAGGTTTGACATCCATAACATGTCTTCTTTTTTTTCCTTTCTCAGCGTGCCATTATTAATAAGATACTGATACAGTTCAAGCAGAAATCTCTCATATATTAATGAAAAAAGGTACGTCTAATAAGGGAAGAATGACAAGTGAGAGACAAGACAAATTCCATATAGACACCAAAAATTACAAGCAACAGACTATTATTAAATTTAGAACCTCTTTAAAGTCTCTAGAAATTGTAGTTAGAATCACTCACATAATCAACCCTGGAATCTTATGGAAAGTGAACCAGCGAAGGGCTGCCATCAAATGCTCAACTCCAATACTAATTTATCAAATTTGCAGAAGAGTAATATCATACCTGCAATAGCGACAGTGTGACACAATCACGGAAAACAACAAAATGAGGATTAAGAGTAGACCAATTGCGCTCCCAAATCCATCAAAACCAAACAAAAACTGTTGAAACTTAAAACAAATTAATCAAGAAGCTAATATTAAGAACACAGTATAGTGTTTCACTAACAATGTGTTAGCTACGTCACCGTAATAAGTTCGAAAGAACTGTTCGAGATAGATCGATTGAAGTCATTCCAAAACAAACAATATTCAATCACAAACATTCAAATGAAAATCATGAAAACAACAAAATGAGGATAAATAGTTCAGAGTAATACCAATTGCTTCAACAAAGCGGGAATTCCAGGTCGAACATGCTCAGGCACAGAATCGAACGGCGAAAAAACAAAAGAGGATTAGAATCATCATTGAAAGTTGAGGTTTGCGGAGAAGAGGTAGCAGCAGCCATGGGGGAAGAGAAATGTGAAGAAGAGGGAGAGAAAGAGAGGTGAAGTGGCGATTGAATCGAGGTAGAAGGAGAATTTAACCATTAGTTACATCAATATCATGCCCGCGAAATCACTAACATTACATTAGAATTTAACCATTCGAGCATGAGTTACAGTCGCCCATTCAAAGTGCAACTTCGCATTCAGGATCTAAGTAAGATACAACAGGGAAAATCGAGCTTTAATCGCAAAACAAGCTCGACTTAGAACCAAATTATACATAAATGCCAGTAAAAAACCAAAAAATGAAAGATAGTAATCCTTTAAGAATGCAAATAGCATCAATATAATTAGATCAACAAGAAAATTCTGCTGAACTATCAATATTAAACTTCAATTTCATAAAATCAAAAAGAAAGGAGGAAAAGATAGATGAGAAAAACCACTTTCTCGATGAGCTTAGTAAGAGAATCGCTCAGCTTGCAACGCTGAAACATCGCCACGATAATCCCGCCATATAAGAACGCTACCTTTTATGTCTAGAAGGAACAGCGATGAGGCCGCTCCCGGCATGCTTTCTTCCTTTCTTCGATCGACGAAACTCAGCAGAAACCCTAGAAATTGTTAGCTCTCCTATAATTGATAATTAAGGGATTCAGATCAGTGAAAGAGAAGGGATCTGAAACAAATAAGAATAAAACTATTAGATGATCTCAAGATGGAGAATCCAAACTGGTCAATCTCTAAGATCGATACCCATTCTTTCGATGTACATGATTTCATCGCTTCTGCCGTTTCTGCTTAAATACCAAAAAGCCGCCGGCTGTATCTCCTCCCTCGCTTCTGCCGTTTGCCGTCGTGTGGAATGAGATGCGCATTTGAGTTGTTTCATCCCTCGCTTATGCCAGATTGCTTGAGAGGAAAAGAAGCTTGAAAGGAAAGCATGGATATGGATTGAGAGAAAAGAGGTGTCAAACTATGTCACTGGGTGGGTTTGGGTTAACCTAAGCTGGGTCGGGTGTGCCTGGCTCGGGTATTACCGGGTCTAACATATCCTTGGGTCGGGTGTGGGTCTGGTAAACGTCGGTTCAACGTGTGTTGTATTGCAGGTCGGGTATGGGTCGGTCATTATCAGGTCGGGTTTGAATGGTTTTGGGTAATCTTGGGTCGGGTTCTAAACTGGTTTGCGTGGGTCCAGACGGGTTCGGTAAGACTTGGGTCAGGTCAATTTGGGTTTCGAATAGACTTGGGTCGAATTAGATTGAGTTTCGAATATACTTGGGTCGGGTTAATTTGGGTTTTAGATAAACTTGGGTCAAGTCGGGTCAAGTTGAGTTCATGCTAACTTGGTTTAATCACTACAAGTATTGGTCTAATTGAGTTCGATCAATTTGAGTCGTGTCATTTCAATGTCACGAGTTGGTTTAATTCAATTCATGTCATTATCGATATTGATAGTATTGGTATTATTGGGCTCGATCAATTTGAGCCGGGTCATTTCAATGTCACGAATTGGTTTGTTTCAGTTCGTATCATTATTATTGATATTGATTTAAATTCGGGTTGGGCCGTGCCCGTTGGGATTGATAATGGAACATCATTAAGGTATATTGTCATTCTATGGCAAGTTATTCTCCTACATCGTGTAATTGTTGTCTTTATCGACTATTTTTCACTCATCGATTCATATATATATTACTAGCCTTATATGCACACAATGTGTGCAAAAATTATATCATAGTAGTTTTGGTATTTTGAATCAGTTTTTTTTTATGTTATTTATTTATTGAGGTTGGGTGAGTGGGTGAGTGGGTAGTTATTTTTTGTGATGTAGTGAGATTGTGGGATGATTATAGGTAGTTTATTTATGCAATTGTTCTCCTTAATTTTTTATTTATTTTTTATGATAAATTATTTTTTTCTGTAAATTATTAATTAAACAACAAAGGGTAAATTAGGCAATACATTAAGTTTGGTGTCCCACCCCTCTTCCCTTACAGTATAGAGATCTATAATATACAATAGTTCATATAAATTCGTGTTTTATAAGTTCAAAAGCTTTTTATTTCATATAAAAGTAATACTAAGCTCACTTGACTAAGATATCAGTAATAGACTACTAGTAATCATTCAAACATTATACTAAGTAATAACCAATAAGTTCATTCCTTGAATATATCTTTATACAAATCATGATTATAATTGCGATTAAGATAGATTTGACAATATAATTAAGTCGTATAAGTCAAAATTACTTTGTTTTAACTAGTTGATAATTAAGATGAGCATAGATTATAGTCTAGAAATGTTTCAAAATAGTAAAACTAAAGTCAAATTCAATTTAGTATGCATATTATGCTCTAATAATTTTGTAATTAAATTGATATATTCCATGTGGATATTTTTAATCACTTATTGGCCTATACTTTCACTATTTAACATAATAAGCAATAACACAATGATAAGGTCTAATAAATTTTTGTCTAATAAGGTCTGATAAGGTCGAATATGTTTAAACAAGTTAAGATAAGTTCATATAAGCAATAATAAGTTTATATAAGGTTTAATAAGGTTTCATGTAATAAGACCGAATAACGTCAGATAAAACTCTAATAAAGTTTCATCTAATAAGGTCTGATAAGGTCGAATAAGTTTAAACAAGTTAAGATAATTTCATATAAGATTTAATAAGGTTTCATCTAATAAGGCCGAATAAGGTTAGATAAATTCTAATAAAGTTTCATCTAATAAGGTCTAATAAGTTTAAACAAGTAAAGATAAGTTCATATCAGTAAAAATAAGTTGAAAAGAACAGAGCCTGTAACAATCATCAATTTAGATCAATAAATAAGACATTTAAGAGTAATGTATGATATCAAGCATTAAACTATTATTAGATCAATGTATAAGATAGTTAAGATCAATGTATTAGATCAAACATCAATATATTAGATCAATTTATATGATATTTATGATTTATGTATTGGATCAGTTATCATTAAGTAGAATCAATTATCATTATATTGGATCGATATATAAGATATTTATTTAGGTTCACATATATGAATATAATAATAATATAGTTTTATTAACTTTTGATAACAATAAAAAGAATAAAAATAATAAGAAACTAATAATAATAATAATAATAATAATAATAATAATAATAATAATAATAGTTATAATAATAATGATGAGTATATAATATATACTTCCTCCGTAACAAAATGATTGCAACAAGTCACTTTGCACGCATTTTAAGAAAGCGATTCAATGGTGTAAACAAGCAAATTAGCCAAAACCAATTGTAAGACTAGTAATCTATATTCTCATTCTTACTTGTGTTAAAATTATTTTGCCTAATTTGCTAGTTTATACCATTAAATCTCTTCCTTAAAAAGCGTGCAAAATGACTTGTTGCAAACATTATGTTACGGAAGAAGTATATATATGTATATAGCTATACTAGAAAGTAAGATAGTAAAAAAATAATTAGCAAAATATTATTGTTGTTGTCATCATTCCTGAAATTTCATTGGCTAGGGAGAAGGCACATGGATCACCCATCTTAACCGTTGATTGAATCACATATTTACTTACAGCCGTTGATTACAAATTCCAGCTGTCCAACACTAATAATCTAACCGTTACTTTGATCCAATGGTTCTCAATCTCTCCCCAAGACATATATATTACAAAACCCTAACCCACACTAACATTTCACATTTTCACTCTCTAAAACTCTTACCCTAACAAGGGTCAGCACCACCTTCATCTTCTCTGGTAAACAACTTCACCATTTTATCTCTTTATAGTTTCTACATATGAGCAAATGATTTATTATTTTATTTTGTTTCTAATTCACTCTTCTTTATTTTTTTCCTCAAATCTAAATAAGGACACGGTTGAATCTCGTTGGTGGTTCGTTGCTTGGATAGTACTGAATAGTGAATACCTCCCGTTGCCGTTGTTGTTTCCAGGTAAGCCCCTTCACCATTTTCTTTGTTGCTCAAATTTCATTCATAGATCTGATTATGTTTCTGTTTTTTCGCTCAAATCTCATGTTTTTCCTGTTATTTTAGTTTTTTTTATCAATTATATAAGTTGTTTGCTACAAATATATGATTGAAATACTTATCAATCTTATCACCAATATCGTAATTGCACACGAAACCCTGAAAGTTTTAATCAATTTCAAGGTTAAAGTAGATAAATCTTATATGGGTTCCTGAATTGAGAATTAATTGTCGTTGGACTTGTTAATGCAATGAGGCATTTTTACAAACAGCTATAATTGTGGTGAAAACGAACACGCATTTTAGCAAAGTACTACTGCATATCTATAATCTTATAGTGGTATATATGAGGAAGTTGGTGTAATGTAATGAAGAATGAAATTATGAGGAATTCATAATTCTTACAGTGGAGTCACGTAGAGGATGGGCAGTTGGTATTCTCTATTCTCTATTCTCTATTACACAGCACCTATATGATTGAATTGTTAATGCCTTTGTTGTATTTTAAAGTTCACCTAATACCCAGGAAGCTCTTCTTCATTGTTTTATATGTGGTTTTGTTAGGTGCACACCAACTATATGATAAAATGTCTAAAAGAATGCCTTTTGTTTTTTAATTCTCATTTATGTGTGTCTACTAGTATGTATATTACTCCGTCTTTACTTGAAATATGAGGGTATGTGTATCTCGCTGACTTTAGTAGCATCTACTTGGATTATATATGAGGGTGTGATGGATTTTGTTTTTTCTACTATTTGGGTGTTTTGTTGTTCAAATACTATTGTTTTAGTGTTTATTTATATCTTGATTTATTCCTATTTTTTGGGCTGTTTAAGCTGTCTATAGACTGATTTGTGCACCTCTGGGAGTGTTGACAGGTTCAATTTGGCTGCAGTTTGGGGTACGACCTGTTTTCAGTTATGGATTTGGATCATCAAGAATCCATTATGGCTTCAAATTCTATGGATGAAGAAATTTTATCTCCTGGGGACAACCTCGTTCATGATCCTTCATTGTTGGCTAGACGAACTGCAAAGATTTGGCAGCACTATATTTTGTACAAAAAAGACGGTAAAATTTTTTCCACTTGCAAACACTGTAGACAGAAGACATTTCGCGCTGAAGGTAGTCAAGGTACTAATAACCAAAATAAGCATATTGAAAAATGTGAACCATATTTAATAATTAAAGCTAATGAGCCGGTCAATCATTTTAGCCAGAAAGTTTTCTGTCGTATGTTTGCTGAAGCTATTATGTGTCATGTATATCCATTTTTAATGGTTGAGCATGTTAAAACTCGTGCATTACTTTCCTATTTGCATCCCAATATTAGGCACATCACTAGAAATACTATGCTTAAGCACTGCACTAATGAATTTGATGTCCTTAAAGCTCATCTTAAGAAAATTGTGTGTGGTTTGGAAGGTAGAATTTGCTTTACTTGTGACTTGTGGTCTTCCATTACTCATTGTAGTTACTTTGTTCTTACTGGTCATTATGTTGATGCTTCTTGGAGCCTTCGATCCAAAATACTTATTTTTAGAAATTTTCCGGAGTCTCATACGGGCATAAATATGAGTAAGTTTGTCCTTGGTTTGCTCGATGAATGGGGTATTAAAGATAAGGTATTTTCTTTGACATGTGACAATGCCACTTCTAATGATGCTATGGTTTCTAAGATGAAAAAAGAATTGAATAAAGTTAATGGCTTGCCTTGTCTAGGTAAATTTTTCCATGTTAGGTGTTCAGCTCACGTTTTAAAGAGTAAGTTTGTCCTTGGTTTGCTCGATGAATGGGGTATTAAAGATAAGGTATTTTCTTTGACATGTGACAATGCCACTTCTAATGATGCTATGGTTTCTAAGATGAAAAAAGAATTGAATAAAGTTAATGGCTTGTCTTGTCTAGGTAAATTTTTCCATGTTAGGTGTTCAGCTCACGTTTTAAATTTGATTGTTCAAAGTGGTTTGAATCTGATTGACAAATCTGTTAAGAAGTTGCATAGCGTTGTGTCTCACGTTGCTAGTTCTAATCCTCGTCTAACAAGATTTGAAGAGTGTATAAAATACACGGATTCTAATTTTTCTGGTTCATTGCTTGCTGACGTTTGTACACGATGGAATTCGACGTATTCAATGCTTCGTAAGTGTTTGGAAGCAAAGGAACCTATTGATAGGTTTATTGAGACTGAGCATAGTTTAGATTGTACTCTTACTGATCTTGATTGGGAAACCATACAAAATGTGTGTGATTTTTTGGAACCTTTTTATACTATTACAATGTTGTTTTCTGGTTCTGAATACCCCACTGCCAACTTATATGTTGAGAGTATTGTGCAGATTGAGAGTCTTTTGTTAATGCTCATAATGATCCTACTGATTGCATTTGTGCAATGGCTATCCCTATGTTTGAGAAGTTTAATAAGTATTGGGAAAATTATTCGTTGTTTTTTTCCATTGCTATAATGCTTGATCCACGTTACAAAAAGAATTTTCTTATTGATTTATATGGTAGTCTCTATCATGATGATGAACGTGATAGAAAGGTAGGCGAAGCATTTCAAGCTTTTACTCTATTGTACACACATTATGCTAATGCTTTCCCTTCTTCTTCTACCTCACGTACTCCGAGCTCTGGTCAAAGTGACGTATCATCTACAATCACAAGTGGTGCAAGATTACTCCCTCGGAAATTTAAGACGCCTAACCTTGGACAGGTTGATTGTGTTTCTTTTTTTTTTAGAAAAATTTGTCATAAAGGACCTTTTAAAAGAGTTTTTTTGTGAGAAAGGACCTTTTAAATTTTTTTTGGCTTTTAACAACCTTAAACAAAAAAAAAATTGCGAGAAGAGACCTTGAGCTTGTTTTCTGACGTTGACCACCGGAAACCGGCATTGACCACTGCTTTTTACTATTTGCAATCTAATTTTATTATAAACATACTCCTTTTACCCTTTCCCCTCCAACTATCCTCTATTCATCTTCTTCCTCACTCACTTTCTCTCAAAATTTCCTCCATTTTCAAAATCAACAAACCCAAAACTTAAACTACATTTTCATGTCTAATTACCAATAATTAGTAAATCATACCCCTTTAGGGTGTCCTTTACTTGTATTCAACCACTTGACATCCTTCATTGTTCTTTATTTGTGCTTCATTGGTCATTGATAAGTTGTTGTGGTGGTGGTCTTGTGGAAGAGGTGAAAAAGAAGATTAGAAGAACATGGTGAGTTTGATGTTGTGGTTGTTTATGGAAGAAGTGAGGAAGAAGACCAGATTAGGATTGCAAATAGGAAGAAAACATTAGTCAACGCCGGTTTTCGGTGGTCAACGTCGGAAAACAAGCTCAAGGTCTCTTCTCGCAAAATTTTTTTTGTTTAAGGTTGTTAAAAGCCAAAAAAAATTTAAAAGGTCCTTTCTCACAAAAGAACTCTTTTAAAAGGTCCTTTCTGACAAATTTTCCTTTTTTTTAAAACTTTGTGTCTTATGAATTATTATTGATACTCTTTTTTCTTTTGTTAGAGTTATGGTGTCAATGCTATTGCTAGTAATGGCATTCAATCTGATATTGAAGCGTACTTTGATGCCCCTCTCATTCCTCGAAATGAGGGGAACTTTGATGTTCTTTTGTATTGGAAAGATGCAATGGGGAAATATCCAGTTTTTGCTCGCATGGCAAGAGATGTTTTAGCCATTCCCATTACCTCTGTCGCCTCAGAGTCCTCTTTTAGTATGAGTGGCAGAATATTGACCAAGTATAGGACACGTTTGCTACCAAAAAATGTTGAGGCTTTGGTTACGTGTCAAAACTGGATATATAGTTATGATCCAATGGAAGATGAACAACCCCTTAATATTGTTAGGGATATCGAACCTAACGATATTGATTATGATTCTATTCCTTAAGAATGTAAGTTTGAGAATTTGATTATTATATTGTATTTTTATATCCAATCTCATTCAACTTCTTTTATTTTTGTTGTGGTACCTTGTTGTTTTGCTACTAGGTTGATGTTGGTTGCTGCGCCACCGGTTTGCTGGGTTGCTGTTTGTAGCTGCCGGTTTGTTGTGCATCTGCTGGATGTTGATTTGGTGCTATAAGCAGCCTTTGTTGTTTCATTTTGTGCTCTACAACCGTGGTTGTGATGTGTAAAGTCTCCTTTTTGGGGGTTTATGATGTATTCTTAGTATGTGAATGTAACGCGTGTAGAACACCTACATTTGTCGTACAAACGATTGGTATTTTTTGGTACGATTTTTAGTATGCTACAATTAAAAGCGGTGCTGGGGTTTTTGTTCCTTAGATGTACCCTATATACAATATTAATGACTTGCTACATGCTTGTGAGGATAAGCAGATTTGGTACATGACTTGGTGCTGGTATTTTTTCTTAAAGTAAGAATGAGAATTGGTACATGCTTGTGAGGGGTGCTGGTGATTTTTTCTTAAGGTAATTCATAGGCAGATTTGTTTCACGAAATACAAATGCTTGTGAGGATATTCATTTGTGGTTTTATACATTGTTTCTTGAAACATAAAAGTCATATTTAGGCTATTATGTGAAAAGCATATGATTTGTGGTTGGTAATAAAAAATATAGTTATTGTAGAAGAGATTTAAAGTTTATTTTTCAAATTGTGACTAATTAAAATTTAAGAGTTATTATTTTGATTATATACTTAAATTTCAATTAAGTAAGAGATTTATGGATTTAAGTTTACAAATTTAATTTTAAGAAGTACTTCATTTATAAAGACCAAAAGCATGACATGAAATGAAAGCCACCAAACATATATATCTTACATATCATCTACATGAAACTAAGTATAACAAGAACATGGATTTAGGTAGACATAAACGAAAGATTAGAATATATTATTTGATTAGTGTAGATTTTTCTATTTTAATATTTAATTAGAAGTTATTATTATGAACATAGTCAACTTACAATTGAACTAGGAGTTTTATTATGAATTCATTTACAAATATCTTGCAACTACAATAATATAAATTTATATTAGATATAAATTAAGTTTGGTCAAATAACATTTAGGGTTGTATGGGCTTAGGTGGGGGTTAATTTGATTTTTCAAGTAGTCGGGGCGACATTAGGATTAGTTCGGTTAATATCAGGTCGGGTTGATAAGGGTCGGGTAGGGAACGAGTCGAGTCTAGAACAGGTCGGGTTGACCTTGGGTCGGGTTACAATCAGGTCGGGTAACAATGGGTCGGGTTTATATGGGTCTTTGTCGGATCTATTTGGGTTCGGTGTGTCTTCGGGTCGGGTGCGGATCGGATACAGATCTTAGAATCTCGGGTCTAACTGGGTTCGGGTTGACTTTGGGTCGGTACAGATCAGGTCATTTTTTTATTTTCTCAGGTGTAATATGGTTCGGGTTAACTTTGGGTCGGAACAGATTGGGTTTGAGACTTGATTATTTCAGGTCGGAACAGGTCAGATACAGGTCAGGTACGGGTACACCCATGGGTCGGGTCTGTTTTTGACACCTCTACAAAGCAATCTGGAACTTGTTTTTTGGCCGATATATTTCAGAAAAGCAATTTGGATATCGAGCTGGGCTGAGAAATGTTAAGGCGTAAAACTTAAAGAACGCCTCACACACACTTAAACACACATTTTTTAAAAAAAAAATAGAAAATTGAATTTGTTTTTTGCTGCTATTGCTTTAGAACGCCTCAAATAGAGAGCAGCAATTGATGTTTTTCTACTAGTGACTACTGCAGTTTTCAAATTTAAACCACGTGGCAGTCTAAGGAATTGATTTCACTACATGGGACGCTAGCACAAAACAAATACTAATAACGATTTGTGAACACGTCAATTGAACTTATCTTTCATGCTTGGCGTGGACGGTCTCGGGAAGCGATAACCCTAGATAGGGCGTAATAACAAAATAAAATACTCCTTTATATAATATCATTTATCTTACGTGCTCTGCATGGGCCGTCTTGGGAAGTAATGACCCTAGATGGGGCGCAATCACAAAACAAATACTCACTATAAAAATTTGGCAACGCGACAACCTCACATATCTTGTGTGCTCGACGTTGACCGTATAGAGAAGTGGTGAACCTAGATTATACCTTTGTTATATTAAAACTTATATGATGCTTGAACGTGTTTGATTTATGTGAGGTGAGATCACGGGGATTTGCATAAACAATTGTTAACAATGGGATTGAAGTTCAAAGAGATCAATATACAAAAAAGACAACAAAACTTCATAGGTATGTTTGTTATTTATGATGCTCATATAATCATATTAGTTCACATATGTGCAATATGACCATGTTGTTTGTATGAGTATATAAAAAATAGTGTTTATTCTTATTATTTCTAATTAGTTAATAACTTTATAATAACTTATGATTAACTAAGCAACACTTACAGAAAAAATGTAAGAAAAAAAAAAACCAATTTTCTAATGACTATATTGTTTTATAAGTGTATCTCATAAATAATTCATATAAATATAAAGTTATGTGAATAGGTCTTAAGTACATGAAATTGTAACTGCAATATTACAAATGATGCTACATTATTTTATTGCGTGTCTGTTACGTGCTCTGCATAGGACGTGTAGGGAATTGGTAATTTTAGAGAAAGACTAACGACAAATAAAATTTTCATTTTATTAACTATGTGAAAATATTTCATTATACTACTGCAGTTATCATATTTACAACACGTGACAGTCTAGGGAATTGATGACACTACATGAGGCGCTAGCACAAAACAAATACTAAGTAGAATTGTTTGTGGACACGACAATTAAACATATATTTTATGCTTGGCGTGGACCGACTCGGGAAAGGATAACCCTGGCAGAATAAAAAATAATATACTGCTTTATACTATATCATTTATCTTATGTTCTCTGCGTGGGCTGTCTAGGGAAGTGATGACCTTAGATGGGGCACAACCACAAAAAAATTCTCATTATAAAAGTTTATGGATGTGACAATCTCATATATCTTTCGTGCTCCGCGTTGACTGTATAAGAAAGTGGCGACCCTATTATACCTTTGTTACATTGAAACTAATATTATTCTTGAACGGGTTTGATTTATGTGAGGTGAGATCACGAGATTTGCATGAACAATTGTTAACAATGAGCTTGAAGTTTAAATAGATCAATTTACAAAAAGACAACAAAACTTCATAGGTATGTTATTTATTTATCATGCTCTTGTAATCATATTAGTTCACATATGTCCAATATGAACATGTTGTTAGTATGAGTATACAAAAAATTAGTGTTTAGTCTTATTATTAGTTTGTTAATAAATTTGTAATCATTTATGATTAACTAACACTTACAGAAAAAGTGAACGATAAAATAAAAAAACAATATTCTAATTACTATGTTAGTTTATATGTGTATCTCATAAATAATGCATATAAATATAAAATTATATGAATAGGTCTTACATACGTGAAATTGTAGCTGCAATATTAAACACGATGCTACATTATTTGACTGCATGGGTCTTACGTGCTCAGCATGGACCGTAAACGGAATTGGTAACTCTAGATTAATGGTAAAGACAAAGAAATTTTTCATTAGTATAACTGTGCAAAAATATATCATTGTATTACTGTATTGATCATATGTAAAACATGTGGCCTGTTAGATAATTAATAACCCTACTTGGGGCCCTTGCAAAATACAAATACTCATTATAATAATTAATGATTAACTATGCAACACTAACAGAAAATTTGTACGTTAAAATAGAAAATAATCTTTTAATGACTATGTTGTTTTATAAGTGTATCTCATAACTATTGCATACAAATATAAAATTATATCAATACGTCTCAAATACATGGACTTGAAACTGCAATATTAAAAATGAAGCTATACTATTTTACTGCGAGTATGTTACGTGCTCTGCATGGGCCGTGTAAGGATTGGTAACTATAGAGAAGAAGTAACGACAAATAAATTTTCATTATTATAACTATGTGAAAATATTTCAATATACTATTGCAATAATCATATTTACACCACGTGGCAGCCTAAGGAATTGATTCAACTACATGGGACGCTAGCACAAAACAAATACTAATTATAACGATTTGTGGACACGTCAATTTCACATATCTTTCATGCTTGGTGTGGACCGTCTCGAGAAGCGATAACCCTATATAGGGCGTAATAACAAAATAAAATACTGCTTTATACAATATTATTTATCTTACGTACTCTGCGTGGGCCGTCTAGGGAAGTAATGACCCTAGATGGGGCGCAATCACAAAGTCACTAAAATAATTCGGCAACGTGACAACTTCACATATCTTGCGTGCTCGATGTTGACCGTATAGAGAAGTGGTGAACCGAGATTATACCTTTGTTATATTAAAACTAATATTATGCTTGAATGGGTCTGATTTATGCGAGGTGAGATCACGACGATTTGCATAAACAATTGTTAACAATAGGCTTAAAGTTCAAACAGATCAATATACAAATTGACAAGAAAACATCATAGGTATGTTTTTTATTTATCATAGTCATATAATCATATTCGTTCACATATGTGCAATATGACCATGTTGTCTGTATGAGTATATAAAAAATAGTGTTTATTCTTATTATTTTTGTATAGTTAATAAATTTGTAATAATTTATGATTAACTAAGCAACACTTACTGAAAAAATGTACGAAAAAGTAAATTTTTTTTTCCTAGAGACTATGTTGCTTTATAAGTGTATCTCATAAATAATGCATATAAATATAAAGTTATATTAATAGGTCTTAAGTACATGAAATTGTAACAACAATATTAAAAACGATGCTTCATTATTTTACTGCGTGCATGTTACGTGCTCTGCATGGGACGTATACGGAAATGATAACTCTAGATAAAGGGTAATGACAAAGAAAATTTTCATTAGTATAACAATATGAAGATATATCATTGTATTACTGTATTGATCATATGTAAAACATGTGGCCGTTTAGATAATTGATAACCCTACATGGAGCCCTAGCACAAAACAAATACCCATTATAATAATTTATGATTAACTAAGCAAAACTTACAAAATAAATGTACGATAAAATAAAAAACAATATTCTAATGACTATGTTGCTTATATGTGTATCTCATAAATATTGCATATAAATATAAAATTATATCAATACGTCTCAAATACATGGACTTGTAACTGCAATATTAAAAACGATGCTACATTATTTTACTGTGTGTATGTTACGTGCTCTGCATGGGCCGTGTAGGGAATTGGTAACTCTAGAGAAAAAGTAATGACAAATAAAATTTTCATTATTATAACTATGATAATATTTCATTATACTACTGCAGTGTTCATATTTATACCATGTGGCAGTCTTAGTGTAATATCTGAGAAAATTAAACGTTTTTAAATAACAAAAAATCTTAATTAATTAAAATTTTCTTTAATTATATATATACGTTTATATATAATGCGACTTATCAAATTTATTAACGTTAATTAAAATTATGTTAACATTATTTCTGAATATAAATTCATTGATTTTAGAGTTATTAGTAGAAAGGTTTATGAATTTTTATTATTGTTCTTAACTGGTAAAACTAACCAATTAAGGAAATAGGAGAGAAAATCTATTTACAAGTGTTGACTTCTACCTTGACCTTCCTCACCTCCTTCTTCATTGCTATGGAGTGTTTCTACCTCCTTAAGCAAACCTTTCCCCAAGTAAACCTTTCTCCAAGAAAATTGAGTTCTAGACCCTTATTTCATGGCTATAAAATGCCATCCTTGCACCCAAACAACTCCCTTCAAACACTCCTATTTCTTCCCTTTTTCTAGCCACACTCTCCCTCATTCCCCTGTTTTTGCTCCTCTGTTTTCTGCCCAGCGATACTGCCGACGCCGGAGACATCCAGACGCCACCGTCGAGCAGCCCTGCAACCACCTCGCACCCACCACACGCCAATCGCAAACCACCACGCATACCTCCCCTTCACGCACCCTCGTCGTTGCAGCTTCCCCTCTCCCCCATGCTGCTCTCCTCCCCCCCTCCCTGCTCTGGTTGCTGCCACTGCCAACGCAGCCAGACAAGGGCCGCCACCACCCTGCTTATAACGCGTCGTCGTCGCCGTTGGTTCACTCGCCGGAGTTGCCCCTCTTCGCTCCTTAGTTGATTTATTTAATTATATAAATTACTCCATTAGTTAATACCCAAACTCTATTATAATCTTAATTAGTATTAAGCCTAAATCTGATTTTTAGTTAAAGCAAAATTATTTTATCTAACTTATGTTTATATGTACTAAATTATGAACTTTAATTAAACTAGCTAAACGTTATGAACAAATTATCTTAGTTTGTTTACATTAAGTTATTTTATCCTTTACTAGTTAAATACCTTATGTTAATTAGCCTAAATATCATTTTAGTTTAACTAAAGCTACTTTAACTTATGTTAATGTATATACAATAAACTTTAATTAACGCATCTAAACTATGTGGAATAATTATATTAGTTTGTTTATATCAAATTATTTAGTTTATTTTTAAAATCTATTATTAATTAAATACCATGTGTTAATAATTAGACTTAAATCTAATTTTTAATTTAAGTAAAGCTACTATTTTTAAATTATGTTTATATATACTATATTATTAACCTAAATTAATCTAGCTAATTTAATGGATTAATTATTAGAATTTTCAACTACTTAAGCTCGAACTACTGTTGCTGCTACTATTACCAGTATAAATATTCCCTGAATCAACTTCTTCGTGGTCAACAAAATTGTTGTTCTCCATTTCGATGTCGTCTACAACTGCAGCTGAGCTCGTCGGAAAATTGAAATCTTCCTCCATTTGATAAATTGAACGATCTTAAGATTTTCAAAACAAGAGAGAAATTATTATGAAAATGTTTAGAAATTGGAATTAGGAGTTTATTTGGAAATTTTCAAGCACACATAAGTGGTGGATTAGACGGAATATGTAGCAGAGAGAGAATCTAAAGAGTTTGGAAATGGCGAAAATGTTAAGGAGGAGGAAGAGTTGGATCTTACCCATCCTGAACTTGTTACCTCCATTTTTTAACCTCCATTTTTGTCTCTTTTTTGTTGATTTTGATTGTAGTTTTGTATTGCAGATGTTAATTTAATTGTTTTTGTGAGAAAGGTGATGCTTACATTAGAGAGTAAGTGTTTTCTGAATTTTAATTTTGTTTTTGTAAGTATTTGTTCATTGATCTCAATGAGCTCGGCTTTTTCGCTCGATTGTTTAATGCGACTTACAATGATACTCTCTGTTTAAATTATTTACTTCAATCTAGCAGACCTATTCGCCGTGATATTGGTGTTCGGGTGCCAATGAGGGTGGTGGTGTCGGGTGTGGGTGTGGGTGTGGGTGTGGGTGTGGGTGAGGGTGAGGGTGAGGGTGAGTAATGTTTAGATTTGGGGTGGGGAGGGAGTGAGGGTTTTGTTTTTTTATGTTTTTTTCAATATAAATTTTAAAGTTTAAAATGTTCAATAAAAGAGTGACATGTGTCACTTTATCCTGTTAAACAGGTTACTAAGACATAAAAATCCGATAAAAACTTGTTAAAAGAAAATTACCTATAAGGTTTACTTGCTATTAGAATAAACTAGGTTGACTTGTTAAAAGCGGTCAACGCAAAGGTTGACTTATTCCTGACAAATTTTCCTACTAATTATTAAAAATGAGCCTTATTATGAAACCTCTTTGGAACTTAGTAAGTTTAAATAAAATATATATTTAAAAGGATTCACATGAAGGAAATGGTTCGTAAAACTTAGAATATATAAACGACATGAACTAGAAATATGTATAAGGCCTCCCAAGAATTACTAACAACACCAATAGTAAAGTCATGTATATTAATAAGGTATAAGGTTATTATAAATATTATTCTAGGATAACGTTATGTAACTTAGCCAACGAAATCTAAGTACTTAGTTGATTCGTCGATTAGCTGCTAATAAAGTAATACGCTCCTTAGATTAGAACGCCCTCGGAGCTCTCGGAGATCGATTCACGAAGGTTTAAAGGTTTAGCGTACTGCGGATTGAGGTAACGTCTACTGCTAACACCCGCCATCCCCTTCCAACTATGTTTTATGATAATGTTTTATGATGTTATTTATGGATTGCGGGATATAAAATGTTATTATGCAAATGATGTTATAAATGCTTTTTGTAAATGGTTCAATGAAATATAACTATATTAAGATATGAAACATGATAAAGAAAAGTTAAAGATGTTTCTTGTAAGTATTATCTTATGTTGGTCGTGCACGTTCCATTATGGCGGCTCTGTCACCTTATGTTGGGGGATAATAATCTCCCGTGACATCCGTGTTATGTTATTATCCCACCTTATGTTGGGAGATAATAATCTCTCGTGGCACGCCACCTTATGTTTGAGGACTTCTATCCTCCGTGGCCTATGTTATGTTATACTTGCCAAGTTACCAAAATGAATGATATATGTTTATAATCCTGATAAGGAAGATGATGCCACATGCTATATTTGAATGTTATCAACTGTAACGTTATATGTTTTCAAATGAATTTGCGATATTTCTCTTCCCTCAATTTGCAAATAAAATGTATTGAAATGATTTTAAAATGTTAGGAGCCTCGAATCATGACGTTTTGTTTTTATGTTTTAGATACTATTGAAAGTATTGCAAGATGCATGGAAAGAGTTTCTGACTAAGATCCATAATGATGATTATGTAAATAAGTTACTTAGTGATTGGTCCGAGAAGTAGGCGTTATGTGATATTTTAGGGGAGATGTTGAGATGTTTAATGGTAAGGTAAATTTATCTATTAAGGGAATGTAGTTATTGAGTTGTATTTTAAAGAGAATTTTATTGTGGGCCCATAACCCACAAGATTGAGGATGTTTCCGCTGCTATTTATGAATAAAGTATGATTACTGATACTCTAATTATGGTTGATCAAGGTTAATAACGGACCCCTAATTTAGGGCCGTTACAAAATGGTATCTGAGCAAACCTATCCGGAAGTGCAAGTCTTAGACTATGCACCGCCTAGGTATGATCCATTTGGGACATTAGATGATTAAGTATTTTGAGGAAATGAAAATGGAACCCGATTGGGAAGTGTGATGTCTAGAACGTTGAGGATGAATTAATTGATATTTGGGTTATTAAGATTGAGATGTGAGAATTGTAATAATGTTTGAGGTGAATGGAATCGTGATTAATGAGGTATTAGTGAATGGTGAATGTAAATGAGACATGGAAGAGTAAAAGAAATTTGAATGGTTGTGGTTAATGGAAAACGAGGCAATAGATGGATTATCGAGTTAGATTATAAGAGCTAAGGTGTAGAAGCGTTGAGTAATGGAAAATGGGTCGAGGATTGTATGGGTATTTAGGTTTCGTTCATAACATGGGAATAAATGTCTCTGTTCAGCTACTAAACTTTATGTTAATGGACTATAACGAGAAATGGATCGGACGAGGATTGTATTGGTGCTATGTTGAGGTTAGCCGAGATTGAAAATAAGGATTGCTAAAAGAAACATGAGAACTTTAAGTATTAGAGACCAAGTATAAGACTGTGTCGAGGTATAACAAAGATGCTTTGGGATGCTTTAGAGCAATCGTTTATACGTCTGTTAGGTTAATTGGTGAGTCTCAATGCAATGATCAAATGATAATTCGGGTTTCGAGTATAGACTTAATAGATATTTGAGAAATTGTGAAGGGATTATGGTACTTTAGTTATGAGTGTTGAGTACAATAATTTCGAGGAAAATGATTATGATAAATTGGAAAGTATAAGGTTTCGGGTGAATTACAACTTTGGGATTTAAGTTATGGAATATAAGGGAGTTGAATAAGAAATTCTATACAATATGATAATTTGGAACAGGTGATTTTCGGCTAACAACATAAGTCTTTTGGATATCGGATAAAACTTTTTGAAAATAGATGATCTGTGTCAATGATTTCTTTATGCATATATATAATATCATTGGAGAATATTGAAGAGTTCTCGAATTAATTGCAAGTATTTGAAACAAGGAGATAGAGTATTCTTTTTATTTCAATTTAGAAAGTTAAATAGATACATGATTTTATTAGGTTTGGCTTCTTAATTACTTATATCTTGTAAAGCGTGATAATTTTATTGGAAACTAGAATGATCATTAATGAGTCAATGTCAAAAGATGAAAGGGCATTGCTTATGAAGTTATTCGATGATAATACCTTGATGTAATGTATAGATTGACCTCTGGAAACTATCTGATGAAAATAAATATGCTTACTATTAAACAATGGTAAGTCTAGATGCTCTCGCGATGGCTAAGGATTTTGAAACCCCGTATCGTTATGACCTATGTACCCTAAGGCTATAAGCTAGTTTTCTTACACGAATTACCCTATTATGTCCGGGAAGCAATGTGAGTCCGGGTGAGACATGTGTAGAGTGAAATTCATAATGACACTATAAGATACTTTATAAGGGATTGATTGAGTATGTAGAATTGAGTAAGATTGTCAAACCGATGATTGGGAAATAGGTTGGGAGACTTGAGTTTCTTTTACAGATTCTTGAGTTACAAAAACCGACCAGGCATTGAGGTTATTCAGTTTAACTTGAGAACTAGCAAGTATAATGGCTTGGGTACAATCACTAGGGTTAGAAGAATCTTGAGAACTTATGTGCCAAGTTTCGAGGATGAACTTTTTCTAAGGGAGAGAGGATGTATATCCGACAAAATTACACGTGTTTAAATAAGCAAAAATCGTAATTAATTAAAATTTTCTTTAATTATAGGAAAGATTGCCTAGAATAATGCAACCTTTTGCCCATTCGCAGATATAATGCAACCTAAAGATTATTATGGAATAATGCAACCTTTATACCCCACCTATTTTAAATAGGCTGAAACCGGTTGCAACCTGAAAAATGGTTAAAGTGGAACATGTGTCATCTAATAATTGATTCCAATAAATAATTTTTAAAAAAATTAAATCAAATAGATAAACTAAAAAAAAAAACATAAAAACCTCCCATCCCCACCCTAACCCCAACCCCCACCCCCCACCCCACCCCCACCGCACAGCACCCCACCCCACCCCACACCACACCACCCCCATCGCAAAACACCCCACCCCACCCCACCCCCACCCCACAACACCCCACCCGCACCGCACGACACCCCACAACACCCCAAATCACCGTCATCCCCCACAGAAAACGCCAGTGCAAGGAAGGAGGAGGTTGGTTGGTGGATGCGAGAAACATAATACGACGGTGAGTTTGATTGATAAAATGACGGTGGTGGGGCGTGTTTGTGGGTGTTGCGGACATAGAAACGAGAGGAGGAGGAGGAGGTTGATTGGTGGCTGCGAGTGGTGCGGGTGGTTTCGGGTGGCAATGGTGGATGCGAGTGGTGCGGCTGGTTGCGGTGGTGGATGCGGATGGTGCGGCTGGTTGCGGTGGTGGATTCGGGTGGTGCGGTGGATGGTTGCGATCATAGCAGTGGTGGGATTCAGTTATGGGTTTTGAAGTGAGGGGAGGGGGAAGGGTTAGGGTAGCAGTTGGGGTTGGCCGGTGGGGGTGGGGTTGGGTATTAGTTTATTTTGGGTGGTGGCAGTGGCGGGTTTAGTGGCAGTTGGGGTTGGTCGAGGATGGGGTTGGTCGAGGATGGGGTTGGGGCTAGGGCTGGGGTTGGGGGTGGGGGTGGGGTGGGGAAATGGGGGAGTTTATTTTTTTATATTTTTTTTATATTAATATATTCATTAGAATTTAAAGTTTTAAATAAAATATTATCAATGGTACAGGTAACTGGTCATTTGTCCTGTTTTAAAAAAATGGAGTATTAAGGTTGCATTATTCCAGAATAATCTTTAGGTTGCATTATTAGTTGTGAATGGGAAAAAGGTTGCATTATTCTAGGCAATTTTTCCTACTATTAATACTAGCCTAGTTTTCATTTATATTGTACCTTTTATAGTTTAATGTTGACATTATATCAAAACTAATATTATTATTGAACGGGATTATGATTTATGCGAGCTGAGACTACGAGCTTTCATTGAAGATTTGTTAACAATGGGCTTCAAGCTTGTACAAGTCAATTGACAAAGAAAAAACAAAACATAATGGGTATGTTCATTATCTTCATCCTTTTATAATCATATTAATCAACTTATGTACTCCCTCCGTAACGAATTACTTGCAACAATTGGTATTATTTGTGAGAGGTAAAATATTCCATTGTTGCAAGTAATTTGATACGGAGGGAGTATAATAGTTTCATGTTATCTAATTATATGGAAACTTAGTGATTTTTTTCGTACGTATTTCATGTTATTTACGAAATTTATCATAATTAAACAACACACTTATGCTCATATATATATATATATATATATATATATATATATATATATATATATATATATATATATATATATATATAAGGAATAGGATCAAATGAAAACTGTTTTCATGTGAAACCAAGTAAAGGGGGTACATGTTAACATAAAAGGGGATACGCGTGCATTCATTAATGGCATTTTTGTAAATATTGACAACTTTGAATCCGGTGAAAATTATTTTCACCGTGAAAACCAAGTAAGGGAGTACATGTTAACATAAAGGGGTGTGCGTGCATTCATCAATGGCATTTTCGTAAATACTGACAACTTTGATGTTAACAGCGCAACTTTGATGTTAAAAGCACGCGTACCCTCTAATCGTAATATGTACCCCTTTTTCCAATCAGGACTGTTAGTTTTCAGATTTCAGCAAGGAATAGGTTTTTAGCAGAATCCGACTATATATATATATAATTTTTAAGAGGTACAAGGAGAAGACTAGGTTTCCCTATCTCAGGGATAAACCAATGTCTTGAGTACAGTAAGACTAAAGAAAATTAAAAATAAAGAAAAAACCAAGAAAACTAAAAAAAAGTAACAACTAAAAACTAAAACTAAAAAACAACAGGCAGAGTCTTCTCAAAGAAGAGGACATCGGCGGTGGAGGCGGTGGACCAACGATTGAGGCGGGAAACACGGCGTTGATTTGCCGTTTTGGATCCGAAAGTTCGTCATCACGACATCTAGATCTGAAAGATCCGGATTCGTCAGCATCGAGGCTGATGAAGCTTACAGCTTCGAGAAAATCATTAATCGAAGTACTGGCCGGTGGAAGCGGTGACGTGACCACCGTGGTCGACATTAACCACCAGATCTGGGCAGAAGTTAAGGCTTCCCTGGATGGCGGTATGTCGTGTGCCAGCGAGTTCAGAGGCGGTGAAAAGAAACCGACAACCTCTTCGGCTTGGATAAGATGACTGAAAAACCACCACGGCAAAACCAATGGCTCAGATCTGATGGTACTTGGGTGGAGAAGAAACGTCGGCCTTTGGGTTCCATGGGAATCTAGAGAGGAAGTGGAGATGTCTTCTGTGAAGCGGTGGAGAGGCGGTGGTGAGGGCTGGGGTATTTTCTAGAGAGAAGGGAGAGCCCTTCTCTCTAGAAAACCCTGGTATGTATGCCTTACTTATATATATATAGTTGTTCTCCATGAGCCGTATAGGAAATTGGTGAACCCATATGAGATGAAATCGCAACGCAAATTCAACAATGTGCATAAACAACATTATTTTACGACATATATCTTATGTGTTATGTGTAGGTCACCTCGAGAATTGGCTACCTTAAATTATGCGCAATAACAAAGCAAATTTTTATTATAGCGGTGTGTAGATACAACATCATTTTACTACATATATCTTATATGCTCTGTGTAGGCCGTCTAGGGAATTGATGACCCTAGATGAGGCGCAATCACAATGCCAATTACCATTAGAATAGCTTCCAGATGCTACATTATTAATTAGCATGTATGATAAGTGCTCTCGTTGGTCGACTAGGGAAGTAGTGACCCTTGATTGAGCGCAATCACAAAGCGACTTCTCAATATAACATTGGTCATACTACATGAATCTAACATGCTTTCATGGCCCGTCTAATGAACCGGGGATTGTAGAGGGCAACAATTACAAAGAAATTTCTCATTGTAATAGCATGAAAATATCAGACTAATTTATTGCTTGTATCTTGCGGGTATTGCGTGGCTCATCTAGGGAATTAGTGACCTTAAAGGGAGCGCAATGACAAAATAAATTCTCATTATAATTGTGTGTAGATAATACTTTATTTAACTATATGTATCTTACGTACTCTTTGTGAGTTGTCAAGTGAATTGATGATAGTAGATATGACGCAATCATCAAACAAACTGACATTATTTTAAAATGTAGATACTATAGTATTCTATTATATTTATCTTATGTGCTCTGTTTTGGCAAACAAGGAAAGTGTGGTAACTCTATCTTACATGCTCGACGTGAGGTATCTAGGGAAGTAGTGATCCTAGATGGGTGCAACGACAAAGCATATTCACATTGTAACAATATGTAAATAAGGGTAGCCAAAATTTCAAGATCTAGATTAGTAAGATTTCGTTGTCGATGAACTAGTGATGAATCAAAAAACACGTTGAAATACACTTTATTTCTCAATGAACTCAATATAGCACATATATGTAAGCGAACTACATACTGGAACCCCACATCTAGATTAAATCTCCATGTGATATTGAAATTATTATGAGAGGTAAGTCCTCTACACGTTCCATAAACTATTACTGGTGTCAAATCCCTTGTAGAATGTAGATACCCCACTAATATAGTAAGAAACCCCCATATTCTGAGTGTCCACGTACACAAGAGCCCTTAGTTTCTAGAAAACTATCATCATGCTCCCAAGTCCTTCAAAGTGTATCATTATTATAATCAATAGTAAATCCTCCTATATTTACCCAAATAAATGTTTCTAAGGCTGCGATTTGAATGTCAAAATAGACTTGGGTTGCGTGGATCAAGGTGGCATTATCTTAATCAGCGCAATTAAAAACACTTCTAATGCATTCAGCAAAAAAAAATTAGGCATGAATCCAAAACTATTTCTAGAACATCTGGACTCACATTGATTGAATAGTCTTTTATAGTTCAAGAGATTGGTTGGGGATAATAATTCATAAGCAAAAATTTGTGAGAAAAAACATAAAACTTCGCATACTTAAATTGTAAGCATGGTATGTGAATGAGAAAAAAATGAAAAAGAACAAAACATCTTCCCATGTGCTTATTGGGAATCTGTAATTCATCATCTCATTATAGATTCATGCAATCTTTTGGAAAGACAAATTAGTATTTGTAGAGGTGTATGCTAAACTATAAATAGGCGTGACAAGGTACCTTAAGGCATAATTTTCACCAAAGTATATACACGATCACGAACTGTAAAATATTATGTGATCCTCAATTGATTAGGACTCTATATATCTAAATCCGCACAAACAATATATCCAAATTAATCATGGTTTTTCAAATAATTCAGAAAATGATATACTTTAAAAAAAAGTTAGAAAACAACTCATGTGAAATATGAAATTTTGTCTTGAATGCCCATTCTACATCTAGCCCTTGATTTTATCTGTCGTAGAGCTTCTCGGCCAGAAACAGATGCCACTTTGTAATACACTTGACGTTCTCAAATCCCTTGGAAACTTAGCAATTAAAGTATTCAAGAAATATCATTAATTTAATAAAATTTGTTGAATATTCTTTATTTCATAAACTTTCCATCAGATTAATAATTATACCAATATCGTTTTCCTTACATACTAACATTTCATCTATTTTGAAGGAAATATTATATCTTTTTCTAATATTGTATGAACTAAAATTCTACGCTACAATTCAATAAGATCAGTCATAATCCTTTAATCAATTGATAGCATGTAAAAGTTGATGTATCACAAATCACAATAATCATAAAAGGAATATAGAATATTAGAAAGCCATAACTTTTAAGTCTTCTTCCTATTTAGGTTGGAAACTAAGCTCTTAGTAACATAATATGGTTGGTAAAGACGTCTTCTTCACGTGGGTTCTTTTAGTATCTCTAGCTTACCTTTTGAAGGAGGTTTCTGCTGATAGTTTCTTACTCAATTGCGGATCAGATAATAATATTATAGTTAGTGAACGTGTATATATAGGTGAAAACTATGCCGTCAATTACTTCATTACACCTATTAATAGTATAGTACTAGCTTTTTTAGACCCGTGCAAAAATGCACGGGAAAGTTTTTTGTAAATAGATTTTGAGTTACTATTTTAAGAGATCATAAGACTACAAACTAAGCTGAAGATGAATAACGTAAATTGATCTATTAAAAAAATAACCAAGTCAAGAATATAAATAGACACAAACAATAATTGGTTCATTATATATAACCTTTTCACAATATATAAGATAAGGTCGAGTAAGGATTAATTAAATTCAATCGGTTTTTAAAATTATCTTCAATACAGTGTCAGTAAATTATAATAATACCTCTTCTTGCAGATTCAAAAACTCTTCGGGAGTTTTATTAACCAACTCACGAACTACCTTGTCATACAAAATAAAACACTCATTCTTTGTTCCGTGAGATACAATAATCTTCAACCTAGATCTTTTGTGATAAAAAAAATTATCTAAAGTTATAAGGAGTATTTTGTACATTAAAATTATCAAAAAATTAATGCAAATAAATATGTACTAAAATTGGGTCTCTTAACAATGTATCTATCTTTTAGATAAAAAAGTTTTCACCCTCTTTAATAACTTTATGAGCACATCTTATGCAAGCTTGATACCACCACCCAAAATCAAAAATCAATGTCATCTATAGTTGCTAAACAAATAACTTTCCCAATTGATTTTTTTTTGTAATGTTAAAATCATAAATTTAACTAATATCTTTGATTTTCATGTATTTCGCTAAAGCAAATAATTTCGGGATCATCTCGTCTACAAAATTTTGAATGCCAACTGGACATGGTATAAAATCATTTCTTACCTATTGGCTATAAAACACCCTCGTTTCACAAACAATAAACAAACGCGCGACAAATATCATATTTCTCACGTATATATCTCCAATCAAAGCAAAGGATAACTATTATTGTTTTTAAACAAAACGATAGTATATTCAAATAGAATATTACACACATTAGATGGACAATATCATTTTATGGCAAAAGGATAGGTTATTTGATTGTACGTTTTGTTAACTCGTCATCAATACTTCCCACTTCAGTCTGAGTGAGATAGTCATTCATTTCCCATACAAGTATTATTCGAACCCTTATGGTGTAAAATTTCTTCCCTTTGCTTATTTCATCTATACTGATTAGTTGACATAGACGATCCATGCATTGTAGTTTTATTTTGAAAGAACTTAAATATGATTCTTGTAAAGTTGGAAAAATGTACAACAAAATTGTTAAAATTATTATCATATTTATACTTAATATTAAGCAGATAGTGACTTAATTAAAGGAAAAAACTTTAAATAAGGAAATCCAAAAAAATTCGAAAAATTTGTAAAAGTAAAATAACAGAAAGGTTAGCATGTTCATATAATATTTCGAAAAATAATATGGATATTATGTTCTTCTAGAAAAGTCAAATTACCTTAATTGCATTTAGTAATCTTAATCTATTAAACACTCCTAAAATATTTCTTAATTAATGGAAAAACCTTTAAATAAGGGAATCCTAAAAGGTGACATGTGATATTGATAAATATGGTGATTTTTAGTAGGAGAATCGTTAAATATGGATATTAAGTAGTGAAAAGTCAGATTATCTTAATTGTATTTAATAGTCCTAATCTATTGGATACTCTTAAAATTTTCAATAAGTAAAGAAAAAAACTTGAAATAAGGAAATTCTAAAAACGTATAATAATAAATTGACAGATATGGTGTTTTTGAGTGATGTTTTGTATGTGAATTTTTATTTATGTTTTTAGAATCATTATTTATGGTGGTTTATAAATTAAAAATTTTATTACTAAATAATTTATGAGAATCTTTATTTATGGTGATTTTTTATTAAAATCGTAACTTATTTATAGTTAAAACTATAATCTGTATTGCTTTACTAAAACCTTATCTTCATGGTGCAATATTGTTAAAATACTTGGAGATACGATATTTCATATCTTATTTATGCTGATTTTATAATTTTGTTCCATAATCTAGCCCGTTTTTACAGCATTTATACTATTTTACAAATATTCAAGCAATACTCACGTTCTGATCTTATAATGTAAATGTTATATTATGAAATTAACATTAAAATGGCAAGATACATAAATTGATTCGGATTGAGAATATTTTCATAAGAATGTTAAGAACCTTCTAAATTTATATATGCTGTTGCTAAGAACCTTGCAAATTTAAATCATCCATATCATAATAAATTAATAATGTTATATGAGATCTTAGCAGATAAATTAATCTAATTTTTTTGTTTTCATATTAAAAGGGATTTGCATTCACTTGATTTTAGTATATGATTTTTTTCTTAAAGTATATGATTTTTATTGATTTTAGTACCAATGATGGTTTATTAGCGCCTTGTTAAATAAATATACCTAGATTTGATGGGGTTATTGAAAAATTCTGCAAATTTAGAGCATAAAATTGTTACCTTAAAAACCCTTATATATAATAATCGAATTCTTTTCAATTGCTCGACTTTTTATTAGAAAATCATTTTAAAAAATTATGTTTAATATTATTCTTATAAATGTAATGTAAAAGGTAGTTTTTACAAATAAATAAATTTACTTAATTTAGTTATCATTTCTTGCACATGTTAAACGCATTAAATATATTTAGAAAAAATATATAACCCCTAAATTAGCTCTATATGCTCTATATGGCATATATCCCAAGTGATTTTGGCCCTTGATTTTAGGTGGATTTCTTTTAGAGTCTATTGCATGGTAATGTTTATGCTAGTAATTTAAGAAAATGAGTATCATACAATTGATTTAATTTTTCCTTTCAGTGTAAAATATTTTTTTATTCTTTGGTAATAACATTTGAACGACACTTGATAATAACATTTTTTATTCTTTATGTACCAAATGTTGTTATCAAAGATAAAAAAAATATGATATTATCAATGTTAACCTAAATAAAATTATAACGTCCATAATTAACTAAATAAAATCAAGATACTTGAGAAAATTATATAAGTAGATAGATTATGGTTAATTGACCTAATAAAAAGATTATGGGCTTGAATATCAAAAGGTAACGGGTAAATATTATTATTAATAAGTTACGACTTCATATTTGATTATACTATTATATATTAGTATATGGTTGTATTGTATGATATAATTTGAAACAATATAATGAGATATGATTACTATATATAGTAAAAAAAATTACATACTAAATAGGTGATTAGGAAACTTATTAATCTTATGGTAATCAATCACGTTTTTAATGACAACTTTATACATGATACCTCTGTTTTGCCATAGGGACGTTTGCTTTTTCACGCAGATCAAGAAATAAGTGAAAAAGTAAGAGAGAAGAATGATTAAAGTAAGGAAAAAGTGAAAAAGGTAGAGAGACTGAGAGAAATGTAATATTTAAGTGAACCAACCTACCATTTATGGTAAAAGGTAGAAATATCTCAATTGAATAAAAACTCCTCTAAATGAAAAAATGTCTCTATTAAAAAAACAAAGGTAGTATTATATTATCAATCGATATAGACCAGATAGTTGCTAATCAATCTATATATATAAGTGGATAGATTATGGTTAATTGGCCTTATAAAAAGATTGTGGGCTTGAATATCAAAATAGGAATATTAGTTGTTTAATGGATTGCTAATTACCATCTATAAAAATATATTATTTCTTTTAAATTAAAGTATAAGAACATGATTGATATAAAATTGGAAGTTTAGTTTGATTGGTAATTACCGTTTAAAAAGTTGATAATTTCATTTAAATTAAACTCTAAGGATCGTCTATAAATGGTACATATAAGTATAATATATGATTAATAGATGGCAAATTATAAGAACTTAAGTTTAGGCTTGAATATAAAAATTAAATTTAAAATTTTTCCTCAAGTATCTTGATTTTATTTACTTTAATTATGGATTTTATAATTTCTTTTAAATTAAACTCTAAAGATAGTTTATAAATGACAAAGATAAGTATAACATATGACATAACCATGGAAAATTGTAAGTGCTTAGGTTTAGGCTTGAATATAAAATTTGAACTTAAGTGGATAAAAACGAACTTTAACATTATATAAGTAGATAGATTATGGCTAATTGACCTAATAAAAAGATTATGGGCATGAATATCACAAGATAACGACTAAATATTATATATCTAAATTATATTATTATTAATAAGTTACGATTTTATAATTGGTTATACTATAATGTATTATATGATTATATTATATGATCTGATTTAAATCAATATAATGAGATATCATCACTATATTTACTTAGAAAAATATACATAATAAATAAGTGATTAGTCAACTTATTAATCCATTGGCAGTCAATCACGCTCTTAATGGCAACTTTATACATGTTTTAAAAAACAAATTTAAATAGTTTATAGTTGATTTATTGCTATTATAATTACAATATTTAAAATGTTATAATCGTTCTTTATAATAGGAGTAGGATTACTATTGTTGATTTATTGATTATGTGATAATTTGATTGAATTATGAAATGTTTAGTTGATTTAATTGCTTAGTTGATTCATCTTAATCAATCTATATCCTATCAAATTGAAACTGTGATTGATTTCTTGATAGGAAGTCTAGTTGTTTATTTGAATGATAATTACCATTTATAATACTTGATTGATTGATTCCGTCATTGATCTAATTTGATAGGATATTGATTGATTGGGATAAGCTAAATGATTGATTGATATCATATTTTAAAACGTGATTGATATAAAAAGAGGCAGTTTAGTGTTTTATGTTCTCAAAAATTACCATTTATTTATAATTTCATTTATTTTAAAATATTAAAACGTGATTTGATATCAGAATAGGAAGTTTAGTTGTTTAGTTGATTAATAATTACCATTTATAAAACTAAATTAATTTCCTATAATTTAAATTATAAAGATCGTTTATAAATGATAAAGATAAGTATAATATCGTTTGTAACTGGCAAAGATCGTTCATTTAAATTTATGGGTTAGTCAAATTTAAATACATGAAATCAGTTTAGGAAAATATTATCTAATTAACTTGGGAAATATTTGTTAATATATTTTTCTATAAGTTAGTCAAATTTGAATAAATGTAATCAGTTAAGGAAAATTGTATCTAATTAATTTATGAGATTTTTGACAAAAATAGGCGTTATTGAATGGTTTACCAAAGAAAACACATCCTACAAAGATTAGTCGTAATTTTTTTACTAGAGATTTTAAACTACTTTACATAATCGAATTTCAAAAGATCGTAAATACAAAAACGAAAAAGTTACAAATTCTGAGAAGAAAGATGTTAGTCAAATTTGACTACTTTGACAATAAAAAAAAAGGAATTTATGGGTTAGTCAAATTTGAATACATGAAATAAGTTAAGGAAAATAATATATAGTTAACTTGGGAAATATTTGTTAAGATATTTTGATATAAAACGGAAAATTATAAATTTAGTCAAATTTGAATAAATGTAATCAGTTAAGGAAAATGGTATCTAATTAATTTAGGAGATTTTTGACAAAATAGACGTCATTGAATGGTTTACCAAAAAAAATCCCAGGAAGATATTCGTAATCTTTTGTTAGAGATTTTAATCTCCTGATTTATTTACATAACCAAATTTAAAAATATTTTAAACACAAAACGGAAAAAATACAAATTTGGAGAAGAAAAGATGTTAGTCAAATTTAACTACTTTTACAATAAAAAAAGGAAATTTATGGGTTAGTCAAATTTGAATACATAAAATAAGTTAAGAAAAATATTATCTAATTAACTTGGGAAATATTTGTTAAGACATTTGGTAAAGAATTTATTCTACTGATTTCAATGTATAACCGAATTTAGAAAGATTTGAAAAAGATAAAAAGATAAAAAATGGTAGAAAAAAATTGTCAATGGATAAATGAATTTATTTAACAGAAAATGATTATAATTTTTGAATGTATATTCAAATTAAAAATGCGCAATCAATTAAAATGAAAAATATAAAATATAAATTACGAAAAGTACAGTGAACATTTTCATAAATTTTTAAGTTATTACTTGGTTTAATGTAAACTGCAAAGTAATATATACTAATGATTTAATAAATCGGTTGGCTACATCAAGATATTGTATTTAACACATGCAAAGAAATATAAAAATTACTACAACAAAACACTACAATTTACTAATACTCAAAAAATAATTAGGTAAAAATCTAGAATAACTTTAAGATTGCAAAAAGAACAAACAAAATGTATATTCGAATAATCGAATTTGAATATAAATATGACAAAAGAATAAAAAGAAATGATTTTATTATTATTCAATAGGGATAAGGATTACATTTGATGAATTAACAAACAATAAAATACATAAAGAAATGACAACACAAAAGAAAACGATTAGATCCACGATACTTTCATTAAAATATTCAAAACCTCCATTGTGATGTTGTGATGATGATTATGAAACTTGCAACAATCGCATTTGGAGAATTCATCCAATATTCTTCAAATTAGGAGAAATAAAAAAATGTAACAATCTTCCTTCAATCGAAATTTGTAAAACCATTCCAATATTCTAGAATGATTTTATTGAATGGAGTCATGTTTTCATTTTGAGAGAGAAACATTCATAATGAGAGAGGCATGATTTGATTTTAGGGTTAGATGTGAATGAAAGGAGATAGGGAGATGATTTATTTATAGTTGTAGTTAATGTCTGGCTTGATATCATTAATAATATCAATCAATTAAAATCAATGTTAAAAAAATTAAAACGTCAAAAATTGAATTAGCATATAACTTGTTCCTTAATTTAAGATTGCTTTTGTGTAAATTTTAGCAATAATATAATTTGTTCCATACATGGCTTGCAACAAATTAGGAAGAAGATTTACCAATTAATAATTGAAAAGGTTTGTTTCCTAAAGTCAAGGCATATTTTCGGCTATCTTTTCAATATGGAAATTATTTTGATATAACAAATAATAATCCCAATCTATATGCTATTATTATCATAGTATGTCAGAAAATAATATAGGAATATTAATTTTGGCAAGTAATATTAGTTGATATTATAAGCATATTGAATAATAATTAAAATCTATATAATTTAAATATTATGAATGAAATACGGTTTACAAATTTAGATTATGGGAGAAGGAATATTAAAAGTGATCAAGTTTCCTAAATTAATGCAATCCATTTTTTTATAATGCACAAGGATATTGGATTTGATTTTAGGAAGATAATGAAAAAACAAATCTATTCCTTAATTAAAGCAATAAGCCCATACATGGTTTTGAAAAGTCCACTAATTTAGGAATAGATTAAGGATTTGATTCTTATTTTTTTAGGAGCCTTTAATTAAGGAATCAACTGAATTAAAAGGGTAATTCTTACTGACAATAAGCCACATTTAATTAGCTAATATTTAGGAAGATAATAAGAGTCAAACTCTAATTTAGGAATAGATAAAGGGCATTATTTTCGGAATATTTATTCTTTTAATTAAAGAATCAAAGGCTAATTACACGGAAATATATTTAAAAAAATGCAAAACAACACTAATTTGACACGTATGTATTTTAATTGGTATAATGCATTTTAAAAAAAGCAAAAAAAAATATGTTGCTGACACGTGGCTTCTATAAACGCTAGGATGCTTGAGGGATCAAGGTTTGCTTTAGATTAATCTAGTGACGACAAGTGGCGAAAACTATTTTGCTTTAATGTTATATATAGATATAGATTAATCTGCTTACGACACGTGGCAATACCTATTTTGCTTTAATGTAATATATAGATTTCGGTAAGTAATATTAAATGATATTATAATCATATGGAATAATAATTGAAATTTATATATGATAAAAATTATGAATGCAAACAACCCATTAATTATTTTGAAAAGTCCACTAATTTAGGAATAGATTAAGTGGGTAATTCATATAGCAAGCAACCGATTTTATTTAGGAATATGATGCTCTTATGGCGCTTTTATTTAGGAAGATAATAAAAAAAATCTTTTCCTTAATTAAAGCAAGCAAAATATACGTGGTTTTGGTAAGTCCACTAATTTAGGAATAGATTAAGGATTTGAATTTTATTTTATTGAGTACCATTTAATTTAAGCAATCAACCGAATTAAATTTTCATTCTTACTGAAAATAAGCCACACTTAATTAGCTAATATTTAAGAAGATATTAAGAGTCAAACGCTAATTTAGGCATAGATAAAGGGCATTATTTTCGAAAATTTGTATTCCTTTAATTAAGGGAAATCAAAGGCTAATTACACGGAATACAATAAAAAAAAATGCAAAATAACACCAATTTGACACGTATATTTTTTAACTGGTTTAGTGCATTTTAAAAAAAGGTAAAACATCTTTGGCTGACACGTGGCGACTTAAACGCAAGATTGCATGAGAGATCAAGGTTTGCTTTTGATTAATTAGTGACGACACGTGGCGAAAACCATTTTACTTTAATGTTATATATAGATTCTTAAAGAAATGTTATTTAGAAATAATATAGGAATGTTATTTTGGACTTTCCAAAATAATATATGATATTTAAATCTTTTAATTCTTATAAATCTTTTAAGTGGGTAATTCTTATAGCAATCTTCCGAAATAATATAGGAATGTTAAAGCAGTCATTCTTAATTTCGGCACTTTTATATTGCCTATGATGCTTGAATCTTTTAATTCTTAAATCAATGTTATTTAGGAATAATATAGGAATGTTATTTTGGACTTTCCAAAATAGTATATGATACTTAAATCTTTTAATTCTTATAAATCTTTTAAGTGGGTAATTTTAAAGCAATCTTTAGAAATAATTTAGGAATGTCAAAGCAATCATTCTTAATTTCGGCACTTTTATTTAGGTATATGATGCTTAAATCTTTTTATTCTTAAATCAATGTTATTTAGGAAAGATATAGGAATAATATTAATTCCTAAATTCAAGCAATCAAAGCATACGTGATTTTGGGTACTGCACTAATTTAGGAATAGAATTAGGATGTGAATTTTATTTTTTTGAATTGCTTTTACGTAAAGTGTAAAAAGAATTAAATATTTATTCTTACTTAAAGTCAAACACTAATTTAGGCATAGATGAAGGGCATTATTTTCGGAAATTTGTACTCCTATAATTAAGGGAAATCAAAGTATAATTAGCCGGAATTTCAAAAAGGTAAAATGCAAGTTAACAGCATTGTTACACGTAATTTTTAGGATGATTTAATGCAATTTTAAAAAAGGTAAAACATATTAGGCTGACACGTGGCAAGTAAAAGGCAAGAATGAATGAGAGATCAAGGTTTGCTTTGGATTCATCTGGTGATGACACGTGGCGAAAATCATTTTGCTTTAATGTTATATATAGATACACTTGTACAAATACTAACTTGCCTTTTGCATAAGAATGCAAGACCATTTAATGAGATGACGAAGTACAGATTCCCATTAAAGAACACAAAAAGATATTTTATCCGTTTCACATCTTCTCATTCACATACCACGCTTAGAATCTGAGAAATGCAAAGTTTTATGTTTTTGCTTACAAATTTGTGTACCCCCCCCCCCCAACACACACAATTTCTAGAACTACAAAAGTGTGTTCAATCCATGTAAGTTCAAATATTCTAGAAATAGTGTCGGACCCTACCTCAAATTTTATGGCTTTTTTGCTATTGTATTAAAAGTGTTTTTAATTTCTAAAATGTTGCCTTAGAATCACATTTTCGAGTAAATATAGGAGCATTTATTGTTGATTATAATAAGGATTCACTTTGGATGATTTTGGAGCATGATGATAGTTCTCGAGAAACTAAGGGTTCTTTTGTGGAAGTTCGAAGTATGGGAGTTGTTCAATAGAAGTGGTCAAATCTACAACCTTTTGGCACCAATAGCAATTTATGGCACTTGTATAAGACTTAGCTTCCCATAATAATTCAACATCATATGGGAATTCAATGTAGATGTGAGGCTCTAGTATTTAGATTTGTTTCATTTTTTTGATTCAATGCAATCATTGAGAAAAAAAGTGTATTTCAACATGTTTTTTCATTCGTGGACGGTTTATGAACAATTGAACCCTGCAACTAAAGCTATGGGGATTTTGGTTTTCCTTATCCCAATTTTGTTACTCGAATAATTATTGGTAATGAATTTAGTATAAGCATTGGCCCCACTCTAATGGAGGAGAAGAAATTTGATGTTATATTGAATGCGACAGAGATCATGCAAATGAAAATGATAGATTCTCTCTAGTTGAGGTTGCAAGTCTCTCTTCTTGCCGATAAGAGAGTTCAAACAATTACATAGGTGTTTTAGTGTGGTCAATTGTTGGTGGGGGCCCCCCTTGTAGTTTTGGCTACCATTCTTTCTATCTCATACAAAAGGAGAAGCAAGAGCTTGGATTAAGGTAAGTTAGAGGCAATAATTTCTCACATAACTAGTTTGGTACCTTCAAATTTGAGGACTCTCTTTCCTCGTGCAAATATCCAATAGGCAACCGACAACTTCAATGACAGTTATGGCATTGGAAGAGATGGTTTTGGGAAGGTGTAGAAGGGAATCTTAAGGGGTGAAGGTTGTAATGAAACGACACAATTCTCAATCTCGACAAGGCCCAAATGAGTTTCATACAAAGATTTAATTATTGTCCCAATTTCATCATCACCATCTAGTCTTGTTGATTGGCTATGTGGTGAAAACAAGGAGATTATTCTGAGATATGATTACATGAAAATGGAGCGCTTTGGGATCATCTATATGGAATTCCTCGTCTAAGTTTGGGTGAGAGGCTTAAGATTTGCATTGTGCCAGTCAAGGGTCTTTATTATATCTATATCGGTTCTCTAGGATCAGTCAACAATCGTGATATTAAACCTTCAAAAATTCTGCTTTGTGAGAACTAAAATGCCAAAGTTTTGGACTTCGGTTTGTCAGAGGTAGGAGTTTAGCATGATTTAGAATCAATTAGTACATACGTAAATGGAACTGGCGGATACATTGATATTGTATATACCTAGAAGTTATCACCTAATTTTTTATGTTAGTGCTAAAGGTAGGGAGGAGTAAGAAGAGAGTAAGAACTCCAGCAAATTAAAAAAGGAAAAATTGTTTCTAATAATGCAACCTTTTGATGATTCGCAAATAATAAAACAACCTTTTTATTATTCTAGAATCAACCAACCTTTATACCCCATTAATTTTTAATAGGTCAAAACCAGTTAGACACTTTAGAATAGGTAAAAGGGGACACATGTCAAAGCATAATTGGTTCTCATATGTAAATTTTATTTTAAAAATAAAACAAAAAATCATAACCCCCACCCCCACGGTAAACCCCCCCTCTCTAGTCTCCTCCCCGAACCCACTGCCACATTTGCTCCCCTTCCCCTTGTTGGAGTTTGTTCATAAGTGTTGTGAGAAAAACTCTTAATTGCTTCAAAAGAATGTGAAAAAGTTAGTAGTCCTACATAAGAAGAGTAAAAGGTAAGTAATAGATTTATTAATATTAGTCTTCCTACTACCTTTTGAGTTGGTTACTTGAGAAGCTTTGGTTTCCATTTCCTATTAGTGGGTTGTTACCACCTTCCCACTACTCCCATTCCACTTCCCCAAAAATAGCCATGATCTGTTTCCACTTCTTTTTCCCAATCCATATATATACATGGGCTCTGGTATTGTTTTGGGACACAGAAAAATTCCTCATACTCTCTTTTACAATCTCTATTACTGGGCAATATTAAGAGCGTTCTCAAACTGTCTCTCTGTACTTCACAGGCGAGTCAGTGTCGTGTTAACCCTGGAGGTTGGTTTGCCACGAGTCCATGTGTTCGTAGCGGGGCAATTTCAACTTTAGGGCAGTGATAATATCACGCCACGACAATTCTTCAGATAAGTTTATTATTTTACCAGTCATAATTCCTACAATCTAAAGTTGAAATTTTTTCCGGTATCGTTTAACTATGGAATTATTATGACTGGTTAGATCCTATGGTTGTGCTTTTTATTGCTAACCAAATTTTGATAGGTATATCTGCGGTCTGATAACATGGAAATTACGTTGTTTCCATGATATTTTGCCTTCTACTAATTAGTTTATTGTGTCTGGTTAAAATTTTGTTCGTTTTAATCGGCTAAAGAACTAGTAATATTTCATGGCTGCTATTTGCTACGATGTTGAATGGAAAGTGTTCTTATTCTCTTCAAATTTGAGTGGGTTTGACTAAATTTGCTTGGCACTAATATGATTTTCTCTTGCGGTGAATTCCCATTAAAAAATTAAAAAATTAAAAAATTTGCTCATTGACATTGATAGTTACGATATTTACGGTGTAGAATTTGAGTCTATTTGACTGTCTACATTACCAATTTACTAGTGACAATGTTGGTAATTTGCTAATAGCATCTAGATCTGACAAACAGGTGCAGTAGGTTGCATTGCATAATATGCTAGGGTTTACAAAACCCTAATTTGAGTAGGCTGGTTGGATGGTATGATTTTCGTAAGTTTAATGACAAATTTATTTATGCGAAAGGTTTTGACGAAATCTGCGAAAATCTGCGAAAACTTAAATGTCTCCGATTTGCGTTTTTTAGTAGTGTTTTTTGGGTGGAAACAGTGTTTTGAGAAAGACTCACTACATAGTAGTGAGCACTGACCTGTCGAGTCCAAATTCGATTGGGAAAGGTGCTTTTCGAGCAGATTTAGTTTTCCAATTCATAATTTAATTTGGATTTGATTCGAAAAACCTTTTTCAAGACTATTATTTTAAGATTATCATTGGTATAATGTGTGGGAATAATTTTCTTGATTGCACACCAAGTGTTCGATAAAATGACTCAAAGGGAATAGGTTGAAAAAAGAGCGGTCAAACACATATAGAATGCTATCGAGACTTCAATGTGCTTAGGGAAGTTTCCTGATCATCCTATATGCTATTAAACTCTAAACTTGCATAATATGTTTATTGAATGCTCAATGCTTGTTTTCATTTACATATTTATCATTGTATTATATTGCAATGTGGGGGTAAATTAGAGTTTGAAACAAATAGGAATGTTGTTTGGGCTCTCTTTTGAGAGTGTTGGAGAACGAAACTTCCATGTGTTTACTTTGTTTTCTGTGTGGACTTTAATTGCTTATACAAAGTATGATTATTTATTCTGCTAAGTGTGTTGTGTGGGGTCCATTGCTAAATCTCTTGATTGATTAGGATTTGTAGTACTCTATTATGCAAAGTGTCTTGAGTTGATTACCTTCCTCCTCAGCCTAGGGAGCAAGGGATTTGTAGAGCATGGATTAAGAGCTAAGTTTGAGAAACTCATTGGTTTGATTTTAGAGGAAATAAGTGTTTTCCTAAGTATGTTTTCTAAACTTGATGGTTTTGTGTTGTTCTTAACATGTATTGCTTATGCACTTAGTTTGTCAGCTTACCATATATAAAGCACAAGGTTGTGGATTTGTTTTAGAAAGCGTTTTTCTAAATGACGATGTAACTGAGTTACAAGTCTAATATGCTAGTAATATGTTCCTGACTTGATGTTGTCTTGCAGTAAGAAAGTTTATGATACAAAGCAGTTTTAGTCAATGTACTTTCTATGAGTATTGGTGCGTTGGCTTGAATTGCAACGCAAGAGGGGATTGCAAAGTCAACTATGAATTAGGATTCAAATAATTGAATCAGTCAAGTCAAAAACTTGCTTTTGAAAGTTTTTTGCCCATTGTGGGGGTAATTTGATGGCATTGGCCACTTCTTAACGGTCTATATTGTGTTTGTCAGGTTTCATGTCTCTTTGCAGGTATGTTTTGTGTAGCACTCACCATGCATTAAGAGGTTGAGTTGTTTGTCCATGATGGATCTATAGCCTATGTGGTGGTTCTTTAATTGGACTTGATGGATTCATCACTTGTATATGAGATTGGGCAATGAGTGTCCTTAATCTGTATATACTCTATTGAGATGGGATAGTCCTATGAGAAATCATAGATACATTGTGTTTATACATTGTGATATCACATGAGTATGTAAAATCTGAGAGGGATATTGTAGATCCTCTCACGAAAGGCCTTTGTAGAAAATATGGTGCTAGAGTTAGCACATGGAATGGGTTTAAAGCCTATTGTGGAGTGAATTATGATGGATACCCTTCTTAGAAATTTTCTAAGTTCAAGGGTCAAACTAAGTCATAAAAGAACTCAAGTAGTAGATACTACTACCATTCCTATATTAATAAAAGTGATGTAGTATTTTCTTACTGTAAAATATGTAAGGATGAGTAGAATGCTCTTAATAAGTTCATAGCCTTGATAAGGTGGTTTGAGACAGTACAAACTTGATGAACTTACCTATGTGAATGTGGGGGTTACGCCCAATCCCCTATGAGATCCCTAAGGCTTAGGATCTCTAGAGCATTCATGAAAATCCAGGCATTGTGGGGCACTTATATATATATCGAGAGAACGTTTCTTATTTTGAAAAAGGTTTAGTGCGCAAGTATTGATTATGAACTTCGTAGAAGGTTCAAAGAGAAATCTACCTAATACGACAGTATGACATACTTGTATGCACTGGGTATCAATTCAAGTCTCTAAGACATTGATGCTTACAAAACTGAGTATCTATTGCCCATATCATCATCTTCCAACACTGTTTCTTTCTGTTTGCTTCTTTTGAATCATGTGGGGGATTGTTGGAGTTTGTTCATAAGTGTTGTGAGAAAAACTCTTAATTGCTTCAAAAGAATGTGAAAAAGTTAGTAGTCCTACATAAGAAGAGTAAAAGGTAAGTAATAGATTTATTAATATTAGTCTTCCTACTACCTTTTGAGTTGGTTACTTGAGAAGCTTTGGTTTCCATTTCCTATTAGTGGGTTGTTACCACCTTCCCACCACTCCCATTCCACTTCCCCAAAAATAGCCATGATCTGTTTCCACTTCTTTTTCCCAATCCATATATATACATGGGCTCTGGTATTGTTTTGGGACACAGAAAAATTCCTCATACTCTCTTTTACAATCTCTATTACTGGGCAATATTAAGAGCGTTCTCAAACTGTCTCTCTGTACTTCACCGGCGAGTCAGTGTCGTGTTAACCCTGGAGGTTGGTTTGCCACGAGTCCATGTGTTCGTAGCGGGGCAATTTCAACTTTAGGGCAGTGATAATATCACGCCACGACAATTCTTCAGATAAGTTTATTATTTTACCAGTCATAATTCCTACACCCCTGTTGCCACCTTAGCGCCATTGCATACCTCTTCCCTATCATCGCCCCTTCATGTAGCGCTTCTCTATCTATCTCTTCCTCACGCGTCTCTCTCCTCCTAGCGTAGTTTTAGATCCAACGTTTGAGAAGACGTCGGCCGTGGTGAGTAAGTTTCGAAGGTTTGGTCTGATTTTGAAGGGAGGTGTGTTCATTTCGGGTGGTGCTGGTGATTGTGGGATCCATGGTTGTTTTCGGGGCATTATGGTGGGTTTCTAGGGCTCTTTTTGGTTGATTTTGGAGGTATTGTTGGTGTGGTCGACTGGCAGTGTCATGGTGGTGTTGGGGGAAGCGACGTGGGTTCTTGGTGGAGGTGGAAGAGGAGAGGCTGGTGTAGGGGTCGTATGGAGGTGGCAGTGGGTGATAAGTTGTTTTGGGGTGGTTGTGGGGGATGGTTACTTTTATTGTTTGTGGGGTGGGTTGTGGTGGGATTAGGGTGGTGGTGCTGTGGCAGTGGGTTGGGAACGGGTGAGGTTTAGTTTTTTATAATGTATAGTTACAATTTCTTCAAGTTGCCGGTTAATTTGTCCTACTAAAAATTAATGGAGTATAAAGGTTGTTTTATTCTAAAACTAGCCAAATTTGCACGCCATGCGTGCTTCGTGTTAAGGATACGGGAGAAATTACTCCCTCCTTTTTTTTAATATGTACATTTTTTCATTTTGATGTGTTTTTTTAATTGGTACACTTCTACCTTTTCCCATAATGGAAGGTTGGTCCACCAAATTATTACACTTCTCTCTACCTTTTTCCTTACTTTTACTATCCTTCTCTCCTACTTTTGCAATTTTTCTTTGGTCCGTGCAGAAAAGCAAATGTACATATTAAAAAAACGGAGGGAGTACATTATAATTACTCTAGTGAAGTGTATACATATTTTCATAATTTTAGTAATCCTTTTGATTTTTTAGAGGCTGTAATTGTAATCTTAAAAGAGTTTAAATAGTTAAAAAATTTAAATACATAAAAAAAGAGTAATAAATATTAGATAGTAGATTAGAAAAAGTGTTTTAAAAACAAAACGCCTAAAAAACCAAAAATATTAAAAAAAAGATTTATGGAAGATGACATTAGCATCATCCCTCATGAGTAAAACAAAATACCTCATCCCTCTCCTTCTCCCTCTACCACTTTTCACTCATCCTAAAATATTGTATCATGTTTCAAAATTAATTTGATCAAATGTACCTTCACGCATGAGCAATCAATTACTCATGTATTTGAAAATAAAAAAATTCAAAGTATATAAAAATATAGCAAAGTGGGTGTCTATTTATAGATCTCCAGAAAATATAACAGTTGATATTTTTTAAAATTATTTTTACTTTGTAGATTTTTTAGATATTTTAGTTTAAAGTTTTAGCCATCTTTTGCTAAAAATATGATAGCTAACTTTGGAATGAAACTTAATTGCACTTAATAACATTATTGATTCATTTTATTTATTTATTTTGTTTTCTTATTTTTGGTGTCCACCCCCCCCCTCCCTCTCTTCCCTTGTAGTATAGAGATAATCAAATGCTTGCTTTATTATTTGCGAATCGTCAAAAGGTTGCATTATTAGAAGCAATTTTTTCATCTCTTTATTTTGAAATTTTTTTGGTGCTCCTAGGAGCATGGAGCACCGTGCTCCTGCCTACGTGGCACCTTGTGACATATAAAAAGGGCAAAAATCTCAAAAAAAAACTTTGTCATTTCCTACTCTAGTCTCTCACTTCTCACTCTTCTCTCTTCTCTCTTCTCTCTCTATTTTCTATCTGCGTTCTTCCTGCTCAATTTTCAGTGCGAATTCTTAGAGTAATCCGTCCTTTTCAATTCGAATTGCAATGAATCTTGTTAAGATAGAAGCTTCGAGTGTTGAAGGAGTTAGATTTCTAGGTTTTTTTTCATAATTTGATAATTGAGGCTGTTTTAGGTTTTTATTCATATAATTTGTTCAAATTTGATATAATTGCTAACCTTTATTCAATTATTGATTAATTTCAGTCCTATTTGTGTATTGATTGCAATTTCAGCCATGCATGATGCTTCAATTGAAGTTGGAGAGCAGAATTTAAGTAATTCTAGCAGTGTTGGGTCGAAATCGGCATGTACTTTTGCTTAAATTTGTGTTCAATTATGATTTCCATTTTCCAATGGAGCCAAAGACTCTTTATTCTTTGGTTTTGAAATATGATGGAGTAAAGCAAAATGGCTCCTAAACTACCTGCGCTTCTTATAATATGAAGTTACAGGTGGTCAATGCATTTTCGACGCAATTTTCATTTTGGGTCATCCGGAAACAGTCTCTTTGTGTATTCAACACAAGGGTAAGGATGCGTACATCCGACCCCCCCCTTACCTCGCCTTATGGCGGGAGCCTTTAAGGCACTGGGGTAATGTTGTTGTCGTAATGTTGTTGTTGTTGATTTTGAAATTGATTGGTTTTTTTGCTTTTATATAATTATGTCTGCGTTTTTTATGTTCAGTTTAGTTTTTGGTTCAGATGTTCTTTAAAATTATGCATAATGTTCTTTAAAGTTTATAAAGATATTGATGCATAAATTGTCACTCCCTGTGTTTTTTGTGTATGATGTTTTTGTATTATTGTTGTATGTTCTTCCAAGTTATTTATTTTATTCTTTGATGTTATTCTAATTTTTGTAGTCTGTTTATATTGTTTATGGTCTGTGAATTATGGTATGATCTTCGAAGTTATGCATTTTGTTCTTTGATCCTCTTTTAAATATTTAAATTAATATTTAGGATTATTGACGTCAATTTTTCCTATATATGGAATTTTGTATTGGAAGTATCATAGAAATATCCATGGCTGCTTGTGCACCCCAAAATTGTAATACCATCCTTTCCCAATTAGAAGGTGGTCGAATGGGAATAAAAATCTGTGAAGAAAATTACATATTTCAAGATGTATTTTCATTACCATGGTTAGAGGTGATATTGAACTTCGCCTGTTCGTGAACAGTTTGAGCTCGGCTCGGTTAAAGTTCGGTCAAAGCTTGGCTCGTTCTAGCTCGGCTTGAGTTCGAGTTCGGCTCGAGACCCTAACGAGTTGAGCTGGGTTATGCTAAGACCAGCTCGAAAAGCTCGTGAACATACTCGATTATTCTTTTATATATTGAAATACTATATTACGTATGAATCTCAAAATATATTTGTTCTATATATTACACAATATTAAGCTATTAGCTTTAGTGTTTCAAAATAAATTTAAAAGCAAAAATATTCATTAAGAAAATAGTAAATTAGACAGATGAACTAAGAATAAATAATAGGTCAAGCTTGTTCGTGAACAGCTCAACAACGGTTCGGTCAACGCTTAGTCAAAGCTCGGCTCGATAACGGCTCGATTCCTTGAGCTCGCCTCGAGTTCGAATAAACTTATACGAACACGAGCACATCTAAGTGGAGTTGGTTCTCGGTTCGTTCGATAATCACCCTTAACTATGGTCATGAGTGATGAGTGGCGGAATTTTCCTTCCAAATTACACATGGTTATATTGTCATTACCAGATTAGAGTACCACTTACCAAACAATACATTGAGTGTCATATGAGGTGTTTGGTATGCCGGAACGGGAATTTTGGGATGAGAGGTTGAGAGGCATGAAATTGTTCTAATTACCTTGTTTGACTAGTGTGAGCAAAAAAAATACTACCTCCGTTCCATATGTATTGCAACATACAGCGTGTTACGTCTTACAATGCACTACTTTAAGTTAATATCTGTTATTTTATTTAATTAAAAAGTAGGGTTTTTTGTCAGAAGGAACCTAATAAAATACAAGTTTTGTAGTTTCTAAAAAGACCTATTAAAATACTTCCGATTGTTAATAACAATCAATTTATGATTTTCCGGCCAAAAAAACAATTTTCGGCGTTGACTTTTTTTTACCCCCAATTGCCTCTTTTCTTTTTTACTTACTGCTCTCCCCCAAAAACATATCACTTCTCATAGAAATTTCTTCTCTAAACATTGAAGGTTAGGGTTCCTCTCAAATTTCTATTGAGGCTTCAAACTCGATCTTAGCTGCAATCTTCATCAAATACAAGGTATGTTTTGCTCTTCTATTTTTTCCCTCTCAATGTTTAAGGGTTTTAGAAATTTAGGTTTCTATTAATCATTTTTTCCCCAATTCAAACAATAGGGTTTCAATTTCTCTTAAGTTGAGTGTCTGTTTACTGTGAGAATAGTTTTCTTACCTCAAGTCGAGTGCCTTTTACAGTGGTGATTTCTTTTACCATTGCTATTGCTTCTAAGTACAAATCTTTCAGCTATAGTCCAACAAGCCATCTTTGTGATCCTCAATGTCTTGATTGAAAGAGAAAGAGAAAGAGGAGTGAGCAAATTGCTTTTACAGTGGAGAGATGATAGAGAAGTAGCAGAGAGTTGGGAGAATTGAAGAAGATGACTTCAATGAGGTGAGAGAATATGAGTTGATAGCATTAGTAAAAAGAAGGGATTCAAAGAGTCAATTGGGGGTAAAAAAATTCAACGTCGGAAATTGATCTTTTGGCCTGAAAATCATAATTTGGTTGTTATTAACAACCGAATAGGACTTTTTAGACAAAAAAATTCTTTTACCACTGCTTTTGCTTCTAAGTACAAATCTTTCAGCTATTGTCCGACAAGCCAGCTTTGTGATCCTCAATGTCTTAATTGAAAGAGAAAGAGAAAGAGGGGTGAGCAATTGCTTTTTATTGTGGAGAGGTGATAGAGAAATAGGAGAGAGTTAGGAGAATTGAAGAAGATTTGAAGAAAATGACTTCAATAAGGTGAGAGAAGATGAGTTGATAGCAGTTAGTAAAAAGAAGGGATTCAAAGAGTCAATTGGGGGTAACAAATAAGTCAACGCCGGAAATTGATCTTTTGGCTTGAAAATCATACTTTGGTTGTTATTAACAACCGAGAGTATTTTAATAGGTCTTTTTTTATTAGGTTCCTTCTCAAAAAGACCCTAAAAATTAAAAAAAAATTTATATTAATTAAGCATATATCGAGACGAATCTAACAAGATCTCATATGACTATATTTGTCCTTATGTATAAATCATAAAGAAAAGTGTATGAATAATAAAAAGGAAAATTTGTCAGAAAGGACCTTTTAAAAGAGTTTATTTGTGAGAAAGGACCTTTTAAATTTTTTTTGGCTTTTAACAACCTTAAACAAAAAAAATTTTGCGAGAAGAGACCTTGAGCTTGTTTTCCGACGTTGACCACCGGAAACCGGCGTTGACTAATATTTTCTTCCTATTTGCAATCCTAATCTAGTCTTCTGTTTCTTTTCGCTTCCCCTCTCATCCTCGTGGTTGCGCCACCATGTACCTACACCAACACGAACGCACACCACCACTTGCCGTCGACACGACCACCTTCCTCGTCCTCCCCTGCTCGCCTTTCACTCACTCAAACCAGCTTCCTCAGCTACGGCAGATTCAGCAATAAACCATACTCTGGGTTCTCAACACCAATGCCAGCCTCTTCTTTCTCAACTCCCATCTCCATACCATCGGGATTTACATTCTCATCAACATTGATGGGCCCTTCCATCATAGCTCCCTCTCAACATTATCAGGCTCCCCGTCTTCAACACCATCCAGCATCTTCTTTCTGAGCTTCCATCTCAATACCATGAGGCAGCAGCAAACTGAGGGGGTGATTGAGAGGAGAGAGGGACAACAATGGATGGAGGCTGCGGTAGGGTTGTGGGTACTGTGTGTTGGGTAGCCTCGCCGACAAACTCCGGCAAAGATGGGGTGGGGGTGAGGTTGGCGGTGGCTGGTTAAGGGAGGAGGTGGGATGTGGGTGGGGGAGGAGAGAGAGGTGGGGGTGTTAATGAAAGGACCTTTTAGAGGAGTTTTTTTGGTGAGAAAATATTAGTCAACGCCGGTTTTCGGTGGTCAACGTCGGAAAACAAGCTCAAGGTCTCTTCTCGCAAAAAATTTTTTGTTTAAGGTTGTTAAAAGCCAAAAAAATTTTAAAAGGTCCTTTCTCACAAAAAAACTCTTTTAAAAGGTCCTTTCTGAAAAATTTTCCTAATAAAAAAAAATGAAGTAGTGTACCGTTATTATCTTGATCTTTGTCCTAGCTTCATTCAGAGCCTCTTCGTCATTCGATCCCTTTCCCAATCGCCCCCAACCTTTATCACCCCCTCCCCATATTTAATTATGATGGAAATAGAGGACAAGTAGTCCCACTGGCAAGTCGCATTCCCCATTTAAAAGCCCATTCATATAAGTGGGCTTTAAACTCCTGTTTCCTCCTTTTAGTCCCTAAAAACAAACAACCGAGATGATAAAGAGGAGCGAAGCAAGGATGTAGTTACGTTAGATGATAAAGAAGTATCTACAAGTGAGTGTCTTAAGTACCTTTAGATTGATATTATAAAGGGAATTGAGATATTGACCAAGATGCAATTCGTAGGTGGCTTAAATGGAGAGCGGCAATGAGGTCAAGTGAGATGTTTTAAGTACCTCTCATATTGAAGGGTAAAATTAATCACATAAATCTAATGTTGAAGGATAAAATTTGTATGACAACTCCTGGACGAATGTCGTATGAGTTGAAACGTTAGGTATTTATAAGGATCACATTAAGAAGATTGTTGTAATAGGTTCTGCATTTATATGTTCTTACAATATCCTAAGTTAAATAATTCATAATGAAGTTATAAGGGAAAGGTTGGAGTTCCTCTTGAGACTTGTTATTAAGAAGATTGTTGTTGATCTTGACTATATTTTTTATCACGAAAATCTCAAAAGTTTCCGTTTAAAATCCCTTTCCAATTGGAGTAAAAATAATTCATTTGGTTTGCATACTTGTGGGCTTCTAAGAGATTGAAGAGTACATGAAAGGTCAAAAGTGATCGTGCAAAAGGTTAATTGCTCTGAGTCTATAAATCGCATGGTCTGGCTTTTGCTTATTTATTCCTTTAATTTATATATGGATATCACTTTTCCAAGAGATGTGATATCCTAAGGAGCATTTAAAATAAGGGAAATTCCCAATGGTGGCCCTTAAGTATTAGAAATTCTCAGTGGTGGAAATTTCAAAAAAACTTTCTCATTAGCAGCCCTGCTTTATAAATTATTCCCAAGCATAACCTTATCGGAAAATATTCGTTAATACTAAAGCATATTCCACTGGTGAATCGTTAAAACGGACATTCGCACATAAAACGAGGCATTTTGGATTGTTCTTTTCCAATTTCGACATCAAAATCAATTTTTTAAGTTAAGTTTAGGTGGTTAGTTTTACCCCTTAACGTTCGATTTTGATGTCAAAATTGGCAAAAAATGACTCAAAACACCTCTTTTTACGTGTGAGTAACCGTCTTAATGGTTAACTAACGGAATAGGCTTTATTATTAACGGAATATTTTTCTTGAAGGCTGTATTTGAGAATAATTTGTAAAGCAGGGCTACCAATGGGAAAGTTTTTTTGAAATTTACACCACTGAGAATTTCTAATACTTAAGGGCCACCATTGGGAATTTCCCTTAAAATAAAGTAAGGATAGGATATATGGTTTGATAACATCGTCACTTTTTAGATACCCTACAAGGCTAGAATGGAAGACTGCCATTCTTTTGAGTTTAAGGAAGCATAATTTTATATTGTGCTTTTCATGTTATTAGGCTTGCAAAATTCTTCCAAAAAATCAACAACTAGTTGTTGAACCGCGCTGTTCCCCAGAATGTGCAATCTAATTTTGGTCATCGTTGGATTAGTGATGATATGAGTGCTATGTGGGTTGTCATATGGTGTTAAATTAATCACTGTTACACATTGAGTTGTATCAATCATTTATGTTACAAAATGAGGTTCATAATTATTTAGCAAAAATACTATGTGCAATTAAGAATGAATATAGAAGGCATTGCCTTTCCTTCATTGAACGCAGGTGCAGCATCAAATTGTCTAATATCAATAGGTTAATATATCAAGGAAGTGTTTTCAAAAGTCACAATTTAAACTGTCCATTGTGCTCGTGGTTGAGCCATCTAGAAGAATACGTCCTTCGTATTAAAGCTCCATTATTACTTTAGGGGCAACTTTGATTAAACCTACAATGTGATATTATCATTATTTAAGCGTTGTAGAGTGTAGAAGTGTATGAGGTTGTAACAATAAGCTATAGGTTGTATATAACATTAATAGCCTTAGTTGTGTGACCAATTGGCTATGATTCAAAGAAAAGCTTGTTAATGTCTCGGGTTCCTTTTACAGCATAACTTCAACTCCATACTTTAAATGGATGTCTCAAATTACTTGCAACATCTCTATTTTAAGAACGTAGTCTCCATTAGCTATTACTATTATACCTTCAAATGAAAAAAAAAACATACTTTAAATGGATGTCTCAAATAGGAGAACAGACGCGTGAACTCATCCAGTCCTCCTGGTTTCATATTTCGTAAATGTTTAACTCGGTAAACAACATTAATTGGTCCTTGGTAATCAATGCTTGAAAAAACCATATTGTGGCCAAGATACTACAATATGTCAATATCTCATCCTCTAGTATTGAATCATTTGGAACGAATGTCCTAAATTTTAGATGGAAAGTACTAAGCCTCTTCAGTGTCATTCCCCATTCCTAAGGAAAAAGTTGGAAGAAAGTAATTCTACGGTGCAGACTGAAACAATATATTCTTGCCTTACTTCTTATAATAATGTGTAATTTAACTAAATTATTACAAAGCAAATCAATAGAATAAACTAAGATTCCACAAGGAGCTTAATTAGGAGGAAGACTTAGAAACTCCTAGAGCCTTGGTATATTTTTTATAAAGAAAAAGAAAGAAATAAAACAATACACACCAAAGAACACCAATCTCTATTTTAATCATGAGCACATCATGGAGCTCTAGGCTCACGGCATAGGCTTGCCATTTGGCCATTCAAATCCCCTTGCCACTAAAGGCACCAACACTACCAAGTTTGAAGTACTATAACAACATTCCAGATGATGAAACATGTCCTCAATCTTTCTGTGGCAAGTATCCAGACCAATGATACAAGGAACGGGATACGATTCGAAACGGGGAACGAAAATCGGGACGCGGAACGCTAACCTTTGTGAATCGGGAGCAATGGGTTAATTAATTAACTATTATTATTAAAAATAATTCCTAATTCGATGTAAATTTATTTTCCAAGGCACTTACTCTATATAATTTTTAAATAAGGTAAAGTAATAACAAAATCCTTTATTTTTATATAGTTCACAATTTTTTAAGGTAAATTAGGAGTAAAATCCTTGACTTTTTAAAAAAAGGAAAACAAAATTTTAAATAAAATCAAAAGGGGTGGGGGCACGTAAAGCAGTCATGGGAGAAATCACAAGAGAAATCAAGAGAGAGAAAAGCGGCGACAACCTTGTGACTCCTCTCCGGTGGCGACCACCGGCGACCCCCGGTTAATCGGCCGTTTCTGTCTTAGATGGCAAGGCGGTGACCACCAACATCAATCAGATCTAACTTCATGAAATTAGGGTTTTCTCCAAATTGGGGATTTTGATTAGCGGTTGTTTTCATGCAATTAAGTTAGAGATTTTGCTTGAAATAATTCTATTAAATCTCAAGTAACCTTTAATTTGGAAATTTTGCGATCTTCATCTTTAAATCTAAGTCGAAACTGGAACGCGGGCATCAGCAATCTGATTCGCGAATGTTCCGCGATTGGGGACGAACAAACCAGATCCCAATTCGGCCCTACATCCCACGTTCAATATACCAATAATTGCCAACCAGGTATATAAAGACGGAGGGAGTACATGATTTAAATTATATGAAGACCTAAAAAGGCCATTTCCTAGTCTTCAAATTGTGAAGTCAATTCAGTAGTATCCAATCCAATTCATAAAAAAGTTAACTCACACAACAAAAGCCAAGACTAAACCGTAGTAAAACCATAGTTGCTTGCAAAAGTAACACAAATAGACAAGAATATGATTGTAGTATTTTATTCAAAGCAAAACAAACCCTTTTATCAAACATACTTATTTCAGGTAACATAGTGTTACATTATAATGATTATCTTAGTAAAGGCATGAAGAGGGATAACAACATCTTGGGTACACTAACCAACTCAAAAAACCTTGAATTTTAGAGGTCACTAAGAATATATGAAATGAATCAAAATCATAATGAGTAACATATTTGCAAAAAACCATTTAATTACAAGGCTCTAGCAACTTATAGCTAAGGAAGAATATAGATATAGCAATTTATAGTCACTATAATGAAATAAGTAAAAATCATCTCTCGTGAAAGTGTCGCTTTTACCTCAATTACTATGAAACGATTGCTTTTCGGCGTTTATCTGAAAAGGAAGCAAGGGAATAGATTAATTTAGCATCCAAGGAACTCGGTTTTAGTGGTATTATGAGTACGCAGCTACATAAATAGAAAATGAACTAATAAAAAAACAGCTTAATCTTTACCTCATAATATCTTACATCTCAGCGCCTTTAATGTAAAACATTTACACTCAAGACTACTAACCTAAGTAAACCTTTTACACTCAAGACTACTGACCTAAGTAAACCTTTTACACTCAAGACTACTAACCTCTAAAGGACGACCACATATTAGAAACCAAAGAAGTTGCGGTCTAAAAAAATAAGGGATCTTGCAATGCTATTCGAACTAAATCCAAAGTCCATGGCCTCTCACCACACTGCTCATGTAACATACTTCATTATATATTTAGAAGACACACTAATATATGACCATCATCAACTTATTAGTTTGTGACTAATCAAAGAAAACCCCCTTAAAAGTACTCTAGAGTGACCATCAAAAAGATTCATAAGCATTTTGTCATCATTATAAGAAAATAAATAAGCAGAAATCACATATGAAAAAGTGTCACTTTACCTCTAATTACAATGAATTGGTAGCCTTGTAGCAATTATCTGAAAAGACAGCACGGAAGAAAATAATATTAGTATCCAAGAGTTCATTTTTAGAGGTAATAGATAGAGCACACAAGTTCATAAAACCCTCTCCCTTTAGCTTGTATAGGCAAGTGAACAACACTTCTAAGTCTTTAGTCAACTGAAGAAAAGAAGAAAACCCTAAACCGATGTGCCACAAACATTCTCTTTTTGGCTTGTATGGCACTGATTTTCCACCTCGTTACTCTTCATTGTTGATTATATCTGTATAAAATCCGATTTTCAATTTGACGAATTTCAACGAGCTTTAAACCCTAATTTGTGTTCAATTCTGTTCGAATCGACTTTGATTGATTCAGTTGTTTTCGTTACAAATTCAAGTGTTTTCGACGAATCGTAAACCTAAATTCAGTACACTCAGATTGAATTTTTTGTTGGATAGATAGACTGAGGAGAGTGATGAGGCATTCAAGGAGGAAGAAGAGGAAATGCATCCAAATGAGCAGAAACAGGGTAATGGTTCTGAGAGTACGAAAATTAATGGTGATAATGAGCAAGAGAGATCATCAAATAGTTTGGTGACTGTTTTTTCGTTTGTAACTATGGAGGAAGCGGAAGTAGCTTATAAGGAAGAGAATGGCGATCCGAACAAAGCGGCTGAGATTTTGAGTGGTTTATCTGAAAATACAGATGCTTACAATAATCGTTTCTTTTTGCAAATACTCAAATTAACTACTCGCCCCTGAGATAAATTTCTCTACTATTGTACTTGTAATATTTTGATTTCTTTATTCTATTAAGTGATTGGAACTTTTCAAGACAAAGCCATAAATATGCACACCCACAAACAATAGAACATTAGCAACAAAACACAAACAATACGGCATGCTTGCTCATGGATACACAAAGTACAACATGGATCATTGAATTTACTACACGAGTAGTGATCATTCCAAACCTAGGCTCCAAGCTTCCAACCAAATGTCACCAGTGCTTAACAGGAAGCATAAAGTTTACACTAATACACTATCTCATCAAAGCAATTACTAACGTTTCCTCACCATTGCCTCTCTCCCTATGATTATTCAGATCAGGTAATATCCCAAGTTTACAAGTTCAATACAAATTAGCAACTCAAATATATGATTTAATAGTTCCAAGTTTTTTAGAAGTAATCTCGAAAGACACACTTCACAAACAAGTCAGTTGCTTACATGCAAGTGTCCAACCTCCAAAACCCATTTAAAATGCTCCGCCCATTTTAAGCTAGTTCTAGACTTCTAGTACATGCCTTTCAATTTGAACTTTTAAGCCACTCATCAATTTATAGATTAATAAAGTTGTGAAATGCGGATATCACCTATGATCACAATGTTGCCACGAGATATGCATATCTTGAGATAAGTTGGGCATTGCTCCCCCTGTGTATCATATTACTTAATCTTTGCAGAAAGAGATTCAACGTCTTGAGTGCATGATATAATATTTGACTCTCCTCTTGTCTAAAAAGTGGTATACAAAACAAAGTGAATAAACTTCATACTAAGCATATTAACCTCATATAAGCACAACTAATTAAGTGACTACTATTCTAAAACGATTTAAGTTAATAAAATAGTATTTGACATAGCCAAATAACATCATTGTTAGCCTACTGTCTCTATTACTTCCACTATGGGTTTTGCCACATTGATTAAAATGACTAATCCAACCATTTTTTCCCCAAATTTCTGCATATCTAAGACCCCTAATCGGACCATTTTTCCCTATACATCAAAACCTAAATAAGATTTATTATCTAAAACAAATCATACACTCATTATTCAAATAAACCCCCCCGAAAAATCAACTAATAGAATTAGTAAAACAAAGAAAAGTCGACAATTGTAATTTCGTTAACCATCTTTACTTACTTTACAAACCAAATTACCCACCCACCTAATATGCAACAATTGCAATAATTTAATGAAGGAATCAATGGATAAATTTGACCTCTAAAGTTTATTGTCCACTTTAAATTCACACGCATCCATCAAAGTTTTCTAAAATTGATATTAAAAGAAGGTCCGGTCATGGGAGTATAAAATCAAGTTTTTTTCCTAAGAAAAATGGTTAGCTATGTATTCACTCACAAGGGCAACGAAAAACCAAAAATTAAAAAAGAAAGAAAAGGAGTAGATGGATGGAGCAAACTTACGAAGCCCTAACCAACGCCTCCTGAGTCCTGATGGTGCTGCAACACATACTCCCCGTGCGACACAGAGAAGTAATCCTAAGAGTTTAAAAGAGAATTATGTCTATTGATCACATCACCCATACACAATCAGTCACCAGCATTCTCCCTTCCTATGGCAATTGTGTCAAAATCACCTTCTTCTCCCTGCATAATACATAACCCGTAAGTGCATTAAAGCAACGCAAAGATATAGGCCAATTACTTGATGACATTGTGGTCTTGTTGGAACGATTCTAAAAAAAGGAACAACTACATGAATAAACCCTAGAAGAAAACTACTTTTGACATAATATATCCTCTGCCTTTTGGCACGTACTCTGTGCAAGAAACCGAGAGCCCATTTGAGACAAAAGCAACACAAAGAAAGTGTATGCAATATAGTTTGTTACTGTTTATTGACCGTAGCCAAATCCCAAACCCACCCGATCACAAAACGAGGACACTGAAATCATCAACAGGTTCATTTCCAGGAGGTTGGTAACTCTCACGACCACTAAATAGAAGCAGATAACAACAATTAGAAGAGCAAAAGAGAGAGAATGAAAAGAACCTAACGCCGGAGAGAGCAGGCTTGACATGGAAGAAGCCAAGGACGAAGAGATATAAGCCTGCTATTTGCAACGCCATGGCAAATAAATCACCTGGAAACCAACAATGCAGATCACACATGTTCTCAAACAATATCATACAAAACTATACATCACTTACGAATGCCATCAAAAACAAATCAAAGCTACCTTCAGTCCTAGCATTAGTTTTCTGAAATTTAGTATATATGGATATCTTATACACCACTTTCGCCGCAATAGTGGACCAATCATCGGAATAATACTTGACAGCTACCCTTTTCCCACTGGAATCAAGAAGCAGTATGCTTTCAACAATTGGGCATGAGTCCTGCATAATCAAACATCGACCCCATCAACATAAATCATTCAAACTTCTTTGTGTTCCAACCCATTCAGCTTATGCAGAAAACCCAATAGTAAAGGTACCAAATTACACATATAAAAGCATTGCATTTCAAAATTAATGTAGCATTTCAGCACATTTCAGACATATTTCATCAGTCAAACCCAAATCAAGTTGATACTACTCATAGTAATTTACATAAAAACGACTATCAGATCAAATAAGGTATTTGTTTTGGGTAGAGATCGGATGAAATCGAAATATGACGGAAATAGAAAAAGAAGTTGAGCAGAAAGTGAAGTGGATGAATTAATAACCGTAGATCTAGAGAAATAAAATAGAGGAAGAAAAAACTCACTCAATAAACAGAGAATGAAGCCATAATTGTTGGTGGAATTGGACATCTCAAACACCAGTGAAGAAGACCTAATAACAATGGAGATCTGAAACGTCAACTTCGAGACATGGTAGCAAACAAAGGCGAATTTTTTTTGGACAGCATGGGTCAGGAGCAGGAGCCATGGAAGGAGCAGAAAACAGTGAAGAGAAGTTTGAGTATGAAAGTGGTTTTAGGGTTGTGAAAAAGGGAAATCAGTCACAACCGTTCGATTGGGATGAATGCTAGCCGTTGGATCTCCACTATTCATTTGAACAGTAACATCCATTCCGGCTTTTAAAGAAGTATGGATTTAATGTGAAATCTAAACCAAAACTTCGGATACATAATCCTAAACAGATTTTGGATCAGATACTTAATTTATTAATTTTGAATATTAGCTACCAAGTACCAACACAATTTCTAATCCTATAATTTTAGATATCAAATACAAATCTTCAAACAATTTCACACATGAAAACAACGACAAAACTTTACGAACAAAAAAATATGAATAAATAAATAAAAAAAGGTATATGGGTGGCATCATTGTTCTGATTGCTTCTTTTCTTTCACCTTATTTTCGATGCAGAATACTATGGTGCCCTCAAAGACAAATGGCCATCTCAGGATGGTTCTTGGTATCATATTAAGGGAATGCCTAGTCACTGTGGTGATATATTTATCGTTAAGGCTGAGAAACTTGATGAAGACTAATCTTCTCCCTGGAGTAACATGGACTTTAGTAATATCTACGGGAATATAAAGCCAAAAGAAAAACATAATGATGATTTTAACATAGATGATATTAAGGGTAAAAAGGCCGAAAGAAGAATATGAAGATAGCTTGAGCACTTTAGTGGCAATACACGAAAAAAAAACAAGATATTTGACTACTAGTCATAACCCTTACCACCTAAGCTCCCAAATGACAAATATATAATTACCCCTTGTTCATCCTTGCCAAAATCATATTATAATTACCCAATCCAAAATTATATTACCCCTTGTTTACTGACATCATCCATGGCAAATCATATTAGGTATTACCCATCATCGAAATTCCAAAATTGAGATACCACAAGTTCACGACAAACCCCAAACATCTCCACTTAGGGCCACCTCCAATCCATTTATGGCATTTCTTAGACTCCCCTTCCTCAGCAGCACTGCTGTAAGTTTTCTATTTATGCTATGTAGTACAAGTAGGATTAGGTTCCCAACTCCACTCCTTTATAGACTTCACTTTTCGAAAAGTAAAAGAATGATTCATCTGCTTCTTCTTTGTGAGGACTCGGCTTTCCTCCCACTAAACCTATAACCCGTCAACCCCACTATGTCATGTGCTTCTTCTTTTATGTTCATTTCTTCTCTACCTCCCACCAAACATAACCCGCCATGACATAAACAGTTGAAGTGGAATAATCTGAATTGAATCTATGGCTACTCATTCACCTTATTATACATATCACATTTCACTTTATAACAAATTCTCACAAATATCGAGTTTTATCGTTTATAAATCAAGTTTCATTCAAAATAATCAATTTGGAAATCATTTTACACAATTTCGGAACATATTCTTAGTATACAGAATACTTTAACAACTAGTATCCTCAACTTGATCCACCGCTTCTAAGACCTTCGTAACAACTATCTTTCCCAATAAACATGTCCAAATGATGGAGTGAGTTACCTTAATAACCTCAACGTAGCCATGCAATAATCATTCACACTAGTTATGTCCATCTACTTTAACTTTCAATATTAAACGAGCAACCTCAATAAACCACAACAATTATCTTACTTACCATCCTTTTATTAGACTCCTATGTAAATTCTTTTCGTATCCATTGATAACTAATCCTAAATTACTGGGTTCTAAATACCAATATGATGTTCCCATGTCTCGATTTACTTCTCAAGAAAGCCCTGCTTATATAAACACCATTAACTTACCAAAATCAATGTGAACTAGTTTGGTATCTTGTTTCTGAGTTCATGCAGCCTTTACTAACATTGGCTATAGCTTTTAAAAATTCCTCATTATTACTAGTAACAGTAATGAAAACCAATATCAAGTTATTCTAGACACACAACTACTCTTATTCATTAAGCTTTCATATTCCAATTTTTCTTAATTAGAACCCTATCACAATTAATGAGCTTATTGATTACTACCATTATAGACTTTAGTTAGTAAACTGGTTAATTTCGGTTACATTAGCTTTTGAACCATTTCAAACTAATTTCAATTTTATATTATTACATAAGTATCCTTGTTCTTAAGCGAATCACACAATATAGTGACCAGAGGATTATCAAAGTATAAAACCTATACGTATTGTTTACAGAAATCTCTTATAATGATGTCTGATTCTTACCTTTAACTCTTTTACTATCAAAATTAAGTCCTTACACCAAACTTATATTTCTTAGATGCCGTTTAATGACCTAACTCAATTCTTTTAGAGAAGACTAATTAACTCAAATACTCAATTCGATAAGCCGATTCAAATTACTTCCCAAATTAAAAGTGACCCGATCCCTCAGTCAATTTCTTTATATTAAAATCATTTTACTCAATTTGATAAGTGAACCTAGGCTATTTCACTAACTGATTCATAAAGATAATTATGAAATTCCTAAATTCCAAAAGCATTACGTATCCTATTTCAAATCATTCCTTTTAGTTGTTGATCAAGTTTTAGATTAGATATGCGGCAGCGAATTATATACTAACACTTAGCAATTTGGTGCACATTAAATTATTCCAAGAAATTACATAGAATGAAAAATCAAGAATACATCCTACAAGACAAACTAACAACCTTAAATTCTTTCATACTCCCAATTCTCACACTCGATGATTATTTAAATCCCCTATTTGAAATCATCCCAACACAAATATTCGACATATACTATCTCATTTCAAAGTCCAAGGTTTACAACATACTTCGAGTATTCACTCAATGCTAATGAACTTCAATCGAGTCTTAGCTATTCAACGAATAACAAATTTCATACTCCAATCGATTTCACTCTTAGTCTCATAATTCAGAAATCAACAACTAATTCGGAATCTAACCTCAAGATGGTATTACATATAGATAAAACTTATTAGAAACTCCAACTAAAGAACCTACCGTCACGACAACACAACAATGAGGCAGGAACAACAACAACAACAGACTCAAACTCGGTCAATTTATTCTAAATTAGAAAGATGACACACTAAACTAATAGCTAAACAATTGTAATTTCTTTGTAAGTCAAAGCTGAATCCAATAAAGCCAGATAAAACTCCACAACAACTAGTTCAGAATTGAATTGAAACTGAATTTAGGTTATGGAAGTAACAGTAGTGGTTTAGTACCTCCTCATGGGCGGTATGGAGACAGTGGTGCGGTGACGGTACGGCAGTTCATGGCCCTTCACCCAATCTTCTTTACCCTTTTCTCTAAACATCTCAATTTGGGGTTGAACTCTGAAATTAAGCTAGGGTTTTCAGACATTAGACTTCTCCCTCTTTTTCCCGCCTCTTTTATTGCTCGAGAACCGCCTGAAATGGCGTGGCTTAGTTCCGGTGGTGGTCGGCTCTTGTTCGAGCATCCCCCCTGTCGACACATACCCTTTCCCTCCTTCCCAATCTGCCACGCCACCTTCAACTCTTTGTTTTTAAACCTTATTCAATAAAATAAGCCCCTCTAATATGTTTATTTTTACACATGCATAATTATAATTAATTTGTCTCTTTAAAAGATAAATCTCATCAAAACTGACACTCAAACTTGTTTCTTAAATAAATATACAACTCGATATAGCTAAAAGGAATTTTTTAATAAAATTTAATATTATTGAGCCAATAAATGTAAATTAAATTCTTAAAAATAATATAACCAAATAAATATATTTTTACAAAGGATTTCCAGCAATTAATTAAGTTAATATTATAATTAATAATTAAAAACTGCTCTTAAAAACAGAGCTATTATAAGGGCATTTATACACTTGGACTAACAAACAAGGTGGAAATAAGAGAGATTTCTCCAAGCTGGATAGAGTGCTTGGTAATGATAAATGGTCAGATTTTTGGCCAAAGACAGAAGAGTTAATTCTTGATGAAGGGGAGTTCGATCAGTTCCCTTTGATTATAGACTCTTTTCCAAAATGTCAAAGAAGGAAACCTTTCAAGTTTCATAATGCTTAGTGCAGATATGAAGGTTTTAGGTGGTCAAAAATTCTTGGCAGACGCCTATCAATGGCACTAAAATGTTCATTTTTTTTAGGATAAATTATGAATAACCACCTGCACGATACACCTATTTCAAAATAACCACCCCATTTTTGTTTGTGTTTAAATAACCACCTCTCATTTCTTAATTTTTTCAAATACCCACCTGTTAACGGAATTTTCTAACGCCGTTAAGTGTGATGCCCAAATTCTTACTAAATTATCCTAACTCCCTCCAAAATTTCACTAATTACCTTATTAATCTATAATTTGACTGGTCAAATCATGATTAACATTTTAAAAATCTTTTTTATTCAATTTTATAATTTTTTAAACTATATATTTTTGATATATGACACGGCAATGGACACAAATTTCGAGACAATATTTAATCGCGTTTTTAATACTCAAGACAACGTTTTTTTCGAAACGGACACCATCGTATGCCCTTTATGGGCACGAATTTTGAGATTCCCTACGAAACGAGTACCTACAAGCCGACTTTTCGTGCACGTACTTCGAGACACTTAATTCGGACGAAATACAAAGTTTTTTCGAAAAACGGTCACCGAATCATGATTAACATTTTAAAAATATTTTTTTTATTCAACTATACAATTTTTAAAACTATATATTTTTGATATATGACACGGTCATGGACACAAATTTCGAGACAATATTTAATCGCGTTTTTAATAGTCAGGACGACGTATTTTCGAAAAACGGACACCATGCACCGTACGCCCTTTATGGGCACGAATTTTGAGATTACCTACGAAACGAGTACCTACAAGCCGGGTTTTCGGGCACGTATTCGAGACAATTTTTTTTGATGGAACACATTTTTTCGAAAAACGGACACCGTCGTACCTACAAGCTGGTGTCCGTTTTTAGAAAAAACTTTGTATTCCGTCCGAAAAAGGCGTCTCGAAGTACGTGCCCGAAAAGCTGGGTTGTAGGTACTCATTTCGTAGGGATTCTCAAAATTCGTGCCCATAAAGGGCATACGGTGGTGTCCGTTTTTCGAAAAAATGTCGTCTTGAGTATGAAAAACGCGATTAAATATTATCTCGAAATTTGTGTCCATTACCGTGTCATATATCAAAAATATATAGTTTAAAAAATTGTAAAATCGAATAAAAAAAGATTTTTAATATGTTAATCATGATTTGACCAGTCAAATTATAGATTAATAAGGTAATTAGTGAAATTTTGGAGGGAGTTTAAAAAGTTGAGTCCTAAAACTAACGGTGTTAAGATTTTCCGTTAAGAGGTGGGTATTTCAAAACATGAACATAAGTAGAGGTGGTTATTTGAATGCAAAACAATTTGGGGTGGTTATTTTGAAATTGGTGTGTTTGACAGGTGGTTATTCACAACTTATCCTTTTTTTATAGTAAGTAAGAAGACTTACCTGTCAAAAAAATGTTCATTGTTGTTCAAAAACTAAAACTCTTGATTTGAAGTTGTTCAATAAGGAGAGAGTGGGAGATGTGGCATGTGGGAGTTGTATGTACAAAGGCTTTGACAGCAATAAGAGCAGCTTAACAAGCTCTACATAATGATCCTATGAATACAAGCCTATTTTGAGAGAGTAGCAAGGAAGGAATATAGTGAGGCATGTAGCATTCAATTTGCATTCTTAGCACAGAACGCTAAGTTGCTTTGGTTGAGTGAAGGGAATGATAATACTTAGTTTTTTCATCAGAGTATTAAGATGAGGAGAATTCAGAAAAGGATTAATGTTGTGGAAAACAATCAGAGGGGAGCGGACTCAATCACCAACTGAAGTCACAGGGGAGTTTCTTGATTTCTACAAAAAGCTTCTAGGGATGAGTGAAAGTTGTAACTACAGAGTTGATACCAGAATAGTAGCAAAGGGGGAGGTTCTCTTTGATGAACAACAAATCAGGCTAAGTTGGAATTTCATAGCTGATGAAGTAAAGAGAGCACTATTCTAAATTCCAGATAACGAAGCACCTAGGTTGGATGGGTACAGTAGCTGCTTCTACAAGCAAACTTGGGATATAGTTTGTGAGGTTATCGTGGCTGCATTATTGGATATCTTCAGAACTGGTAAGATTCTAAAGAAATTAATACGACTACTATTACTTTAGTGCCAAAAGTGAAAAACCCTGCTATAGTTGGTGATATTAGACCTATAACATGTTGCTCTGTGTTGTACAAAATTATCACTAAGCTCATTTGTTGTAAACTGAATAGTGTTCTACCAGAACTCATTACTCCTAATCAAGGTGCTTTGTAACTGTAGTCGGATTATTAATAATGTCCTTATTTGTCAAGATCTTATAACATTATAAAAGGAAACAAAAAAATGATGGTGTACTTATGAAAATATGATTCAATTAATTGGAGGTTCATTGAGGATCTGTTGAGAGCTTTATTGTTCTCGGTCCTGATCAGGTTGTGAGAGTTATTATGGCTTGTATCACTACTCCTCATATTACTCTCATTATTACTGGTGGTACTGAGTGGTATTTCCCGGCAAAAAAGGGTTGAGACAAGGAGATCTAATGTGTTCCACTTATTTTTGTTTTATGCATGCATTACTTAACTGAAACCCTAAAGTATGTTGGTGATCTAGAGGAGTTTAATTTTCATCTAAGATGTGTTAGCTTGCAGCTCAATCATTTGTGTTTTGTAGATGATCTTATGATGTTCTGTAAAGGTGAGGTAAAATCAGCATATCTTCTCCTTCAAGGGCTGAAACTTTTCTCTGAATCCTCAGGCTTGGTTGCTAATAATAGCAAATTTTTTCTCTATACAACTGGTATGGCAGCTGATGAAGTTCATAGATTGAGGGATCATTCTGGTTTTAGTGTTAGTGATTTCCATTTAAGATATTTAGGTGTTCCAGTCACTGATAAGTAGATCTCAGCTTTAGATTGTGAGATACTTATAGAGAAAATGTCTTCCAGAATCCACGCATGGAGTATTAGACATCTCTCATTTGTTGACTTATTAATTTTGTGCTTTAAAGCATATGTAGATACTGGTCTCAGATTTTTCTTCTTCCACAATATGTGGTGAAGAAAATCAATGATATTTTTTGATATTATCTTTGGCATGGGAAGAGCAATAGTTGTAGAGGTGGCTATGTAAAGTGGGATGATGTGTGCACACGAAAGAAATATGGTCGTCTAGGTGTTAGAAAATTGAATCCTTGGAATCAGATAGTTATTGGGAAGATCATCTCGCACAATGGTAGCATGAAAGATGATTTATGGGTGAAGTGAATGCATGGGGTGTATATTAAAGACAGAAGCTGGTGGGAGTTCCAAGCTCCTTGCACTGCCAGCTAGATTGTCAAATACATATGTAAAGTTAAAGCTCAACTTGTTAATCTGAATATGGCACAATGGGAGGCTGAGGTTACTCCATTCAGAAATGATATAAAGCAGCTACAGCTACTAGTAGTACTCTTGAAGTTATTTGGTGTAATGCTATATTGGACATATTCATCATTCCCAAGCATGAATTCATATTTTGGCTTGCTGGAAAAGCTAGATGGAAAACTAAGTCTAAACTGAGCAGATTTAGAGTTTGTATAGATGATCACTGTTTGATGTGTGGTGTAGATACAGAGGATCATACACACTTATTTTACCGGTGTGTGTACAACAAACAAGTTCTGCTAGCTTGCTAGTTTGTCTTGGTCTGGGATGGAAGGAAAAGTCACTTGTGTAGTGGACTGTTTGGACAAGGAGTTATTAAGGCTCAAAGGTGAAGAAACGGATTGTGAAATTTGTTATATGTGTTGTGGTGTACATGATTTGGAGAGTGAGGAATATTGCTTTATGGGAAGGAAAGTTCTTCATAGCAACAATGTAATTAGGGAGATTAAGAGTTTGATTAGAACTAGAATAAACTATTTTGATCATAAGAAGTAGAGTAGTGTTGATAGAGCATGGATTGAGAGTTTATAAAACCTGCTTGTTTGAGCTGAGTTTGATATCATTGGAGGTTTCTACTCCTCTCATTGAGTTTAGAGTAAGCAGTGGGTGTGGGGTTTTCGTGGTTGGGGACAGGGAGGGATGGGTGTTTGTGGGTAGGGGGTGGGTAGGAGGTTGTTGGGTTGGTGGCAGTGGGTAGGGGGTGAGTGGATTAAGTTTTGTTTTGTTTTTAAGTTTAATTAATTAGAATTAAGATTTGTGATTAAAATATTACCCTTTGTTTAGGTCACCGGTCAACTTGATTTACTCAAAATTAATGGGGTATAAATGTTGCTAAATTCTAGAATAATCAAAAGGTTGCTTTATTATTTGCGAATCGTCAAAAGGTTGCATTATTAGAAGCAAATAACCCTAACATAAACCTTAAACAATTGTAAGGCATAAGCCTCTCCTTACTTCTCATGCTCAACAAATAATCCTTAACTAAAAACCACTAACGTCAAAGAACAAAGTGTATGTACCTTGCTACTACACTGAAATCACCAAACAAAAGCCTCAATTGCTTCTACAATGCTTGGAACCTACCAATAAAAAAATACTAATAATTAGTACTCCCTCAGTTTTTTTAATATGTATACTTCCTCCGTTTTTATTTAAATGTGACACTTTTAAATCCACGGACTCCTAGGCAATTTTTGGGAAGGAAAAAGATAGAGAGAAAAAAATAAGGGGACCCATGTGAGAAGAGAGAGATAGAGATAGTTTATTGACCAAAAAAGAAAGTGTCACATTTAATTTAAAACTTCCTAAAATAGAAAGTGTCACATTTAAAAAAAACGGAGGAAGTATTTTCTTTTGCGCGCGGATCAAGGAAAAAGTGCAAAAGTAAGAGAGAAAGATGGTAAAAGTAAGGAAAAAGTGAAAATTGTAGGAGAAGTGAAAAAAAAGTAGGGGAGAAGTGTAATAATTAGATGGGTCAACCTTCCATGTACGGGAAAAGGTATAAATATACCAATTTTTAAAAAACACCCTAAAATGGAATAATGTACATATTAAAAAAACGGAGGGATGACTTAACAACAAACAACTCAAGGCTACTAATTAATACTTCCTCCGTTTCGCAATACTCACAACATTAGCATAGTAACCACTATTCATCTACCAATTTTATGATATATTTTTTTACAAGTGTATAAGAAAAAATATAGTCAAGTGGGGTCTTATTTGATTCTTCTTGATGCATACAATCATAATGTCAACATTTTATAATTTTTATTTATCGATAATTATAGATATTAAGGTTCAAAGTATTGCATTGGATAGTGTGCAAACAAGAAACGTTGCGAGTATTGCGCAATAGAGGAAGTAAAAATCAGCCTTGAAATAATAATAATAAATTTGATTGTTATTTGAAGACGCTATAAAAAAAACTTTTTAAATCATAAAACTTGAAATATTTACTAGTAGACAAAGTCCTATACAAACTAATGCTTAAAACCTCATAAAAACTAATAATTTATAATTAAAATACAACAGTAAATTAATTAATAAAATAATGAATAAAAATAGTTTTTTTATAAAAGCATGTGGTTCGAAAACCAAAAAAACCAAACAATTAAATCCAAACAGGCGGCCACGTGAGGACGACTTGCACCACTAGCCGACTGGTAGTGGTGGCTAGGTCACTCCCCGGCCAACAGCCGCAGCGTGGCTGCCTGAAAACGGAGGAAAAGGGAGAATAAGGGAAGAACGAAAGAAAGAAAAAGAGAAAAGAACACAGAAAGAAAAGGGGAACTCTTTGCTTCACTTTGATGCTTGAATGATCCTCCTACAAAAATCAATGAAGAAAACTAAATTAAAATCTTGAATCTATGGAGAATTGAATGAAGAATAAAAACTAGGGTTTTAGAGAGAAGATAGAAGAGAGAAAAGAGAAACCCTAATTACTCCTTGTGAAGATGGTGGCTAGTAAATGATGAAGGAAATCGCAATTCCTCCCTTTTATAGTGGGAAAAGACTGTGTTTTGTGAAAAGACTAAAATACCCTTAATGATAAAAATTACCAAAACACCCTCTTGCTGAAATTACTAAAATACCCTTTTTACTGAAAATACTAATTTTAAATAGCTTTAATACTTTAAAAATGATTAACAATATTTAATCAAATAACCAAAAAAATATGGGGGATTATAGTCTACCTCCCTTAAAAGAGGTTTTTACCCGAAACCAAACCTCCTCTCTATTCCAAACTTTTTACTTGAAAACTAAGGAGCATTATGCCCCTATAAAGTAATTCCTTTTGAGAAGTAGCCAAATAATACGCTACTAAATAAAACCTTTGCCTTGAATGCTCAAACAAAGAAAATCTTTTATTCTTTGAACTAAAAATATTTCATTAATGGTGCTCTTTTCATACCTCCCATTATGGGGTTCCCCATTTATATTCTCTTGCATACTTTCTCATACCCCACCACATGAAAACTACCCAAAAATGAATTATGGTGGGTTGCCACATGTCATCAACTTTACTTTTATAAATGGGAAGCCTCTCAATATACAAGGGTTGCTCAATAAATATAGAACTTCCTCCACCCAAGAAGATCCATATTTAAATAGAGAGAAACCACCGCAATCACACCTCCCCAACTCACCTCCTCTCTTCCCTCCCCAAACTCGCTAACCCTAATCAAATCCTCAGTACTAAACTTGCCTTCACCTCGCTGTTCGAACCTTTTCTACCTTCACCTCGCTGTATCATGGGCGGGGTGGTCGATTTGGTTGGATTTGGGTTGTTTTCTCGATTTCTCTCTCCTTTTGTGTTGAGCTTAGCAATGGCGGTCGATTTGGGTTGTTTTCGTTGATTTAGGGTGGTTCGAAGGGGTTTTTTAGGGGTCTGTGGGGTGGTTCAAAGGGGTTGTTTAGGGGTCTGTGGGGTGGTATCATGGGATGGTGGAGGCGGCTGGGTGGTGAAGGTGGGTGAAGGTGGCAAAGTAGGGAGGGGTGGGGGAGTAGAGAGAGTGGTGGGGGTGATTTTAGTTTTTCTTTAATTAAAATTAAAGTATAATTAGAAAGTTAACGGAAATTCAGTCGTAAGGGCATTTAAGCTAATGATAGTGACTGTGGTGGTATTTGAGCTAGCATGAAAACCAGAGGGGTACCCGAGAAATTAGCCCTAACCCCGGGGGCACCTCAGGAAATTTCCTTATATTTATCCCGAAAGGAGCTCTTAGGTTCGGATGGTATTTGCATGTATTGGCCAACTTATCCCACACTCGCGGTTATGAGAAGAGAAAAACCCATAACCATTAGAGGTTAATTGGCCTCTAACGAGGGCACTTCAGTAATTTCAACTCCTTAAATGAGAGACAATTTTGGTGTTTGACAATAATGAAGTAACAAGTTTTGATTGACACAATGCTATTTTAGTGTAGGACATTATATTGTTGATTTAGGACATAATAATATTATTGGTGTTTGATAATAAATATTATCGGTGTAGCTGCCTAGAAATATTATTAATGTTTGAAAAAATATAGTTGGTTTTAACAATAGGCGTTAGATATCGCCGGTAAGTTTTTGCTCATAATTATAACACTAAAATAATTTTTAACATGTTCATAAATGTCATTACACATATAAAAAAAAGTAATCAAAAATATATCTATGCTAGATAATAAAGCCTTACCAAAAAGGAGACACCACATCGCTCCACGTCATCATGAATAAATAATTAATGACTTAATTTTTGATAAACAATAATTAAAAATAATAATTTTATCCCTAATAAAAAAGTTACATTCCTTATGTAAAATTAATATTGATATGAAATTATAAAATTAATCATAACTTCCATTTCAATTCTCATTAAATTATAATTTTTGTACCATTAAATTTGTCTCGAAAATACTTTGAATCAAAATCCACTTATGACATGTTTTTCCATAATTGCGAAAAATCTTATATTTTACCTATTCAGGGCATTTTCTATTCGGCATAAATGAGCTGAAGTAAACTAAATTGAATTGAATTAATTTAAATTGAACTGAGTGGAACTGAACTGAACCGAATTGTACTGTACTGAAGTGAAGTGAAAGGAATAGTGCAATATGGGAGTAAAGGAATTGTCAAGAGTTAAAGTGAAATGAATTGATAAGCTCAGGAGAAACCAACTCCTTATATTGGTAAAAATAATACATTAATGATTGAAGTCTACTAAAGTAGGAGAATTGAAAAACAAATTGAGTTGAACTGAATTGAATTGCGCTAAAGTGAAACGAATAATAGTGAAATGTTAGAGTAAAAGTATTGTCAAGAACTAAACTGAATTGAACTGAACTGAAAATAAGATAGGGATAATATCCCATTATATCGATTAAAGTATTACATTAATGATTGAATTCCACTTAAGTCGGAGATCTAAATAACAATTACCTTACTTTCCTTATGATATAGAATTAATACTAATATACAAATCTAAAATTAATCATACATTTCATATATATCAAACACCGGAACCTTATATTTTTTCTACTGCTAGATTCGTCTTGAAATATAATTTCAATTAAGATCTACTTATCATTTATTTTTCTAAAATTATAAAAGAGAATTTTATATTTTACCTTTTTATTATATCTACAAAATAGTACTCCTATTAATTAATAAAATTGAAGTCTCACTTGAGTTAAACAATAAAAATACTTAATTGATCTATTAGCGATTTGGTATACAAAAGAAAAAATTTCTTAAAACTAACATCGACTTGAGTTAATGATGATAGATGATTATTCTATTCAATTAAATTTAGAAAAAATGAATAATACTTAATGTATTTGGGTTTACGCTCATGTTAAGCCTAACTGATTCAGTCACTTTAGAGTCAATATGGTTAAATGAAAAATATTAAATGTATATAAAATAATAATCAAATAATTGAGGCACCTCTTTTTGATGGAAAATCAAGAACGATATTCTTTCGGCATTTACAAAACTGATGTAATCTTTTAACATTTTCTAAAATTTATATTACACATATTTTTTCAGTTAGCTTTCTCATAAAAATCACAAATGAAAGAAATTATTAATTTTTTTAACAACCACACAAATCATCAAATAAAAAAATAGTTTTTCGAAAGTTATAAAATAATTCATATTTCATCTATTAATTACATGACCAAAATTCTTAGATAAGTATATATATTAAAGTCGACTCGAGTTAATCAAATACCAAAAATCATTCAATCTAATTAATTTCAATCAAGTTTAATTAATATAAATGTACTAACATACTCGAGTTTAAGTTATGATTCACACTAAGTTCGATTGTGTTTGATCCCTTTAAAGTAATTCAGATTAAATGAAAATTTTATAGTAATCAAATCTAAACTCTAAAGACTAAACTCTATTTGCCAAACATGAGCTACATGGCCATTCAGTCATTGACCTCTAAAGGTAGGTTTAGAGTGTTACTATTCATAGCCTGTATTTTATTTTGAAATGTCTCATTTACCCTTCATTATTTTTTTTAAATGTTGGAAAACCAGGAGATGAGTTAATCTTAGTTTAATTTGTAAATTTTAGGAAAAATATTGCCAAAAACGATGAATTTGACGTAAAACATGGAAAACACGAAAATCAAATCCTTATCTGATTCCGTGTTTTCCAATTTTCTTTTTTATTCTTGTTGTCACGGAAACGGATAGAGTTTTGGTGGAAACCAGAAACCTATCCGAAAAAATTGATTTTTTTTTGAAAGGGTATAAAGTGAGTAAAAAAAGAGAGAGTAATAATATAACATAGACATTTTAGTTTTTACCATGTATTCATACATATACAGACTGTGAACTAGAGTAATATATATAGGCTGTGTTTAGTCGCATATTAGATTTATAAAAACGTTCATAAGAAAGGGAGAAGAAGAAAAACCTAATCTAGTTCATAAATCGGCTACCACTCGGCCAAAACCTTAAAACATCCTCCATTGCCGCCCCTGAGTTCCTCTGTCCGATTCTGAGTGTGATTATGGAGGAACAACAACAACAACTGAAAAGGGAGAAGAAGAAAAAGATGAAGAAACTAATCCAAGAACAAGATGCTGCACAAGTCTCTCAGGAGAAGATAAACAAGAAGAAGAATAAGAAGAAGAAGAGAGATGTCACTGATGATGGAGATGGAATGCGAGCTGAATCAGAAGAGGAGACTGATAAACATAATAACAATGTTACCCAAGATGATGAAGATAAAACATTAGAGATTGAGAAGATTGAGAAGATTGAGAAGAAGAAGAAAGTGAATAGTGGGGTTGGAATAATGAGTGATCAATCCTTCTTTTCACTCCCACTTTCTCAGCATACTATCGATGGTATTAAGGACTTGGGCTTCTCTAACATGACTCAGGTCTTCTTCTTTTTTTTTTATGGAGTTTAATATTTTACAATATGATGCTTCTTCATTTTCTCTATGTTTGTTTATTGCGTTTCTTCCCAATTCTGAGCAACAAAGTTCCTATTTTTTTTTTGCTTGCAATTACCCTAAATCACCCTATATCCTATTTATCAGATAAGATTTACATATAATTTTCATTATGTTTAGATAAGTTATAGTCTTGTAGGCAAGCAATGTGTGCTAAGTTAGCGAAGCGGTTAATTATCTAATTACCTTGTCTTATGGCGGGAGCCTTTGAGGCACTCGGGTAATGTTGTTGTTGATGTTGTAGAATAGAGATAGAACATATGCTGAATTGTGATTGGGCTTTGTTAGCTGAACTTTTGAGAGCTAGAGCTTGATTGAGGCTTGAAGATGAAAGGCGGGATTCTGTTATGAATATCCATGTGTACCCTGTTTATTGGATCCATTTTTGTGCTTTGTTTGTGTTGATATAGGAGATTGTTTAAAAGCTGTTTATTTTTGGTCCAATATAAGTAGTGAAGCATCTGCGAAGTGGGATGCACAATGTTTATAGAGAAAGTCTCGGTCTTTGTTCTGTTGGAGTTCAACAATCTAATTTTCTTTTGGATCATACATCTTATTGTAATCCTTTAATTGGTTTTAAGTTTCAACTGTGTACCAATGAGACCTTTTGTAGTGCCATTGGAAGAGCTTTTAGAACCAAAATGCATGGACATTTGTGTACCCCTGGATTGTTGGAGGTCTAGAAGCTTGAATGTTTATTTCTGCTTATTGGGTTTTACATGAGTTCATTCACTTAAATAAGTCATTGAGGAGCTAATTTGCAAAGCTTGTTTGAATAATGAGTTTTAGCTAATATGAATTGACTGGGTGAGCTGAACAGCTTGTTCAAGCATGATTTGGACTCAGGCTTTCACTTGGCCAATTCTAATGAGATCTAACTTGATTTAGATAATGCTCTATATTTCTATCCTCTTCTATTTATCATCATTCTAGATCAAACATATTGCTTATCATATGGATTTAGTGCATGTGCACTTGTTTTTTTGTTGCTCCTTCTGCATGTGCTACTGCTTGTCGCTTTTTATGTGAAGGCATCCCACTTCATCCCTTTGAATTAAGTCACCACCATTTTATGATACACAAAAAGAGGAAGAAGATTTACTATGCATTTTTATGTGTACTACGAATTGCACGAATTCAGATTAGTGTGCATAATTTAGAATGTACTATCTTAACAGAGAATTGTTAACAAAAATTCTTGAAATAAAGGGAATGAGAGTTAGAGATGCAAATGTAAGATTAATTTTGACTGGAGTGTATAAATATAATTTGGTGATTATCCTAGTATTGGCGTCTAATCAAATTTCTGCCCTACAAACTAACATAAGAGATTGTGAAATTTAGTTGGTTTAGCATCACAGTTTAAAACAGAACAAGTTAAAAGAAAACATTAAACAACCAAGTGGAATTGGTGCACATGTATGATGACATAAATTCGATCTTATTTATGTATGCGGAACAAAAAAGATAATGTACTTGTAATTTCTTTAAATGAAGATAAAAGTCGTCCTTCACCATGTACGACGTTGTTTTTCACGTATTTAGATGGTCTCTCGTAAAGTATGATCTCTTGATTAGATGTACTAGCTGTTGGAATGCCGCATTAAAGCTGTATGATCCATTTTGGTTTTCCTGTGCTTGCTGAAAGCCTAACTTTCTTCAGGTCGTGATATGTGGGAGATCATTGTGTCAAATGTTTTACCTTTTGAAGCATAAATAACAGTTTATGTGATGGTAGTTTGCTGATGCCTTGCTTTACTATATATGAAGATTCAAGCTAGAGCTATACCGCCTCTCTTAGAAGGCAAAGATGTGCTTGGAGCTGCAAGAACTGGTTCTGGGAAGACCCTTGCCTTTCTTGTTCCAGCTGTAGAGTTATTGTTTGAAGCTAGTTTTACTCCTCGTAATGGAGTTGGTGTTGTCATTATTTGTCCGACAAGGGAGCTTGCTATACAGGTAACACTTTATTTCTCATTCTATTAGACTGAAATCTCAGATATACTGTGTCTCCTTCTTTGTGGCTAGTGTTGGCTGTTTATAAGGACTTGCTTTTATTTGCTTATCTGCTTTGAATTTACACCGGCAATTTATATTTACTTAATGTTCTAATGATGCAGACACATGCTGTTGCCAAAGACCTTCTGAAGCATCATTCAAAAACCATTGGTTTGGTGATTGGTGGTGCAGGTCGAAGAGGGGAAGCAGAACGGCTTGCCAAAGGTGTTAATCTTTTAGTTGCAACTCCTGGACGACTTCTTGACCATCTTCAACATACCAAGGGATTTGTATACAAGAACTTGAAGGTGACCTATAGCATTCATAAATAAGATATATGGAAGATGGATTCTTCTGCATTTCGTCGAACTTTTTCTAGATGTTTTCCTTTGCTTGATGTCAATTTTAATTGCAAGTGAATGCATTTCCTTCTATCACTCTATTAGTCTTACAGAACTGTTGATGTTGATGTACCTGTAAAGTTTCTTCAATGTAAGATTAGTTCTAGATCTCCGTTTTTCTAGAAAATGCAGTGCAAGACTTAAATTGTACTGACCTTTAGGAGAATTTCTTTGCATTACTTACTGTACTCCTGGAACTGTTGGAAAACTAATGTGCGTATTCCTATAGGAAATATTTTTTCAGGCTTAAGTGTATTGTTGTACTTGAATTCATTGCGGTGTTGACAGCTCTGTTTTTTGTTTCATGTTTGCAGTGCCTGGTCATTGATGAAGCTGACAGGATTCTGGAAGCTAATTTTGAAGAAGAGATGAGGCAGATCATAAAGATTCTGCCAAAGGTTAGAAATAATTTTATGTATCATGTGTAGATCGACTTTACCCTGTGCAGTGTGCAAAATAATTCGTGAAGATTTGGTGACATTGTTTAATGACTGAAGACATTTCTACAGAAAAATCATCATTTTTTTTTTGTTGTTGTACAATTTATAGTGCGGTAAGTATTATAGCTTATACAGCTTGTAGCATTTTGTAGAGGGCTAGTTAGTGATTTAAAAGCCTTTTTTTTTCTTAATATTTATATATGCAAATATATAAAATTCAAAATAATAATTTTATTTTTTATAAGATGTTGATTCCAGTTGGTATGAACAGCTGATATTTTCATCTGACTTTTACAGTGCTTGGGGTGGGTTTTGTCAACTTTTTGTGATGTTGGTTCAGTGCTTTTTGTTTGGGCTGACCACTTTGTCCTTTCCAATCTCATGCTCCTTTTAATCTCTTCTAAAGTTGTGAAGTGTATGGAATTATTTATGGTTGAAATTTTCTGGCATACAGGAGCGGCAAACAGCTCTTTTTTCAGCCACCCAAACTAAGAAGGTTAGCTGTTGATTTTTTAATTTTTGCACATCAGTTCCAGGGAAGTTGAGGGGAAGTTAGGTGTTGGGAAACTGAGTGAAAGTGGTTATTTTGTCTGTGTTTTCTGAGAAGTGTTACAATAATTTTGGCCTGTAGGTGGCGGACCTTGCACGTTTGTCATTCCAGTCTAAACCCATCTATGTTGATGTGGATGAGGGGAGGAGAAAGGTAAATAATACCTGGAGATAGATTGTGCAAGTACTTTATTATATGTCTCTGCCAACCTATGCATATATTATGACTAACATCCTAAGACTGTTGGTTATCACAGGTTACCAACGAGGGACTACAGCAGGGCTATTGTGTTATTCCTGGTGCAAAGAGATTTATTCTCCTTTATTCTTTCCTGAAAAGGAATCTGTCTAAGAAAGTTATGGTCTTCTTTTCTTCCTGCAACTCAGTTAAATTTCATTCAGAACTTCTGAGATACATTCGCATAGATTGCTTTGATATCCATGGGAAGGTAAAGCAGAATAAGAGGACATCAACTTTTTTCGACTTTTGCAAAGCAGAAAAAGGCATACTTTTATGTACTGATGTTGCTGCTCGTGGACTTGATATTCCTTCTGTAGTAAGTGACTTTTGTGCTGTTTTCATAAATAACAGTAATCGCAACAGATTACAGGTTTTGGTATAGCGAAAGCTCTTACTCCTGAGTGTCTGTTCTCTTCTTGAATTGTTGTAGGATTGGATTGTGCAGTATGATCCTCCAGATGATCCAAAGGTTTGCAACTTGATTTTCCGCCCTCTGAATAGCTTCATTTGAGTCAATATGCTGACAAATGATACACTGTCCTTTTAGGAATACATTCATAGGGTTGGGCGAACTGCTCGTGGGGAAGGTGCTAAGGGAAATGCTTTGCTTTTTCTGGTTCCAGAAGAGTTGCAGTTCCTTGGTTATTTGAAGGTATGCATATTTTTCATGAGCAATGTTTATAACTTTCTATGATGAAATTGAAGTGAGATAAATACACTTTGAGTTGCAACTGGATAATGTAATCAAAACTCCTCTGGCGAGATATCTAGGAGATGAAACAGAGATTTTTTCAAAAATAATTTACAATTATATGCTGCTTGTTGACTGCACATGCCGAGTAGACAGCGTAATTTATGTTTAGTCTTCTGTTCTGCTATCCTCCTGCTAGGTAGATACAGTTTTTTTCATGTTTATTCCGCTAATTGCTAGCTAAATACACAAAATTTAATGCAGAGTGAGAAGGTTCCGTTGAAAGAGTATGATTTTGACATAAAGAAGCTGGCAAATGTGCAGTCTCTTCTGGTACTGAATCTTCTTCCATCCTACTTCAGTTTCTTGTTTTAACTAGAAAAACACCTTACTTAGATTGTGGTTATTTACAGGAGAGATTGGTAGAACGCAATTATTACTTGAACAAGTCAGCTAAAGATGCATACAGGTCTTACATATTGGCATATAACTCCCATTCCATGAAGGATGTGTTCGACGTGCACAAACTTGATATGCAGGTAATGATTTTTATTTACTGATCTCTTGGAACTATTGATTATCGGGGATTTACCTGTCCCCAACAAAAAGGGTTATAATTTACACGCCCTGAGACCTCAAATAAAAAACAAGAAAAATTTATTATAAATGGTACTCTATTTTCCCCGCCCCCTTGCTTTTTCAGATATTTTGTTGGGCGTAATCCGGAAGTATTATGCTATTGCATGCCATTAAATCAATATGTTGGTTCACTTGGTGCAGGCGGTAGCTGCTTCATTCTGTTTTTCTAACCCACCAAAAGTAGACATCAAAATAGACAGCAATGCCTCAAAGTTTAGGAAGAAGAGTCGTAAAATTGAAGGGAGGTTCAACGAAAGCAATCCTTATGGGAGGCGTGGTGATGATGATACTAGGCAATTGGTTAGGTATTAGAAACATGTGTTTGTCTTTTTTTTAAGTTTTAGATTTTATGCTAATTATGTTGAAGATGTGTTATATTGGCAATTTTGTATCTTTAGCATATTAGCCGACCTTTCTATTTCCAAAGTGGTTGTATGGACTGACATTCATCCGAAAATAGAAGTTTTTATTTGGCAACTCCTTGAGAATGAATTACCCATACAGGCCATACGGGATACTATCGAGAAAGCTTCAAGTTTCTTCTAAAATTTTTTGAGACCCGAAATTTCGAATCGAATAGCTGGATTATCCGATCCATTTTTTGGGAAAAAAGTTTAAAAATAATTTTTATTTAATGAAAAAACACTGATAATTTAGTTTGGTTTTCGTATATTTATCCTGATATCCAAAAAGGCAAAAAAGGTGATTTGAATCCGATCTGAAAATTTCCGGACATTTGATACGAATTATCCAAAACATTATATTTCGGTTTAGATATCCGAATTTTCGGGTCGGATATTTATGAACACCCCTATAGAATACAATCTGAGTAAGCTATGGACCTCCACCCCCTAACTTTATTGAGCTTAATTTTGACGGGTCCTGTAATCAAGTCTTCGCTGCTGGTGGTGATGGCATTATTCTTCGTACATTTACCGGACAAATCCTTAAAGATATGGCTTATAATCTCGGAACGTCTTCTCTCATACTTGCTGAAGCTACGGCCCTGTGTAATGGGTTGATGAAGCCATAAATTGGGACCTAAATATCTCATAATAGAATGAGATAACCTCGTCATCAATGTGGTAAAAGGAAATTTTGAGATTTCCTGTTGTATTCAGGCGCATACGATTATACATGAAATTCGCTAACTCACCTATTTTCATTCAACTTCAGTGTATCATATTTTTAGAGAAACAAATTCATTTGCAGATTATGTTTCTAGGCAAGGAGCTCATATTACTACACAAAGTCAGATGTTCAATGTCCTTGAAGGTGCTACAATGTTTCGTTTTTGCTTATTCGATTGCTTAGGATTTACAATTGAGAGAACGGCCACCGGAGAGTTTCTTGTACCTCAATTAAAATATATATATAAGTGGAACAATTCTTATTACAATAGTTGTTAATAGTTAGAGGTGTCAAAAACTTATCCAACCCCATAGTTCGATGTTGGTGTGACCTATCTTGCTTCTACTTAAACTTGACCGGAATTAATCCAAATTCTATTCGAAACGTGTGATACCCAAGATCCATATCCGACAGACACCTGACTCGATACTTACACGGTACCTCCATGAAGTCGATATTAATCCAGTTGTAACCATCTTTATTATCACTCGACCGTCATGGATCCGACCTGAATGATTCGATCCAATCTTATATGATTTGTTGTTACTTGATCAGACTTGATTTATTCAATTATTCTCATGTGATCTAAAATAGACACGAGAACCCTGATGTATGTTAGGCTGATTATAAAAAGGTTAATTATAAATATGTAGATTTTCTGGAACAAACACTTGCGAAGTCATCAAATATGAGCCCACTCCGCGAATCGCGCATCACTTCGTCACTTATCGTCCAATGTCTCACTACTTATGGGTATCGAGTGTCTATGCCCCAGCTTAAGAACACGAGAAAACCGAATTCTGGGACAATCTAATGTCCCACTACAAAAGGCTTGTCGAACCTTGGATTCTCATTGGAGACTTAAATGAACTACAATACTCTTACCTGACAAAAAAGGAGGTATTCCTCCATGTTTCTAGATGCGCCTGTATACGAACCCTCCTGCATTGCCTCCAAGCCAAGGACAACCCGTTAAAAGGATACCCCTTCACTTGGAAAGGAGAATTACCTAATTATAAAGATATATGAACGCCTAGACGGGGCAATTGCCTCTACGACTTGGCTCAATGCATTTACAAATGCCTTAATCACTAACGAAACTTTTCACATGCTCAGACCACGCCCCCATACTCGTCAATACCCATACCCCTATCACCTATGGCGGGGCACGGTCCCGTTTCCAAAACGCATGGATTAATAACAACAAAGTTAATGCCATAATTAAACAAACACTAGAAATCATATATTTCCGGCTCACGGTAACATTTAATTTGCCGAAAACTACGACCTATAAAAACAGACCTCAAGCAATGACAAAAATATCACTATCACCATACGTTCAGGAAACTGCAAGAAAATAACCAGAATATCCATAATATTCATAACCATATGAATAATGGTAGGCGTTAACAAACATATTGAACAACACCACATTCGGCTTCTTAAACAACGAGAGTCGATATTGGCCTTCAACCAAAAATGTTGGGGAAAATAGGCACGAAAAAATGGCTAACACAAGGTGACCGAAACTCCCACTTCTTTCACGCAAAGGAAAAAAAACTAAACGCCAAACCAAAGAAAGAATTTTTATAATTAAGAATGTCTTGCAACAATGGACGGACCAACCAATGAGCATCTTACAAAAATTTAAATCTGAATTCTAGAAACGACTAAAATCTAATCACTTGGGTAATAGAGACCTTGTTATTCCATATATTACGCCTAGAATTTCAGCAAAAGACAACACTAATCTGATTGCACCAATAACTAGTCATGAAATTGGTACGACGCTTTTATAAAAAGACCCCTCCAAAAGCCCTGGGTCAGATGACTTTGGCTTTAAGGTTTTCCAGAGCTACTGGCCTTTAATGCAAGAAGATCTATGCTCAACTATTTGAAACTTCTTTAACCATGGCCATTTCCTAAAAAGCCTAAACCACACGCTACTATGCATGATACCCAAAACTGCTGACCCAGATACCCCTCCTATTTCCGACCCATCAGTCTTTATACTACAACATATAAAATTATTGTCAAAGTCTTTGTCAATAACTCAAACCCATTTTGGGGAAAATAATCACATCGTTCCACAATGCGTTTGTGCCGAAAAGAGAAATACACGACAATATCCTTATTGCACAAGAAGTTTTGCGTATGTTTCATAAATCCAAAAGTCAGATTTAATGGTTCGCGCTTAAATTAGACATGGAAAAGGCATATGACCGAATAGAATGGGACTCCCTTTTTAAAAGTATCTCATTACTTGGATTTCATCCTCAATGGATCGATTGGATTAAATATTGTGTAACCTTCTGTCTCTTACTCTGTCAACATTAAAAGTCACATCCTCGATAATTTTCTGCCTTCACGAGGCCTCTGCCTAGGAGACCCCTTGTCACATTACCTTTTCATTATATGCATGGAGGTTCTGGCAAGACAACTATCCTTTGCCACCTCAAATGCCACGTCTAGTATAATATTTAAACTTTATCCTGGATCACAGAAAATAGCAGGCCTATTTTTTGCTGATGATTGCCTTCTCTTCTGTAAAGCAACACCTGTGACAAGTCAGAAACTTTAAAGTTTATTGGATGCTTTCTGTAAATCTTCCGGACAATCAATCAATTACCAAAAGTGGCAACCTACTTCTCAGCAAAAATGACTTCCCAACGTAAGAACCAAATTGCTAGCCATTTTAACATGCTCCCAAAACATAGTCTAGGACGTACTTAGGCATACAATGTTCGTCCATAAGAGCACCATAGCAAATTTCCAGTCTCTAATAAGCCGCACAGACAAATAGTTTCACTCTTGGGCGTCATCTTTTCGTTCAAGAGCAGGACGTGCAGTCCTAATTCAAAGCACCTTAGAGGCAATTCCTATCTTTACCATGGACACGACTAAAATCCCTACTTCTATAGCAAATGAACTAGATACGCTCAACAGAAATTTTTTCGGGTCTCATAACAAACAGGACTATAAAGGGTTCTCGCTTGTCTCATGGGGAAAAAATATGTCAATCAAAATTCTAGGAGGCTTAGGGCTCCGCAAGACCAAGCATATGAATCAAGGAATGCTCGTTAAGCTAGCATGGAAAACACACACGAACCTTACAACCTTTGCACCTCCTTACTGCGCACAAAATATCTCAAAAACACCTCCTTTTTCGAATATAAGCCAAAGCCAACGGACTCACCCACATAAAGAGCCATTATGCAAACTCGTGACATAATACGAAAAGACATCAGATGGAAAATCGGCTCTAAACATGACATTTTCTTCTGGTTGGATAACTGGTGCACCAATAAGAACCTAATTGAACTACTTCATCTGAGCCCAAACGCAATCTCAAAAATCCACCTCCGGGTGAGTGAGGTGATCAACTCAGATATGACCTGGAACTCGGATGCTTTGTTGAATTTACTCCCTCCTCACATTGTCTCCATGATGAAAGGCATTCCCCTTCCGTCATCTCCTCAAACGGACGAACCTTGCTGGGGATTAACCTCCTCTAACGACTTTTCAGTTAAATCAGTCACCTGGCTTGCCCATAACCCTGACGTTGTTTCTAGGCCTAAATGGCCCTTCCACGAGATCTGGGACACAGATGTTCCCCCAAAGATTAAAATATTTATATGGCAACTCCTTCATAACGGACTCCCAACGCAAACCACGTTAGGCCATAGAAATATTCCCGTCCCAAACATATGTCCACTTTGCTAGACTCATACCAAGATATAGACCAACTTTTCCTGTTATGCCCACACACAGACACCTTATGGAAAGCAAATCACACAATACAATTCACTACATACCCTATTACTGAAACAAACATCCCGTCCCTGGTCACCCAAGCCAAATGCCAAAATAAAGGAACCACAACCATAACCTTTTTTCTTCTATGGAGTATATGGAAAGAAAGGAATAGTATTATTTTTCAAATCCGACACCTGGCAACCAAATCGTATACTCCAACGGGCAAAACACTTGTTCTTAATATGACACCTACGCAATTTGACAGACATAAAAATAGCCACATTCCAGCCCCCACAAACAAAACCCACCACAACAATTAAAGTTCATTAGAGACCTCCACCCCCAACCTAATCAAACTAAATCTTGATGGATCCTCCAATCAAGAGTCAGCCGCAGGTAGTATCGTCCTACGAAACTCATCGGGAGAAATAGTGAAGGCCAAAGCATACAAACTAGGGAAAGCTACACCTCTGATAGTCGAAGCCACTGCATTGAGAAATGGCCTCATAGAAGCAAAACGGTTACACATCTCAACCCTAATAATTGAAGGTGATAACCTCCTAGTCATCAATATTTTGAAAGGCATTTACAACTTACCATGGTGTATTCAGACACTCATCAACGACATCGGACAACTACTTTTCACATTTACTACTACTACGATCACTCATCCTTTCAGAGAGGCTAATGGAGTAGCAGACTATCTGTCTAAAAAAGGGCATCATCTTACTCAAAAAGAACGGGAGTTTGATGTCCATGCGGACATACACTTATACCACTTTTCCTTTTTAGATAAATTAGGATACAAGAAGAGGTACCTAAATTTTCTTCCTTGTATCTTTAAAAAAAAATACAGCTGACCCAAAGCACATATCACATGCATATAAAATTCTCACCCAGAAAAAGAAAAGGAGCTATTAATTTTTCTGCATTTTCATCTCTTTGGATAAAATATTTCAGTTGTGCTATATGGTGGGAATTGGTGGAGAGTGAGACTTTGATGCTGACCCGTGAATCCTTTGATTCTGTTGTCTCTCGCCCGCAACGCCTAAATAATTTTATGTTGTGGCTTCAACCACAAGAAGCAATACAACAAAATAGAGTCACGAGATGACTTTTATATTTTTATAGCTTAGACTAATTATAATCACAATACTCTTGATTGCTATATATGTCCTCTTTTATTCTCTCTTTTTGTTTTCATCATCAAACTAGCCAAACCATCTTTATCAAAGTTTTTTTTCGCCCTTTTATCACACTAAACAACAAGCCATTATTGAAATCACATGCAATTATGTTGAAGACTAAAGAGGATCACACAATGGCAGATCGAGGATTGCAACCATACGGGTTTAAAGTCATTCAAAAAAAAAAAAGACTAAAAAAGTAATTAGAAAATTCAATACATTAATTCAATTTTGAAATTACACCCGATAACTAGGGAGATCATCCATCAGTCAATAAAAAAATATAAAAAATTACAGAAGTATTATAAAAAATAATAAAAAGTTATGAAAAAATGAAAATCCAACTTGACACTTGGAAAAAATGAAAGACTTATCTTTCATCTCACGCATAATAAGGCCTTGTTTGGTTGTATATAGGAAGTCATATTTCATAGGAAGGTATTTTTCCATGTATTTCAAATTCCTATGAAGTGTAAAATTGTGTTTGGTTGATAATGGGAAGTAGAACTCTCTATGGGAAGCTCTACTTACCTGAGGGGACCTAGGTAAGTAACTTCCTCCACAATGGAGGAAGTAGAACTTCCTATGAAGTGCAAATTTCCATGGTTTTGCCAACCAAATAACTTCATATACTTCTACTTCTCAGGAATTTGCACTTCCCATGAGTTGTTTTGTCAACCAAACAAGGCCTAAAAAGATAAGAAAATGTAAACCAAAACTAGTGATGGCAGTTGGGCCGGGTCAGCCCAACCCGTCTCGTGGGCCGTGTGGGCCCAGTCTGTCTAAACCCGTATTCAACCCGGCCCAACCCGCTAAATATTGAAACCCGCACCGGGCAAAATTTTGCCAGCCCAGCCCATCAAAACCCAACCCACAAAATCGCCCAGCCCACACGTTAACCCATCCAACCCACCCAAACTCACCCAACCCGCATGGAGCGCCTAACCCGCCAAATTTGTTAAGTTAAAAGTTAAACGAGTTAGTAACTAAACATGAATTACGACTATAAGAAAATTAATCATTATTCATAATTATTAATAAAACAAAATTTTTAAACCAAGTATTTCATATTTTCCATCAACATATTTCACAATTACATCTTAATTGAATTATACAAAATTACAAATGCAAATATAAATCATAAACACATAATTTATATTACATCAAACTTACTAACTCATTCAACCCACTCAACCCAATAACTAACCCACCCAGCCCGCCCAATCCATCAACCAGCCCAACCCAGTCCATTGAGCCACCCAACCCATTAACCAACCCACCCAACCCATTAACCAGCCCAGCCCGCCCTATTAACCGCTAAAGGCCCACCCCAAACCCGCAGTGGGTCCACCCTCCAACCCAGCCCACCCAACCCGCTAGTTTTCCAGGCCTGCACCGGTTAGAATTTGTCCACCACAGCCCACTGCCAACCCGGCTCGGCCCAGCCCGCCCAATTGCCACCACTAACCAAAACCAACAAATAACCAACTTTGCTAATAAAAAACAATAAAAAGATAAGAAAAAGCAAACCAGTATGAGGTTTGTAGGGGTTTGATCCCGCGTTCTCTGTAGACAAAGTTTTGGTGCACGGACCAAAACCAACTTTACTACCCGATGCTTTGATTTAGTGCTATGTGCACTGCTTTATCTTGTTTGCTTTTTGTTTTTTTTATTCTAATTACTTTCAAAACTTCCGTTTTTTTTTCAAAAACCCATAGTAAATCTGCCCCTAGGATCACAGAATGACGTATGTCAAATCCAAGCTCCTCACATCATTTAGTGTTGGAAATCACGTTGAAAATTTCCATTCGGTTGAAAATCCATTCTATTAAAAATTTAATACTTCTATGATAACCTTTTATTTTGGGAAATTGTAGATGATGGTGAAAAAAAAATTGGATTTTATAAATCAACATTTTTATCAAACTAATTAAAGTTACCTTAATTTTAAAAAAAAATTAACGGAAAATAAGATTCAAACAATTTTGCAGAAGATAAAACAATTTTATTATAGTTGAGGGTAAATTGACCATGACATCGGTTTTCTATCCATATACTCCCTCCGTTCCCTTTTGATGTTCCCATATGGAATAAGGGGGAAAACCAATGCAAATTGATGTGGATAAGAATCTTTTGAATTTTATATTGTATAAAGTGTTTTTGGTACTTTTTTGCTTTTGAAAAATTAAGAGAGAGAGAAAGAAAAGTGACTGATTGAGAAAGAAATTATTAAAGTGGGCCCATGTGTAAGACAAAAAGTAAAAAATATTGTAAATATTTGGTTGTTGAAGGGTAAGATGGAGAAATAAATGTTCTTAAAATGGAAAAGATTCAATATGGGAACAACTTTTAGAAACGGTCTAAAACGGAAAATGGGAACATCAAAAGGGAACGGAGGGAGTAGAAGTTAAACAATTTCTATCGACATCGTTTTTCTCATATGGAGAGTTTTTCAATCATCTATTGTGTATCTACCTATATATAGGGTTTTATCTCTCTTCATGTGAGAGTTTAAAATCTTTGTTTTTTGTTATATATGTACTTCTAAAGGTTCCTTTAATTTTTTAATTAGGATTTGTACAGGGTTGCGACAGAGGTCAAGACTTCATTTATAATTTGTTGATTTGAATCCGGTTCTACTTTAGAACTACAACAGACCGCTAGACACCCTTGTAGAAGGCTGCAAACCTGCAACAGACAGTGATGTGAATGACGAGAGTTTTAGAATTTTTAAATATTAGAATTAATTTTTTTTTCAATTTGATATGTATTTACAAGTTTTGGCTTCTATTGAGATGTCGTATGACTTCAATCAATATCGTCCCCTCTTCTAGTCTTTTTCCTCCCTCACAACCACCATCCCCATGACGTAGGAAGGCTCGATGCGAAGTTCGACGAAGAGGCCCATCGTCGAATAGCCTGAAATGATTTCTACTAGTCGGGCTCTCGGTGTCAGAATGCTTAATAAAATACATTTTTGGAAAGGTAAATGGTCCAAGTAACCGAATTCATCGCTATGCCGTGATTCATAGGCCTTTTAAGCCATCCGATTTCGTTTAGGGCCCGAAAACATCATTTTAATTATTTCCTTTTTACCTTTTGTCTAATTTTCGTATTAGGGTTTTTTAGACTATTTAAATGTTTTTAGCCGTCATTGGAAGGATACTTTTTATTAAATAATAGTATTTGAGAGTTAATTCTCATTTCTGGTGGATATTGGAGTTTTTACAGATTCATCGCTTGTAAATCTATTTGTTTGTTTAGGGAATTGCATTTGCTTTTCCTCCATTAATTCTGACTGCGTCACCCCACCTATCATCTACAAATTTTATTATACATAAGGGTATACCATGATCATGGTATAGACAAAGGGTATGTTTTTGCTCATTTGTAGACATTCAAATAAGCAATGAGCAATAAGCAAAAACATAGTCTTGGATGTACCCTGATCATGGTAAACTCGAGTGTATGATAAATACTCTCATTCCTCTACCCAACCCCCAAAGCTATGTTTTAATGAGCAAAAACATAGCCTTGGTGTACCATGATCATGGTACACTCGAGTGTATGATGAATACTCTCTCGTTCCTCAACTCAACCCTCTTCTCTCTTCTTACTTCCAGTCTGCCTATTTAACTTGAATTTTTTGCAATTTTCTATCTAAAATTGAAGAGTTTTGAAAAAGAATTTATAAATTTAAAGGAAAATTTGTGAAAAACCACTAAAAATTTACACTTTTTGAAAAATAATCATCATTTACTTTTTTTTTTAAAATTTAACTACTATAACTTTCCATCACAAAGGAGTTTTTGTTTCACCAACCCTCCCAAAGTTGTCAACAGGACAAAGCAACAACAAAGTACAATGACTACAACAATTTCGGTGAAAAAGAAAAAGATTTTGTACAAAGTTTTTCCACCATATCATTGGAAACAAGTTTATAACATTTTTGTTATTTGTTTGGATTAACAATGTCTGTTTCAAATTATATACTCCTATATTGTGGTTTTCGATATCAATACAAATTGTTAAATTGATGGTGCAAAGGCAATTTGAACTATAGAGCAAAAGTCTAAAAAAAATAGCAAATGCAACTGTAAAAAATAACAGACGGCCTAATGACATAAATTAACAAAACATAGCACTGCAAATTGTCCTCGGGGCATCACCCGGGCCCAAAAATAGTTGACCGTAAAATGCCACCAATATATCAAAAACTGAAACTTGTCTTAACTCTTAATAAGTAAATGATGTGTCTTAGCAAAGACGCTTTCAAAACTAAAAATCATATTGATTTTCGACTTCACTAACAATTGTTAACCAAAGATGAGAGACCACATTCAACATTACATTATTTTCTTAAATATATGCCCCTTTTATCAGGAAAATGACCAAAGTCATGGCTACTTCAATCAAAAAAGGGTGATCCCCTAATCAAACTAATTAATTCAACATGGTGGTGTCATGTTATTGTTTTTTCCACATAATGAAAATAAAAAGAAATTGATTTTCCAAAGTGTTTTTATGGTTTGGTGACATTCATTATGGTCCACTAATTATTTTTCACACAACTAACCCAAGCCTAAAATAGTTTATTTTTCGAGACAAGCCAAAATTAGTTATTTAACTAATGTATCCCCTTAAATAATAGGAAAGAGATATATGCAACCTAAGTTAAATATGGAGATGTACAATAATAATAAATAAGGATTTATAACACTTCGTTTTCTATGATTTTTTTCATGTATCACTACACTACGTACTTTCACTTTAGAAAATGTAATTAATGCTTATATACTCTTTTTGTTTATTTTTATTTATTCTACTTTAACCAAATATGTGAGAGTTTTTTTTATCAAAATAGGACAAATATAAAGAAACAGGTGGAGTACATCCCTTAGACTACAGATATCCCTAATAAAAAAAAATAAAAAGACCGTAGAGAACTTCCATCGTTTTATCTCTCTCAGTCTCCAATTCCATCCACAGTATATATATGAACAAATTCCAATCAGAGATTTGGGTCAACTTTGCTATACCAATTTGTTACAATTTTGATGCTTAGTTATTTCTTCTTGAATGATGCCCATAAGTTGTAAAAGCAATTAAATCATGAGATATTATCACTAACATGGGACTCCATTTTTTTGTTGCAAATATAGGACTCCATTATGAAACATAGGTAGTAGCACAAATAATTTAAGTATCAAGAATGTTGATTGCCGGAACGCGTAATATTACCTCAAAGAACAAGATCACTCGTTGAGGCTCCCCTAGCCCAGATATTGTGAGAGTTGGTATATACTTAACGGACTATAAAGTAGATTATTTATTGGAAAACAAGAGAAATTCGTCAATGGAGGAGATTCATATTCTCAAGTGAGAACACTTTGGGGAAAAGAAGATCGAAGGAACTTGAGGGAGATCACTTGGAGAATTTTACAGTCGATTAATTAAAGGGTAGGTTGGTTAAACTACACTTTTAGTTTTGGATTAGTTGTTTAAAGTATAACTAAGTATTTTGGCCTTAGTGATGTCTCGGGTCCATTACATTTATCACATATATAATTTTTTATAAGTATCATAATTGTATTTTATAAGCTTTCGTAATTTTTTGTCTAGTGTGAAACTGAAAATTGGACATCATGGCAAAAAATTCAAAGGAATTAGAGATAAAAGAATTAAAATTTCAAAGGAATTGGGGTAAGAGAATATAATTACCTTAATAAAAGAGCTCAAAAGGCTTGTTTAAGTGTTATAGTTACTTATAATTATAAGGATTTATGATTATTTACTTTGAAACAGTAAACTCGAAATTGTAATGGATTAGCGGTTAAACTCTCACAATTGATTTCAATCATGTTTGTAATTTCAAGTAGTTTTACATGTTTATATTTTTAATTGAAATCATACATTGTATTGATGTATATTAGAAGCTTGAGAAGCAGTGCCACATAGATAGATTATTACAGGATAATTAGATATACCAAACCACGAGGACACTTTACATTGAAGTCATACTCCTATACTAATGAACTATATTTGGGATAGAGGAAACGATCTTGCAAGAATGTTTATCAATATTTTGTATAGATTACTGCACGATAATGAGATACACCAAACCATAAATACATTTTAGATTTAAGTCATACTACCACAATAGGGAATAGAGAGAGTATACATTTACCTAGTAGCATTTTTAATTTCTTGGATCAATCAGAATTGGACGCGTGTCAGTCATCTAGTGCATGCACAGCTTTTTTGGCTCTGAAACTCCTGCTCCTGGTAGACCTCTCAGCCTCTACTTCATGAAAAATGGTCCCATACATGTTTGATACATATTCATATCTTATGACACTTTACATTTTAAGTCATACTCCATTTACTTGTTTGCTTCTTACTTCCCTTTCTTTTTCTTATATATATAACCCACTTCATCAATAACATGATCTCAACTCATTAAAACATATCATTTTCTCAAGGTGAATTCTGTTGCTACACCCCTCCTTCTCTTAGCCAAAAACATCCTTCATTTTTCTCATCACATTGTAAAAATTATTTAGTTAACAAATGGAGCAATGTTCTTATTATCCAAACTTGCTTACATTTATTGTATTAATTTCAATTCTTTTCCCTCAAAATTATATCAATCTTGCACAAGGAAGAGCTCACTATCATAAGAAAAAAGGAGGGAAAATATCATCAACACCTTCTTCCCCTGCTTATGCCCCTGTACCAGGAAGTGATGATCAAACACCCCCTCCATATACACCTTCTCCTCTTGTTCCTTCGGACCCGTACCCGACCCCCACCCAAGACGGCCCGTGCATTTTCGACGTGACCTCCTTCGGGGCGGTTGGTGATGGCGACACAGATGACACTGCCGCCTTCCGGTCAGCTTGGAAGGCCGCATGTGCCGTGGAATCAGGTGTTATTGTTGTCCCTTCTACTGGGAAATTCATGATCACCTCTTCTATCTTTTCCGGGCCTTGTAAGCCCGGACTAGTCTTGCAGGTAACTCTTTGCTCAAAGTTAAGTACTACTTATGCTCCCAATTATTGATATATCTATGTTGCTGTCTTTACTCCTTTTGAGCTATGAGTGTTCCTACATTATACTCCTAACTACATACATGAGAAAACGGATTAAATTAACCTAATAAGGAGAGTACATTGTAGAGCTATTCCCTCTGTTTCGTACACTTAAAAGACTAAGTTGCATTTTGAAAAAATAAAGAAATTTAATTATCATTTATTACACTTGAGTAGGAAGCTCCTGTTCTCTTAAACTGGAATTTCGGAAATTAAATTTAGTTCAGTTCCATTCAAAATAGGAAAATGTGTATATATGAAAGCAATTGCTAAAACTTTTAAGACATACTACTAAAATTTAGAGTCTAAGCTTCTAAAACATTAATTTGCAAACAATGGGTTTACCACGCATTTACTCTACAGCCGAATGTATCATGCACACTCGTTTATGCTTATTTAAAACACTCTTATTTTACCTATTTTTTCATCAACTCCTATGTAAATATTGGAAATTGCAAGTAAGTGAAGGTGGGTTGTGTGGCACAGATTGATGGAGTATTAATGCCGCCAGATGGACCAGATTGCTGGCCGGAATCAGACAGTAAAAAACAATGGTTAGTTTTTTACAGGATAGATGGATTTACCTTGAATGGAACTGGTACTATTGAAGGCAATGGTCCAAAATGGTGGGACCTTCCTTGTAAACCTCACAGGGTATGTTCTTATAAACTCCATTTTTAATTTGATTTACCGCCTCTTGTGATTAATTTAACAAGTTTATTTGGTGTATTTTTGTAGTAATGCAAACATAAAATTTGTTGAAACTCATGATAAACTAATGAAGTCATATGTAGGTGTTTTAACACTTTGTGGTTTTTGTTGTGTTTCAGGGTCCACATGGATCAACATTGCCTGGACCATGTGATAGCCCTGCTGTAAGTTCTCTTACTTTTATACTTTGTCATTACCATCTCCTTATAAGGAAATATAGTATTAATTGGTTTTGGTTTTAAGTTCTTTTCAAGAAAAGAAAACACATTTTATATCTTCTTTCTTCGTTTGTTAGGTTGTTCTATTTGATTTTGTTACATATGTTTTGAATATCTGTTGATTCGAATAATCAAGTATAAGGGTCTCGAGTATATAAACCCTTAGGTTAAACCTACAGTCGTATGAATTGAATGCTTATTCACTCATCTGATTATTAGTGTTGCCTAACACTATTCTGTATACTCTCCTAATAAACTATTATCTCTCTTGTCTGGTGGACGTAGCTAGCACATTGCTAGTGAACCACGTTAAACTCTGTGTATGTGCTTTTATCGCTTTCACGTTTTTTATTATTCTTTAGCGTCTCCTCTGTCACAACAGATTTCTTGTAGAACATAAAATTATTAAAACTTGACCTACATTAGTATTAGTATTAGAAAAAGTATTAAAACTTTAAACTATCTCAAAATTATCTAATATAATTGCACATAATATTTATCTAGTAAATAAATACGGTTAATTATCAAGTTTGTACTATAGAAATAAACTAAACAATAAAGTAAATAGAGGTATCATTATTTTTTTGGTTTTTTACCACCTTATAACTATTGATATAGCATATAAATTATGCATGGAGACTAACCGAACAACATATAGGATTTGGCTTTTCCTAGTTATGTAAAAATATGATCAATGTATATGACTTGTGCAAAATTCTTTGAGAAAGAGAGATGGTAAATTTAAGAGTATTATTACTTACAATTATTATTATTTCAACAGATGATTAGGTTCTTCTTGAGCAACAACACTAGAGTAAGCGGACTAAGAATTCAAAACAGTCCACAGTTTCACATGAAGTTTGATGGATGTGATGGGGTACTCATAGACAAGCTCCAAATTGATTCTCCACAATTCAGTCCCAACACTGATGGCATCCATGTTCAAGACACTAGAAATGTTGGCATTTACAACTCTATGATAGCTAATGGTAACTTCCTCGATCATTTTACTTCATACTTTCACTTTGTTATTGCTAGTTATCAACCTAAAGACAAAGCCCTAGATCCTAATATCAAAACCCTTGATCAAATCCAACTTCTTGCTAAATAGAAAAGCGGACAGATGCACCTTTAAAGTAATGGACCATCTGACGTTGTTTAAAGTTGGAATTTTCATAAAAAAATTTAGACAATGTGTGTGACACGATTATATCATGAGTGGCCTTCTTTTTTTACTTAACTTACTCTGACTTTTCACATATGCTGATGTACGTACAACTTATTTATAGAATCGTCTTGTAAGATCGTTACGTGACATATAGGTTGTCAATGTAGCCAACGGAAAGAGTAATTCTTGTGAATGATTGGCTTAATTATGTGTTATTGATTATGGTAATTGTGATGTTGTGAACAGGGGATGATTGCATATCCATAGGACCAGGTTGCTCAGACGTGGACATACAAGGAGTAGTTTGCGAGCATAGTCACGGGATCAGGTGAATAGTGTTCTTGAATGTGAACTCTTTACTTTAAAAAGATACCCACATCATCCATTGTCATTTTCCTCAAGGAACTTCCAAGAAAAAGGACTTTTTTGGTCTCTTTTTGTTTGGCTCTACCTCTACCACTCTATATATTCCTTGACAGTTTGATTTTAATTTATTAGGAACTTGTACATTGCCGTGTAGTCAATGATTCAACCAAAAGCAATTGATACTTGACATTGAAATTTTTATAAATTATCCAAGATTAGGGGTGCAGTAGTACTGTAGTAGTGATTGGTAATAATATTAATTAAGCGTCAGCCAGTTATGTGAAGAGCAAAAAAATTCTAGACTTGGTTTAATATTTAAAAAAATATTAAAAGTGAAAAGTTTTTGATCCACGTGGATGGTTAGAAAGAGTTTTATAAATCTCTTTTTTTTAGAGTTGTATATATTTCATGTATAGAGTATTTTTGGAAAGTGGAAATGTAAACTAGATGGTGGTGAAGGAAGTAGGCAACACGGAACTCCAATTGCGGGTTTATGGCATGTGTGTGATATGGTGGGGCTAACTTCTTGGATGGTCATGTTTCTGACAGTCTATCTCTTACGAGACTCATTACTCATTAGCTACGTTTTTAGCACAGCCCAAACTTTTGTAACCATTGAGTTATTTCGTGACTGATGCCAAGATTAAAACAAAAATTATGTTAAGATGAAAATAACAATGCACTAGAGTTTTGTGAAATTGGTTTAGTTCCTCACTTAGTTGGAGATCAGTTCGATTATGTTGAGCTAAGTGACTTTTTTTTTTGTTGAACTGTGATATTGTTAGCATTGGGAGTCTTGGAGTGCATAACTCCCGGTCATGTGTATCGAACATAACGGTCCGTGGTGCCTTGATCAAGAACTCCGACAATGGGGTAAGAATCAAGACATGGCAAGGAGGGTCAGGCACAGTGTCAGACATATCATTTCACGATATACAAATGGAAAACACAACAAACAGCATTATAATAGACCAATACTACTGCCTCACTAAGGAATGCAGGAATGAAACTTCAGCTGTTTACCTCTCAGGAGTGTCCTATAAGAACATCAAGGGCACTTATAATAACGTTCGAAGTGCTCCTATTCACTTTGCTTGCAGTGATGCTGTACCTTGCACCAACATAACCATGTCAGAAGTCGAATTGTTGCCTGCTCAAGGCGAGCTTGTTGACGATCCCTTTTGTTGGAACGCTTACGGGATTCAGGAGAGTTTAACTATCCCTCCTATTGATTGCTTACAAGATGGTATGCCTCTTTCACTTGGAGAAGCTATGGTTGGTTGCTGATCCAGACGTTTGATTTCTTTTTTCTTTTTTAGATAGATAAATGAATCTATATATGCATGTATACATCATATAGAGCCCTGGCATTTTATTTTCTTGAGGGGCATTAATTTCTTTTGGCTTTCATCTTATGATACAATATAGTCTTAGACCAAGTAGATAGTAAATTCATCCCATTTGGGATTTCTCCCTTGTTGTGCGATGAGTATGTATGTGAAAACCATGTCTATTGTACGGATTGATTTGATAATAATACATGTGGAATGAAGCACTTTTATCCCACATTTCATGTATGCTTTTGATGCAATCAGCTATATTTGTCTTAGGTCTAAACTCGTTTGAAGATTAAGAAGAAAATAGATTGAAAATTATGATGTTAGTTTCAATTCCAAGCTACAACGACTAACTAGGGAATTATCTAAGTTACACTTTAAAAGAAAAATTATCATTCATTCTATCTATTTTAACCTAATCAAATTTGCGATTCTATCATGACTATAATTATATCTCAAACTTTCTAGTGATAAGCACGAAGACAAGGGGTTGAATACAAAATTGCTTTGTGATTCAATATAGGATACGGGAGCCATCTTAAGTTGGATTAGCGTCCTTTTTTCATCATTGTCAGGAAAATAATCCCAAGTACAAACCGATAACAAAAACGTATGAATACATGAGCAAACTGTTGAATATACTAACCCTAGTTTGAGATCATTTCATTATTTTATGTACTTTTGAGCTTATAGTGCTCATCCATTATCTCATGTCATAGCTTCATATATAGGTTCATTGTTAGTTTTGTTAGTTACATAAAATAATGACTCATACAAGTTGTTATTAGTTTGTTAGGGTTCTAACAAACTTCTCTTAGCCTAGCTTGTAATAAATAGAGAGCTCTTTCTCATTCATTCAATAATAGTAATATTTTCTTCTTCCTTTGCTCTCTCTTTTTCTCTCTAATCTCTCATGAACATAAACTCCAATAATGGAGTATGATCCATACTTTTGACACAAACCATTTTAATTATCAATATAATTTGAAATTGTGTACCACTTTCTAGCACTTAATATAACGAGATACAAAAAGGCTGTGAAGATAGTAAAAAATTGAAAGATATTAATTATATCAAAATTAATTTACTATTAAAAAATTTCAAAAAAATTAAACTAAAGTTGAAATGCAGAGTTACAACAAAAAGTTGGAAAATTTTTAATTATATCCAAAGATATCAACTAATAAAACACATATAGTTTGAAAATAAAAAATTTGGAAGTCAAGTTGTAGAAGAGGTACATTTACGTTGGAAGTCAAGTTCAAGGAAAACAGGGTGGAAAACACAAAGAAGGCTTAAGATCTTACCAAAACAGAAAAAAGTTAAAATGAAGGGGGGCGATGCAAGCCATCTAAGTTGCAAGCCTTATTTCAGTCTAACTCGAACACACAACAAACAAACAAGAGAATACAAGCTTATCACCATTTCACAACTCGTAGAACCACTACAGAAAGAAAGCCAATCTTCGTGACAAGTCTCAAGTCTAATACCGATGATTCGCGAATAAATTCTCAAATGAATACTACTACTCTTTTGGGTAAAATAGTTAATCCTCATGTATAGCCCTTAGGGTTAAGGGTTATGAATAGCAAAACCCAATAATTTGTAATAAGAGGTATGAAATTATGAATAGCAAAACCCAATAATTTATAACAAGTTAACAAATCCCATAAACTCGTTAGTTCTAACCCTATATGAAAGAAGTTCTAACAATTTCACAGTCCATTAAAAGATAAGGTGAAATCATGCTTCTCTTAGGCACTTGATTGTTGATAGGGATGAAAATTATCATATTCATTATAATGACACTAGACAAAGAATATAGGTAACATGGTTGAATTGTTTGTAAATAACTTAAAACTAATGAAATGAGTAGTTGAGTAGCAGTACTTCAATGACAATAACTCGATGTCAACAGTCAATTAAGCCCAGTTGAAATGGAATTTGAACCAGATAAGATGGAGAGGATTATCATAGGATACAAGTAAAGAAAATAATTAGTAATGAGAAAGATACAAATAATGATTCAGGATTTATCAACTAAAACTAATTAATGAGCACTAATATCAAGCACAAATTAGCCAACTGGGGAGCATGCTTCTTTGAACAAGATTGCAGAGCAGCTCCTTATAAGCATTTGAAGTCACTGTTACATTGATTTGTTATTCACTAGACTAAGAAAACCCAGTAAAGGCATAGATAATTAGTTAAACAGTTTATTGCGTTCTCAAGTTCAGATAAATGCTACTCTACAACATTCCAATCGACTCTAAAAAGTAATAATCTTGAACAATACATGAGTCTTGCAGACCTGAAACTTCATTCCTTGTCATGTCTTTCCGGTCATAGTTCTTACCCGTTGTAGAACACGAACAAATTCATAAAACAATGTAAAGTCCAAACCTGAAACCTCGCTACTTCCAGGAGCCACCTTAGAACCTTTTTCTGCATATGCACATGGGTTTTGGCAGATAACAAGGTCAAAACCACCAAATTTTTTCATAAGGTACTCCACTTTGTTACTTGTTAGCTTTTGAATGCCCTCAATCTGTACCAACTCCCCTGATTGGTCTGTATTCTGCCACCACCTTCTCAAAACCTTGCGTCTTGTCTCAGACGACTCCACAGAAACAACAGCTTTTAAAAATATTCCAAGCCGATGTAAAGTCAATTCTGCTCCGCCGATCCCACTGTAGAGGGACAACATCGTTATTCCTCCAGGACAAAGTGGCCTCAAAACAGAAAGATAGTATCCTAGTGTATCAGTTTGAAAGCAATTCTTCAAGGAATCGAGCCTTTCCGTCAAAGTCATATCAGGGTTTCGAGTATGGCTAATTGGATACCCCAAAATACGTTCCAAATTTTCGGGTTCCAAGGGAGCAAGTTTATTAGGGCCCACCCAGACAAGATTCATTGTACGACAATAATATAGTGCTTTCGTTTGCTGTTCAACTGAAAGCACACCTCGAGAGCGCACTAACATCTTTCCTAAACTACTACATAGTGGAGATGTTTCCGTTGTATCAGAATTTATACAGCCTAATTGCTTCCTTGTGTCCCATGACGGCCACCACTTCTTCGTGTATGGTATTGCTTCTAAGATCGTCATTGGAGATGGTGGATCGATGTAAAACCGATTGTCTGTAGGAAGATTATGTATGTACCCTTCCGTTCTGCTTAACGCTGAAAAGTTTTGTGTGTTAACAAATTCTGGTTGGAGTGCATACAAAAATTGAGACACCTTTTTCCAACCATCCGCTGATAAATTCACCACATTTCCATATAAGAAATAAGGAGGTCCATAAACCACTTTATCGATGCTTCTCCCATTAGAGTTCAACATGGGCATCCCATATTTGTCACCTGGGAGTTTTATAGGCGGTAAGGGGTTATCACTAATAGTCAAATTTCTTGATTTTTTTCGTGTATAGCCGTCAAAAGTGCTCAAGCCATCTTCATATTCTTCTTTCGGCCTTTTACCCTTAATATCATCCAAGTTAAAATCATCATAATATTCTTCTTTTGGCTTTATATTTCCGTACATATCACCAAAGCCCATGTTACTCCTGTGAGAAGAATAGTCTTCATCAAGTTTCTCAGCCTTAACGGTAGATATATCACCATAGTGGCTAGGCATTCCCTTAATATGATACCAAGAACCATCCTGAGATGGGCGTTTTGTCTTTGAGGGCACCATAGTATTCTGCATAGAAATAAGGCAAAAGAAAAGAAGCAATCAGAACAATGATGCCACACATAGTCACATATACCATTTATATTTTTTTGTCTTCTTTTTTTGTCCGTGAAGCTTAACCCCAAATCATGTAAGGACTAAGGCTTTCTTTGTTGTTTTTGAGTGTGAAATTGTTTGAAGGTTTGTATCTGATATCTAAAATTATAGGATTAGAATTTGGGTTGGTAGCTAAAATTAAAAACCGATATATTGAGCATCTGATCCAAAATCAATTTAGGATTGTGCATCCAAAAATTTTGGATCAGATTTCATACTAAATTTTCAAAATTTTGGAAGAACTTTGCAAGCCTAATAACATGAAAAGCGCAACACAAAAGTATGCTTCCTCAATCTCATAAGAATGATAGTCTTCCATTGTAGCCTTGTAGGCTGTCTAAAAAAGTGACTATGTTGTCAAAGCATTTATCCTATCCTTACTTCAATTAAATCACTTGGAAAGTGACATCCATATATAAACTAAAGGAATGAATAAGCAAAAGCCAGATAGATCTGGCCATCCTATTTGTAGGCTTCGATCTAGGCTCAGAACTGGGAAGCAATTAACTTCATGCACTATCACTTTTAACCTTTCATGGACTCTTCAATCTCTTAGAAGTGCGCAAGTACGCAAAACACATGAATCATTCCACTCCAATTGAAAAGGGTTTCAAAGGAAAACTTTTTGGGATTTTCATGATAAAAAATAGAAGAACAACAGCAACAGCAATCAAAAGACTTCTTGAGATAGGCCACACGAACCAAGAAATTATTTCTGTGGTCATCCACATATCATATTCCTTCATTTCATTGCAGTGTCATGTGATCCTACAAACTCATTTTCGTCAAATCCATTTTAAATGTCTCCAATCAAATTCTCTCGACTTCCGCTGAAATCCTTATAATCCCAATCTCTACTTTCCTTACCAATGCATCCTCAAACCAACAGCAAAGTGTGCTCAAAACAACATAACAAGTCTCAAGAGGAACTCCAAGTCTCCAACCTTTCCCTTATAACTTCATTCTGAATTATATAACTTAGGATATTGTTAGGACTTAGAAGTGCGGAACCCTATTGTAGCAAATTTCTTAATATGGTCCTTCTAAATGCCCAACGTTTCAACTCATACCACATTCGTCCAGAAGCTGTCGTATAAATTTTACGCTTCAACATTAGATTTATGTGACGGACATAATTTTACCCTTATGCCACGGTCACACAAATACATAGTATCCTCATTGTTGCCCTCCATTTCATCCACCTATGAATCACATCTTGGTCAATATCTCAATTCCTCTATAATATCAATCTGAAGGTACTAAAAACACTCACTTGAAGATACCTCTTTATCATTAAATGTAACTACATCCTTGCTTGACTCCTTAATAATAAATTCATACTCCATGTACCCATTCCACAACCTTTGCTCAAACTTTACTCACTATCGGATTGTTTGTCTATAGGGACTAAAAGGAGGAAATGAAGTTTAAAGCCTATTGTATTCCTTTGTTAGTTTGTATGAATGGGGCTTTTGGATGGGGGATAGGAGTTGCCGGTGGGACTACTTGCCCTCTATTTCCATCTAGAGGTGGTTTAAATTGACACGACCCGCCAACTCGACATGAACCCGTTATTAGCGGGTCAGGGTCGGGGTGTTGACACAACACATTTATTAAATGGGTCAGGTTAGGGTTGGAGGTAATTAAACAAGGTATTAAAACAATTTCCATGAACTCTCACCCTCTCATCCCAAAAATCCCATTCCGGCGTACCAAATACCACATATGAGCCTTAACGTCTCATTTGGTAAGTGTTACTAAATTGTGATAAAGGCAATAAAATATGTGTAATTTGGAAGGAAAATTTGTCACTCATGAAAAAAAATCTCAAAACATCTAATCTTCTTCACAAATTTTCATTCCCACTCAACCACCTTTTAAATGATAAAGGATGGTAATAAACTTTTATGGAGAAAATTACAAGTTTGGGGTGCACAGGCAGCCATGGATATTTCTATGATACTTCCAATACAAATTTCCATATACATTATTACTAGATTTAATACTCCCACCAGTTTTATCATCAACCAAACGGGACAAAGTTTTGCTGACCTTAGGTTAACTTTGGTCACTCTCAATTAACAATGAACAATGAAGTCAAAATATAGAAAACACATTTACACATGACTCAGCTATTACATAATTTACACTGCGAAAAGAAAAAAGGATCAAAAACCTTGGGATTCAGGCTATAAGATTCGCCCATTTGGCCAGCACAAATACAGTTGGCAAGATCTATGACGGGCACTTCAGAACCTAAAAAAAAGTGTAGAAAATTAAAGACAATCAGCAGCATAGTTGTTGGCATAATCATAAACTTGGCTACTGACAGATTAATAGACATGGCCTTTTCTTTATCATCACAATCAAGATTGTTAAAATCGGGATTCTACTTGCATCGTAAAGTGGTCTTAGAATCGGATCGTAAGATCAAATCGTAAAGTGGTCTTAGAATCGGATCGTAAAATCAAATCGAAGAATTGTAACAATATACGAATTACGAACACGTCTGATCTAGATATTGCTCATATTATAAGTTTAAAATGACTAATAATTGGAAAAAAGGTTGTTGTTTAGTCAAGCGATATTAACCATATGTCTATATCTTTTTCAAATGTATGAGGTTTTCACTAGTACACAAAAATGCATAGAATTGTGTAGAATCGTTAATCGAATCGTATGACCATATTTGAATCGTAAAGTCGTAAGCTAACAGAAACTACATTATAGTTGAAAATTATGATCCTACTTTACCCCACGCACACACATGAAAACATATTTATACCTTCTGTTTGAAACTAAGACGAATAGCCTTCTCAAATTCTTTATGACAGAGATAAAAAGCTAACAGAACATCATTAAAAGCACATGAATCACTAATGCATATATTTTCCTCCCTGACTAATTGCTCCAAATGTCCTATGCCAATGCATCTAATATAAACATAGAAAGAACTTACCCAGCTTCTCAATAGCCAATGAAACTTCATGCTCATTAAATCCCATTTCAAGCAACTGCAGAGTCTTGTCCATGGTTCCAAATAAAGCTTCCGTACTGCAATCCTGCGTTTGGAAAAGAACAAAAACAAAATTATACGAAACCCTACAAATCTACCATGTGTCCATAATAGACGGGACGGGAACCTAACCCTTATATTAAATGAGTTGGAAAATCTACCCCAACCCAGCCTATTTATTAGAGCTGTCAAAAGTTTACACGACACGACAACACGACACGAACCGGATACGAAATATGTGGGTTAGTTTTGAGTATGCTTGACACGTTTACTTAAACAGGTCAACACTGAGTTTAACCGTTTAATAAATAGGTCGGATTAGTTTTGAGATTTTCAACACGAAGCTGACACGGTTTTATCCGTTTAACTAAAAAATATAGACTTTTATAAAATTATAGTATGATTTGAAGGTAACAAATAGAAATATTGTACTTCATTCTTTACATTTTAATAGGAGAAAAGGTTACTGGTTGGCCAAACATAATTCATACAATGGCCGAACAAAATTAGGCATGAAAAATTGATTTATCACCATAATTTTAATAGTATGGCTTAAACGGGTTAAGTGGGTTGACACGGCTAACCGTTTAATTAAATAGGTCGGGTTAGTGTCAAGGGTCCTTGACACAATTAGTTAAATAGGTCGGCTTAGTGCCAAGCGTTTTTGACACGTTTATTTTTAACACGAAGTAGACATGACACGACCTATTTGACAGGTCTACTATTTATTAGCCGAATTACTCAAATGCCTTTAACACATTAATTAAATAGTATTATTGTTTAAACTGCATATTTCTAAGAAAAACTTAACCTGACATTTTTGCTTTCAACTTTAGAGTTTCTTAGTTATCACGAACGTTCACATCCACCAACATAATATCTAAGAAATTGAGCCGATTGGGTCAAAGAAGGTCATTTGAGTTGAAAATGTCAACCTTCACTTAAACCAGTCAATTGAAGAGTATGTATGTCAACTCAATTTAAGTAGGTTGGTTGAAAATCCTAACCCTAATTTGGGTTAGATACAAGTCAGGTTAATTATTGCAAGCTCTACTTAAAAGGCTCCAACCAGGATAGGATAAGGAGGCAAGATACTTTAGACTTGTGGTTGTGATCATACAAAACAAGGTTGCTAAAGTCAAAATATGAATCTTGTAATTCAATGATCCAAAAAAGTGAAAGTGATCCCAAATCCTATTAGAATGTAATATAATAAGATCTTGCGAATTCTACTCAGATTTTAAAAAATGAAATTAAAGTTTTTTAACACAATTCCAGAATCCAGCAATCTTCAAGCATACCAAATCAAACGTAGAAAGCATACCAAATTAAGGATAGACACGATGCTTGGAGTAGAAATTTCTACAAAGCAAACCAAATCACCTTCATCATTTTCTTAGCAGGATGCAATAAGATCATAGAATAGATGAGAAGACCTCCTCTATATCTCTCTCTGGTTGGTTTACCTAGGTATGTTGCGTTAATGCACCATATACAATAGATATATGTACTTTTGTATTAGGTACTTGGTACAAATAGACCATGTACTATAGAAGTTTGTGCTTTAATGTACTTGAAGATTATCTTTAAAACAGAATATCAGCACAATTTCGTAGTTGTCTATAAAATTATAACAGTTCCCATGGCCTTGAATCTTAAATGATCCTCCACCTGCTCAACACAGAATCCCAATCCTCACAGCCTATATAAAGATATTAACTGACTCACTACACAGCAATCAAATAGCAAAAGATAGTTTAATAATAAGACATTGATTGGTCAGTCGTTGCTCAAAGCTTAGGATGCTTCGTAAGAACCAAAACTGCCATGACAATAACACATTGCTTGGATAGAAAGACATGGAAGGAAAGGGAAAGAAGAGAAAGGGAGTGGGACAATTTCTCTTGTTTGGAATATATTTTGGGGGAGCGAAGGGGAGGGAGAGGGAGGGACCATTTCCCTCCTTTAATAAGCTCAATCCCTCCAAAATTGGAACGATTTGGAGGGAAAATGAAACATACTTCTTCCTTCCCGCTCTTCTCCCTCCCCTTCCCCTTCTCTCCCTCCCCTTCCTTTCTCTCCTTCTATACTATCCAAACAAAATGTAAGTACCATCAGATCACTAATTCATACTCCCTCAGTTTTATCTAGCCTGTCCTTTTCTCTATATGCTATTTGGATAGCAAAGAAGGAGGAAATGAAGGGGAGGGAAGAGAAAGGGGGGGAAAGGTACACTCCATTTTCCCTACAAATCTTTCCAATTTTGGAGGGATTATATTTATGAAAAGGTAAGGAATGAATCCCTCTCTCTGCGTTCCCTTCCATCCCCAAACCACTTATCCAAACAAGTGAAATTGTCCCCCTCCCTTTCTCTTCTCTTCCTTTCCTTCCCTTTCCTCCTATCCAAACAATGTGTCTAGATTTAACATAGAATTTCCTATATGCTTATTAAAATTATTATGCAACATTCATGCACAAATCCAGTTTGAGATGTCACTTATTGGTCCATATTAGAGCTCAATACACTAAGTATTGTCAAATACAACAGTCCAAGTGAAAGAGAGGGAGTGAGTAATAGTTGAACCTCCGGATATGTTCACTGTAAAAGAGCTCTGGTATAATTCTATGCTTAAGAAATGGATAGTGACATGGCCAAAGAATCAATAGCACAAAACAGCTTCATTGACTCAATGGTCTAAAATAAAGGATAGTTAAATGGCATGAACTTCCAATTACAAGCAACTTAAGTACCAAGATTTAACAATAAGATTTATATACTTTTTAATTTCAAGGGAAAGCCTATTATACCCCGAGGTTGAAAAGGTATAGTTTATAGCAAAAGCAACCAACAGACCTCCTTTCCGTCGACATGATCATCGTTTGGCAAGTCATCACAATTTTCACTCTCAGCTATCTGAGCTGCAATTATGAAGTCCACCAGTTCATTGATCTGAGCACTTTTACCTGGTATTCACCAACAAAAAATGAACTCTGATTAGTGCTGAATGAAAAGTTTGAAATTCAGTTCTCCAAATTACTTAAATCTCCAGAAAATCATGTAACTAATAGGATCTTGTGTGTTGTGTCCTTATAACTAACTAGTTTTACACCCGTGCGAAATGCACGGGAATATTTCTGGCTAAATGAATTTGAAGAAAAACATATGAATAGGATATAAATTATAAATTTAATTGTATATAATAGATAGAACAATGTAGTTTTTCTTTAGCCTAAAAAGTTTGTAACTAAATCAATTTCTTAGTTGAAAACTTTTTAAATGAATTACACGGTGTTATTATACTTAGTTGACAAAGTGTTCCATAATTTCACTTTGTACATCAAGTAATAAAAGATTGCAAATAAAGACAATTTTTTCTTATATTCCACAATTTCTGGAATATCAATCTCATGGGACAAACGTGCGGCACTACGTGGATTGAATACCTGATCTTCATCTAGTATAAAACCGGGAAAAAATTATCATCAAATATATTACACTCAAATTTAAATATGCATACGTATACTATCCTCTTCTCAAGTTGTAAGATTAAAAATATTGGACCACCTTCTTTTGCACAATAGTCACCCATGATATACGTTTCATACTTTGAAGGTTTGATTTCTATTAGAAACAATAAATGAATTGGACCCTTATATCACAGTCTTTCTTAACCCCATTGATTTCATTAATTTTCACAATGGGGAATTTTTGTTCCATGATTATGTTGTTGCTGCCCTGTAGAATTAATTTATATTTTGTAAGAAAATAGAAATCTAGCACGCGGTGAATATCAAGATCAACTGTGAACACATTTATACTAGTAGAAATAATTGATTTAGGAATGATTAAAAAAGATTGGTCTAAAATCAATATCGAAATTATTTTGGGTTAGGATTTCATTTGTGATTTTAATCTAAGATTCAAATCAATTGTCATAGATTAGATAACTTAATCCTATTGTATAATTTATAATTTTATTGTATTTCAATATTATTAGTATAGTGAGTCAGTGCCATCTTAATTATATTACTCAGAAATGTCTAATGAAACTTAAAACAATGTTTTCAAATAACACCTAAAATATAAAAATTTTCAAACGATTTTATTTCCGCATAATAACTTGATTTTCCATTGGCTACAAACAATAGACCATTTGTATTCCCTTAAAATAGATTTGGACAAATAATTCATGTGATCTAAGAAGATATTTAAACTATATATTTTAAGAGAATATAAATCCTGATTTTACTTCGCTTACTTGCAGGCGATTTTATTAGATGAGTACAAAAAAAATTATAAAAATAAATTACAAATTATAGACTCCAAAATACCGACCACAAAACGTTTATTTTGTTTACTACATATGTATTAAGACTACTTACTGCCATATTTGTTACTCCCTCCGGTTTTTTTTATATTTTTATATGTACATTTTTCCATTTTGAGGTGCTTTTTTTTAATTGGTACACTTATAGCTTTTTTCATAAATTATTATACTTCTCTCCTACTTTTTCTTTCCTTTTCTCTACCTTTTTTCACTTTTTCCTTACTTTTAGTATCCTATACTCTTACTTTTACACTTTTTCCTTGGTCCGCGGACAAAAGCAATGTACTATGTACATATTAAAAAAACGGAGGGAGTATTTTGTTTAACACAAAAAGACTATACTAATATTTAGGAGATTTTATTCCAACATAATAACCTGATTTTCCTTTGGATACAAACAATTGCCGATTTTTAAGATTATTATAAAGATGGAATTTCCTTTAAAATAGATTTGGACAGAAAAATGCTATGCTTTAGAAAGATATTTAGAATAGATTTTAACAGAATATTAATCACCGGTTTTCCATTGGATACTTACAATGGGCGATTTCATTACGAACATTTTCTTATTAAAAATACAAAGATATTTACTATAAACTACTACAAAATAATTTATTAAAAAAAATATATCGTATTTTAAACTAACAAATTAGATTAATAAAAAAATAATTTATAGTTTCCTATAAACCAACTGCAAAATCTTCATTTTATTTACTACATGTATCTTGGAGACTACTTACTACCATATTTGTTTAACACAAAATGACTATACTAAAATTTAGGATACATATTTCAATATTTAAAAGTTATGATCTAACTCGATATTAAAATGCGACTAACTTAAACTCATCACTTTATTTGAAGCCCTTCACTTTTATAAAAAGATACTTCATTCTCTTCTTTCTATTGACATTGGGCTTCTTATAAGACCAACTCTTCAAACTTTACGATACATATGTAAATCAAACATTAAAACGACTATACTAATAGTGCAGTTTTAAATCAAATATAAAACTTTAAAAATTAGAATTATTCATGCGATTTTGATAGGGACAATGCATTATTTATAAGATTTTTAGTGACCCAAATTGATTATAAGATATTTTAGTGACTTAAATATGTTAATCTTTATGATCTTCTGATTTTTATATGATCGCATGAAATCGATTTTAGAAGGTCTTTAGTGATTTGATTATAACATTTGATATGGTCAATATCAATTCAAAATCCATATATTTACCAAAAGATAATTTACAACGATTTTCTCCAATGGATACTTAGGCCTGTTCATTTCAGCTTAATTTCAGTTCAGTTCAGCTCTAATCAGTTCAGCTCAGTTCTTCTATAACCATTTTGTTAAATATTATTATGTTGGTCTAATTTATTTACTAATTGCTCTTATTATTATTATTTTTATTATTATTTATTTTTATATCATTATTATTGAGTATTATTATTATCTGTATATTATTTTATTTATTATAGATTTATTCATTATTATTACTATTATCATTAGGGAGGAACATAGTTTAGATTAAAAACACAAATAAACCTGCGTTTTCAGCCCATAATCCAATCAAATCACGTCAATATGGTTTATAATGTAATTTTGCACGGTCCGACCCAATAATTTATTACTAGATATTAATAGATAATCAAATCTAATTATTAAAAATTTAAAATAGTAATATTAATTTAATTCTTAGAAATTATTGTTACTATATAATTATCATTAGGTATTAATATATTAATACAAAGACTATAAAATAATTTTTATTAATTATCATTATAATTATTAATCATTATTATTATTAATTTATGATTATTAATATTATTTATTTATAATTATCATTTAAAAATATCCAAAATAAAATTATTATTATTCATTATTATTACTTATCATTATAATTATTATTTAATATTCATATTAGTATTGTTTAAATATTATTTATATATTTATTAAATTCAATTCAATTCAGTTCAGTTCAGCACCAATCAGTTCAGTTCAGTCCAGTTCAGCTTCAATCAGTTCAGCTTTTCAGTAAACCTAAACAGGCCCTTATAATACTCGATTTTTATGATTATTATAAAGATGAATTTTTCATTTAAAACCGTAGGCTAATTATAAAAAGAATATTAATCAATGATTCCCATTGATTACTTGCAATAGGAGATTTTATGAGAATATTTTGTACTAATTTGTTCACTAAAAACCCACATTTTCAGATCTTCATTGTTATTTCCTTATATTGATTCTAATAGCTGCGGTAAATATTTGATCATGTAATTATTTGCCATTTATATGTGTGATTTTTTCCTTGTTTAAAACAAAACTGATTAGTTCTTCTCTACTAATATTTTTTATTAACCTTTTTCGATATTGTTGAAGCCATGGAAAGACGACACGTCAGCAGAGGCGTCTATTTAATGCCACGTGTCACTTTGCTTAATCGAAAGACACGTGTACCTTTTTATTTTGCTTTATTAGATTAATTATATGGATAACCATATCTATATATCCGATACTAGTAATAGTTATCCCAATTCCTCAATTAGGGTCTCGCCTAGACCCATCAGGGAAGTCAGATGCACAATTCTAAAATCAGAACTTACCCCAAATCTTTCTATATATTGTTACAGTAGTCAGGATCTAAATGTTTGCACAGACCTGTAAGTGATTTAGCCAAGTTAAGAGGATCTGAAAGGATACCAACATCTTGAAAGTCTTGCCAACGAAATAAACCCATATAGCACCATGGCCTAACTCCTTGATCTACTGCTGACATATAGCTTGATATGTGAAGCTGTTCAAAAGGGCGGTAAGGGGGTTGACTTTGGAAGTGATTAATTAATCATATCATTACTAGGGACAATGTCAAATATCCAGATTGTACCAAGTCTCAGGAATGAGAAAATTTAAATAAATAAGATCAGTTGAAAAAGAAAGGGTATCCATGGCAGGAGATGGAATTGGACACACCTATACACATAGGGGGGACAAAACTGTATACATTAATCGGCAATTGAGAAAAATCTGAATGTTGGAAAGAGGAAAACAGCTGAATTAATTATGACAACTGCAACTATGAGATGCTAGGTGTACCACAAGTGAATAAAGTGGTATGTATCAGCATCAAAGAAAAATACATAGAAAAAGAGCATAAATTACTGGAACAAACTACTTTACAGATCAAAACGAGCAGAAGCTAAAAAGAACAGCATTCTTCAGCAGTTGAAAAAATTAAAAATCTTGGACTTACCAAGTTTATTGATTGCAAAGTCAACATCAGCAACAGGGAAATTCATCATCAATAATGATGCCCTCTTATCACCATCAAGATCCTCAACTGCATCAGGATCCTATAGACAAATATACCAAGGGAGAAACTCAAGAAGCTTTAGATGATTCAAAAGAGTACTCATTATTAAGGGGAAGAAAAAATAAAGAGGAGACACAAATAATAATTGGAGCAATTTTAGCAAATTATAAACATTTTTAGTTAGGAAAGCTGTAATATGGAAAAAATATAGAGCAGCATGTACAACATAGGCTACGATGTGAAATGTCTTAGATGAATTTTGCTATAGGCAATTTAGTAACCTGATTTTAGTAAGAACTGTCAAAGAGCTAGAAAAAAAAATGATGGTAGACAAGAACAGAACATATTAAAGCAAATAATATCGAGATATTGCTCGTTTCATGATCAGCAGCCATGCCCATGTTACCACATCGATCCCACATGAGAAGTCATAGAAGGCTAGATACCAGATACAAACCCCCAACCCATTCTTCCTACTGCTGAGCACCATATATTGCTACATGACGAACCAACTTATTAGAGATATATGATTGGAGCTTTAAGAGTAGAAGTCTAAAAAGAAGTACAAAATAATCTGATGCTGAGGACAGTTATTCACCTATGGGAGGCAGGCTGTTGGTGTCGCAAGAGCCCAATGGCCAGTTAATTGATGGTAGATTGGGCCAGAAGCACAAAGGCTAAAACAGAAAGAGGAAAGCAGTGGGAAACAGAAAACTGGCTGAAGGAGAGTTCAATGCATTACAGGGATTTCCTTTTCGTTGAAATGACATAGCAATTCCCTTGATAAAGAACAAAAAGCACTTCAAAACAGTTTTTCCCCTTCACGGCTTCACCTCAAAACAGGACTTCTATCATTTCCCCAAGTACAAAGATAATTTTTCGTTTCCAGTCACACTTCTCTCAAGCCTTTAGCAGAACTAATGAGTCAAAAAGAAAAACCAACTTTTGCTTATGAGTAAAAGGTGAGGTTTCAGTGTGGAAATCACAGATATTGATAAAGTTTTAATGCACAGTAAACTGATTCTACCATAGAGGCCAACAATAGACTCCCCGCCCCCCAAACACAGCACCGTAACCACAAAAGCGCTGAGAATCTTCGATTCCTCAGTCACTGCCAGTGCGTTTTGAAAGCCAAGATTACCTCAGGTAACGACACCATTAATGTGAGTAAAAGGTAATTCTTCCAAATAGAGGTATGTAAACTGTAAAGCCTATATAAACAAGAGAGAGATTAAATAAACTAGAAAAAAACGAAGAGTGACCTGCTTTGGAGACAACTCTGCACATATTGTAACGGGTTGAATGGCTTCTACATCTTGGTCATCATCAAGCAAGCTATCCAACGAATCTGATGATACAGATTTTGTTCCTTGCAGAGCCTGCACATAATAAAATAGCACCAAAATTAAGGTAAATACAGAAAGTAAAATTGATTCAATGCGAACGATGAGACAAGGCTAATCGATCGATCAAGTTGGACCAAGAACTGAGAATGGATTCAATCATGTTTTCCAGGAAAATCCAATTATTTGCAGAGACATTAGAGTAATAATAGCTATTATTAAATTATACCACAAGCCACATCAGCCTATAAGCTATAAATCTAAAATCCAAGGTAATAACTGTAATCGATCAGGGCAGGAATTCACTCAGCAATGACCAGGTGTAGTGTCTTATGAAATTTTTGGGTCCAATAAATTTGCTACAAAATCACTTTTCAATAAGCAAGAGACCTGTTTCAACAGAGGATCTTCACATAAATTTTCTTGCAAATGCTCTCATTTTCTCAAGACAAAAGAAACACATAAATAAAAGGTGAAGCCGGCGCTTGTGAAAGGTTGTTTTTTGCATTTCAGAAGCAGTCAAATCTCTATGGCCCACATCGCACGTTAGAGGAAGATTGACAGCACAAGAACCATACATTATATGGTTCATTTATTTTGACTTGTGATTTGCAACTTTTGTAAAACAGACCATTTATGTTGGAAAGCATAGAGAAAAAAAAAATGTGGCTGCAACAGCAATCATGTTTAAGGCAGAGTTGCAGAATGTGTAACGCGGTCATTGCAATGACAAATTGAAGGAATCTTAGTTTACATCTTAAATGAAAAGGTTCCTATAATTCCACTGCATTTTCTTGAACACCTATAGAGCACAATGTTCAACATAGAGATGCTGAGAGAACAGTTGTAGTATACCTTCTGCAGATGACTCTCAGCGTCACATCCAAGAGGGCTTCTACTGAACTTACTTTCGTCAAGCAATGGACCCAACGAATCTGATGATTCAGAATTGGACTTTTGGTGAGCCTATAGAGGTATGAAACACAATTATTCAGAACTTGGAACAATCCAGACAAAAAAATACATATAGAAATTTCCCATTTTTTTAATGACAGATGAGAAAAGCAAGAATAAGATTGTGGTGATGGGGGAGGGGAGGGTAGGGGAATCGAGCACTATCATAAAAGCACATGATAAGACGTGGATTGAAGGTAGTGGTGAGGGGTTGCATTTGGACTTTTTGAGGGATGTTGAGCCGTGAGCGAGCGCAAGGGGAGGGGGGGAACAAAGAGATTAGTGGATTTAAAGAGTTTTGGTGCTTTTTCGCAACGATATATGGTAGAAGAGGGGAAAACAAGGGCAATGAAGGGAGAACAGTGGTGAATGGTGATGGACCTCAAAGGGAACACTAATTGTGGTCTGCTTGACATGAAGAGCGGGAAAGATGAATGAGGTTGGGGATAAATTTTGGTTTTTAGTCGGGTCGGGTCAAGTTAGTGTCGGATGTCGTCTACCATAACCCGACCCGTTTACTTAAGCATGTCGAGGGCCTAGATCCTAACCCGACCCGTTTATTAAATGTGTCGAGTTTGGGTTGAACCGTTTATCTTTTAATCATATACTATATTATATGTTTTCAATTCACCTAGTTTTGGTTCAGAACTTGTTAAATTTCCTATAACATCTAATAGTGTATAAAAGTAATATCAAATAAACTAAATTCGAAAAGAATGAACGTCAAATAGAATAAGGGAAAACTTCAAAATATTGCAATTCGTGTAGATAAATGGGTTGTCGTGCCGTTTTCGTGTCAAGAGTTCAACTCTAACCCAATCCAATTTAATAAACATGCCATGTCGTGTCGAGTCAACTCATTTACTTAAACATGTCAAAAGTCTTGAACAGAAACTCACTAATTTCGTGCCAGTTTGTCGTGTCAAGTCAACCTTTACCACCTCTAGGGTGATGCCAGTCACATAATGCTTAATGCCATGTGGTCAAGTGACCTACTAAATCTAACTGTAGGTCACTAGTTCATTTTGGGAAGACAATCCCCATACGAATCACTCATATTAGGGATTATATTCAACCTTAATACCCAAAGAATATCCCGGATCGCGTGTCCCGGAAAGGGTCTGCTTCCCGACTTCTGTTAATAGTCCTAGAGCTTAGAAAATGCAACACAAAATTGCCAACAAGGCAACAGAATTGCATACGCTCTCAACCAATTTATTCCAAAGCTTAACAGCCAGCTAACTATGCCAAAAATATGACTCCTAGATTGCTACCACATAAAAAAAAAATTAAAAAAAAGAGCAGAAAAGGTGCACACCTCTGGCTGTTAAATTTGCGGTTCATCTTACAAGACGAGTTGGCAGACATGAAGCCTCACCTTTTCGAAACATCAAATTTGCTAACAGATAAGGAGACTCCTAAAAAAGTTTAGAAAATAACAAGTGAAAACGCCAAAAAGAATTTCCCAGGTAAATTCTAAGATCTGATGACTTCGTAAAAGAACAACCACCCGTCTCCCCACCCCCCCAACCCCACACACACACAAAAAAAAGTTTGTTTGCTCGCTGGACTTCCAATCTGAGGATTCCTTCCAAAGTAGTCATTCCACAATTGAACATAGCCCACTCTAATTGTTAAATGAGAATCAGGACTAATCTGAAAGCAAAGAGGCAAAAAAAAGGACAAATACAAGATATAAAAGAAAAAATGATTAGCAATCTTCAGTTTTGCCAATTTTTCATTGTTCGATTAGTTATCTGGTCAACCAAAACCCATTCTGCTGATAGATATTGGTGACTCAAGAGTTCAATATACAACAATCTTCAACAATAAAGATCAGTTGGGCTTCAAATGCTACATCATAATACTTGCAGCATCAAAACTATAAATATGATCTGAATTTTGGTCTTTTTGGTGAATCAAAATATTTCTTTGGTACTTTAACTCTTTATTAATTTTGACCCCGGAAAACCAATGCAGTATTGGGGTTCTTTTGAGCACCGGTAATTCATGGCTCCACTTCTACAATTAACAAAGCTGCAATGACTAGAGTTGAAATTGTACGAGGATATCAAAATACTTCCTCCGTTTTTATTTAATAGTGACACTTTTAGATTCACGGACTCCTGCAATTTTTGAGAAGGAAAGAGATACAGAAACAAATAAGGGGACCCATGTGAGAGGAAAGAAATAGAGAGAGTTTATTGACAAAAAAAAAAGTGTAACATTTAATTTGAAACATCCTAAAATAGAAAGTGTCACATTAAATAAAACACGGAAGAAGTAACAGAATTTAATATAAAACATAATAGGCAAAGCACGGAAAAAATTCTTGGAAAATCCCCAATCGCCAATCAATGTTATACTTTTGTTGGATGCACCAAATAGATAACCCCTCAAACAGAAATAACGATTTTTAAAAAAATAATATTCAAACCCATAGATTTGAGGGTAGATCTAACAGAACGTTCTTACTTACTGAATATGCAAAGAGTGTGTCCAACAACAAGCCAGCATCTTCCTCCCCTATGGTTTTCAGAAAGATATCACCATCAGTGTTAATCACACAAGTCCTAACACAAGCAGAAATAGCTAACTCTCTTCGCTTTCTTCTTGCTACTTCCTATTCCAACCAATATTGCAGCTTGCAGAATACATTGCAGAAAAATCCAAAATGTAAAATCACAGTTGGTACCTTTCTCTTTAATCACTTTGTCAATCAAAGAGGGTGAAAATCCCATGCCAATGAAGGAAGATCTCAAGTTAGTTCCTGATGAGCTGGCAAAATTTTCCTGAGGAATAGACAAGAAGATGTCAATATGTCCTGGAATTAACCTCTTGACCCAAGAACACAAGATCATATTCTAATATTTCAAATAGTGCCAGGAAAAGGAACGACATGATGACATTTTGCAAGCCCCGGTCAATATATTTTGTAGCAAAGAAGTCATTCAGAGTTTAGAACAAACTACGCATAGCACATGAAAAATAAAATGTAATTGATATAACCACTTAATGATTAACCAAAAAAGAAACCAGCATAATGCTAAGATGTTACTTCTGAAAAAGCAATTAAAGCAGCTATCCTATGCATAACCAGCAACCCAACTCATCAGTGCCGTCTTCTAAAAGTTCTTCTCAATTTTCTTTTTGTATTTTGAAAAGAAAAAAATACTTAGTCCCAATTTCTTTTTCTTCCCACTAATTGCACTCGATACGATTCTTCCCTTCAAATTCCACTTATCAAATCACGACTCGAGTCATAATATCTCTTATTTCATTTTCACTGTTTAGTCACTTGAGTGCATTATTTGATAGATTTAATCTTTACATTAATGAAGATAGTATCTTTGTTGACTTTAGAATGAGAAATATCACAAAAGTATTCTAGAAAACTAATCATGTTTGAAGCCTTAGGAATTTTCATTTCTTACTTTCTTAGTTAATTATTTATATTAAAACTACTATGTTTCTAATGAATTAGCAGCGTTCTCCTTTATATGCCAAAATAAATTTCAGTATTATCTTTTGTTTCTTGCCACAATTAGTGTTACCTGTAGTCACCAATCATCTATGTTCTTCTTAAAAGCCATTCATATCTAACCAAAGAGAATGTTCCACATGAATTATGTACTTGTATGAACTTCAAAATTACGGCTTATCCAAAACACAGTAAATCATAAATTCATGTACCCATGCCTTGAACGGATCAAAAAGCTAGTACGTCAATTCGCTACACACTAGTGTTTGGCAATACAAATAAGGTGACGTAAATGATAAGGAACATACTTATTTAAGCTAACTTATTCGAATAGCTACCTTTTTCAATTAATTCTACCAAACGACTCACACTTTCAGCAACCTTATAAGTTTCACCCCCTTTTCAATTTCAATAGGTTCCTTCTCAGTTTCATGTAACTTATCAGATTCAACTCCATTTCAGCTAATGTATTGTTGTCAAACAACCGGGTAAAAAGATCTAAAAGGAGAAGTACTTCAACCCACTTCAATATATTCCTTCCTATTTAGATCATTCCCGATTCAAATTTGACTTTCTTTTAGTAGAAATGCTTACTAAGGCTCCTTTTATTAGGAAGAATATGTTTTCTCAGAAAATTAGTTTCCCCCAATTTCCTTTGTTTGGCTTGTAAAGGGAAACTATTAACCTAATGATCGAAAATAGTTTTCCGCAGAGGCTTCATTTGATTGGGAGGAAAGCGTTTTACCTGAAAACGAATCTTCCTATTTTGTTTCCTTTGGTTTCATTTACAGGGGTAAAAATAGTTTTCCTAATGATTGAAAAAAAAAAATTCCATCCTTTAAGGAAGAGAACACGTGTTCCTCTCTATACCTTACTCCTCTCTAAACCGATTTACAATTAAATTTTTCCAAGGAAAATCATTTTCCATGGAAATTGATTTTACGTCCAAGTTCCAACCAAAAATTTTCCTCTCTAAATGGAGAGAAAACATATTCTCTCACTATTCTTTACCTTTCTCAAAGTAAAACTAGTTTACAAAAGAAATTTCCCCAAATAATAGGATTCATGGAAAATGATTTTCGGCACAACCAAACAGAGTCTAAATGATAAATGATTTTGCCATAAGACCATGTTCTTTAGGGCAAAACTAAAGACTACAAGTCTGCAATGTCTCCAATTCACAATCAAACAAAATGAAGCACATAAAGAATGAAAGTACCCCAAGATGAGTGGAGCCAGCAACCTCAGACGCCATTCCAAATCCAAATCCATCGACTTTTCGAATGCCGTGAGTTTCATCTTCGCCGTCTGATAAACTCTCCGAATCGGAGATGTCCAAAACCTTCGGCTACAAAAATGATAGGCAAAGTAAGTAGAGGTAAAATAGGTTAAATTTCAACTCAAATGTAAGAAAAAATTAAGAACTGCACATCATACATACTACATAATAACATACCATATTATAATAGAAAAGCGGCAACAGTGCTCAAATTGTGCAAATGGTGATCCCCAAAATGCACAATCTGAGCACTCTCTAGAACAACCTGACAATTATCAAGCAAACCATTTCAACAACAAATTAAAGATTGAATAGTGAAAGCAACAACAAAAATGGGGGAAAAGAGCTAGGGTTTCGTTAGGCACATACCTCGAGAATGGAGAGTGGTGCAATTGGGACATGCAAGTAGAGAGGAGAAATGAGCGGCGGTGATGACGGCGGCGGTGGTTGAGAATGGCGGTGGCGATGAGGAATAAGTGAGATTGCGGAGGCGGAGATGATGTGGTCAGGTGGCGCTGCTGAGGAGAGAGAGTATGTGACTGTGTATGAGAGAGAGATGGACTTAGTGATTTGACTGAAATTAAATAATGGTTGTACAGTAGTACTGAACTGATTGCAGTCTTCAAGTAAATCACCCTGTTCCCTCAAAAAAAAAAAAAAAAGTAAATCACCCTGACTACTGACTGTTTTCCTCGTGACGACTTGACGACTACATAATCAGATAGACTAAGTGCTTTTTTTTTTTTACTTTTTTTTTAGGGTAATAACTAATAAAGAAGGTATTGTGTCACACGGATTTCAGTTGGTTTCAACTTTTTTTCAGTTGGATGTATTTTGATTTTTGTTGGTTAGTGGATAAGTTCAGTTGAATATGTTTTATGTTCAGTTAGATGTTTTTAAGTTCAGTTGGACATTTTTTTCTTTCAGTTAGATGCATTTTAAGTTCAGTTGATCCTTTTTTTCTTTCAGTTGGACTTTCTGTTCTTTCAGTTAGATTAATTTTACGTGTTTTATTATTTCAGTTGGTTTTGTCATTGTTTTATTTACATGTTTTTCACGTTCAGCTAGTTTTCTTATTCTTTCAGTTAGTTTTTCATGTATAACTGAAAATAAAACTTAAGTAAATGAAATAAAATAAGCTCTAAATGAAAGCAACTTAGTTTTCAGTTACTTATATTATCCTTTCAGTTAATTTTCTTATTCTTTCATTTAAAAACTAACTAAAATATAAAAAAATAAAAAAAAACAAACTGAAAACTAAACTTAAGTAAATGAAAAAAACTAAGTTCTAAATGAAATCAAATAACTTACTTTCTTGTCTTGATCTTCATCACCAGCTGAACTGAAACAAACTCAAACACTAATCCCAACGACCCAACCACCCTCTCCCCTGCCATCTCTTCCCCTAGCCCACCCTCTGCTTGCCATTCAAATGCAGCCTCGGCAACTTGATAGGATTTAGTCGTATCGCCTATTCAAAAATAAACCTACAGACCTCTAACTAGGTAGTCAGTGGAAGCAGGGTCGAATCCACAGGGAGACAGAGTTTCTAAATTAATATTCAACCAATTCAGCTACTCCAGATGAAATCAGATAAGAATTAATTAAACTAAGGAATAGACTACGGAAGACTGAATAAATCGAGGGTTAAACTATGGAATAAAAGTCTAGGGTATTAGGTCGGTCCACCATGCTTATACCGATCAAATAGGGTCAACTACTATTAAAACCTAAGTCAAGAGTCGGGGGATTAGAGCCTATGTTGAGCTATGGTTAAGACTCAACGCTCATAGTTCAACATACGCCGCATGTTCACTAACGTAATCAGAACTACTGATGTGTCCTAGGCCTCTAGTCGTAAGACGGATCTGTGCAAACAACTATTAACCACAAGCAATCAATGAAATTGTACACTGACATTAATTACTCAATAAGAACAAACCACATCACAATCACCCTAATCAAGCCCTAGAAATTGATAGAAATCTAAATCACAATCATGGTATAAACATGGCTTTCCTATCTAACACCCTAGAAAGAGAACTACTCACTCATAATTGAATTGACAACAATAAGACTAATATGAAACCCTAAGAATTGCATCATGAACAATTGAATAATTAAACTAAGCAATCAAAGTAATTAAAGAGATAAAGAGTAGAGAAGAGTACCAATTAACGGAAAGCAGGAACTTTTATTGAAATCGAAATAGGTTTGATCACCTCTACATTAATCTAAAGTGTTTGAATTAAACTAAGAGCAATGTAGAATAAAACTAGTCTAAAACCTAATGAAAGATGAATAAAAAATCAATGAAAGATAATGAGGAAAAGGTATTTATAATACCCCTCAAGTTCACTAAAAACGGAAACAAAAAGTGAAAAAGCACGATTAAAGCACCAGACCCGATCGGGCCCGAGCACAGTACCCGATCGGGTCCACATACAAATTTTCCCAACTTTACTTCTGGGCTCTGGCAGCAACAGCGCAGCAATAAGGCGAGAAAACGGCCCACCCGATCGGGTCGGGCGGTAGTCACCCGATCGGGTCTGGCGACAAAAAGTGCCAGCAAGCTCGCCTCCTCCGCAGCGTCCCAATAAGACCTAGCAGCACTAGACCCGCTGGGATCGGGCGAAAGGTGCCCGATCGGGTCTGGGCACATGTGTTCTCGCCCGATCTGATCGGGCATGCCTTGCCCGATCGGGTCCGCAACTTTCGTACCCGATCATAATATTTCGCCCGATCGGGCCATTTCTGCCCGATCAGTGCACGGAAACCTCATTTGACTCTTTGGCTCTCTAATCTTCACGTTTAGGGGTCTTGGGACCTCCTAAACTATCCATAAAGCTCGTGAGCCATCCTACGTGCCTCGTAACATCTCGTAAAGCTGTGGTTGCTTCCAAAAGGCTCGGGAATAAGGAGAAAACTCCGTAAAACCTGCAATTCAATATAAAACACGAAACCACAACTACATACGATAGTTAGCACAAAATAGCTCCCAAGAGCTCCAATGACGCACAAATTAGCTTGTAAATAAGGGAGAAAACTCTATATAAATACGTGATATCAAACTCCCCCAAGCTAAACCTTTGCTTGTCCTCAAGCAAACAGCACATGAACATGGAATAGATTACCTCACCCCAAAAATAAAAACAAATCAAAGCTCAAAATATTTTCAAGACTAAGAATCGTTCAAGCAGGCATAATTCAAGTTTGGCTCATCAAATCCATCCAACCACCAATCATTCAAGCAATTTATCAAACTCAAGCATCCACAAAGCATACAAGTCCTGAAAAGGCACTCACAAGGGTGTCACTCCTCTCAATTTTGTGGCAGGCAAAGAATGTGCCCGAACACTCACCAACCCGACCATAAGTACCCTTCCCACTCACACTCTCATGTGTTTAAGAAGGTTCAATGACGCTCATCCTAGTCAAGTCGACTCAATTAGCAGAAATACTCTTTAACTTTGACAGACTAACTCGAAATCAATCAAATGAACAATGCAGACATAAGCTCAAGAGGACTTTATAGGGTTGTAATGGGGCTTAGGCGAGAGGTAGGGGATACTTTTGGGTAATGTGGTGGAAAAACCAAGAAAGGGGGAGCATAAATCATTCAAACAAGGCCTAGGATGGCCTACACAACTCCCAACAATCACCATAAAACCATGTAAAGTAACCCAACTCTCATAAATCAATGAAAAGCTCATAACAAACCCAATTTTCTAGCAATGGAGCGAATATTCTTTTATGAACGTACGTGAATGAAAGAACTAGGATTCTTTTGAATTTTCATTTCATTTTTCTTTCATTTTTCTGAACTTCATTCACGCAACTCTAAACTTGCTTTTCTTTTCTCTTTCTCACTCTCAAACCACAGCAAATACACTTTTAAGTTCCTCAAAAACCAAACTAAACCAACAAACCAATCTCAAACTCAACCCATACAAAAGCTCCCCCAAGCTAGGCTTGGAATAATATCAAGTGAAGGCTTTTGGCTCATAATAGGGGTTTAAGTAACACAAAACAAGTCATTTGGCTCAGCGGGGCTAAGGAGGATAAAAGTATATCAAAAACTCACTCTGAAGCTCAATGAATAAGACAAAAGAACGCCTCTGTCACAGCACATGCTACAAGTCATCTAAAATCAGACAAGTACGAAGTCAAAGTCAAGATCAATCCACTAAAGAGGAACTAACACACAAGAATAGACTGGATAATAATATGAATCCAATAGGCTACAAAGAGGCCTCACAGTCTAACCAATTCAGGTATGCAGCATAAAGTGGTCTAATATAATCCAGAAATGCTCGAAATCATAGCAATCAAACATCAAATCATAGCCTCAAGATCACAAATGCCCAGCTATCCAGAAAACAAAGTCAAATCAATTTCAAATAGAGCACAACAAGGGGCACAGGGAGGCAACTAAACCAGTCATGGGAACCATATTTTTTTTCATTTTTTCAGTATTTTCCGAAAGCAGTAAAACTATTCTAGAAAGCAGTAAAAGAGATAGGGAATACAAACAGAACTCCTCCCCCAAGCTAAACTTGGCAGTGTCCTCAATGCCAAAAGGTGATAAGGACTATGCTAAGAGGAAAAACAATGTTAGTACCCTCACTCTCGCTCACAAAAGGAGAAAAAAAAAAAAAAAAAAAGGAAAGAAAAGAAAATACGAGTTGCCTCTCGCACAGCGCTGGTTTATAAAGGTCCCGCACGACCATAATCCTCCCTCTCTCAAATAGGAGGGGCTTGGCAGTGAGTGCCACCCTCATCAAACATCTTTCTCCTCCAAATGTTCTTGACAATGCCTCCAGACGGTGAGGCAACCTTAGGTGGAATTTGAACCTTCTCCACCCCTACTTCATCTAAAACCTTATCCCTGCAAAAAGATTGTTCAAGCATAGGAGCCTTAACAGCATTGGTTAGTTTAAAAACCACTTTATCATCACCAACACTCAGAGTTAAAGACCCAGACTTGACATCAATGACAGCACCAGCAGTACACAAAAACGGCCTACCCAAGATAATAGGAATCTGGGCATCCTCATCCATATCTAACACCACAAAATCAACAGGAATATAGAATTTCCCTACCCTAACAGGAACGTCCTCTAAAACACCTAGAGGGTATTTTATAGAACGATCCGCCACCTGTAAAGTGATTTGTGTGCATTTAAGGGCTCCCATGTTCAGTTTCTTATAAACAGACAATGGCATAACAGAAACAGAAGCACCTAAATCACACAAAGCCTTATCAATAAAAATAGGTCCAAGATGGCAGGGTATAGAAAAACTACCAGGATCTTTTAACTTTGGTGGGGTTTTATTTTGAATAAAAGCACTACACTCTTCAGTAAGAGCGACACGTTCTACCCCACCAAAGTCTCTTTTCTTAGTGATCATGTCTTTAAGAAATTTGGCATAAACAGGCACTTGGGTAATTAAATCTGTAAATGGAATCGTTACCTCAAGGTTCTTGACCATAGCCAAGAACTTACCAAATTGCTGATCGACCTTAGATTGTTGCATCCTGTGAGGAAAAGGTAGCCTTGGTGTAAAAGGCGTTTCAGAAACCTTCTCCTTTTTCTTCCCTGTCTGTTCAGCTTCTGCAGACAAATCGACTTCAGACGTCGAATTCTTTCTTTTTCCTTCCTCTACCACCCTTTTCTTCCCTGCAGTCGGGGTAACCTCATCAATGGGCACTGGAGGGGCATCATATGCAATGCCACTACGAAGAGTGATGGCATTCACATGTTCTCTCTGAACTGGTTGCCCTGGCAATTGTCCCTGCTGCCTCTGTGCATTAGATTCTGCCAACTGAGCAACTTGAGCCTCGAGAAGTTGGATGTGCTTCTCTTGGGCCGTCCTTGCTTCCTCCTGGCCCCTCCGTGTTTCCTCATTTGTCTTTTGCATAGACAATATCAGTTTCATCAGTTCAGAATTGCTAGGCTCTTGTGGGTTGTTGTTTTGTGGGGGTGGGGTGTGGAAATTTTGTGGAGTTTGGAAGTTATTGGGATGATGGAAGTTTTGTGGTGGTGGTCATTGGAAATTTTGTGGGGTTTGATGGTATGAAGGTTTAGGGTAGTTTTGTGGAGGTGGAGGTTGATGGTTTTGTGGGTTTTGGTAGTTATGTGAAGGGGGGAAGGTTTGTGGCCTTTGTTGAAAGGCGTTTGCCTGCTCCATCTGAAATTGACTGAACTGACAGTCATGCCCAAAGTGACCCTGAACACCACATACCTCGCAGTAAGATGAGGTAATGGGTGCTACTGCAGACATAGCATTGATACTCATGGGTGGAGGTGTCGGACTAGAAGACTTCATTAGCTGTTGAGTTAGTTGCGCCATCTGAGATGTAAGCAATGAAATTGCGTCAACTTCAAGTACCTTCTTAGTCAAACTCCTAGATGATGAATGGTCATTGGCTGCAAGATTTGATATGAATTCATAACCCTCATCAACTTCCTTGTCTAAAAACACTCCTCCTGCAGACGAATCAACAATACACTTCGTCTGAGGCTGCAGACCATTGTAGAATGTCTGCGTCAAGAACCATTTGTCCATATTATGGTGTGGACACTCTCTCTGTAAATCTCTAAACCTAGCCCACGCTTCCCTTAATGTTTCATCAGGCTCTTGGAAAAACGTGGCTAGTTTATTTCTGATTTCTGCTGTTTTAGTAGGTGGGTAATACTCTCTCAGAAATGCAGCAGAAATCTCACTCCACTCGGTTTCTTTCACATCGTTCAACCATTTTTGGGCTCTATCTCTCAGTGAAAACTCGAACAACATGACTTTGAGTTGATCTGGAGTGACGCCGGCATGTTTAACGGTTCGACAAAGTTGTTGAAACCGTTGCAGATGATTTGCCGGATCTTCAGTAGGATGCCCACCAAACTGATTTTGCTGGACCATGCTGATGAGTCCAGGCTTGATTTCGAAATTTGCTGCGGCAATGGTGGGCATAGTAGGTCCAGTGGAGAGACCATCCGGGTTGGGCACCCCATATGACTTCAGTGATTTTGACATAACTGAATTCAAGGTGTCTGTTCCAGAGGTGTTCAGCTGAACAGACTGCTTTTCTTTCTGTTTTATCTTTCGGATCCGCCTGATTGTCCTAGTAAGATCGGGGTCCGCTGGAATTGGGGAACCGTTTCTTTGGGACCTGGGCATACAAAAGAAACAAAAAGCAGCAGTAAAACGTACCTCGATTGAAACAATGAAGTTCCAATGAGGTACAGAGAAGTAGACCAAATAATTAAATAAAAACTTAGAGAACTAGCCGTCTCCCCGGCAACGACGCCAAAATTTGATAGGATTTAGTCGTATCGCCTATTCAAAAATAAACCTACAGACCTCTAACTAGGTAGTCAGTGGAAGCAGGGTCGAATCCACAGGGAGACAGAGTTTCTAAATTAATATTCAACCAATTCAGCTACTCCAGATGAAATCAGATAAGAATTAATTAAACTAAGGAATAGACTACGGAAGACTGAATAAATCGAGGGTTAAACTATGGAATAAAAGTCTAGGGTATTAGGTCGGTCCACCATGCTTATACCGATCAAATAGGGTCAACTACTATTAAAACCTAAGTCAAGAGTCGGGGGATTAGAGCCTATGTTGAGCTATGGTTAAGACTCAACGCTCATAGTTCAACATACGCCGCATGTTCACTAACGTAATCAGAACTACTGATGTGTCCTAGGCCTCTAGTCGTAAGACGGATCTGTGCAAACAACTATTAACCACAAGCAATCAATGAAATTGTACACTGACATTAATTACTCAATAAGAACAAACCACATCACAATCACCCTAATCAAGCCCTAGAAATTGATAGAAATCTAAATCACAATCATAGTATAAACATGGCTTTCCTATCTAACACCCTAGAAAGAGAACTACTCACTCATAATTGAATTGACAACAATAAGACTAATATGAAACCCTAAGAATTGCATCATGAACAATTGAATAATTAAACTAAGCAATCAAAGTAATTAAAGAGATAAAGAGTAGAGAAGAGTACCAATTAACGGAAAGCAGGAACTTTTATTGAAATCGAAATAGGTTTGATCACCTCTACATTAATCTAAAGTGTTTGAATTAAACTAAGAGCAATGTAGAATAAAACTAGTCTAAAACCTAATGAAAGATGAATAAAAAATCAATGAAAGATAATGAGGGAAAGGTATTTATAATACCCCTCAAGTTCACTAAAAACGGAAACAAAAAGTGAAAAAGCGCGATTAAAGCACCAGACCCGATCGGGCCCGAGCACAGTACCCGATCGGGTCCACATACAAATTTTCCCAACTTTACTTCTGGGCTCTGGCAGCAACAGCGCAGCAATAAGGCGAGAAAACGGCCCACCCGATCGGGTCGGGCGGTAGTCACCCGATCGGGTCTGGCGACAAAAAGTGCCAGCAAGCTCGCCTCCTCCGCAGCGTCCCAATAAGACCTAGCAGCACTAGACCCGCTGGGATCGGGCGGTAGGTGCCCGATCGGGTCTGGGCACATGTGTTCTCGCCCGATCTGATCGGGCATGCCTTGCCCGATCGGGTCCGCAACTTTCGTACCCGATCATAATATTTCGCCCGATCGGGCCATTTCTGCCCGATCAGTGCACGGAAACCTCATTTGACTCTTTGGCTCTCTAATCTTCACGTTTAGGGGTCTTGGGACCTCCTAAACTATCCATAAAGCTCGTGAGCCATCCTACGTGCCTCGTAACATCTCGTAAAGCCGTGGTTGCTTCCAAAAGGCTCGGGAATAAGGAGAAAACTCCGTAAAACCTGCAATTCAATATAAAACACGAAACCACAACTACATACGATAGTTAGCACAAAATAGCTCCCAAGAGCTCCAATGACGCACAAATTAGCTTGTAAATAAGGGAGAAAACTCTATATAAATACGTGATATCACAACTCCATCAATCTCCGCCATTAGTTCCACCTCCCTAACCTCAGCTCAAGCTGTCATACGCCTTTGCACGACTGCACCTACTCTCACCTACTCCCATTCTCACCTTCAGCTTCCTTAAACGTTGACATTTCTCCCCTTAAGAATGCTTCAAAAAATTGGTGCAAAAACAAAGTACGAAAACGTTTATTGAACCCATTATCAAGAATATTGAAAAGTATGAAAACCTACAATCAAAAGATATAATCAGAGCAGCAGAGGCGAAAGTGTTATCTCCAACGTCGGAAGGCGGCGCTCTGCGAAGAAGAAGATGAACAGAGAAATGGCGAGAAGCAGTTCCGTCTGACAGTAAGTATTGGTCAGACGGTCTGACACAATACTTTCACTAACTAATAAGGCTTTATTCGTTTGGACCCGGTTAATTGAAAAACATTTCAATTAGTCCAATTCATTTTCATTAATTTCAGTACAGTTCAGTCCAATTCAGATAATTTCAGTTCAGTCCAATTTAGATAATTTCAGTTCAAAAGAACAAAGCCTAATGCCCTGTTCAGTTCACCTTAAAATAATAATATTCAGTAAAAATAAGTTCAGTTCACTAAAAATAAGTTCAGTTCACTATTAATAAGTTCAGTTCAGTAAAAATAAGTTCAGTTCAGCAAAAATAAGTTCAGTTCAGTAAAAATAAGCTCAGTTCAATAAAAATCAGTAGTGCAAAGAAAAAAAAGCAACATGAATCAGTAAAAATAAGTTCAGTTCAGCAAAAATAAGTTCAGTTCAATAAAATAAGTTCAGTTTAGTAAAAATAAGTTCAGTTCAATAAAAATAAGGTGAACTGAACGGGGCCTAAGTTGGCTTTTGTGCTTTTCTCTATTTGTCTCCTTTTAGGGGGCGTTTGGATAGAGAGTTTCAGGAAAGGGAATGAGAATTCTTGTTACCCTTAGATGATGTTTGTTTGCTGTTTTTTTGCTTTCCCTTTACCCCAATTTCAGTATCACTTACCCCCATATCCCTCTAGGTTGATTCCCTCCTACCCCCAAGGTTTTCTATTCCCCCATATCCCTCTACACCACACTCACAATTGACCAACCTTGACCACCATATCACCACCACCATCCCACCACTGTAAGCACCCTACCACCGTTGCACCCACCACCACCACCCTTCCCACGCCGGAAACCGCCACCACCACCCTTCCCACCACGTAAACAGCCACCACAACCCTAATACCCACATCATCACCCCTCTTCCTCCTCCCCAGTCGATAACCACAGCAACTACGTTCGTCCACCACCAACACCCAACCCAGCGAGCGGTCTAAACCATCACCAACGTTCGTCCTCCACCACCACAGCACCTACGTTCGTCCTACCACAAGCCACCCACGACGAGTCCATCACCAACACCAAATAAGCCGCCACAGATCCACCACCCACAACCCCTCCACCAACAACCAACCACCATTACCGCAACCCACAACCCACCACCCACAACCCGCCACCACAAATCTGCGATGAATGCACAGGAGAAACGAAATTTCAGAAAGTGGTGGAGGGGTTGTGACCGGAGAAACGTAATTTCAGAAAGTGGTGGAGGGGTTGTGGCCGGAGAAACGTAATTTCAGAAAGTGGTGGCCGGAGAAGACGATAATAATGGTGGTGAAGGAAAGTGGTGGGAGGGAGGGAACTGAGGGAGGAAGACTGACCTAAGTGTTACCCTTTCCTGAAAATTAACCAAACGTATAGGGGAATGAAGGGGTTTAGGTTTCCTTTCCTTATCTAACCCTTTCGTGATTCCTTTCCCTTTCCCCTCTTTTAACCACACGCCCCCTTATTTGTTTACTAGTCTTATATGCACTCGTGGATTGGTTAAAAACCTAATTAGTGAAATGATTTATCTCATTAATAAAATGCTAAGATATTTGATGAGTGCTTATTTTTGCATATTTTTACCCTTTATTATGATATTTTTAGTGTCGTCTGTTAAGTTATCTGGGCTAAATATTATACTTTTGTAATAGTTTGGGTTTAGTCACTTATTTATTATTTTAGTGCTTAAAAGATGTATTTGTATCCATTTTATTTATTAAGTGACAATCCATATATATATACTAAGGGTCGAAAGATGGGTTTAATTAGTGTTTTATAAAATGTGCAGGAAGGGTGTCGTATTTTGGCCATATCTCACTCATACGAAGTCGAAATGAGACGATTCAAGCGGCTACGGAAAGCTGAGATTGATACCTACAACTTTGTCTGACTAAGCAAAGAGCTAATTCCATCATCTGCTACGTCAAAATTGCGTTACACACAAGCAGCCCATAATGTAGTTATATTGTGGGCTTTGGTCAATGCATTTTCACTTGCCAAACAAAACAAGCCAACATCTTTCATTTACAATACAGCAACGAAGACCCAAAGGGATAAAAAAGAAGAAAGTGGACATTAAGGGCTCTAGTTGGAAAACCCATTTTGAGGTGAATAAAAGAATAAAACGCAGTAGCAGCAAAAAAAAAGAAAGGAGAGAACAGAGTAGTTTTAGCAAGAGAGAGCAGTAGATAGCAGTAGAGATTTTTAGAATAATTTTAGGGTTTCGTTAAACATTGGTTTTCTTTTTCTTGAATGATTTTGATAATTTGCCATTGTCGGTGGAGTGACAACAACGGCAAAGTTTAGTTCGACTCTTTGATCTTCATTTGTTCATTAATCATCATTGTTAATATCTTTATTTAACTTTGTTTCAATATTCAGGAGTTAAGTATAATGTTAGGTACCCAACTTTCACAAAAGTTGCACATTGAGTACCCTAGTTGCAAAAGTTGCACTTTGGGTACCCAAATGTAACATCTGTTAACTGAACCGTTAGGGTACTAAACTACACTTTACCATCTCTCTCCTCCTAAGTCCTACCACCATTCCCAGATTCCCACCGATAACTTTTAGAATCCCATTGTTACCAACCAACACATCCACCACCAACCAGCCATTTTCACCATAAACTTAAACCGTCGCCCGCTACAAACCTTTCCAAAGCTGTGAAAACCACCACGATTTGCACCGAAATCTAACAAAATTATCGGTCACAACTTTGTTTCTCTCTCCTCCCATTCTAATCCACAAAACTCAATACATTCCAAGAATACGGAGTACAAAAGAAAAATTGCCATGATTTTCCAAGAATATGACTTCCCATAGTTTCAGAAAATTAAATACGGAGTACAAAGAAAAATTGCCATGATTTTCCATTAATATCGAAATCGATTCTTAACCGAAGCAATTTCAAGAACAAGACAAAGAATTGGTTTGCCGTTAGTATTCAAAAGTTCTGCAATTTTAACTCCACTTCTAATTGCTTTTCATTTGGTTATGATTAGATTTATTTTGGTTGGGTTTTTTTTTCTTCTAATTTTTTGGTTTGTGAATGAGTGGTGGATATGATGGTTTGTGGGTGATGGACTAGGCGCTAGCGGTCTCGTGAAGGGTGGTGATTGGGGTGATGGAGGTGGTGGTGAGGTTAATTAGGGTGGACAAGGCGGTCATTGTTGTTGATTGACTGTTTTGATGGTAGTGGTAGGAAGAGATTAAAGTTGGATGATTTACATGTATATCATATAAAAATAAAAGAAAAATTAAATGGGAGATAACAGAATTTTTAACAGATGTTACAATAGTACTCAAGTTACAACTTTTACAACTTGGGTACTTAAAGTGCAATTTCTTATAAAGTTCAGTACCCAATTTTATACTTAACTCCAATATTCAGTTGTTTGTTGCCTTTGGCTTTTCGTTCAATTGCAAAACTCTTGCAGAGGAAATTTCTCAGTTATACGCACTTCATAGTGGAATTTCCTAATTCCCAAGCCTTTGCGTTATTTTCATGGTTCTTTATGATGTTAATTCTCTAATTTCTTTGAGTTGTCAATTGTCTTATTTTTGGAGTTACAGTAGCCTTAGATTTGTGGTTAGTGCTTGTTTTCTTTATTTTCGTTTTGAGTAATTCATTGTTGATTGTTTCAATCTTAGTTAGTTTGCTATCTTTATTTTCTTGTTTTATTTTCCAATTATTGATTTCTGTCTTAGTAGTAGTTTCAATTGGTTTTCATTGTTATAGTTCATATAATCGAGTGAGTAATTCAACTTAATACAACATCTCTGTGGGATCGACCCGTATTTGCTAGTTGTACTACATTGTACACCGTGCACTTGCGTTACTAGTTTTTATTCATACAATATTCTTTTCTTTTTTATTTTCAGTGCTCATCTCCACCTCTTCGCTTATATAATAGAGATAATTCCTCCGAAATTGGTAAATTGTGAAACTTTTCATATTAAGAAGTTTTTAAAATTAATTCAGATATTTTTTTAGGGCAAATCTTTCTCTCTATCTCTCTCCTATCATATGGGTTCCATTCTTTCATTCTTTCTTTACTTTTCCTCTCTATAAATTACATAGAAGTCTGTGAAATCAAAAGTGTCACTACAAATAAAGAACAAAGAAATTATTTTGACTTTTAGCATTATTAAATATTGATTATATTTAAGTTTTTATACGTAATGAAAAACACATTTATGTGTGATATTATTTGATTCGTTTCAATTGGTAATTTTTAAATATATAATCTTTCTAGTTTTTATCCTTATACCTTATTTGAGAAGCTAAGTTTTTTAGATGTTTTGGAAAATATGAAAAAGCAAATTAGCAAATAAAAATATAGAGGGTGTATCTATATGCTTATTTTTTTACTAGCTAGTGTTATTTACTTCTTTTTGAATAGAAATTCATTTATTGATTTGAAGTAATAGAACAGTTATAATAGAAGTCAAAACTAGTAAATACATATCAAATTGAAATAAATAAAATTATAACATAGCAAAACCATGATCATTGCGGAGATCTAACACTTCTGAAATTCTCGTCTCTCATATCGATGTCTAGTTATAACCTTCTATAAGAGGGTTTATCGATTTGTTGTAGCTTTGAAGTAGAATCGAATTCAAATCAACTGGTTGTAAATGAAGTATTGACGTTTGTTACAACCCCGCACAAAATCCTATCAACAATTGAGCATTTCTTATCGCGCAAATAAAAAAAAAACCTCTAAACTATCACATGGAGAGAGATAAAACCCAATATAAGGATAGATATAACCTAATAGACGGGTAGAAAACTCTCCATTAGAGAGTGTAAAATTTATTAGCAACAATGACATTGAAAATACTCCTTTTGTCTTCTTCTAATTGATACTTTGATACTTCATCCGTTTCATATTAGTTGCAACACTTTCCATATATGGTTGCCCCATATTAATTGCAACACTTTTATTTTAGACATGAATCCACCAATCTATTATTATACATCACCCAACTAATATATCTCACTCATTCATTGTTTATGTGAACAACATTAAAATAGTACTCTCCTACTCTATTAACTTACTAAAAGTACCACATCACTTTCTATCACATCAACCTTTACAATAAATCAATATAACCTACATCGTACTTTATTAACTTCCTAAAATTATAATGTCACAAACTATTATTGCGATTAATATGGGATGGAGGGAGTATCACTATTTTCCATACAGAAATCTATCTAACCACTTTATTACATTTCCTTTTATAACTTTTATATGATTACATGATTTGCTTTGAATTATTAGAAGGAAAGATAATGAACACCCCCGGACATTAGAAAAGGTAGCCAAAAGTGAAAATAATAAATTAACATAAAAATAATTACACTTACTAATTCATGGTTTTGACATATATTCCAAAAAATATATTGAATGTTAATTAACGCCCTAGAAGCGTTAGCAAAATCCTTATTACAATTAATACTCACTTTGAGAAAATCTATTTTTAACTTTCAACGAAAACTTTATCTTTAATAAGGGAGGAGGAGGAGGACACCAAAATCAACATTAGTATTATTTCTTAATTCCTAATTAATAGACGTAACTCTACTTTTATTATTAATTATTCTTGCAGCTTTTAAGTTTTAAAAACAAACTAAAGAAAAATTATCAGAAAATATCAAGGTTTTGCACTTTTTCAAAATAAATACCAAGGAGTTGCGAAATGTAAAATAAATACCAACAAGTTATGTTTTTTTTAGAAATCCATACCAACTAACAAATATCCGTCTATATTTTCGTCTTAAAAACTATACCAACTAACAGAAATTCAATCAACTTCATTTCTGAACAACAGAAAATCTAAGGTGGGTTAAATTTGGGTGAGAAAGTAACGGAAAATACACATATATTTGTTAGCTGGTATGAATTTCTAAGAAAAACCTAACTTGTTGGTAATTATTTTATATTTCGCAACTCATTGGTATTTAGTTTGAAACAGTGCTAAAACCTTCATATTTTCTGACAATTATTATAAAAACTAAAGAAACCTTTTTTTCCACTTCTTTTTCCAACAAGCTTATTTCACTTTACCCTTCTAAAACTATTATATCTTTATGCAACACCTTAATTATTTTTGCACGCATCGCGTGCATTCAAATCTAGTTACTACGACTCTATGAGGTTGAATGTGGAACTAAATTATATGAAGTAACCCTATGTGCTTAGGTGTTTTTTTATTATGTAACCCTCACGTTGCACCCCTTATTTATTAACCTTGAACTTATATTAATCATTAAACTAGACGAAATCCATAACTTCATTAACATAAGTTAATTTGGAATAGTTGGAGTTTGACTTTAGTGGTTTTGGGAGTAATTCTTAACTTTGTTAACACAAGTTAAGTTGGATAAGAAGTTTGACTTTAGTTGTTTTGGGAGTAATCCTTAACTCCGTAAACATAAGTTAACTTGGGCTAGTTGTTTTGGCTATATGGTTATGTTTGTTTAACCTTTTTAAATCCCTCTCCTCCATCTTCAACTTGTGTTCATCTTTAACCCACTTCACCTCCATCCTTTGTTCATCATCAACCAAAGGGGTGGTTGGTTGAAGGGGTTTTAAGGGGGTGATTGGTTGTCAGTGTGGTGGAGCTAGTGGGGTTTTGGATTGTAGTGGGCCGATAGTGGTAGAGCGATGGTAGTATAATGGATGTGTAGTGGTGGCACTATATGGGAGAGATAAGGGGTTAACAAGAGATTAAAAGTTATCCAATTGTTGTTTTAACCTTTTTAAATCTCTCTCTTCCATCTGAAAGTTTTGTTGATCTGTTTACTAATTCCCTTCCTCCAAAGAAATTTGGACAATTGGTGCAAAAGATCAAAATGTCCCACCTTCATGACCTCTGCTATCATCAGGGAGAGTTATATATGGTAGGCACAAAAAAATATAATATGTGTACCACGTCATCAAATTTCATTGATCCAGTAAAGTCAACTGTTGACTTTATAAACGTAAATGATAGATAATATTAATTAATTCGGACTTGTAATTAAGTTTGGGCCGTTTTAATTATTAGTCATTTATTGGTTGGATTAAGGCCTGATAAATGGGCTATTTGGATAAATGATGGCTATGAGGCCCATGGTGGCTACTCACTAAAACCTAAACCCTAGAAAGCTCTATAAATATAGCTCTCCAGTCTCATTTGAGGGCACTCAGAAAAGAAAAAAAACCAAAAGAGAGAAACCAAAGGAGGAATTCCAGAGAGAAAAACCAGAAGGCCAGAAAAACAGAAGCCAAAGCTATTCTAGAGTACACAAAAATTCTCTGAAACTCAACAAGCTACATCAAATTCTTTTTACCTAGAAGAAGAACAACAAGCATCAAAAATCAACGTGCCGTTCTATTCTAAAGAAGAAGATTTGAAGAGATCAAGCCCGGAGGCCCTCATTCAAGAAACCAAAAGAAGACTTGAAGAGATCAAGCCCGGAAGCCCTCATTCAAGGAAATCAATTCCGTATTACGAAGGTGTCAAACCAAGTTCGTGATACAACAAGTTAAATCAGTGTGGAGATCGAATCAGAGGATTAAATTAGAGATTGTACCCAAAAATTCAAATCAATAAAATTCTTATTTTGTTACATTTATCTTGACTTTGTTTTGCAGACTTAGACAAAATTTGTGTATACAAATTTTTGGCACGCTCGGTGGGACCATTCTCTACCACTCATCTCTTTCTCCATACAAATCTGAAATCCTTTTCGCAACCGATGGCGTCAAAGAAGGATACTTCCCGATCCGATGTCGAAAAAGCTGCTGAAACTCAACGAAGATCTGAAAACTTGGGTTCAGTCCTTGGAGATCAATCCACAGGAGTATTCACAAGAGGAAAACAAAGAGCTGTTGTTGCTACTGCTGCTTCCAGCCTTCGGTCCTCATCTATTCCTACCAAGCCGCGCACGAAGTCTGGTGGTTCATTCAATTCTGAATCATCTATTGCATCTTCTTTTCGAAGGGCATGCCAAGTCCCCATCTTTGGCTCGGTTCCTTCTGCGAAGAATGAAGAATCTGAGAGCACTTTGTTCACTTCAAGAACGATCTCCCTTGAAGGAGGTAAAAAATTGATTCTCCACACTAGCTCTCTCTTTGAGCCTGTTGGTGTGGAAAGCGACACTGAAAGTACTGGCAACTCCTCTTTGTCGTCCCCTTTGAAAGATGAGGTGCCACAACCTGAATTTGCTACTGTCATGGTTCATGAAGCCAAAACAGTCGAGGAACAACTAGCTGAAATGAAGAATCTCCTCGAGAAACTTATGAAGGACGGAGCAGAGAAAGATTTACAAATCAAACAACAAAACGAGCAGATCGCTTCCATGGCGAGGAAACTTGAAAAACGTCCTGGCGAATCTGACTCCGAAGTCGAAAGTGATGGACCGTCATCCAGTCGTGACTCCAAGTATACTGGAAAGAGCAAGAAGGAACACGATGCGTTGACTATTCAGAAAATCCAAGATATGATAACTAACGCAGTTAAGCATCAACTTGTTGGCGATCCTCATGGCGATTATCACTATGTCAAGCCGTACACTAGAAGGATCGACAAGCTGAAGATGCCCCATGGCTACCAACCTCCAAAGTTCCAACAATTTGACGGCAAAGGCAGCCCTAAACAACACATTGCCCATTTTGTGGAAACATGCAACAATGCTGGAACCGATGGAGACCTATTGGCTAAGCAGTTCGTTCGTTCTCTTAAGGGAGTTGCTTTCACATGGTATACGGATCTTTCACCAGAATCCATAAGTAGTTGGGGCCAAATGCAACAGGAGTTCATGAACAGATTTTACAGTACTCAGCGTATTGTGAGCATGACCGAGTTGACCAAGACGGAGCAATGGAAAGATGAGCCCGTCGTTGATTATATCCATCGATGGCGTGCTTTGAGCTTGGAGTGCAAAGATCGCTTGTCGGAGACTTCTGCTGTAGAAATGTGCATCCAAGGAATGAAGTGGGATCTTTTATACATCTTACAAGGTATAAAACCCAAGTCTTTTCAAGAACTGGCAACACGAGCCCACGACATGGAGATCACTATTGCCAATCGTGGTGGAAGCTCTTCTGAGTACAAGAAAGAGAAGAAGGACTTCAAGAAACCAGAAAAGTATGTCAAAGGCTCTACAAAGGAGTCATATGCAGTCACCACGACGACTGCCCCCGTGAAGATTTCTGCGAAAGCAAAGATAGAACAAAAGAAGGGGTCATTCTCAAAAGATGTCAAGAGGGATAGACCCACGTTGAAAGAACTACAGGCTAAGAAGTATCCGTTCCCAGATTCAGACTTAGCTGGAATGCTAGATGACCTGCTCGAAAAAGAAATCATAGAGTTGCCTGAACCAAAACGACCCGAAGAGGCAGGGAGGACGACTGATCAGAATTATTGTCGTTACCATCGGTTAGTAAGCCATCCTATCGAGAAGTGCATCACTCTCAAGGAGAAAATTATGCAGCTTGCTAAGGATGGAAGGATCGTTCTTGATCTAGAAGACATGGCCGAGACGAATCATGCTTCAGTCACATTAGAGGCCTTTTCTGATGATGAACAAAGGGGGCAAGCTCGAATCATCCAGTTCGGAAATTTGGAGCCCGTGGTAGTATATGTGGTAGAGCCATATGGTGAATCATGTGTCGATAATTTTCGTTCCATATCCACATCCTGCAAGGAAGAAAGCGAATGAGAAGAGGAGGGGTGGACTTTAGTCACAAGAAGAAGGCCAAGAAAACAAATGTTGTCGAAGCCACCACCGTCTCAACGAAGAAAGCAACAGCATAGAAGGAAGAATTTTAAACACTCCAAGGCGAAGAAAAAGACTACACAAGTCAGAAAACAAGGGGGCTTACCCATGGAGTTGCTTGAACAAGAAGCACGAGTGCCTATCACCTTGGAAGAATTCTTTCCTGAAGTTTACTTCGATGAAGCCTCGGTCAACGTCGTGACGTGCAACGTGGCTGAGGAAGAAAAAGAGCAAGAAGAACAAAAGGATTCTCCTGTGAAAGGTCTTGATCATAGGAGAAATCCTGAGAGAGATGCCAAGATCTTGGCGTTGTTGGATACAGTTCCATCTCGGATGGGTTGGCGACAAGCTTTATCTCTTCCCGAAGAAATGCGGTTGGCTCTAGCTCGTGCCATGGAAAATCCTACTCATCTCAGACTTTGTCCCGCCTCCGCCTTTTCCTACAAACCCCACCGCCTCTCTAGTCTCTACCCCTTCCCATCACCGTACAATTTCAGTAGGTGTTATGCAAATTTGGCCAATTTGTGACTCCGTATTAATGGTGTAGTCGTTGACTCGTAGTTTCTCCCTCTTTTCTTTAATTTATTAACAGTAAGGTTAAAGGACTCCAGAATATTGGTTATAAGGAAAAGAGAAGAATGCAACTAATGGAGGAGGGAAGAGTTATGGAGAGAAAAAAAAAGGTGCAAGAAGAAATGCTAAAACAACTGCAATAATGGATAAGAAACAACAAAAGAAACAAGAAGAAAATGCTAAAACAACTGCACTAGCAACAAAAACAAAAACCAATCGATTGAGTCAGGAAGAGGAAGAGAAGCTGGTTAGAGGGTAAATTGGGGGAAAAAATGAAATTGTACACCAAAGAGTCATGTGAATCCCACGTGATAGTCAACGTTAAAATTTTGATGTCAACGGCAAGAATACAACTTAAGGTTTCATCCCACAAAATTTAATTATATAAAGTTCACATTATTAAAATTGGTATAAATTAAGGGGGCTAAACTCACATTTGATCAAACTTAAAAGGGTAACTCAAATCACGATATTGGAGTACCTCACCATAACAATATTTACAATGTGGCCACAAGTAAATAAGCAGACAAGGGCAGTATCAACTGAAACTGTAGAAATTGGACTGGATATTTTCCCCAGGTACATTGTATTGAGAACACTAGAAACTTCAGATTCAAGCCATCAGCAAGATTTTGCCAACAAAAATCAAGGACTTTCACTGTTACATCAAGTATAACTTAAAATGGCCAAAAGGTAAAACCCAAAAGGACTTTTTTCTCCTAGGAACAAAATCTGAAACCCTCCGCAACAAACCACCCCCCTTTCCCAAACAAAAAAGAAAATAAGAAAGAAATGCAGAAAGAAAAATAATGGAAAAATCCTAGAACTATCGCCACAAGACTCGGGTATGGTACACTCCGGCAGAAACAAAAACTAAACCCTCAGGCCCGAACAATATCAAGATGATAACCACATTATACACACCCAATGATCCAGAAGATACTCCACACTGCTCCTCGACTCATATACTCATCCCAACATATTTACTTTCGCATGCCCCCCTTCACAAAACCACCCACCTTTCCATGATGCAATGCTTTCGGATCTAGCGCAATGGTACCAATGGTAAGCATTTCGGGCGATTGACTGGCTCCATCAACTTTGACAGGCATAGAACCTACTGTTACAACGTTAGCAGGTGCATTAGCAGCTTCAGGCACGACAGCAGTAGTAGATGCAGCAGTAGTAGATACAGGACTAGCGGAAACAGGAGATTGTCGTTCACTTGGCTTAGGCTGGATACATAATGAACCAATCTTCAAAGAAGAAACATCGCCATTGTGCAATTCTGAATTGGGCACCTTCACTGCAACATCAGAAACCTTAACACCACTAAAAGACACCTGCGAAGATCTGACCGCTGTCTTCAAGCCACTTGAATTACTAGGCTGCGCGCCTTTCTCAACCCAGGTACCAGCCTCATCTAGTTTTTGAGAATGATCAACAGTATTAAGCCTGTGATGAGCTTCAATTGAATGAACATGTCCATTGGCCCTACGGAAAAGACGAACTCTCTCTTCATGCATGATCTTCTGCCGATTTTCGTAGTACAAGAAGTCGTCCAACAAAGAGGTCTTTGAGGTGTAGTTCTTAAAGAGCTTAAGCATGTCAATTCCTTGCTTTTGCATTATCTGCACACAAAACAGAGAAAAATCTTATTAGTTTCTGAAAGGACGTAAGTTAAGCATTGCCGAGATGAAACATCAATAGACCTTTTAAACATCATAGTAGATACAAGAAATTGAACACCAACAAAGAAAACATAGTAGTTAGATACTCCTTGGAGAAAAAAAAAAGGATTGGTTCGCAAATTGCTCAGAGACGAGTACAGATGTACAGGTGAAGCTGCGTTAACATTAATGAGTTGACTTTGGCTAGCAAATCATAAAAGGGTAAACCTCACAGGATTGGTTCCAATTTCCAGATTTCAACAATTACGCTGGGGTGTAGCCTTTGGTGCTCTTTGGATTTGGTGTCATAATAAAGCAGGAAAATAAGAGATGTTTCCTCAAACGTTTACTATAAAAAATTTATGAATGGAGAAAAATGATAAACACAAGCAAACAGTGACGAAGTTGTGCAACACAATTCCTAGACAATTTCCACATCAGGTTTAGAAAAGGATCCTTACTAGTGAGCTGATAAATCACAAATCATAATCCAACAACCTGTTTTTTATGTTGCCGACGTAAATTTAAACAAATTATTCATTCCGTCATCTGATCTATGGCATTTGTAGAGTAATCTTTAGCAATATGAAATTTCGACTTAAATGTCTTAGTGAATCCTACTGTTCCCCCAAACATTCAAGGTAGTTCTTTATCATAAGAAAAGGCCAGAATCCTCACAGTATGAAAGCAGATCCGTTAGATAAACCCAAAAAGATATGATCTTAGGTGATGTGTCAACCATCCAAGGGAGAAAAAGGTGATAATTATCATAAAACCCTAGTTCTTGACTTCTTAACTGTTGCTACATCACCTTCAAGTGTACCTTACAAGTTTCCTTCAACATATATATCAACTCTCTTGACAGCAATGATATAGGAACAGCGAGACTTTGTCTAATCTCTATACTATAAGAGAAGAGGGGAGGGACACCAAACTTAATGTATTGCCGAATTTACCCTTTGTTGTTTAATTAATAATTTACAGAAAAAAAATAATTTATCATAAAAAAAAATAAGGAGAAAAATTGCATAAATAAACCACCTATAATCATCCCACTACAACACAAAAATTAACTACCCACCACCCACTCACACACTCACCCAACCTCAATAAATAAATAACAAAAAAAAAACTGATTCAAAATACCAAAACTACTATGATAAAAATTTTGCACACATTGTGTGCATATAAGGCTAGTTCTAAGGAAAAGAAAACAAAAATGTAAACTACATTTCCTTTGTTTCGTTCTTAACAAGAAAAAGGAATCATGAATCTAAAGGAGAGATGGATGGGAGCAGAGAAAGAAAATAAATGTTCTCCGACCATAGAACTGTATTTCACCCTCGAAATACTATAACCCACTCTTTCCAAACCAAACCAAGGAGAACACTTCCCAAGATGATGCATAGACAAAACATGAGACAAAAAAAACATACGACCAATATAAAACTTAGTCAGAGCTCCTCATAGTTTAAGTAAAACACCACCTCACCAAGGCCCATAAGTTTCACAAACACAGCAAATGGAAAAAGGGCAACATATTATCTATCACCTCTTGCGTATCTCTGCTATTAGTCACTGGCTTATGCTCATTGTTCTCCAATATTATGTGGCGAAAAGTGGGGTTGGGTACATCTTTTACAATATGCCATTTAACAGGAAAGCTTCCACTCCACTTATCTTGCTGCCAAAAGTCCATATCCTTGTCGAAATCAACTGGACCAAGCATCTCCGCAACACCGCAGAACTGGCCACTTGCATTGACCTGCAAATAAGAGGACTATATAAGTGCAATCCAATATAAAGACAAAATAATTGTCTACATAGAAGAGATATGCTCCTTAGCTTCACTACAAAAACAAAAAACACACTTACAGAAAAGAAGAGGAAGACTGGGCAGCCTCTTGGTTTTCCTGCAGCTATCTTTTGAGCATCTTCGTAAGCAGTGTTTAGTTTCTTGTTCCCATTGGGCGTAGATGACCAAACATTGTACTTGATGCTCTTATGCACATCATCCTCACTGTAAGATTTTATGACAAAAAACTTTGCACTAGGAAAGTCCACTGAAAAGTCATCTTTGTTATACTGATCAGCAGAAATTACAATATTTCCTTCAGCATTACAATCCCCAGCTCTTGTGGTGTAAGCTTTCACAACCAACTGATTTTTAGATTTGTTAGTTCTCGGCCCTCGATTCTGCTCCCCCAATTGATCAGGATTCCCATTGCTATTGTTAGAAGGTCTTCTGTAATAATATTTGGACCAAGCATCATTGAGAACAGCTTGACCGTTGGTGCTTGACCCATAGTCTGACAAACCAACACCCATTGGAAATGGAAATTTCACTTGATTTGCTTGAGATAAAAGCTTCCCATATGAAACGTTCCTTGTAGATTGCAGTGTGCCTGGCGCATTTGCACCCTACAGTGTATGGGACAACAACAATGTCAGATAATTGTAGAATTAAGTACCGGTTAACGTCCCAAGGAAGAGTATGCAACATGAACATTACAACAAAATTACCCCAATGCCTCAAAGGCTCCCGCCATAAGGTGAGGTAAGGGGGGTTCTGATGTAAGCAACATTACTAAAGAAGAATTAAATCTTTCTACACAACTTTCACACACAATGAACACACAAGAAATTAAATAAATATGTTATTCATAAACAAACATAATTAGTATGACAGATAAGTGTTTTTCAAAACCTGAAAATGCGCACCAAAAAAATTCTAAATAGCATACGACGTTAATGTTACTCATTTGAATTTGTCGTGCAATAATGCACCAACAATGCCATTTTTTTAACAGTGACCTATGACTGTCCTGCTTAGTCTAGTCATCACATCCAACAAGATCATCAACATTCTGTAAAATGACATCAATACCTAAAAGCACATATTAAAGCATACCTGCTGTACATGTGATGAAGCTCCATGGGCTGTCCCTATGGAACCAGTACTTCTGTTACTCATAGGACGCTTGCTTGTTCCCGTACCTATTTTTGAGCCTTGTGATGCTCCTGTGAGTGCATGTGTCTGGCTGGAAGCAGCTTTAGAAGAATTCATGGAGAATGCAGCAGGAGATGGGTTATATGTGCGCTTAGCGGTAGAGCCATTTGTTCGATTAACAGCAGATGGAGCTCCATCTGACACAGTATCAACTGTATTACTTACACCATTATCAGGACCAGATTGAACAAGTACGGGAAGATATCCAGAAGAAGAAGCCGGATTAGCATAAGGTGATACAGTATAGTAAGGTTGAGTCCCCACAAAAGAGCCATCAACTCCCAGCACAGCACCAGGAATATAAGGATTGTAAGGGTTAAATGGAGAATCCCCCAATCCATAACTAGGCGTATAATATACATAAGGCAAATTTTCAGTTTGTGCACCCTGAATGAAAAAGAAAACCATCAGGACCTAGAAGCAATAGAGCAAAGAAGAGGAGACAGTCCTATAATAAGATAGAACTTAGCAAAAAGTATAAACTCACCGCATACTGGACATCTGCACCATCTAGACCAAAAACTGCATGGTGGTCATCCCATTCGCTAGGTGATTCAAATCCTGCCCATTTAATTATGTTACTAAAAGGCTCCCTCAATACATTTTGGATACTATTAAGTGCATAAATGGGGACGATACTATACCTGTACAATAGTAACCATAAGTGGGGGCAGCAGGATAATACAAGTTTGGATCAACAACGTACTCGGCAGATCCATCACTTGCCATCATTTCAAAGTTTTCAAAAACTGGACTAGGTAAGCGTGGGTTCAACTCGGTACCTGGCATCTGAAAGCAACAAAGAAACAAATATTGAGTTATACACAAAGAGCAGCAAAAACATTATAATATTATCTCACATGGTAATCCACAAAAAGATTACCATATAAATTTCTGTATTTCCGTTATCAGGAACGTTATACATCTCAAATCCAACACTGCCACCCTGCAGACGTGCACCCAACATAATCAGCATACAACAACATAACAATATAAAAAATGAGAGTTCAAAAAACACACAATATAATCAGAAAACAAGACGCAGACGACCAAAGAAAGCCCCGTACTCAACCAAAAAAGGTACTAGCAATCTTCCCTCATTTTTCTTCGTTTGATTTGTAAGGGGTGGAAAATAATCTTCCTAATGATTGAATATAGTCTTTCATGGGGTTGAAAAAGAACCCTCTCGAAATGAAGGGAAAGCATGTTTCCCCCTGTTCATTACCTTCCTTTCTCTTCTCCCATTTCTTTTCCATTACTCCTTTTTCCTTCCATTTTCCATGTAATAGTAGTTTCCAATATTTGGTATTTTTGGTTGCTCATTAGTGAAGGAAAGGAACACAAAGAAAGAGGGGAAAAGGGAATTTTCCGATTTTGGAAGGAAAAGAAATTCCACTTCCTCTCTTTTCCAATCAAATGCCTCTTATTTATTTTTACCAAATACAGGAAAATCTCATTCTTTTCCTTTTCCTTCCATTTTTCCATCAAAATCCCCCTAGCAAACACACTGTAAGTGTCTCTAGATAATTAAAAACTAGCAGCACCAGGATTAAAGTTCAAGCTAAAAAGAAGAATTTTATAAATAATCACACTGGAAGAACAAAATCCGACGAGTATGGGAAAGAAGCAATCAACAAAGAGAAGCAAAAATCATATTCTTGAAGAACACCAGCTATTAAACAGTAAACTAACACTTCACAAGATAAGTAGAATAAACATAAACAAAAATTTCACCAAAGATAAAAAGAAAAACCTATAGAAGCAAACCCTAATCAAAATGAAACAAAAAAGATTGGGGAAGAAGTTAAACAAGCAAAACTTCATTAAAAAAAACCCTAAAAAAGTTAATAAATGTAAAAGAAGATAGCAAAAAAAAAGCAGTGGGAGAAATTACCAGAGAAAGAAGTCAAGTCATAACTTGGGGGAGATCTAAAAAGATGTAAGAGAAGATACCGAGGAATGATAGAGATACAGAGGAGGAGTCTCAATTGACATTCTTGATAGTAATAGTAATTTTGTCTTCGTGAAGCGGAAGATGAGTAAACCCTAACCCTAGACCAGAGGAGAGAGAGTGAAAAGAGGGGGAAAAGAAGAGAAATGGGGAAAAAAAATGAAGAGAGAGAGAGAGAGAGATGGGGGAAACTAAACGGTATTCGCTGGAAAATGAAGGAGTGGGGGAAGGAAATAAGGAATAGGATGATATAAAGTATTTATTTATTCCAAAATCATGCCCACGCATTTACATTTACATTTTGCATTTTGGGGGATTGAATTATCAGGCGACGCGCCGTTTCCACCAAAACCCCCTCTCAACCACATAACTTTCCAATTTTCTAATCCCTCCCTTTTTCTCTTAACATGTTTTATTTGGGGTTGACAACATCTACCCAGTGGGTAAGCTACCCACTACTAATAGAGTCATTAAAATATTATTATTTAGTTTGGTGGGGGTTCCACCATTACTACTTTTTACTTTCATAATTAAAGGTGGGTAGTTTACCCAGTGGGTAAACAAAGTTTTTCCCGTTTTATTTTCGTTTAGAATTATACTAGGCAATAAATCTATGCAAAAATGCACGGGATTTAAGTTATGTTTCATTCGTTTGAATTTTTTGTTGATTTAATCTGATCTCGACTTTTCAAATTTGATCTGTATTTTCTGATCTGATTTGATTTGAATTTTTCTTTTTTAGTTTGTATTTTTCTGATCTGATCTGAACTTATTATAGTTGTTTTTGTTCTTATTATTTTCTGATCCGATCTGAACTTTTTTGATGTGGTCTGACTTTTTCTGATCTGATCTGATTTTTTAAGAAATAAGCACTAGACTGCTTAAATAAGTTGAAAAGAACATAACCTTAATCGAGTTTATATATTTTACTCAGGGATAGAGATTTAGGAACTCCTTTTATAATAACATAGTTTTCTAACATTACTTATAAAAGGGAATGTCTAAATAAAAAATTGGAGTGTCCAAATCACTCCACTCTACTAAGTTTTAAAATTTAGGTGCATTTAAGTTGAGTTGTAAGTAATAGTGATCACAATGCCACATATAAGAAATTACTCATGTAACATCCCGAGATTTCAGATTTTAATTTAATTAAATTATACATCATATTTATATATATATTTATTCTATTTTGGTATATATTTATATTTGGAAATATAAATTTATATATTTTAGTTTTATTTTGAAAGTATTTAAGTTGTTGCGTTAATATTTCATTTGGAAAATGTATAAATGTATTGATTGCTCGTGTATTTGTTTTTGAGGTTATAATTATAAAAGTTAGTATTATTATTGATGTTTTAGTAGAGCTAGTAGATTTTATCTATTTATTTCTTTATGTTGTGAACTTTGTTTATTGCTTTTGGGCCAAACTCGTAGAATTTATTTTTTACCACCTAAGTGGACCGATTAAATGAGCATCTTGGTATTTTTGGTAACCAAAATCTCTTCCCCTTTGCAAGCCAATCAAACCTTATTTTCTTACTCTATTTTAACACCAAACATCTTCACCATTAACTTATATTGTTGTCCAAGGAAGAGAAAGACAGCCAACCCACACGCCTCTTTCCCTCCTCCTTTCCCATTTTCGTCCTTTTTGACACACCTAACTTGTTTGCCCCATATCTCATTCGTTTCTTATCAGAATTGGACGTGTGAGTAGTCAAAATTCATCTACTCGGAACGCTCTTGCTCGTGGTATAATTTGTTTTTGAAGATGTTGGACGTGACTGCAGTTTGCATCTCAAACAGACGTGTTATTTCGATTTCTTGGAATTTTTGGAAGCAATGTTCTTCTCTTTTTTCTTTGCTATTATAATATTATTTTTCCATCTAAGATAAAAAAAACTAGCATCCCTTCTAGTACTTTAGTATTTAATTACGTTAGAATCATGTTAGGAAGTGTTTGAGGTATTAGATCTATGATTATAATGTTATAATTATTAGAATTCATGTGAGGATTAGTTTTATTGTTTTAATATATATTTTAGAGTACTTAAAAATTGTTATTAGTGATGTTAATATTGATAGTATTGATTAGAAACATGTGAGGATTGTTACTCTTTATTTATTACATCGATTTATATGTTAAAACCATATTTTTATTAATTTCATTAATGCTGGAATTATTTTTGTTTAATGAAATTATCGTATTTGATGGTTTGTATGAACTATGAATTATTATTGGTTTATTGTAGTATTTGGGAATATGTTTTAGTATGAATTTCTATGGTTTGTTGGCTATTTTAATCATTAATATTGGTGGAATTATTTTCCCTGTTGTTATGCATTCTTTTGTGTTGTTTTTAATTCTCAAACATGCCATAATTTTTATAGTATGTTAAGTATGCTTTTGAGAATGTTCTTTAATGTTTTTAAGCGTATTATCATGAGTAATTTAGGACTCGTTCGGTATAACTATGGTTTTCTATTTTTTGGTTTTTTGATTTTCAAAGTCATATGATATATGTCCTATAATGAATAAAAATTAGTCAAATTTATTGGGAACATGATGATTTTTGAAAACTAATAACTAAAAAGTGAAACCACTTTTTCTGGTTTCGTGTTTTTGATTTTTAGTTTTCAAAAATATTGAAAACTGAAAACAAAAAACGATAACAAGCAGGCCCTTAGTGCTGGGATTTTAATTGTTTTAGTTGGAATTTAATGTTCATGTTTTAACATGTTTTAAAAGTCTTAGTGGTTGTTTGGTATGCAAGAAGAAATACAGGCAAGGAAATCCCCATGAATCTCTACTTCTCTACTCTTTTAAAAGCAAGAAGTGGCTTCTACTGTAGCTTATGAACAGTAGAATGCCAGCTTTGCCCTTCTGCCTATAATGACTATTTTGCCCTTCTAATCTATTGCTTTGCTGATCTCTCAATGTTATACTGCTTCTCTGACCTTTTTACTTTCTCTATCCTCTTACTCAGCTTTCCAGATTATAGGCACCCAAAACTTTTACTTCCATTAGCTACAGCAGCAGTAAAGCATCGGCGAAGATGGAAACTTGCATCATTAGAGCATCTAAAGCTTCAAGAAGCACAAGGAAATCTAAGGCATAGCTGCGAGCAAGGAAGCTAACGAAATAAAGAGAGAAAATTGGGAAGTTCAAATGCTTCAATGAAAAAATGCATCTAAATGCATCAAAGATCACCCAATTGTAATTTCTAACAAAATCCATATATTGTTCTTCATTTTTCTTTGATGGATTTGTTGCGTTCTTTTTTGCACATATATTGTTTGATGAAGTGCTTCAATGAACAATCGGATAATTTCTCTTAATGGGCTTCTTAATTGACTATTTTTGTGTTTGATGATATGTCTTACAGGAATCTTCAATGGGAGATGGAAGGTTGATGCCTCTCTAGGCCTTCGTCGTCAATACTCTCTTCGTCGGAGCAATCGCAACCGCAACCGCCACGATTATCTCAAATTCTTAGAGCATCGAAACAGTAGAACAGGAAAAAGGAGGCTACCATTTTCAGGTTCTACTTCCTTTTTTTCCCCGATTGATACTTTCTATTTCAGTTTAATTCTTGCTTATGATCATCTATTGTTGCTTTTAATTGTCAATTTCAATTATGATCATCGGTTCACGATCCTTGTTCTTCAGATTGTAGTGTAGTAGTTTGCTTTTAAGTATTCAGATTTATAAATGATATTTTTTTTAGAGAATCAAGGTGTGATTTTAGGGTTTGGATCATCAAAGATGGTGTTTTTCATAAGGGTGATTTTCATTTTTATGTATAACTGTTGCTCAGGTGACTATTTTTTTGCCCAAGTGGAAGATTAGAAGTAATTTGATGAAAGGGTTTTAATGTTATAATATGATGGGAGAATTATCATTGATTAGGTGCAAATCAGGTTATTAGAAGCATCTAATAATTCCCTTCTGATTGAACTGATGATTTGAAGATAAAGCTACTTATGATGATTTGGCATGTTACTCTAATTTGATTTTGCATAGGCGCCTGTTTATGCTATGCATCCCTTTAGTTGGTGAAGGCATGGGCATGGTGAGAGGGAGGAATTCCTTATTAAGTATTGATGTGAACATGTTTATATGTTCCTAACAATTTCTCATCTCACACTCTCTCTCTCTCTCTGTGTGCTACCTCCTCGGCTTCTGGAACTTTTGCTTGTTTTGTTGGTGTGCTCTCTTTTGCTTTTACGTCTTAACACTGTGCTTCTTAGTTCAATTTCGACTTGTTTTATGTGAACCAAGTTAAGTATGCTTTATAATCAATCGTTTATTGCTTTTCGTTGATTATGTTATTTCTGCATGCCCTAATCCCCCCTTCATTTGCTTTGCTCTTTCTTTTCATGTGATCTGCATCTCAATGTACCTGTCTAGAGCTCCTGCTCAATTTTTGATTTTATGTTTTAGGGTTTAATCTCTCTTTTTAATATAATTATTATTGACTTTGAAGTAATAGGATATGGGCTTTCTGCAGAATCCCCGTCATCGTTGTCTCCACCATATTTGTTGCTTTGTGAAACATGGCCAACATTGCTTTGACAGGTACTGGAAAAGGTACAATTTCTACCCTTTTTTCTTAGTTTCGATTTTGTTTTTCTTGTATTTTCTAGTAGCATGTAGTGGATCATTTTTCATACATGTGATGTTAGGAAGGTGCATATGCCTTATGGTTCACAACTATCGTTTTTATAACTTACATTTTGTGTATTTTTTGTCCTCTAAATGACTGGTAAACATAAAGATTACCGCTATATGGCATTTGTTGAATGAAGTGAGCAATAGGAGGGATTTAAGATCTGATTTAGAGATTAAACTTGCAAATACAATTTGAAGGATTATGACGTTATCTCTCTCGTCTTCACTTTGCCTGTCAATCGTAATGCGCATGTACTTCAATTCACCTCTCATTCATAATTATCCCCTTATTTCATTATTTTTGCAGATTATATAAACTATGGATTTGCAATTAGTGTATTTGTGGTCCAAACTTATACTAGGTTTTTCAGTTTTCAGAAATTAGGGCTTAAAAGTGGGAGATGGAAGTACATAAAACTTAGGGCTTTTATAATTTTCATAAATTAGATTTGAATTCTTATTAGGTGCATTTCATATGCTCTTTAATTTCATCTCTTGATTTCAATAATGTCTGTGTGAATTTAGGGTATCCCAAAATGGGATATGTTGGTATGTCTGTTAATTTGATTGGCTCTTTAAATTGTTTAGAGATACTATCTTATAACATTCATTGGGTTCACTTGTTATGGTGTAATTTACCAAATCATTTTTTCTGAAATTTGGGGTGAATTTTGAGCAAGTGGGCCTTCGATTTGGTTCAGAGGTTAGTATTTCACTTCTTTAAATCACTTTTCTCGATTTTCGTTAAAGTATTGTGGTTATGAGTGAAGAAGTTTTGTGGACTATGGAGTGTGGGAGAGGGCTACTGCAAGGACGGTGGTGGTGATTGCGAATTGATAACATAACGAAGGGGTGCGAGACAGGAGGAGGGAGGCTGCATGGTCATGTTGATGGCTGGAGGAGGTGGCGGCAACAATTTTGCCACTGCAAAATGCACAGGAGGTAGGGCATAACCGCATAAGTATAACAGAGAGGCTAGAGAAAGAGAGAAGAGGGTGCAGACTATGGAGTGACGGAAGGGACTGCTGCTGCAAGGACGATGATGGTGCTGACTGTGGAATTAAAATAATCGAAATGGGTGCGAGAGAGGATGAGGGAGGCTGCTATTGAGAAATATGTGCTCATTCTTTCACAATTCACTTGTTAGAGTTAGTGGTCTCATCAAGGGCTGTTGTAGGACTCATTTAGTGTTCTGGTATAAATTATCAAATCAGGTTTTTGAGATGCTGGACTATGGAAAACTTTTGTTCAACAAGACTTTGAAGAGCGAGTTCTCACGTATTGATGTTGCAGATTATAAATGTTACTTTGATTATTTGCACTTTATTTTACGTGTCTTCTTGTTTGAATGTTTGATACAGGGTTCTTTAGGAGCACTGCATTGACAAATGCCATGAAGAGATAAAAGAGCTAAGGACGATGGATACAACTAAAGAGGAAATAAATGTTCGCCTTAATGTCAAATGCTTACTTCAGCCAATGAAGATTCGGTTTGGTTGTGAGTCGGTCTTACGACCCGGTCCAATGTGCTTTATTTTGTGAGTCATTAAAAAAATATTTATCGGGATAATGCTTTCAGCCTTATATATTTTATATGATATTTGTCATTAGACGAAAGTCTGGCTAAAGAACTTGAAATATATAGACATTCTCACAGAAAATTGTACTACCTCCGTTCCATAGGTATTGCAACCTTTGACATTTTGCACTATTCATACACTATCCTTTGACCCTCTTTTGTGATTTATACACAAGGATAAATATAGCCATGTGGGATCTTGTTAGATTCGTCTCGATATATGCTTAATTAAAATTTACTTTTTATAATTTTTACTTAAATAAAATTAGAGATATTAGCGTCTAAAGTAGTGCGTTGGGAGGCGTAAAACTCCCTATGTTGCAATACACATGGAACGGAGGTAGTATATCTAAGTGATTCATCAGAGTCGAGCACAAGAGGAGTTAAATTCAGTGATGGATCATCATATAATTTTTGTAAGGTCACATTTTGTGTTCTAAGTAACGAATTCGTGGGTATGTGAAATTCAAAATTTAGGATAGACTTTTCTTCATAAATCTTCTAGCTTCTTTGAGTTTTCTCTCTATCAAACTGTGATTTTAGTTATATTACTACTCTAAACACATCGTAATTGTGCGTTTCTGTAGCAGAAATTTCTACCTTGCACCCAACGTTTCAACATTAGTAATGGTATAAGTTGAGCCCTTCTCTACCTTCACAAGGCATCGAGGTTGAAAATTATTCACAGGAATGCTAGATGAAATTGCCATGACAAGCAAGGAGTTTTGAACGAAATGAAGATCAAGCTAACACAAGAAGGATAGTTGGAACTTAGTAGTTTCATAACCGTGATCTAAATGAATATAACAGAACAACAACCTATTGGTCATGTCAGTAATGAGTGTTTTCACTTTTAGGGGACTGACTATATCCCCCCCCCCCCGAGTATGCAATGAAAGGGAGGTTCCCGAAAAAAGTGATGTTTTCAGCTTTGATATATTGCTTTTAGTGATCGTCGGTGACATTAAAGCAACCTGAAGTGTCATCTGCATTATTGTATACCTATCTTAGTGCTTGTTAATGACATTATGCAACTCGCACGTCATGTTGCATTGTTGTTGGAAACACTATTATGCTTGTAGCTTAGTTTAAATCTTCTATGGCTCCATGATATACAGGTTTATAAACAAGAAACCAATACAAGGAAAGAAGCTACAAATCCCTTCCCTAGGCTTTGTAATTTTTTCACCCTAAACATATTATATAGTTAAATTAATATGTATTTTAACAAATAAATTATACATTGGGGGACCGCGCGCGTAGCGCGCGGGCCAACAACTAGTTTATAAAGTAGCCAGTTGTTTGGTTAGCAGAAATTAACAAAAATGGGGGGACTCAAAATTCCTAGGATTTTCAACTTCCCACAAAATGCAGGAATTTAACTACCTAAGGTCCCCTAGGTAAGTTGAAATTCCCGTGGGAATTTACTTCCCCCATTGTCAACCAAACACTTAAGCCAATTCTCATGAATTTGATTAGTGCAATAATTTCCTATGAATTAGAATTTCATAAGAATTTCAACTTCCCACTTAAACCAAACAACCACTTAGATTTCATGATTTAAGAACTTGTATATTTTTGTTCCTTTAATCCTTTGAAATATTATTAATCCAAGCATGCCTACTTAACGTTATTGATTTTATAGTAAATTTTCATGAGATTAGTTGAGCATGATTTTGATATAAATTTAATTGGGTACGTAAAGTACAAAACGGGGGAAGGAGAGGCAGTGGGTGCTTGCGACCCACGAGCAGCACTCGATTGCACCTCGCGACGTCCAGTCGCAGCCCGCGAGTTGGGTCGCGGGTCTAGACCCAGTGCTGCTGCGCTCCCTTTTTCTTTTGGCTTGTTGTCTCATTTTGCTCAAAAGTTAGCAGCAATGTTTTTAACTTGTTTTAATGATTTAATTTATGCAGTTTTATTTTGTTAATTATGGAAGCATGCTTTGGTTGTTAAATTTTGAATTGTTAAGCAAATGTGATTATGTATGAACTCGTGTTGTTGTGAAACCCTTTCTGAGAGTATTTTGATGTATTTTGAGTTATCGATGTCATAATGCTCGAGGGAGAATAATACTGCCCTTAGAATCACTTCACCAAGAGTTATGTACGGGAAAAATTTATAATTAGAATATAATTGACTTCGTACCCAAACTCAGATAACGAATTTGACGTATGAGTTATATAACTTGGAAAATTTGAAGGTATTTAATTATATTTTGAAATCTTGAATTTTGAAGAGTATTTATATTCGTTTAGTTTATTCGAATTATTTTGAAGAATTATTTTCAAGTATTTCTTTTTGAAGAATTATGATTTCTATTGGAAGAATCATAATTATTTGAGTTTTGATAATTTGAAGAATATTTGATGATTTGAAGAACATTTGATGAATATTTGATGATTTGATGAATATTTGATGATTTCTATTGTGCCCCTTTTAAAGCATGAACGTCGAAATTCCTTGCTATATATGTACTAGTACGCCAACCTTTGGGCCACACACTTGGATGCAACCTTTAACGCCATTTTAAATGAGGACGATGTTTTTCGGTAAAACAGACAGCGCCTTTCACCAATGGGATGCGAAGTTTGAGATTCCTTTCGAAGTGAGAACCGATCTGACCACATCCAAGGCACACACTTTGAGACGACCTTTGACGATGTATTAAAGCTCAAGGTGACAACTTTGGAAGAAGATTAGTGGGCGTATGTGTATGCATTGCAAATGGAATCTCGGAGATCAGGCCTTATACGAACGTGCAGAAGGTCACCTAGAAGTGTGTGCCCCCAGAAGGTGGGCGTGGTAGTATTCATTTCCAAGGGAATCTCTAATCTGTGTTCCATTTGAGCATGTTACAGGGACAATTTTCCCGAAAAATGTCATCTTCACTATTGAAAATGTCATTAATGGTCGCCTCGAAGTCTGTACCCCGTACGTAGTATTTGTTAAAATCTAGATCCAAATCATAGAATCTTACGATTTTATGTTTCTAATATGGTCATATGATTTTATTCACGATACTACGTGATTCTCTGCATTTTTTTATACTAGCGAAAACCTCAAATGTCGAAATTAAATTTAATCAAGTTACCAAAGCTATCAATAAACATATATGGTAAATATTGCTTATTTAACAGCTAAATTATTATTTTTTCCCATTATTAGTCATTTCAAACTTATCATAAGAGCAATATTAGATCATACATGTGAGATTCTACGATTCGATTTTACGATCCAGTTTTAAAACCACTTTATGATTCAATGTAGAATCCCTATTTTAACAGTCTTGGGTTCTCATTTCGAAGGGGATCTCAATTTTCACGACTTTTGAGGACTCGTTGTGGTGCTTATTCTCTCGAAAAACATCGTCCTTAGGGTTAAACATGTCTTTAAAGGTAGCCTAGAAGTGGGTTTCCTGAATGTTGATGTATGCATACTTGTTTCGAAGGCAATCTCGAAAATTGTAGTGCATAAGGACGCACGACATGTTTGTTTCCCCAAAAAACGTTGACTTTACAGTTTAACACATTATTAAAGGTTGCTTCAAATTGTATACCCCATTGCCATGTCATACTTTTAAAAAATTTGTAAAAAAGGTTCTTAAAATGTAAACTGTATTTTGCCCGTCAAACTATATATTGAGAGGGTAATTAGTAAAATTGGTTGTAACTTGCAAAAAAATAGTGTCATAAAGGGCTTGTTATCCATAGCTTATTTTCAAATCATCTCAATTTAGCTCTATTTAGTTCAATTTAATAGGTGGGGGATTGTGCAGGGGGTGGGGGCACTGGGTTTTGGCAATGCAACTGAGTGGGGAAAATCCTTTTAAGCTCATTGTAAAGCATTTTAAGTTCATTTTAGTATCATAAATTGAGTTTTAAGATTTTCTTTCACATATGAATGTTTTTGTATCAATTATTTTCTATAAATGACATAAAAATTAGGACATACCTGATCATTTAATAACATAACTGATATGGCCTTCCTTTCATGCCCGGATGAGTTATGTCAACTAATCCGCATGGCCGGATCATTCATATGTTAACTGGTCTGTTTTACGACTAGATAGTTAACTTTTGCTAAATGTTCAACGATAACTGAGCTGACCCTAAAACGGACTAGTTAAGGCGCAAAAGTCACATCTGTTAGCATTTTTCCACTAGTGCACATGGCGGTAATCTCCTATGCTTTCGTGTGTATAAGTAATTAAAAAGGGAGAAAATTATTGAGGTGTTACACATATCTTCAACTTCGATGGTCACTAAATGCAATATAAACTAAACAACTCATAGGATCCCAATTAACCCAATTAGGTATAATTTATAAGCTCATTATCTCTAATTAAACCTAATCAGTCCTAGTTAATCAGATAACCTTTATCTTCTTCCTCCCTCCATAACCCCTACACAACCATCCCCCATCTCACTCAACCCTCCCCCACCCTGGATACCCTTGCATCTCTTAGAACAATCCCCAACTCATTTGTACAAAGATTTCATTAGGAAAATTATCATTTTGGGTACCTGAGGTTTGACAATATATCGTTTTGGGTACCCAAGTATTCAATAATATCGATTTGGGTACCTGAGGTTTGACAATAGGTTCAATTTAGGTACCTTCATACTAACGGTGTTAACTTACCGTTAAGTGTGACCCACTTTGACCGGTCAAATGGGCCGGTTAAAAAAATCGGGTCCTGGTCGAATAAACGTTGAAAAGTGCAAAACCCTGTCCATTCGGTTTCGATAGACCCAACGGGTTAAAGGATGTGAATTTGTCAAACGAGTCGGTTAGAATAAAAATTTTCGAGTTCGGGTCCAATAACCCTTTAAGACTCAGTTCAGTTTCGGGTAGACCCAACGGGTTTAGGGATTTGAATTTGATCTTTCTTTTATTTAGTTTTTGGGTCATATATGTAAAAAATTCCCATAATTTGATACTATTGCTATAGATATAATAATTTTCCGGTCGGTCGAGTAAAAAACGGCTTTCTCGGTTCGGGTAAAAAAATTTGTGTTCAAAACCATTAGGTTTGGGTTGGATTTCGAGTCGGATTTTGACAGCACTTCTTAAAATGATCAATGACCCTAATCTATTTTAAGAGTAGTATTGGATTTGCCACTTTTTTTTTGAAAATAATAACAACAATTACATCTTTAAATACATTAGAACCGTTGATTATCTACCCGAAACTGAACTGAGTTTTAAAGGTTTATTGGTCCCGAACTCAAAAAAATCTTATCTAACCAACCCGTTTGACAAATTCACATCATTTAACCCGTTGGGTCTACCGAAACCGAACGCATGGGGTTTTCAACGTTTATTCGACCCTGACCCGATTTTTTTAACCGGCCGTCTGACCGGTCAAAGTGGGTCACATTTAACGGTAAGTTAACACCGTTAGTATGGAGGTACTTAAATTGAACCTATTGTCAAACCTCAGGTACCCAAATCGATATTATTGAAAATTTGGGTACCCAAAATGATATATTGTCAAACCTCAAATACCCAAAATGATAATTTTCCATTTCATTATTTCCCTTTTCTTCATCCTTCTTTCTCTTTCTTCTTTGCTACACAAATTACCGAGTTTCAATTTTTACATCAGCCCCCAAAGCATCCATCTTATTTTCACAGAAAATCATCTTTGACTTTTGCACTTCAAAGGCAAAGAAAATCACGCTTTTCGTTATCTTTTCCTAGGTTTAGATTTGTACTATACATTTCCTTTTTTTTTTTTGGAATATTTGAAGCTAAAATTTGCGGCTTCAGTTTTTGAAATATGTTTTGTGATCTGTTTTTTGCTTGGACTTCACTTAATGACTGATAGAGTTGACAACCATTAGTCAATAAGAGTATATTGTACATTTTTCAAAACCTGAGGGTAATTGGTGTATTACCAAAACATTAGAGATACCGAGGCATTAAGTTAAACCTCAAGGATATCTCATGAAAAATCCGTAATATAAAATAACAATTTTTTATGAATTTTATCAATATATAATAGAATTTCATGTTATACACGTGAAAGCAAATTTGTTTCATATGTTTAGAAACAAAGAAATGTAATACAATTCATTAATATGCTTCCTATTTCCTTTTTATTTATTTCTTCCTAACATGTCTTTTTATTTTGAAAGTTTTCAAAGTTTGAAAATTCTTTTTCCATCTTACTCTCCAAGAACAAAGTATATGTATTACTGTGACTCATTTTTAACCACCCGCGTTTATTTCTCTCCGATACTTGCTCAAAAGAAAAAGTGTACATACAAGTACACGTCAAATATTAAAAATTATACATTTTCACATTCACTTCAATTTGCAAAAAGGAAAACCCTATATTCCAAGTAACAACAACAAATAGGAACGAAAAGAATGCTACATACTCCCTCCGTTTCTCAAAGATTGTTACACTTGTACTTTTCACACATACCAATGCAAAACTTTGATCGTTTATATCTCTAATTATGTATTTGTAAAAATTATAGAAATTAGATATTAATATACTACTCATCAAGATGAACCTAACAAGATCTTACATGACTATATTTCTTCTTATGTATAAGTCACAAATGATGGTCAAAATAAAATATGTGAATAGTGTAAAATATCAAAGTGTAACAATTTTTGAGAAATGAAGTAAGTATTAGTCATAAGAATTTTGATGGTATTAGATATAAATCAAGCAAAAAAACCCAATAGGTACATGGTGGACGCGCACCTACGTAGAGGAAGGTGCGCCCACCTTAAACGTAGTCCGAAAACAACAAAACGCAGACAAACTCTCTAATATGTGACACGGAATGAACAATGATTCATTTTCAATGAACAATCGTTTATTTCCAATGAACAATCAAAACCGAAAATTTTACCCCTTTTCTCTCTCCTCTGACAGAAATTTCCCTCTCCTTTATCATCTCTTTCTTTCATTTTGATTCAAAATTCAAATTCATTTGCCAAAAATTTTCCCTCTCTCCTTCATTTTCTCTCTAAAATTTCTTCATCTTCTTCTCAAAAACTCATTCAATTCACCATTTTCATCCAAATTCAACCCAACTTCAACACATCCAACTTATATTTGTAAAAGAACCACACATATTCATCATTTTCACTCAAAATTTCGAATTTTAACCTTAAAAATCATTTCAAAATTCAAACCAACCCCATGAAAGCTAAACTCATACAACAACAAAGCAATTTCGAATGGTAACACTTTGTGTGTGAATGATAATGTAGTTTTTGAGGTTTTTTTTTCATACATCTAAAGTTTGTTTAAATTACTATAACATTACATTCTTTGGAATTGCATATTTGGTAAGTTCATTTTGTTTGAAGAATGTTTATTTTATATCAATAATGTTCATTTTGTTTGAATGAATGTCCAGTAAATGTTTGAATGTATGTGTAGATTTTGCTGCAACCAAGGAAACGTATGTGCAATAAAGTTTATTAATTTATTTCAATGGTTCACTAGTTTTTCCCTATTGTTCAGTAGTTATATTTCATAGTTCAATAGTTTCTTTTCATTGTTGATCAATTGTTCACCCTTTTTTTTCACTTGTTATTCAATTTTTCATTTGATTATATTGTACTATTCAATTGTTTGATCTCATTGTTCATTAAATTCACTCGATTATTCATTTGGTCATATCATTTTATTTTACCCAATTGTTCATTCATTTAATTATCATTTTCATTGTTCACTTGTTCTTAATTCTTCTTTATTGTTCACTAGTTATTGTATATTTTTCAATAATTATAATCTTTTGTTTGTTCAATTACCTATATTGTTCATTTATTGTATTCAATAATTTACTTTATTTAGTTATTCACTCATTCCATTCAACTGTTTATTTATTTTTCAATTATTCATTTATTTTATTCAATAGTTCATTCTTTTTTATTCAATTGTACACTCATGATATTTAACTATTCATTTGTTCATTTCAATTATTCAATTGTTCATTAAATTCACTCAATTGTTCATTTGATCATTTTATTTAATTCAGTTGTTCATTCCTATCATCACTAGGACTTCCCTATTGTTCATTGTTCATTAGTTTTTACCTGTTATTCATTGTTAACTATTTCTTTTAATTTCTATTGTTCAATATTTTTCATCATTTGTTCATTGTTTATTCTATTGTTCACCTACCTATATTATTCAATTGTTTATTTTTTTATTCAATTGTAGACTCATGTTATTTAATTGTTCAATTAATCATATCATATTATTCAATTGTTCATTAAATTCACTTGGTTATTCATTTGATCATTTCATTTAATTCAATTGTTCATTCATTTAATTCAATTGTTCATTCCTATTGTTCACTAGGACTTTTCAGTTGTTTATTGTTCACTAGTTCTTACTTGTTATTCATTGTTAACTAGTTATTTTCTACTGTTCAATATTCTTCATTATTTGTTCAATTGGTTACTCTATTGTTCATCTACCTATATTGTTCATTAATTTTGTTCAGTTGTTCATTCTTTGTAACAATGTTCATTCATTTTATTTAATATTTTTCTAGTACTTCACTGTTGTTCATTACTGCTTTCTCGTTGTTCATTTTTCGGTAGCTCATTTTTATTAATCATTCATTTTATTCAATTGTAAATTAATTTTTGATCTAATATTCATTCTTTGTCATCTATTGTTATTTTCTCACTTCACGAATGTGCAGAAGTAATAAAACGAATACACCTGCTACAACCAAACCCCACACACCAACCAATACCACTACTAATGGCAAAACCGGACCACAGAGATCAAATCCATAAAGCCTGTTGTGAAGAGCAAACCCGTGACTCAAAAGGTTAAAACCCCTGTTGTGAATTCACGTATCATTGGATGTGGAGATGGAGGAAGCGCAGTCCAGCGTGAGGATAGGAGGTGATCAAGACAAATCCCATAATACAAGGGAGACGTTAGGGCTTCTTAGCGGTCGTTTCTTTAGTTAGTTAGATAGTATAAATATTGTAAAGAGGTCATTTGTATATTTTTTATAGCATTTTATGCTAAGCATTGTACTCGTTCTTCGGAATCAATAAAAATATTTGGTTTTTATTTATTTTCGTATTGTTCTTAAAATCATTTCTCACCGTTTTTATTCAATTCATCCTAATTGACGTTATTGAATCGTCGGGTCAAAAAGGAATAACAATTATAGATAAATGAACAAATGATTATTACATGTCAAATCAACAAATACTAATCTAGATATATACTTATAGATGAATGAACATCAAATCGGGAATTATGAACAACTATATTCATCTAATGAACATTTAAGCAAACACAATGAACTTTTTTACTAGCTATATGAACAATTGAGCAATCATCATGAACACCGATAATAAGTACTTAAACATTATCAATACCAAAGTTAATTGATAATAATAATACATGAAAATTAGAGCAGACATAATGAACATGTGTACTAATAAGATGAACATTAGATAACAATTGACAACACAAAATAAATGGTCGCAATTCTGAACATTAGATCAAACACAATGAACTTGTGTACCAAGTAGATGAACCATTAAGCAAACATAGTGAACATTGACAATAAGTACTTGAAAGTTATCAATACCAAAGTTAATTGATAACAATTCATGAACATTAGAGCAGCCACAATGAAAGTGTGTGCTTATAAGATGACCAATGCATCATACATAATGAACTTTGATAATAAGTACTTAAACTTAACAATATAAAATTTCATTGATAATAATTAACAATACAAAATTTCATTAATGACAATCCATATCAAACAAAATGAACTTTTGTACCAAATAGATGAACTTTTTAACAAACATAATAAACATTGTTGATACGTAGTTAAACATTATCAATACAAAAGTTCATTGATAACAATGCATGAACAGTAGAGTAGACACAATGAACATGTGTATTAATAAGATAAATAATAGATCATATATAATGAATTTTACAATAACTACGTAAACATTAACAACAGAAAATTTCATTGATAACAATACATCCCGGGCATAGTTTTTTTACTTTTTTTTTTTATTATTACAAATTGATGTAAAATTTCGCACTCACATGTTCATTTTAAATTAACTATTGTTTCTTTATCTACTTTTTGTGGAACTCTATTTCTCATTTATACATAAAATTATATAAGAATAGTAAGATGTTCGTTTAATATATCCATAGGTTTATCGTATGATAATTGATGTCATTAGTTATTGTATAAATGGACAAAACGAAATTTCATTTGTTTCTCATTTATGTACATTAGTCATGGGCAAAACAATTTCCTAGCAATACTAAATGTTGTTTGTCTTTTTCCCATGTATATTCATTTTCAACAGGTGTTCATTCCTTATCAAACATAAGGAGAATGCTGATTTGTGGTTTGTTTTTGTTTTTTCCTTCTCTAATGTTTCTTTATTCAGGCCTGATGTTATTCCGTGTCAAACACAATCTGAGCTGTTTTTTCTTACTGCGTTTTATTCTGTTGTCGTTGCGTTTTACTTGGGCGCACCTACCTCTCTGTAGGTGCGCGTCCAAAATGAAAATTGCGCAAAAAACCACTTCGCGATGTTGTACATGCCAGTCACGAGAAAAACATCCCAAGACCAAAGAATAATAAAACAAGATAATATCACTCATTTTAACTACGTACTAATTAAGCCGAGGTACAATGACAACCATAGAAATATGAAGTATGTAAATCGATAATTCAAACTTGGGCCCGTAGCTCTAAAAACATATACTATCAAATACCGAAGGACTAATATAACGGCACCTACTACAGAAGAAAATACATAACGAGCATTAACAAAAATATCTTCCCAACCAGGCAACCACTAGAAGCTGATCCGAGTCAGTGTCTTCAGCATGGTTTTTACCTTAGCTAAAAGGCAGCCAGAAAATACAAGATGTGAAACACCAGACTGCTCTTCCAAATAAATCATTGTGCGTTAATATAAAATTGAGTTCCGCCAAGATAAGCAACCCTATGAACCTTCTACAGGATGAAGGTGTGAAGAATGCATCTTTGTCTTCTTAATCTCCAACAACTTTAACTGCTTTCAGAGACGAAAGAAATACAAAAGACCCTACACTTCACCTGCTGCTTGATCAGATTGGTTCGTCACATTCACACCTGAAACAACAGTAGCCTCGTCTTTCAACCCTAGCTTTGCCCCAGCATCATCATGTAGAGGTACAGCATTGCTATTAGCCATTTGTGTTTCCGCTACTACAATTGCTGCTACATCCTTCTGTTCATTATTCACTGGGTCAGGAAGCTTATCAAAACCAGATGGACGACGTTCACGCCTGGCAGGCAGCTCATACCCATCAAAACTGCGGCTGCGACTACGACCACGACTTCGGCTACGGCTATAACTCCGGCTACGGCTATAACTGCGACGTGGACGTGGACTTCGGCTACGGCTGTAACTACGGCTTCTGCTCCGAGAACGGCTACGGCTCGCACTTCTGCTATAACCTCCCCATGTACGAACCTTCTCAGGGCTAGAACTACGACTCCTGCCTCTACTCCTTGGTGTCGCATCTCTCCTGTTATCAAAACGCCCTCTACCACGGCCGCGTCCGAATCCAGCCTCCCTATTGTTGAACCTATCTGGGGGGCCAAATTCATCCCTGGACCGACCTCCAAACCCACCACTGGGCCCCCCAAATCCACCGCGTCCTCCCCTATTTCCACGCCCACCAAAATCACTTCGACCGCCGCGTCCATAATCATCTCTCTCTCTCATGCCACGCCCTCCGAAACCATCGTTTCTCATGCCACCACCACGAAAGCCGCCAAAACCACTGCCACGACCTCCAAAACCACCATCTCTCTCTCTCATGCCACCACGCCCACCATCCCTCATACCGCCGCCACGCCCACCGGAATCCCAACGTCCACTGCCTGCAAAGGCTGGGCCAGGAGCAGATTCAAACCTGTTCATACCATTCCGATCCTTACCGAAAGCCGGACCACCACGGAGAGCCATTTCTCTCACTTGTGGAGGGACTTGTTGGTTAGCCCCCTCCAGAACTTTAACCAGATCAGCGGCATGCTTCCAATCCTGTTCAGAAAGGAATGTATAAGCCACTCCTGTTGCCCCTGCCCGACCAGTCCTACCAATTCGGTGAACATAGTCTTCAATGCCAGTTGGAAAATCAAAGTTTATCACCACCCTGTGTACAAAGGTCCTTGAGAAGTGCAGAAAATAAAACAAATTTCAAAAAGAAAATATGCAGAGCTATATTACAGGAAATCCTTGACATGGTATTTGGTAATGGGGGAACAATTCATGTTCAAAACTCACATAAGCTTCCATTATCATCACATAAGAGACTGTTCCAAGGACAATTGTCATACCTTATGTCCTTTATATCAAGGCCTCTGGCAGCAACATCAGTTGCAACTAAAATTGGTGATTTACCAGAGCGGAATTGATTTAACACATAGTCTCTCTCACTCTGCGACTTGTCTCCATGAATTGCAGCAGCAGGAAAGTTACGTCCAATACTACGTGCAAGATCATTGCAAAGCTTCTTAGTAGAGCAGAAAATAATAACCTTGGAGCCCCTTTCCTCAGCTCTAAGAATCTGCTCCACGCGCCTTTGCTTCTCTATATATGGTATGACTTCCACTAACTGCAGTTTCATATAGTAAAAATTTAGACCTCAAATGAAAGTAAGTTCAATAAAAATTTCAAAAAAGAAGAGAATTCTCTAAATCCATCGCATTTACATAAAAAGTGCCAAACAGGTGCAACGAAACCCCACAAACCAGGGAAATATCAACTGTAATCGTCTCTCAAGTCAGCGTAGCAAGGATAGAGAAAGCAAGCAAGATCTAAAAAATGTAATCAGCCAGAAACTACAATTAGAAAAACCACAAAAGCAACTGATATTTCCAAGAGTAGCTTTGAGAGCTATAAAAGTGACTACACTATCTAATATGATAAAGCAAACCGCCTGCACAACAATTCCCTTGGATATCCATTGTCCACAAGAGGCTTGCAAACTTATAAAGGGCTTTTCAAAAACTGTATAACAATATACTAACAATAAACCAAAAAAAATAAAGGACAGTACAAGCCACTTTCCTTTCCTTATCACCTCACAATAAAATTTCCTAGAACAATCAAGAAAAAGAATATAAAGCTGTATAACAGATCTAGACCGATCATTACAGGTTTTCATGTACAAATAATTAATGTAGAATTCACATGGCAAGACAACATTCCCTTTACTAGCATGCCAAAAGGAATCCTGTACCAGTTTCCTAGCACATCAGAGAGGGAAAGTATGATGATAGACATACAATAAAATCTCAGGATTAAATTGCATTTATGCACTCAATAGTTAAAAGCTCAAACAACAGAAGCATCATAAAATGCCTGCTGCCATAATTAGTCACTGAAGAAAGTAAGATATATACCTGTGTGATAGACTTATTTGCAGCAAGTTCATCCACACTGCCAATATTCACCTGCACAGGATTCCGGAGCAAATCACCAGCTATTTTCCTGACTTCCTTTGGCCAAGTTGCCGTGTACATAAGAGTTTGCCTTTGAGGAGTCATCTCATTCACAATCTTGCGAATTTGAGGCTCAAAACCCATGTCAAGCATTCGATCTGCCTCATCAAGAACAAGCAGTGAGACTTGTCGAAGATCGATATTTCTCGTCTCAAGAATGTCGTTGAGACGACCAGGAGTTGCCACAACAATGTCAGCTCCACGACGTAATTCTTCTAGCTGAGGGCCCTTAGGAGCTCCACCATACAAGCACTGGAATTGAAGAAACGCGTTTGAAGAATCAATATAGGCAGAAAAACCAAAAGCAGAGTCTGTTCAACTGATAGCTTAAAAAAACAAATACTAATTGTTTGTCAAAGAGAAGGCAAGACGACGAAAATTTATTTGCACAAAAAATTACGACCCACCGTGCAAGAGATCCTAGAAGATCGTCCAAATTTTATGGCCTCGTCTAGAATCTGTGTAGCAAGTTCACGAGTCGGGGCTAAGACTAAGACTGTTGGACCAAGCCGCGAATTATTCCGCCGCTGCCTCAGATGGATAAACGCAGGCATTAAATAACCCAATGTTTTTCCTGAACCTGTCTTTGCAATTGCCACTATATCTTTGTTTTGTAGTGCAATAGGCCATGTTTGTGCTTGAATTGGCGTTGGATTAGAAAAACCAGCAGAATGTATCTGTGATAAGAGAGCACATCATGATCAATCCAAGATCTACCAAACAATTAAACGTTCACATATAACACTAAACTAAGGGGGAAAGAAAAGGTTAGCTAATATGCGGTTGCTTACTTAAGCAACTCGAAGCAACAATAGGAGGCAATTAAGACTTATAAGGTAGAGCCAACAAGCAAGAAAATCCCAGTCACATGAGGAGTGATGGATGAAGGCTCCAAAGTCCATTTGTGCAGCCTTCAAAGGAATACTTGTTGCATGTAAAGTGTGCGCATAGCAGTGCAGCGTACGACATATGCTCCCCACCGGAGCAGATATCGCACCTGCGACAAGAAACTTTTTCAGTTAAAATAGTATAGCAACTTCAAAACAATGCATACTGAAGTGGACATACAGCATCGGAATATTAAAACCTCAAACATATCACTTGTCTTTGATGCCATCCATACCTCTCTTAGTATCTCTGGAGGAAAACCAGTGGCTTCAAAGGTCATAAACGGGGCAGGAACATTTTCGCCCTGATCACACACAATAATGAAGCAAAAGTCAGATACTAGTACAGAGACTGTTTCCAAAAGACCCACGTTGGTAAATTCATATGCAACCAGCATGAGTCTTCTAAAAGACAGGCGTGAGGGACTTCCCAAAAGACACAAGCTTTTCATATTTTCAACACCTAATAAAAGTATAGTTACAAAGAAAACTAACTTAAAAATCTACATAAGATAATATTCCCCAACCAATAGTAACACTGTTATTTTGACGATGATGAAAGGGAGACAAAGGGAGGCAGGGGCAGGAGTGGGAACTAGTAAGGACTAACAGTATTTGACGCACGAGAAAGTTAACACAGAGGAGAGACAAGAAGTTTGTGAAAGGAGAGGGGTATGAATATGAACATTAAGACTTAGCAAGGTTCATTATAAGTTTGAAGTCGAACAAAAAAATTGCCTAGTGAACAATCAATAAGATATTTGAATATTTTTGCCCCTCTCCGAGGCCATACACATGCCCAACTCAAGCTGCTAAGCAGAGGATCAGAACTTTAGATATACCAATCAAAAACATATAGTGAGTCATAAGACCCAGTCTGGAGAGCAAACACTATATATTCTCTTCATACCCCACATTCTGCACTTCCCAAAGGCAGGACATATTAATACACAAATCAAATTATGGATCCAACTTACGCCAGTCATGACTCAGAGTTCTACCAGTGAATAGTGTAGCAAGGTCAGAGACTCAGACCACAGAGGGTCCTGGAGCCTGGAACTAAGGGAAGTGGAAAACGTGCATGCCGAATTGCAGATGCAATACAAATCTCTTATATTGAAATTCCGCCCTTTTCACTAGTAAGGATCTAATTCAAGTATACAATCTCATAAAAAACAAGGAAAAGTGCCTCTTCCATCAAGTGGCTTCATGGCCTTTAATACAACAATCCTGTGAGAAGCTTAGAGCCTGAGATACACCTAATAATGCACCATATTAAGAAAAAAAATTTTTGCTTGAAATTGGAGCCTAAAATGAGACAAGGTGCTTCAAACGCATCAAAGATGAAGTAACAACAATATACAAATATACTTCCACAAATAATAATTTTACAACACCAAATATAATGTTAGCAACTAAATATCTGTATACCTTTTAAAAAATAATGAACTTGGAAATGATGAAAGATACATCTATGCAATCCAATTCAACATTAATCAATTTTATTAGATAACCTTCTAGCAAATTTGAAGAAGGGCATGGGGGCAGTGCCATTAATAATCTCAACTGCCCTCCTGAGTAATATTCACATTGGTTGTTCATTTTGTAAGCAATTTCATACTTGACCTTATTTATAAAAAGGAATCAGTTGAATATACAGGAAAACTAATCAAAACATACACACAAGTATACACCCTGAAACCCAAAAAAAACCATTGTTCTTTTGGGGTTATAGTTGATGGTTATTTTGATCCCTATGTTTCTATGCCTTTCTCTTCTTTTCAAGTGTGTGTGTGTGTGTGTGTTGGGGGGGGGGGTGTCAAAGGTAAAAAGATTACAGTCCCCTTCAAACCAAGAATTTCATAGTGTCACCTCTGTCATGTACACATATCTCTAGCAAAATGCAAAATCTGGAAAACAAAGTCAATCAACACGTCTGTAGCATTTAAACCAAGAAATACACACCGTGGCGGTCACTTCATGCTTCTCTCTGTACGCCTCAGCTGAAGAAGTCACATCAGATGAACCAGGCATCATAGGAGATGGCCTCATAAAAGGTTGGTTAGAGATGGGCACATCAACATTTGCATGGTTATACGTGCTATGCATCCCATGTGCAGCTACTGGATTCAAACCACCATCATGGACAGGAGGCATCTTTTGATGAGGAAAAGCACCCATCCGCAAGTCCTACAATGACAATAGACATCAGTACCACAGTTCCATAAGATTTATATATGTAACTGCATCAAATATATCAATGAAAGATTTAAAATCTTTTAATGTTACACTTATACGCTCTTTCAAAGGGGAGAAAATCTATAGAAGAACGTTTCAACTTTCACCCGCTTCAACATAGACAAATAATTGACCATTAGACCACTTTGTCGAATTGTATAACAAAAGATTAAATGTAGTTTTGCATAACTGTCCACTTCTTGATTCAATGACCAATCTCATCAAAGGCCAAACTGAGTAAAGCCAAAAGGAAGAACCAAAAACAAAATCTGCCCTGGGTGAAAGCCTCGTAAAAACATATACTGCTGTATGATAAGCTTCTAAGAAATTGATTTCATATTTAGATGAATGAGGATAATAAAATTGTCCCACCAACAAAGGAGAGTCAATACAACAGGCCCATCGATCCCATTAAGTTCATATTCTAAAAAACACATTCCACTTGTTAAAATGCAAGCAAAAACTTTTCTACCATGAAGAAAGCACTTCTTCTCATATCTGTCAATGAGACTTGACTACTTGTCTACTTCATTCCAACCAGGAACTTCAAGAACACTCTACCAAATGTCTATACCACTATTACCACAACAATATGGCAATTCTATAAAAAAAGAAGCTATTTTTCTACAAGCTTGTAGACACATCATCTTGCTCATACAAGCTGCCAGCAATTTTCATTTTCAAACTATTACTTTTACTTTGCCACAAATCATGGAAATGAATAGCGTACTTAGCCTCAAATATCAAAAGCACTCAGAAGAGTCAGAACCACTAAATCAGAAGAATCTGATCCATGAAAATAAATCGTCTACCAGAGGCACCAGCAAACACTATTTGACACTCCAACAAAGACAATAAAATACCTGCTGATTCCTCATTGGTAGTGCAGCAAGATTAGGGGGGTGGTGAGGAGCCATCATTGGCGCTTCCCTGTTGGCATTAAAGTGATACCCTTGCCCAGAATGGAGTTGCTGGCTTTCGTCATAACCCATATTTCGTCTAGCAGGAGACAGGCCACGCTGCTGACTATTCATCATGGGTTGGCCCATTTGAATTTGGTAAGGGGAGGGATGTTGTGGGTTGACAACATCATTCCGACTCTCCTGTGGTTTAACATTTGCTGGAGGTTGATGCATGTGCACAGAGGAATCAAAGGGTTGTGATTGGCCGGAGTGAGGACTGGCCTGCAATCCATGATTGGAAGCGTTCATAGAAGGTGGGCACTGACCAGCTACACGTCCACTTGGCTCCACCAGAGGCATCGAACCCCCAGTTTCCTTACCCTTGGGAAAATTAGAATCATCTTGCTGTTGCGAAACCGAACTTCTATTATTTTGTTGATAAGAGAACTGGGGTCCTTGTGCCAAGATCTGAGGGTGAGGTTGTGCATTTTGCTGCGTCTGTGGTACCAATGGCGGTTGCTGATAAGAAGCATAATGCATTTGCTGAGGCATAAAATGTTGACCCTGTCCCACTGTTGGGCCCTGGTGCAAGGGCACTTGTTGCCCTAATTGCTGAGAATTATGCTGAATCGCAGGTTGCACCGTCTGCGGCCCTTGTTGAGGCAACAACTGCTGGCCAGTTTGCTGCGCCATTTGCGGCCCATAATGCTGCTGCTGCGCTGCCTGTCCTTGTTGCACCGGTGCTTGCCCTATTTGTGAGCCTCTTTGAGGTAATGCTTGTCCAAAATGTGCATATTGCTGCTGCCCGGATGGAGAGAATTGTGCAGGCTGCTGCTGAGCAATTTGTCCAGTTGGAGGACCCTGATACTGTCCTTGCTGCTGAGAAATTTGTCCAGTAGGAGGACCCTGAAACTGTCCTTGCTGCTGAGAAACTTGTCCAGTAGGAGGACCCTGAAACTGTCCTTGCTGCTGAGATAGCTGGTTCATGTATTGTTGGTATTGCAAGGCATCAGCAGTTTGCCCATGCTGCATCACTTGCTGCCCCGTGGACTGGGATGCAGTATCCACATTAGGTGCCCCAGCTGGCTTTTCATACTGAGTGATGTTCGTCTCCGGATTCCAGTAATACGTAAGGCCTGTGCTCCCGTCAATCAACACTTTCCAAGGCTTCGGAATGGTTGGATCATCTGGTGCATATCTTGGACCAGCAGCTGCAGAAGCTGCTTCCGCATTTGCCATTTCCCCGACTTACTTTCGGCTATTACAAGATTAAAGCATGCAAAAATGAGCAAATTAATCACAACTAACATTACAAAAGCACAACAAGCATTTCTAGTGAAGCAAGTAGATTTGCATTCATCATGGATTTATAAGTTAAACAAGGTCATTCCAACATAAAGAACAAAGATAAACAAACCGACCTCGCCAAGCACTCGGATTAGAGCTAGCAACTGAACTCATCCAGCCAAAAAAAAAAAAAACAAATTCGACAACTTACATCAAACCATTACAATAGATGCAAGACTAAATATCTCATCAATCCAAAACAACATGACTCAGAAAACCATTCAATCCCACCTCGCCGAGTTCGATAACACCAACAGAATCCCAAATCAAAATTAACCCTTGATAACCACATGACGAAACCCTATACTAATCGCTTCTTTCAAATGTTAATCAGATATAGTCACCAACTTAACCTAATTTCTTGAAACCTAGAAATTCCACCTTCTAATCAATAATTTAAGAACCAAAACACCATATTCCAAGAATTGAAGCTCATACAAAATCTTTTTAGATGCATAACATGATTCATAAAAACACAAAAAGAAGAATAAATAATGCATAAAAACCAAATCCGAAAAAAGAAAAAACAGAAGAAAAGATTAATCTAGCAAAAAGGGAAGATTACTTACGGAAGAAAGAGAAATTGAGGAAGATGAAGATGAGGAGAAGAGAATCTGTAATAAGAAAGGAGGCAGTGATGCGTATAATAGAAAGAGTAGTTCTAGTAATGGGTAGAAAGCCGCTGGTTCAGGTTCACGGCCATGGAAGGTATGGGAAATCCTCAAAGACTCGACTCTAGGGCTTTTTAATATCAGTGTATTAAGAGCAACTGCAAAAAAAAGAAGATGATGCAAATTGAAAAGGAGTAAAAATATCATTGGAGGAAAAAATAGAGAAAAGAGAGGAGGTGGGAGAGAGAGTCTCTAGGGCTTTTTTTGTGGTCTTTGGAATGGGCTTGGCAAGTCTACTCAAGTTAAGGTCCCGAATATTCGTCGAGGTGTAGGGAGTTACGAAAATATGATGAGAATTGATCTCCATATTTCTTTATAATTCTACTCAAAGCTACTTGTAGTTGATCTGAACATATAAAGTTAAATCATTATTCGCCTCTATGATTTGCAAGACAGTCAAATGCTTTATTTCCCTCTTGATAAACATGCATGATCCGTAATTCTCATTGGCCTTCTAGTTTGATCCTCTTGTATTTTTGAATGAGATAGTAGTGTAGGCTCCTCCATACGTGGGCTCTTTGGTGATCAACTAAACACGATCCAAACTATCCATCTGAACCTCCAACTTTCATATGTGCAAACTGACCATCATCTCCAGACCTTTGAGTAAAGCTAACAACTCAACCCTCATTGCAGAGCATCGGCTGAAATGTGTCGTGAACGCTACCACACAATCACCACCATAATCTCGAAAAATTCCTCCTCCATCAACCACTCTGGTGATCCTCTAGCAGCCTCATCCACATTTAAACTAAACCAGCCCATATTGCGGACGCTACCACCGAATGATAGTTTTATTGCGCCAAGATAGTGGGGTATCCTTAAATGCATTATTGCCTAACTGAAACGCCTATTTAACCTCCTTAAATTTATCGATGGATAAACCATGCACAATATTAAGTTGAACATCCATATGATGAAACACCTCCATATTCCTCCACTTCCAAATCCACTAACACACCAAAAGCATTGAACGAAAGCCACAACTTCGGATAAGCTTCATCATCAGTGTGCATAGAAAGCCAAGTAGTTAGATTACCTCAAACAGTACGTGAGGTTGAAGTTCGTTGGACCTCCAATCAAATGCCAATAAACTTGATTTGGGACTATTGCAAATAATGTGAAGAGTATCTCTGCACTTGCACCACAACGCGATAAATGAGGGTCTTCTATGTAGTTTCGTCTTAGTTGATTTATGTTCCCCATTAGCAAGGAAAACGAAGAACCCAACACACTGTTGAGCAAGGAAGTTCTAAACAAATTTCCATTTTTTTTATCGTTTTCTCCTTCCTTCTCATGCCTAATATTTTCTATGGAAATCTAATAGAAAATCTGCTTGTTTTTCCCCCTTCCATGACATGGTATCACCACGTGAATCGTCATTAATCAATTCGAGCGATTCAATTTCTTACACCACCTCGATGTGAAGATATGGGCAATAAGTCTCATTTCCAGTCCATGCCTTCCTCCCTCGTGTCTCTGACACTCGCTTACTCAAGTTTATAAAGTTCTTCTTGTAGCAACGATTCACTAGAACGAGGTCGATAAATCATTTCCAACAGCTATGTACGATCCTTGTTGCAAGAATTTTGCATTTTTAGTGATTCCTTGTCGTACATTTGAGCAAAATTGTTTTATGTTGAAACATCGTCAAACATCGTCAAACGAAGAACCCAACACACTGTTGAGCAAAATTCTTGACGGTTTATTGAATGAACAACTTGACACCATATAGAGGAAGGCTCTATACAACAAGTTTTGTGATGAATGCAGCTTTGATTCCCTTGAAGATTGCATTCCGAACACTCCCCATGGCTTCGGTTTTTGCAACCCATTCCATGAGAGAAGATGAATTTTCCGATTTTCCTCATCCCCTCCCATGATAAACCTTTGCTATCATGTCATGCAAATAGTGTTGAAAATTTTCATTGTTTGAAGAGTAGGTTGCTACTTGGCAAAAGTTACTCGACTCGCCGACGAGAGAGTTTTGGTTTTGCACTCCGATAATTTTGTACGTGACATTGCAAAGGCACTTCCAATTTGTCCTCCTTTAGAATGAGCACGATGAGGTTCTCATTTATTGAAGATGGCATTCTTATCCCCTCAAGAACACTTAGGATTGTTTCATAAACATTCTCGGCAACAATGTCCCGGTTCTTCGGAAAAAATAGAGCTTGAGACACGTTCGGATGTGGGGGTTTTAACGAACCCATTATTTCTCGGATTTCCTTGTTTATTTTGCGTCTTGTGTATCGGTGGGTCAATTTTTTCTATTCCATCATTGAAAAATCTGGAGATGCCCTTATTGACAAGGATCACTCGGAAGCAGACTGATCTTCTCGGAAGAGATTCGTAAGATCAGATTGGTGGTTGATGGGTTGTTGGCGAAACTTGCTACTCGGGTTCAAGGATGAAAATTTGCAAATTGATATTATTTATTTGTAATCATTTTATTTTTAAAAAACAAGTTCGACAAAAATGAGTAATTAAACAAAAAAAGTTATACTGACCGGAAGCAAGTCCAATCAAGTATAAATAAGATATTTTAACAAACAAATTAAGTTTAGCAAAATTAAGGTGGATAGAGATTATAAACATGAATTTTTAATCTTTAGAGTCCAACTTTCTTTTTTTTTGGCAAAAGAAAAAGGACAAAGATGCTAGGAACATTTGCTTATACATGTGGCAAGATTGTGACCTTTTAGCCAAGAGTTTATCAACATAAAATACAAAAAAAAGAGGTTAAATGATGAAAGATAGTCCTAATCCAAATTAACTTCCATTCAATCAAACAGTCATATCCAAAATTTCAATACAATAGAGAACAAGTAGCACATTACAAAATAACTTTTGATTCATATGAAGTAATTTGAGAACTTTTATTCTTAGGACAGGGCTATTACATGAGGAATGAACAAAAATATATTATGCTTTGTACGAGTAGGATTAGCAGTAAGATACATAGCAGAAACATTGTCACAATAGAGAATGGTAGGCCGTCGATGAAAGTACCCTAAATCAGCCAACAATTGACATATCCAAATTGTTTCAGCTGCAGTGTAGGCAACAACACGATACTCAGCTTCAGTAGAAGACTTCGAAACAATAGGTTGCTTCTTAGAGCGCCAGGAGATCAAATTCTTCCCTAGGAAGACATCATAACCAGTAGTAGAACGCCGAGTGTCAGGACACCCGGCCCAATCAGCATCAGAATAGGCAACAGTCACAGTAGGGGAGCCAGTACTATGAAGAAACAGCTCATAATCAGAAGTTTCCTGCAGATACCTGAAAATTCTTTTCACAGCATGAAAGTGAGTAGTACGAGGCGCATGCATAAATTGAGAAACCGAATTAACAGCATAGGCAATATCAGGACGAGTCATAGTCAAATATTGCAATGCACCAACCATACTACGATAATCTGTAGGATCAGCAGGAAGTTCACCATCTAAGAGAGAAAGAGTGACACGAGAGACAACAGGAGTACGTACGGGTTTGACAGTATGAAGATGAAATTTCTGAAGAAGATCAACTACATATTTGTTTTGAGACAAAAGCAAATCCTGAGGAGTACGTAAAACCTGAATGCCTAAGAAATAATGCAAATCACCCAAATCCTTCATAGCAAACTGGGCAGAGAGAATACTGATAAATTTCTGAAGCAAAAAGGAACTACTACCTGTAAGCACAATATCATCAACAAATAGCAATAGAATGATAATATGACCACTGTGTTTAAGAGTGAACATGGAGGTGTCACAACTGCTGCACTTGAAACCAATAGAGAGGAGGAAGTTGCTGAAACGAGAGAACCAAGCTCGAGGAGCTTGCTTCAAACCATAAATGGATTTTCGTAACCGACAAACATGATGTGGTTGAGAAGGATGTTCAAAACCAGGAGGCTGACGCATATAGATTTCCTCATTGAGGAAACCATGAAAGAAAGCATTTTTAACATCGAGTTGACGAATAGGCTATTTAAAAGTAGCAGCAATGGTTAGAACTAAGTGAACAGTAGTAGGCTTAATTACAGGACTAAAGGTTTCAAAGTAGTCAATACCTGCCTGCTGATGATTACCAAAAACAACAAGTTTGGCCTTAAACCGCTCCACAAAACCATCAGAATTATATTTAATCTTATACACCCACTTACAACCAAGAGCGATTCTATTGTTGTTGCTAGACACAAGTTCCCATGTGTCATTCTTAATTAATGCTTCATACTCATCACGCATGGCTTGTTGCCAGCGAGAATCTTTAGACGCTTGTTTAAAATTAGACGGTTCAGACTCAACAACATCGGTTTTTAAATTCATTAAATTCCTAGTTGAAATAATACCATCTTTTAAACAAGTAGTCATAGTATGGACATTAGTAGGATCGACACACCTAGACGACTTACGAGGACGACGAGGGCGAGGGACAATAGGAGACGGGGACGACTCAAAGGAAACATCATGTGGAAGGACCAAGGACAAGGAAGGGGAGGAAGAGCTAGCACGAGAGGCGCTAGGATGGCGGCACATGGCTGCGGGCGCGGGGGAAGGGAGCTGCGGGCTGCTGACATGCAGCGTGTGGGAGCTCCTCAATCCTGCGGGCGCAGGCAGCAGGTATTGTGGGGGGGGCTTGGGCTGGCTGCGGGCGCGGGGAAAAGTGGCTCTGGGCTGCTGTGGGGCTGACGTCCCTCAGGCGTGCATGCATCCTGCGGGCAGGCAGCGGGTTGCTGCATGTGCTCCCGTGATGCTGCGGGCTCGGGGGATGGTAGACTTGAGGACACATGCGAAGTCAACGTGGGGCCACTAGACAAAGACCGACTCAAAAACCAAACCAAGGGATCAAGAGACTCTGTAATACCCCGAATTTTCAAAGCTTATTTTATTATTTATTAAAGTTTAATATTATTTATTTACTGATAATTCAACTTTATTTCATAATAATGTTTATAAAAAAAAAAAAAAAAAATTAATTTCATTTAGTTTTTGAATTATTTAACGATTTTATTGAAATGATTTATTTAGTCTTGAATTATGTGATGATTTTATTAAAATGATTTTATTGAAATGAATTTACAAAACTAATTATACATTTTCATTAATTCTAATTAATTCTAATTATTATTGGATTTGAAGTACTCATTTAGTTTGTGGGCATACTTATAAGTCCATCAATATTAGTTATCCATATAGAGCCCAACTCACACAAAGTCCAAATACTAAGTCCATGTAACATTTGTTTTGCCAAAAAAAAAAAAAAGGGAAAAGAAAAGGCAAAAAAAGAAAGCTGTGAATCAGCAAGTCTTCATCTCCCTCCTTCCTTCCCCTTCTCACGCAGGAACAGAGCAAGCACACACACAAAAAAAATAATCAACTGATCAACTACTCTTGTCAGAGAGTTGAAACTCAACCACAATCTTAGATTTTCTGATCAAGATCAACTCTATAGTCAAAGAAATCTCAAACACCATACCTCACCATACTCACCATTAATGGAGCTTGACTCCAAAGCTCAAAATCTGACCAAATTGTTCTATAAATACCAACCCAAACCCATTCAATTGCTCAAGCAAACCACACTTTCAAGGTTTGCTTCAACTTCTCCCTCTTCTCTTTCAATTTCTGATTTTTTTTGTGTTGAAAAATAAAATTAAAAATTAAAACTCAAAACCACCTCTGCTTCTCCACGACTCGCCGGAACCACCAAACGGCCACCACCACACCTCCGCCCAACCACCAAAAACCGCCAACCCAAAGCCCTGTTCTTCGCCGGAAAACCGCTGCACCACCATCACTCATTTCCTCCCCCCTTCGCTGCGTCTGCTCTTCTCGCAGCCAGCCCGCAACTCGCCCCTCAACCTGCAAAATACCGCAGCCCAGCCACCCCGTCGGCTGCCTGCGCCCACTTCACCTCCCACCTTCGCCTGAACCAGCCGCCTGCACCTGAGCCACGCCGCCCAACCAGCCGCCCATCTTCCTTCTCCTCTTCGTGCCTTGTTCTCCTTCCTCTGTTCTTTCCTTTTTGGCTCCTCAACTGATTCATGAATCAGATATTCTTCCCCCTCCCCTTTTATATTTCTTTTTTTTCTTTTTAAACAAAAAAGAATGTTTTCTTTTAAATTATCTATTTAGTTTATAAAGTTACTTTGTTTAGATATCATATTCTAAGTTAAATTGATTTAGTCCTTTTAATACTTAAAATGATTTCTTAAATGTTTCTAAAATGTGATTTTGAGTTATTAATAATGCTTTTAAATAATTAAGGAACTTTTCAAAGATTAATTCGAATTACTCGTTTATTAATAAAAAGGGGTTATTTAGGTTACTAACTTAGATCTCGTTAAAAACTCGTTGTAGACTCCGAGTACGTAGACGAGGATTATCAGGAGCTTTGAACTGTTCGTGAATCTAACTTTTGGGCACGCGTCACGAGGTAATTTCCGATGTCCATCTAAACATAGATCCCGTAGTATAAAAATAATTTAATTACGTGACTATGTGATTAGAAATGTGAATTATAATAATGAAAATTATTATGAATTATAACTATTGATTTTAAATGTGGATTATGATTAGTAACATGACTAATGGATTAGGGATATGAATAATGACTATGGACCATGGACTATAAACGATATGACAATTATTCCAATGTTAACGACGATCTTGATAAATAACCGTATCTTTTATCCTCGGCATTTGTTTAATTAAAGATTCATTATATTATTATTATTAATATTATTATGATTATTATTACTGTTATTATTATTATTGTTATTATTATTGTTATCATTATCATTATTATTGTTATTATTATTATTATCATTATCATTGTTATTATGCTATTATCGTTATTAAAAGCTTGAAAATGAAAAATTGAAAAATGGATTGGTTATAATTGGGAAATAATGGATTATTAATTTACAAGTGATGATTTTTGTATATGAATGAAAATGGGCTTTATGGATAAGCCGTGAATGAATTGTGATATGGATATTGGAACGAATATGTTCACACTTGGTTAAATGAGATGATGTATATGCGTATATGATTTAAGTGATGACTTTCATAAAAGATATTAATCACTTAAAGTGGAATATCGGAGAGAAATGATGAACAGGTTGCCCTGTATGGGAGGTTCAGCGGCCACCTACAGGTTTCTTTGTTACTATGCTGATTTTTATGTTATTTGTCTTCCTTCTATCTTGATGTGTTTCCAAGTTAGAAGGGGTGTGCACACTAGGGACTCTGTTTTGGCCATTATAACATTTGTAGGTAGTTACTGGGGATTGACCCCGGCCTACACCCTTGAAGTAAGTAGTTACTGGGGATTGACCCCGGCTTACTGGCGTTCTCTTTCCTCTCCTTAAATAAACGGATAATACTGAATTATTGAATTAATTGAAATTATGTGATTATTAATCTTATATATATACGTATGCACTTATGTGATTATTAATTGTATTTATATATGTATATGTGCTATGCTTTCGACTCTATTAACCTATTATTTTCACAAAGTATTTTCAACTTAAGTATTTTACGGGATGGAGTTAGAATTACTCAGTATTTCTGATTTTTGGGAGCTTGTCTCTCTTGTTTCTTTTCAATGTATTTGTGCAGGTGGGTGATCGACTGGGGGAAACAAAGAGAGAATTTTTAGAGTTGTCATCCACATAGTTTTAATTTAGTTTCCGCTGAGACTCTGAGACGTTATATTAATTAGTGTTTTGTTTAAACAATTTAGTTGTTGTAAAACTTAATTTAATTTGAGTTTAGTGTGATGTTACCCATTAGCCTTGCATTTATTTTCAAGGAGATAAGTGCGGCGGTAGCACGCCATCCGAGTCGAACCCTCGTGGATTTTCCCCCAACGAGTTTTATTTAATGAAAAAGGGTTCGATTTGGGCGGGGTGTTACAGAATGGTATCAGAGCGGAGTTAGATTAACTAGGGCAATATTAAAATAATAAAATATGGAAATTAGGATTAATAAATTAATTAAAGTCAAAACTTGGAAATGGTATAGGAAATTTTAAAATATGGAATAGGATAAAAATGGAATTAATGATTAAAATGTGAATTAAAGGGGTAGACGTGGGTATAAATTAGTTGTTTTTACATACGTGAAAGTACTTTGTACTTATTAAATGTTTACTTCTATTTTCTTTTTAGATGGCAAAGACACGTTTGACAGCGAGGAAGTGCACTAGGAACCCACAAGAAAGACCCTACCTTTTGAGGATGAGAGCCGGAGAGTCAGTTTCCGCATACATTTATAGGTTACGTATCACCATGAAGTGTTACCATCTCAACGAATACCATGGACACTCGGACTACCTCACACCGCCTAAGCAAGCCGATGTTTTAGTCCACACACTCCCAAACGATGGACCTTATGCGGAAATGAAAAGAGAATATTTTGATATTTTGAAGAACGGGAAGCCAAACTACGAGAGGTACACCTTTAAGGGAAAGTGGTACCTCACATTGAACTATCTCGAGAAAAGAATGCGTGACGCTAGAGCCAAGTGGCTCAATGATTTTAACCTTTCCTCCGATGATGATGAGCCAAATGACATTGATGATGAAGAAATAGAAAGTAACCATATCCCACCCGTTGTGAACAATGGTGAGAATGGAGTCGAAGATGTGGAAGAAGACCCATCCGAGGATGAAGAAGAAGATCCCTCCGAATACGAGGAATGAGACCCTCGACCCTAGTTATCCCTAACCTAATAGGAAGCTAAGATTGTAGTAGACTTACTAATTCTAGTTTAATTATCTATGTGATGTTGTTATGTTCTATCTATCCGAGTTGGGACTATTACTATGTTATGAATGAAATGGTTATGATACCCTTGTGGTCACGAAATGAGGGTGCATTTATGTGATTTGAACATGATGAGTGTTACTTGAACATGATGTGTGGATTAATGAATGAATCGGGTGAAAACATAATTGTGTGTTTATATGAATTAATTCTTATGTGAATGGTGGGAACACCAAATGTGAATAACGCAGATAGCTTATGCAATACGTATACACTCGTTCAAGGGCACGACAACAAGAAAATCAAATGGCCGAAACTCCAGAACAAGTTGCAGCACGACTAAGAACCCTCGAGCAATTAGCTCAGAACTTTGGGTTAGTTCTCCAAAATCAACTCAACAACAACCACCACCATGGAGACGACCCGCAATCCGCTATGGCGAAAAAGATTGCTTCATTGAAACCACCAACCTTTGTTGGTAGAGAGGACCCTTTACTTCTCGAAAACTGGATTCGAGACTTTGAAAAGATCTTTACGGCCACGGGTACGCCTGAGGCCCAAAAAGTTGATCAAGCCACCTTCTATCTGCACGAGGATGCCGATACTTGGTGGGAGAGTGTAGGACCGACGGTTAGAGTTCAGGAGAACTTTAACTGGGAAGCTTTTAAGGTAGCAATTAAGGCTCGCTTCTTCCCCGAGCATATTCGCAGGCAGAAATACAATGAATTCAGTAGGTTCAACCAGACCTACAACATGAGTGTGCAGGAGTACGCTCAAAAATTTAATGAGTATGCACGATTCTGTCCGACTGTAGTACCGGATGAGGGAACTAAGGCTCAGAAGTTCGAGGATGGTCTGAAGTTTGATCTTCAGACACGACTAGGAGGAAGTACCTCCACCACTTTCGCAGAAGCCTATGCAAAAGCCTCAAACCTGGAGAGAATTTTACAGCGTGAGAAAGAGGTGTTAGGCCGACACAAAAGGAAGGAACCTACCGGCAACAGCAGCACTCAAGGGTATGACAAGAGGCCCAACAACAACACTGGTGGGAACAACCACAATGGAGGACGCTACAACAACCGCAACAATCAGGGTAATGGACAACAGACCCATCAAGGAAACCAGAACCAGAAGAACTATGTCTGCAAGAGTTGTGCCAAGAGCCACCCAGGATTCACTTGTCAGGGTGAAAGAATCAAATGCTTCGAGTGCGGCGAAGTAGGTCATAAATCATACAACTGCCCCAAGAAGCCAGCTCAAAACAGACCAAATGGGAATAATGGCAACAATGGAGGTGGAAACAGACTCCAAAACTTCAACAACAACCGCCCCTCTGGCCCAGGAAGTTACAATCAGGGAGGAAATGCGGCACATAATGGATTTGGAAACCAGAACAACAACCGCTCTTTTGGAGGTGGAAATGGAAATCACGGCAAGAACGGAAATGGAAGCTACTCCAACAATGGAAGGATCAATGTCATGAGTCGAACTGAGGCTGAAACCGATGCTAATGTTGTGACGGGTACTTTTCTCGTAAACTCACACCCTGCTTATGTACTCTTTGATTCAGGAGCGTCTCATTCTTTTATTTCTAGTGCTTTTGTTAAGAAACATCCCTTGAAATCTACCCAATCTTGTCGAGCCAATATAACCATGCCTAATGGTGAAACCGTTCCTTGCAAATCTCTCTTTCGAGACATCCATGTAGTCATAGCTGAAACTGAATTACCAGCCGACCTTATCCTTTTTGACTTGAAAGACTTTGACGTTATCTTGGGAATGGATTGGTTGGCCAAGTATAAAGCCAAGATTGAGTGTCATAACCAGAAAATATCTCTTAGGGGACCGAAAGGGAATAGGATATCCTATAAGGGTATAATCTCTAAACCCGATGTCAAAATAATCTCAGCCCTGAACCTTCAAACCTATCTTAGAAAGGGCTACCCAGTCTACTTATGTCAAGTAAGGGACGTAAGTATAGAGAACGAAGAGTTGACTCAAATTCCTGTAGTAAAGGAGTTTCCAGATGTATTTCCCGAAGAACTTCCAAGAATGCCGCCAGAGAGAGAAGTGAGTTTTAAGATTGACTTAGTCCCTGGAACCGGACCTATCTCCAAGCCTCCATATCGAATGGCACCTGCAGAAATGCAGGAGTAGAAGGTACAAATAGAGGAGTTGTTGGATAAAGGATACATTCGACCCAGTGTCTCACCTTGGGGAGCCCCGGTGTTGTTTGTCAGGAAGAAAGACGGATCCTTAAGGTTGTGCATCGATTATAGGGAGTTGAATAATGCCACGGTGAAGAATAAGTATCCGCTTCCGAGGATCGAAGATTTGTTCGATCAGCTTCAAGGTGCAACGGTGTTTTCCAGGATCGATTTGAGGTCAGGTTATCACCAACTACGAATCGTTGAAGAGGACATCCCGAAGACAGCCTTTCGTACGAGATATGGCCATTATGAGTTCACAGTTATGCCTTTTGGACTCACTAATGCGCCAGCAGCTTTCATGGACCTCATGAACAGGACTTTCCAGCCATACCTAGACAAGTTCGTGATAGTGTTCATTGACGATATATTGGTGTACTCGAAGGATAGAGAAGAGCATGAGGCTCAGTTGAGGAAAGTTTTGGAGATTCTTCGAGAAAAGAAATTGTACGCAAAGTTCTCGAAGTGTGAATTTTGGTTGGAGAAAGTCTCATTTTTGGGTCATGTGATATCTAAGGAAGGCGTTTCCGTGGATCCTTCGAAGATTCAAGCAGTAATTGAGTGGCCTCAACCTAAGAATGTCACTGAAGTACGGAGTTTCTTGGGTTTAGCTGGATATTACAGGAGATTTGTGAAAGATTTTTCAAGAACTGCCCAACCCCTCACTAACCTGATGAAGAAGACAACAAAATTTCATTGGGATGATAAGTGTGAGGAAGCATTCCAAGAGTTGAAGAAGAGACTTACAACGGCCCCAGTATTGACGTTGCCCTCTGGAGTAGAAGGATTTGAAGTGTATAGTGATGCCTCAAAGAAAGGTTTTGGGTGTGTCTTAATGCAACATGGTAAAGTAGTTGCCTATGCGTCAAGACAACTCAAACCGCATGAGCAAAACCACCCTACTCATGACTTGGAGTTAGGAGCGATTGTGTTTGCACTGAAGATCTGGAGACATTACTTGTATGGAGTACAGTGTAAGGTCTATACGGATCACAAGAGTTTGAAGTATCTGTATACGCAAAAGGAGTTGAATATGAGACAGAGACGATGGCTTGAACTCATAAACGACTATGACTTGCAGATAATGTATCAAGAAGGAAAGGCGAATAAGGTAGCAGACGCCTTAAGCAGGAAGAGTTCTCATTCACTGAATGTATTGATCCTAGCCGATGAGCTATGTAAGGAAATCAAGAGACTGAGTTTGGAAGTAGTTGAGCCTGGCTACGTGCAAGCTCAATTGAATGCCCTTACTGTTGGACCAGATATATTTGAGGAGATTCGGATTAAACAAGCCGCTGATAAGTGGTTAAGTAAGCTCAGAGAAATGAAGGAAAGTGGTCAAGCCCCAGAATTTGAGATCGATAACAACGGAGTGGCAAGGTATAAAAGGAGATTGTGTGTGCCACAAGACGAGGAACTCAAGACAAGGATTTTAAAGGAGGCTCACAACTCGCCGTATTCCATACATCCAGGAGGAGATAAGCTTTATAAGGATCTGAAAAAGCAATTTTGGTGGCCTAGGATGAAGCAAGAAGTGGCCGAGTTCGTGGCAAAATGTCTGACATGCCAGAAAGTGAAAATACAACATATGAAGCCTGGAGGAAAATTACAACCGCTGGAAGTACCGGGATGGAAATGGGAATCTATTTCTATGGATTTCATCATGGGGTTACCGAATACAAGATCCGGAAAGAACGCAATATGGGTGATAGTGGACCGTTTGACTAAAACGGCAAGATTTGTGGCAATGAAGGATACTTGGTCGTTGAAGCAGTTGGCGGATGCTTACTTTAATGAAGTGGTTAGACTACATGGTGTTCCGAAGGACATTGTTTCGGATAGAGACTCGAGATTCTTATCTAAGTTCTGGAAGCAACTTCAAGCAGCCGTGGGTACGATATTGAAATTCAGTACAGCTTTTCACCCAGCAACAGATGGTCAAACTGAGAGGACAATTCAGACCTTGGAGGATATGTTGAGAGCATGCGTAATGGATTTCGGAGGTTCTTGGGATGATCATTTAATGTACATCGAGTTCTCGTATAACAACAGCTATCACTCGAGCATAGGAATGGCTCCTTATGAAGCATTGTATGGACGGAAATGTAGGAGTCCTATATGTTGGAGCGATGTGAACGAGTCGTTGAATTTGGGACCAGAAATGATAGAAGAGACCACTAGCAAGGTGAAGTTGATTCAAGAACGTATGAAAGCAGCTCAGGACCGACAAAAGTCGTATGCCGATCAAAGGAGACGAGACTTAGAGTTTGAAGTTGGAGAAAAAGTGTTACTGAAAGTTTCACCAACCAAGGGAGTAATGAGGTTCGGTAGGAAAGGAAAGTTGAGTCCTCGTTATATCGGTCCTTACGAGATACTTGAAAGAATTGGAGAAGTGGCCTATAAATTAGCCTTACCCACAGAATTAGCTAATGTTCACAATGTTTTTCATGTGTCTCAACTCCGTAAATACGTTCTCGATCCCTCCCATGTTATCCAACCTGAAACCATCGAGCTAGATGAGACCCTCACCTTTGAAGAACGCCCTGTTAGAATCCTCGATACCAAAACGAGAAACACCCGAAACAAGACTGTAAAGTTAGTCAAAGTTCTATGGTCTAATCATCAAACCGAGGAGGCAACTTGGGAAACGGAAGATGACATGAAAAAGCGTTATCCTGAACTCTTTTCCCAGGTACGATTGTCGAGTTTCGGGGACGAAACTCCTTAAGGGGGACCGAATGTAATACTAACAAAGTCTAGAACTAGTGTTTCGTTAATATCGCAAAATCTAACCTTAAAGTTCGAGGACGAACTTTGTTTTTAAGGAGGAGTAGATGTAATACCCCGAATTTTCAAAGCTTATTTTATTATTTATTAAAGTTTAATATTATTTATTTACAGATAATTCAACTTTATTTCATAATAATGTTTATAAAAAATAAATAAATAATTGATTTCATTTAGTTTTTGAATTATTTAACGATTTTATTGAAATGATTTATTTAGTCTTGAATTATGTGATGATTTTATTAAAATGATTTTATTGAAATGAATTTACAAAACTAATTATACATTTTCATTAATTCTAATTAATTCTAATTATTATTGGATTTGAAGTACTCATTTAGTTTGTGGGCATACTTATAAGTCCATCAATATTAGTTATCCATATAGAGCCCAACTCACACAAAGTCCAAATACTAAGTCCATGTAACATTTGTTTTGCCAAAAAAAAAAAAAGGGAAAAGAAAAGGCAAAAAAAGAAAGCTGTGAATCAGCAAGTCTTCATCTCCCTCCTTCCTTCCCCTTCTCACGCAGGAACAGAGCAAGCACACACACAAAAAAAATAATCAACTGATCAACTACTCTTGTCAGAGAGTTGAAACTCAACCACAATCTTAGATTTTCTGATCAAGATCAACTCTATAGTCAAAGAAATCTCAAACACCATACCTCACCATACTCACCATTAATGGAGCTTGACTCCAAAGCTCAAAATCTGACCAAATTGTTCTATAAATACCAACCCAAACCCATTCAATTGCTCAAGCAAACCACACTTTCAAGGTTTGCTTCAACTTCTCCCTCTTCTCTTTCAATTTCTGATTTTTTTTGTGTTGAAAAATAAAATTAAAAATTAAAACTCAAAACCACCTCTGCTTCTCCACGACTCGCCGGAACCACCAAACGGCCACCACCACACCTCCGCCCAACCACCAAAAACCGCCAACCCAAAGCCCTGTTCTTCGCCGGAAAACCGCTGCACCACCATCACTCATTTCCTCCCCCCTTCGCTGCGTCTGCTCTTCTCGCAGCCAGCCCGCAACTCGCCCCTCAACCTGCAAAATACCGCAGCCCAGCCACCCCGTCGGCTGCCTGCGCCCACTTCACCTCCCACCTTCGCCTGAACCAGCCGCCTGCACCTGAGCCACGCCGCCCAACCAGCCGCCCATCTTCCTTCTCCTCTTCGTGCCTTGTTCTCCTTCCTCTGTTCTTTCCTTTTTGGCTCCTCAACTGATTCATGAATCAGATATTCTTCCCCCTCCCCTTTTATATTTCTTTTTTTTCTTTTTAAACAAAAAAGAATGTTTTCTTTTAAATTATCTATTTAGTTTATAAAGTTACTTTGTTTAGATATCATATTCTAAGTTAAATTGATTTAGTCCTTTTAATACTTAAAATGATTTCTTAAATGTTTCTAAAATGTGATTTTGAGTTATTAATAATGCTTTTAAATAATTAAGGAACTTTTCAAAGATTAATTCGAATTACTCGTTTATTAATAAAAAGGGGTTATTTAGGTTACTAACTTAGATCTCGTTAAAAACTCGTTGTAGACTCCGAGTACGTAGACGAGGATTATCAGGAGCTTTGAACTGTTCGTGAATCTAACTTTTGGGCACGCGTCACGAGGTAATTTCCGATGTCCATCTAAACATAGATCCCGTAGTATAAAAATAATTTAATTACGTGACTATGTGATTAGAAATGTGAATTATAATAATGAAAATTATTATGAATTATAACTATTGATTTTAAATGTGGATTATGATTAGTAACATGACTAATGGATTAGGGATATGAATAATGACTATGGACCATGGACTATAAACGATATGACAATTATTCCAATGTTAACGACGATCTTGATAAATAACCGTATCTTTTATCCTCGGCATTTGTTTAATTAAAGATTCATTATATTATTATTATTAATATTATTATGATTATTATTACTGTTATTATTATTATTGTTATTATTATTGTTATCATTATCATTATTATTGTTATTATTATTATTATCATTATCATTGTTATTATGCTATTATCGTTATTAAAAGCTTGAAAATGAAAAATTGAAAAATGGATTGGTTATAATTGGGAAATAATGGATTATTAATTTACAAGTGATGATTTTTGTATATGAATGAAAATGGGCTTTATGGATAAGCCGTGAATGAATTGTGATATGGATATTGGAACGAATATGTTCACACTTGGTTAAATGAGATGATGTATATGCGTATATGATTTAAGTGATGACTTTCATAAAAGATATTAATCACTTAAAGTGGAATATCGGAGAGAAATGATGAACAGGTTGCCCTGTATGGGAGGTTCAGCGGCCACCTACAGGTTTCTTTGTTACTATGCTGATTTTTATGTTATTTGTCTTCCTTCTATCTTGATGTGTTTCCAAGTTAGAAGGGGTGTGCACACTAGGGACTCTGTTTTGGCCATTATAACATTTGTAGGTAGTTACTGGGGATTGACCCCGGCCTACACCCTTGAAGTAAGTAGTTACTGGGGATTGACCCCGGCTTACTGGCGTTCTCTTTCCTCTCCTTAAATAAACGGATAATACTGAATTATTGAATTAATTGAAATTATGTGATTATTAATCTTATATATATACGTATGCACTTATGTGATTATTAATTGTATTTATATATGTATATGTGCTATGCTTTCGACTCTATTAACCTATTATTTTCACAAAGTATTTTCAACTTAAGTATTTTACGGGATGGAGTTAGAATTACTCAGTATTTCTGATTTTTGGGAGCTTGTCTCTCTTGTTTCTTTTCAATGTATTTGTGCAGGTGGGTGATCGACTGGGGGAAACAAAGAGAGAATTTTTAGAGTTGTCATCCACATAGTTTTAATTTAGTTTCCGCTGAGACTCTGAGACGTTATATTAATTAGTGTTTTGTTTAAACAATTTAGTTGTTGTAAAACTTAATTTAATTTGAGTTTAGTGTGATGTTACCCATTAGCCTTGCATTTATTTTCAAGGAGATAAGTGCGGCGGTAGCACGCCATCCGAGTCGAACCCTCGTGGATTTTCCCCCAACGAGTTTTATTTAATGAAAAAGGGTTCGATTTGGGCGGGGTGTTACAGACTCGTCCAAAGACGAACCAATGGGTGTGTTAGACACAAGAGAACGATTAGGAAATTTTCGTTCACTAAATAAAACATGACGACTTGTGTAGACTTTGCTAGAAACAGGATCAAGGCACCGATAACCCTTATAATGTGACGCATAGCCAATGAAAACACATTGAATCGACTTAGCCTGTAATTTATTGATTTTAGGATCTAAAAACAACGGAAAACAGGCATAACCAAAACATTTCAAAAACTCATAGGAAGGGGGACGCTGAAAAAGCTTAGCAAACGGGGATGAATCCTGCAAAGCCGAACTGGGAAGACGATTAATCGTATGCACAGCCGTATAACACGCATCGACCCAATATCGAGTTGGCAACTCATATTGAACAAGCATAGTACGTGCCATCTCGATAATGGTTCGATGTTTCCTTTCTGCCATACCATTCTGCGCTTGAGTCCGAGTACAAGACTTTCGAAAATAAATTCCCGAATCACAGAAATGTTGTAGTAAAGGAGTGTTATCAAACTCACGTCCACCATCACTTTGGGAAAATTTAAATTTTGAATTAAACAAATTCTCAACAAGTTTCTGAAAAGCTAAGAAGGTCGAATAAACATCAGATTTCAGTTTAAATGGATATAGCCGTGAAAAACGCGAATAATCATCAACAAAAACCACATAATACTGAAAAAATTGATTTGATTTAACTGGCGATTGCCAAAGATCACTATGTATCAAATATAAGGGATATGGAGCACGATGAGTCACGGACTCAAAAGGCAAACGATGTATCTTTCCTACTTTGCAATGAACACAATCGTCATGAAACTTAGAATTACATGAAATCAAGTTTTGTGAACGTAAAATTCCTAAAACTCTAGTAGAAGTATGACCAAGGCGAGCATGCCAAACATCTCCAGACTCCTTGGTTGCAATGAGAGCAGGGACAGACGACTCTGGGGAGACTCGGGAAGACTCTGAACAAACTCGGGAAGACGACTCTGACTCTAGGATGTGAGGCTGAAGAGGGCAGATACCATTCCTACTAATTCCCCGCAACAGAACTGCCCCCGTGGTCTTGTCCTTAACCCAAACAGAAGACTCGTCAAAACAAACTATGCAAGAATGATCCTGACATAACTTTTGAACAGACATCAGATTATGTTTCAACTGGGGAACATGACACACCTTCATGAGGCGAAGGGGGCGACTAGGGGAAGCCAGAGTTAAATTTCCAAGTTTATTTATGGGAAGTTTCGTGCCATCACCAACAACAATAGAACTCGAACCAGTGTAAGGAAGAGCATTAGATAGCATACCATCCTGTGAGGTCATATGAGATGCGGCTCCAGAATCTGGATACCAAACGGAGTCATTCGTTTCACCACCAACAGACAGTGCAGCTAGGGCATGTGTGACACCATCAGGAGAGGAAGGCACAAAGCTGTGATTGCAACGTTGAGGACAATAGGCTGCTTGGTGACCTGGATACCAACAAAGACCACAAGTATCTCAAGAAGGACTAAATTGTCGTTAGATGGATTACTTCCTGCTAAAGACAAATCATTAACAATATAATTGGCACAAGAATAATCAACATACGAAACATCATGAAAATTACCCATACCATTAGTGCGGCCTGCATTGCCACGACCACCCCATCCTCCATTGTCGAGTCCTCCATTGTTACCACGACCACCCTTGTTACGATTATTGTTGTTGCGATTCTTGTTCTTACCACCTCCTTGACCTTTAGAATTCGAACCACCCGAAGAAGACGGTTGTGAACCTGAAGAGCCAGACTGAACAGCTACTAAAGCCTGATGAGCAGTAGACGTATCATCATATGCACGCTTAGCCTTAATGCGTTGTTCATGCTGAAGTAGCTTGGGGCGAAGATCATCAAAAGTCAAAGACGTTTGAAATTGTAACAATGTAGTGACAAGGGCATCATAATCACGATCTTGATCCAAGGCAGTCAAGGTATACTGAACGAGGTCATACTGAGAGACAGGACACTGAATAGCAGCTAAGGAATCAACAATAATCTTAATTTCACGTAGAAAAGCCTCCATAGTCTGCTGCTCAGGATTTTTCATATGACTCAATCGACCTTTCAGTTCCATAGACCTAGCCATACTAGCATGTAAAAATCTAGATAGCAAACGATTCCAAATTTCAACAGAAGTATGTAACTAGAAGTATGTAACTCATGTACATCAAGCATAACATCACTGGACAACGTAGCATACAACCACATTTTAATTTGTTAATCTAAATGTAAATACTCGTAAAATTGCGGATTAGGTGTGGAATTGCCAAGATGATCAACACAAGTAGAAGAAGGTATAGAGACAGTACCGTCAATAACACCAAGTTACTGATGTGTTAATAAAAAACATGTAACCTGAGTCTTCCAGACGAGAAAATCCTCAGGAGTCGTCAATTTAATCGTAACAAACCTCGTTATATCGTGATTATTGAATTGTTGTGCTATGGATGACGGAGTTAAGAAGGAGTGAGGAACATGTGTGAGCGAAGAACCAAGACCATTTGAAGAGACGGGAAAATAGGGCTTGCAAGGGGTGCAATGGGGCCACCAAAACCAAGTGGGAATTGGTGCAAGGGGCTTCGCAAAGAGGAGGAAGGAACCTGCTGCTCGCTATAGGCGAGAGGATGGACAGCGGACGGCAGCAAGCCGGTGAAAACCGCCGGCCAGGGAGCAGCGTGCAAAGAACGCACTCCAGATCAAGAGACCCGTTTGTGGGATGGCGCGTCTGACGCAGGCCAAGAGGAGCAGCGGCCGTTGAGGCGGCGATTGATGTGGAAGCGCCGACACCATGTCCTAGGGCACCAAGGAGATGCGCGGAGGAAGACGGCACGACGAAATCCTGTCGAGTGAGCAACGGGTCTGCGACAGCTGGAGAAACGCGCGGATGGACTGGCGTTTGTGGGCTGGTTGTGCCAGTTGAGGTGACCGGCGGAACAGCGGCAGACATGGCGGTGAAGTCACCGGAAAAACAGGAAAAAAAATACAAACTAGGGTTTGTGAACCGGTAGGTCAAAGAAAACGTGCGGAAGAGAAAAAACTCTTAAAACCTGGGCTCGTGATACCATGTACGGGTATTATGAATGATTCGCTAGCCTGTTTAGGTTGCCTGGCCCTATTATATATATAGAGGTATGAAAACCTATCTTTTACAGAACTAAGAGTCTAATTACCAAATTACCCTAATATGCTTGTTTAGATACCAATAAAAACTTTCATTCCTAAATAAAAAAATTGTTATTTATTTCTAAAAATGAAATATTTGTATGGTAGTGTGTGTCCATAAAATGGATTATACATGATTAACTAAGACTAACAACTCTATAAACACTAACAATATGAAGTTCAAACCATAAACTATGTTATAGTTTATCTATAACATTATCGTTTAGGCCATATAAATGAGAAACGCAATTAAGAGCTTCGTTTTGTGAACTTCTTAAACATTTGATATAGAATCAATCAAATCGTGGAAAGTCTTGGTTGTTTGAGGATGAAAAGGGCAAGTGAACTATAAGAATAAGTACCAAACTATTCTTGGACCTTGAACCTTCAGTTTAACCTTTTGGTTGAGATGGTTTATTGACATGGTATCAAGAGTTAGTGTGACCATAAGGTCACAGCTTCGAATCTCATCCACCCACTCCTTTCTAACGCAATTTAGATTGTGCAGGAAGGAGCATGATGCTCATTGTGCTCCCTGCACCATACGACAGGTTTTGGCAAAAAGAAGGCTGACAAAAATTTAGGTGAGGGAAGTTGGCAGATATTTTTTAAAAAGTGGGGCAAGCTATATTTTTATTTCATCATCTCTTCATTCATTTCTCACTCCAAAATTTTCTCTCTCCTTTATTCTTCATTCATTTCTCTTCTCATTTATTTCTCATCCTCATTTATTTCTCTCGATTTTTTATAAATTGCCAAAAAGTGGTTATTGATTTTTATTTTCTATTTTCGGATTTATACACCTCACTCCATAAAATGGATGATTTATTTTGGAATGAAGGATTTTCATTGATAATGTTATGTATTCTAATAAAATTGGAGATTTAGTTGATGGTGGAGGAAGAGAAGAAGATAATTCAGTTTATATTTCTGGTTGGTTGGTGTACACATGTTGATAAATTGGTGTACAATATTATTTGGTATACATTCTTTAATTACATGTGAACATATAAGTGTACATAAATGTACATGATTTTTGTGCATGTTGCATTTTTGGGAGTACCTTTTAGATGAATAGGATTACTTTTTAGTTGTATGTACTTGCATGTACCCTTGAATGTACAAATTGATGACATCAATGTACACTAACTGATTTTATCATTACGTTGTTGGAGATATGATACGAAGACCATTAGACAACGATTTTTTGTTCGTAGTCGTGAAGGTTTGAAGGAGAAAAAAGGTGTACAGTCTAAGGTTTGTTTTGTTTAGTGTAGGTTGTTGAATAAACATAAATTAGTAAGTTTCCATTTTTAATCATATATAAAATGATCATCCAGGTATAATTTGTTCATTAATCCTACAAACCTACATGTTGATGATAGGATAATATATGTTCTCTTTTATGTAATTTAAATTATGAGATGATATAGTTAAGATGATACTGAGTTTTTGTATGTAATGTTAATTAGTGAGATGATATAGTTAAGATGATACTGAGTTTTTTTATGTAATGTTAATTAGTGAGATGATATAGTTATTTTTATAGTGTAAATTATAAGGTTTTAAATATTTAGGGTCATAATTTTGGTTTAAAGATGTTCATTGTGTTTGGACAACATCATCCTTGTTTACACATAAATGTTGATAAATTGTTATACAATATTATTTGGTGTACATTCTTTAAATACATGATCATTGAGTTTCAAAATAATGAGATGATTTTTTATACTGTAAATTAGTGAGATGACATATTCTTGTTTATATGCTATAAGAGAAAAACATGATCATTCGGTTTCAAAACATGCTCATTCGGTTTCAAAATATGATCATTGGTTTTCAAAACATGATCATTAGTTTTCCATATATGTTCTGTTTTCTTGATGCAAGTATGTGGTAGAATGCTATCAGACCTGTTCAAGTTCATTACTGGAGATTGTTTGATCACTGGGTATTGACATATGTACACTGATATAGAACGTATGGACATTGTATGTTGACAGACATATACTAAGCTTGATCAACGTTGTGGATGTAAATTGCATATTCAATTTGATGTTGTGAAGTTGTCTGGGGTGTTTATTGTTACTAACCTTGATCAACGTTCTTCATTTAATTCTCTTCCTCATTTCTTTCTTTCTATTTATCATAAATTCTCAAAAAGTGGATATTTGTTTTATTTTCTATTTTCGCAATTATGCACCTCACTTCTTAAAATGAATGATTTATTTGGAAATGATGGAATTTTCATTGATAATATTATGTCTTCTAATGAAATGGAAGATTTAGTTGATGGTGGAGAAAGAAAAGAAGATAGATTCAGCAAATAAGTGTACATCAATGTACATGATGGTTGTGCATGTTGCATTGTTTAGTGTACATTTTAGATAATTAGTTAATTGTTTTTTAATACATGGAGCTCATTCATGTCGTACTTGGGCTAATATACCAAAAATTATTTTTTTATCAATTGAATGTGATGTTAATTATTAATGCTAGGGAATGCAATAAAATGAATATTTTTTAGAAAACTTAGTGGATATATAATGGACATTTGCAAGATATGGAATACAAGGGCATTTGATAAAACTTAGTGTGCCCAAAAAGTTAATGGGTGAACATATAGGTTTATACAATGTACATGTGAATACAATTAGTGAACATATAAATTATGATATTGTACACATATGTAAAGTGAGTGAATATTGGTAATTGTACAATAGCTTACATGCAAGTGTATAAAAGATCGTACCTGAGTGTACTTATGTCAAATAATGAGATTTGAATATATATATATATATTTGGACATTTGTTAGATATAAAATACAGGATATTGCCTTGTTAACCCAAAAGGAAAATTGATTATTTAGTCAGTAACTATGCAAAAGTATTCTAAATTTCTAGAAATGAGGGACACCATTATTGGAAACATGGTATCAATGTTAATAATTAGTGAAACTTGGATAGGAAAATATTAAATGTCAAGTGAACATGTAGGTTAAGACAGTGTATTCATTGACTAAGTGAGTGAACATATGAGAATAGAAAGTGTACATATGTATAAAGTTAGTGATCATATAAGTAAAGTTAGTATACACTTGTAAAATTATACAAAAGCTGATATAATAGTGTAAAAAAAATACACACTAAAGTGTACACATGTCAAGTAATTGCGACTTGGATATAAAATGGATATTTGCAAGATAGGAAATACATGCATATGTTTTTGTTAACCCAAAAGAAACTATGATTTTAATTAGTCAGTAGACAGTAAATATACAAAAGTATTCTAAATGGTGCTAATTAGTATCAATGTTATTTACGAAAAAGGAACATTGTGAAATGGTGCTAAAAAGAACTTGATTTCATCTATGATTCTTGGCATTTTCCCTTCTCCCGCTTTTTGTCATTTTCCGCAACCCATGTTCCACGCTTGTTGACTTTACTCTTGAGAACGTCAACGCATATTGTTACCTGACCTGTTTGATCCTATCAAACTGAGCGCAAAATATTTGTTGGCTTAGTAATGGGACACGTAGGTATAGGCATTATACTTTTAGACTTAAATAGTAAATATTTGGGGAACAATCAATGTACATATGCTCAAAGAAAGTGAACATACAAGTAAATATAGTATTGTTCATATTTTAGACATAATGAATGTATATACATATGTGTTGTACATAGAACAAGAGTCTAGTGTACATATTATTAGATGATGAATCCGTTATTAGAGTATGTACACATGCTATGAAATCTTTTATGAGATTATTTACATATTATTACAGATAATGATCATTTAAGGATTTGTAGTGTATATAATCAATAACATAGACATTGTACAAATTAACACACACATATGGTGATATAAATAAAGCACTCACCTGTCATCAGGAGTGGGAGCTGATGCTTCACCTTGAGTCGTGGGACTATAATTGTACATTTTGATTTTATTAATGAAAAATCATGCAAACAACAGTGTACAAATGAAGAATTCACAAAGAAAGTACTCATTTGGCATAGTTTTAGGAATTGGTTCACTTGCTTTGAGCTGTGGAACTGTCATTGTACATATTATTTTTATTAATGAACAACCATGAAACCAACAATGTACAAATAAACAAATCACAGTAAAAGTACTTACTTGACATCAGTTTCAGGAATCGTTTCACTCTCAATTGTGGGACTATCATTGTACATATTGAATTTATCAATGAACAACCAGGTAATCAATAATGTATAACTTTCTCAAGCACATCCATCCAATGTATGAATCAATAAAAACAACCAATGCAACAACCATCAAATGTACATTATTATTCCGTTAATGAACAACCATGCTAACAAAAATGTACAAATAAACAATATATGAATTCATAGATACAACTAACAACCATCAAATGTACGTACTCTAATTCTATCAATGTACAACTTACTAAAGCATATCTACAACACCAACAACCACCAATGTACATTCTAATTTTATGAATGTACAACTTTCTAAAGCATATCTATCAAATGTATGAATTCAGTTGTCCCAACAACACCCATCCATGTGTACAACCATATTCATTTATTGTACAGATTAACCCAACAATACCCAACAACCACTAATGTACATTCTAATTCTATTAATGTACAACATATTAAATAATAACAATTAAATCTAGCTAAAAATATGTAAAATGGGAGGATTTTTTGATCATGGAACGAAAAAGAGAGGCTTTTCTTCTTTGAGTCTAACTAAAGTGGGGTTTCTTCTTTAGATCATGGAACGAAAAAGAGGCAACAATTTGCTAAATATATGTAAAATAGGAGGATTTTTTGAACATGATAATAAGAAGAAGACTTACTCTTTGGGTGTTAGAAGTGGATCTTGGTGAAGCATTTTGAGAGGCTTTGGGCAAGGTAGCTTCTTTAGTTGCCTTGATTTCTTCTTTTCTTACGACATTAATTCATCTCTAACGTCTAAAATTGTAACAAATTGATGCTAGAATTCGAATTTGTGGTCTTCAATGAACAATTTCCCAAACTTTGACAATTTTTGATTGTGGGAGAAACCGTAAATTTGGGTTTGGAAAGGAAAATGGTTATGGAGGTTTGGAGTTTTTTTGATAGAGAAAGAGAAATTATGGAGTTGGAGTATTGGGAAGTGGAAAGAGAAATGACAGTTTATCCACCCACTTTGCATTTAATGGTGAACAGTGAGTTGTCAAATCATTTTTTTTTTGAATTTTCGTGTACACTGATGGACACTCAATGTTCACTGAAGAGACAGACCAACTTAAAAGGTTGCGTTTTGGGCAAGGAGCACCATGCTCATGAATCTAGAACCAAGTAAATATAAATAAAGAAAGTATTATATATCATGGACTTAGATAAAGGGACATGAATTAGTATGAACAACACCATTGTTACCACGAGGTCTACCAACCATGCCCCAAAAGCACCAACATCGAAATTAGTTTTAGGACTCATTTTCCTTAGTCTCGTCCTCATGAGTGTAAGCCAATTTCTTTACCAAGTATAGGGATTTAATATAGTCTGATTCCGAGTCGACACAAACGGAAAGATTTGGTCCAAATGCCAAAACATAAAACTCCAAATGAATTCTAATCGGAATAGGATGCTTTTATAACATTTATATTGCATGTTTCTAGGTAGTTTGATCTGAGTCCCTATCTTGGATTTTGAAACATTTATGATGTGGTATTTTACTCACTGTTGCTTGTAAAACTCTCAACGGATATTGTTGTAAATTAATAGTTAGTTGTACATTATGTATAAAAACAACAAACCCTTAGTTCCAGAATAATTTGGGATCAACTAACCTAAACAATGTTAAGTAATCATTTTGATATTAGTCGTACTTGTACAGTTGTACATAACATATGATGTAAAGATATAAGTGTGTTGTGTTGAAAGCTGAACATATGTTGAAAATCTAAAACACGCTATATGTATTTTGGTTAATCGGGATTTCCTTTTAAAAATTACTAACCTAGAAGTGTAGAAACTACTTTATAGTGTGCAAAGGCTCTCCACACTAATACTCCATATTTCTTGTCGCAAAAAGATTTATATAATTGGAGATGGGAATCAATCCCGAACCTCTAGAAATATGGAGGTAAGGTCTGCTCTTTTTAACTTATTTTCAATCTTTATAAGTTCAATATTTAGATGAGTTCATAAGGTCTAATAAAGATCGAATAAGGTCTAATAAAGTCGATTAAAGTCTAATAAGTTCAGATAAGATCAGATAAGCAAAAATAAGTTAAAAATAATGGATCTGTAGTAGTTCAAGTCCATTGATGATCTATATTCTATAAAAGAGTAGGGACTAGGGAGACACCAAAAATCATCATTTATCTTTTTTAAAAAAAAATCCTAATTAAATGGAACAACTTTCTGCATAACTAATTATTTTCACATTTTAAAATTCTTTTTAAAAAGAAATGTACAACACCCTCAACAAACTTACTGTTATAAATTTTACATGATTCCGCATGCATCGTGTGCATATGTGCATATATGACTAATCGACTAGTATTACTAGTAGTCAAGTGACCAAATCCATTGACGAGGGAAGGGTCGTGATTTAGACATTCTAAATTTTTATCAAGGCACTTTTATATAAGAATATAAGAGCACAATTAAGGCCCTGTTCTTTTGGCCTGCAAAGAGTTGAACTAAACTGAAATTAATGGAACTGAATTTAATGGAACTGAATTTAATGGAACTGAATTAAACTGAATTGAACTGATAGGGATATCAACGGGGCGGATGTTGGCATTCTTATCCCCATCCCCGCCCCATCACTCGCGAAACCTTCCCCCATCATCGCCTAACTGGGGCGGATGCGGGGCGGGTCTCCACGAAACCCGCCCCACTGACATCCCTAGAACTGAAATGAGCTTTTGTTTTGTAAATTGAATTTATATAGATGATATGTGATAATACAATATAGAAATAATAATAATAAATAATAATGATAATAATAATAATAATAATAATAATAATAAAAATAACTATAATACTTAATAATAATAATAATAATGTAATAATAATAAGAATAAAACCTAATAATGATAATATTTATAACGATAAAAATAACAATAATAAATGAAAATAAATTGTTAAAAATAAGTCAAAGTAGTAGTAATGATAATAATAATAATTTTAATACTAATATTAATAATTAATATAATAATAATGATAATAATAATAAAACTAATACTAATAATAATAATTACTCTCTCCGTTTTTTAATATGCACCTATTTTTATTTTGGGTTTTTTTTTAATTGGTACCTTTCTAACTTTTCCCATAAATGGAAGGGTGGTCCACCTAATTATTACACTTCTCTCCTACTTTTTCTTTCCTTCTCACTACGCTTTTCACTTCTTCCTTACTTTTACTAACCTTCTGTCTTACTTTTGCACTTTTTCCTTGGTCCGCACGCAAAAGCAAACATGCATATTAAAAAAAATGGAGGGAGTATTATAAGATAATAACAATACTTAATAATGAAAATAATTACAACGATAATAATAATAGTAATACTATATAATAATAAAAATGTCAATAATAAGTTAAAGTAGAAACTGAACTGAAATTAATGAGATTGAAGTGGACTGAAGTGAATTTAATTTATGTTGTTTATAGGCCAAAAAAAAAAGATCGTGTAAGAGTACCTAAATGAGAATTTGAAATGCCTCGATCACTTTCTACGACTTGGACACCCCCAAGTACAAAAAAAAAAAGAAAAGAAAAAACATGGGTGTTCTTCTGGTTTTGTCCAGTGTTGAGACAAGTTCAGAAAGATTGAACAAATTAATTCATTAAAACTGGATTCTCATGCTCAAATTCAGTTACTCACCTAGCTAGCTACAAGCTCTTAACGTCTAACCCTTCTAATTTCTATACTGGGTACGATTACTCTATTCCTTCTTGCAAATTGTGTTACAAATTTCATTTATCAAGCACAACATTACACAGTACGTACCCACAAATACAATCTTAGCTGTTCTTAGCTTAACTTATTTGCTTTTCATTTCTGGGTCATTGGCGTTATCTTTGTAAGCTGGTTGCTGAGAATGAATGTTAACTTCAACTGTTGTGTTGTAATTGTAATTGTATTGACCCCACTAGCTAATATTAGTTGATGTGCTTAATTGTTTCCAATAATCAAGTATTAGATCTCACTACATTGTGATTATTGGTTACTAGTTATTTGGTGTGCAGTAGTAAATTCTTAAGCTTGTGCTTTATATATTGTATATTTTTTTATTGTTTATCAGATTTGGAGTTAGTGTAGTTCTGAACAATATTTCCCATCAAACAGACAAAGAATGGATTTTTACAGGATTTATATGCAACTTTTTAGGAGTTTTTAGTTCTGTATTGTGCTCATCAAGTAATTGATAGTTGAGTTAGCTATTTCGATTTCGAGGGGATGAAGAACTGGTCTGGGGGCACCCTCATTGTAGTTCTGTCTTTCATTTTGGTGCTGAGGTACACCTACTTTGCTACTCAACCACCAAAAGAGATAAAGCAATCTGCATATGACTTCTTTACAAAACATCCTGGTAATGAATCCCAAGCACGGGAAATTAGCTCGATTGCGAGATCTTCTATGATGAATGGGACACTAGTAGAAAAGCCTAAAGAGAAGCCCCGTCTTATCGATGTTGAAGGCCTTAGTGACTTGTATAGTTCTGTAAATATGTCCAAAGAAGAAATGAAAAGCTTTGCGACATGGTCTCAGTTGCGTGCTGTAATGTTACGGTCAGATGGATTGCCTGAAACAGGTAAAGGTGTCAAAGAGGCTTTTGTTGCTTGGACAGAATTACTATCCGTTATACAGAGGGAGAGAACTTCCAAAACTAGCAATGCTAACTACCTTAATGAAACAAAATGCCCTTTCAGTGTTAGCACTTTCGATGAGCCTGTGAATAGTAGCAGGAGACTCCTTCAGCTCCCATGTGGGTTGATTGAAGATTCTTCTGTTACTTTGATTGGTATTCCCAATGGGAAGAATCGAAGCTTCCAGATTGAACTCGAGGGTGCGGGATTTCAACATGAGCAAAAGCCTCCTATTGTCTTGCATTACAATGTCTATCTGCCAGAAGAAAACAGTACAAAAAATCCTGTAATTATCCAAAATACATGGACTAAAGAAGTTGGCTGGGGCAAGGAAGAAAGATGTCCTGGGGGAAAGTCAGCAAATTATATCCAAGGTGAGGTTTTTGTTTTATGTGTGTCAGAAATTGTTGAACAGTTGAACTTCTTCACATTGATTCATAAATTATGTGGTTCAAAGTTGCCACGATTGTGTTTTAGTTGGAAAGCAACCTAATTGGTAACAATGTGATCAGTCTTCCTTCCCTCAAAGAGAAACCTACTTCCCCCCCAAAAAAGCAAATAGATAAAAGAAAATCTGATATCTTGTAATATTTTTGTCAGTCATATAGAATCTATTGACCACTTTATAGTTCAAAAGTTCTACTGAAATATTCAAGACCCCCCTCCCACTCTTTTTTGAAGTGACAAAAAAAGCTTACTATACATTTACTGGTAATTTCTATTCGTAGTTGATGGACTGGCTAGTTGCTATGAACAACTTGTTACAAGTGCTAAGGAAGAAAATCAGAATGCAAGTCATCCTGTTAGTGACAACCAGATAAACAAATCTGTGGCGCATGCTCATGTCAGAGCTAATTTCCCGTTCAGCGAAGGGAGCCCTTTCACTACTACATTATGGGCTGGTTTGGAAGGATTTCACATGACTGTCAATGGAAGGCACGAAACTTCCTTTAAATATAGAGAGGTGAGGTTTAATTTTATATAAAGTATAAACATGAGCTGTTATCTGATTGTAAAATTCAGGTTTCAAATGAAAACTGTGCATCATTATAAGCAACTCATAGTGATTACAGAAAATGTAAATTATGAGTATTAAATAGATGCTGTTTTTAATGGAGGCAGAATCTGGAGCCCTGGCTGGTTAATAGAGTCAGAGTGACTGGTGGGGTTAGCATCTTGTCTGGCATAGCCAAGGGCATGCCTGTGTCAGAAGATCTTGACATAGTAATTGATGTTGGACAACTCAAAGCCCCACCATTATCGAAAGGAAGAGTTCTGTTACTTGTTGGAGTCTTCTCAACTGGAAACAACTTTGAACGTAGAATGGCCCTAAGGAGGTCGTGGATGCAATATGAAGCTGTACGCTCAGGCAATGTAGCAGTTCGCTTTCTTATTGGTTTTGTGAGTAATGCACTTATTCTTTTCAGCAGTATCTTTTTAAGCGATAGACTTTAGCTGATGCTGATGAGGGGTATTTTTTGCTGGTAGGATAAAAGGTAGCTTTTACTTTTGAGGTTCATACCCCTTCTCTGCCACTTATTTTCAAGCTATAGCAAGAATTGCGAGCAACATCATGATCTTTTTCATCTGCCCTGAAATTTGTAGCACAAGAAAGCGGAGGTAAACGTTGACCTGTGGAAAGAAGCTCAAGCATATGGAGACATTCAGTTGATGCCTTTTGTTGACTATTACAGCTTGATCAGCTTGAAAACAATTGCAGTTTGCATTCTCGGGGTAGGTGAAGGCTAATAGTATATATATGCCATCGTTCAAGATATTATTCAATGAACAAAATTTTATAACTGCATCCTTTTCAGCAATTTACTCTTCTAGCTACTGACCTACTGTACATCTTCACCTACTTCAGATGAAACTCCAGTTTATTACTTAGTTACTTGTTCATACTTCTGTTAGTGTTCAGTATGCCCTGCTTCAATAACCAATCTATTACTACCTTCCAAGATAATATTTCACTACATCACGGTACAAATTTGATGATACCATATTATATAGTGGAAGAGCATTATTGAAAGGAAGGTGAGACTATTGTCGCTAAAAATGACTTTCCTACCTTGTGCATGGGAAAGAGAGAAAAGAAAAGGCAACGAGGGAACGCGGTCTTTTTACAGATTTTGTAATTTAATAGGAAAGAGAAATTACAGGGAAACCTAAGATGATGCATTGATATATAGATAATTTAAAGAATAGGCAGAGTATTTTTTTTACAGTCCTCACTGAACTGCAGATCAAGATTATCCCTGCAAAATATATCATGAAGATGGACGATGATGCTTTCGTGAGAATTGATGAAGTTCTTTCAAGTCTTAAGGGGAAGGCTGCTAATGGTCTGCTGTATGGCCTCATATCATTTCAATCCTCCCCCCACAGGGACACGGAGAGCAAGTGGTTTGTTAGCGAAGAGGTAATGTTTTCCTTTGTAGTCTGTGAAGATTTAATCGCAGTGACCTATATTTTTTGCATCAGCTTAATGAATGTTCCTTTTGTAGGAATGGCCAAAAGATTCCTTTCCACCATGGGCTCACGGTCCTGGTTATATAGTTTCTCGTGACGTTGCAAAATTTGTTGTACGTGGTCACCAAGAAAGAGATCTTAAGGTATTTTATCACTAACATCATATAGAAAGCCACAAAGAGTTTCTTATGAAAAAAGCAAAGGAAAAAGCTAAAACAAACAAAAGTCAGGGGAAGGAAACAAAATAACTACTAGTTCAGGCTGTTCAGCTCACCTGTGCGGCTGTGCCATTGGTTTATTTAGGGAGAGTGTAAACCAGCACCCCAACTTTGTGATAGTTGAGTGAGGGGACATCTTTTGTTTTTTATAGGAAAATTTACATTGAAGTTTGAGCCGTCTTCCAAAATCGATCCAAAGTTTGATCAATAGCTTAAAATTATGAAGTCTGTGGGTATCCTTCTCATATTGGTCAAGACGACATATTACATATTTTGCTCTTTTTGGGGGTCCAAATCCCCATTCTTCTTTTCTTCTCCCTCATTTCCACCCCCGAGGTTGCCATGACTAATTAGAGCATAACACCTAACTTGGAGGTTGTTATATTGATGACTTTGATTTGGGACTAATGTGGGAAAGGTATTCCCAAACTTGGATTTATTCATAAATAAGTCAAATTTGGGATTAATATGGGAAGACAACTTGGGATTCATGGTGTCACTATTCACTACGTCCTCTTTTAAATGAGAGATAGTTTGCCCTTTTGTTCTTGTGAACACAATTTACTCATGTGATATCCCTATGCAATATTTTGCATTTGGGACTTGGCCAAAGCTTTATATTTTAAAAGTTGTTCCCTATTTATTGTTGATACATCGGTAGTTAGCCCGTCTATCTCGGAGAATGAAATTCATATTTTCTGATTTCACTTCTGAATTTTTGGCGGAGCTTTTTCTAGCTCTCTACAATAAGCAAACAATTCGTATTTGTTGTTCTAGTTATAAGTGATCAAGATATGAATCAAATTGTCACATCGACGGTTAATGAATATACAAAAGGATTAAGGACAAAAGATTCATTCCGTCAAGCTGTCATATAAAAATAAAACTAGAGTCACACACAAAAAAAAATCAAATTTCTCTACGAACAAACACTTGATTCTATCTAATACAATAGCCCACATAAAATAGAGTAATATAAGAAAATAACTTGGAATCTTGTCCTCGACACAAGCAAGCTCAAGTCTGTTGGTTTCTTTCTTTCCATTCTCACCACCAAATTGTGGAAGAAACCATCTTTCCCACATAGCAATTCACCTTTCTCCTCACTTCTTTTCCGGACCGTCTTATACAGAGCAAGGTTACACCCAACTCATACCAAACATGACTAATGATTAATGCCAAGGAGAAAGAACCCAAGAAAAGTAGTGGCAAAGATTAATTATTTCTTCCTCTTTTAGGCATACTTGCAATGGTTTGTATGAAAGTTTTCCTTCTCTTATGTTCGGTTCTCGCTGTGTCGCTTATGAGAAGAAACATGCTTTAGGAGAAGCTTATGTCTATCATAATATTATTAGCAAGGAAGACCAAGAAGTTGCCAAGAAATATTTACTTTTAGAGAGACTACTATCCTAATGCTACCAAAGCACCTCTCTATTTCCCTCAAAATCGATCTCCTAAAAGATAGAATGTTTTTAAATTTTTGGGACTGGATTTCTGTCCTATTTGTTACAGAGTCTCAATATGATTACAGAACCATGCAAACACTTTTTTCATAGTAGCCTTTGTAAGGAATGTGCTTCTGAAGATATTTGGAAATTGAGTGGGTGGATCCTCATATCTGATAGGCTGCTGTAAACCTGTCGCAAATAATTCCTAGCAAAACCTCCTAATAATGTAGTAGGGTCAAATCCTCGGAGAGATTATTATTTTAATTATATTTCAAAAAATGGTAAAACTAAACTAAGTTACAAATTTGAATATATAAGAGATTAAACTAATATTAATAATATAAATATAAATCTAGGGCATTCGTTCCGTCCTCCATGCTTATACCAATCTAAAGAAATCAGACAACTCAATAATACTTACGTCTGAGGTCTCAAATCTAAAGACCGATGTGGGCAGGTCTTAACGGTATTAAATCAACACATGTAGTATGGTCGCTCACATAATTGGACTCACCAGATCTTCTAAGCCTCTAAAAGTATGATCTTTCAATTCTAACAATTATTAGCCACATTGTAATTTATGATATTGGCCGATTATACAAATTACACATGAAATCTAATCACCTAGTATTTAGGTGCAAGTTACCTTTATTCTCTATGATTGATAGACTCGATCTTGGATAACCATAATCCATTTGCATCAAAAAAATCATCAAAGCATGCAAACGGAGTGTACTACAGACAACCTAAGTAAACCATGCAATTATGCACCTAAATGCTTTGAAATGAGTTCGAAACGCAACCTAAATGCATCTAAAAACTATATATAAATGTGGCACATCAATATCAAACGGTCGCCCCAACAAAAACCCATGAATCAATTTTTACTTGAATATACAAGTATACAACCCTCTTAAATTGGATTTCCACATGCCTATCCCATGAGAAGAGAAGACCATCTTGTTCCATCATCCTGGCCTCTTTGCACCATATTTGAGCATTAGGACTTCATCTTCATTTACACTCCTCCGAAACTACTTACCCCCTAAGAGTTGCATTGAGGTGCAGATGGGGACAATGGGCCTTACTCAACCCAATCTAATTAACTAATTGTCATCCATTTTAGCTGTAACTTTTGTCCTCAATAATGTGTACTAGCCTCGATAAGACCTATAAAATTGAGATCTATGAATATCAAGGAAGTAAATGTATCAGTAACAAGCTATGAGAGGACACTTTTGTCCTAACATTATAGCATAATTTCATCCAATAAGTTTAGGAGTTATTGAACGTCACACAGAACTTTTAGACTATGAAATGTGAATATTGAAGGCTTAACACTCAAACAATACTATAAAAAAAAAGCCACATGTCAACTGTCAAGGTACCTTCGTAAATTTACGCAAATAATATTTCAGCTGGCTAGCTGGCTCCCGTCAACATCTTTTCGATGTACTCCTCATATATGATACTTTGCTGTTATCTAACTTTGTTTTTTCTCCAGCTTCTCATACATGTCATGGTTCAAACAATAATGCAATTTTCCTATGAGCTTACTCTCGGATATGATCTCACAATGACCAAGGGAGGGGCAGATAAACTACTTTTTTTTTGTTAATCCAGTTGAAAGATTGGGGTGATCAGGATCTGATAAAATTTAGATGCTTGGCTATAAACAAACACACAAGATTTATTTAGGAAAAACATGCTCAAAGGCTTAACTTCCATTTTTTCATGTTACCTCCTTCCAAAAGTTTCTCCCTTGACTCCTTACAGTTTAAACCCTATGATTCTGATATACCTTGTATATTGATCAATGCTAGTTGACTTGGCACAACTTGCTTAAAAGTATAAGTAATTAGAAGTACAATTGCATGTTTGTGTACATCTCGTCCTCTCGAACCTTTACGGACAGCAAAATCTGTGCTCAGTTGTGGGGTTCTTGTGAATATGGTAGTTGACAAACTTGAGCAATCAACGCTGCCCCTTTCCGGTGCTGACTACGAAGAGTTGACAACTAATGATTTTGCCCTAATTCATCTATAACTTATTGGGGCTACACGGGAAGAGTAGCTTTCATAAGGAATGATGGTTAGAATCTTACTATCACCGTATCATCGTAATGTATGTCCATGTATAGTATACACCATTAAGAAGCCCTAAATTTCCTCATTTATGAAAATGGCTCAACTGAACTGCAGTAGGATACTCCCTCAATATGCTAAAAAGGTGGGAACTGAGTAATTAAATCATGCCCATGTTGTCACGCTCTTATATAGAGGTAAGGCAGTTAAGGACACACCTGGTGACTGATGCTGAATACAAACATCTGTATTATACTAATATGAAAATTGCAAGTACTGTAACTTCTTGTCATTGATCTTGGTTAGCTTTGTCTTGACGTTTCTTTATTCTCATTTCAGCTTTTCAAATTAGAGGATGTTGCTATGGGCATTTGGATTGAGAAATACAAGAGCAGTGGTCATGAAGTCAAGTACATCAGTGATGATCGTTTTTACAATACAGGATGTGATACGGATTACATCCTTGCGCATTATCAAAACCCGAGGAAGGTGTTGTGCTTATGGGAGAAGTTGCAAAAAGAACATCAGGCTGCCTGTTGTGAATAAGTTCTGAAGCAGGAATCCACTTTCTGACATTTCTGTGCTCTTGGAAAGTTTTGAAACCAGTATGCTGCTAGCAAAAGGCAACTTATAACCTCTGTGATCTGCTCTTTTATTATTATTCTCGTTTTCGGCGCAAGAGGAGGCATGAAATCTGGTAGATATTTACAGGAAACCTTTGGTACAACCTACTGACATCCACGGGGCTACCTATTCAGAAATGAAAGTACTTTCCCATAGTAACAAATTGACATAGACTTTAGAAGTCACTTTATGTCTTGGTATATCTTGTACAATTCTTCCAGTCGAGGCATTTTTCTATGGAATTGCAGTATGTATTTTGGTTGGCTACACAATATTCAGTGAGCTGTATAAAATCAGTATGTAAGAGTTCAATGAGATATTGTGAAACTCATTTCTAATTAACTACTTAAGTCGTTTTTAAATATCCTGGTACCTGATTGAAATTGATGCAATTTTTGGAATTATGATGTTCCACTCCAAGTTGGTCATGCTCGAATGGAGGTTAGGTTTTATACTAATTTATCTATTTATTGTTATTATTTTATATTCAAATAATTTTTTGAAATATTACTATTGAAGTTTGTAACTTGCAGAATTTGTCAGTACGAGATTTATAAAAAACCAGTATATGAGGTTTTAATGTGGAAGACTATCTGACTGTCAAATAAACACAGACACAGCAATGAACTAGGTTTCCACAAACAAAGTTGCTCATATCTCTCTAGACTCTAGACCTATGCCATAATCCTCCACAAATCTACTCGTTCTTTTGATGTACCCTGAAAGCCCCTAATCCTCCACAATCTACTCATTCTTTCGATGTACACTCGGAGCTGGTTCTTCATCAACTCTTTATTTCAGACACTTAAGGTTTCGCCCTTCAGCAAAGGGTAGCCTAATCTCTTCTTATATCTTTAAACAAAACACTACTGCTTTAATCAAAGATAAACAAGCAACTCGAGCTTTACAGATAGAGTAAAGCAGAAAGCCGGAACATATAAGCTACTGTAAGTCTAGAAATGTCAGCAACACATACTTAGGGAAAAAGCTGGACACAAAAATCAACGCAAAACTATTGAACCACTTAATGGCTCATCTTCATAACTCAAAATCCATAGTTATGAGATGCATATTGACAAAACATGTATCAGAGTAATTACTTTGCATGGAATATTATCGTTGTTTATGCCACAATGGCATCACAAATCTTGGAAATTAGAAATTTCAGAGACGGCAATAACAAAACGAGTCACGAAAACTAGATGTGGATGGGTTTGTCATAGGTTGCCATTGCAGCTTCCTTCAGAGCCTCACTCATGGTTGGGTGTGCATGGCACGTACGTGCAATATCCTCGCTTGATGCCCCATAGTGCAATGCAAGCACTGCCTCATGGATGAGTTCACCTGCATTAGGGGCCATAATGTGAACACCTAGAATCTTGTCAGATTCTTTCTCAGCCAAGATCTTGACAAGTCCCTCAGCATTATCAATTGCCTTGGCTCTACTGTTTGCCATGAATGGAAATTTACCCACACGATACTCAACGCCAAGGGTTTTCACCTGCTCCTCAGTCTTCCCTACAGAAGCCACCTCTGGGTGTGTGTAAACAACTCCAGGAACCAAGTCATAGTCTACATGTCCTTGCTTTCCTGCAATGAACTCAACACAAGCAACACCATCTTCTTCAGCCTTGTGAGCCAACATAGGCCCCGGGATCACATCCCCAATTGCATAGACTCCAGGAACATTAGTAGTAAAGCGTTCATCGACCAAGATCCGTCCAGCATTGTCCATTTCTACACCAATCTTATCAAGCCCAAGCCCAGCTGTAAATGGGACTCTGCCAGCGGAAACAAGAACAACATCAGCTTCAAGTGTGGTCTGCTCGCCACCAGCGGCAGGCTCAAGTGTCAGCTTTACACCATCTCCAGAGGTGTCTACCCCAACAACTTTAGTTTTGAGCTTGAACTTCATCCCTTGTTTCTCTAGGGAACGCTGAAATTGCTTGCGAACTTCACCGTCCATGGTAGGAACAATATCTGAAGCAAATTCAACAACAGTAACCTCTGAACCAATCCGACCCCACACAGACCCCATCTCAAGACCGATATAGCCAGCCCCTATCACCACAAGTCTCTTGGGTATTTCTTTCAAAGCCAAAGCTCCAGTTGATGATACTATTTTGGTTTCATCAATTGTAACTCCGGGTAGAGACTTGACATCAGACCCAGTAGCCACAATTATATGTTTGCCTTTCACAACGGTATTACCGCCTTCAATAGTATCTACAGACACTTCAGAAGGAGAGACGAGTTTCCCGTAACCTTTCACATACTTTACTTTGTTCTTCTTGAACAAACCCTCAATACCTTTGGTCAAATTGGCCACGGCTTTATCTTTCTGCCCCATCATGGCAGGCAAATCAACCTCAACTGAAGAGAACTTCACACCATGGGAAGCAAAAGCGTGCTTTGCTTCATGATACATGTGGGATGAATGAAGAAGTGCCTGCAAGAAACCATGCAACACTACAAAGTCTAAGAAACCAAAAGGAAAGAAGTACTTATGTAGATAAGAATAATGTTTATTGGAAAAGGGAGTACAGAAAAAATTTCATAGCTGAGTAGATACACAGAATCCAAAGAAGAAGATTGTATTACAGCCTACAAGTACCCCTATGTCAAACTCAAACTTTATTTTTATCTAATCCCTATGTCCATCAACCTCGTCAATAGAAGAAGAAAAAACTATTCTGAGGCATGGGCCGCATGGCACTAATGGCAGTACAGACTCCATCTTTGAAATACAAAGAAGTAGCATAAGCAATAAAAATGCTGGATGTAAAAATATATATCAGAACTGCCTACAAACAAAATCAGACATGAAATATAACTCATTACAGTGTACAAAAGGAGTAGGCATAACTATCTATGTAATGAGCCCACAACACATAGAAGTACATGCTAAGCAAAGAAACATATTAGATCCTGAGAATTAGACATGATAGAATAAATGTCAAACTTATACTTTGATTTTATCTAATCCCTATGTCCATCAACCTCGTCAAATAGAAGAGGAAAAATTATTCTGAGGCATGGGCCGCATGGCACTAATGGCAGTACAGACTCCATCTATGAAATACAAAAAGTAGCATAAGCAATAAAAATGCTGGATGTAAAAATATATATCAGAACTGTCTACAAACAAAATCAGACATGAAATATAACCCATTACAGTATACAAAAGGAGTAGGCATAACTATCTATGTAATGAGCCCAAAACACATAGAAGTGTATGCTAAGCAAAGGAACATATTAGATCCTGAGAATTAGACATGATAGAATAAACGTCAACATCCTGGTAATGATTTACTTAGACATCCTCTCTCCCCTTTTTCCAGTACAAGTGATCGACAACAATATAAAGATATTAGAAGCAAAAAGGGAGCAATAAGAGAGGTATGACATGTGGGGACACGGAGAGATTATTCCTTTTTTAGATTGAAGATTATAGGATTTGTGAAAAGCTAACTAGACCTAGGAAATGGAGTTACATATTAGTTAATTCCCTTTTCCTTCATCTGTTCTATTTCCCCTCTTCAAAGGTGGAAACATAAGGCGCAATAAAAATTCTCAAAATAGAAAGGAACTTGCGAGGTTGTTGCATTGATGAATAAGAACAAATCTCAAAATTTTCTGTAAATTGATCGATTGTGCCAGGCCATAATCAGAGCACAGTCAAAGAACTCATACAATTGGTTGTACAATTATATACAAATGATAAGACACAACAAAGCTCCCAACACGAAATCATAAAACTCAAAAAGCCATCCAGTTGTGAAAGAAAATGCAACGTTTAGACAAAATGATGACGCACAAGTGGCACAACAAAAACCAACACAATAAAATCTAACAACTCGCAATATAGAGAAGAAAGTACATTACACTTTTCAAACGAGTGTCAGAAAAATACGCTCAAAATCACCAAATACATATTTTTTTAAGTTTCCAGTCTGACAGCTAAGAAGTCATGTCTGCAAAGATAGCTATCACTCAGGTTGGATGATATGTGCCCTTCTAATATGATGGATCTGCATACTTTAGCAAGATAAGCATAGCACTAATTATCGTCAAACTCACAACGTGGTGATCCATAATTGCATAAATTAGTGAAGAAACTGCGCATAAAGTAAACTAGCTTGAGTTACTTTTACAGCTCAATGTTCCTACTGACCAACGCAAACCACACGTGTCCTCCAAACAAGCTCGTTACCCTTGCTCCCATCCTTTTTCTTCTACTATCTGGGCTATGCCCATAGATCCCCTCAGTCCTCACCCATCCTAGCATTAAACACATTTCATATGTCCATATAATTTAAAACAATATATTCCATGTTGGTAACAAAATGCTGATAAGGCTTCAACCATCACAAGCAATCTATATATTTTTAACTCCAAGTCAATTAATCCATCACATGGTGTTCAACCTCATTCCATGAGTTTCACTCCAAGTCTCCACGTCATTCATATAGACAAACAAACATGCTAATTACATGCCTTGAATTTGTGACCTTAAATATGAACATTAACACCTTTATCCATCAATCCAATATTTTCTTATTATTCTTTTTCCAAACAAGATATAACTTCCTCCATCCACAGATCGAGATCCTCATAAAAATAAGGGAATGTAGGCTTTATAGGTAGATGGTGTACAAGCAAGAACAAAAAAATTGATTGAAAGATAGACTTCACGGGACCCCACTTCACATGATATGAAAAGAGAGTGAAGGATCCTATATCACATGGGTTGAGTGGGTAATCTGGGTATGGGTGGGGTAGATTTTCCATTTAAGGTAAGATGACTTGCATTTGTAGAATGAAGAAGGTAATGTCCAAGGTGGTTATTTGTGGATGGAAGGCAATATATAAGAAAAAAAGAAGAATAGATTGTGACTTACATATGGTCATGCAAATGCCTGGGGCATAATCCGGGCATAAAACTAGTTACACACACCAACACCGATACAAGATGGAGTAACGATAGCACATAACGGGCACAAGCAGAGGAAGTTCAGTAACCCCTCCAATTGGTAGCATTTGAATGACAAAAATCTGTCCTTATTTTCGGTGCAACTAATATTTGTAAGAATTGATATGCTCAACAGAAGTATGGCAATTGGCATACTCAAGTTATCTAGTCCTCATTACATTATATGAAAAGAGCGTACCAGACTGACAACAACATGAGACTCTCACTGATCCGAAAGGGTTGCAAAATGTCCTATACTCCCAGAGTCAATTATGTACTTATGAAAATCATTGTCACTAATTAACCAATTTCATGGGTGGACCATACTAAAATTTAAGGTTAAGCATCGATAAATTTTACTTTCAAGACATAGCTTATTTGGTTGAATATGGGAAGGAATCATCCCTAGGAATTTGTTTTTACTATGTTCTCCCATTTCCTAGTAAGTACAATAAGTTGTTTAGTTGATGAAGGGGAAGTTTTACTTACATAGGGCGGCCTATGTAAGCCACTTCCTCCATCATCTTGAAAGTAAAAACTTCCAACGATATGTAACTTGCCACACTTTTGTCAACCAACCAACTCCACAAGCTTCTATTTCCTAAAAAGTTTTTACTTCCCATGTACGTTTCATGTCAATCAAACAAACACAGCGTTGTAGAAATATAAAGTAGCATAATAGATGTGACATATATATATAAACTCTCTCTTTTTCTCCCCAATTTTACAGCAGAGGAGAATTTCCCCACTCACATTTTTCTCTAGATTAGAAGGCGGCAATAGTCGACTCGGTAGCAAAAATGGAGCTGAAGCAGAACAATCAAAGCATCAAGCTGTGCTATAGCCATAACAAGTCTTCACTCTATCATTAAAATCATGGTCATTCCAGCAATCACCATCAAAAAATAAACATCACAAATTCACAACAAAAGACCACCAATTAGAATCAAACCTAAAAGTAACCAAATCTAAAAAATCGCTTATTGCAATCCAGTTGACCAATTCATACCAAACATATATTTCAAGTACCTTAAAAAACCACTTCCCAATTCACAATCAGATCTAAAAACCAAAATTCAAAATCCCTAATAAATCGGACAAGAGGAATTGAATAACGATAAAGATTTACCTTAGAGGGAATACAACCAACATTAAGACAAGTACCACCTAGGGTACCACGTTTCTCAATACAGGTAGTATTGAGACCAAGTTGAGCAGCTTTAATGGCGGCAACGTAACCACCAGGACCACCACCAATAACAACAACATCGTTGTCGTCGGATCCAGAGGAGAAGTAACGAGAGAATGAGGAGAGAGAGAGTGTGTAACGAAGAGATTCCGCAGAGTTGTTATACAGTTTTTTTGAGATAAGGCTTGATTTTCTTCGGCCAATGCTCGCCATCGCCATTCTTAATGCTCTTTCTTTTTCTTCTGCTGTGCTGTTGTTATGTGTTTGAAACTTTTTTTGAGAAATCGAATATGTATTTTGTATTTGTATTTTTGTAGAATTTGGTTGGTGTGTGTTTGGGTCAGGGCCTTAGGGGTGTAATATAAGACAAGAGATGATAAAACCTATGTTACTCCGACACCTTCATTTACCTCAAAAATCGGGTGTCGTGTCGTGTCGTGTCTGACACGATACTTCACTTGGATACTTCATTTTAAACTAAAAACTTGACTTTTTTCTACAAAATAGCCGAGTCGAACACTTGGACACCCGTATCCGAGTAGACACTCAAAACGTGTCTGAGTAACATAGGATAAAACTTTGTTATTTTTTGCGGCTGCTAAAAGAGAAGCCCATTTCACTATCCTCACTCCTAAGGTTAGTTACAAAGAGTGATGGTCAATTTATCTTGAAAATATAAAATCTGAAATAAAAATCTTTATGTTGTGAAAGAGTTATAAAAGAAGAGAGAAAATTTTGAACTGAGGAGAAAAATCCTGAACAAATTTTTTACTCCGTATAATTTTGATATTCACCAAGCTTGATATTTATGTGTACAAGATACGTATTTTTTTTAAAAAAAAGGTAAGGAGAATGTTTCACTTGTGCAAGGGATGAAATTGAACGTCTGCCGCATAGGGGATATGGAGAGTCTCAAATCACTAGGTCAATTCTTGATTTTTTATACCTATACTATGTGTAGAATAGCATAGATTGGAAAATTTTTTTACATACATTTAATGTATGCATCTCTACTCTTTTAAAAGTGAGAACTGAGAAGTTGAATTAATGTAGCTTAGGATTAGTGTTAAGACCATTCTACCCTTGTACTTTCAAATAATTGCTTTGCTGTTTCAACATGCTCTCTTCGCTTACCAATTACCAACTTACCATCACACTCCTCCCCAAATCCCCGGTTAGCCTTTCTCCCTTTCTCTCTCTCTCAATTACCAACTTTGGCTATTAGATTTTAATGGCATTCAAAATTGAAGACGCGGGAGGAGGAAATGGAAAGAAATTGCTAGTGATAATGGTAGGTGCACGTGGTAGCGGCAAGTCCACCTGTTGTCACCTTATTGTGGTTGATGCAGAGAGGATTCGACTGCAGATGCAAAAGGTTGTGGTGGCTAATTACCGTTATTTTATATCTGTCGCCGATGCTTTGGTTTTCATTAGATAAGAGGTAAATAAGGAACTAAGTGATTGGGACATTTTTTAAGATTGTGTAATTACTGAGTTATTATTACTAATCTATAAAGAACTGTAAATAAGATTATGCAAATGACTTTGTTACTGAAATTATAATGATTGGTTTATCAACCAAAACTATTATACCCCCTAATTGTCTTATTTATTAATTTATACAAATCTTCGCACTATTTAGAGGTGAAAAAATAAAACTTCTAAACTTACGTCTAATATATAAGAATAAACATTTACCGTATATATAGTGTACAAGGTGTAAGAAGTCTTTGTAATATAACCGCGTATATCATGATTAATGAGTAAAACAAAGTGAAAGTGAGTCCTTGTTCTTTTGGACTATATTAATTGAAAAACATTTCAGTTCAATTCATTTCAGTTAAGCTCGTTAATTTTAGTTAAGCTCAACTCTTCTCCTTTTGTCTTACAATTATAGTTCATAACAGTGCATTTCAGTCCAGAGGTTAATTCAGTCCAGTTCATAGTCCAAAAGGAGAGAGCATGAGTTGGGGTGCTAATTAGGAATCTAGAGAGATTCTTTTGGTTTTGAATAGTGTTTTAGTTTAAAACCGGGAAAAGACTGCGCTAGTTGTTGGCTATTTTTCATGATTTTACGACGAGGTTCAATCCTTTAGAGATGAAAATTCACTCCCATGGAAACTAACCCCTACTAATTACGACAAGTGCAAAATCTGGTCGTTATTTTCCCTTGGTTACCACCACAATCGCGTATGGTCGTTCCTTTTGATCGCAAATAAACTATTTTCTTGTAGTGCTCCACGCCCTAGACGAACTCAAAAGAAAGATGATTTCATTAATTGAATGCCAAACGACACTTACAATAGATATCAAATAAAAAACGAAAGCAATCTAATAAAACTAAACAATTATGCTTTTCTTCATAACTAATGATCCTAAACCAAAGATATAACAATTCGACCAGGCCCGTTCCTGGCAATTTTTGGGCCCGGGGCAAAGCTAAAAAATGGGCCCGCTTATATACAGGTTTTTTTTTTTGAAAAAGCACAAATATTAAGGAGATATGAAACGTAATGATTCTTGTACATTTTTTTAAACTAAATTAAACATCAATAACATAATCAAGAATATAAATGCTAATAAAAAACTACCTCCAAGAATATCTCGATACAACATCATTGATAAAAGGTTCAATGTTCTAAAAAAAAAAAGGAATTCAATATGTAACATTATTAGATTGTTCATCCTTTCTTGTAACATCTCATTAAAGTTTAAATTAATTGAATTCCATAAAAATACCAATTAAAAAACAAAAGCCATAATTATTCTATTAGAAGTCTTTCATATTTTTATTTTAGGGCATGTAATATGTTAGTAATCATTTTCTAGGTAAATTGTGTGCTATGGATGAAAAATAAAAGTAGATATATCTGAAGGGGAAAACAAAACAAAACAAAAACACATAATATGATTTGGAAGGTGAGATTTATGAGAAGGAAAAAATGGTGGAGATACTCAAAAGGAAAAAAAAAATATAATGATGATAAACAATAGAATAGAAACTAAGTGGGAAGGTGAAAGCTTCACTGCAAACAAGAGTTGTAAGATTCGAACTTGGGCCTACAAATATGATAGTTAGTGCTGTATCAACTGAGCCAAATCATTTGTGTTTATTGTTGCTCAAGCGCTTGGTATATAACCTTCATTACTGTGATTTGTTATCTTAGTTTATCGGTCCTGGGCGGGCGCCCCGCTTGCCCCGGCCAGGGCCGACAATGAATTCGGCACATATAACTCTCACAATCTCAATATAGCTTTTAAGCGGATTTGTCGTTGGATGACGACCTGAAGAAGGACCATCTTGATTTGGTTGTGAAGAAAGCAACCGAATTGCTTCAATCCATCGCAACAACGCATGACAAACCTTTAGCAAAAAACATCTGACTAAATTTACAATAGCAATTTGACTAGAAAACTCTACAAGAGGGGACTGAAAACTCACAAAAGTAGACTGCAAAAACCTACAAGAGGGGACTGAAAACGCACACCATAAGGGTGGACTTTATTGACTATAATACTACCGCTGAGAAATAGATTAGAATTGGGGTTTACCATCAATAAAATTTTGTGGATGGTAGCCCCCTTATTTTTTTTTGTAAAGGAGGCTAGGGTTTTGTTTTTGATAGACTTATTCTCTTGACGAACTCAAATATCTAATACATGGCTCAGTCGGCCTGCTCACCCGGAAAACTTCTGGAGGGTTCAAAAGAAAAGCGGCCGGTTATGAGTCAGCCGCCAAGAAGGCTCAACTCAAATGTATTAGTTGATGCCCAAGGAAGACAAGGGGGTGCTCCTTGAATGTAAACTTTGTGGACGGATGCCCATCAATTTCTAGAGGCAAGAAGGCAGTTGCCTTGCAACGATCAACTATAGGTCATACTCCCTACTTCCTAGACCCGCCTTCGATTCCTCGCTCTTTGATAGAAGGCCAAAGACCATATGCTTCAATTCTACGCTCTCATCAAGAACCAAGTGTTCAACAATCATTGACCTACGCCCAACATGGGTTTGAGGGTATTGAGAGACTATCAACCCTTGATACAACAGATGGAGGCACTTCATATCAACTAGCCAACTCCATTCTCGGCTAGGATAATATTTATTCCCCCTTATTCTAAAGTCAAGCTGTCTACAATGGACCCCTTCGATGGTACGAGTATCTAAATGATCATTTGTTCGCGTACATATATCAGATGTACGTGCAAGCTATGGATGATTCCATATGGTGCAAGAATTTGCCAGCCACTATGAAGGGAGTAGCTAAAAAATGGTTCAACACCTTCCACCATACTTTGTCAGCAATTTTACTGAAATCAACTATTTGTTCATCGACCATTTCGTAGACAATCGTCAAGAGCAGATTACCAGCATACACCTCGGAAAGATAATCCGAATGTCCTAGAATTCGTGGAGAAGCTTAATTAACAAATTTAACCTTCACGCACTTTAGAATCAATAAACTTAACTGAAATTAACTCACATTAATCCAATGTAAAAGATTTTTTTTTTTAGGTGCAAAATTTAAAGAGACTTGACCTTAGTCCATTACTCATTTACGAGTCCGGATCATCTATACCACATAGTGTCCTATTTGGTGTCCCATTTTCTATTATTTTGTCCCATAACTTAAATAACATAATTTTTTTTGCTTATTTTGTACATTCTCCCTACTAGTAAAGCCTCATCAAAAACAAAAATATAGAAAATAAACTTCACTCATTAAAATAAAGAGCGAAAAGGAAATAAATCGTTTTCGCCCTTTATTTTACTAAGTGAAATTAGTTTTTTTTTTTTTTTAATGTTTTAGGAGGCTTTACTAATAGAGAGCATATACAAAATAAGCCAAAAAATTATTTTATTTAAGTAATGAGACACCAAATCTCTATTCCATAAGGGAAGAGGTGGGGACACCAAAAATCAATATTATTCCTTTTTTTAATTCCTAATTATTAACTTTTTCATTTTGAAATACACATCTTAAAAATTTATTGGATGTTCATGTTCCTTTCTACTTTTCTATTTTTGAATACTAATAAGACACTAAATGAGATAGATGACCCGGACTCCTCATTTACTGGTACAGCCTGGGTTTCAAGTTATGGCTGATTATGTATGCATATTTGAATAAGAAATGGCGTATTACGCCCTAGGGGAAAAAACATAAAAATTTGGGGTACCAGCTGCTGCTGCTGCGCGCTTTCCCCCTCCTTTTACTTGTTTCTCTGCCTATCTAAAACAAAACTAAACCAATTCATTCAATTTTTGGGGTTGGGGATTCTTCTCTCTCTATCTTGAGTGAGTTTGAGTTTGAGTTTGATTTTGAAATTGAAAATGATGATGTCAAGTGAAGAAGAAATAGCGATGCGGGATGTAACACATGCTGGTGTTGTTGTAAGTGACCGTATTAGCCGAGACATTGCTTCCCGTCTCGACCTAGAAGAATCCTTAGAAGCTGCCAGATATGCCACTCATCCTTACACTACTCATCCCAAAGAGGTTTCTACCCTTTTTTATTTATTTATTGTGTTTTTCTAATCTCCAATCTACTTATTTCTCTATTTTAGTTGTATGTATTTTGCTACAAACCCCCAAATTAGTGACTTATCTGGTTATAACAACAATAGTTGAGTTTCTTCTATTTCCTCGTCTGAATTATATTAGATGCTTTACTCAATCTAGTTTGGCCTCTCTACTTGGAACATTTTGTCATAGATTTATTGTGGTTAATCAAGGTATTATCTCATGAACACTAACATTTTGTGTCAATTTCATCTCTTTCTCGTTATTGGAATGTATTGTATTATCTTTGTTAGGATGTGAATATTATATATAATCACTCGCTCAGCTCTTCTACTGCCCTTAAACAGTAGCTTCACTTGCCGCCAGGCTGCCCAGTCCAGCATTCATAAATATGGTGTTGGGCTATTTCCTGTTCTTGTCACATATTTACAACTTAATTAATATGATGTCTGCTACCAATTGAATTTTTTTTGATTCAATATTGATGAGTGTTATTTCAATCTGTCTTGGTTAGGAAGACTTTGTTGTACTACAATCCGATCACACATATTGTCTTGGTTAGTCTAGACCACAAAACTACTGAATTCCAGGAATAAGCTTTTTATACAATCTCTTTAGATAAACTAGATTGAGAACTTCTAATTCCGCTTCTTTCATGAAGATCTCACCTAAAGATTTCTCTTTTAACACAGGAAGCTTGATTGGAACTTCCGACATTCCTCAAACTTCGATTTTGAAAATATACTAGGAGCTAATTAACTTCCCGCATTAACAGTCAGGAGTTCGACCGGATGTCCCATGCTCCGTGTAACATTGGTCAAAATTATTAGTAGATATGTTTGGTCAACTTTTAACCTTTAGAAAATGTTACTGTGAATGCTTTCTTGTTAAGATCAGATCATTTAGGATGTGTTGCTAGATTGCTTTGAGGAGAAACTTGGGGCATTCAGATCGACCAAGGTAATGAAAACCTTTGGCTCGGCTTTGGCATGAAGGTTTGTGATTCACTATAATGACTAACAGGTTTAGTTTACATTAGAATGGAGTTTTACTTGATGAAAATTATAACTAATGCTGCAAGACTGACATGTACTTTGTAACATTTTGTTTGGACGTTGTAATTTTGTACTTGGTTTTTATGGAACTTTCTTTGCCCTTGATCCAAAAGGAATTATCAGAACTTAAAATATGTTTATTTACATTGCAGTGGCCTCCTCTAGTCGAAGTGGTAGATAGCTGGGAGTTACCTAATGTTCTTGTAGAAAGATATAATGCTGCTGGTGGGGAAGGAACTGCTCTATGTGGAATTTTTCCTGAGATACGCAGGGCATGGGCATCAGTTGATAACTCTCTATTTCTTTGGCGTTTTGATAAGTGGTAATTACGTTGATTGGATATATTTTGTTATATTTCTCTGATGTTTACATATTTTGTAGAATAGAATGATCGGCATGGGCAGTAACGGGGGAGGGGATCTGTAAGTCTCCTTGAATCGTAAAATAGGAGGAACAACTGAACAAGTAAATACATTTTAATAAAATAGAATGATTGGCGTGGGAACTACTTGCCAAAGGGTTTTTTGTGGATTGGTCTATGATATGTTACTCACACTCAACTCGGCGGATACGGGTTGTCCGGATCTCGTGAGCCATTTCTAGAAAAATTTCAAGTTTTTGGCTCATAAAGAACAGGAGTGCAACGGGGACATAAAAAATTAGAAGAGTCGGAGTAATATAGCTTCTATGAATTTGGAATTTTTTAAACTTAATTTGCGAGACTGAACATCGGCATATCTGCAAGTTTGAACGATGTAATGTAATCTCTTTGACTTGTTAGTGTGCCTTCTTTCACCTTATATTTCCTAACATCTTAATTAAGCTTATGGAAACTAATCTAAACTTATTGAAACTAATCTAAACTTATTGAACATATCTGAACTTATGGAGACTTAATGGAAGTTATTGAAACATATATGAACTTATTGAACTTATTAGAACTTATTGGAAACTGTTGGAGCTTATCCGAACTTATTGGAACTAATATGAACTTATTGAAACTTATATGAACCTATTAGAACTGAAACTTATATGAACCTATTAGAACTGAAACTTATAAGGTGAAGAAATGTAGTCTTAGTAGCCATGTTCGGTTTCATGTCACATTGTCAGCAACTTTTCTCTATGCACCTTTCTGTGCTTCAGCCTTTAAAGATGGTTTGTATGTTGGTTTTCATTTTCAGAAAGAACTATAAATCATACAGCTATGTTGGCCAGAACACAAATTTATGGGGTATGTGGTGATGATTGGGAAAGTTGCTGGTACTAAGGCAAGATAACTTAGGCAAGTTTTAGTAAGGCTTTGTTAATCACTCCTATGCCTCCTTGTACTAACTCCTCTAGTAACGCTCTAATAATATGCCACACATATGATTGGAGTTCATTTTCTATAAATTACCTCAGTCACAATTTAACATTTTACGTCTCCGCCTGACCATTAAAAGTTTCTCTATGATATTCTTATTAAGGGTACTCTTAGGGGTAATATAATAGACTAATAGAGTACAAAGTTTAGTTTCCTATATTTAGTAAGTGGCCTAATATTTCGGAACAGTCTAAAACAGAATTGTGGCCTACTATCTAGGGGTAGAGACTGATGCAGTAATGTATTGTGCAACCCCTTTCTAGGGGGGTGGGGTTGGTGGCGGTGGGGATTCACTGTGCCTAAACTTAGTCTCTTACATAATCAACTTATAATGGTATTACCTACAGCAATAATAGCAAAAAATCAATAAAAGATGCGTTTTGCAAGACTGATTAGATATGCTTACGTTATTTCATTTTCTGAAGATTGTCTGCTATGTAGTTCGAACTGTCCTAGATGTTTGTTCTTCGCTTCTGTGATATGTCTTATTTGATCTCATGGTATTCATGCATAGGGATGGGCAATGTCCTGAGTACAGTGGGGAGGAACAAGCTATATGTGCTGTGGGCCTTGCTAAATCTAAACCTGGTGTTTTTGTTGAAGCTATTCAGTATCTTTTGGTTTTGGCAACACCTGCTGAGGTACTTGAATTTCATTTACAAATCATGCAAATTTAAGCTGCAGATGTTCCAATTAATTTTCCACTGCTCAGACACACTTCTTGAAAATTTAAAGCAACATTGTTAATGTGCTTGAAAATTTTCCTCATTATTCTCCTCTTATTGATGTCTGGTTTTCTTTTGATAGGCTTTGAAAAAGCTGAATCTTTTAGGGTAGTGTAGATTGGAATTAGACTTATCTATCGAGTCATAGTCATATTTGCCAATTCTTTTATGCCGGCTGACAAGTTCCATTGTTGGGGTGGAAATCGATGTGGTCAAATTGACTATTGATACTGTGCTCATCGAATGTCTGCTAGTGGGTTGATATTTAGCATTGATGAAGACATGACAAAGCCTGTGTACACATTAAATTAGGGTCTGCGTTGTATGGTTTTCCAATCTTTATTTTCTGAAACCTATAGTCAAGAATTGGAAACTAGATAAAGGATTTTTCAGATTAAATCTGTGATTTAGATTGATAGACAAACATTACCGATTTTAAGCAAATTAATTTTAACTTTACATGCAAGTAACCTTTCAGAACTTAAGGCTGATAACTGAATTGAAAATCAAAAACTAGCATTGATTCTGAAGAGGCCCTTGAAGACCACTCTCCTTCATGTTATCGAAGGATCCTTCTTTTTAATGTAGCAAGAGGCACTAGAAGAGTGGGAGCCTCCTTTTTTCAAATGATATCCTAGATATTCTGGAATGCGACCTTGCATTCCTTGACTGACAACTTCTTGTTTCGTAAAGGTTGGTAACTAGCTCAAAAACTCAAACAAATCAAGTAAAATTTTCAGTGTTTTGCCTGATCTCACTGTGACGCTTTTGTGAGTGATGCGCCTCAATCATGCTTTAGGACCTAAGAACTCAATTTCAGTTCTCTCCTCCCGTAATCTTGAGTGACATGGAGGTTTTTCCTGCATTGTGGAAATGCATCTGGGACACTGGGATAGTTTTACATATTCCCATTTTGATAAACTCTCTTAGTTGAGTGCAATGAAAGTAATACTGTGAAAGTGTAACATTTTCAGTGCTTGAGAAGACCGTAAGTTTGAAATCATATTAAACGTGGTTGTTAACCAGCTCAAAAACTCAAAAGAATCAAGTAATTTTACATCGTTTTTCCTGGTCCCACTGTGACGCTTTTGTGAGTGATGTGCCTCAATCAGGCTTTGGGACCTAAGAACTCAATTTTTGGTTCTCTCCTTCCTTAATTTTTGAGTGACATGGAGGTTTTTCCCGCATTGTGGCAATGCTTCTGGGGTTACATTTCCCGTTTTTGATAAACTCTCTTACTTGACTGCAATGAAATTAATGCTGTGAAAGTGTATCATTTTCATTTGGTCATTTTGCAATTTTGTTTGTGGCCGTAAACTGTGATTGTTAAGTTTTATGTTCGCTCGTTCGAAGAGTGTGCTCAACTTGGTTACACCCTCCGTCCCCCCACCCCTAGCCCATCTGTTAGGGGACCGAAATTTGTCATTGAAGTTTGAAAGGAGTAGTTCTATAGTAAATAAGAAATAAAAATTCTGTATCAACCTGTACCTTGAAAACTCTGTTAAGGTTTCCAGGGAAAAGCACAAAATATTTCATGTGAAAGACTTGTTATCCAAACTCAATACCCCGAGAGTAGCTGAGCATGCAAACTTCCAAAGGGAAAAAAAACTTCCCCTTCATAATCCTCCCAAATATACTGTCAAACATAATTGTAAGGGTATTTTGTGGATTTTCTGGGGATCGAACTTGGATGAATGCTGTATATATTCATTAAACTGTGGTTTTCTTTAAAAAACTAGGGAGTCTAGTACAAAAAATTTAGAAAACTGAGTGATGGTAGTATGGATGTCTATTACATCCTTGTTAATACTTAATAGTGCCCCTCAGCAGCAGTGATTGCTGTCTTCTCAATGATCAGGATCGTAGCACTAAGTGCGACCGTCATTGTGTTAGCAATTGATGTTTGATATACCTTTTCAAGAATCTAACAATGTGGATTATTTCATATTTACATGTCTTATTTTTTGAAGAATAGTGGATACTGTGTTTTACCGAATGAAAGTTCTACCGTCCGGCATTTAGGCCTGCTTTGTTATATGGTACCGAATGTTAGGCGTGAAACAATGCCACGTTCATAAGATGAACGTGGCGGAGATTCGTATGTTGCGGTGGATGTGTGGCCACACAAGGAAGGTCCGATTAAGAAATGAAGTGATTCGGGAAAAAGTTGGAGTTGCATCCATTGAACAAAAGATGAGGGAGAATCGGTTAAGATGGTTTGGTCATGTGAAAAGGAGATCAGATGATGCACCGGTGAGAAGAATTGAAGAGTGGAGGAGTAATCAAATTGTAAGGGGTAGGGGAAGACCCAAGATGACTTGGATGAAGGTAATTGAAAGTGATATGAGGCTACTTGGGATTGAGGAGAGCATGGCGTTGGATAGAAGTGGGTGGAGGGGCTGTATCCATGTGGAGGAAGGGGTGTGATTACTGTATTTATTTGTTTTTCTCAATTGTGTTGGTATTAAAACCTTTTGTTGAAAACCTGTTTTAAAACTTTTTGGTGTAAACCTTATTTTCAAAAACTTATTTTAAAATTCTTAAAACTTAAACCCTTTTAAAAACTTTTTATCGCTCCTGTCGATGCCATCTCCTTTGGAAACGGTTTCAGTTGACGATTCATGTTAGCCGACCCCAAATCACTTTGGGAATAAGGCTTAGTTGTTGTTGTTGTTGTTGTAGTGGATTGTGTGTTTTGATCCGTTATTTTCATGTACCATCTTTTAAGTAATTCATGTTTTTTGTGTTTTTTTAAAATGTTCTGCTTTTACTTGCATTTTTGCACTACGAAATGAAGGCCTAGAAGACTTATTTTAAATTTCATATCTTTACTCTTAAGATGTCTTTTGGTCTTTTAAAACCTTTAGTTGGGGAATTGTTACGAAGCTAATAGCTGATAGGCTAGGTGATGGTCAACAAGTGATTGGGTAATTGCTCAGAAGTATGGAGTGACAAAATGTCGTGTTAACTCAATGTGTCAAAAAATAAAAGCAGTATAAAAGTAGGTGTTTGAAACATGTGTAAAGTCTCCGATCTAGCTTTTTCACAAGCTACATCTTTTTATTCTTTTTCTTTTTACTTTTTACTTTTTTCCCCCTGCCCAGGTGGAAGCACCCGGAACACCTTTAATTGTATAAATTACCATGCACCATGTAAAAAGCAATCTGATTAAAGTAACTTGCGTAATGAATCTTTTGCTTTGATGTATGTTTTTGCTTCATTTGGCCTATAATTCAAATTTTTCCTTGTATTTTTTTTTGGCACAGTTACTAGCTAACTAGATAAGATTTTAGTTGATCCTTGTAGGAGTATGCTGTTCAGGGACAGCTGATGGAACTGACCCATATGCGGAGCTCTCTTTACAGCCTTTATCTGAATATACAGTTCCATCTGATGGAATTACAATGACCTGTATTACTTGCACTGATAAAGGCCGCATTTTCTTAGCTGGCCGTGATGGTCACATTTATGAGCTGCAATACACAACAGGATCTGGCTGGCAAAAACGATGCCGTAAAGTTTGCCTTACTTCAGGTCTTGGTAGTGTCATTTCGAGGTATGTTTTATGCCGCTGATCTTGCTGGCTTTTGTTCTTAAAAGTATTGCTTTACTTTGTAATATGCTTAAAAGACCAATGAGATCAATAGGACATCTTATAATTTTATCTTTATATCTTTGTTCGTGGTCTACGCGTTTGGTTTTGGTGCCTAACATTAGACGTGGAAATCACTTCATGTTCTACGGAATACTCTTGGCGTAGAAATTATATGAATTTTTCTTTGTATCTGTCCAGGTGGGTTGTGCCCAATGTCTTTAAATTTGGAGCTGTTGATCCCATTGTTGAGATGGTTTTTGACAATGAAAGACATATATTCTATGCAAGAACGGAATCTATGAAACTTCAAGTTTTTGAGTTGGGTCAAATCGGAGAAGGTCCACTTAAGAAAGTGGCAGAGGAAAGGAACTTTATTAATCAGAGGGATCCAAATTATGGAGGTAGGCAGGCAACAGGGGCAAGAGCTGCTGGTGGATCAGCAAAGCCCTCTATAGTCTGCATTTCACCTTTATCTTCACTCGAGTCAAAATGGCTTCACCTTGTTGCTGTTTTATCCGATGGAAGAAGAATGTACTTCTCTACTGGTTCTTGTGGAATCAATGGTTCAGTTGGAGGTCTGCATGAATTTGCTAGTAACCATCATAAACCAAGCTGTTTGAAATTTGTTTCAATCAGACCTTCTCCTCCTCTCGGGGTCACTGGTGCACTTGGTTTTGGCTCTGTTCCTCATGTTGGTCATGCTCAAAGTGAGGATCTATCATTGAAAGTTGAAACAGCCTATCATTCTGCTGGAACTCTTGTACTTTCTGATTCCTCACCACCAAATTCCTCCTCTCTTCTTATCGTTAGCAAAGATTACACGGCTCAGTCGGCTCCCTCAGGGAGTATGGGGACAAGTGTGAGGAGCACTCGTGCATTGCGGGAATCTGTTTCTTCACTGCCTGTAGAAGGCAGAATGTTGTTTGTCGCAGATGTTTTGCCCTTACCAGATACAGCATTAATGGTGCAGTCTCTTTATTCAGAAGTAGAGTTCTTTGGCTTAGGCAGCTCAGGTGAGTCGTTGGAGAAAGCATCTGCAAAGTTATGGGCCAGAGGCGACCTTTCAACCCAGCATATACTACCAAGGAGGCGGATTGTGGTATTCAGTACCATGGGTATGATGGAGTTGGTTTTCAATAGGCCAGTTGACATTCTTAGAAGGTTGTTGGAATCTAACTCACCGAGAGCAGTTTTAGAGGACTTCTTTAATCGTTTTGGGGCTGGAGAAGCTGCTGCAATGTGTTTAATGCTGGCTGCAAAGATAGTTGATACAGAAAGTATCACAAGCAATATTGTTGCTGAGAAAGCTGCTGAGGCGTATGAGGACCCTAGATTTGTTGGAATGCCCCAACTTGAAGGAAGTAGTGCATTGTCAAACACAAGAACAGCTGCTGGAGGGTTTAGCATGGGGCAAGTAGTTCAGGAGGCTGAGCCTGTATTTTCAGGTGCCCATGAAGGATTGTGCTTGTGCACGGGAAGATTACTTTTCCCTTTGTGGGAGCTTCCCGTTTTGGTTATAACAGGGGGTTCAGGTTCTTCCGATCAAGGTGACAATGGTGCTGTAGTGTGCAGACTTTCTGTTGCAGCTATGCAAGTTCTTGAAAACAAAATCCGTTCTTTGGAGAAATTTTTTAGATTACGCAAGAATCAGAGGAAAGGACTGTATGCACGTGTTGCTGGTCTCGGAGACTTGTCAGGCTCGATTTTATATTCAAGTGGTTCAACTTTAGGGGGTGGTGACAGGAACATGACGGGTCATTTATTTGGAGGTTATCCTCGAAATATGGAGTCTGCTGATGGACTTGCATCCAATAAAAGACAGCGGCTACCATACAGTCCTGCAGAACTTGCTGCCATGGAGGTCTGCTATTTCTGCCCCCCTCCCCCTGTAATGATAAATTATGCTGCTTAACTTTCCTATCTTACCCTGTTCTGCAGGTGAGAGCGATGGAATGCCTGCGGCAGTTGCTCCTCAGATCCAGTGAAGCTCTGTTTCTGCTACGGCTTCTTTCTCAGCATCATGTGGCACGTTTAATTCAAGGATCTGATGCTGATTTAAGACGTGCATTAACTCAGATGACTTTTCATCAGCTTGTTTGTTCCGAGGAAGGGGACTTGCTATCAACTAGGCTTGTATCTGCCTTGATGGAGGTAATGCATGTTGTGGGAATTTCGGAGATGACTTTAGCTCGATTGATTGTTTCTTGCTTCTACATATAAACATTCTTGCTTCTTTCTGCTGCTTCATTCTTCCTACAGTATTATACTGGTCGTGATGGTAGGGGAACTGTTGATGACATTAGTGGGAAATTGCGTGAAGGTTGCCCAAGTTATTATAAGGAGTCTGATTACAAATTTTACTTGGCTGTGGAATGTCTTGAGAGAGCTGCTGTATCTTCTGATGCTGAGGAGAGGGAGACTCTAGCTAGGGAGGCCTTTAATTTTTTGAGTCAAGTCCCAGAGTCTGCAGATTTGCGCACAATATGTAAAAGGTTTGAAGACCTCAGGTAAGCCTATTCTGAGTTTCTATTTCATAGATCTTCCATTTTCTAAATGTTTCAATTATCCTTACTAACACTCAGGGATGCAGGTTCTATGAAGCTGTCGTGCACTTACCAATGCAAAAGGCTCAGGTTGTTGATCCTGCTGGGGATGCTTTCAATGAACAAATAGATCCAGCAATTCGAGAACGCGCCCTTGCTCAGCGTGAACAGTGCTATGAGATAATTACTGGTGCTTTACGTAATCTGAAAGGAGAAGCGATTGGTTCTCCCCCTAAACCTGCATCTGCAAGATCCATTCTTGATCAGTCCTCTAGAAAGAAATATATATGTCAGATTGTTCAGCTTGCTGTCCAGTCACCAGATAGAATATTTCATGAGTATCTCTACCGAACCATGGTTGACCTGGGTTTAGAAAATGAACTTTTGGAGTTTGGAGGTCCTGATCTAGTTCCTTTTCTGCAGCATGCAGTCTCTGAACCTAAAGCGGAGGTATATTTTGAATTACTTTATATTCATTTTTTTTCTCTATTAGGTGTTTAATCCTTTTTGGCAGTTTTAGTGCCTTCAATAGGGTAATTTGTGAACCTTAGTTTGATTTTTGTACTTGATACTGTGACAACATATAGTGGATATGCTCTTGTAACTTACAGATACATGCTGCCTCATCATCAACATACCCAGTGGGTCGTTTGGGTGTCCGCAATCCTTTCTGTCAAGCCAAATATTTAGATCTCCTGGCACGCTATTACATCATGAAGCGCCAACATTTGCTTGCAGCCCATGTGTTGCTGAGGTTAGCAGAAAGGCGTTCCACGGATGAAAGAGATGTCCCCAGCCTGGAGCAGAGGTTAGTGCTTTTCATAATTCTAACCCCACACCCCCACCATAAAAAAAGGCACTCATCCAAAAATAAATCAAGCAAAACATCCTTTGTTGGATCCTCCAGCATGGTGCAAAATAACGGTCATATCAATTCGCCTCTCCTGAGTTGTAACAGGTTTCAACTTTGGCGAACCAAGTTTGAACGGTTCAAGGTACCATTTTGTAAAAGGCCTTTATTTTGCCTGATTCCCCCGTTCCTACCGTACAAAGTGGTATCGCTCGTTTTTTTCGCCCGACCCAACCCTGACAAAGCAGAGAAGAAGGGAGTAGGTTTAAGTTTTGAACTAAAAAACATAGACAATAATCTACCCATTTATTGCGTTTCTTTTCATCAAATTGAAACCTGATTAAAAACCCTAATTTGGGGGAGAACCTAACTCGTTATTGGGAAGCAATTGGTGGCTGCCAACTCAACGGAGGCTGACAGCAAGTGGCTTTGATGATCGACCAGTGGCATCCTTCTTTTCTGCATCTCTGTAATTTTTCATCTTTCTTTCTCTTCCTTCTATCTTCCCTTTGATCTGGAATTTCAGATCCTGGAAGTAAATAAACACTGTACTTCTTTTTACCATTTCTCTCCCTTGGATTAGTGCAGCAACACGTGCTCCACTACTGCCCCACTAGTTATTTACTTACTTTTTTAAACCAAACTTTTATTCACCTTCTTTTATGTTTTATAATGAGGTGTAGGCAGTAGGTTTCTCACTCCTTTATGTTTTATAGTCAAGCTATCCCCTTTCATTCGTTAAAGGCTTTTTATTTACTTCTCTAATGAAAATTAAGTCCCTCAAAAGCAATTTTTTTATTAAAAGTAAACTATAAAACCAAATTCGTTCCACCACAACCGTACCATAGTCCTCAACCAACGAAACCACGGCCGCGATTGCTTCTGTTTCTGCGACCAAAACCGTATTTTCGAACCATGCCCTAGGAGGGATGAAATGGGAGATGAAAGTGTCTGCAATTCTGCCGGCCACAACACTATCCATCTCTTAACTGTTTACTGTTACTTATTCCCCCAACTTAAGTGCTAATTAGTTTTTATATTTGCCTTGTCAGGTGTCAGTACCTAAATAATGCTGTTCTACAAGCAAAAAATGCAAGCAATAATGACAGTTTAGCGAGTTCCAGTAAAGGTGTTTATGATGATGGGCTGCTTGATTTACTTGAGGGAAAGCTTGCTGTGGTGCGCTTTCAGATAAAGATCAGAGAAGAATTGGAGGCTATTGCCTCACAGTTAGAAGCACGTACTGGCATATCGGAATCTGGTGAGAGTGACACAACTCCTGAGAGGCGTGAAACTAATATGGCCAGCTCTTTGAGAGAGAAGGGGAAAGAGTTGTCATCAGAACTGAAGAGTATAACTCAGCTTTATAATGACTACGCTGTTCCTTTTGAACTTTGGGAGGTAAACCTCTCTCTTTTGTGCGCTCAATTGCTCATTAACTGCTTCTAAATCTCTTCCCTCCGCCCCAGCACATAGACTTAAATACGTAATGCTTGGTGTCTATTTCTTCTTATATGATTGTTTAACAATGCATGCTTGTCTCCTGAAAGAAGCTGTAGATTACTTTCTTTTTGTCTTTCTGAAATTGTTGCGTTGTAATACGTATGTTCGACCTAAGATTTTGCCCACCCAATAATAAAATCCTGCAAATAAAGCAAAAACGGCTTATGAATGTGCAAAATATGTCGAATTTGTAGATTCGACTTTAAATTGTCAAGTTATCCATAACTCTTTACTCAAAATAACAAATTTTTAAGTGAACCACCTCTAAGGCTCAACGCGCCGTCCTGTCATCGGCAAAGCGCACAATTTTTTAAATTTTAATATTAATTGTTCTTTTTAGGTACTAAATTTTCAGTAGTTGACTCTTTTTCTACATCAACATTTAAAAAAAAAGGTAAAAGGCCCGGGGGAGGGCTGATACACTCACTTCGCAAGGGGAGGGGTACTTTGGGGACCTGAGGCCGTAACATAACATGTGAGAAAAGAAAAAAATAAAGTAAAAGATAAACACTAGTCGAAGAAGATTGCAAGGTGCCACTGGAAAAGGCTGCACTACCTGCGACCATCTCCAGTAAGAACCGTTGACCTTTGTCACTGCAACAACCTATTTGCCTAAAAGATTACGTGTTGCGTCGACACGACATACACTTGTATACTTCGTTTTTAACTAAAAACATGACTTTTTTCTACCAATGGTCGAGTCCGACATTTTGACACCCGTATTTAAGTAGACACTCATTCCATATATTCGGGTACTGGTACTTGGACTGTTGGATAATACCCATAGCGCTTACCTGGAGGAAAGATTAAGTAACATAGCCATTAACACTCTCTTCAATGACTCGAGACTCAAGACGCTTGGCCGCTAGGGGTTATTGATTTAGCTTTCAATTGGAAGCAATTTAATGAAAGTGGTCGAGGGGTTTTTCGAATTTGAGTTCTAAAGCCTAGGTAACATTTAACTTGAAGAGAAAACATTTATTATTTTGCTTTTCAAATCTAGATCTAACAAATCTGGCGCTTCATCCACAAAGGCCGAAAGGCGCCTATAGCGACACCCCCTGTGCCTCCTCTAAGGCGGCCTAAAGCGCGCGCCTTTACACGCCTCTTCAAATCGCCTTGCCTCGGTGGATAGAGGCATTATTTTAATGCGACGAGTCACGTTATGTCACGGATAAGTAAGGATGGAAAAATGGGTGATCGGGTGCGGGGACCCCCTCCATCATACCCATACCCGCCTAAAATTCTCATATGCATTTAAAAATCTCATACCAACCCACACCTCCTCAGGTGGGTATGTCCCTAAAACCATCACCATCACCATCACCATCACCATCCCAAATTCCCAATCCCCATTACTCAACTGGATATACCCCGGCTCATACTCGCACTCATACCGTCCATACCTGCATATCCAATATCTTTCAAACAATGACTTCTATCAACCAAACTGTAAAAAATAACTTCTTGATACTTGGTAGAGGTGGGGGTGTCTCCATTCATGTCAATTTTTGAGCCCTTTGGCCATTGGACTAATAAAAGCTTAGGCTTGAATTAATATGTTTTTGGACTAATAATAGACTAAGATTATTTAAAGTTGTTGGGTGGTATTGGGCTGACGGATGTGGGGCGGGTGGATATGGGGCGGGTATGCACCACCTACCAACGCCCATATACGCATACACAGTTACACCCACCACACACCAGCCTATACCCATCCCCTGGGCAGGTTCTACATTTTACCCGTCTGCCATCCCTAGCCGCAGTGACAAGGATGTGATTTTAATCGCAAGGTAATGTAATGACATTTTGCGGAAGGACCAGAATGAAATCCGTTACTTAATGGCTGTTGTGTAACAGAATGGCCAATATCTAATACAGTGATACAGGGTACTATGAGAAGTTCGATATGTTAAACTTAGACATACTTAAGTACCATGAAAACTATAATATGAGGAACTTTTGGTGAGTAGTATGCTCTCAATAATAAAATTTTAGGAGAGAGGTAGGTTTTGGGAATTATTTTCGCTTCAAAAGATATGGTAACTTGATTTCTTATAGCGTAGCATGCACAAAAGAACTGTGTACATCAACGTAACCAGGTCAAGTGTGATGCCTGCATCGGGAATTCATCGCAGTGGTCTCTATACTTCTAAATATCTTTTACTCAAGTGTAAGGCATTTGGTCTTGAAGGAGATCTGGTGCAGTAACTTTGACCTTTTTTTAAGAGATACTCCTCTTTTATTGTCATTTGTCCTAAGCTGTTGCTGCTCCCGTTCAGGAACTTTTTCCTATGGCTACAGAGTTTTTAACTGATGGAATTTCCACTTTCACGGGGATCCTCCGGGTTTTGCACATTTACAACAGTTTTTTTCCTTGAAATTTTTTCTCTTGTCGTAATGGAATTGGGAGTTTGGGACCAGTAATCAACATTAGGATATGCCTGTTTTGGTGGAATAGGCTTGCAAGGATCTTGGGTAAATTCCTTATTGAATTTTTTGTGGGTCCTGGCATCCTGTGGTTATGCAGAAAATACAGAAATTTCAGAGCAACTTGCTAGATTCTCTTGATTCATATATTTGGGCAACTTGACTGGCATGTACATCTCCATCAGTGGCTTTTCTTGTAGATGGTATATGCATTGTTTAGTTTCTTCTTCAAGAGATATATTTTTTGTTGAACTCAACTTCTTTGCAAGCAACAATACTGGCAAGCATCATGATTCTGAACGTTTTTAACCCTTAATATCCCCCTTCACTCCCGATTGAGTTCCCTTGTTACAACTATTGAGGAGAAAGTTTGCCAATTTTGATGGTTATTTTGCGAGGAAGTATATTATTTATGGTGCTAAATTGAGCACTTTCATCAATTCAAACAAAGAATTCTAAAAATGCTAATACAAACAATCTATTCATAACTTTTACATCTTCATGTAAGTGTAAAATCGTGAATATATGGTTAAGGTTTGTCCTAGAAGATCTGAATTGCCAAGCATGGAGAATAAATTGGGAGTGAGTAACAATTTTCTTTGATTCAAAATGCCAAAAAGGAATATCCTGTATCTGGAGGACAGTTTTGGTAACTTTTTAACCTGAGATGTTCTTTCCTTTGATTCAAAAAGGAATATCCTGTATTTGGAGGACAGTTTTTTTAACCTCATAACCTAAGATGTTCTTTCCTTATTGCTGGGTCGTCTAACTTGTGCTGAATTTGGCTCTGTCTTTGATCTACAGGTATGCCTTGAAATGTTGTATTTCGCAAACTATTCGGGTGATACTGACAGCAACATTATCAGAGAAACTTGGGCTAGACTTATCGATCAGTCTCTCTCAAGGGGAGGTATAGCTGAGGCTTCTTCAGTTCTGAAGCGGGTCGGTCCTCATCTCTATCCTGGAGATGGAGCTATGCTGCCGTTGGATACATTATGTCTTCATTTGGAGAAGGCTGCACTGGTATTAACAGAATAAATTTCTTTGGATATGTTTCCTTGAATGAATTTGATTATTAACATAGCTTATGAGAAGCATGTTTCCTGAAGCTGGAAAGTGTCCTGCCCTTTTGTGGAACTTTTCATCATTCTATTTTCTTTCTCAGGAGAGATCTACTTCTGGGGTTGAGTGTGTTGGAGATGAGGAGATTCCTCGAGCTCTCCTGGGAGCCTGCAGAAGTGCTGCAGAGCCTGTCCTCAACACATATGACCACTTACTATCTAATGGAGCAATTTTAACATCACCCATGCTCAGGCTACGACTTCTCCGCTCAGTTCTTGTGGTGCTTCGGGAATGGGCAATGTCTATTTTTGCACAGACTATTGGTACAAGTGCTGTTGGAGCTTCGCTGATTTTAGGAACATTCCTACCTGATCAAACTGGCAGTGGTAACCAAGGCGTTCGGGATAAGATCACCAGTGCAGCAAACAGGTAATCATTTTTCATGTGTTTTTTTCCTGCAAGATTTGGAATGATTGGCATTTTGGTTTTATTAAGATGGGGCCCATTGCTTCTGAAACTACTTAGGGGGGAATGATCTATGTCAGAGCCTCAGAGGTGTGCCTCTAGTCGCTTTTGGCGTGCCGCAAGGCAAGCTTCCTGGGGCCACTGTCTGGAAAGACATACAATAGAGAGAGTTTTGATCTAAAAATGAAGAACATAAAACATATATTTCAAATTAAATCTTACTTAAAATGACGGAACAACTTTTCTTTGAGTTTGGTAGCAATGGTGATTAAAATATGAATCTTTAAACTGAGGCGAATTACTTGGGATGACTCACTGGCAATCTTTATCATCGCCAGTGAGTTGGAACATATGTAGGCAAACTGATCCTAGCCATAGTGTTTGCTATCTGCCCTTATCATTGGATCTGTATGATTGCTAGAAACGAGAGGTTTCATGAATCTTTAGGCCTCTTCTCCCTGGTTTCTAGCTGATATCAGGTCTCTCCTCGTGTGAACATCCCTCCTTGCATTGTGTCGTTTCCTAGTTTGTTACGGAGATCTTGACGGCAACAAAAGCAATGAACTTCGCTAATGAAGTTCCCCTCAATTCTTTATCAAAAAGAGAAAGAAAAAAAAATCTCCTTTCACTCTTTCAGTGAACATGCTTTACATTATTTTTATTTTGATGGTGGTACATTATCATTTGCATAATGAGAGTATTGGCATTAAATTAAGAGAGCCAAATTTAGATTTTTTGTGGGGGTCTTAGGAAGTATCAACTATCAAGGAGCAGTTAATGAATTAGTAGCGCAGCCAAAATTCGTCTGCATTGAGGCCTTTGGTCCTGTGCCCAAGAACAAGGATATCATTGAGAAAACTGTTCTTTTCTCTCCCCTCATCCCAAATTCAATGCTTTCTGATGAACATATTCTTGTAGAATTATGATGGTTGTATCTTTTGTGCTCTCTGGGGCATTACCCGAACTCTTTGAAGTACTTATTGACTTCTTGAGCAACCTATAATCTTGTCCAGCTTATATTGTAGCTAATATAAGAATTAGAGCATGATCTTGTACAGATTAGGGCCTTAGGCGTGAATTTTTTTGGTGCTCCCCGGAGCTAAAACGGCCGGCGAACGGAGTTAGGGCAAAACGACTGGCCGGCAAACGGAATTAGGGCAAAATGGCCGGCGAAATCTGGGAAAAACAAAGGGCCGTTAGGGAAAATCAAAGCGGCGACTAGGGCAAAACAAACCGACGGCTAGGGTTGTCATCTATCAGGCCACGTTCACCGAACACTGTCGTCGCTGTTGAACAACCTTCACCGGCTTTGCTCTTCTCTTTCTCCTTTTTTGTTTAGATGTTCTTCGATTTCGGATGATATTTTGTGAGATTTGGTTTTAATGATCTTCCATGTCATTCATTTTTCTTTTGAAATACTTTTGTTATGTTCTTTTGGTTATTCCCGTATGTTCTTTTGGTTAATCTTGTATTTTTTTTTTTCAATTTACACCTATTTTTTACTTTTTAATATTCCTTTAAATAATGTTTAATGTTCTTTTGATGTACAAAAGTATTATATTCTTTGAATTTTCGTATTTTGTTCTTTATATTTCATGAAAATGTTCTTTTGAAATTGACAGTTTTTAATTTTTTTTTGTAAGGAAATGTTTTCTCAATTTTTGTATTTTGTTCTTTGTAAAAAATATATTTTGTTTTCTGAAATTTGGTATTTTGTTCCTTTTGTTTTAAGTAAATGTTCTTTTAAAATTGTACTAGTGTTTTGTTATGTTCTTTGAAATTTCCTATTTTGTTCTTTTGAAAACCGTATGTTGTTCTTCTGAAATTTCGTATTTTGTTCCCTATGTTTCAAGTAAATGTTCTTTTAATGTTATGTTCTCCTAGATTTCACTATATGTTCTTTATGACGACTTGTTTTAAAATCCTTGTGCGCCAAGCTCCATGCACCCGGGTGCACCAAAAAGGACTATGTTAGGCATGCTTAATCTTCCTAACTAGATGTGCTAAATCTCCCTCATTACTGTTGGTGCAATTGTTATTCCCTTAGGGGTCATTTGGTTCGGTGTGTTCATGAAAGAAAAAGGGAATATTTTGATCCGCTTCTCCCTTTCTCCATTTTGGTAAATGGGGATCTCCATTTTTGGTAAATGGGGATCTCCATTTATCTTCCAATTACCCCATCTCTCTGGGGAGATTGGGTTGGACTTAGATAATCAACGACACATACAACCACCTGCCCCAAGTTACTGCTACCATGGAAGCCGTTGCTCTTCAAGTCTAGTAATGTTTGCCATTGAAGAGCCCCTTCTGCGGAAAATATAGATATAACAAAACTTACCTTGTATCCGTGGTGGATTAGTGCGGGATCCAAGGCGGGCATTAGTTTTAGTCCAAGTGGGGGGGTGCTTTTATTGAAAATGGAGTTGAGAAAAGGCCACCTTCATTCATATCTCTATCTGTTCATGGAAACAAAATGAGTGAGAACATCTGTTTGTTTTCCCTTCTCTTTTTTTGTTCCCTATCCTTTCCCCTAAGCTGAATCATACATCTCCTTAGTATATTCACAGGTTTTTTCAACTATCAAATTGCTTCTACTTTACATAGAACAGAACAGAAGTATAGACCTGGTTATCACGGGCTAGCAATATTAAGTGTTTTAAAAAAGAAGGATGTGGGTTTTTGACTTTTTGCTGCTTATGTAAACCAACTTGATTGCATTTATTGTCTAAAGAAATTGTAATGCAGCATAAGCTTATCTGTGATTGATCTGCTTAATGCCTACCAAATAGTATGCCTTTCGCGAGATGAACCTTCTACATTTTTCTTCGGGATTGATTGCTGCATGTAAAACTTGGAATTTCAGGTATATGACGGAGGTACGAAGATTGCCACTTCCACAAACTCAGACAGAGGCCGTATATCGCGGATTCCGGGAATTAGAAGAATCTTTAATAAGCCCCTATTCTTTTCAACACTACTAATAATGTGGAAATTAGTTGTATGAAATTTTGTTGGAAATTTATGTACTTTATCCACATTCATTCAGTTCTAAAATCTGTTGATTCTGAGAAGCGTGAATCAAAAGCTTCCTTTTTCTTTTTTCAACTCCTCTTACTTTTAAATTTTCTGCTATATACTTTCTTCCGTTCTTTTTTCACTCCCTACATGCGGAGTTTTAAGCCTTTTAATTCACAACCTCTAATGTTTATATATCTAATTGTATTATAAGTAAAAAATATTTCATCCGTCTTAATTTGATGTTCTTATTTTCTTTTTTGGGATGTTTGAAAAAGTTATTCCCACTTTGAATCTTTTTCATTTTAAGAATATTTATTTCCCCATCGTACGAACCAATTATTTACTACACTTTTTTTTACTTTTTGTCTTACACATGGTCTAATTTAGTATCTTTTATTTTCCAATTACCTACTTTTCTTTCTCTCTCTTACTTTTTTAAAAACAAAAAGGTATTAAAGTATACTTTATACAATATAAAATTATGAAGATTTTCATCCACCTCAATTTGCATTGGTTTTACCCATATTTCAAATGGGAACATCAAATTGAGACGGAGGGAATACTTCCTAAAAAGCTATGTTGCACTTAATATGATACTCCCTCCGTTCCCTAATGTTGTTCCATTTGGAATCGGGGAGAGGATTAAGAAAAAAGAATCTTTGATAAAATGACATTTAATGAATACATATTGGTAGGTTTATTATTGAAATCTATCTTACCAAAGCATAGTAAAAGTGAAAAAAAGTAATCAATGCAAAGAAGTTACAACTTACCATGCAAAACATAAAGATCATCTTTTTATTTCAACCAATGAAATTGTAAAGTGATTTGACTTTAGGTGGTTAAATTTAGAAAGATTTTAAATGGGAACAACTTAAAAGAACACCAAATCGGGAAATGGAACAACATTTGGGAACGGCGGGTTTATTTCCTAAAAAGGAATATGTTGCAAATAATATGAAACGGAGGAAATAGGAAACTTTGTTATTAATTAAGTATATACTGAATCGAATCAAAAAAGATTTTACATAACTAAATTATCCTCATGTGATAATAATAAGAAATGGTTAAAGAAAGTGTGAATGGTGTAATATACCAAAAATAGTGAACAAAAATACGGAGGAAGTATAAATGTTAAAAACGTAAGGATAATTAAGCATTATTTGATGTATACGATGGCATCGGATTAGAGCATGCAAGAGTTCATCGGCGTGTATAGGGGTGACTATCGCACCAACCGAGACCGAACACCCCTGGGCTCGGCTCGACGAGCCTGGAAATCCAGAGCTCGGCTCGAGCTCGTGAAATATATTTTGGGGCTCGAGCTCGGCTCGACGCGGTTACTGTAGGCTCGTTTTTCAACCATTTTTTAAAAAAAGAACCTATTTTCTGTAGGAAAAAGTTTAGTTTTTTAAAAATGTGCTTTTTTAGTCGAGCCTATTCACGAGCTTTTGAGCCGAGTCCGAGTTCGAGCCGAGCGTCTACGAGTCGATCTTTGACCGATTTTTGACCGAGTCGAGCCCGAACTGTTCGCGAACAAGACAAACTTTTATTCATACCCCTAGGCGTGTATAAAAGATGAACAAATTTTAATTAGAAAATTAACTTTTTTCCTTTTTTTTGTCATTTTTTGGTAAAAATAATCAGCTATGGATGGGACAACTACTAGAAGATGGAGATTTATAAGATGTAGTTTATGGCATGCAAGAGTTTATGACTATAGATGGAGACATGGAGTTTACAGCATACGAGAGTTTATAGCTATAGATGGAGTTTATAGCGATAGATGGAGTTTATAGCAATGCGAGAATAAAATATATTGTTTCTAAAAATCGGTTTTTAGAAAGGAACTAGATCAGTTCTAACATGCAGGTTTTTCTAGAATAATAGCGGTTTTTCTAGAATAATAGGAGAAACATTTTTGGTGAAAAATGATTTCCCTTTACTCCTTTAGTATTGAGAGTAGCACTGAGTTCTGATATAACTGGAAACATTTTGCCTAAGGTCTTATCTTTTACTCCATTTACTTAATTAAGAAGCGCTTATTAGAGGATGAAAGAGTATCAATCTGCCATCTTCATAATATAAGGGGTGTATCAATTTAATTGACAGCACTTAGAGTTAAGTGTTGTTAGTAGTTGCAGGTAGGGGTGTTCATTACCGGGTACCCGATTTTACGGGTAGTTTTTTAGACGGCCCGTGATCTGGCCCGAAAAAGGCGGGTACCATAAATTAGGGTACCCGGATTTTCCGGGTCGGGTAATCGGGACCCAATACCCAGATTAATATATGTTATGTGCATATTCTAAAAGGAGTGCAATTTTTTTTTGATAATTAGGACTTTGACGCACTATCACATTGACAGTCATTGTTCACCATGCATGCAATTTGCAAAAAAGTATGCATTTGCACTTAGCTATAATCAAGAGTTATGAATCAGGGAAGGGGGTTATGAATCAGAATTCATTTAAGCAGGGGTTATGAATCAGAATTCATTTAAGCAAGGGGGGTTATAATTTTAAAACTATTGTGTTTAAAGTAGTATTTTAGTATCATAGTAGTCTTATGACACCAAAATAAAAGAGTAAGAAAGTCAACAAATCAAAGAAGCGGGTAAACAGGTACCTGATTATGATAAATGTCAGCCCATGACCCGGTCCACGAAATGGTTATTTTATCGGGTCGGGTACCCGGCCCACTAAATGTAATATTATTGGAAAAATACCCGCTTTATTTTACCCGGGTCGGCGGGTCATCGGGTCGAGACAAGCGGGTCGGGTATTTTTGCACACCCCTAGTTGCAGGAATCCTTGTATCTTGAATGTGGTATTTGATGGACTTATAAATAAAGGGAACTTTGGTTGGACGTAAATCTCAGAATTTGATATTCAACGAAAATCTCCTTCTCTGTTACTTTATTGTTTCAAAGCATTCCATGCTAAAGTTTAAACTTTGCAATTCAATCCCCCTTCTTGAATGTTACCTTGTCTTCTTATATGTATAAATAACTTTAAAATTATAAGTGGTATTATATTTAGATAAGTGGTAAATTGTTTTCTTATTTAAGAGGTAGATAACCAAACCAATGCATGAGCCACTAAGGGTCTCTTCTCCCCATATGTTTAGTTTCTTTCAGTTCAGTTTGGTCTTGTTCTTTTGGCCTGCAAAGAACTGAAATTAATGGAACCGAAGTTGAACTAAACTTAATTTATTATTTATAAATTGAATTATATAGATGATATAATAATAATACAATATAGAAATAATAATAATAACACTTAATAATAATAATACTTAATAATAAACTTGATAATACAATATAGAAATAATAATAATAACACTTATTATTATTACTATTATTATTATTATTATTATTATTATTGTTATTATCTACTACTACTAATTATATTAATAATTAGTATTATTAATAATAATATTAAAAATAATGATAGTAATAATAATTAATATTATTACTATTATTATAATAATAACAATAGTAATAATAATAAAACTTAATAATGATAATAATTACTCTCTTCGTTTGTTTTTAATTGTTACGGTTTGCTTTGGGGGATAACCAAGGAAAATTATGAAATCTATGCAATGATTGTTTGAGTATTAGATAAAGTATGAGAGATAAGGTTGTAAAAGCAAAAAGTGTGGGTGATTGGGTATTTAATGGGAGAATAAAAGGATAAGTAGGTTCCAAAAGTATGGGAATGTGGAATATGAAGATGTGAAAGTGTAACAATTAAAAAGAAACATTCAAAAAAGGAAAGTGTAACAATTAAAAACAAATTGAGGTAAACGATAATAATAATATAATTTATAACAATAAAAATAATAATAAAAATTGATTATAAAGTGTTAAAAATAAGTTCAAGTAGCAGTAGTAGTAATACTAATAATAATAATAATTTCTCCGTCCGAGAAAGCTTTATACACTTTCCTTTTTCATCTGTCCCAAAAACTCTACACTTCTAGTTTTGGGCATGACTCACCACTACTTTATTCTTTTCAACCATGGCCCACTACTCTCTCACATCCAAATAAAAGCAATAGGTCGATCTTGCACACGGACTCATGGTGAGCACCATGCGCACGATGAACATCACCCAATGAACACACCCAATGAACATCAACCAATGAACAATGAACATTACCAAATGAACATCAGTTGGACATCACCCAATGAACATCAATAAACATCACCCAATGAACATCAATAAACATCACCGAATGAACATCAGTTGCACATCATCTAATGAACGTCACCCATGAATATCACCCAATGAACATCAGTTTGTGTTAAAAGAACACTAAGTTCACACACAAAAAACAATAATCAGTGCTCCAATGAACAAGACTCCAAAATTGATTTGACATGAAAATTTTCAAATTTTTGAAAATTTGAAAATGTCAACCAATGAACATCAGTTTTTGTTAAAAGAACATTAAGTTCACTCAAATGAACAATAAAGTAAATCAAAAGAACCAACTGGTGTTCATTGGGTGATGTCCAACTGGTGTTCATTGGGTGATGTTCATTGTTCATTGGTTGGATCATTGGGTGATGTTCATTGGGTGATTTCCAACTAATGTTCATTGGGTGATGTTCATTGTTCATTGGGTAATGTTCATTGGATGATGTTCATTGGGTGATGTTCATTGTGCGCATGGTACTCACCATGAGTCCGTGTGCAACATAGAATTTACGAAATAAAAGGAGTACCCCACTAACTCCTATCACATCTACCTTTTAATATAATACAATTGATAACCAAATAGCAACTTATTATCATCTAAACTACGTGCCCGATCAAGTGTATAAAGCTTTCAGGGATGGAGGGAGTAATACTAATAATAATAACTGTAATAATTAATATAGTAATAATACTATTAATAATAATAGTAATATTAATAATTAATATAAAAAATGTAAGACCAACGATACAATAGAGAGTTTTCATAATCATGAGGTACAACTTAGAAAACGTAAAACCACAAGGGTGAATCATAGAGAATCCCTAATAATAATGATAATAATTATATCGATAATAATAATACTTAATAATGATAATAATTATAAAAATAATGATAAAAATAATAAACAATAATAAAAGTGTTAATAATAAGTTGAAGTAGAACTAAATTGAACTGAACTGAAATTAATGGGATTGAACTGAACTGAAATTAATGGGATTGAACTAAACTGAAATTAGTTCAAGTTCTTTGTAGGCCAAAAGAACAGGGCCTTAGTTGAGCTCCAACCAGTTAAGTTTATTTCAACTCCATTCAGTTAAGTTCAATTCATTTTAGTTCAACTTCATTCATTAATCAACCATTTTCGTTAATATATTATTATTGTTAATCTAATTTCTTTCACTTTTACTCTTATTATTATTATTATTCTTACTAAATATTAATTTTCTAATTATATCTTTACTCATTAAAACTGTTATTATGTTTGTTATTATTTCTAATTATTATTATTGTATATTAAAATTAATTACCACTCCCTCCGTTTCATAATTTTCTACACACTTATTATTACTACAAAAATCAAAGCAAAACTGAGAGATAGTGTGAAAGTGAGTCCCTTTTATTCATTTAAATAGGAGAGACGTTGTGAGAGAATGTAGAATTATGTGAACCTAAGAAGTTGAAAAGTAGTGTAAAAAGGAATAAACCTTTGTCATTTTAGGAATAAAGTAGAATTTGGTAGAACTAAGAAAAAAAAGATGAAAACGAAAAGTGGGTAGATCATTATAAAACTGAGGGAGCACTTCTTACAAATTATTTTTTATTATAAAATTATCATCAAGTATTAATACAGTAATAGTAATAATAACAATTGTCATTATTAATTATTATGATTATTATTATTATTCATTTATTATTATTATTATTATTATTACTATCATTTATTTATTTATAATTATCAATTAATATCAACTATTTTTATTGTCGTTATTTATTAATCATTATTATTAATTATTAATTATTAATTATTACTACATAAGTTTATACTAATAATTTACTATCTCCATTTTTTTAATATGTACATTTGTTTTTGCGCGTGGACCAAGGAAAAAGTGCAAAAGTAAGTTAGAAGGATAGTAAAAGTAATGAAAAAGTGATAAAGGTAGAGAAAAAAAACAAAAAGTAGGAGAAAAGTGTAATAATTAGGTGGGCCAACCTTCGATTTATAGGAAAAGGTAGAAAGGGACCAATTAAAAAAAAATACCCCAAAATGAAAAAATGTGCATATTAAAAAAAACAGAGGGAATACTATTTATTAATTTATTATTTTTGTAACATTAAATATCCTCTGAAAAGGTGACAAGTGTCATATCTAGAACCATGTCTGATGTCTCCAATGAGAGACTGATACATGTCCACTCTAAAGGATGACATGTATCAGCATTGCATCAACGCCAAGTGTCATTCCATTCTTATGAAATCAAGCTTAAGGAAACGTCAGTAGACCGAAATCCTAAATAAGGCAACTCCTAATTGGTTAAGGAGTCAATCCTTGCCATGGCAACTCACCATTGGTCAACCAATCAAAAGCCCCTATTTTAGGGCAATTACGAGAGAATTATCTCACCGTTGGTCAACCATTTATGTCACATCAGAATATATAAATCTCTCTCCTAGAAATGAGTCATTACTCTGCAATTATTAAGAGAGTCATTAAGAAAAAGGCGGTAGTTTTTGCTAAACGTAATTATAGTGTGCAGTAGTCAGGAGCGGATCTATACAGGGTCCTTTGTGGCACGTGTCCCACCATATTTTTGAGAATGTATTTCTCTCTCTACTTTCTCTTTCTACCTAACTGACTTAAGTTTCAGAGGGGTATCACCCTCTCGGGTCGGTTTTCCTTTGTGTAGGTTTGTAAGGAGGATTGGATCATTGCGTACTTAAGTGTCCAAAAATTACCAATACGCCCTTGAGAAATCTGAGATCATTTTAGTCCCGCAACATTTGGCGCCGTCTGTGGGAATACGTATAACAATGACCGACTGCCACTCATAAAACATCAGTTGCAACCGAAGCATGTAAGTTTTATTTGAGGATACGGTAGACCATGAACATCCAGCCCATGGACGCGATAGTTAGCTAGCTAATAGGCCGGTTGGAGAACGTTAGGCAGAAGAAGCCAATCATCTGCAGGATGCCAAACTGGAAGAAAACTTTGATCATTTAGTGACAACAACCCATGTAGAAAACGTGTTGACCGAATTCCAGACCAAATCGTCCAAAAACAAATTAAAAAAAACATGTTGTTCTTCAACGTGGGAGAACAACAACGAGGTGATCAATCCAAGGCTCCATGTCCTACACTAACTCAAGCCAAGTCGGCATGCTCATCCGGAAAACCCCCAAAGGATTCAAAAGGAAAGCAACCAGCTACCAGCGAGCAACTAATGAGGCTCAACGAAAATGTAATAGTTTATGCCCCACGACGACAAGTGGGTGCTCCTCAGATTGGAACTTTCTGAACTAATGCCCTTCAATTTGTAGAAGCCAAGAAGGCAGCTGCTCTACAAAGATCAGCTACAGGCTCTACCCCCTACTTTAGAGACCCACCTTCATCCTTCATTCTTAGATGAGGGTAAAATGTCGTTTGTATTAGTTCCTCGTTCTCATCAGGAACAATGTGGGTATGAGGCAAAGTCGTCTGAACAAATGTTGAGAGAATACCTATCTTTGGCTTAGCAGATGGGGGCACTTGATACCAACTGGCCCACCCCATTCTCGGTGAGGATAATGAATGCTCCCTTATACTAAAGTCAAGATGCCGACAAGTGAACCTTTGATGGTACTACTGACCCAAATGATGACTCATCTGCTTATAAACATCAAATGTACATGCAGTCCGTGGATGATTCCACGTGGTTCAAGAATTTTCCAGCTACTCCCTTGAGTGCAGTTAAAAAATGCCTCAACAAATTCCCACCAAACTCAGTCAAAAATATAACCAAACTAAACTACTTATCATTTTGTGGCAAATCACTAAGAACAATAGACCAGTTACACCTGGGGAAGATAATCCAGGTGCCTAAGGAATCTCTTAGAATCTTTGTCAAGATATTTAACCTTAAGGCTCTTTTGATCCAAGATCTGGATGATAGGGTTGCTTTTGACGCTTTAAATAGAGGGCTTCAGCAAAGAAAGTGACTACCTTCTCGGAGGCTTTGAAGGAGGTTGGGGCCTTTATTCACACTACAAAGGTATGTAATGAAGCTAAGCAGCCTGACAAGAAGAAGGCGAAGAGGTAGGATAGATCAAGAAGAAAGATCCAACGAAGGTAGAAACCTAGAAGTTGGCTCTAACAAAGAGCATGTCGAAGGGAAAGAGAAGAGTTAGGTAGGAGTATGGGATCCAATAGAGTTTAACAAGGATCCCTACTCTATTCTAATGGAGATTAAAGATCAGCATGATTTAAAAGCCCCAGCTGAAATAAAGACTCCTTATAAAAACATAGATAGGAGCAAGTACTTTTATTTCCACAAAGATTGTGGCCATGAGACATATTAATGCAAGAATCTCAAAAGAGCTCTTGAAGAACTGGCCCGACAAGGGAAGATGAATTCCTATTTGCCAAGAGGAGGAATCAAATTCCGAAGGAAGAAGACCGGTAAGCAAAAAGAAGGATGATGATGGAACAGATGATGACATTTTAATGGTCATCTCTAGAGGCATTGATTTGTAGCTGGTTGGCTTCCGAGGGACAAAATTACCTAAGGGAACTCGGCTAAGTATTGTTCACTGACAAGACTAAAATAGAGCCATTTCCTAAGGTAGTCATTAGCGAAGGAGTTCGGGGAAACTTGAGGGCCCCCTTGACGATCCCTTGGTTGTAGAAATGAAGGTCACCAACTTGAGGGTTAGGCGAATTTTGACTGACACTGGAAGTTCAACCGATATCATATCAGTTGATTGCTTATCTCGCTTAAGGTTTGATGAACAACAATTGAAACCCGTCCATCATCCTATTATTGGGTTTGGTGGAGGGATTATCTCCGATGGGGACGATAACTCTGCCGTCAAGTTGCCGAGAATGAAAAGTGGAGGACAATTTTCATCAACTTCTTGGTTGTAAAGGACTTGATAGTGTACAATATCATCCTTGGACGACCAAACTCTCAACCGTGTCAAAATTGTGGTTTTTACTCATTTAATGCTTATGAGTTTTGAGTGTGATGATGTAAAAGTCAGAAGTTTTTGTAGGGATCATCAGACAGCGTGAGAATGCGATTTGACGACCTTACAGACGCCGTCCTGGAAAAACGACGAGAAATCCTAGCTGTCTGGTGTTTCATCAAGGAAGGCGGTTGAAACTTCCTAATTTCTAGGTGTTTCCTTGAGGAAGGCGTCTGAGGTTGTCTCTGAGAAGAAAAGAAAGCTGATGTACATAAAAGAAGAACCGTCGTCCAGAGAAGAAGTCTTGGTCCCACACGATTGTCTTGATGATACTCGTTTAGAGAGGACTGTCTAAGTGGGATCATTCATAAGCCATGAGCTCAAGGAACACCTGATCTGTCTACCAAAAGAATACCAAGACGCATTTGCTTTTAGCAGAGAGGAAATGCCTGGCGAAGTCCGAAATCATGCAGTGGACCTCGAAGTCCATAGATTGTTAGATGCAGAGTTCATCAAGGAACTTTTACCCGAAATGGGTTGCAAATGTAGTTATGGTGCTCAAACCGAATGAGACTTGGAGGATGTGTGTGGACTACACCTTACAAAGCATGTCCAAAGGATAGTTTCTCGCTATCTAAGTTGGTTCGGTTCGTTGATGCAACAATCATCCATTCTTTGTTAAGTTTCATAAATGCCTACTCTGGTTTCTACCAGATCCCAATGAGCGAAGGAGATCAAGAAAAACATCCTTTTTAACTGTAAAAGAGCTATATGGTTGGATGAATATTCCCTTTGGTCTGAGGAGAGCCCCTGGCACCTTTCAACGGCTGGTTAACGCTGTATTTCAGAAGCAGTTGGGGAGGAATATGGAAGTATATATATATGACATGATCGTTAAAAGCCGACAAGAGCGCGACTATATAGTCGACTTGAAGGAACGTTTGAAACGCTGAGGAATTACAAACTGCGGTTGAACCCATAGAAATGCGCATTTAGGGTCACTACCGGCAGGTTTCTAGGTTTATGGTTGACCAAAGAGGAATTGAGGCAAATCTTGAAAAGGTTCAAACCATCCTCAACATGAAGTCGCCCAGCAAAATCAAAGAGGTGCAAAGATTGATTGACCGTCTGGCAGCTTTAAGAAATTTTTTTATCTAAGTTAGGCAATACGTGCCATCATATTTTTTGCCACTTTCAAAGAAGAAAGCAAAGTTTGAATGGATGGAAGAGGCGGTAGAAGCCCTCAGTCAAGTAAAGGCCCACCTTCAAAAGTTGTCGAGACTGATCAGCCCAACCGAAGGTGAAAATTGTTTGTGTATCTAGCAGTCTCATGCCAAGTCGTTAGCACTGTGTTGTTGGTCGAGAGTGATGCCATTAAAATACCCGTAAACTTTATAAGCCACACTGAAGGGTCCATATCTTCAAAACTCGACCAGTAAGAAGTTTGGCTTGGCCATAGTTATGGCCAGTCGAAAGCTGAGACCCTACTTTCTAGCACACTCCCTTGTGGTCTACACTAACTAGTCATTGAAACAAGTTTTACTTTAAGATGGTGGCAGTTGGGAGGACGCTGAAATGGGCTGTTGTACTAAATGTTTAGCATAACCTTTGAACCAGAAAATGCCGTAAAGGGGATGGCCCTTAGCTATTTATATTGTTGAGCTCACTCGTCAAGACGTTGTGGATCTAGATCGTCCAGATCCAACCAATGACCAAAAACACTGGAATATGATGGTAGGGGGGTCATCTACGGCTAACAGTAGCAGGACAGACATACTCTTTGGTCGAGTGAAATCTACCTATCTAATGTAGTATTTCATTAAAACTAGTCGACGCCCCTGTTCATTTAGATTGAACTGAACTAATTAAACTAAACTTGGCTCAACGCAACTAAAGTGAACTACACTGAATTTAATTTGTTTGAACTAGAAAATATGAGAGGAAACTAACCAATCGAAATTGGACTGAACTAAACTGAATTTGCCGGAATCGAACTGTACATAATTCAATTTCCATAGATTCAGTTCAAAAGAATAATCTCGTACTAAGGTGGCGTCTGTGGGTGGTTAAGTGCAATATCTATGTATACTACATGCATATGGTATATTCAATACTATTTTTGCTCATTTTCTCAGTTGAAGTTTTTAATTGAACAAATTATCAAGAAAGCTGCTCATTTTGTTAAGAGCTTATATTAAGCAAATGAGCAAAAAAATCCTTAAATATACCTTGCTCAACTTATACACGAGTATATAATAGAAAATAGGAGTTTTTTTGTTCAAAACCAGCTAAACTTTTCACGTTTTTTGAAACTCCCACCTTAATGAAATTTTCTTTTAAATTTCACCTACCATTCTCAATTATATTAAAAACTCCCACCACTTAACGATTTTTGTTAAATTCCGTCAACAAAACCGTTAAGTGGGCCTACATATGCATTTTATTATTAATTTACGTTGAAATCGAAGTCAATTTCATCAATTTAAGGGCAAAATCTCAACAAATATGGAGCAAATTTGGAACGAATTACAACTATTTGAAAGAATTGCAACTATTTCAAGTTCAATTTCGTTAACCTAAGGTATATGCAAAGACCCACTTAACGGTTTTGTTAACGGAATTTGACAAAAAACTGTTAAGTGGTGCGAGCTTTTAATAAAATTGGAAATGGTTGGTGGAAATTAAAAAAATAAATTCATTAAGGTGGGAGTTTCTAAAAACATGAAAAGTCTAGGTGGTAAGATGCGACTTATCCTAGAAAATATCATAGAATAGTAAGAAGAGAGCAAACTCTTTTTTGTATTGCAAATTTGTTAACAACAAACTTAACTTTTGTATTGACTCTTTGTCATCTTCTTCCCTAGTATAAGGGTTAGGGTTTTTCGATTATCATGGCTGAGGATTTGATTGTTAAGTGTTCTGGACTATCTATTACAAAGGATGAACAGGAGATTATTGCCTTTGCCGATGACGATGGTGAGGAGGAAGATTTCGTTCTCTCCTTATCAATTATAGGTAAAGTTCTGTCAAATCGACCATACAGTTTCGGAATTTTTAAGAAAGTTATGAAAAATATTTCGGTTGTGTCGAAGGGGGTGATTTTCCGCCCTATTGAGAATGATTTTTTTGTGGTTCAATTCGCTCATGCACGTGATCGAAATAAAGTCCTGGATGGATGTCTTTAGACTTTTGATAATAATCTGGTGGTGATGAAGGAGATGGAAGGGGACGTCCAGCCATCGATGATTGCTTTAAAGCATTGCCCTTTCTGGGTTAGGTTATACAACTTCCCACTTAACCGAGGGTTGTCGAAGGACATTAGAGTTGTGGCAGGGAGTATTGGTGAAGTGTTGGAAGTGGATAGTGATGTGGTGCGGTGGCAATGATCAGCCAGAGTTATTGTTTTGCTCGACATATCAAAACCTTTACGTAGGATTCTCAAGATAGCCTCGAAGGGTGTTGGTGTTATTAAGGTGAATGTTAAGTATGAACGACACCCAACTTTTTGTTATGTCTGTGGTATTTTTGGCCATATCGAAAGGGATTGTGAAGTGATGCCGGAGGAGGATAGAATTGCGACGAATGCTTGGGGTTCATGGTTGCTTGCGTCTCCAATGAAGGGACGGAATCAAATGAGGGAGGAACGGGAGGCTTTTGCTAAGTGTTGTAAGGCTCTTGATTTGAAATAAAAACAACGTGAGAAACATGGTGTGAACTTGGCTGCGAAACGTGTGGTGGAACGAGATGGGGAGAAGGTGCGGGGAGATCCCCCTAACGAGGGAGGAGGGCAGCCCGTGTGTTTGCCTGTGCAACAACCTAGGTTGGAGGAGGATAGGGTGGAGGTTCTTGGTGTTGACAATACAACGATAACCCCCCTATTGACAATCCTTTTGTTAATGGGGCGGGCAATCGTAAAGTTCGAGTGAAGAGGCATCTAGCAACAAATAAAATTGGCGAAGTGGTTGATGGTGGTGTTATAACGAAGATTTGTGGGGGTAAGAGGAAGGACTTTGAGGCAACGAATGTTGATGACGAGTACGATGTTGGAAATAGTGAGAAGGAAGGAAGACCCCTAAATTCCCTTTCCCTTGCTAATTCCGAGACTATTTTCCGGGCGGAGGTTGGTGTGTCCCAACCCCGCAAATCATTATGAATTCCCTATGTTGGAACTGTCGGGGATTGGGCAACTCTCAGGCAGTTCGTGTTATCGCCGTTGGCAGAATCAATTTGGCCTGGATTTGGGGTTTGTATCGGAAACGAAGATTAGTAAAAGGGATGCGGAGGCTACGAAAGTTCGAATGGGTTTCTCCCATGCTTTTGGGGTTGATAGTGTAGGGAGGTCGGGGGGTCTTTGTGTGTTTTGGCAAGATGAGAAGGTAAACTTTACGTTGGTCTGTTACTCCCGTAATCATATTTTCGGAGATGTTCAAAATTTAGATGGTGTCTTGAAGGTTTGTGGGGGTCTATGGCTGGCCGAAGAGAGAAAACAAGTACAAGACTTGGGAGCTTATTCCCTCTCTTCGTGATTTTGAGGGGCCCTTACTGTTGGGGGGAGATTTTCATGAGGTTATGATGATGAATGAGATCGAGGGAGGCTCGGGTTCTGAGAGACGGAGTGTTGCTGATTTCCGGAATTTGGTTGATGATCTTGAGCTTAGGGACTTGGCTACTCAGGAGCTAGGTATACGTGGGAACGTGGTAGAACTCCAAGTTCTCGAATTAGAGAACGACTTGATAGATACTTAGCTTCTCCACATTAGTACGATGCGTTTCCCTTTGCGGTGGTGGAGCATTTGTGGCGTATTAAATCTGACCATACCCCAATTATGGTTCGTTTATTAGGCAGTCATCGAAAGCGCATTCGCAATAAGAAAACTTTTAAGTTCGAAACTGCTTGGCTACTTGATGATGATTGTGAAGAGCGTGTGGCTAATGCTTGGAGAGAGGGCGAAGGGCTACCGTTTTGTGCTAGACTACGATCGGTTGCGTATGAGCTCACCTCTTGGAGTAAATAGAGCTTGAGTAGCTTGGGTGACAAAATTGTGGATGCGGAAAAAATGTTGTTAAGGGCACAAGGGGGTTGCAGCGAGGTTGAAGGGGAGGAAGCTCGTATATGGGAAACTTTGCTTGAAAGCCTTTTGGAGAAACAAGAAGCATATTGGTACCTTAGATCGCGGGTTGCTGAGTTGCGCGATGGTGATAAAATACAAAGTACTTCCATCATAAGGCCTCACAGAGAAAGAAAAGAAACTTTATTAAAGGGCTCAAAGATGATGAGGGTGAATGGCGTGAAGATGAGGAGGTGATTGAGCACATTATTATGAGCTACTTTGAGAAGCTTTTCCATACTACGTCCCCCACAGTGGCCTCGATGCACGAGGTGTTACGTCATGTCCCTGCCAGCATTACTTTGGTGATGAATGATATGCTTAATAGGCCTTGTACGAAGGAAGAAGTTTTTGCTGCCCTCAACCAAATGCACCCATGTAAAGCTCATGGCCCTGACGGAATGCATGCGGTTTTCTACCAGAGGTTTTGGGGTATTGTTGGTGACGAGATTGCGGCCTTGGTGATTGTTATTGTGCATGGAACTCGCCCCCTGATGCTCTTAATTCCACTAATGTTGCGTTGATTCCGAAGGTAAAAGATCCTTCCCTGATTTCTGAATTTCGACCTATTAGTTTGTGTAATGTGATCTATAAATGACTGTCGAAAGTGCTAGCGAATAGATTTAAGGTGATTTTACCTTCTGTCATTTTCGAGAATCAAAGTGCGTTCGTGCCTAGGCGTTTGATTACTGATAATGCTCTGATTGCTTTAGAGGTTTTCCACTCGATGAAGTATAGAAAAAAGGTCGCCGTGGGGCTATTTCTATGAAACTGGATATGAGTAAGGCCTACGACAGAGTTGAGTGGCCTCTTCTGCAAGCCCTTATGTTGCGGATGGGTTTTTTTTCTAGATGGGTTCAGCTGATCATGAATTGTGTCTCATCTGTGAAATATTCGTTTGTGATTAATGGGACTATTGTTGGACTTGTGTCTCCTTCCCTTGGCCTTAGACAAGGAGACCCTATCTCCCCTTATTTATTCATTCTAGTTGCTGATGCTCTTTCTATGATGTTGAAAGCAGCTGTTTTGAATAAGCAGGTTCATGGTGTGAAAGCTAATCGTAATGGCCAGATCTTGCATCTTCTCTTTGCTGATGACAGTTTGCTCTTTGCTAGAGCTAACCGACAAGAATGCATGGAAATAATTAATATTCTCAACAAATATGAGTCCGCATCTGGTCAAAAAATTAATATTGATAAGTCGGAGATTGCTTTTAGTACGGGGTTGGGTCTGATCATAAAGAGGAATTGATGCATCTTTTGGCTATGAGATTGGTGGACGGCCACGCTAAATACTTATGGGTACCTACGATTGCTAGTAGGTCTAAAAGGTGATCTTTGCAGATATGATGGATCGAGTGTGGAAGAAACTACAAGGGTGTCACAAGCCGGAAAAGAAGTACTTCTGAAATCAGTTATTCAGGCAATCCCGTCTTACCTCATGGGTGTTTATAAAATCCCTATTGATATTGTGAATAACATCCATAGTGTTATGGCTCGTTTTTAGTGGGGCCAAAAAGGGAATGAACAGAAGATGCATTGGAAGAGTTGGGATGCTTTGTGCACTCCTAAATTTCTTGGGGGCTTGGGCTTTCGTGACCTCCGAATTTTTAATGAAGCTCTTTTGGGCAAACAAGCATAACGACTGATTCGAGAGGAGTCATCTTTACTTGGTAAGGTCTTTCAAGCTAAGTATTACTGATACTCTTCGTTTCTTGATTCAGCTTTGGGGATGCTTGGGAGCTACTCTTGGCGGACTATCTGGGGTTCAAAGAGCCTTGTTAAGGAGGATTTATTGTGGAGAATTGGTAACGGTATATCAGTGGACATATGGAGTGCGCCTTGGGTGATTAATGAGGACAGACGTGAGTTGGTCGGGAATAGAGTGGAGGGGTTGCAAAGAGTCAGTGATCTTATTCATGAGAGCTGTGGCGAATGGAGGACTGACTTGATAATGGAACCTTTTTGTGGGAGGGATGCGCGTGCTATTCTTGCTATTCCTTTGAGCGAGAGATTGGCTAGAAACGAACTAATATGGGCGTCCTCTAAGAATGGCGCCTACTCTGTCAAGTCAGCGTATATGCTCGGTAAGTCATGTAATTTCGATGCCATTTATAAGGCATGGGTTACATTATGGAGCTTGGAGATTGCGTCTAAGGTACGTCACTTCTTATGGAAGTGTTGCTCCAACACGCTTCCTACAAAATCGGCTCTAAAGCGTAGGCATGTGCTGGATGATGAGTGTTGTCCTGTGTGCAAAGAAGTCCCAGAATCTATGGAACATGCGATTTTTAAATGTAGAATGGCTGCTGAAATATGGGAAGAGTTTGGGCTGGCTGTTGATGTTGCCAAATTGGGTGATGGAGGTCTGGATGGGTGGCTGAGTCTGTGGGATTCACTCGAAGATTCGAAGGTGGTGCTGTTGGGTTATTTGCCGTGGGGGCTTTGGCATAGGCGCAATGTGCTTGTCTTTCAAGGTAAATCCATCTCCAACTTGGTTGTTACCGAACAGGCTAGATGCAAGGCGAAAGATTATGGTGAGTTTGCAAGGCATATCTATCACAGGCAAGGTGCAATTCCAGCTGCTAGTCCGCGTATATGGCTGCCTCCGCTAGCTAGGGTAATTAAAATCAATATTGATGCATCGAATTCTGAGGAAGGTTGGGTTGGTATGGCTGCTGTAGCTAGAGACGAAGATGGGCAGGTGCTGTGGGCTACTACAAGACGGCTGCGTGCTTTTTGGTCCCCGGAGATTGCAGAAGGTAAAGCTCTATGCTTGGGCTTGAAGGTTGCTAGTGAAGAAGGTCACCCGAATGTGATTATTGAGTCGGATTGCCAATCCATTATTACGTGACTAAGCAATGGTTCCATTTACTTAACTGAATTAGATTCGGTTTTAGAGGATTCGATAGATTGTATTAGTCATTTTATTTCGTTAGCTTGGTCCCATGTGCGTAGGGATGGGAATATGGTAGCCCATCACCTCGCTAAGATTGTGCCTTTTGGTGTTGAGCAACGTTGGGGCCGTCATTGCCCAACGGATGTCTCTCCCTATGTATTGATGGACTCTCTTTTGATTAATAAAAATTAGCGCTATCGGTTCTCCCCTCATAAAAAAACTTAACATTTACACATTTTTCTATCCGCAAAATTTAAACACTTTTACATTATTCATACACTCATCTTTTGACTTTCTCTTGTAATTCTAAATGATAGAGTATAAATCTCATCCACAAAAGCTAGTGTTATATCAAACATAAAAATAAATTCAAGCAGGATCTTGTAAATGGGTGTCGACATATACATTCGAAATATCAAGTTCTTATGCAATCAATCCCCAACAAAACAACAAAAGAAAATCCAAAGAAGAAAGCACATCATAATCTGATAATAATTGGGTGAATTTGCATCACTATAACCCTAAACAGAAAGAAGCACCGATTAAACCTACATTTACACACGCTTGGCTATTGTTGCAGCACGTAGTTCCACATGGTTTTTGACCTTCCTCACAAGTCAAGGGGGCAGCCATTGCTTGAAGCATTATCACTGCCAAAAATTAATGTAAAACATCATAACTATATAAGAATTGATGAGTGTAGGGCTGTTCAAAGTATGGTCTCCACCACACCAAACCACAAACTAAATTGTTTGGTGCAATTTTAGTTGTTTTGTGGGTTCAAAAATATATAGGTTGGGTTGCGATTTGACAAACTTTTAATTTGCAATTTAAGATTGGTTTAGATTTCTTAAAACCACCAGCAGCATAAATTACAATAATACGGTTTATGATTTGAGCCCTACCAAATCTTATAGCAATAAAACTTCTAGTGACTTTTTAGTCTTTTTTTGATGAATATTTTAGCTACTTTATGGCTTATTGACATGTTTCGTAGCTAATGTATAGCTCAAAAAATAAAACTACCATCGCAACATATAATTAAAGTTTAGGAAAATTTGCACGGAACCACCTTAAGTTTGCCAATATTTGTAAACTCCCACCTTTATGATTTTTTTTTATAAGTTACCACCTTAAGTTTACAAAACGTTTATAAACTCCCACCATTTCACGGAAGTTGCCTAACTCCGTTAACTATGGACCCCACATCAGTCCAATCTTTTGATTTTCCCTCCAAAATCCTCATTTCCCCATTCATCTCTTTATCTCTTTCTCTTTCCACCATTGATGACTTACTTTTGAGCTTAAGTTATGCACACATCTAACCCAAAATTCATATCTATCCTCTAAAAAAATATATTAGCCCTAAACCCTCGATTATAATATGTATGCTTTAAATTGCTAAGGTATTTGTTGAGTTTATTAAAAAAAGGCCAAAAAGCATTGCTTGTTGAACGCTACTCCTATAAAATTGAGTATTTACTGTTACTTGATGGAAACAGAAACAAAAATGCCAAGAAAAAGAGCTTTGATGAAGATGGTGAATGCTTCCCCATAGAATGAGGGGGGAAGATGAGTTGGGATGGAGGGAAACAAAACATATATAAGCAGGGGAAGGAAAGTGAAATGGGAGGGAAAATCAAAGGTTATAACTGAAGTGGGGCCCACAAGCAAACGGTGTTGGGCAACTTCCGTGAAATGGTGGGAGTTATATAAACGTTTTGTAAACTTAATGTGGTAACTTATAAAAAAAATCATAAAGGTGGGAATTTACAAATATTGGCAAACTTAAGGTGGTTCTGTGCAAATTGGCCTAAAGTTTATTGAGATAAAAAAATAGGTAACCCGCAATATGTTTTTTTAATTTTTGCATTTGGTTTAATTAAAATTTTGCCTCAAATTGTACCCATCCAACTCATATACAGCCCTAGACAAGGCTAATCTAATTGACATTAAGCATTATCTTGGTCTAGTGGAAAGGATTGTACCCTTCCAACTTCAAGGTTGGGGGTTCAATCCCCACTATGGGCACTTTAAAGGTAGAGATATCCATTACCCTTCTTCCCCTTAATCTCAAGTATCTGGCCCAATAAGACCCGAGCGAGGTCCGGACCACTTCTCCTTACAAAAAAAATTGACATTAAGCACGAAAATTATACTCCCTCCGTAACAAAAAAAACGCAACGATTGTCCTTGGCACTCTCTCCTAGGCAAAAGATTCTAATGACAAATTAAAGAGATGATTAAGTTTTTAAGAAGAGGGGAAGTGAGGTTAGTGACCTTTAAACTCCAACCACCACCTACGACTCCAACCACCAACTTCAACACCGACCACCCCGGCAGCCACCACCTTCAACACCGACAACCACGAACACCACCGCCTTCAACACCGACAACCACGAACACCACCGCCTTCAACAACCACAACCACGAACACCACCGCCTTCAACAACCACAACCCTAGAAACCACCGCCAGATTTCGCCTAACCATCGAGCCCAGAAATCGCCACCAAATCCTAACCATTGAGCCCAGAATTCGCCACCAAATCGAGCCCAGAAGTCGCTACCAAACCCTAACCATCGAGCCCAGATTCGCCACCAAACCCTAACCACCGAGCCCAGAAATCGCCACCAAACGCACGATCCACCGCCAAACGCACGAACCAAACGCACCACCAAACGCACGAACACCACCTAACGCACGAACCACCGGATACTTGAGTGGTGGTTAGGGTTTCGTGGTGGAAGTGGTGGTGGTTAGTGGTGGTTATGGTGAAATTGGGTTGGATGTGGTGGTGGGTGGTGGTGGTGGGTGACTTTAGTTTGAATTTGAGTAATTAGGTTTAGGAGATGAAGGAAATTATTATTTAATTAATTTGTAGTTAAATTATAATGATAATTTGAGATGTTTTAATTATGATTAAGTAATGGCATTTTTGTAATTATAGCAAAAAAAATTTACCTAAAATGGAATGTTTGCAAACGTTGCATTTTTTTTGTTACAGCCAAAAATGGCAAATGTTGCATTTTTTTTGTTACGGAGGGAGTAATAAAATATAGAAGCTCACCTGAAGCAAAGATTAGAAGGAGTGCGAATATTTTATTTTGAAAAGAAATACCACCATTGCGATCCATTTTAAGCATCGAGGTTAATTTGGTGAAAGAAAAAAAAAACGCTATAGGTTATTGCTTTGCGCTGAGTATATATGCGCTATTTATACGAGGTTTCATGTAGTCTAAGTTCTAAACCAATTCATGCCAGCCTATGTACAGATAGCTTTGATTTCTTCAAGAAATGAACCTTACATCTCCCTTTGTATATTGTTTTAATTGCCATTGCCGACTGATGAAGTTGCGTTCCATGTTTTGATTTAATATAATTAAGCATCAATCTAATATTCAAGAATCTTACTCATTCAATATCTGCAACGCCGGCCATGGGAGTGGACGGGAGGTGCGACCACCTAGGGCCCACGCTTCGAAAGGGCCTAATTTAGTTATTATTTTGAGAATGGAGTAATGTATTAAGGGGGTAATAAAAGTCAAATATAGGAAAATAAAGGCTTTTAGAGGTGATATGAGAGCATCCTTAATGGGGAGGAAAAAATAAGTTCATTCATACAAACTTCACGTTTTACTTCTTAGGGCATGCTTGGAATGAGGGTAAAGTATTAAGGGGTAATAAAAGTCAAACATAGAAAAACTAAGGTATTTAGAGGGGATGATAAAGGGGATAGAGTGGTGGTAGATAGGATAAAGTGGTGTTAGTAGGAAGGAAATGGAAGAAAGAGGGGAACTATTACCCTTCAAATGAGGGTAATAGTTACCTAGGGGTGGTGGTGGGTAATTATTACCCCCATGATGAGGGTAATAGTTCCCCTCTTTCTTCCATTTCTTTCCTACCAACAGTCCAACACACTTTATCTTCTCCACCACCACTCTATTCACTTTAGCATCCCCTCTAAATCCCTTAATTTTTCTATGTTTGACTTTTATTACCACTTTAATACTTTACCCTCATTCCAAACATGCTCTTAATGGAAAAAAAAAAGTTTGTCTCATGAAAGTTCACATTTCTGTTCTACAAACCGAATGAAAACACAAACAAGTAAAAAAAAGTTTGTGGAAAACCAACCAACCATGCCATTTGTCAATGGTGGGAGGTGAGAGAAAAAATTAACAAATACAAATCTTTGAACGGCCTTATCTGCATAATTATAAAGCGAAAAAAAGTAAAAAATATATAAACAGCTTAAATTTTCCGAGCTCTATAAATAGAGACCCACTTTGATATACTTTTGATATATTTCATTTTCAATAAATAAGAAGATGAACTTTAATTTTAAGTTTATGGTTAAGGGAAAAAGTTTGAAGTATAAACTTTTTAGAAAGAGAAAGTGTAGAGAGATAGGGATGAACTTTTTTTAAAGTTTATGAACAAGGATGGCCTAAATGGGATACATTAGTGGTGGAGAGGACTAAGTGGTGTTGTTATGAAGGAAATGAAAGAAAGAGGGGAAGTATTACCCTTCAAATAATGGTATAGTTACTTAGGGGTGGTTGTGGATAATTATTACCCCCATATGAGGGTAAAAGTTCTCCATCTTGGTTCAATTTCCTTCATACCAACACCACCTTAATCTCTCCACCACCACTCTATCTCCTTTATTGGCTTTATCATCACCTCTAAATGTCTTACTTTTCTTATGTTTCACGTTTATTAACCCCTTAATATATTACCCTCATCTCAAACATGCCCTAAATATTGGTTGATTGCATGTAGGAATTAAGAGTTCATAGGAATTTAATATTTCATATAATTTAATTTTCCAGGAGGTGTAAACTCTTGTATACTGGGTCTATCCGGCAGAACCCCACGAATAATTAGCCACGGCACACTGGACCGGGCAGACTGGGCTAGGCAGATTGTACCAAGAAGAGCCCACTAGGCAGATCCCCTCAAAGGGAAATAAGACTGCGAGTGGTAAGCTAAGAAGACCCAGTACTTGATATCTGGGCCCATATCAGTCCAAGGGCCTAATAATAAGCCTAGTTCAACATAAACCCGGGTCCATCTTATAAGTACTCATGCCATGCATTTTTTTTAGTAAGGACAAGTGGCCCAGACCCCGCTCGGGTCCTATTGGGCCAGACACTTCAGAGTTGGGGGAAGGGTAAGGGAAATCTCTAGTGGGGATTGAACCCCCAACCTTGAGGTTGAATTGGTACAATCCTTTCCACTAGACCAAGTACTACTTGGTAGTACTCATGCCATGCATGAGAGAGGTACATTCAGTTCATACTCCAAAATACACATACTTAACACTCGATCTTGCTTGAGGCTTTGCTCTTGTGATCCCAAAGCTGACTGATAAGTGGGTTTTAGAATCATTAATTAGGATTAGTTTTAGGTCATTTAGTTGCATTTTAATCCATGTATCTTCCTTTTCTTTCCCATTTGCATCCTTTTTCATGATTTCATGTTTTGCTTTAGTTTTTAGCGCATTTGCATATAAGCAGGTTGCATTTAGCTCATTGTATAAGCATTTGCATCCCCCTCTCCTTATCTAACCTTTCTTAACTATTGCTTGCTTAGGCGCGAAGAAATGGGACAAGAATAGGGGAGCGATCGCTCTATTTACTAAGGAGCGACCGATCCATAGTCTAAGAATTGAAGCAGAGAAGCAGTGGATATGGAGCAGGGCTAGAGCGACCTTGGAGCGGGCGCTCCAAGGCTGGAGCAGTCGCTCCATTGTTTTTGGAGCGAGTCGCTCCATTACTCTTTCGGTCGGTTTCGGTTCTTTTCGGTTTGTTCTGGACGGTTTCGGTTTTGTGTTTTACCGTTTGCCCTTAGTACTTTGGGGTTATCTTTAAGCCCATTTTTGTAATAATAAATTAACTTAGCTTTATTTCTGAAATTTAATTAGTTTTAATTAGAGAGAGTATTAGAGAGAGAAGTAGAATTAAGTGAGAGAAAGTAGATCTACAAGTTCAACAATGGAGTTTTGAAGCTATTTTCAATGGAAGTTTATCTATGTGAATTGGGAAATACCCCCCTTGGTCCAACACTTCTCCTTTACTCTTGTTCTCTTTTCGGTTTGAATCATCATCAAATTGAGTATTTCGTCTTCCTTTACTCTTTATTTGCTTTAATACTTTGTTTATTGTGATTTAGCATTGATTAGTAGTGAGTAGTTGCTTATTAGTTTGTTTTCATGTTTTCCACCATTGTTGAACCTCCATTAATGTTTCAAACTTTTAATTTTACTTCTTATGGCTTTAGAGTAATTTCCTAACTAGGGGAAGGGAATGACCTAGGTTATCACTAGTTGACCTCAAAAGTCAAGCTAGGAGGTTAGACCTAGGTGAAATTAAGTTGTCTAGCTTAAATTAATGTCATGTTTAATTGATTGATCACCTTTTAAACTTGATTTGGGAATCAAAAGTGAAGGATTGAGAAATGAAGCTTTTGATTGAACTTAGGGTAGTCAATGGGTTGACTTCACCATGAGAATAGGTGATTGACTTCCTAGGACCTTTGATTGAGTCACTATGGGTTGTGGAAATACCTAATTGAGTGAATTTACCATGAGAATAGGTGAAGTCGTTCGATAAGGTCCTCCTAATTAGCTCGAGAGAGTAATTAGAAAATATTTGAGTGAATTAGTCCCTTAATTGACCATACAGAATCCCCTTTGGCTTGACTAATAGGTTAGCTAATGGTTAGCTAGGAATTCCCCTTTCCCTAATGCTCTCTTATTATAGTTAAATCAAATCATGTAGTTTATTGTTAGCAAATTGGTTCACTATTTCTTAATTAATCATTAAAATGATTCTAATGGATTTAAACAGTGTTTAATTAAATGGTTTGAAAAGTTTTTAGATATAGTGGATTTTGGGTTACACACTCTTCGACTCAGTTCGATAAGTGTGATGGTAATAGTCCACATTAGGTTTTTCACTGCGTTTAACTGTAATTAAGTTAGTGTGTGAATCTGGGCTGTTACAATTTTGGTTCATAACCCATGGGACCAATGCCCAAACCTAGCGAGGGACACCATGGTTCGGCGTCTAATCTAAGCGACCCAACAACCATGGAACTGGCGCCTAGATGAGGCGCTAGTAGACCTGTCAAATAGGTCGGTCGAGTTGGGTTATGATAAAATATTTACTGGTTCGTGTTGATCGGGTTCGGTTGTAAGCAGGTTCGGGTTTTGAGTGCCTTGTTCAAGACCCTAAGTTGTTGGGTTCGGGTTGACCCAACGGGTTTTGTACCCCTTTTTTTTAATTACTTGTAATAATGATATAATGTACCTACTGTTATAAAAAAATTACAAAATACAAAACATAATAGTATATGGTTGCATAATACCTAATATCTATAAAAATGTATTAAAAGGTGTGCCATGCAACGTATGCATGCCACGTGGATGAATTCCTTGTTTGCAAAGCTGCCATGTGGACTAAAATTCTCCCATAGAAATATGCCATATGTCCATGTTACATGTACACTTTATATAAAAAAAAACTAGCCACAAGATTTGAACTCGTGATGTTTGAGTGTTTAATAACATACTCTAACCATTTCAACCAATTTCTATTGGTGAGATAAATGTCTACATTTTCCCTATAACTAGCATTAGAAGTTGAGTGCTCATTCAGTTTTTTAAAAAAATTGTCTCATTTTAGATTTTATATTTTTAATTAACATCTTATTCGAATAATTAATAAAAAATCTTTATTTCTTATCTTTCTCATAAATTGCATAATTTTATAAACATTATATTTACAAAAGTTATGTTTAGTGTTATTGAATTAATGTAATAACCGGGGGCATCGCCCGGGGCGAAAAACTAGTTAATTGATTATAACAAGTTAGTACTACAATTACAATTTAATAAATTGTTTAGAGTCTAAATTAATAATCTAAGACAACAATTACTAAATATCGTGATCATCTTCGGATTTCAACTCCACTTCCTTCTTCATCGATAAGTCCTACAAAAGAAATGGAAACAAAGGCTAATATTAGAGTAAGAACAGCGGCAATATAATAAAAGGAAAAACAGCAATATAATGAATAACTAAATAAGTAAAAACAGAACAGATTAAGTAATAACAAGCAGTAATTGGGTAAAATTCAGAACTTCTTCGCCATATTTTTATTAAATAATTTCAGAACTACTCGTACTTCCAAAGCTAAGGCACCAAACATCATGAAACAATATCAACATTAGAAGTTTAGAACAAAGCAACTACTTTAAAAATTGAATAAGTTAAAAAAAACGGCAATATAATGAAAGCCAAAAATGCACTAACAAAAAAGTGCAGCAACAACTAATCAGTAATCATCTACTTGTATTATCCAACAAGAAGAGCTAATCACCCATTAATCAATCAAGAACGAAAGAAATAACAATAGCTATAAAAATAAAGCACTACCAAAATCTGATTAATACAACAATACCAAAAATACAGCAATAAGTGAAAAACATTTGCTTGATTTCAATTCGTTTTTCACAATTTATTTAATTTCAATTTTAATTCAATCCATAAATTACCTTCAAGAAGTGTAGGAGATGAAGATGATGAAACGATTGGTCCAAGAGGAGATGTCGAAGATCTCTGTCGTGGGAAAGGAAGATCTCTGCGCCATTCCCATGGTTGGGTAGCCCAAATCAGGCGCCCAACCATGGTGTCCCTCTCCTGGTTTGGGCGTTGGTTCCCTAATGGTTTTCGCCATTTTTAGGCGATATTAATTAAAAAAAAATCGTGTTATTAGCAACCATAATTAAATTTGATTTTCATTATTTTGCATGCCTAAGATGTTTTAATTGTTGTTTAATTTTTGGAAATATTACTCCGTATTTAGCTGAGTATTTTATTTATTTAATAGTTAATTAGAATAATTTTCCATCTAAAATTTATTAGTTAAATCCTTGTTTAATTATGGAAATATGCATTGTTTAATTATAGAAATATTAGGCGTTGTTTCATTATTGAAATAATATGCGTTGTTTCGTTATTGAATAATATGAGTTTTTAGTTTTTTTTTTTTTAGTAATTGTTGACAAATGAGTAAGTAATATAACTTAGTTTTTTTGACGAGAATATAACTTAGTTAAATTACGAGATACAGAGTACTTAGTTTTATAATAATTATAATAAACTAATTATATAAGGTTTTTATGTAGGTTTAAATATAGAATTAATTAGTCGATCACTATTCTAAATTAGTTTTTTTTATAATTTAGCCTCCTCGTCCTAGTGCGGGGAAAGCGCTATTTATGCATTCGTGTGTGGGTGATGACTCCGGTCCTTGTCATCCGCATTCACATGGTGTTTTTGGCTTTGGCACGGAGGGATAAGCCTGCCCGAGATGTGCGACGACAGTTGCATATGCACGGTCACGATAAGGGGCAAGGAAGTGGCGACATGGCTTTCGATGATGATGAGGAGGGTGATGAGGCTGAGGATGTTGGTGATGCATTAGTAGGTGACGTCGAGGGGCACTTGGATCCTGTTGGTCAGTGGTAAGTTTCTCAGGGTCCTAGAGGTCGATTTATTTCGGGTAAGGGCACCTCGCAAACGAAGTCGGTTGACGAGGGGCGGGTGACTACTCTTGTTCCCAGTGGTCCGCATGACATCAGTCTCATTCTGAGTATTGGCGGTCATGTTGCCCTCCGTATTTGGGATGGCCGTCCTCGGTAGGTATTGAGGTGTCATACTAAGAAGACAGTTGCTGAGTATTTGGAGGTGTGGATGCGGAAGTTGAGTTCGAGGTCGCAGAAGGTTATTCGTGGTTGAGGGCCATGGGAAGTCCCCTTCTGCATGTTCAGTGTTGTTGGCTGGCCGCTCATATCGGCTTTCGTTGAGAGGTGGCATCCTAAGACGAACAACTTCTACATGCATTTTGGTGAGATGAGTATTCTACTTCACAATGTGTACCATATCCTTCGTGTTCCCACTAAAGGCTCTACTATGGTCAGGAAGGGGATGCCCGATGAGTTAACACTTTCTATCCATCATCTTCTTAACTACATTGTGCAACACTGGATGGCCTCATAGACAGTGGTGGTGTTCGTTGTATGAGTGTTATTGAGCGTTGTAACAACGCCGATCGTGGCGTGGATACTCGGGTAGTTGCCATCTTGCTGTTGATATTAGGTTGTCTCTTGTTCACTGATAAGAGCTCGTCGAGGATGCGGAAGAATGATTTCATTTTTGTAAATCAGCTTCCAGCGAAGTCTGGTGTTTTGTGGGGATCTTCCGTTCTTGCTTACCTTTATTGTCATTTGGGCCTCGCCGCTCGTGCTGACACTACTCAGATTGCCGACTGTCTTACTCTATTACTGTTGGGACACATTGTCCATGTGTATTTTGATGATGACAAACACAATTAGTTGATCTAACATGTTTGGTGAAGTTTTGTTGCAGATGCCTAAATGAAGTCTCGAAGAATCAATTGTCAAACGCTTTAGACTAAGGCCAATTTCCAAATATGTAAAAGTGTGTGTTCGTAAATAACGGATCAAAGTGCTAAGGTGTAATATTAAAGATTGTAGGTATTTTACTTGAGATAGTAAAATAAATGCAATCTATAATATAACACCTAAATAAAACGATTTGCGAAAACAGAAAAAAAAGGGAAAATCGTTTTTTGGAAAAATTGTTTTAAAAAAATCTGGAATATATTTTTCGGAAAAGATAAGTTTTGGAATAAAAGGTTTTTAGAAATCTCTGATTTTAAATAAAAGAATCTGTCTATAAAAATCAGCCCTAATACTATTAGGAAACAAATATCTTAAAGAAGATAAAATCTTCTTTAAAAGATAATTGCTTGCTTAAGTTTAGGAAAATATCAAGTGGACAATTCTATCTTTGTAAAGCTTAAAAACTGATTTTGAAAACGTGAGCCTTGACAAAGAATAAAAAGATCAGAATTATAAAAGATACGGATTTTCCAGAGAGCATTTTTCGGAAACATATCTTTGACTTCTCTGAGATCAGCACTGAGATCTGTGACAGAAAAACACATATTTAAGCTCGATAAATACCTCTAAACTGCTAAACCAAGAAGCACACAAAAAGAGGATTCAAATCTTTCTGTAATTTCATCTTTATAGAGAGTGTTAAGTTGAGTTTCTAAGGGAATTAGACTTAATTAGGCAACACTTAGAGTTAAGTGTTGGGGGGCACTACTAGGGTTAGTAGTGAGGGAATCAAGTTGTATCAAGAGTTTGGTATTTTGTGATTCAATTAATAAAAGAAAAGGTAGGGTGGACGTAGATCTCAGAGGTGAGATTGAACCACGGTAAAATTGCTTGTCTCGTCTCTTTATTACTGCCTTTCTATTTAATTAACAATATTCATATACGCAACTCAAAAGCTCAGAGAAGGTCTCTGAGATCTCTAAAGAAAGTTCGATAAAATTCAGAAAATACCACACTCAATTCAAACCCCCCCTTCTTGAGTGTCTCCTTGTGATCCAACAATTGGTATCAGAGCCTAATATTCTTGTAAGGTTAATCCCTAGAGAATAACTAGCATGAATTCACAAGATGACTCTCAAAGAAGACACTCAAAGTGCCCGGTTTTCAATGGAGAAGATTATGGATGGTGGAAGGCTAGGATGAGGATTTACATCCAAGGGTCGGATTATGAATGCTGGAAAATCATAAGAAAAGGACCCATCCTCATCCAAGTCAAAAATAATGAGGGAAAGTTGGTTGACAAAGACGAAGACGACTACGATTCAACCGACTATGCAAAGGCCGAGAAGAACTTTAAAGCTATGAATATTCTCCAATATGGAATTGGACCTGATGAATACTCAAGGATCTCTGCTTGCTCAACGGCAAAGGAAATATGGGATACTCTCGAGTTAGCCCACGAAGGCACAAATGAGGTAAAACAATCTCGCATTGATTTGTTAGTTCAACAATATGAATTGTTTACCATGGATAAAGATGAATCAATAAATGAAATGTTTACTCGCTTTACTATCATCACAAATGAATTGCGTTCTCTTGGTAAAATTTATTCGTCAGAAGAATTGGTTAGGAAAGTGTTAAGAAGTTTGACAAATCGTTGGCTACCAAAAATAACTGCTATACAAGAAGCCAAGGACTTGTCGAAACTTCCCCTAGAACAATTAATTGGTTCTTTAATGACTCATGAACTTGTTCTAGATGCTAAAAATCCTACACCAAAGAGCAAAGGTCTAGCATTAAAAACTGAATTAGAAAGTGATGATAGTGATAGTGATAAAGATGTTACTTTTCTTACTAAGAGATTCAAAAAATTTCTTAAAAAGAACAAAAATAGTAATCCTAGCAAGAATGCGAATTTCAAAGGTAAGAGTACTACATCTAACTATAAGAAAAGTGCTACTAACTCTGGATGTTTTAAGTGTGGAGAATATAGCCACAGGATCAAGGAATGTCCCTTGTGGGAAAATGAGAAACCCAAAGATAAAAGAGAACAATCAAAAGGGAGTTCAAGAAGGCCATGGTAGCAGCCGTATGGGGAGAATCCGAGTCTGATGAGGAACAGTCAGAGGCACTGAGCCAAGAGGCAAAACTTTGCCTAAATGCAACTGAAGGATCTCAGAGAAGGTCTCAGTACCTAGATGACTCGCATCTATGTCTTATGGCGAAAACACCCACCTCCCAAGATGAGGAGGACAATGCAGAGGTAAATCTCACTTCTTTGAAATCTAAGATACCTCTATTATCCAAAAACAAACTAATTGCTTTGCTTAGTAATGTAATTGACGATTGTCAAGAAATGCGTGATGAATTTATAAACATGAAAAAAGATTTGAAAAACATCACTAAGCAAAAATTTGGGTTGGAATTGGAATATAAGGAATTGCTGGATGATAACAAGGACTTGGTCAAAAGAAATAAAGAAATGGACAAAACAATAAATGACCAAGTCGTTGAGATAAGTGCGCTAAAATATGAAAAAGCTCTTGCTAAAGAAATTGTAAACAGCACTGTGCCCTATACTGAGCTTGAGGCAAAGAATCTTGACTTTGAAAAACAAATAAACGTTTTGAACCTTGAACTACTGGAACTGAAAAATGAAAAGGAAAACCCTAGGGTCGACCCTATAAATGAAGAACAAGGTACAAAACTTTGTGAAGATTTTGAAAAAACCAAACATGACTTAAACACCCTAAATGACAAAAATGAAAACTTGAAAGCAACAATTGAGTCTTTGAAGGTGCAACTGCAGAAGTCAAAAATTGCCACACCTGGTAGTAATATCCTAGACCATATGATCTCTCAAACAAAGAATCGAAACAGACATGGTTTAGGATATACTGACCAGAAGCTCAGTACAGGTCTCAGAGCTAAAAATTGTGAAAGAGACTTTCGAAAGCGAAAATATGTTGATCTTCCTGAATATTTGATTTGCTACTTCTGTGGAAAGAATGGACATCTCATGAATGACTGTAATGCAAAGAAAAAACATGTTGAGAAGAATGCAAAGTATGTAAATCAAATATGGGTTAGAAAGGATCTCTTAGATGCTCAAAGAAAGAAGAAGGGACCCAAGCAAGTTTGGGTTCCTAAAACTAACAAGTGATCTTTTTGCAGGTGAAAGTGAGAGAAAGCAGCCTATTATCCTCCGCATTAGCTGCTTAAGACCTATGATTAGTGAAAATTCAATTCCTCTCACTTGTAGCCTTACCATGGAGGGTGTGTTACATTTGGCAACAATAAAAAAAAGGGTGAATTTATTGGCTTTGAGATATATTTCTAGCAATTGATTTGTGTTATATGCCTTATCTTCTCTCATAGATGTGTTGAATCGGAGTCTATAATATTTATCCATGTGAAAATTTGTGAAAGAGTCTTTTAATTGTGATTTAGGACTCGCAAGGTCTAATGATGCTGTCCTGATGTCTTGATTCTAAGTTGCCAAAGTATTAAGCTAAATGATCCTAAGTTGCTGAACTATTGAGCTATGAAATGTTAATTCACTTTGCTATGGCAAGCTTGATCTTTAGCCCGATATTTTGATTTGCTTATTTTGAGTTTGACATTTGGACTTATTATTTCTTCTTTACTTATTCTTCATTTACTTCCCCATTACATCCTCGTTTTTCATCCCCTATTGCTCCAAACAACAAGTGCTTTTAACCTTGATTCATGATTATGTTCGGGGCAAAGACATTCTGTAAAAATGGTGAAAGAAGATGTCATGAGTTGAGGGGGAACTTGAAGAGGTCGGCAATGAAATTCTATAAGTGAAAGAAAGAAATCAGTGGGGCACAGTACAAGGCACAGTACAAGGCACAGTACAAGGCACAGTGCCATGGACATAATTTGAAAGAAGATAAGATCACGTTTCACAAGTTAATATTCTTTGCTGGTTCACATTAATTGACTCTATGATTTCTATATAGTCTACATCTCCTTTAAAAAAAAATGGAAAATAGGAAGGAAAAAAAATGAAAAAAATAAATCCTTCCATGACATCAAAAAAAAAAAAAAAAAAATGAGATGAGACAATTCATATTAGAGTTTAATTATGAGATGATGAAAAGAGTTGTGATTACCATGTCTTTGGATTATTGAATATACGAAGCAAAGCTATCTTTGAAGGAAAGAGATTGTCCAGTGGCACAATAACATATACAGTGCCGAAGTGAAGAAAGTTCCAAAATCTATGCGTGATGATGTCAAAAAGGTGAATAAGGTTTGAGCACTTGTTGAGCATATCCCCATTCGAAATAATTCAAGCTTGCTTACCTTATTTCTTTATCCTACCATAATTCTTCACTTTTACCTTATGATCCATAACTTTGAATTGTGAATTGGATTAACTCTTGCTTCATAGTTTCGGATTGTGAGTTGGATTAGTTCTTGCTTCAAAACTTTGGATTGTGAATTGAATCTTGACGTAGCACCAGCATCACTAGATTGATTTTTTCTTGAGCTACTATTTTGCATGGACAATTGACTTCGAACTATGATACTATGGATTTTTATGCCTCCTTTTTGATAATGCCAAAAGGGGGAAGATTTGGTATATAGCACTATGTTAATGCTAGATGTTCTTTCTCATGAAATCGTATAATGTTTGCCAATGTAATATTTGCTTATGTTGAGGGGGAACTATTATGTGTTTGTCATCATCAAAAAGGGGGAATTTGTTGGGACACATTGTCCATGTGTATTTTGATGATGACAAACACAATTAGTTGATCTAACATGTTTGGTGAAGTTTTGTTGCAGATGCCTAAATGAAGTCTCGAAGAATCAATTGTCAAACGCTTTAGACTAAGGCCAATTTCCAAATATGTAAAAGTGTGTGTTCGTAAATAACGGATCAAAGTGCTAAGGTGTAATATTAAAGATTGTAGGTATTTTACTTGAGATAGTAAAATAAATGCAATCTATAATATAACACCTAAATAAAACGATTTGCGAAAACAGAAAAAAAAGGGAAAATCGTTTTTTGGAAAAATTGTTTTAAAAAAATCTGGAATATATTTTTCGGAAAAGATAAGTTTTGGAATAAAAGGTTTTTAGAAATCTCTGATTTTAAATAAAAGAATCTGTCTATAAAAATCAGCCCTAATACTATTAGGAAACAAATATCTTAAAGAAGATAAAATCTTCTTTAAAAGATAATTGCTTGCTTAAGTTTAGGAAAATATCAAGTGGACAATTCTATCTTTGTAAAGCTTAAAAACTGATTTTGAAAACGTGAGCCTTGACAAAGAATAAAAAGATCAGAATTATAAAAGATACGGATTTTCCAGAGAGCATTTTTCGGAAACATATCTTTGACTTCTCTGAGATCAGCACTGAGATCTGTGACAGAAAAACACATATTTAAGCTCGATAAATACCTCTAAACTGCTAAACCAAGAAGCACACAAAAAGAGGATTCAAATCTTTCTGTAATTTCATCTTTATAGAGAGTGTTAAGTTGAGTTTCTAAGGGAATTAGACTTAATTAGGCAACACTTAGAGTTAAGTGTTGGGGGGCACTACTAGGGTTAGTAGTGAGGGAATCAAGTTGTATCAAGAGTTTGGTATTTTGTGATTCAATTAATAAAAGAAAAGGTAGGGTGGACGTAGATCTCAGAGGTGAGATTGAACCACGGTAAAATTGCTTGTCTCGTCTCTTTATTACTGCCTTTCTATTTAATTAACAATATTCATATACGCAACTCAAAAGCTCAGAGAAGGTCTCTGAGATCTCTAAAGAAAGTTCGATAAAATTCAGAAAATACCACACTCAATTCAAACCCCCCCTTCTTGAGTGTCTCCTTGTGATCCAACAATTACAAATATGGATATACGAGTACTTCCCGATGTTTAGGATGCAGCGAGACAGGTTGTTGTTGGAGCACGGCACGCCTCATGCTAAGATGTGGCTTGTTGTTGGCATGAAGGACGGCGAACTTCGTCTGAGTGCGTTGAGGACAAAGCTGGATTTGCTAACTGCATTTTCGGTATGATTCTTTTTTACATTTATAGTTGTTTATATTATTTTTAATATAATATAATGTAATGCCTTGCTAGCTTATTTCTTTACAGATTGAGTGGCTTCCTTATGGAGTCGGAGATCCGTCAGTACTTGTGCCGAGGACTTTGTACATGGGTACAATTGCTTGTCGTGACATCATTGAGCCCTGCATGCATATGCGTTGTCTACGTCAGTTAGGACTATAGCAGCGTATTCTAGTTGCACCGATAGAGCCCGAGTCAGCATCTAAACCATTGAAGGGTACTTATGTGGTCAAGCATGCAGCTAGAGCCCTTCATTCGACCTGGATGGCCTTCCCACATGGTTGTTGTTTGTTGCTGGATCGGTTTACGCGGACTACTCCACCTAGGCTGGACGCAGTTAGTCCAGATTACATGACCTGGTACTCTAGTCGCTCGAACCCCCAACTACTGCAGTCAGACGTGATCTCGAGGGAAAGGGAGATACCACTACGAACGATGACTGAGGAGGTATTACTTTTTTCAAATTAATTTTACCCTCAACATTATACTCCATTTTCTTTAATGTTTAATTGTTGTTTCTTGGAATGGGTGAACTTATGGATAGGCGTCGTTGGTAGTCTTACGCTTCACCGTCATACATGTGATACTGGTCCAGCTTTCGTGAAAGCGTGTTCGGATGCCGAGCAATTAGCAAGGAAATGGAAGGCGACAATATGTCCCGGGATGTTATAGGATGATCACGATGATGATGAGGAGGAGGATGATGAGGATTATTAGTCATGTTAGTTAGTTGTTGTGTTACTTTCACTTTATTCATGTATTTTAGACTTGTTATTGTATTTTGGACATGGTTATGGTATTCTTATACTTCCCATGTATTTCAGACTTCTTATGGTATTTTTAGACTTCCATATATTTCGGACTTGTTATGGTATTTTGGACATGATTATATATGGTATTTTGGACTCCTTATGGTCTTATTGGACTTACGTGTAATTTGGACATGATTATGATTACTTGCACTATATCATTGTGACTTTTTAATTAGCATTTACGAAGATTGACATTCAATGCTTACACATAAACAATAAAATATAATATAAGTAGCTAAACTAATCATCATCTAAGTTAAGATTTAATTTGTCTGCCTCTGAACGCGTTGTCTTAAGTTATCCCAAATGGTGGCAACTCCAGCTTGCCTCGTCTTTTTCCGAACCCAACCCTCAACATCACGATTGATATGCCATGTGCAAAGCAAGTGAGCCGAATCAGAGAATATCTCACGAATAGGGGTGAACAAAGTAAGCTCCCAATTAGTCACAATAGCATTCGGATTGACACGATTCCCGATCAAGTTAGCAAGCATCTCGAGAAACCACCTGAAACAAAATCAATATTATGATTAAAATGATTACTATATCGTTAATTAAGTATCGCATAATTAAAAAATTTTAGTACTTATAGTCAGCCTCAGCTTCAGTCTTCAACAATGCCCAACCAATCAAAAAGTTCATTTTTGTCGGAGTCACGCCTATAATCTCCACCAAAGGATACTTGTACCGATTTGTCTTGTATGTTGAATCCAACAGTATCACATGCGGATAAGTACAAAAGAGCTTCACTGAATCGGGATGAGTCACGAAACTATGAGTCACACACCGAGTATCATCAAAATCAAGCCAAAACAGGTACTTATGCTTATTAACTGCTAATCTGAGGAACTATTGAGCTGGATTCCTACCCTCGGCCTTCTGCCGCTTCAACCAATCTCTACAGTTGCTGATGTGCTCCTTGTTCTGGTTCAACTAAGGAAAGTAAAGCTTAATAGCTCTCAGAATTGGACCAGATTTAACTTGCACATCAGTCGTGTCCCCAACCATTTTTACCGCGGGGGGGAGTAAGTACGCTGACTTGTCAATGACCCTCCTGATATATCATCAGTTCGTGGTTGTGCTTGCCACCAATACGCATTGTGTACACATATCACAACACCCCCCTCGATGTTACTTTGAGTCGAAATGGACAGCCAACACCCTTTCTCTTCGTATGCCTACGTTGAGCTGTCGCCAAATTTCGTGGCACCGTTGGCTTCCCACGGTCACAAACTCACAATGCAAGTAGATGTCAACCTTCCCATTACGGGTTTTGACGATGTCAATCACCAACAAGAATCCTAACTTCATAGCCTCGCCTTTAACCCACTCAATGGCTTCTTTACGGGAACTAAATGCTTCCTCTCGAATGAAGTACGAGTTGTAGTCCGTCCCTTCGCCAACACCACTAGGTGACTAATTACATTAAAAAAATTCTAGCTAATTAGTACAATAAAATTCGAGAAAACAAAGTAAGAATTAATTACGAAAAAACATAAGTCATAAACCTAATGACTCTAAATTAAGCTAACTGTAATTAATTTCATAATTAAATCTCAAATGCGCTAATAAATGTAAAATATGCTAATATAATAATTAGAAAATTAATGATGAAATTTGAAAATTAAAGAAAACCGCCAATATAATTCAAATTGAAAACAAGCAAAAGGTTTTTTTTTTTTTAAAAAAAGGGAAATGGCTCCTGAAAATAGCACCGAACACCATGGTTGGGGCGCCTGGCTCAAGTGCCACTCCCATGGAAATGGCTCCTTACATGGGAGTGGCGCCTGAGCCAAGCACCCCAACCATGGTGTTGGCTGCTATTTTCTAACGTCATTTCCATGGTCGAAGTCACAAATTCAAAGCGGTCAACTACAAATTTTGGATATTACCTCGTGTTCATCGTCATTTTTCTTCCGACAGCTAACCGAGTTGTTCTGACCGAAATTCCGATGAGTTACGCCGGTGATCTGAGAAATGCGAGAAGGAAAGTGTAATACGCGGTGGTCCAACGGTGTATCGTGATGGTCCTTGAATTCTACTTAGAGAAGTGAGTTAGGGGCATGTACGGTAGTTTACACGAAACATGGAATTTAAAACAAGTTATTACAGACTTTGAATAGCATTTCAGTATTCTGATTTGGACAATGGTGCAGGTAATTCCCTCCATTATACATTACTTGCAACAAATGAATTATGGGGAATAATTTTTATCCAAAATTTGTTAATGATAGATGAAGTTATAGTTTGGCAAAAGTAGAATGAAGAAATAAATAACATGTGATTTAAAAAAAGGAGAGAAAGGTAAGAAATGAACCAAAACAAGTACGTGAGAACTATAAGTAATTTAATGTCAAAAAATGAAGTAGAGAAATGAACCAAAACATGTACAAAAAATTACCATAAAAACGAAGTAGGAAATTGTTGCAAGTATTGTATTACACCTATTGTTGGAAACAGTTGCAGTTATTGTGTTACACCTAAGGCCGACAATCTCATCCACATCCAACAGACATTTGATTCAACCGACCCGAATATATGGTCGGAAAAAAAAATATAGATGATAAATGGTGACGGGTGATGGATGGATGGATGGATAGGATGTGAGTTAGTGGGAGTTTCAAATGCAAAATGAAAATAAGAATTTACAATTGGCGGGCTATTTAAAATTGTATTGCTCAATGTATTTGTTGCGGTCTAAGAATAAAATGTAGTAAATCATACTTTAAATTTCATTTGCTGCTATTTTTGGTTACAACTGCAGCAAATAAGCCACATGAAAGTGGGTTTAATCAAAATATTGCATATGACACAAAAACGCAGCAAAATTGATTTTTTCTACTAGTGTGCAGATGAGCATACATCCAAGTCACCACCCGATCCACCACTCAATCCACACTATTCACCCGCTTCTATCATTATACTAATAAATAAATATCTATAATATAAAAAGATGGTATATAAATGTTTACATTTTTTTCCTTGAAAATCTAGCTACTTATTATGATTTATGAGTTATGCCTTTGTATTTTACTAGAAATATATTTTGTATTTTCTCTACTATGTTATGACATGTTAATGCATTATTTGTTTACTTGTATACCAATTCATTAAAAACCTGATTTACCTGTGAATAACGGATATGAGTTGGATGTGAATCATAGGGGTAATGGATTATGGATGAGTTGGATAATGGATGAACCCATAGCGGATGGAGGTTCACCCGATCAATCTCTGATCCATTGTCACTACTGGTTACACCTATCTTTGCAAAATGTTACAAGTATTTTACTTCCGAAATTGCAATACGGATATACTCTGTATATTGCAATACGGATGTACTCAGTATGTTACAAGTATCAGATTTCCGAAATTGTAATACGGTGAAAGTAGTATGAAATTGGAATTATAAGGTGGCAAGGTAATAGTGTTGTAGTATGCTCCATTGTTCTTATATATTCCCTTAAAAGTAAATGTTGCCACCGTGGCAGGGCCGGCCAACAGCATGTGCAAGCTGTGGGCTTGCACAGGGCCCCCGGAATAATTAAACAACTATAAATACAGAACTTGTTAGCAGATACAAAAATAGCAATATAGCTCAGTGGTTCAAGTCTTGACACTGTATTAAAGAGCAACAGTGACTGCAACCAGTGTTCGACTCTGGTTGCTCACAATATTTTTCACAACCTGCACATTTTTTATTTGGAGTGCTTCTTTTTTACAAGCTAATCGTTTTTCTTGATTGGTTTTGTTGCTTTTAATTCCTAAACAAAGAATATATTTTATTTCCTTTATATTAATCCAAAACTGAGCTTTTACAAACCCAATTTTAGTATTATGAAGTCTTTAATACAAACTAGGTAATATTCGGTAGTATACCACACATTAATTAATATCGATTGGAAAAAATCTAACATCTAACTAAGCAGTTAATACCCCTACTTATATTTTCTTTGACGTCCTACAAGAATATTCTTAATTTTCATTATTTTTATTCACTTATATGTATACAATTCTTCAAGGGTGTCTTATAATCTCCTACTATATGTTGTGGATTTATTTGTCCTCTATAGTATTAGTGAAAAGAGTAAATCATAATTTAGTTTTACATTTATACTTTGTATTTTTGAGATAATTAAGTTCTTATAAAATTGTAGCTTTCAAAGAAAAATACGTACTAAATTACTATATCATTTTTGTAGTTGCATCCTTTTTCGATTTTAAAGGGCCTAATTTAAGTTTTAGCACAGGGCCCCAAAATCATTGGGACGGCCCTGCACCGTGGCATGTAACAACATGCAAGGTGCATGATCCTATTATTCCCAACACACTATATAATGGATTTGCACACATTTTTTTGAATGAGAAGCCACAATTACTCCAATACTCCATTTTTCTTTGAAAGCTCCTGATCTAACATCAATGGCGGCTCAACCCTTCGTTATTTTCGTTGAAAATCTACTTCCACTTGATGATGATGATCATGAGGTAAATAACTCTTGATTTAAATAATCTTAAGTTTCATCACCATTCTAATAAAATAGGTTGTTCTGATCTTTATTTTAATGGGAAAATTAGTTTGTTATTCAGCAACTCACTAGCTCTTGATTGTTCATTCGATTAAACTTTAGAGGATCTTCTTACAATAGTAATTCACAGTGTTCTTCTACTGTAGGTCAGTGTGATGCGTTGATTTATTATGTAATAAATTCTTGGTGACTTATAAATTGGTCCTAAAGTAATGCCAACTATCTGGGTTTTGTCATCCTAAAAATATGAGTATTACTCTTGAGTTTTAACATTTGAGAATTACTTTCAGCAACTTCATTAAGTAATTTATTATTTATGATGCATCATTTAATTTGTACTTGTATAAGAGAAATGAAGTGATTGATTTGGTATGCTATGGGTGAAATAATGATGAGTATGTGAGTAATAAATAAAGTATTCATTCGTATATATGCAGGCCCATCTAACTTCATCTATGTTGGATGCAATCGCAGCTGTTTACCACCCTGTAAGTGATTGGCCATTGGTAAATAGTTGAATTTTTTGAAATATATGTGCGTTGTCGTTGTTTTGCTAATATAAACTATAAAATTGTATTAGGTTTTGGAATCTATATTAGTCAGTTCTATCAATCGAGCAAACATGATTGTTGCTGTGTATCTCAATTTCCCACAGCAAGGCTGGTTTCGTATCAATCCACGACTAACTGGACCATTTGACAACATTACACAACAGAGACTCCAACGCTTGCTGACTAACCTGTTCATTACTGGTGAAATTCTCGACCCAGTTACTAATGAACAAATCTTCAGTCGAGTTAATGCATATGCTTAGGATTGAGGATGATAGATTGCAAATTTGTAGCCAATGCTGAAATACAAGTATATTTTATGGTGTTAACCGGAATTTAATAGGATGGGAAAAAGAAATCGAAAATCGGAACCTTTGCACCCCTGTTCAACCAACAGGAAAGAATAAATTAACTCGGATTTAACTAGTCAAATCAGTCAACCAACAATGGATGAAGAGAAATTTGAGGATGAGCATGAGGGGGTTGATTTATGTGGCATTCCTGTGTCAGCTGCTTGTAAGAATCCTGCTTCAGGTGGAGGCGTCACGTTCGTGCTCGAGAAAGCTTCACTAACCCTTGCTTATGTTGGAAAAGTAAGAGTAGTAATTTGTGTTTGATGATAAATTTCTGTTGTTTAATTGTAATTTGTTTGGCATCCTAATTGTCGCGATAACTGATCTCTATATGTCTGGCTACCAGAGGTACCAAATACTATCTTCAAATGAGCATGCTGATTATTTACGAAAGAAGAATTTGAACCCTTATGATTACAGGCCGGACATTGTCCATGAGGTTGGCAAACTTCTGCTTTTGATTTTACTTTGCATTCGTTGTAGGAGACAATATGTGTTTAAATATCGCCTGCTTTAAACTTGCAGTTTACCATTATTAATCCCTTTAGCTTAATTTTTCAATATCTAGGGAAATTTCGGAGGTTATTTCTGATTTAGGTTAGGGAAGTAAGCATGTTTTAGGTGTCAGTTGTTCAAGGAGGATACATGCTGTAGTTTTAAACATCTACTGTAAAGTCTTTGATGGAGAACATGTTTGATTACATTATATTTAATTAAGTTGATATGTCTAGGCACTCCTTCAAATCATGGATAGTCGAATTCTTTTGGCTGGTAGGCTGAAAGCAGTGTACATCCGGACAGATGAGGGGGTTTTGATCAAAGTAGAGCCGAATTGTCAGATACCAAGGACATTAGCAAGTTTCTGCAATATGATGTGTAAGTTATTTCTTTCTTGTTATAATAATTTAAGGTTTGTTTACATTCTTTTTTTATACTTGCTATGTCATTTGTGTTCTTGTTTTATGGGAATAAGGCTTTGATTGATTGATTGTCAAACATGTGTCTGATGACCGCCTCACTACTATAGCTGAATTGCTGCAAACACTCAGTATCAAAGCCAAGGGACACCGTAAAAAGCTTGTGCGTGTGGTGGCTAACCCTGTATCCAAGTATTTGTCTCCTATGTCATGTAAAATAGGTAAGTTGGTGACAAGATAATCGTGAACTTTGATTGCTTTTGCAAAATTTTTAACATATTATTTGTTTGCTTCAGGTCTTTCTTTTAGTTCGGAGAAGGCTGTTCAGCTACGAGAGTATGTTAGTGGTATCGATTGCAATGAAGATGTCGTGTTTGTGGTAGGTTTTTTCATCCAAAGTGGTGTATGCAAATGGGTCATTATGCCGTTGATATTCTGCTTGTGATTACCAGACTTTTGTGACTTTCAGGTTGGCGTGATGGCTCATGGTAAAATTGACTGTGATTACATTGAGGATCTTGTATCAGGTATTATGCTTCCTGATTTGTCTTGATGTTATTATTTCATGCTTGCGTTGTTACAGCAGAATGTAATAAAGACCACCTGTTGGCTCATGCTTGCCTTTTGTTTGTTGTACCCAGTTTCTCACTACCACTTAAGCTCTGCTGTTTGTTTGAGACATATATGTATCGCAATGGAGAGGAAATGGAGCATATGTTGATGCTAAGGCTGCATTCCTAATTGAATCCTTGGCAACATGCTTCAGGAAAAAAACCTGATTGGTCAAATGGTTATGAATCTATTATTTATTACAGATGTACAGTCGTCGTTAACTTTATTTTCCAATCCTTAACGAAGTCTTGCTGATCTTGATGGCACTGAAGCAACTTTTGCGTGTCATAGAACGACAAACTGAAGCTCTAGTCTGATGGATGAGAGGGCTTGGATAAGATAATATCAGAATAGAACAGCAAGGAGAAATCAGTGTGCGTGGTTGCATCTCATATTCTCATTCATCTGTTGTACAGTAGGAAAATTGAGGTGCAGGCTTAGCAAGAATTAGAAGTTAATTTGGAGTTATTTCAGATAGATAAGTTATAAACTTATAATACAGTGTTGTATTTATGTAGGATTATAGGTACTATAAGCGAAATTTCATGAATCTAATTCATAAGCACCTAAAACAGGATCTCATGCACATATAATTAAGGATCATATAATAATTAATTACCAACCTCTTGATGCGTGATTTCAACTGGTATGGCGGGATTGAATACTTCAAAGTATAGCCAACAATCTTGGAGAAAGAATCCCAAACGTGATTCCTCTACTTAGTCCACCAATTTGGATCAACACTCCACCAATGCTAGTTGGAAGGAAGAAAGAAAGCGTTCTTCTTTTATGGAGTAATGTCAGTTGAGAGAGAGAAAGAGCAGGAGAAAATAATGAGAGATCCAGTATCTTATTTTCTGTCTGCATGACCTTTATATAGGAATAATTAGGTCAAATAATCTCCTCTCATCTCCCTCTTGGGCCGACTACCCTATAGCCTTTATGGGCTATGGGTTTCACTTTTGTTGATCCAAATATTATGTGTGACCTTGTAGGATCCATTTAAGTGGGCTTCGGGTTTATTATTTACTAACCCAAAGGTCTATAGCGTTCTCTAGCAAGACGTAAAGACGACCCAATTAAACGAATTATTATCTCCATAATACGATCCATATTATATTTAGTAATTGCATTAGAGTCGAGGACACAATTCCTTCAATCTCCCACTTGTCCGAGACGAGTGTGCAATATTCAAATTCCTAAAGTCTCTTAGTGTCTAATTTGATAGTATGATCACATCTCTTATGTTATCCATACTAATCTTCAAATTATTCCTTGAAATCCGAGTTCGAATTGCTAAACAAATGATTATCTTATAATCCATTTGAGCACGGCCATGCATTTTCAATTCTCACTCTTCAAGAGGCCAAGACACCCATCCTATCTTATATAGGAGGACCTTTTCAATCTTGTGGCAACCAAAACTCCCACTCAACTTTTAGCACAACCCGAATGCTGCCTTTATAGTCCCCTTTTACGGCATGATGTTTGACAACATCAAAGTTATACCAATCATCAAGCTAAGTAGTGTTCCACTCATGTCTTAGGAATCCACTAATATAATTACGAAGTTATTCAAACTTCTAAGTAGGTCAGTTCGATCATGTATCAAATATACATATCCATATGATTGACTAAACATCTCTATGTTCCTATAGCCCATGAAACAGCGCTATCAATCAATCTTATATGCTAATCCTTCAATAAGTCATTTATGTCCAATTTAATGACTTGGATTAGGAACATGAATATTCTATGAATTCAGTTCACTTATGGTGTTTCATTCATCAAATCACATATTTGACAAAACCATTGAATTCAAGAATTTTTTGGACATTTTATTTAATACTAAACCAAAATTAAATAAGATAAAACTTTATTTCTCATAAACATAAAATAGCAAAACCATGTCTTTACATTGTAACAAGTTTCTTCAAACATAATACAATCTAAAGCCATTCTAACATTTGCTTCAAGCCTATAGCCCTAGCGTGACTTTCATGCTTGGGTTGAGGCAGAGGTTTAGTAAGCGGATCAGCCACATTCTCATCCGTGTGAACTTTGCAGATCTTGACATCCTTTCTGTCAACTATCTCGCGAATAAGGTAATACTTCCTCATTACATGTTTGGATTTGTTATGTGATCTTGGTTCTTTTGCTTGTGCAATAGCACCATTATTATCACATAATAGCTCAATCCCTTCAACAGCACTAGGTACGACCCCTAGCTCTGTCAAGAACTTCTTTATCCAAACAGCTTCCTTAGCTGCTTCAACCGCTGCTAAGTATTCTGATTCTGTCGTAGAGTCTGCTACAGTGCTTTGCTTTGAACTCTTCCAGCTCACTGCTCCTCCATTTAGACAAAAGATGTACCCTGACTGAGAGCGGTAATCATCTCTGTCGGTTTGGAAGCTCGCATCAGTATAACCTTTAACAACCAACTCATTTTCACCTCCATAGACTAAGAACATGCCTTTAGTTCTTCTCAAGTACTTAAGGATGCTCTTAGCTGCAGTCCAGTGTGCTTCACCTGGATTTGCTTGGAATCTGCTGCACATGCTTAAGGCATATGCAACATCTGGTCGAGTACTTATCATGGCATACATGATAGATCCTATAGCCGAGGCATAAGGTATGCTATTCATTCGCTTCAACTCATCAGGCTCAGTCGGGCACTGACTCTTGCTAAGCGATATGCCATGTGACATGGGAACGAATCCTCTCTTCGAGTTTTCCATGTTGAACCTTGCAAGAACTTTATCAATATAAGTTTCTTGACTTAGTCCAATCATCCTTCGAGACCTATCTCTATGGATTTTTATTCCCAATATGTACTCAGCCTCTCCAAGGTCCTTCATAGAGAAACAACTTTTCAACCATTCCTTGACTGACTCAAGCATTGATATGTCATTTCCCATGAGTAGTATGTCATCTACATAGAGAACCAAGAAGACTAAGCTACTCCCACTAAATTTCTTGTAGACACAAGATTCTTCTTCGCTTTTGAGAAAATCAAACTGTTTGATTGCCTCATCAAATCGAAGATTCCAGCTCCGAGATGCTTGCTTCAATCCATAAATGGATCTCTGAAGCTTGCAAACCTTTTTAGGATTTTCTAGATCCTCAAAACCCTCAGGTTGTGTCATATACACATCCTCATTCAAGAACCCATTCAAGAATGCGGTTTTGACATCCATCTGCCAAATTTCGTAATCGTAATATGCAGCAATCGCTAAAAGTATCCGAATCGATTTAAGCATTGCTACTGGAGAAAAGGTCTCGTCATAGTCTATACCATGAACTTGTCTGAATCCTTTTGCGACCAGTCTTGCTTTATAGACATAGACGTTTCCATCTTTGTCTGTTTTCAATTTGAACACCCACTTGCATCCAATGGGTGTAACCCCATCAGGCAAGTCGACTAGGGTCCAAACTTTATTCTCAGACATGGAGTCTAATTCGGATTTCATGGCCTCAAGCCATTTCTCAGAGTCTGGGCTCGTCAAAGCTTGTTTGTAGGTAGTAGGCTCTGAATTCTCCAAAATCATTATTTCAGAGTTTTCAGTTAACAGGAAATCAACCAACCTTTTGTTTGGAATCCTGGGTCTACTAGACCTACGCGGGGCCTGAGCATCAATAGAAATGTTCTCTTCAACATCTTGAAGATTTTCGCTTGAATTAGATTCAAGTGGGACGGTAGGAGGTTCACGCGTTGAATACGTCATCTCCTGAACTTGACTTTCGTCTTGTCGGGCCGTCTCTGACATGGTGTGAACCACGTCCAGTTGTTGCTCATCTCGAATTTCTTCGAGAACTATTTTACTCCCACTTGTCTTTCTGGAAATAAATTCCTTTTCAAGAAAGACACCATCACGAGCAACAAATACCTTGTTCTCTTGACGGTTATAGAAGTAATAACCCCTTGTCTCTTTTGGGTATCCCACAAAGAGACATTTATGTGATTTGGGTGCAAGTTTGTCTGACAGTAAACGCTTTACATAGACCTCACAACCCCAGATTTTAAGAAAAGATAAGTTTGGAACCTTTCCATTCCATATCTCATATGGAGTCTTTTCTACAGCCTTTGACGGGCTCCTATTTAGTGTGTGTGCAGCTGTTTCGAGAGCATATCCCCAAAAGGAAATCGGAAGATCAGCAAGACTCATCATTGATCGAACCATATCTAATAGAGTTCGATTCCTCCTTTCAGAGACACCATTTAATTGTGGAGTTCCTGGTGGAGTCAATTGTGAAAGTATTCCACAATCTTTCAGATGATCATCGAATTCTTGGCTCAAATATTCGCCACCACGATCCGAACGCAATGCCTTTATTCTCTTACCAAGTTGATTTTGTATTTCATTTTGGAATTCTTTGAACTTTTCAAATGATTCCGACTTATGTTTCATTAAATAGACATACCCATATCTACTTAAATCGTCAGTAAAGGTGATGAAGTACACAAACCCTCCCCCTAGCTTTTGTGCTCATAGGCCCACAAACATCTGTATGTATGAGGCCCAAGAGATCACTAGCCTTTTCACCCTTTCCAGTAAAAGGTGATTTAGTCATTTTCCCCAATAAGCATGACTCACATACATCAAATGATTCGAAATCAAATGACGGAAGGATTCCATCCTGTTGTAACTTTTGGATGCGCTTTTGGTTTATATGACCCATTCGGCAATGCCAAATGTAAGTTAGGTTTGAATCATTCGATTTTTGTTTCTTGCTATCTATGTTATAGACCTGTACTGACCTATCTAATACATATAAGCCATTAATCAATTTTGCGCTAGCATAGAACATATTATTGTAAGAAATGGAACAACACTTGTTCTTTATTTCAAAACAAAAACCTTCATCATCCAAAACGGAAACTGAAATAATGTTCTTAGTAATTGATGGAACGAAATAACAATTATTTAGTTCTATAATCAATCCAGAGGGTAAATGTAAACTATAACTTCCAATGGCAAGTGCAGCAACTCTTGCTCCATTTCCAACGCGAAGCTCTACCTCGCCCTTTGCTAGCCTTCTACTTCTTTTTAGTCCTTGCACATCGTTAACAATGTGAGAACCACAACCGGTATCTAATACCCATAAAGAAGTAGAAGTCAAATTGATTTCTATAACATAAATACTTGAGGTGGAAGCCCCCGACTTCTTTTCCTCCAAGTATTTGGGGCAGTTTCTCTTCCAGTGACCTATCTTTTCACAATGGAAGTACTTGCTTTCCGCGGCTGCTTTTGGCTTAGCGGTCGGCTTAGGTTTTTCAGGAGCAACGGCAACTTTCTTGCCTTTGTCCTTCTTGCCTGCCCATTTATCCTTAAAACCCTTTCCCTTTTGAAAGAGTTTTAGGGTCCTTTCCCAATTGGGGAAATTTTCTCCATTCAACCTATCCTTCTCAAGGAAAGGACGAATGTTGAAAACAGAGTTGTTGTTGTTGTTATTCATAGTACCTCTAGACAGAAAAATAAAAGGCAAAGTTCAATTTATGTTTATGAAACAACCTTAAAACATGCAATGGTTTCTAGGTTTGACACTTCATTCAATTTTAAAGTCCCAATTTGAATAAGTGAGTACAAGATCCTATCAACATGCAACGCTAAGCAGACGGAGGCCTTATCTTAAAGTTACATTCTCAAGGTAAGTAAACTCTTTACTAATTATAACACTTTATAATTCTTGTTAGATAGGAAAACATCACATGCTTAACTATCTCTTGCTTCAAAATCCAAAACGATTTTGATGATTTTGTTGAGGACAACCAAACTAAGTATGCAAAATTCGCAATTTCACCTTATCTCCCAAAATTAATGACAATACCCTGCGGAGGCATGACCTATTATCATTAATTAAGGGTTAATAAGTACTTTATGTTTGGAAAAGCTAACCTCAATATTTATGGGACGTAAATTTATTATGTTGTTATTAATGAGTGAACTCTTCAATATTAATAACCAACATACTATCAACTTATAAGCATTGTAAAATAATACTGCCAAGTTGATTATATCTCCCAGGTAAGGAAGTTACCCACGATGTTGGGGAGAGCCTTCCTAATCCTAGACAGAGTTCATCACCTTAACATAAAATTTTACTAATTACAACAATTGTAATTCTTAGTTGATGAGTGATTGCCAAGGAGATTATAGCTCCCAGGTAAGGAAGTTACCCACGACGTTGGGGAGAGCCTTCCTAATCCTAGACAGAGCTTATCACCTCACATACACCCGTCAACTTTGCTTAAAGTCCAAAACCATGTTGATTATTTTATTGGCTCATACTAGTCATCTTACTAGTTATAATAGCAATTATATCTAATATATTAAATTGCCATATAATAAAACCATATATTATACATGCCAATAATCGAATAATCAAAATGAATTTCCATTTTATAATATCACATATTACAAATTCAAAATGATATCACATAATATCATTGCAATAATCAAAATATCACATATTAATTGCCAAATAATAATATCACACATCATGCTTGCCAATAATTAAAATATCAAATATTCTTAATTAAAGCAAGAAGATAAAACATTTAAACTAGTAAAACTAACTAACTTAAAAGATATTATCTTTTCCCAACTAATTTTAATTAGATTAAAGAATCAGATTATGGATTTAATTTATGACCTAGTCAAAATAAAAGATAATTGGAACTGCTTAATATTCTCAAACAAATCATATTTGTTTGATTTTTAATAATCAAAAGATATTAATTAAAAGAACTTTAGGTTATTAAAATCTTATTTTAATCACCAAAAGATTTTAATCATTATAACTCAAAAGATTTTTCGGTTATTAAAATCATATTTTAATAACCAAAAGATATAACTTTAAAATCATCAAAGATTTTCGGTTATTAAAATCATATTTCAATGACCAAAAGATATACATCAAAAGATTTTATGATTTTGGTTATAAAAAAAAAATTCAATAACCAAAAGATCAAATCATCCAAATTTTCGGTTATTAAAATCATATTAAAATAACCAAAAGATATGACCTTAAATCATAAAAGATTTTCTGTTTAAAAAAAAAAAAGGAAAAAAAATACAATTTTTTTTTTTGATAAAAGTGTGGCAGGCTGACTGCCCAGCCAGGCAGCCACGCACAGCCACGAACAGCAACAACAACACACGAACACAGCAGTAGCTGCAACCCAAACACCACGATTGGCGTCGGAACCAGCCACCTGTGCTCGCCGGAGACTCACCCAACCAGTGGCGCAACAATTGAGCCACCCAAATCCGCCTAAATCCTCCGCCAGTCAGCCGCAAGTTCAATCAAAGTTCGAACATTTCGAACTGATGTTTGGGCAAATTCGAACCACTTTTGATCGAATTTCAGCCATAAAACAACTTCCTTTTGTTCCAAATTCATTTAATTTGACAAAATCCGTGATTTGGCAAGTTAAATCGCATTTAACATCCAATCAAATTGATTTGGGGCAAAAATTAGGGTTCGTGTTTGTTTCGAATCAAACGGTTTGATTTCGAAACGAAAATCAAAATTAAAGACATGAATTTGCAATTCAAATCAAAAGAATACAAAGCCCTAAATCAATTTTCAAAAAACTTTGATTAAATTGACGAATTTGAGCCTCATAATTCGACCAAACCTAATGTCGAACATTAGGGTTCGAATTGCTTGAATTTTTCGGCCCAAAATTAAAATAATTAAGCAATTAAATCTCATTTAATCAATTCCAATTATTCAATCCATAATTCAATTCCTCCCCTTAATCATATTAAAATTAGTGAAAAAAGCATCAAAATAAATCATATTATAATGACCAAAAAAAATATGCAAGAGGCTAAACTGATACCACTGTAGGATTATAGGTACTATAAGCGGAATTTCATGAATCTAATTCATAAGCACCTAAAACAGGATCTCATGCACATATAATTAAGGATCATATAATAATTAATTACCAACCTCTTGATGCGTGATTTCAACTGGTATGGCGGGATTGAATACTTCAAAGTATAGCCAACGATCTTGGAGAAAGAATCCCAAACGTGATTCCTCTACTTAGTCCACCAATTTGGATCAACACTCCACCAATGCTAGTTGGAAGGAAGAAAGAAAGCGTTCTTCTTTTATGGAGTAATGTCAGTTGAGAGAGAGAAAGAGCAGGAGAAAATAATGAGAGATCCAGTATCTTATTTTCTGTCTGCATGACCTTTATATAGGAATAATTAGGTCAAATAATCTCCTCTCATCTCCCTCTTGGGCCGACTACCCTATAGCCTTTATGGGCTATGGGTTTCACTTTTGTTGATCCAAATATTATGTGTGACCTTGTAGGATCCATTTAAGTGGGCTTCGGGTTTATTATTTACTAACCCAAAGGTCTATAGCGTTCTCTAGCAAGACGTAAAGACGACCCAATTAAACGAATTATTATCTCCATAATACGATCCATATTATATTTAGTAATTGCATTAGAGTCGAGGACACAATTCCTTCAATTTACACTGAAATGATAGTAATACTTTGATTATAGGATCGGATGTTATATACTTACTCGTAATAAAATAAATGGTAACTAAGCACCATAAGTCACCCACTCCCCTTCCAAATCCTATGGAATGAAGGTGTCTCTTTTATTTTTTTATTTTTTGGTACGGAAGATCTAATAGGGTGATGCAAAGTACATCGGGGAAGTGGTTTTCAAATTTGTGACATATTGTGCACATACCGTTAATTTGACCACTACCTCAAAACTGGCCTTAATAGTAATGAAGGTGTCTCTTGTCGAGTAATGGAGGTGTCTCTTGTTGATTAGAGTAATAATTTACTTTTTTAAAAAAGGGAAAGATTAGTGGAAACAATGAAACAATATAACAGGACTGAGAAATGTGAAAGTACACATACAGTAGTACTATAAGAACATCGCCCCTCCAATAATTGGAAATGCCAACTTAATAAACCAAGTTTAAGTTGAATATATTTATTAAGATTGATTAAAAGTTAATTGTCATGGTCGATATCTTCCCCGATTCAATTGACAAGTAACCCAAAACAGTGATATATCATTGCACAACACATCCAATAAGAAATAACTCGAATAACTGATTGTTAAGGGCCCGTTTGGCATTGCTGTGGTTTTCTGTTTTTTGGTTTTTTTTTTATTTTTGTAAGTCATGTGAAATATAGCATATAAAAAATTACTCAAACTTGTTAGAAACATGATAATTTTGAAAACTGACGACAAAAAAGTCTAAACCATTTTTTCTAGTTTTTTGTTTTTGGTTTTTTGTTTTCAAAAAAACTGAAAACAAAAATGATAACGAATAACCCCTAAGGTTTTAATGTATCATTTTCTAATATTTCTAAGAATTTGGCGTGTGGAATGAACTACTAATGAATTTATGATATACTAAGTGCTACGTTCAATCATTAAATACTACTCCAGTATTTTGGGCACGCGATGCGTAAATTTTAACACGTATTTTGTTCACGCATGTAAATGAAAAAAGTTGTGGATTTTGTTATGCTCAAATGGTTCTTATTAAATCTGTTTATAGCTTCCAACTATGAACAAAAATGACTATTTTTAGGGGTACGGTGTAATTGAAAGGGTATGTTGTTCATACACTTACTATAATTCTATTTCATTCAATGCTAAATCCTTTGAATATATTTAAAAGCTTCATTTTATGTTCATTGAAGATTTTCTTCTTCATAATTATATTGTCAATATTGCATTGATTGTAGTGAATTTGACATATTATGAGCAGTTTTCTTTATAACAAAATATTACGGAGTACCAAATTTGCATTGACATGGATTGACAATTATGTTTGACTTGTGGGTTTTTTTTAAACAATGCTAAAGGTAGAAATGTAATAGCATAGGAGGACATCATTGCTCCCTTTCTCGTATCATTAAACTAGTTTTCTGGTGTATGCTATGCGTACCTAGTTAAAACTTTACAAAGACTTTAATGGACCCGGTCCACAATAAACTTATTATGGACCTAATAAAGTCACGTGACCTTATCCTTCCTTAGATTCCTTATCTTTACGATTTTTACGATAATGCGGCAAGCATCCTTCACTCTTACTACAGTAATTGACTTACCATCCTGCCGCATCGTCACTCGTCATGCAGTACAGATCGAATTAATTAACAGCTTAGTGCAAACATGTCTCCCACTAACTAATTAATTATTTATTCTCATGCATTTGTCATATTGAAGTACATCTTCTACCTTTATTTAGCTTAGTTACATTTTTTAAAAATTTAAATTAATTAGTTTACTTTGGTTAAATATTCTTTTTCTTTTACTTCTTCTCAATAATCATTTATGTGCTTTTGCCCGATCAGTTGTTAGTTCGCTCAATTCTATTATATCATATTATAGTACACAATATCATTTAAAAATACATTATCACACTCAAGTATAAGATATAATGTAAAATATATTATATGATTGAAAAGTATATAATATTATACAAAAGTACATTATATCATATTAAAGTGTACAATATAATTCAAGAGTACATAATATCGTACACAAATATAAAATATAAGTATATGATTTACAAGTACATTATATCTTATTAAATTACACAATATAATTAAAGAATATATATTATCACACACAAGAATAAGATATTAATATATGACACCAAAGTACTTTATATTGTATATAAGTACACAGTATCATAAAGAAGTACATAATATCACACACAAATATAAGATATAAGCATATGATACATAAGTACATTATATCGTATTAAAGTTCAAAGAATCATTCAAATGTATATAATATCACACACAAGTATAAGATATAAGCATATGATACATAAGTACATTATATCGTATTAAAGTTCAAAATATCATTTAAATGTATATAATATCACACACAAGTGTAAGAGATTAGTATGTGATACATAAGTGCATTATATCGTATTAAAGTACAATATATCATTCAAATGTATATAATATCACACACAAGTATAAGATATTAGTATGTGATACATAAGTGCATTATATCGTATTAAGGTACAATATATCATTCATAAGTACATAATATCATTCAAAAGTATATAATATCACACACAAGTATAAGATATAAGTTTATGTGATACATAAAAATATTATATCGTATTAAAGTACACAATATTATTCAGAAGTATATAATATCACACAGAAGTATAAGATATAAGCATATTATATAGAAGTAAATTATATCGTATTAAAATACACAATATCATTTACAAGTACATAATATCACACACAAGCATAAAATATAAGTGTATTATGCAGAAGTACATTATATAGTATTAAGGTAGAAAATATTATTCAAAAGTATATAATATCACACACAAGTATATAATATAAGTATATGATCCATAAGTACATTATATCGTATTAAAGTACAAAATATTATTCGCAAGTACATAATATTATTCAAAAGTATATAATATCACACAAAATTATAAGATATAAGTATGTGATACATAAAAAACATTATATCGTAATAAAGTACACAATATCATTCAGAAGTACATAATATCACATACAAGTATAAGATACATAAGTACATTATATCGTATTAAAGTATAAAATATCATTCAGAAGTATATAATATCATTCAAAAGTATATAATATCACACAAAAGTGTAAGATATAAGTATGTGATACATAAAAATATTATTCAGAAATATATAATATCATTCACAAGTATAAGATATAAGTGTATTATATAGAAATACATTATATGGTATTATATACACAATATCATTTACAAATACATTATATTACACAAGTAAAGATATAAGGTAAAATGTAGAGAATATTAGTATATCATACATATCATATGATATAAATGTTTGCCATAAAAAATGATAGAAACACCAAACACAAAGTTGGTCAAATACACCAAACCCATAAAAGTTAATTTTTTATCAAAATAAAAAGAGAAGTGAGATGCACTTACTAAGTATAAATGTATGATACAGCATACCCAGCTGACAACACATGCGTGGAATTGAAAAAGAAATGGACACGTATGGACAGAGTAAAGAAGTAAAGAAGTAAAGAAGTAAAGAAGTAAAGTTGGAATTGAGAATGTAAAGAAGTCGAACACAGAAAAAAGGATAGAGTGGCAGCGCGAAGTGTTCCCGTTATAAATCACGTGAGTTTTTTTGGGTTCACAATAAAGTTAATGTGAACCCGGTCCACACAAGACGGATTGCCATATGTAAAATCAAAACCTCGAGGCCACGGTGTAGAATTCCCAAAAACTCGAGGCCACGGTGTAGAATAAGAAAATTCAAATTGCCACCGTGTAGATTTTGGCAAAACTCGGTGCTACCATATAAAAATTCCCTTATTTAGAAGCTAAAAATAATTGACATTCACTCACTTCGATTTTTAATGTTCTCTGAAATATCGTTATTGGGCTGATTTTTAATGTTCATTTTAATATTCATTGTAATTACACTCTCTCCAATCCATTAACCCCACATTCTTTTACTTTTCTCATTATCCCTAAATTTCCCCCCTTTACACAAACACTCTCTCAAATTTATTTTAGAAGCATATGATGATAATGTATGTATACATAAAGTCAACCTTACCCTGAGCTTAAAATCTTCAACAGTAGATATGCAGATGGAAATTACATTGATCTGTCAACAAAATTAGTAGAAATAAAATTAAGGAAAGTCAAATAAGATGAATTGCTTATCATAAATCATAAAATAACAATAATAAGCAAGTAAATAAATATGCTTTTCAAAAATGCTTCCACACAAAACATGTTTTCTAATGATTTGTAAGGAAACATTTATTTTGACAAATAAATTTATACATGTTGCAAACATAATAGCACACTAAAAAAATTATGCATGTGGTTTCTGCATGAATTTTGAAATTTGTTATTTCATAATCTATGCACCATCACATTTAAAGAGAGAGCATAACAAATTATCCCCCCCTCATAATTAAGAATGGCAACGGATCGGACTCAGAGTGGATTATGCGTAATCCGACTCCGATCCTATAGGAAGTCGGATTTTAAATCAGCTTCTGACTCCGACTCTGAGATCTGAATTCAAGAATCAGTCTCCGATCAGACTTTAAAATTCGAGATCCGACTCGACCTTATCCGAGTTTGGATTTTTTTTTTCTCAAAAAAATCCCTGTTTAAAATGTTTTTCCGATTATCTTTCTTATATCTAGTCTTTCTTTTATAGCAAATAAAGTTTTTAACTACACACTATACATAAATAGCATAATAAATATAAAAAGGGAAATTTTCTCAAGTACCCCTGAGGTTTGACTAATTAGCTCTGGTACCCCTGAGGTTTAGAAACGGAAAGGGTATCCCTGACGTTAGGAGGTAATAATAGCTCACATAATCCTACCGGTTAGTTTTCCATCCATTTGACCGTTAAAGTTAACTAATTATCCTATTAAACACCTAACACCCTAACTCACTAACACCCTTTGACCACCCCTTGACTACTATTACCCAACAACCACCTCATCAACCCACCCACCACGAACCCAACCACCACCTCGAGCCGACCACCAAGACCCAACCACCACGGTGACTCAACTACCACAACCCAACAACCACGGCGACCCAACCACCACATCCCAACAACCACGGCGACGAAGGAACCCAAAATTCGACCCCAAAAAAAATGAATTAGAACAAACCCAAAAATTGAAGCAAAACAAGGCCCAATTTGGGGGGGAATTTGAACAACACTGCAAGAAATCCAGCATCACAGCAACAATTCGAACTTTGCACAAATTTTGGTTGGAATTCGAATTTTGTACAACAATAATTTGATGCAAATTCGTGTTCGAATTTCCAAAACAACTGGGTTCGAAGAAAGACGAACCATGCACAACCCAGCCACAAATCGAAGAAAGACAAACCGCAACCCAGCCACAAATTGAAGAAAGATGCAACGCTATGCGACAACAGCAGCAACGCAACGCAACGCAATAACACAACAGCAGCAGCGCAACAACAAATAGAGGGGGGAGATAGATACGTTGGGCAATGCTCAAATAGATTGGACAGCGCAGCGCAGTTGAATTTGGGAAGAATACAGGACGAATGGAGGAAAGGGAAGGAATAAATGAGGGAGAAGCAATTAGGGTTAAGGAGTTGTGGCGGTGGTTTGGGCTTTTGCTGTGGTTGTGTCGTGATGGTTGGGGGTGTTAATGGGGTTGGTTCTGGGTTCGAGGTGGTTGTTAGTTCAATTCTCTAACATAACCCTGAATGTTCTTTTCCACTCGATCGGGCCAAAAGCACCAAAAAGGATGTAATGCCACGCCTAATCGGGCTGAACGGCCTGATGCCTTCGGGCAAGTGTCGTGTATTTGTTTCTTGACCTTCCGAGCTCGATATTCAAGTTTAGTGGCCTCAGGGACCTCCTAACTCTTCACAAATGCCTCGTAAACAATTCTTATAGCCGTGGTTGCCTCGAAATAGCATAAAATAGGGCGAAAGCTCCCTAAAACCTGCAATGCAGCACAAAACAACAAACCACAACTATATAGAGACGTTAGCACAAAATAGCTTCTAAGAGCACCAATTATGCAAGATTTAGCTTGGCGAATAGAAGGGAAAAACTATATATAAATCCATAATATCAATATGGTTGTAATATAGGGTTTAACAGATTTTCAACCTTAGGAATCTTTTAAATGTTTAGGAAGCAATAATTTTCTTGAACTAAGCGTGTATATGGTCATCATATAGGGTTTAACATATTTGCATTTTTTAAGGAAATTATATTTTACCAAAATCACAGGATTTTAAAAAAGTGAATGAATTAGTCTTTTGCATATGTAGTTTAAAAACTTGTGACATATGGAAAGTATTTGAAAATTGATATTTGTTAGGATAATCTTTTGTATCATACCATTTCAACTTAAATTAATAATTTATTTATACTCTAATACACCGAAAAATGACGTGGACAACTCATAATATTCTTATAGTGATATTTTCCTATTTGATGTATTCTTATAGTTTCGTGTAACCTAAATAATTAATAGTATATATAATATTATAACACCTTCTAGATCTCATACAAATTAAATATTCTTCTTTGTACTATTTAAAAACACTATACACTTCACATATACACACCATGAGTTTGGCTAACGTCAGAGTCAATAATTTAACTACTAAATCAAAATTATTTTCCATTTAAGTTAGAATCATCATAGTATGGGAAAATGAAACCTTAACAAATATTTTATGAATAATAATACTGATATTATAATAATATGACTCTGTTCTATTACAATTCACACGACCAAGAGTGATTTATGTATAAAATTCCGGAGAAAATACTTCTAAATTTGGATAGTTTTATTTGTAACGAGTATATTTTTGTCAATTACTTTTTTGTTGTCAATTACAATGTTTACACAAGTCACATATTTACGGTTTAACTTGGTTAAAATATAGGTTTTTATTTATGGTAATTGTTGTCATTCCGGATTTTGGAGAATTATTTCGAACTTACAGAAAATTATGATTATTAAGGTTGAAATTGCTGAAAATTATTATAATTTTATTATTCTTCTCAAAATAATATTAGAATTTATAATGCCTTATTCTATATAAAATTAAGTGGTTAGTAAAATTACATGTACATAGAAAGATCTTTATGAGCATATTAAAACAAAGTTTGTGAGATTATTATAAGTGTATCAAGAAATTTCAATTTTTGTTATTATGATATATAGATTATGTTTGTTGTAAGTGGTTTTAAGCTGATGAGTTTAGGAATAATAATTGAAATCTTATAATATTATAATTGTAAACAAATTTAGAATCAATGTTCTATATAATTCATTAAACCAAGCGTGACTTACATATAAAAATCCAGAGACAATAATTCTAAATTTGGATAGTGAAAATATGTAGAGTTTAGATGTGTGGCAATTATTAAGTCAAGCTTAAAATGATAAAAAAAAAATAGAAATTACAATATTAGTGCTAAATACAATATCAAAATATTAAATATTTTGCTTAAAATCTATGCTCGGTTTATCGCAATTTCTATCATTTTCGGGTTTTGGAAAATTACTCCAAGTTTGAACAAATCGGACAAATTCTTTTCTTACATAGATTCAATTTCAAAATCGGTCACCATTATATAAGGTTATTATTTCTTTCCCTAAGAAAATTAGAAATATTTTATAAGAATCGTAGATATAAATATGGCTTGAATATAATAAGTAACACAAACATGCAGAGATTTCATAAGAATATTGATTATAATTTTTGGCTTAAAAATGGGATAATTCAATGATAACACACACACACCCATGCACATTAATATTCCTGAAGTGTTTTTATCATTTCAGATATTTTATACCAAACTTATACTTTCTTTTTTAGAAAAATTGAACGACAATGTCAATTAATCAATCACAATGACATCTCGAAGGGAAAGAAAAGAATATATTACTTCTTTTGGAGTAGGATGCATTCAGATGATGTTATTAGAAATTTACTTGGAGTCATCCTCGGAAGAAGGACAACTTTATACCACGACCAAGAAAGCTATGGGTGGTATGTAATGCCCCATCTACCAACCAAAGTAATAGAAAGGCCAGATTTACTTCCCAAAGTCACTTTTAAGCGCTTGGTGATAGTAAGGACATTACTGCCACCCTCGGCTGTTGAAACCGAGAACGAAGCAAGGTTTAAACTACTTTAATTCATTTCATGCATAGGTTAAGTAAGTTTTCTAGGGAATTACATTCAAATGGGGTTTACATCCCCAAACCCTCAAATACTCTTGAGAGTAGCCAAAGAAACAGTTTGTTCAAGAGTTCGTAACGTCTCTCCCCTTTATCCCGTGAAAAGCAGATGAAACAAATATTCATACACCTGCAGTGACAACACAACCGTCACAGTTAATAAATTTATCAGGCATATAACAATAGCGGAAGCTATAAAATCAAAATGTTGTGAAATCCTTTTTTTTTCTCTTTTGCACCTTGAAAACCCTTTTTTCACTCTTAAGAGACATATATGATTTGCCAAAATTACTTTTCCTCCACCCGAAACGGGCAATTAGACATAGAGGGAACTTTCCGACCATAGACTTATATGTGCATACCTCCATAACAGGATCGCCCTGATAGGAGCATCTAATGGCTAAGGTGGGGATCAGTCCACCCTGATACACTATAATGGGCTTTGCCTTAAATATCCTCTAGTCAACAAGATAATTTGCGCCTCCAAATAATTCTTTTTTTTAATATATACAAAAAAAACAAATTTCTTTTCAATTAGAACTCAACCTTTCAAAACATATTCAATGACTATTAGTATATAGTGCCATACGCTACTACACTGGGAAGAGTTTCAAAGCAACTTACAGCACCCAAGAAACGTCCAACACGCACAAGGGTAAATTCCCTTACCTTAAGGTGGTCAACAAGTAGAAGTTTGAAAGCTTCTTCTATGATGAGCTCAGGCTCTGCAACAACGAGGTGGTGACGTTGGGTTAGGCTCCACGACGGGGAACTGGTTGTTGCTGCAGCCTTCTGCGTGACAGCACCACAGAAGCGGCTGGGCAGCATCGCATACGGTGCTCGGACTGACGCAGGGATAGCAACACGCAGCGAGAAAGAGAGGAAGTGAAGAGGTGAACTAAGTGAAGAGGAAGAGAGCAGGCGTTTTGTACATATAATAATGAGTGGGGTTACACCCTTATATGGCCAATTAATTATCCACTAAGCCTTTCACTTAATAGTAATCACGGCCCAACTTGCTAGTTTAATCTTTAACATCATTGTATTTTGGGGTTATTACGTGGTCGATATTGAGAAGATAATAAATGATAAATAGGCAATTGATATGCCTTCTTTTATAGAATGTGTGCTACAATTTTTAGTTGTGTTAAGATTTTAGTATTTGTTACAAATTTGCTATGTTGGTTTTTGAGATATGAACATGTTTAAGATGATAGCATGTTTAAGGATGAATCTGACCATCTTAGTTAATTAAATCTCTTTACATATGTTTTTACATAACTATTGCCACTTTATATTATTTTGTTACTTTTATCAAAATTGATCTAATAAATCACTAGTGGAAAAGATGATGCAAAGTATGATAAAATTTAGTTAAATTATATGTTATTTTCTAATTTAAATAATATTGCTCATTTTTTAGAATGAAAACTATCTGTGAATTACATACTAATATTTTAGACGAGTATGAAAGTACATTGTGCTTATTCAGTAATCCTTAAAATTATTTATCTCAACATGTATAGCTTTTGTATACGAGACAGATTATTATTTTAGCAAATGAGTTCTTTGATTATTATTTTTAGATACTTATGTTATGATAGCATTATCATGCATTCTTTTAAAAATTATCGGTATGGTACTTATGATATTCATACAATACTTTAGAAAGAGGAAGATAGGAATATAATTAGGTTGCGGTTTAAAGATGTAAAAATGCACCTTCGGATTGCAAAGCATATTCAAAATACACAACTTTTAACATATATATAATGTAAAAATATCCATTAACGATAGTATTAGCTATTCTTTTATATTTTAGATTACTTATAGGTTCATAATAGAATCTATATTAATTTTAAGATTATTAAAGTTTAGAATCAATATATATATTGAATGAACTAAAAGCTTGTATAAGGGGTTGTGCATTTCAAAATATAGATCATGACGCACTAATACTATCGATATTTTTAATGACATGAGAATATCGATATGACACAAGAATATAAAGAAGGGTGATAAGAAGAAATACATTTAAAATGGGATGAAATTTATTGATAATAATTCAATGAGTCTTAATAATTGTTTCACATTATAGTTTTGTCATAACCCTTTTATGAGTACAATTGAAAAAAGAGAGCAATTTGATTACAAAATCAGATTCTAATATTGATAATATAGTGACTTAGTTAATGATAATCTAATTAATGTTTCCAAGTGTTCGTTAGTAACAGGAATAGTATGTGTATTTTCTACTTTATCTTATATTACCCCTTAAATAACATGAATATAATGAATGATATATGATATTTATATATAATCATCCCGTCTTAAACCATTCACATAATAATATAAATAATTTATTTTATATTGTGCTAACATATAATAGAATCTTAATTAAGTTTAATGAAAAATAAGAAGTTTCTTAAATCGAATAAATTAACATTCCCGTGCATTTTTTCACCGGCCTAATTCTAGTGCGACTAATAAAGCTTCATAAAGTATGGATTATGACCCTAATGAAGCCACAAGTAACTCCCTTTGTAACTTCACTATATATAACTGAAATAGAGATGGCAAAGGAGAGATACACTTGAGTTGATCATCTTTTCTCTCCAAAATCTGATTTTTAAGAGCTTCTTATCTCCTCCATCTTGAATCCGACCCTTCAGAGCTCAAAGTCCAAAGTTAAGCCAAAACTTTTTTTAAAGTATATTTATGTATATATATATTGAACTGAAGAAATATGTAATTGGGATATGGAACTCTTTTTAAAGGGAATGTTACTATTAGTTGGTACTACTTATTATGTAATTCTCCCTCCTTCCCACAATATAAGTCCTTATCCGTTTGCAGAGTCCCATGATGTACCTTCGACCTTCAATACCTTCAATTCCTTATTAATAAAAATTATAAAAAGTTGTTATTATGAAAGTAGCAAATCAAACAAGATTTCATGAATATATTTTTTGGATATATTAATAAGAATATTTGGTCAAAGATTTAAAAATCTGACTCCCATAAGGAAAACATGACTTATATTTCCTCCGTTTTTTACTTGCATCATTGGGAGCAATTGCGCATCCCAATGCGCATTTTATAAGTTTAATATTTTGAGTTACACATACAATAAAATTATACAAATCAGATATTTGTAATTTATACAATGATGAGAATCTAACGAGATCCCATGAATTAATAGTGCCACCATCCCAAATGATGCGAATTTTAAAAACGGAGGTAGTATTATAGGACAGAGGAAGTAATAATTAATAGTTTAATTTGTTGCTAATTCACTATTTCCTATTTAAGGTATTAAAAGTGCTAAAATTTTATTTTTGTAAATAATAAAGGGCCTAAAGGGGAATTATGAAAGTCAAATACCGATCGGATTGGACTCGACTGGACTCAATAATAAAGTGTTGACTATACTGGACTGAACCAGAGAGTTGATCTGGATTAGGACTCGAATTCCGGAGTCCAAAAATCTTCGAATTGGCATTGGACTTGACAAAGTCCAATACTATCCATCCAATTTACACGCCTACACACTTACACGCTCTCACTCTCCCTTCTATATTCTTCTTTTTTTCTATTTAATCTCCCCTCTTTAATCTATTTGGTCCAACAATCTTAAGTTCCTCTCTTTCTATATAGATTTAAGTTTCATGTATTTATCTCTCAAAATTTAATTTCACTATTATAGCAAATAATGTGAACTTTTGTTGAAGAATATGGAAGATAGGTGGAGAGAATTTAAAAGCTCGAAACTGGAATTAGTTTATGTGAGTCTTAATAATTGAAATTAGGTAAGAGTTAGTGGAAAATTGATGCGACAAAGTCTGAAAACTGAAAGGGATCAAGAGTGTGAGGGATAAACTCACCCTATACATACATATATGTTTTTACTTCAAGTAGGGATCTATTTGAAAAAAATTGCTACTTACTTGAAGATGATATTTTGTGTTAAAATAGGAAAAAACTCATACTGCCAAACCTACTAGAAAAGGTAATTTTGTAAATAAGCTTCATTGTGATTCAAAATAAATAATACAACAACTGACATATATTCTACTTCCTCCCTTTCTTTTTAAATGCAACAAATGCACTTTACACTATTCACACTTCTCACTTTCACTAAGATTTGTGATTTATATATAATAAAAAATATAGTCAAGTGGAATCTTGTTAGAATCGTCTCGTGACATACTTTCATAATATGTAATTTTTATAATTTTTGCTTATACGTAACTATATATATTTGTAGTTAAAGGGATGAGTAAAAGTGCATTTGTTGCATTTAAAAAATAACGGATGAAGTACATATAATTTATTATTTTTATCTTTATTTATAATTTATTCTTTTCTAAATTTCGTAATCTTCTTTTTCAGAAATTTATAACTCTGATTTTATTTTTCAATTGTTTGTTTTTACTTTTAAGACTTCTTTATTTTATAGGAAAATTCTCATTAGCAACAAAAAAAAAACATTGGTGATCGATCTTATTCTTTTGGAAAAATCGATAGGAATAATCCCACCTTTGGCCAGTCTTCCACCACTGGTAACACCTTCAATTAATCCAACAATAATCCCACCTTTGACCCCCATATTCTCTCATTGGTACCGGATGATGGCAACTGTTTGGCCATACTAAATTACCATTGACTTTTTTATTAAAAAAAACTAAAAAAAAGCAAAACCCCTTCCCTTCCCCAGCCAACTGTAACACCCCGCCCAAACGGAACCCTTATTATATTCATAAAACTCGTTTGAGTGGAAATCAACGAGGGCTCGACTCAGACGGAGCTTTACCGCCGCACTCAACTCCATGGAATTAAGTGCAAGGCTGAGTAACCAAAACATATTCATTCCAAACTTAATTAAAAATCCTTACAACCAAATTTAACTAGTTTGTTAAGTATTAAATACTAAGTGTTTCAGAGTTCCAGCGGAAGCAAAATATTGAACTCGGTGGATGACAACTTCTAGTTGATCTCTCATAATTCCCCTCGATCACCCACCTGCAAATAAACATTGAAAAAGACAAGAGAGACAAGCTCCCAAAAATTAGATAAACTGAATAATTCCAATTCTATCCTGTAAAGTACTTAAGTTTAAAATACGTTGAAAATATTATATAAGTTGAGTTGAAAAGCATAGCACATATATACATGCAGTTAATAGGTCACATTAACATAACAATATTTTATTTTATTTACGGAAGGGAAGGAGAACGCTAGCAAGCCGGTGATACACCACGTAAACTACTTGCTTAAAGAGTGTGAGCCGGTGATACACCACGTAAACTTCTCACATAGTGGGCTGGTGTTACACCATGTAAACTACCCACTAAAAGTAACATTGGCCATAAAACAGAGTCCCTTGTGTGCACACCCCCTCTAACTTGGAACACATCAAGATAGAAGGAAGACAATAACAGAAAAATCAGCATAGTAACTATGAAAACCTGTAGGCGGCCGCTGAACCTCCCATACAGGGCAACCGTTCATCACTTCCTTTCGATATTTCATTTTAAGTGATTAATAGCTTTTACTTCAAGTTATCACATATCACATGTTCACATATACATCGTTCTTTTAATCGAGAGTGAAAAACCGTTACTCCAATTCCATGACTCATTTCTTGCAAAGCTAATTTCGATAGGATATCCATATTCTCAAAAACGCTTGGTTACATTAACTCATAATCATTTCCATCATTACAATGTCAACTTCCGTTTATAACTTCCATATTAATAATAATGATTATAATAACTATGATAAATAATAACGATAATAACGATAATAATGACAACAATAATAGTATTAATAATAATAATGGTAATAATAACAATAATAATAATAATAATAATAATAAGCAAATTATGTCGAGTTTAATTACTATGTTAAACCACGCTATAATAGTCATTGTCATAGTCCATAATCTAACTCCCATATTCACGGTTCGGAAATCAAAATCCACACTTGTTATCCAATTTATTACTCATAATTCATACTTTTATTTTAACCCATAACTAATCCATAATCAATATCCACATATTAACTTTATTATCACAAAATCACATAATCAGTTCACATAATCTCAAGGTTAAATCGTTTTATTTTACAGAATCTACTTGTGGATGAACATTGGTAATTACCTCTTGAAGCGTGTCCGAAGTTAATCCACGAGTTGATCACACTCTTGATAATCTTCTTCTACTTGATTGGAGTCTTAATCGCTCAATCCATAATATCGTCATAACTCCAAGAATGACATCATTGGCCCCTTTCGAATTCCCACATTCCATTTATCGCTCCAAAGTACATCAATAAAGTAATAATTAGAACCAACCCGACTTGTAACTATAATTACGACATTTCCTTAATAACCCATTATTCGAAAATTTTAACTTTAAAATCATATTCTTAAAACTTATTTAAAACGCTATTCTCATAATTTAAAAGCATTAGCTTAAATAATAATAATTTCTTAAAATAATACACTAATTGGGCTTTAAATGATTAAAGGAGCAAATCGATTTTTATACCTTATAGAAGTCAACTTTGACTTTGGCAATATAATACTTCTAGAAACTGATTACAAGAATCAGTTATTTGGGAAGCTTTAGCTGGGTAATCAAAAAGGAGAGAGGAAGAGTGAGGGGGAGCTGCGGCCATGAGGGGGCTAGCGTGCCGTGTGTCAGGTGGCGAACGTCGGAGGCAGCAGCGAACATAGGTAGCAGCGGTGTGTGGCGTGGTTGTGGTGGTGCTGCGGGTGGCAGCAGCGAATCACGGGAGGGAAACAGGGGCAGCAAGAAGAGAGGAGGAAGACGGGGAAGGTTTTGCGGTGGTGTTGCGTGGCTGGAGGCGCGAATGGTGGCGGCTTGGCCGCCGGTTGTGGCTGGGGATGCTGCGTGGCAGCAGGGTGAGAGGGGGAGAGAAAAGAAAGGAAAGAAAAAGAAATCAGAAATCAAAGTTGCCATCTTCTTCTTCATTTTTCCACCTCCTACTCCTCTTCTTCTCTACCGTTGGAGCATGTAGGAGGTAATGTGATAAGCTCAAGACAAAGCTGCACTTAGATAACAATGAATTAAGATTTTCAGATAACCTTGCCCCAAAATCAGACCAATCAAATGGAACAAAAACTTCATCCTCATCCTCACCTCTTCATTCATATTTATTCATAGATAGAAGAGTAACCAAACTTCAAATTGAATACTTCCTACTAATTTCTACTATAAATAGAAGCAATTCACAATCAAGTTCTCTGAAAAACTAAGCTTCTAAAGCTTTAAATGTGCCTTCTTCTCTAATTTCCTTATTTTAAATTACCACCATTAAAGAGCTAAGTTAAAACTCCAAACCACCATTCCCCCACCTCCGACCACCATAAAAAAAACCAACTAAAGCCGCCGCCATCTATCGGCCACCCAAATCAGCCTGAGTCCACCGCCAGCCACCTTTTCCCACTCAATCTCCCTTCCTACGTTACCCCCTGCCTTCCCCTTCACGACACCACCGCCGGCGCCACCGCTAGCAGCAGCAGCAAAATTCGCTCACCAAGCGCAGCCTCCACGCCTCAACCACCTGCGCCCTGCACCGCCACCTTCCCAGCCCCTGTTTCTTCTACTTCGTGTTTGAGGAAGCAGAACAAACACATTATGTTTCCTTTGCAATTCCAACCTTTAATATTTTGAAGTCAACACTTTATCTCTTTGACTCACAATTAGACTTTCATTTGGGTAAGTATGACCTTATAATATTTTTATTACATTCATTTAAATCATTCAATTATGAATATTATCTATCTAATGTTTTAAGTTATATTTATCTTTAATATTCTTATTCATTTCATTTATTCTTATTATTATTCTTATTCTTATTATTATTATTATTATTATTATTATTACTATTATTGTTACTTTCTAAAATAAGCATGACTTATTATATACATTATTCATTTATAATTCTCAAAAGTATTTTAGAATATGAACCTTAATTGATGACAAATGAATTTATAAGTTTATTGGTATTTAAACACCTTATTATATGGTTTTGAATATTTAAAGGCCTCTAACTTAATTATATAATTTCGTGGTATTAAAGAGAAAACCGCCCTCGGAGCTCAGGAGGAACTGATATCCAAGACTAAGGATTATTATGCAAATCAAGGTAACAACTACTACTAGTACCCGCAATTCCCTTGAAAATATAAGAAAGGGGTTATAATGACGTGATAAATGATTTATGAGTTTTCTTGAATTGCGGGGTTATTTAATGCATGATTTATGTTTCATGAATACTGAAATATTGTGAAGTTTAATGGAATGACTGAAATTTGAGATAATATACCTAATGAGGTACAGCTGAATGCCCGAGAATATTGTATACTACCTAAAAGAGGTGAAACATGATAAATTCAAGTGTAAGAATTGGTTTGTTGGCTGTATATATCCTGACTGATGGCCGTGCACGTACCGAGCTGTATCCTGTTTTCTCATGAGCACTGGCTCTTTTCCTGGGGCACTGGCCCGCTTATGTTATTCCTGATGAGAACTGGCTCTTTTCCTGGGGCACTGACCCATTGTGGGAGACGTCCCACCCCTGAAATACTGCCCAACAACCAGAATGAATCTGCTAAAAGGGAATGATGGAATGAATGGGTTATACTGTAATCATGAATGTTTTAATTATTCTTTCTCTCCCTGTTTGCAAATAAAATGAATTGAAATAAATTTACGTTGCTAGAGTAGTCTGTTACTGAGTCTCTCAACTCATCCATTTTTGTATTTATGTTTTAGGTACAGCTGGGGAAGACGATAACGAGTAGTGGCGAGGATTCACTCTTATAAGTTTTAGTAGTTATTACCACTTGTGTTTCTTTTTGTGAACTATAAGAATTACTAGAGTATTAGGTTACTGTTACTTAATGTAAATAAGGTTCTAATGTTATTTTGTTTTGTCACTTAATCAAGTTAGCGTTAAAGTTTAATATCTGAATGTTGCCTTGTATTTTCCTAACGGAGAATACGGCAATAATGCCTCGGCCTAATAGGGTTTTTCCGCTGCTATTAATATCTTAATCAGGTAATTAGACGTCGGGGCATTACAGAGAATGAGGAAATCAGTGGGAGAGGGGAAGAGGTAGGTGTGAGATGGGTTGGGAAATATGGGTTTTGGGGTTTCTTTTGGGCCAACACAAATGAATGGGCAAATGTATTTGGGCTTTGGATGTAGATAGTTTATTTGGCTTGACTTTATTATTTGCCCAATTGGTTGAACAACAAAATTAAATTATTTATAACATAATAATAATAACAAATAATAATAACTTCAAATTATTTTCATTAAACTCTTTTATAATTGTTTTAAACATTTTAAAACAGAATTGAAAATAGTTATAATTAAATCGCAAAAATTCAAATTAATACTCGTTTTAAGCTAATAATATAATTAATTAAGTTTTGAAAAGTCGGGGTATTACAACTACTCCTCCTTAAAAACAAAGTTCGTCCTCGAACTTTAAAGTTAGGTTTCGCGATATTAACAAAACACTAGTTCTAGACTTTGTTAGTATTATATTAAATGATCGTCCCTTGACATCTCTTTTTGTCATACGCTTTACAAAAATGACACCTCTTCTTTTGAGCCGATCAAAAGCATCTATCAATATTCCGATGCGCGAGGAAAGCAAATGAATAACACATATCAAAGTACTTTCACTAAATACTTCAAGAAATGCCACATATTCCCTTTACGTTCCCAACTCTCACTACTTAAAGTCGGGGTATTACACCAACCCCCACCCCCTCCCTCTCCTCCCCCAGCACTGCCACCCCCTTCCCTCCCCTCCCACAACGCTGCCACCCCCACCCCCTAAAACCCTCCCCCCAGCCATTTAAGTCACTCATTCTACCCTTCAAAGAACCGTCATCAAACTTACAACTTTTTTTTAAAAAAAGAAAACCCCTTCCCTCCCCCAGCCAACTTGGCAAATTTCCGGCGAGAAGGCGACGCAAGGGTTGCTTGATGTCTGTGCTGATGTCGCCGACGAGTATTGGCTGATGTGGTGGCCGTTTTGCTGCGATAAAGCCTGCTCTGGAATGGCCTCCATCGACGATTAAAGCAGTGAAGAGCACGAAAAAATCTGGGCAACTTTGCTTGTTTCTTCGATGACGATGGGTGGTGCGATTGGTTGCACTCAGGGCGCCACTGGTTTCCGGTGGGACTGGGCAGTCTCCGACGAGTAAGGGTGGCTGGGGAAGGGTTGGCAGAGGTGGGGGAGGGGGTGGCTGGGAGGGTTATTTATTTTATTTTTAAAGTTATATTTTTTTATAAATTTGAATTAAGACTTTAATTAAGAATTAGGTTTAAAATATACTTAACTAGCTATTAATCACGTACTTAGGAGTATTATCCATGATTGTAGGTCACCAACAGGTGAGGGACCAATGAGAGAATATGGGGGTCAAAGGTGGGATTATTGCTGGCCTGGATTAATTGGAGGTGGTACCGATAGTGGAAGACCGGCCAAAGGTGGGATTATTCCTATCAAATTTTCCTATTCTTTTTTGTATAAAATAGTCTTGAACTTTTGTTTATACTTAAGAAACTAGTATTATTAACGATTTTTCATCATATACAAATTGTTAAAAGGATTTTCTTTAATGTCTAGATATCGAAATTTTCCTTTAAGAAATACATATTTTCATTTGTATCATATTAAAAATGGGAATGAATTGGTTTTTATTGAGAGACAAAGAAAAATCAGTTGTTTTGTCAAGGGAATTTATATTCTTCTAGTCTAAAAAACCTTGATTAGTTTGTAGCCATCCCTTTTACCAATTCTTTATAGCAAGTTAGCAACAAATCGCTACTAATACCACCTTCTCAAGTATAACCAAAAGTTCAGGGATATTTTTAGAAATTAATAAGGTTAAATCACCAATGAGAATTTTAAAAAGTTGTGGATTACTAATGAAAATTTCCTTTTTTTAATACTTCACACTTCACATCTGGTCGAATCCTTTTGAAATACAAACTATTAATTTTCAAAAAGAATTACTCAAGAAAGATAATTTTTTTCCCCAAAATAAGGTTTATTTGCAAAACTTTCCAAACTACCATTTTGAGAAAATAATTCCCAATCTACATCCCATGTCAGCAAGTGATCGTGCATATTTTTATCACTGCAAAATTATTAATTCAATTTGCGGGTTCCTTAAGACCCAACGGCTAATCAAATTTGCGATTCACCTAGGAGTTTGCAATCTGCAATGACGGTTCTTATGTAAAAAATTGATTTTTTTTTCAAAGCTTACAATTCTAGGGCACAATGAATGGTGGCGAGCTCGTAGCAATTTGACGACAGAGATGGCAGGAAACTGAGCATTTTCAAACCAAGGATGGAGCTATGGAAGGAAACCTAACAATTCAAAGCGTCAAGGAGAAAGAACACGGATAGAGACAAATATTAGTATGTATCCGAACATATTAGGAAAGAAAATAATTTTTCTGTGGCATAAGATATACAATTTGTAAATAAAGGCAAAACAGGTCCCGTCTGGTCCAAACCCAACAAATGGACCGGATCGGAAACCGGAAAATAGAAATTGGAGAACGAGAAACCGGACTGGTTAGCTCGGGTTGGTGCAGTCCAATACTGGTCCGAGCTATTTTTCAGGTCCGAATCAGTTTTTGAACAACCCTAGACATGGTCACATAGATAGTGGTGTGATGATTATTTTCTAGGGGACCTTTCTCTCAAGGATGAACCATAAGCAATAAAGAAAAAGATACAACATAAGATCTTCCAGAATATCGAACGTCTCGCTTTTGTAGTAAGGTGATGTCCTTGCTTCGTGAGGTAGTCCGTGATCGAATTTGCTTCTCTGAAAATATGATGCACTAACGTTGAATGGAAGTAGGTGAGTAGGTGACATATATCATCTATAAGCGTCTGAATACACCAGGGAGTCTCGAATTTTCTTTATAGCACATTGTTGACGATGAGGTTGTCTCCTTTTATAATGAGATCTTTGATTTTCATATTTTTGGCCTGAATTAGTCCATTATGGAGGGTTGTTGCTTCGACAATTAGAGGGGGAAGATGTCCCAAGATTATAAGCCATGGCTTTGAGAATTTGTCCCATAGATGTTCGAAGGACAATGCTAGCAGCGGCGGAGGTTGATTAGAGGAGCCATCAAAATTGAGTTTTACGATGTTAGGGGCGGAGGTCTCCAGCAGACTTGGATGGTAACCTGTAAAGGTTGGGTTTGTGGGAGGAAGAATTAGTGTCCACGGAATTACGCAAATTCCGTTCAGATATTGTGTATATCGCTCTATAGAGAATGCAATTAATATGGTAAGTTTCATTTTGAAAGACGATTGAATTCCTTTCCTTTCATAGGCTCCACAGGAGCAAAAAGAATTTAATCAGGGTCTCTTTGCTGAGGTCTTTAATTAAAGTGAAAACGTTGTGGAGAGGGACGTCTGAGATTGTTGTTCCCAGGAAATGTCTAATCATGTTATAATGCCAATGGTTTGTGTCGATGTGAGGACAAGATATAAATAAATGGTTTATAGATTTTGTCGACGTGAGACAGATGGGGCATTCAGAAGGGACTTGAAGCTTTTTGCGTACGAGATTATTCAGTGTGGGTAATCCATTCTGAAGGAGTTACCAAATAAAGACTTTATTTTCGGATGAATGTCAATGTTCCAGATCCAAGCATACATCCATATTTGAAATTGAAAGAAGGCCGGGTTATGGGTTATCCATGTGGCAAACTTAAATGTGAATTTCCTTGAGGAACTAAGGCCCCAGCACGGGGTGTCTCTCTGAGGATTTGACGAGGAAGAAGAGTCCTCAACAATGCAGAGTTCCACGTCATATCAGGTAGAATGACATCCTTAACTTTGAGGTCTAAGTTAGGAATCGTGGAGGCTTATATGTCAAGTACTTTCGATGAGACCGATTCGAGCACACCAATTATCAACTCAGGATAATATATTCGACTCGCACCTGACTTTCCGTCAAATCCCATGCCTAATTAAGTCTCGCATTTGCAAAATTATTTTCCATGTCGTCAGTCATTACAAACTACAAATCACAAATTACATTGCATCAAAAAAACAAATAACAAATTACAAATTACAAATTACAAACTACAAATAAGTTCAATTCCGGTTGTTGTTTGGCGCATGAAAATACTTAAAATTCCTATAGAAAATTAAGTTCAGCCGTCATCAATATCAATCATCTGATCTCCTCCTTCATAAAAATTACAGAGGGGTCTGCGAGTGAGACGAATAGGGGTATAAGTACAACGTATAAGCAAAGGAGGGGCAGAAGAATTTGAAGTATTTGTTTATTTATATATCCAACGAGGGACTTACTTCTCAACCCAAACTCGCTTTTCCAACATCAGTAATCAGTCAAGTATCTGAGAAGAACCCCAAAACTTTGTTTTTTTAGGGCCAATTAAGGTATCAACGATCAATCGCAAACCCCCCCTTTTTGAGTTTATACTTAATAGCAAGGTAAATGTCATCTAATTTATATCTTTTTCCCAGCTCAATCACTCTAATTTTATCATTTTTCTGTAACTTTTTATTGTCATTTGCATTGAATTAATTGTGGGTTTTTGGTTTTCTTTGAATTTTATAGAAAAAAAGAATGTTTTTTTCTGGCGATCCATCAAATAGAAAGCGAGTTGATTTGGGTGGTCGGAGCTCTAAGGAAAGAGATAGGCAAAAGCTTTTGGAACAAACTCGATTGGAGCGAAATCGTAGATTGTTTCAACGCAAACAGAACTCTGCTGCTATTAAAATTCAGGTTCTTTTTATTTTTTATTTTTTATTTCCATGTTTTTTGTTTTCAAGACCCATTTTTTGGAGTAATTGTTTTAGATTTTTGGACTATTATTTGATGGGTTTATGTATTGATTGTTGCATGTTCATGTACTTTATTTGGTGGGTTAGTGGTAAATTGATGAATGATTTATGAATTAAGAAGGTTATGCCCCATGATTGTTTGGGTGGTAATGCATTGCGCTAGAAGAGGTTATATTTAGGTGTGAAGTTTATACATACTTGCCCCAGTTTCTTTTTCATAGTTCCTTGTGTGGCTACATTTCTATTTATAGTCCAACTTTTTTCTTTTGCGGCCGTCACTGTGAAATGTGAAGGTTGGCTTCTTTTGCTTCTAATGGCATGATTTTGCTGGTTGTGGGATGTGGCTCATGCCAAAGTACTGCGTTCGTGTTGATACACACGTCAAAATCTTTGAAAATGAGCTTACTTTGGACCAGCTGTATGGTTGCACAGCCTTCTGCTGGCAAACTATCTGAGCACAAAGGCTTTAGGACAAAACTTAGGATGTCTAATGATCGTAGTAGAGTTCTCCAAGCTATCTGGCTGATTGGCTCTTTTAGCAAGTTATAGAAGCTATTGATGGGAAAGAAAATGCACACGTTTAAATTTATCGCGCAATATCATTTGATCGTCGTTAGTGCAACTTCATCTATCTTTAGTTTTGCTTCCTTTTCTCTGTCATTCACATATCGAGAGAGAGAGAGAGAGAGCTGAGTCAGATGATTTTGATCAACAGTTTAGATCCCTACATATTGGTCATGCTGCTTCTGGAACCGTGTTTTCCCCCTCCCCTCCCCCTTTAGTTCAGTGTGGCTGCCAGTTCCAAGTGAGCTGCAAAGGACTTCTGTACATATCCTTTTGGGCAATTGATCACCCTATGCTCACTATTCGCAGAAATGCTACAGAGCCTGGAAAGCTGTCGAAGTTGAACATCAAAAGGTGCGGGAGCAGTTCTTTGTTAAATATGGAAAGCGCTGCCAGAATGTTGGCAGGTAAGATGAAGTGTACTATGTATTCCAATGTATCTTTTCTTCTTTCTTTTCTGTGTATCTTTGGTTGCCAGTTGTATCTAAATTGTCTTTTGTTATGTTTAGGGTTATGGATAAACCCTGTATTCAACTCCTTCTCCCCTTCTCCAATTGACACTTTGATGTTAAAGCTATGCTTTGCTTCTGCAGACATTGTTTCGGTCCAGATTCAAGGTTTCTCAGTGAACTACTGTTTTTTGTCAATCCGAGAAATGAGGATGATCTTTTTGCTCTTACGGAGACTTGTCGATTACTTCAGGATTTTGCTCAAGATAGTGGTGATTTTTAATAACACTTTTTCCTAGATTCAACTCTTTTGTTTATTAGTTTCCTGTTCTCTTTGCTTCCATGTGTTGTCGGGTCTACATTGATTTTAGTCTCTCACTTGGATGTTCTTTTTTTATCTTTAATCTATTTAATCAAAACACTTTGAAGGCCTTCACATGTCTGACATAGGCTGTTTGGCCTTATTTTATGCTTGAAAGCTTGATTCTGTTGTTGGCTCATGTCTGCTCCTCTTAATCAGATGTAGGGTATTTGATTTGCTATACCATTTTGTGTTAAATTCGAGGTATTTGAGCAAAGGTTGACTGGATGTATTTAGATGCTGGGTGATTTTGTGATTGAATCATGAATTTTTGAAGGGCAATGCTTTATAACCTTTTATTTTTACCATGTGGAATCTTAAATAACCTGGATGATAGGGATCTATCTCAAGGCTCTTGAGCCTGCCGTTAAATTCGTGAAAGTTGTCCTTTTTATGCCTCATTGTTGGTTTCCTGTTAGGCTTGTGGTGCTGATTAGATTTTGGCTTCAGTGCTTCTTTTTTTGGAATCTTGAAGTGCAAAAAATCTCTTAAAGGCTGTACGGATTTTTAAGGACAAAATTACGCTGTAGTCTGTGGTTTGTAGTCTTCTATTTCAATATATTATGTAATTTATTGCAGAGCTGGAAATCTGTGGGAAATTACGAGCTATGTCTTGTTAAGAAAAATCGTGCGTCTCTTTGAGAACGACATATAGAAGAGGTTATTTACTTTTGTCTTTGAAGAGCGGAATAGTATATTTTTATACTGGATGCTAACAGTCTCTTTTAACTTTGAAAATAGCATGAGCTCCTGTGGTTCAACATCGTAGAAGCAAAATTTTGATTTGAGAAATATTTGGGATGGGACCTTCAATTCAAAGATAGATCTTGTTTCTCTTTATGAAATATTGATCAGATACTATGTTGAAAAATTTGTCACATTTGCTAATATGGTTGATGATTGGGAATTTCCAAGATTAATAAGTGACAGGTAGTGAGAGAGTTGGAAAATACCGAACTAAGCAACTACTGTCATTTAGCTCGTTTTCATGTCTAAGCATGTCACGTCCTTAACTATGAGTAATCTTTTTTTTTCCTTCTATAAGGCTGCATTCTCTTTACCTTTATTTGTTAGACTCCATAAGCATTATTGGATGTGATCAACCCTTAAACTAATTCTTTCTTGTAAGGTCTAGAGAATACACCCTATTTATGAGGAGTTGAGAGTTGATACAATGTGACAATTATTTTAACCAGAGGGATCTTTGAGTATTTTGTCTATTTAAAACGATAGAGACGATAATGGGTGATTAGTTCTGGAAGCACGGTATGTAGACGTGAGAGATCAGAGACTTTTTCAACTGTGATTGCCATTTCAAGCTTCAAGTAGTAGTAGATTATTTTGCTACTGCTGACTATATGCCCTAAGCAGATATATTTTCTTTCTATCAGTGAGCCCCTTTCTTTTGTAATCAATGCTGGTAATTTTGTATGTTTGTAGGGGATGTCATTACATTGTTTACATGCATGGATTATTCATCATACCGCAGTTTGGTCGATCGCAGGGTGAAGCAATTGTCTTATGCGTGCATTCGTGCTGTTCATGCTAACAGGTTCGTTTGGCAAAATGGCTTATATAGGTATCAAGTATAATTTTGTAATTGGAATTTATGGTTTGGGTTCAACTATAGATAGCTTATATTGACAAAAAGGTAGAGGACCTTAAAGTCAGAAGGCTAATGTCAATTATCTTTTTTTGCTTTCTGCGATGTGTTGGCAAAAAGGTATCACTGGAAACTTATGCCTGAAGTGGTACGGAAGTCCCTTCATGGTTTCGTATCATATCAGCAAGATTAGGCTGACTTTTATTCTTGAATTAGGATTTAAGCAGTCACTACATTCTTATTGGGTGCGTGCTTCTTTTTCAGAAGTTTTGTAGTCATTTTTCACTGTTTATGGTGTAATATCTTCTTTAGATGAATACTGGTCCTCTTATGTGTAAAGATTTTGCCCGGAGCCATCTCTGGTTTGGTGGTTGTGGTTGTCTTTATACAAGTGATTTCAGATAAGTTTTGGCTCTCGCTCTTCTTTGGATCCCTCTCTTTCTTCAATCTTCTCTTGTCTCACTATTTCTCTTCATCGCTTCTTTTTTCACTCTTTACATCCTTTTCTCTTCATTTCTTTTCCCTCCTGATCTAGTAGTTTGAGCTCCTAGTCTTCTGTTTGTCCCTTCCTTTTTAACCTGTACATGTTCTGTAAAATGTTTCTGCTTTTATTGTTTCCTCCCTCTTTTGCTTGATGATTACCTTAGGTTGGTTTCCTGGTTTCCCACTCTACTGACTGACTAGTGAAATGACTACTGAGGCTGTCACGTGACCCTCTTCCCTCTTTAATTCTTTTGAGAGGTTTTCCTTCGTTTCTCTGTAGTTTTGTCTTTAATTCTTCAAAAATAATATTGTCAGTTCACTTGTATATATTTTGTTGAGTAATGCAAAATTATATTAGAAAGACACTGTGTCACCCCTTTACAAAAAGAGGAACAGTGGCAAAAAGCTCATGTCCTCAAGGTACCATGGAGCAATTATCTATAAAATTAAGGAAAGTCAAGTGATGTTCAGTTTCTAAAATTTGACTCCAGCTACAAGTGATGTTCAGTACCTCAGTTAAAAGTCTCAAAGGAACTTGAAAGCTTCACGAGAGGAGGCTAAGCCGTCAAAAGTCTGCTGATTTTTTCCTTCTAAGTGCACCATCAAATTGCCGGAATCATTTTCCTCACCTGCTTAAGCCAACTTTTTCGTCTTTCTTTTCCATGCAAAAGAGATACTTTCACGGAACAAGGTTTATGTTATCAAAAAAAAGAGGGGCAGATGATTAACACATTCCTCCTCCTTAAGGCACAAACTCCAACGACTTGTAATGAAAAACCTCATTCTCTTTAGAATATCCTCATTATGAATCTTGTGACCACTGCCTAAAGCCAAAAATCAAGCTGCAAGGAGAGGTTTTGTCATCCAAATAGGTAAATGATTTTCAAGGCTGAAGCAAAAGCTTCAAAACATCTCATCATTCCCTTCCATAAAACCCTCTTGAACAAAAAGGCATTGCGAAAGTCTTCTCCCAAATGTAATATTCCAATGGGTATGGTTACCATTGAGAATTAGCCCCTATGGAAATGGTGGATATTGAGCTTCTAGAGATTGATCCCTAGATCAAAACCGAACTCTTAAATTACTCTTAACTTTTAACTCAAACCAAGGACTTGAAATTATGCAACCCACTTGTGGGGGGAAGAGATCTTCTTACGCCATCATTCTAAGCGACCAATACAATAATTATGCTAAAGCATCATCTTCATTTGCATACCTCCAAACCCATATCCCTTTGAGAGCATCATCCATCAAAAGTATAGGCCTAATGCCAAGGCTCCAACACGCTTGAGGCGGCAAATGTCTTCCTTCTCTACCTAATGGAAACCTTTCCTGGAATTTTCACGTTATCCTTGACATTCGGCCATGGATATGGATACTTGGACACTTCGTTTTGGGGCCAAAATCAAGGGAATTTTTCGTAAAATGGACAGGTCGGATAGACACATACCCGTTCAGGCATGGTTAGTCGAGTCCGAGTAACATAGTATTTGGCTTCTTTAACTTATAATTATACTTTGATGCAACATAGCAAGCTTTCGCTAGGCTCTAGGATTCTTTGCTACTTTGCGCAACTGTGGAAGGCAAAAGTGAAAATATTGTTAGGATGGAGGTGCACTTTTAAATGACTTAGAACTTAGAAAAGAAGTCTTAGTCCGATAATGCAAGATAATTTGCTGTTTGTCTTACATTGGGATGAAGTTTTGAATCTTACACTTTTTGCTCAGTATGTAAACCGTCTTAGAAAGTAGTGTATAGTTCACAAGTATCTACTATGGATTGATGGGAAGACTTGTTTCATTTACGTTAGGGTGATGGTTTCGTGAACTCGCATGACATAAAACTATTTTACAGTCTTTTTATTCATGTTGATACCATGAAAGCACCTTTATAAAGTCCCCTCGTTATGGTGTTCTCATTCTTTCTTCTTATTGCAGGAATCAATTCAAGAAACAATCATCCTGTTCGGAGTCCAGTTCACACATCTTAACAGTTTTGCTGGAAGCTACTGTTAGGTTGATTGACCCCAAGCTTCCATGGGCTTGTGGCATAGTTTGCTATCTTTTGCAAAGAAGTACCTTTACCATGTTTAGAGAGATAATTCTTGCTGCCAAGGTATAGGTCCTTATCGCATTTGCGAGCTGTTGATATCCTTTTTAGTGTCAGTTTATACTCTTTTACTCTAAGTGTTATCCCTTCTTTTACCCGGTAATCATTTTGAGCATTAATTTTGGAATAGTTCATGGAAATAATCGCAACTATGGCTTATTTTTCGTAATAATAAACCTAACAATGGGGTACGTCATAGTAATCCATGTGTGTGTTTTCTGAACATGACGGAACAAGTAGGAGGTCGGTCTAATGATGATATGTCAAGCTCTAGTCCGTTAGGTAGGGGAAGGAATAGGAAAGATGAGGATAAAAATGGGTAAAACGAAACAGGAAAAATTGATTTTTCAGAATTTTCAACTCAGATCTATTCGCGCTCTCCTCTCCCGCGCTTCCCAACTAATAGCGACAAAGGCAGTGCGCCTTGTCCTTCTCACAAAGTGGAAATAACCGCGCACCACTCCTTGCTTGAGGCAGGACTGGGCGCCACTCCTTGCTTGAGGCAGGACTGGGCACTACTCCTTGCTTGAGGCAGGACTGGGCTGCCTCTGGGTGCACTTTCTAAAACTAAGTTTGATATTTTATTTTAGGCGTAGTGGTGCAATAGTTTTCAGAATGGCCAGCTGACAGCTTGACAATGTGTGATACTAGTAGCTGAGTTTGAGGAACATAGCTCATTGTTGATACTTGATCGAACCTCTCTATTTGGGCATAAGCTACAACCTTGAAAGAAGGAAATAATAATATTCTCTCAAAACTGATCCGAACCGTAACCCGAATTCAATGACCCAATCAAAACCAAACCCGATCCCTGAAATCAAACCGATTCTGACCCGAAACCCAAACCAACTTGATCTGGTACTGACGTAAATTTCTATTTCTTCTTATATAAAATTAAAAACATAAAACTTCTTGTAATTTTCTTTAATTATCTTATTTTCTTAACAGACATATATGGTTTTACTATTTTTTGTATTATTTATGGTATATATGGTATTACCTCTATATTTTTTGTTGTGCTATATTGGCTTTTGACACTATACATGCCCTCCACTTTAACCTCGTTGCATTTTATTGACGTTAGGAAAAATATATCCAGGTGTGGTCTTGTTAGATTTGCTCGGTATGTAGTTTCAGTAAATCGACTTTTTATAATTTCTACTTTTACATAATTATAGATAATAGCTTGAAGTTGGGTATTGATATATACAACTGAGAAAATATCTATACATAATAGAACTGAGTCAATATTTTCATTTTAATAGATTACTATTACAATACGAATGCTAAGATCATTACTACTATAATTATACTAATTAAATAATACTCTTGATATATAATACGTCACGAACTTGTAAAAATTCAACATTTATCCAATATAACCCGAAACAACCAGATGTGAAACAGGCTTAAAATTTTGAAAGATATGGAGAGTGATCCAATCCAACTGTAAGGGACTCGATAACCACCAGACAGGCATTCCTGAAACCGATCTGATTGGCTTAGCCTAAGTAACGAATGGCACATGACCCGATCCGAAAGGCATCCGAACCAAACACCCAGTTAACTCGAAACCCACCCGATCCGAGATGACCCAACCTGAAACGGACCCAAATGACCCATTTGCCAGTTCTATACGCACTTATCAAATGTAACATTTTACATCCTAGCGCCTAATGTTCTAATACGTGCTTATAAATCTAGTCAAGAAGAACATCGTGAAAGTGATCCTATGATAAATGGGTTAGCCTTACATTAGCATATAAAAACTTGGGAAAGTGATCCTACATGGTGTGCGTGACACTCAAAACAAACTCCTAAATAAATTAATCTCCTGGATCTAATCCTAGTAGATTAGGAAACAAAATTTCGGAATAAGGTGAGCATTAACTTGGCGTGCTCCTACACTTGCCGCCCAAGCATTTGCATGACCAAAATCCACCAGCCAATATGATCAACCTTTTGTCCAATCCATTAAACAAAGTGATACAGAGCCCAATACTTGGAACCATTTAAGACCCTTGTATTATAAATGAAATAATACTAACTAAAACTAGACAAAGTCCACTTGTAAAACCTTCGGCTGAGGAGAGAGGTAAATGAAGGAGTTCCTTAGGAAGCAATTAACAAAGATTGCAAGAAGTTGGGCATTGCTTCTCTTATTTGCTTGCATACAAGACATTTTGGAAAACTTTATGTTGTGTTTTACACTTTTCTATCTGATGAAGTGTTCTATTGTTTGGCAGCAATATTTTTGGATGCAACTGTGTATCTAGTTTTGGTTGTTCAAGGAAACTAAATAATGTATTTTATGCTGTGAAGGAAAGTATGAACACTGAGAATATGATTGAAGTGTCTTCCTTGGAGCAAGTGCTCACCCTAATCATATCTCATGATGGTGAGAAGCCATGCTTGTGCCAAAAAGCTGATCAATGGTGGAGCTTTTCGTCACAAATTCTTACAATACCATTCTTGTGGCAGATTTTTCCTCGCCTAAAACAGGTAGGGTCCTTAAGATTTGCTTAAGTTCTCTAGTTAATTTTGACTTCATTTCTGGCCAAATTGGTCTTGATTATAATCAAATTGTTAAAAAGTACCCCAAAGAGTTCTGTTTTCTTATGAATCTTTCTTGGCAGTATAGTAGTCATGCTAGTTCCTTATAAGCAAGTTGTTTTCTGCTTTTGACCCTTGTCTAAGATCAAGACCTACTGACCTACTGGTATAAACTTCTATTTTTGCTTGGTATTTTCATTCATAGATATAGATGATTGAAATCAAGTTAACTTGAAATTGAAGCAAGGAATAACACATGTTTCAGGTTGTCCGAATTTAATTTAGAAAAATTCCACCATAGGACCCCAAGTTTCACTTAACCATGTTTGAAAAACGTATGTTGTAACTTATGCTAAAAGCTGGCAGTCTCGTCTTAACATTTTCTAATTATATATGTCGGTTTTTCTGTTAGAGCTTTGCTTACAAGATCTTTGTTTGGACTCTCTGGTTGTCATTTTGTTTTCTAAACCGTTTGTCATGGCTCTTATGTCTGGCTTTTAGTCCTCTCTAGTAGCTAAGGGGCATGTTATGTGTGATCCTCATTGTGGCTACAGTTTAATCATCCTTCATACATTATTGATCTTTCCAGGTATTTGCTAGACAGCAGTTGTGCAAGCATTATGTGCGCCAGATGTCACTGTATGTGCGGAGTCACATTAATACTCTACCGAAAGATGTCTCAGCTGAATATCCAAGTTATGCTTGTCTGCTTGGAAATGTATTAGAAGCTGCTGCACGTGCTTTACCGGAGGCTGAGTGCTCATTTGATTTGGTACTGATGCTAAAATGTTTCCGTAGTTTCTTTTGTTTTCAGCAATTTTTTCCCCCTCCTTCACGAAGCTATCTTAGCTTCTTACGTTGTACGTGAACGTGTTTTCGTTATAGCTGTTGTAATTGCATCTTTGTGATTTGTATTTTGTAGATCTATCTATCTCTGTTTATTATTAAGTGCGGTTTTATTTTTGGCTGAAGCAAAAAAGTTAATTCCGTGAATATACGTTAGTACAGAGGTTGTATGCAGCATCCGTCAATCTTCTCATAGTTCTTTGTCCATGGTTTTGCTGTTTATGATGTTCGTGTTTGTCTCTGCTTGGAATTTGTCAGGTTGTGAACCAGGAGGCTCGTCAATTCATGGAATGCTTGTGACCTTATTATCTTTTTAGTAGTTGACCAGAGATGTGTTTGGAGCCTATGATAGAAAGGAAAATTGGACTAGCTCATCGTGAAAACCTTATCCTGTTGGCAATCTGGTGGTGGACACTTAAAGCAATAGTCAATAGATGCCCGTTTACTTTCTTGATTCATTTTATTATTAGATGTCAAAATTTCAATCCTTCAAGGTTAAGTATTTTCTTTTAGTAAATGGATGACAGCATGGATGACACTTGCGTGCTGTCTTTTTGGTAGTCTCTATTGCCAGAAAACTGTGATTGATCCTCTTTCATGCACCATTTATCCCATGCTATTAAGGCCTCCTTTGCTACCTTATATCACTCTATTCGTTTGCGGAACTCTTAGTGAAGCTCCTGTAATATGTGTGTCAATGCTAATAGGTCCTCTGAATGCTTGGTGTTGCTACCACTGCTAAGCAAGTTAGAATTCCTTGATTTTGCCCTTGTTATTATCTCAGCAGGGGATTCTACCTTTTGGGACCATATAAGGCTCTTTCTTCTCATGTGAGCACTTTATGCCTGATTAGTGAGGGGACAAGAAATCATCTGTTTGTGCATCTGCTACTTTGGATAAGGTTATATTGTATGCTTCGGATTCATTAACTTGCTCCTTCTAATATTGTGGATCATCTGCATGTTCATTCTATGAAGTTTTGTAGGTGGAAGGGGCATAAGATACTTTGGCTGTATACTTTTTGGCCTGTGCATGATTTGGTTAGATAAATATGATGGGGTTTTTATTTGTGGAAGCGAGTGGTGTAATTAGCTTTTATCTAGGCTCACACTCATGGGGTATTCCCAAACATTCCCCTTTCAGATGTTTTGCGAAGTTGGAGAGTTTCTTCTTCTGTCTCGGTGTTTGGTGGTCTTCTGGTTCCCTTCTTCTTTAGCATCTTACCTTTGCTGTTGAATGAAATCTGTGTTATGCATTAAAAAATTCATCTTTTGTTTGTAAAGCTGACATGAAATGTTCATCGAGGGGTCTGATAAGTGTGAGGATGTTTCTAATATCAACATACTACAACCCACAATGAGAAAGAACTGTGAGCTGTGAGCTATATATACTAGCTGACTATATCTTATAAATAAAAAATTCTAGCTGACTTTGGATTGAGCTATCCTGCAAATGGGCTTCATTTCCAGTAAGGCATATTATTTTCAGTCTAAATGGATTCAGACGTTCATGCGGAATACTATAAGGATGGCCAGAGGATCTTCTGATGGTGTTAGTTGATTTGGAAAGGGTAAATATGGGATTTTTTACGAATACTATCGACATGGAGGATATATTGGAAGGATAAATGTGCTATTTCTGGTTGAGAAAGAGTGCCAATTGCATGCGTAGAGGTTGTAGAAGGTGTGAGAGGATACAGAGAAGTGGAGGATATATGGGAAGGATCTTCTCTGCTTGCTGCAAGAGTCGCAATTGCAAGCATTTATATATGTAGCTCTTCTGAAGGAAATCAAGCCGACTTGCTGAATCCATTATTACTCATTCAGTAGTCAATATGGTTAGATTTACTCACCTAAAATAGAAAGCAAAAGAAAATAGAATAATATAGTGATTCTGTTTATTGTGAAAGTGGAAGTGCTGCACTGTTCATCGCTCATGCTTGACTGTCTGTGATGCTGATAATGTCGTAGTTGCTTCATGGGTAGTAGTTTCATTGACTAGTAGCGTGATGCATATAGGGTTTCGTTGAAGCATCTATGCTTTTCCTATGCTTCATAAGCAGTTCAAGTTTATTATCTCATGTTTTATTTGTTATGAAACTCTAGGATGAGTCACGACTCAAGAGTTACGCTGGTTTATGCAATTATTTTTCCTTTATTTTCCGCAGGCTGTTGATTTAGCTGCAGTGGTAACATTTTTGTTGGAGAGGCTCCCTCCTCTAAAGTCATTCCCTAGCGAAACTATGGAGAGTATGATTCTCTTGACCTTACTCAACATATTATCTTATACATTTGGCTATTTGCTTTCTTTGGATCCTATATTGGGTTTTACTCCGTTTGCTTTTTTTGGTTGAATTTAGTTTCGAAATCAAACACTATCCTTTGAATCTTACCAGTGCTAATTTTAACCCGAACTCGTTTTTCAGATTCAACTACGGAGGATGATGAAATGATCAACGTGGAAGAATATAATGGAAATGTTTTGAGTGAGGATTTGGAATCCCAAATAACTAGCGCGATCGACCCGCGGTTTCTTCTACAATTGGTGCTGCTTTTTAGTCATCTTTATTACCTTTTGTAAAAAAATTTCAACACAACATCTGATTGTCAAACATATATTTATCTTTTAATCACAAATTGGAAACCTTGATTCAATTTTGCAGATTAATGTTTTGCTTGGAGAAATTCCTTCAGTCACCTATAGTATTAGTCCTGACGATAGAGAAGTGATAGCTGTTGGAGCAGCGTGTGCCTTCTTGCATGTGACTTTCAACACTCTGCCACTTGAGCGCATTATGACAATACTAGCATACAGGACGACACTTGTTCCTGTTCTTTGGAGCTTTATGAAGCGGTGTCACGAGACTCAGAAATGGTCAATGGTGGCAGAGCGATCCCTTTACCTGCCAGAAGGTGTACCTGGTTGGCTGTTGCCTTTGGCTGTGTTCTGCCCTGTATATAAGTAAGCTGCTTGTACTTTGGTGCTGGTTCTGGCGTTTGTTTCCATTTGTTTGCTTTCTTATATGTGATTTTTTATTATTTCTTTCGGGGGAATATGCTTCTAACGAAATTATAACTATATCATTTATGTGTTTACTTTTTAACCCCGTTTTCTACATTCTTATTCGAGAGATTTTTTATATTATGTATCTTTCTAAATAGTGGTAGTAAACTATTTCTTCAGCCCTCCTCGTGCTTGGTTGTCAATATGCAAACATGTGTGTTATTTGAGGGTCTTTTGGCAAATAAAATTTGTTCCATTATAATTTATAGGTGTAATAATGTAATAGTGTAATTTACTGTTGCCCGGAACAAATTTGGTCAAATCTGAACTTATCTGTATAGCAAATAGTCTGAACACCTTGGCAAATTTGAGCAGAATGTTTTGGTTCGGTGATGTAAATGATGATTATCTAGGAACTGGTAATTATATTAAAATATATTTGTGGAGGTTGAGGGATTGCATATTTATGCTGGTAAATTGTTGTCCATTTATTGAAGAGGACTGTGTGACGGTTTGTTATAACCTAGTTTCTGTCTTATTCTATTAACATATTGACATTAAACTACATACTTCATTGACCTTTGTGTTTTAACTACGCCGTAGTTATTGTTTAAGCTATGAAGAGTATCACTTCATCCGTATTGTAACATCACAAGATATATTACTTTTTAATCTTAGGTACTATGCTGAAAAGTTTATTAAACTTCGACACTCCTTTACCCTTACTTCTCCCCTTGAAGTCTTGCTTTTATCCTACAAGCTTTCCCTATGCAACATATATTATCTGCAACTATTCCCCGACTAAAAAAAAAAAATTAGTGAAAAAGTGAACAATGGTTATGAACCGAATATGCTTACTTTTTTGAAAGAACATTGCATCATTACTTTTAATGTAGAAATTGGCTTTAACTTTTTTTTCCTCTTTTTTTTTTTTACCTGAACGGGTAATTTGATATCACAACTCAATTACCGTAAGGAAGCAAAGGCTAGGGGCAATAGGAAATGAAAACCGAGGATCATGGTGCAAAAATACGACCGTATCGGGACGGTTCATCCGAGTTTGAACAGTTTTCAACTTTGGCGAACTGAATTCGACCGGTTCAACAAGGTGGATTTAGAAAGCCCGATATTTTGTCCGTTTCGGCCGTATCACCCGTCACAACATGACGGGTTTGCCCGATTTTTCCGCTACAAAACGTCACTTTGCAAGTTTTTTGCAATCTTTTTACAGATTTCTTATCTTTACTTATACAGTAGCCGACCTACCTCCAATAATGACTCAAAGACAAGAGAAAAGAAAGAGAAGAGGCACCACCGCACTAGTAAACCCTATATAAGTCCAACTAAGATCTAAGATTGATTGAAGCAAAAAGACCAATAAAAAATCTAAAACTAAAATTCGCTGCCGTGACAACCGCAACGGGGTCCGCGCCCAATGTATCCGTTCCCTTACTTCGTAACCGCGACCGTTCCCGTTTCTGAAACCTTGGACAGCTAGCATAGATATTTACATATTCATTTTGATGCCTGCAAGTTGCAACAGTTTAAAATGAACCCCCCCCCTCCCCCTAGTATGCTGAATTATGAAAAAAGTAAGGGAAGGTTTGTAAATAATAGTCAATGAAAGAGAAAATGGGGGGGGGGAATAGTTGATCAAAGCGGGAAGTGGCATAAGTTAAAACAAGGGTTGGGGAAAAACTATCGCCATGAAACTATCCTGCAGTTAGAGAATGTTGATGTGCATTTTAATTAGAAAAAATTAATGAAACAACTCCCAATTTTGACGGGTCTTCTAAGAACGATCCCAGTTTTCGAGGTGAACAAATAATATAGAATATGTGATATGCAATCAAAAAAATTAATTATGTCATAGCTTTGTTTTCTTCTTTTTAGGTTTTCTCCTTAATATTGTAAATAAATATCGTCTGAATATCTGTAGTGTGCAAGGGTTACCAAACCTTTCATTTTGGCGTGCAGGCACATGCTCATGATTGTCGATAATGAAGAGTTTTATGAACAGGAGAAACCGCTGGCACTGATGGATATAAGATACTTAATTGTTATCTTACGACAGGTAACTGCCGTCCCTTTCAAATCTATGAATTCTCCCAACTAACACACTTACGTTATCTTTTGTATCATAGTGATAGTTCCTTGATTAAAGATGGGTCTGTAGATATCCCTTTGTATGTCAGTCTGATAATATTAAGAATTTAAACTGACTACTTGCATAGGTTATCATAAAAATTAATGGTGTAGTGCACCATGTTTTACTAATTAATGCCACAAAAATTTATGAAGTCCTCTTTAATGGACAAACTTTACTATTAGATAAAACCATTGATTGGATAATGTCCACACTGAAATTTCAATTAACAACAAGAGTTCTTGAAACAAAAGAAGATTGATATGGTAAAAGCTCACCCATGCTTATATGTTGGTAAAGTTCACGTGGAAAGTAGTTCTCAACCCTAAAAGTATGTCATAATGTTATGCTTTCATATCCCATTTCACTTAAATGATGCTTTTATCTCTATGTACAGGCTTTGTGGCAGCTGCTATGGGTAAATCCAGTGGCTCCATTGAATGTGGTTAAATATAATGCTGAGAGCTTGGCTTATAAGAAGCAGCCTTTAGAATTTCTGCAGCAGAGGGTCAGCATAGTTGTGGCCGAGCTTCTCAGTCAGGTATTCAGGGCTTATCAATTTGATGAGTTATGTTTGTTTGTTAACTTGTCTTCTGTGAGTTGCTTACAGTATTTAGATGCCTGAGTCTCAAATCTCTAAATTTACTTAAAAATAGTGATGATTTGTTTTAGGTTAAAACATTATTTTTGAGAACAAATACCTAACATAAAACTTTAATTAATAAAAATAACTTTTTGAGAACAAATACCTAACATAAAACTTTAATTAATAACCACCTAACTTCACCATTCCGCCAACACCACTACCATAGTTCTTAAATTCTGGGAAATTCGTCAAATGAGTCCCACTCTTTTCACAGTCATGAACAAAGATATCGTTTTTGGTCCTGGTCTACTGTAGGATGCCATCATATTGAACCATATGCACAACCAATCATAATAGCCTCAACCCTAAAGCACATCTTTGTAGACACTACATGCTTGATAAACGGACTGACCAAATATCCGATGTCAAGAAAGTGTCAATAAAGTGAATGGGGAGAATTAACATCGTAAAATCCCAATTAGGTAAACATGGACCGAGCCAAGAAGTATACACACAACAAGCAACAAAGCGAATCCAAACATATTGGCTTTAACACTCTCACGAAGTTGTTCGCTTCATACCCAAGAGCGCTTCAATGCAATAGTCAATATTAACCAAGTTTTGAGAGTCCATAAAGAAGCATACTCATAAGGACCTCATTCATCATTGCGGATTACGGAAAGTGTCTTGCTAGAACAATCCTTCTGAGATATGTTTTTAATCATTTAGTTAAAAAGGTCTATCACAAATCATTGATGCAATTCGGACAACTAGGCGGGGCATAACATTTTTAGAACACAAGTATATGTAATTAACTTTTGTCTTCATAGGGCTTCCACAACAAGTATACAATCATATTCTCCTAATTTGTTCTTCTTGTCAATGGTGGTGTTATGCCATTGTATCACTTATAGTATTTCCTCATATGAAGAGGATGATTAAACATAACACAAATAATCAACTCATCGTTGGGTATCGATCCATTCCCGGTTTCCCACACACAAATCGACTCATAAAGCAGCAATTAGGTGCTAATACGCATGTAGGTAAGAATAACTTTCATATCCAACGACTAGATAACAATGAATCCTATGTTACTCTGATTCAAGTGCTAGTGTCAATGTCGACAAGTGTGTCAGACTCGGCTAAATTGTGAAAACTTTCCATGATTTTAGACCAAAATGAGTGTCGAAGTGTCCATACCAGTGTCAGAGTTTCGAGGATCCGACACAGGTTCTTGAGGTAAAATGAAGAGTCGTGAGTGACACAGAATGAATCAACTTGTACTTAATGGAAGCATCCAAATCCTACATGTAACTAACAACATATAATAAATCAAAAGTAGCTAAGCACCAAATCCCACTAGTATAAACAATAGATTCTACATATTGCCATGATTCATAAGTGACAGTAACTCATGATTAGGCTAAAGAAACATAGCTACTCACATAACTCGTTCACAACCTTTTATGCACGAAACATTACTCCCGACGTGACCATAGCTTAATACCATGCCTTCATCAACTTGCAACCATAAATGGAATGAAAAGGGTCGCTAGAATAGGCAACCATGTCATATGTCAGCCATAACACACTTAAATCGAATAGTGCGCATTCTAACCCATCAAATTACAAAACTCACGATTAGTGCTCACAATAAAGCAGGAACCTTTCAAATCCCCTTTTTTTAAAGAAAACAATTTCCATTGTTGCTACGTTATCTAAGGATACTAATGTAGGTAAGACCCATCAAATCCGAAACAAATTTTAATTAGAGGATCCTTTTATATCACAAATTCAAATATCACCACAAAGCGTCTAAAATTTTGCAGTTTAGAATATTGGGCCCAAACATGAAATAAACCAGATTTTCACGGGACAACCAGGAAGGACAAATAAAGCCTTATCTTAATTAGGTTTTTCCTAGCCTTGAAAAAAGCAAGCTTCCGGGAACTAAAGGGAAACATATCTAAATCATGAAGAGGTTGAGTCTTGTTTGAGTAAGCATTCCTAGTCATAATTCAAGGCAGGTTTTTAAGGATTTAGCCACCTTTCGTAAAGCTTTCAAGTTCCGTTTTAAGACTTTTTTGTAAAGTTGGAGTCAAGTTTTAGCTACTGAGCGCCACTTGACTTTCTTTGATTTTGTAAATAAATAGCGCCATGATAGCTTGAGGGCTTAAGCATTTTGTCATTAGCCGTCTGTTTGCAAATGGGTGACACCCTCTTTATATCTTTCTAATATAAGTTTTTTATTACTTATAAATAAAAATAATATAAAAATAGAATTACTCAAATACTCTCTCTACTCTATGCTTTCTCATGTTGGCATGGGCGGCCGATGCTATACATAGGCTTTACTATTGGATGGCCTCTCGGGTGATCTTTTTCTCATAAAGCTAGAGACAGCCAATGATAAGTTTGAACGGTTAGGAAGAGGACATGATTTACAGAACTTGGCTGAAGGCAGTCTGGGATAATGGCGCCCTTTCCTATTGGGTTCCGAAAGTTTTGCTCGTGCATAACTGAAATAGTTTCCAATACTGACGGCAACCCTACTGAAGCAATTGTAGCATTTGCAAATCTCCAGTGTTAGTGTGCCCGTTAGAACGAGGGCCAGTGAACCTTTAGGTCTTCAGCTTATTTGATGTTTGTTGAGTGCTGTAATCGGAGCTATGATGCTCGGATTCGGATACTAGGATCCAACAAGGGTACGGATCTGAGTGTCTTCATTTCTGGAAATGGGGAACTAGGGGACACGTTTTGGAAGGGTCCAAAATTCAAATTTGGACTCGTGGACATGACTTAATAAATGAAAAAAAATAATCTATACAAATCTAAAATAAAAATTATTTTTATATTGATTTAAATATTTTAATATGGAAAAAGTATTTAGTTTTAAGTAATTCATGTTTTTGGCTAGTCAGTAAAAAAAATATAATAAATAATTAAGTGTGCATGTAAGAAGTAAAGAAGTTAACAGGAGAGGGAAATGGAGAATGCTATATTAAAAGATAGTGCTGGCAGGCCTCCAATTTTACCCTATTCCCCACGTGAACTCAGCCACTAGTTTCTTTTCCCATTATTATTTTCTCTTTTTTTTTTTACACGAGTCTCTTATTTATCTGCCCCGTAATGAAAAGGGAGAAGAAGAAAAGTTTTTCAGCAGCCCTCGCCTGGAGTAGTGCAATTGCCTTAAAAGTGTATAACCCTGTTCGGCGTGAAAAACTAAAGAGAAGCCCTAATGTCTTGTTTGAATTATGGTGTAACTAAACTCCAAGTTTAGATCAAGGGTTCGAAAGCGCCGAGTCCGTTTTCTCCCTCCCTTGTCCGACCTGTATTTCGTGTCGGTACCCTTGTCGTTTCGTGTCGGTACGGGTACGGCTGGGTCGAGTGCCGAGTCCAAGCATCATAGGGTTGGAGAATGATGATAGAACTTCAGGGAATTGGGTTTCTTTCCATATTTTACGGGATAGAGTCAGGTAAACAAACAGCTGTCGTGTTTGCAGTGTCATTGTCCCAGAATTGGCCTGTAATGGATGTAATGGAATGGAATTCAGCCAATGCTGCATGAACGTTTTCACAAAATTCACATTAATGGTGCTCTAATTTCATATATGCATTTTGTCGATTTCAGAAGTATTCTTTTTACATAGAATGACTGGTAACTTATACACATTATGTAACTTATATGCCCTGACCACATACTTCTCTTTTCTCCCTCCATTTCTATGAAAGAATCCGACAAAACAGAACTAACAGGAAAACGGCATTTCCATGCGATAAGCCATCATTATGTGATGGGGGATGCAGAACAATGGACATGCTTTCATCACGGCCTTCTGTGATGGGATTTTGTGGAATGACAACTCCCAAATGCGTCACAGTTCTGTCACTCCATAGCAGAACAGGCAGCTTTTTGTTCTCTGGATAGATTAGTTTCCCTTGCGTCTCTTTTGATTGACTTGTGGTTATCAAGCTTTATCTCCGCCTTTTTAAAATTTATTAATAGTGCAAATTTTGATAAAAATAACGGAGGAATGAACACAGATAAATTCACATATGTATTAAATGGAATAAAAAGAATTGGTAGAGGCTAGTCACCTGCCATGCCCACAAACCTATATTGCATTTAATGAACAATTGGACATCAAAGTAATTCAACCTACGTTCTTGCTTCACTTCACCTTATTGCAGTTGCAAGATTGGAACAATAGAAGGCAGTTTGTTCCTCCAAGTGACTTCCATGCAGATGGCGTAAATGAACTTTTTATATCTCAGGTATGTGTTTTTATTATCTGTTATCCTTCATAGCCAATTATGTTTTCCGATGTTGACTCCTGTATTAAATATTTCTTTCAGGCTATGCTGGAAAACACTAGGGCACGTGAAGTAGTAAAGCAAGCTCCATTCCTGGTACCCTTTACAACCAGGGTTAAAATATTTGCTGTGAGTGACCACCTAAGCATTTTCTTCTGTTCACCTTTGAACATTTTCTGTGTTATTCCTTTTTCCCTTGTGGTTGTTTTTACAATCCATAGGAGAGTAGAGGCATCAAACTAAGCTCAGATTGTCTCTTAACGTAAAGTCTACTAGTTGATGCATTTAACAGGCTCTTATATGCAGGCAGCCAAATTCGTATTGTCGCGTCATTATAAGATGTTATCTAACGGCATCAGCTATTGCCATCTCTTGTCAAAGTCACTACACATTCTGATCTGTTGCAATCATTTGGTCATCTTAATAGAAGCCATTATACCTTTAGGTGCTCATGTGTGAAAATTTTTAGGCGGAACTTTTTAGCTTAACCAATTTTGAATAATTTACAGCTCTCATAAAAGAGTAAAAAAGTTTTCTTGAAAAACACAATTTAAAAATGGTTTGAAGGCTTTGAAAATTTTGTGGCTGCTACCACAAGTGAGACACCAGAGCGGGACTGTTTTATAGGGTGAGCTAGTTCTGTTAATTCAAGTAACTGTAGCTCCTATTGTGAAACTTAACTAGATCTTTATTGCATGTTTCACAAGCTTATGTAGATGTCCAAAAGAGTTATGTAGTCAAAGCCCCATACTCAGTACGGCTTAGTTGGCTCGTGCATTAATGAGATATTCACTTTCTCATTCTGTGGAATGAGAGCCCGAGAGAGGAGTCCTTTGAACAGGCAGTCCTCGTCAGCAGATTGTAATCTTGCCTCTTTAAAGTTACAATCGTATTTTTTTCCACTGCTGGTTGGAATAGACTCTTTAAGATTATGTGTTTTGCAAAGGTTGTGGTTTTATAATATATTTTTGGCAACCTTCGATTCTCATTTTTACATTTGTACAATTGTACTCCTTTTATTAGTCGCTATTGGCTGCGGCGAGGAAAATAGATGGTTCTCATGCTACTACTACTGCTACTACTAGAAATCGACTCAAAATAAGGCGAGATCACATCTTGGAAGATTCTTTTACTCAGTTGAGTTCATTGTCAGATGACGACCTTCGAGAACGGGTAATCTTCTTATTATAAAATCGAAAGCACATCTTAATATGAGTTCCACACGATTTTGTTGCAAGTGGTTCCTCTTGCTGCTTTCCCATGGTTATCTTCTATGTTACTCAGACACGTATTGTGTGTCTACTCGGATACGGGTGTCCAAGTGTCCGACTCGGCTATTTTGTAGAAAAAAGTCAAGTTTTTAGTTTAAAATGAAGTATCCAAGTAAAGTGTCGTGTCGGACACGACACGACACGACACTCCATTTCTGAGGTAAATGAAGGTGTCGGAGTAACATAGGTTATCTTAGAATTTACTTGTCTTTCTTCAGTAACAATTAGTGAAAGTCCCTCTCCTTCTTTTTGCAGATGCGTGTAACGTTCATCAATGAACTTGGGGTTGAGGAGGCGGGAGTAGATGGTGGTGGGATTTTTAAAGATTTTATGGAGAATGTCACTAGAGCTGCTTTTGATATACAGTATGGATTGTTTAAGGTTGTCAATTTTGACATCATTTTACTTTCTAATCTTTTTCGCACTGATCTTGCCTCTTGGATGCTTGTTTACTATACTTTTGAGTCCTTGTTAACTATACGTTTGATTTACAGTACGGATTGTTTAAGGTTGTCAATTTTTACGTAATTTTACTTTCTAATCTTTTTTCTCATTGATCTTGCCTCTTGGATGCCTTGTTAACTATACTTTCGAGTTCTAGTTTTGAAGCAATAAATAAAGTTGGCATCTCCAAGTTGGCTTAAGCTGTAGACTAGAGAATTATGATGGACATTCTTTGGTTAGAGAGTCAATATTTCTGTTCTGGCAGTGCTGTTAAAAGGGAAATTGATACCATCTATCGCTGATTTGGGATGCTTTTTACATTAATCCCAAGTATAATGTAAATTTAAATAATCTCAACTTTCAAAGTGATCTTCCCATATTGATGTACATGGCTTATTATCTTATAAAAGGGTAACCTTTTGATGATCGGTACTAATGTCCCTTTCTCTCTCATCATCGTCACCTGTAGGCTCTAACCAGGCTCCCCTTATTGATTTTACCTTCACTGGGGTGCTATGTCAAGAACCAAGGAACCCTGTCTTATCTTTCGAGGGAAAAAGGAAATTGTATTAAATATCAAATCCCACAGTTTTACAACATAAGTTTTGCCAATCAAGGGAAGATATTCCCAGATCAGGAATTTTAAAAATGAAAAAAGCATAATATGGTATAGCCGCAAATTTCCCAGTGGACTAATTGACGTTAAGAACCTTAATCTCTTAGTCAGCCTACACCAAATGAGGTGAAACAACATAAAGAAGAAACATTTCTATCTCTGCAGCTTCAGGCCCAATCCTCCTGGTCTTTTTTGAAAACATTTTTCTATCACAAGAAATTTCGAAAATGGAGTAGATTGCCAACCCCTGAGCTGAACGATGTTCAAATCAACACAGAGCACGAACGAAACCCCAGAAGCCCCTACTACCTCACCCTATCTCATCGATTTGAAGAGATAAAAAGGTACTTAGGGAATGGCACTTGCCCACAACCTACAGTGGAGCCTTGCAGGGTCATGAACTATCATTAGAGCTGGGAGGGTGAGTCAAAACTGTAACAATGTCCCGTGGGGCGTGGGGAGGGGAGGGAGGAAGTGGAGTAGGATTGAAATTGGAAGAGGAAAGAGAGGGGGTGGGAGGAAACTTTTTAAAGAAAGTTGGACTATTTAGGCTTGTGCCATATGGAATTATGACATGTTTGGTAGGTCAACAAGAGGAAACCTTGAGTTAGGAACCAATATGGGACGGCTATTACCCAACTTAGGATGATTGAAAAGTAAAGCAAACTTAGAGATGAATATGAGAAAAACACTCATAACTTAGGATTTATACTGTCAATGATTACCTATTTTAAAAATGGACCTCTTTGCTGTAACAAAGAAATATAGGTGTCTATTGGAAGCAACTGGTAATCCAATATTGTGTACTGTTATCTAGTTGGTTAATGAAGTTGCTGAGAGTCTTTTTTGGTGATTATTTATATTTTCAATACTTTCATAGCACCCCTTCTCTGCCTATTCTTTTTTGGCGCTCTGCTCGCTCGTTATCTCCTGGAGTGACTTCTTTTCACTTGAGATGTTTGTTGATTTTTCTCCTGCCTTATGATGTGTTGCTATACTTAGGGATACTTAAGGATATCAATGGAGGTGTTTAGCAATTGACTTTTGGCTGTTGCGTGGCTTTTTTCGTGGCTAATTTGACCGGCTGTCTTTGTTGGCTTGTTTGTAAAACTGTTTGGTAAAAGCGGCCGTTTGTGTTGGTTGTTTAGTGCAAAATGTGAAAAAATAGCCAAAAGCCAATCACCAAAGCTGCCTGCATTTGGCTGAAAGGGTGGCTTTTTAGCTACGACGAAAGTCATTTATTACACTTTTTTTTGGCTATTTGACTAAATGAAAAAATCCATTTGCCAAACACCCTCAATATCTATTTTCTTTTGTTAGTGTAGCTACCAAATATGTCTGGATTTGGCTTGAATATTTTTAGGTGTGCCTGTGCTCCATTATTCTTAAAGAATTATCACTGTGATTTGTGGCTAATAATAAAGCAAATAATATACTCTTGGTTGCTTTCTCTTGTTAGTTTTTCTTTGTTTGTTCAAAGTAGCTATTTGCAGCCTCTACACTGCAGACTTCAACGTTTTTTTTCCGAAGATTTCATGTTACTTTATATGATGCCCTCGTTGCTCTTCGTTTGAGAATATCTAATTTACCGTGGGAATCCAGGAGACAGCTGATCACCTACTCTACCCTAATCCTGGATCAGGCTTAGTCCATGAGCAGCATCTGGAGTACTTCCGTTTCTTGGGAACAATCCTTGCGAAGGTAACTTTTATCTTCTCAGATGTTTAACTTTTCTGCAAATATTTTCCTGTTTACTCAACGTAAAAAGCTAGTGTGTTGGACAAGTACTGTCTTTTTTATTCAACACAATCTGATCTGGGGAATGCAACTGATGAGTGGAAGTGAGATTGCTTCTGTCTTGCAGTTACATCCTGTTGAATAAAAATCAGCTCATTTGGATGTGTCTGTCTACTTTTATTTGCTCTAGAGAACAGCTGGAGATATATGATGTGATTTGATATGTCTCAAATTTTCACTTGTATATTCTTATCTATAAGGTGGCTGTATAGGAATTAGATTCTTTCGCCAAAAAAGCTGAAGACTCCGTGAAGTTGGTGCCTTTATTGACAAGTCATATTATATCTTGGCTATGAAGATAACTTCATTTTCCTGCAAGTGAAATTGATTATTATGGAGCAATGAATTCTGATTTTAGACTGTTTTCCCGTCGTTTTCTTGGGTTGTATCTTCGTCTTGGAAAATGTTCCGTCTCTGGTTCCTGTAGAGATGGATATATTGTACCTGTATCTCACAGACTTGTTTTTACAATCTGGGTGCTGGTGACATGACTTTCTTACCTCGTTTGCTGGGAACTGAGGTATCTCATTTCTTTTGCTTACATCTTAGAGGACTAGGATTTTGATGAAGAACTCATCAGTCATGTCATTCACCTCATTCCCCGTTAATCTCGTCTGAGTTTGCATGTTCCAAAACGCGGCAATTTGTTCGCGTTCCAAGTTGCGGTGGTGTATGACCTGACGTTAACCTCCACATTGTAACATTGACTACAGAGTTGTCTTCATCAGTAGATAATATTTCTATGATTTATGGGTTGTGGCTGTAACAATAGAGGCCTTGATCTAGAACTTGAAGGTTATATAGATGATGTCAAGAAGACTACGAGAGAGCTATTGGAGCTCTTTTGCTTGCAAAGGGAAGGCAAGTTGAATGGTAGTGGTCCCAGCTCGCATCTGGCAGCCTCTTTAGCCATAACTACTCCGGCAGGCAGCAAGCTCCATGACGGGGTAGAGGCCGCCTCTTGGCTTATTCATTCTGTGAACCTATGCTACTTCGACGTGCCCATGTATCTCTGCTGTCGTGTGTCGACACGATGTCGACAAGCTTCAGAATAAAGTTAAGTTGCATTCTGATTGACTAGAGGGGAGAGAGATTGAGAGGGAGGAGAAAATAAAGGAAAATGTAAAAATTGCAAATCTAGGGAAAATCTAGTTCGGAAAATTAGAAAGAGACTTGTTTGGCTAATAAATTACCGTAGAGCTTTTATCTAGGAGGAATTCCAAGCCAGATGGTGACATCTCCGGTAATGTCTCTATTTGATTTGTCTCTTTGATTGGTTTCTCTCTCTTTAATTTATCTCTTGTCTCTTGGACATTTCTTTCGTTCTCTCTCTGCAGCAACCTCTTTTGTGACTGAGGTAGTCACGTTTGAGCCCCGACTCCCTTCTCATTTTTTTTCTTTTTTGACCTTTACTAAAGGTTTTGAAACTAAGAACTAAAGAGCATATTAGGAATCTATTTTTCAAGCGATTGTGCTGGGCATCAGTTGGATCTCTTGTTTTGCGAAGGAGGTTGCCTTCATGTGGAGATGGGCCACTTTGACACTTGTTTTTTTACATAAGGCGTACTAAATAATTTGTTATTCTTCATCATTATTATCTTTTTAACTTTTGAAGTGCAGATGCATTTATTTTGGTCTAAAGCCTAAAATTTCGAGATTATTTTTCTTACTCTCTATTCCGTGTGTAAAAATTGTTCAAGACACTCATATAATAATATTGACATATTTGCCAAAATTTTAGAGTAGAGCTTCGGATCCTCCTATGCCTACTCGGATACGATGGCTAAATCCGAGTCTGAGCAGCATACGTGCGAACAATGCTTTTGCTATATTGATGTATTAAGTTGTAATGGTGTAAAGTGATACCATAAAGCTTAACAAGTCACGTACTTATCTTTGATTTTTCTTGTTTTTGTTTTTGTTTTTTTGTTAGTTGTCTAGTTGACTTTCCAATTCACGTTGAAGGAGAGTGAAGATAATAAAGACTGATTTTGTTTCAAGGAAGATAAACTAAATTTATAGTGCATACCAAGGAAGAAAATCGCAGATGTGGTCGCGTTCGGGGGTAATGGTCGCGATGACACAGATCCAGACTTTTAACGGTCCTATGAAACATATTGCAGTAAACGCGGCTTAATTGTTTTTTCAATTTTCACTCTATTGGATTTTTAACCTAAAATGTGCCATTTGGAAGTTATAAGTATTCTTATAACTCAATATGACCAAAACTATCATGTGGTTGGTTTATATATATGGTAGATAAAAATTACTTGAAACATGGTATCCATATCCTGAGATTTGATTCCATGTTGCGTACCCGAATCAAATAAATAAAGCACACGTTAGCTTACATTATTTGTATCAGCTATCTAAGCTATGTATTATGACAGATGAGGGTCCGAATTTCGTATTTAACAAATAAAAAACCTAATGATCCGAAATTTCCCAATTGGTGAATCTGAAATCTGTTCCTGTATCCATTCCTAGACCCGAAACGTGCCTCGAATTAGGTAAATTGTGTCATGGTGTGTACCGTAAGTCCGTAAGGGAATTATTAACAAGGGGACAACATTGATCTCCAATAATATGTGAGATTTACGTTTCTTATTTTTGTGGAGGAAATGGTTAGAGGTTCTTTCGGCTACATGAAAAGAGCAAGCTGTGTTAGTCAATAGCTATTAAGCTTTAATCAGACCTCCACTATAGCAGGGGAAGGTCTTGGATAGTAGTTGTATTCTAAAATTGGAAAAACATATTTAGACGAAGCATCAAGCCCCTTTTTCCCCAATTGAGTGCTATAACCTTAGTTTTATACTTGGAGATTGGGTTTGGGTTTGGGTTTTGATTTGCTATGTGATTGTATAAGAAGTACACTGGTAAGGACTTAAGGTGTGTAATAGCCTTAAGTTTCATATTTTGTAAACTGGGGTTATCTTGCTGTGTGATTGTCAAAGAAGTACACTGTGGTAAGGACGTAAGGTAGTGTCTTGAGTCCTGACTAGTTACTGTAAATTTTAGCTTAGAAGTATTTCGTTTCTTGTACTTCTCCAAAAAAAAAATGACCAAGCCTAGTTTACAACCTCTAGTCCTCTTCTCTTATTTGTTAAATGGTTAATTGTTGATAAAGTTTCTTTTCTGGATGCCCTTCATGGAAATTCTTGCTGTTACTTCAGCCTATTCAGAATAGCCTCTGGCCTCTGCAATTTCTGGGTTGAGGATGCAATCTGCAAAACTCACGAACCTCCCAGCCCCTGCTTCAGCAGGAGTTTGTTGGTTTATTTGCATGATCTCATGATTTGTATGCATTTTTTTCTTAATTACTTTTATTCCTTGGACAGGCAATGTTTGAAGGCATTCTCGTGGACATACCATTTGCAACATTCTTCTTGAGTAAACTGAAACAAAAGTAAGGACTGAACCAAGCACACTACCGATATTAATTGTCTACAAATTTAATTGGGATTGCAATGCGGTGCTGCATATTAGTCCATCTTGTTAGTATGGCTATAAACTATTGTACGATCCTGATTTCAGTTCCTTCCTTGTTTAATTTTTTATTGGGACCAAAATTTAGTTTTGGTGATGACTGTGAGAAGTTGAAGTGTAGGGATAAGGAGTCTTCTGAGAAGAAGAATAAAGAATCACTATAATTGGGCCTTCAAATTCTACCTATAGCTCTCGATGATACTGTGGAACTATGGAAGTGATGCTTAAGGGATGGCAAATGAAGAACTTAAACAAATCAGCACCTCTAAAGGATATTGATTCTAGACAACCTTTTGAGCGTAAACAATACTGTGGCTGATAAAAATCACATCTCTACGGGGAAAATAGTGTTATAGTATAGAGCCTTTAAATTTCGTAATTTTTTTTAGTTAATAATAGAATTGTATGAATGCACGTGTGCTGTGTTACTCGGACTCTTCATTTTACCTCAAGATGATGTTGATGATCCCTCCTTTTGAATGTGTCAAACTTTATCTAGAAAAAAGTATATTGGCAGGTTCTTTGCATTTCCGTTCACATTAACAGCGAATTATACTGGGACATCACCATTAGGTACACTTTCAAATTGCATATGCTCTTCAGAAGACCTAAGTGCACTATCTAGATTTATCCAAAGCACTGAAGAACAACAGAATTGTATGAATGCACGTGTGCATTGGTCTTCTACTCGAGAACATGATATGTAACATCAGGTTTACTTGCTTTAGGGAACCATCTCCTCTGTAATGGATTGTGAGCATCTGAAGGAGAAGCACCTTCATAAATTTTCCTTTTTCCCATCTTGCTGTGTTCTTTTTTTTGCTTCCCTTACTCTTAAGTCTCAAGTGAAAGAAAGTAAAGACATTTTTGTTGAGAGAATTCAAGTTTTGCTTCATGCATTATAGAATGCACATGATATCAACAGGGCATTCAGGAAAAAGAAATTTTCATTATGTCAATTGTTGCAGCTTCTTGTGCATTTTAAAATAGAGATGAGGCAAGGCATCCAAGAAAACGAAATGTCACAACTCACATGTTATTAGGTGGTAGCTTAATTGTTCACTTGGAATTATTACGATCTAGTATTTTTTATAATTCTTTGGTATTATTTAACTTGGAATTACCATAACTATCTCTTTCCAGGCACAACTATTTGAACGACCTGCCTTCGCTGGACCCAGAATTGTATCGCCACCTTATCTTTTTGAAGGTATGTATCTAAGCATCTTAGTCTCGGTATGTCTTGCAACCAGGGAAACAAAACTGTTATGTAACGGATTTTGAACTTGCCGTTACGCGAAATGCCGTTACGTAACCCAGCGATGAAATTCACGTCCAACTAGCCGCGTTGTCCGTTACGTAACGGTGACTCGCCGCATGAGAGCTTTTTTTACCCGTTACATCCGTTACTATATGAAAATTGGTCAAAAAAGAAAGGGAATATACGCATAGTAGCACAAAAACAATAGGGTCACACCAACGAAAGGAGAAAAACCATGGTTCGAAAATACGGAAACGGTTCGGATACGTTCGTCGCGGACCGCAATACGGTTGTCGCGGCAGGAATTAAGTTTTAAAGCCTTTTTTAGTGTTTTTAATGATAATTCCACAAAAACAAAATAACTACTTTCTTCTTACAAAAAGAATAAAAAAAAAGAAGTAAAATTTAATTTTTTGTTTTAATTTTAAATATTATGGTAAAAAGAACTTGAATGCAATTTTGAAAAAGAAAGTGGGTTTAGTGAGGTTGACAGAGTCACCTCTTCTCTCTCCTCTCTCTTTCTCTCTCTCTTCTTTCTTCCTTTTCTTCTGTGCGACTGTGCCAAACTGCCAACGAAGGATACAGTGATGAATCTATTCGCTGGCGACAATCACCGGCAGATCAGGGCCGGAATCACCAGTAAAGTGGTCGTCGGCCACCTTGTGCTATCTAGTACGTCGGCGGCCACAATATCAAGCCTAATCACGATTCCCAAAATTAGGGTTTTCCCAACGAATTAGGGTTTTGATTTATAGGTTTAACTGACTCAATTTTACACAATTGATTGAGGGCTTTGGCTCGAAATTCATCTACAAAGCCTGGGTAAGAGTTATTTTCAATTAAAAATTGTTCTTTTTTCAAATTCTTTCTCAGATCTATCTTCTTAGCTCGCATCTGCCCTAAAAGCTTCCGTTTTGATGCGGAAAATGCGGGCGAAACCGTGTTGTCACGGTCAATACGGCCGTTCCGGCCAAAAAAACGGGGTTTTCAAACCCACCGTGCTGAACCGGACAAAAACGGTTCGGTGAACTTGAAAACCGTTCCAAAACGGGCGAATCATTCCGGAACGGCCGTTTTATTGAACCATGAGAAAAACTTGCCATAGGCTTCCAAGTTGAGTAATATATACTTCCTCCGTTTCGCAATACTCGCAACGTTTCTTGTTTGCACATTATCCAATGCAATACTTTGAACCTTAATATCTCTAATTATTGATAAATAAAAATTATAAAAAGTTGATATTATGATAGTATGCATTAAGACGAATCAAATAAGACCCCACTTGGCTATGTTTTTTCTTATACACTTGTAAAAAAATATAACATAAGATTAGTTCATGAATAGTGGCTACTATTCTTATGTTGCGAGTATTGCGAAACGGAGGAAGTATGATTTAGTATCAATTTTTATATATAATATGATATGAATCTCATGTTTAAAGTAATTTTTAATTCACCATATGTATAACCCACCTATATGATTGTTTTGGTCAAATTAAGTTATAAGAATACTTATAAAACTTCAAAAATGCCATTTTGAGGTTAAAATTCTAATTGTGTGAATTTTTTGAAAAAATTCATGCCGCGTCAACCGCGATTTGTCTCTTTTCGACCGTTACAAGCCGCTCCCGCGTCATCGCGACCGTTACCGCGAACGCGACGATATCCGCGATTTTCTTCCCTGCTTGCAACACTTATATATTCTGAATTTTTGTAATGTATGTGAGCATGTCATGTAACATTTATTGATGTTGCATCCTTGTGATAATTTTTTTAATTAATTCGTGGATGGCAATAGTTCTCAATCAGCTTGTAGTTTGTAGCTCTCATATGTCCTGCTCAAAGATTGTGAGAACTAGCATTCCAGTTATTTTTTGTACGGAATTACTACAAAAGGGATTTCCGGTGCAGAATCACGAATAAACCTAATTATACTATTTGGTTCCACCATGTAAAACGTTTCGTAATGTAGCACGTATCTTGTCTCTTCTTTCTGCTTAAGACCAACATCTTTATATTGAAGTAAAATTTACTAGTTTAGAATAAAAGGAGAAAGAATTTCATGGTGCTGTGGGTTTAGCGGAGAAAGTGAATCCAAGCATTGCGTGCAAGCTCTTGAGTGCTCGATTTAGGAACTGGAAAAGCTGACAGATGATGTCTGGTGCGATGTATTAGACTACTCAATTGTTCTTCGGATCGGAGTATTAACCAAACATTCTCTTTGCAATTTTACAAGGATAATGAACAGTTCTTAACTTCTTATTGTTGTATGCAAATGATGGACTGAACAGTAGGTTAGGCTAGGTAACTTTTAGGGAGAGAGTATCTAACATAATTTGAGGCATGGAGTTTATAGGTTTTTAGGCTTCAGGGAGCGAGACAAGAAGCAAGGGGGCTGAAGTTGGACTCTTTGCTAATGATGCACACCCAGATCAAATATGTTTGATATCTGCAGGTGGACAGATGTTTAATAGTCATCATACAATGTATCATCTCAAATGCATATTTATGTTAGTGGCCGCAAAGATCTTCCTTTGACATACTACCATATGAATAGGCCTTGATCTTGCTTTAACTAAATCGCCAAGATGGCGCCAAAAACACGCAACGCTGAATCATTTGATCAAGGATTTTTTCGTTTTTACTACCTTCTATAGTTCTATGTATCACTTTTTCGATTTTAGTACTTTTCATGCTCTTTTTGTTGACATTACTAACTTTTCTGTTTTCGCATTATTGAAACTGCTACTTGTAAATGGTTTTCGTCCAAAAAATAGGAAGTGACTGGTATACCCTTACATTTAACAGCTTACTAGCTATATCATAATATCATTACCCAAGGCCAACAGTTTTCCTCAATTTTGTTTAGTTTCTTCAGATACTTAGCCACTCCCTTCAATCTCTCTATTGATTGCAATCACTCCACATCCACCATCACTAATTATCCTGGATTACTTTCACTCTCTATCGTATATAACTATCACCCCCAAAAAAAATGGCAAGACATGGACTTCCTCCCTCGACTCTCATGTGTCCATGACTTGATGATAGCCACAGGAACATCTCAAAACATTTGATCCTCTTGGTAGAGGAATATGGGGAGCAATACATACCAAACCAAAAACAAGTGGAGACTTATTTCATCCAAGTCTTGATTCGGGGAGCAATACGTGGCACTCCAAATAATAATCAAGTGTCGTCTTATTTCATCTAATTAAGGATTTTATAATATATTTTGAATTATAAACCCCCAATTTGATAAGCCCCCCAATATTTATAGATTATAACTTTGGAAACCAGATGGATACCTTACCTTGAATTTATGGAGTTTTGCAACTGTCCTAAAATCACCTGAGCAGGAACCCTAGTTCCCGGAACAACTTGTCTCCTAAAATTATTTGTCTTGCAGCAAGTGCTCAAACTACTTTGCGGTAATTTGTGACGGAGGGATTAGTAAAAACCAAAATATCTTTTGATCAATTATTTTTTAAATAAATGTTTTGGATTATAACAACTTAAATTTTGAATAGGAGAAAGAGAGGAAAAGACAAATCTATAATTGTCTAGGTTTTACAATCTAATCAAACTAAATTTGGAATATAAAGATTTTCTAAAAACCCTAAAATTTGATCTGAAACCTAGAATCTATATTTCAACTTTGTCCAAAAAAATTGAAAGATTAAAAGGTGAAACTTATGCTCGAGGTAGTTAGGAAAGTAAGGGAAATTGGAGAGAGAATGGATTGGGACGGATTGTACACCTAATTAAGACTTGCTTTCTATGTTGCTTCGACACCCTCTTCCACCCGGAGTATCGCGTGTCGACTCGACACGACGCGCGACACGACACTCGACACGCCTGGGTGTGAGTGTCGATTCGCGTATCGGAAAAGGATCCACAATCCGGTGTCGATATATCAAAATCTAAAGAAAAGAGAAAGAGAAAGAGAGCACGGTTACTCAGAACGCGAACTCCGTGCCGGAAACTTCGTGCCGGAACGGCGAAGGACGCCAGTTACGCCACCCAATTCTTTGGCAGCGATGTCGCCTGAACCCTAGATGCGTCGGGGGGGAAAGAAAAAGGAAGAGTTGAAGTGGGGAAAAGAAGTACAATAGCTTTAGTGATATGCATCACGTGACCTTTTTATTTTCAAATGTCCTTTATGTTTACTGTAGAGCAAAGGACAGGTATATGAAAAGGACAGCTATATCTCTGACATGTTCTTTTCCTTTCCTTTTTTTTTTTTACAACTTTCATTTTTTTTATCTTTTTATTTTATTATAACTACTCATTCTTTCACCTTTTACCAACAACCACATTAAATTCTGATGGTTTTATCTCAGAATTGATATTATTATTATTATTATAATAATTATTATTATATAATTTTTAATTTTATTATTTTTTGAAAAGGTGTCTACAAATTTTTGGGACACTTTATATAATACCCGGGTCCTGAAAGCTAGTCAAGACACTTCGTTGACCGTATCCCCGTATCTCCTAAAATTTGACAGGAGGGTGTCGGATCCTTAGATCCCTACTTGGATATGACACCCGTATCCGAGTCTGTGCAACATAGCTTGCTTTTAATGATCCGTTGTTAGACTCATATTTCAAATACAAAGTTGAGGGTTCAAATGGGTAGATAGCTTGTCTAAATATGATGCTCGGGCTCGCCAATCAAACTTGCCAATCCATGTCGCGCCCTGTGCTGGTTATGAGTTCCACTTTGAGAATATACTGGTCGTGAGAATAAACGGGAGAGGAGAGGGAAAGGAAAAGATAACAAATCAAAATTACCACCTTGAGTTTTACACCATATCATTATAAATTTCAACTTGATGTACTTGTATATGACTATCTATCCTCTATGTTTTTTAATGTAGGTTGTGATGTAGAGCATTCGGACTGGATAGTTCTTCTAACATGAATTTGATATTAGTGTTATTGTTAAGGGTCACAGTGGCTTGTCTTTGCTTTTACGCCCGGTGTCAAATTAAAAGCCACTGGAAGTTACCGTATCAGTGTCACCTTTTTCTGTTGTATAGCTGATTGCCTTCAAGCTTTGACTGCTTATCATGCTTGCCTTATTTTAATGCTTTTCCTTTCATATTAGACTTCTCTGTTCGCTTTGCCAGAAAACTAGTCATATATTGCAGCTTGCTGGTATTGTTGTATGCTAATAGTGTTTACTTCTGTAGCGTTATCAAGGTGATGTTTCAAACTTGGAGTTATACTTTGTCATTCTAAATAATGAATATGGAGAACAAACCGAAGAAGAATTGATTCCTGGTGGGAAAAATATTCGTGTTACGAACGAGAATGTGATTCCATTTATTCATCTAATAGCTAACCATCGTTTAAATTATCAGGTAATACAATCTCATTCGTGTAATGTCTGTAAGCTTCCACCCAAGTGTCAACTTGGGTGACATACTAGTACTAAGTTGTGTCCAACTAATGAATACTACTACTGTCAGATACGTCAGCAAAGTTCGCATTTCCTGAGAGGATTTCAGCAACTTGTACGAAAGGAATGGATTGATATGTTCAATGAGCATGAACTGCAGGTATTATTATTTCCTCTTAACAGGTTGTAATCCTTGCAGCTGTTTATCTACTTTCCCGTCTCTTCCCTTTCACATGAAGAAAATCTCAAGCTACAGTGTAGAATCAAGCATCCTAAAAGCTTTTGCATATTGCTGGTAGTTATGGTAGTTTCAAGCTTTTTGAAGCTGTATTTATGGGATTTAAGAGTCAATGTGCACCTTTTCATTGATTTCAGAAGTCAGATTTGTATTTATCCACGTTGTGCTTACTGTTTTATAATCTCTGCCCGTTTGCTTGTGCAATTCATTGCTTTCTTTCCAAATAGTCGCCTTTTGGTATTCTGCCTCGATTCGCACTTCCTGATCTCTTCTAAACTCTCTCGGATGCCTCCTAATTGTTCTTTGCTTGTATAGATTCTGATATCTGGTTCACTTGATGGTTTGGATATTGACGACCTGCGATCTCATACCCAATACTCTGGTGGATACCATGCGGTAAAATTTCATTCTTGTCTTTTCTCCTAACCCTGATTAATGCTTCCTCCATTTCTTTTGAAGTGATACAGTTTGACTTTCACGCTTGCCAATGCATAATTTCAATTGTTTATACTTGAATTATCTACAGGTTAAAAATATATAAATTTGATTTCTGTAAAAAATATACAATGAGAGGGTTCTAACAAGACCCCACATGACTATATTTTGTCTGAAGTATAAATCACAAAAGATAGTCAAATTAGAGTTTGTGAATTGCGCCGAAGTAAAATTGTGTCACTTAAAAAGAAACGGAGAAAGTAGGTAGTTACCAATCTCTTGAGGTTCACTTTCTGTTAAAATACTTACCTTTTTTCTAGTCACTACTTTTCCTTATTATGATAAGAACAACTAGACAAGATTCGGAAACCATAATGCAGCATATCAAAAGATTCATTTTGCCGCTTCTCAAGGATAGTGTAACTATAGTTGGGATCGTTTTAATATAACTCATCTCCTTTGTCCTAAAATTCTTGTTATCATTTGGATGGAAAGATGTGAGTTACCAATCTGCATGTTGGTGCCTGTCTTTTACAAGAGCCTCATATATTAACAGTGATATGGATTTTGGGCCATCGTCTCACCTCTGGTTTTCTTTGACTCTGCAATCTATATTAGTGATGTAGCCTATTGTCCCAACTCCCTATACTAACTTTCTTCAAGCCTAAATGTATTCCTACATGGCTGCATCTACTTGTTTCTTTTTCCTTTCTTAAACATTTATCTCTTACTCTTGTAACTAATGAAGATAATTTCCCACACACGAGGTACAACCTGGATGGGTGTCTCTCAGAACTATATTACTTGCTCAGTTCATCAAATGAAAGCCTTCAATCCTTCATTGTCTTTGAGACTAACAGAGGCTAAACCCTGAAGGGCCATTGTGATTTTTGGCCAATTTCCTCGGTTTATAATATACCCAAACTTTTAGAAAATTCGATGATTGAAAAACGCCCAACGTTACCTCTTTTTTGAGGATTTATGAAGCTAGTTAATGAAGATGCAATGTTCTTTTAAACTTCATTATTTTTGCACTCTTCATTTTTATCATCATATATTCAATCTGACGCAAAAAGTGATTTCTAGTTGATCAAATGCAACCTGCTTTTTGTTGACAGGAGCACTATGTAATTGACATGTTCTGGGAAGTTCTCAAGAGCCTTTCTCAAGTAAATCAGATGAGATTTCTTAAGTGAGTGTTTTTATATCCTATAAGAAAGGTCATTCATGTTTTTTTATGCTTTTAGTAACCCAACATGAATCATTTTGTATGATTTGGAATAACAACAATTTTTTTCCTATGGATCACTTAATTTGGTATGGTTATGAGATGCCCGGATATATGTAGGTGAACTGGTTCTGCAGTAAATAAGTGGATATCTTGAAAAATATGGGTTTTTATGTATTTAACACCAATGTTGGAAAGTGCAACTGTAATAGTGTTCTTTTTTCGTATACATGTGAATGATTTAAGCGCTGACATAAATTTGTGGAAGAGGCTCCAACTTTCGTTACTTCATTTGCTACCCAGGTTTGTCACTGGATGTTCCCGTGGACCGCTGCTTGGTTTTAAATCCCTGGAGCCTCAGTTCTGCATACAGAGGTACTGCTTATCTCAAGACCTTTCTTATGCTCGTGGAATAACATGTTCTGGTTATGACTATGTTTGAGTATGTGTAGAGCTGCTGGTAGTGCTTCAGAGGAAGCTCTTGACCGTTTGCCAACATCAGCGACTTGTATGAACCTTCTGAAGCTTCCACCATATAGAAGGTTTGTAACTCTGCTAACTCTTGTTGCATCAAGTGGTTCTTATTATGCATATGCTCACTGAAGGGGAGGGTGCAGCTGCCCGCTTTGTTCCCTTCTAATTACAAGCTATGATGCTCCTATGTTAGTCAATGATTCAACCTTTTGTAGACTACTGCATTTTACTGAAGGCGCAATTTAGGTTTCCTAAAACATTGGTGAAGTAGTAAAATTTCTGAGGAAGGTCGCAACCCGTAGTTTTGTTGGCCTAGATTAGTTCTTTGAGCCAGACATTGCAATTGTGGTTGAGGGGTGGCAAATCGACACCTTTCGTGAGAGGTTACAACTACAGAAAATACACAACACACAAGCATCATGAGACACAAGGCCTAGAAGAATTAACGCCGTGCTGGAGAAATCTCATGTTACCTCACACATACTAGCACCAATTACGGCCCCGCTGAGAATTATCAGCCTGTTCTTATACTTGGCAACCAGTATCACACTACGGGCATGTTTGGCTCATGCTCAAAAGGAAAATGGAATGGAATAAGATAAGGTGGGGGAGTGGACTAGTGATTAACCTACTCGATGATATTGTTGAATGTGTTTGGCTCTTTCTTCACTAAACTTGCTACTCACTAGACCAAGTATCATATGCTGTCATAGGACCTTTGCTCTTTCTTCTAATTAGACCTCCTGCTCTTGCTCTGATTCTGTTTACTTCTTTTACCCACAAAATGCCCATAAGTCAATGTTTTATCCGCAAATGGGTTTTTCTTTTCTCTCCTTAAATTGACCTTATCAGGCCAAATTGCAAGGTTAGTTGGTCAAATTTGACACCATCATGGCTACAACTAGCTATGGGTAATTTCAAATTTGACCTTGTCTGGCCAAATTGCAAGGTTGGTGGAATGATCTATGTGTAAGTTTGGATTTCCAGCCATGTTTGGTTGAATCTCTCACACCTCCATTCTCTTGCCTCTTTACAAAACCGTGTTCTGAGCTTTGTTTCTTCGGTTCTCTTTCTCTCTCCTCACCTCCATGAGTTGATTTTCCAAATTTACCTTAAAATATTTGCCGATGACCTCCATTGTTAGTATGATTTGATGGTGATTGCAGCTGTACTCCATGGTGGCAATATGGTGGTGATGGAGGATGGACGTGGTGGTAGCGTGGACAATTGAGATTTCTTTTCCTTTGTCTTCTTTTTGTGAATTTCTGGAAACAGATTTATTACCGTTTGTGGGGGGGAGAGACCTATATGTAAGGATTAGGTTCTGGAACGAAGTGAGGGGCTGGAAACATAAATTTCTTGAAGCAAATAATAATCAGTAAGGGGATGGAAACATAAAATGTTAACAGTGGTCTAATAGTGAAGTATCCTTGCAAACACCACACAGCAGCACAGGCTAGACCGCTAGACTGAGCACTGCGTTACTGATTTCTCTTGAAGCACCTGAACTCTCCTCTAACTCCCATTTTTTATTTATAAACACACAACCTCTGCAATCTTACACTTGAACATATGTCCACATATGTCTGGCTGTCCATGCTCTAGCTCAACAAGATAAAATACTTGGTCCACGTTAAATCTTCAGTGTCTAAGCAGCTAAGCATGTCTTTTTTTGCGCTGACCTCCAGTGTTCTGCTCACCATATGTTGCCACTGCATTGGCCTAGCCAATTCTTCCCATGCCTATCTAAATTTTAGGCTTGAGTCCCTGAGTAATCACAAAGTACAAGCTCTCATCAATTTTAATTACTTTGTGGGTCACGACATCCTTAACTACATCTATAAGACTGTAAGTGCTCGCTTTGCTGATCAAAATCATCCCTTAGTCCTTAGCTTGAGCTTTATCTTGTACAAGCAAAAAATGCTCTTTTTTCTACTACTTCCCAATTATTATCTCTGATTACATGTGCACATATAATCATGTTTATACGTATCAGTAGCAGCAACATAACCCAGTGTGAAAATGCTATGTATCCGTGCTATTTATTTCCCTTCTCCAAGCTTCAGGCTTAAACGTTCTGTTCACTTTTGCTCTGTATGCATTTGTTTCCTCAGTCCTGAGCCTTTTTAGCAGCATATGCTCTTTCTCAGAGTAAAGGACTCACTTTGGTCATTTTTTCATATAGCAAAGAACAACTCGAGAGAAAATTGCTTTACGCTATCAACTCGGAGGCTGGATTCGACCTGAGTTGATGAAGCAGATTAGTTTTTGTGCAATATCATGTCTCACTTCTTATGCAGTCACTGGAGATAGCCGTGCTCTTCAGATGTTCTCAATTGGCATTCACTTATTATTTATATTCAGAGGCACTGCCGACAAAATCCACATAGTAGAGAGCCAAGATCAATCGAAGAACCACTGTAGATACAAGTATATTTTACCAGCTTGCCGTTCCATCTAAATGTAAATGTCAGATCAAAGTTTCGGACTACTAAGCCTCAGAAAGTTGTATGTACAGGGTGATAGCCTTCCTCGTATTGAGTAATGTCAACTTTTGTATAATGTACCTATACAATGATATAATTAGGGTCCCTTAGATGTTTGGGTGATGGCCGCAGTCTGTAGTTGTTCAAACAGAAGCATAGTGAAAAGAAAAACTCATTTTGTACCTCAAGATGGAGTTTTAGTGAATGAAAGTAGTTTTAGAGGCTATGTTCTTATCTCTCAACTTATTTGATTATCTTGTATTTTGTCTGAACTTAATAAAGTAATTTAACTTATCTGAATTTATTGTTTATGAAACTAGTTATAAGAAGTTGAAGAGAACGGAGACTAATTAGTTGCATGTTGCATCTTGTGTGCAAACCAAGGTAGTAATTATCACGAATAATTGATGTGGATCAGATGAATTTCGCCTACCCTAATAGGCTAAGTTGTTTAATTACCAATTCCATGACATGAAATAGTATCTTGTGGTCAACAATTTATCAACTTCCAATCACCTCAAAAAATAGGCTTAATTCCAAAAGATGGTGCCGGATGCATAAACAAGATATTTCATGTGGTTTGTATGCTAAGATGTTTCTCTTATCATGTCTTTTGAATATTATATGCTCTTATAAAGTCAGTTTATTTTTAACTCCCTCTGACAAAGTAATCTCTGATCTTGATCTTCTTTTAAAGTTCCTACAATTTCAATTCTCCACTTAGCTTATCGGCGATCAACCAAAGACCATGCGATCACCCAATAAATAATGAATATCACCCCATGAACAATCTGTTTTCCAATAAACAGACTCCAAAATTGATTTACATGAAAATTTTCAAATTTTTGAAAATTTTAAAACATCACTCAATGAACATCAGTTTGTATTAAAAGAACACTAAGTTCACATATAAAGAACAATAATCAGCTCTCCAATGAACAAGACTCCAAAATTGATTTGACATGAAAATTTTCAAATTTTTGAAAATTTGAAAACGTCAACCAATGAACAACAGTTTATGTTAAAAGAACACAAATGAACAATAGATTAAATCAAAAGAACATTTACAATTTTTATATATGGTTCAAACTTTTGAAATTTCGAAACATATATAACCATAAAGCGATGTACATTAAGTTCAGTTTAAAGAACATGTAATTCAGCTAAAAGAACATATATTTCAATTAAAAGAACATCAAATCAAATTAAAAGAACATTTACAATTTTAAAATATGATTCAAACTTTTGAATTTCGAAATATATAAACTTAATGTATTGAACATCAAGTTCAGATAAATGAACATTTATTTCAATTAAAAGAACATCAAATCAAATCAAAAAGAACGTTTTTACAATTTTTTATAATTTTCATGTCAAATTTAAGAATCGAACTAATGTTCTCTTGATTTAACTTTTTGTTTTTTGTGTGTGAACTTAATGTTCTTTTAACACAAATTGGTGTTCATTTGGTGACGTTTTCAATTTTTTTAAAATTTAAACTTTTCATGTCAAAGCAATTTTGGAGTCTGTTCATTGGAGATTGATTGTTCATTGGGTGACGTTCATTGGGTGATGTCCAACTGATGTTCAATGGGTGACTTTCATTGGGTGATGTCCAACTGATGTTCATTGGGTGACATTCATTGTTCATTGGGTGATGTTCATTGGAGATCCATGCGCATCTTCCTCTTCACGAGCCCGTGTGCACAATAGAATTTGCGGCGATCAGGGGATTAAGATTTCTGATGACTTTGACTAGTATTTAGGCCCTGTTGATGCTTTGGGATTTTTGTGCGTTGATTTAATAATAATTAAAATAATTGATGTCATGTAGTGTGAAAAACTATCAAAAAACAGTTAGCTCATTTACAATATTCATTTTAAAAATTACAACTTAACTATTGGTTTCTACTCATACATCATTATTGATTTTGATAGGAGGAACAATACTAACATGTCGAAGCAGTGGTTCAAACCCTTTATTGCATACTCAAGGTCACGGATTCGAGTCTTCACGTACATGTTTTTTATTATACGCTTTTTAATATATATGTATATAGATTCTTTGTGATCCTTACTCAGGTTAGGGTTACCACCGATTAATTTGATCTCAAACCACCTACCATCCAACGGGAAATATATGAGCTTATAATGAAGGATGAAATCATTTAGGTGTACACAAAACTTAAAACTTGTGCTGATAAATCGTCTAAATGAATCTATTCTTCATTTACCTTCATGTTTCATTTTTCAGTGTTTGTTAAACAGGGTTTAAAGAGTAATTGTTATATAAAGTTTTAGAAAAGGCAATTTGTGCTTTCTTGTTCTTAATCTATCCCTTTACACTTATGTTTGATGTACGTGTTCGCTGGTTGTACAAGATTTACTAATATTGTTGAAAATATTGCCAAATACGTTCTTTAAACTACTCACTTTGCCACTTATGCACTTTTAATTTAAAAAGGTTGTTAACTGCAACCTAGAATTATTTCAGACTTGTTCATTGACACCCTCTTCTATTTTCTGGCTAAAATGACGCCATAACTCATAATTTTCATTAAGCTAATATTTACCTAAGTTGTTGTCTGACTTTAGGCTGAAAAACTTGCAGTGAAATTTCTTCCACTTCTCTCATTTCTCTTCTTCGTCTTTCTCTCTCCTCTCACAACCTTGGTTGTGCTGTTAGTGGCAGCACAACTGGACTCGAACGCCACTCGAGAAACCACCAGACAGACAACTCGACCCTACTATGCCCCAAGTAAGACACCTCAATTGAAGATTACTACGCATCTTTAAACCCTAATTTTCGAAAACCCAAAATTTGGAATTTAAATCTTAAATTAGAAATTAATCATAGTTAACAATTATAAATAAAAGCTCCTTTTTTAATACTATTTTCAAAGTTCGTAGATGATGACTTTTCGTCAATTGTTAATTGCACAAATCTACAAGAATTATATCCACCTCATAAGAGACTTGTGGTTCATTGGGTTCGACTGTATGAGATAAAACAAATTATTTCTTATGGACTGTAGGAGATAAAGCAAATTAGGGGCCTATTCTCTTCATCTAATGCTAGTTGAACTGAACTGAACTGAAGTTATTGGAGCTGAACTGAACTAAATTGAATTGAACTGAATTTATTAGAGCTAAATTGAACTGGACTTATTGGAGCTGAACTGAACTGAACTTATTGGTGCTGAACTGAACTGAACTGAATCGAATTGAATTGAATTGAATTGAATTGAATTGAATTGAAATGAATTGAATTGAATAGTAATAAATATATAAATAATAAGTAAATAATAATTATTATGAATATTGAATAATAAGTAATTATAATTCTAAGTAATAATAATTAAATCAATAATTTAGAATAATATCAAATGAATAATGATAATATTATTTTTGATGTTATTAAATGATAGTTATAAATAAATAAATAAATAAATAATTGCTAATGAGTAATTACTACAACTAGTATTAATATATTAATACTTGATGATGATGGTATAATAACAATAATGTCTAAAAAGTAAATTAATATTACCATTATAATAATTAGCAATTATAATAATAATTAGCTTAAAACATGGGTTGGTACGTGTTTCTAACTAAACCACGATTTGTGGTGGGTTGGTCTATATAGAGATACACCAAACCCCACCACAAACCGCCAAAATATATTTATGCAACATAACGACAATGATGTACCTTAAATAGTACTATAGTATTATTAGTAACTTTGTAATATTTTCATATCTTCTAGCTTTTTGTAGCTTATTTGTATGATGTAATAGTGAATATTTAGTAGGTAAAATAAAACAACAATTGCAAATTAGAATACTCGTATTGTCATGAAATTTGGTTAAACCGCGCATCAACCCAAACCTTGCTCAGCCATAATAATAATAGTAATAATAATGCGGCTCATCGGAAGCGGGTCAAGTATGAAGCTCGTTGTCGAGCTATTGGGTATGGCTTCCTTCCCTTTTCCTTTTCTTCTCTTGGGGAATTGGATAAGGTGGCTATTGCGTTGCTGAAGCGGGTGCAGACTTTCTCGAAGACACAGGATATAGGGGCACGTGCTGCTGCCCATATTTTCACTAGGATAGGGTTTGCTATAGCTAGAGGAGTGGGTGCCCAGATTGTATCTCGGTTGCCCACTAATTTCTTGTAGGTTGTATGATTTTTGTCCTTTTTCTATTCTATAATAATATAATAATAATAACAATAATAATAAGTAAAATAAATTAGACCAATAATAATAATAATATTAAACAAAATGGTTAAATAATGAATGGAGCTGAACTGAACTGAACTTATTGAAGCTGAACTGAACTTATTAGAGCTGAACTGAACTGAACTTATTGAAGCTGAACTGAACTGAACTTATTGGAGCTGAACTGAACTAAACTGTACACAACTTATTAGAGTTGAACTGAAAATAAGTTGAATAGAACATACCCTAGTTATTGAATATTGGCCGTGAAAACTTGTTAAAATGCATTCAGACAAGTTCCCACCTATTTTATTGATTGAACAAAAATGATTTCTACTTTCTATCTTATTATGATAAAATAGTGATATGAAATATTTAGTCTAGCAGACCATGTCCAGGAGACAACTTATAGTGCTTAGTAACGATCATGAGTGCCAGTTAATAAGTTTTGCAAATAATTCAGAATTTTATTCTCCAATAATGCTAAAAGAAGCTAATATTCCCTGTTTGTGTTGGTTTCAAACTTATTCACCATAATACCGTCTACGTAAGGTCGGGAATAAGAGCATCTCAATTCATGGGGCACCCCATTTCTTCTCTCTCCTCACCTTATTTGTCCACTACCTCCCCATTTTACCTTACTCAAATTTGGAATACATACCTCCACTCATCTACGTCCCCAATTATCTTCAATCTCTTATTTCCTATACCCCACCACCTTTTCTCTCTCCTACTTTCCCATACCCCACCACTATTTTATTTATTGATTATATACTCCATATTTAACATGATTTCTTTGTAATTAAATAAAAAATCGTAATTATGCTAATTAGTCACTAAATAATGACACTAATTAAATCGTTAATTTTACAATCGCCTTTTAATAAAGCTACATAATTTGATAATTTTTACTAAAACAAATAATACATTTATTATTAAAAACACTAATTAATTCGGTAGTTGCTAATTACGCTACGTAAATTGCTAATCACGCTATTAAAACGATAAATCGTTAATTTATGCTCGCTTTTTAATTAAGCTACTTAATTTGATGATTTTTACTAAAACAAATTATACGTTTATTATTAAAAACGCTAATTAATTCGGTATTTGCTAATTATGCTTCGTAAATTGCTAATTACGCTATTAAAACGATAATTTCTCCATTAATGTCCTAGATAAGAGAAAAACATATATTAATGCAACAAACATAATTGAGACTTCTTACAACAATCGCTAAACTTAATATTACAAACATTAATTCCCTCATCATTGGTTGATTGGCGACAATTTTTCCAAATGTGTTGAACCAAGTCCTTTTGTAAGGAGTTGTGAACATCTCTATCCTACGCATCAGCTCTTCTTTGCAAATATTGTTGCATCCCTATATCATTGTAGTGACCAGGTTGAACAGAATATGTTTCAAGCCTATGGCTAGACGAAGTACTAGCAATCGAGGCATTTTCTTGCTCGAAGTCTGATGCGTCTCGACAATCATATTGTGAAGAATGATGCACGCCAGCATTATTTCCCACATTAAGTTTTCATCCCAAATGAGGGATGGCCTTTGTATTATTGCAAAGCGTGCTTGTAAAACCCCAAACGCACGTTCAACGTCTTTTCGAACTGATTCTTGACGTTTGGTGAACAACTCATCAACAGGAGACAGTGATAGTTGAATTGCTGGCATGAACACTGCCCATTTAGGGTAGATCACATCTGTTAGGTAATATCCCCTATTATAGGTATTACCATTCACATTAAATGTGATCTCAGGAGCTCTTCCTTGATAAAGATCATCAAACACCAGAGAGCTTGCCAATACATTGATATCATTGCAAGTTCCCGGTGTCCCGAAAAATTCATGCCATCTCCACAAGTCTCCAGAGGCCACAACTTCTAGAATTACCGTTGCAGATTTGGACCTACCTTGATACAACCTTTTCCATGCTCGTGGGTAGTTGTTCCATTGCCAATGCATGCAATCTATGCTGCCCATCATTCCAGGAAAACCCCGTCTTTCCCCGTCACGTAAGAGGCGTAGCAAGTCGGTTATTGTAGGCCTCCTTAAGTACTCGGTCGTAAAAACTTTTCGAATTCCTCGCACAAAGTGCACAAGGCACTCCTTGCTGTTGATTCAGCAATTTTGATGTACTCGTTGACTGCGTCAGATGTTGATCCATATGCTAGACACCTCAATGCTGTTGTGCATTTCTGAAGAGTGGAGGCACCTAGCTTCCCAATTGCTTCTGGTCGTTGTTGAAAGTACGGCTCTTGCACAGCGACTGCGTCCACAATTCGAAAGAAAAGAGGATGATGCATACGGAATCTACGTCGGAACATGTCTTCGGTATATAGAGGACGATCAACAAAGTAATCGTTCATTAACCTTTGATTTGCATCAGTACGGTCTCTTGGAAGGATTTTTTTTTTGGGGGGGAGATCTTTTTTGAGTGGCTTCTATGATTGGAGCAACAACTGTTTGAACAACTTGTTGAATTACGTAGCCTTTTTGTTGTTCAAGATACGCGTTGTATAAAATCATGTTATTGACCATATCATCAAACTGGTCATCACTTGAACTTGAAGAGTTGTAATCCAAGTTCATGTTTCCTTTTGTTGTAAGAAGAAAAGAAGAATGAAGTGGTTTGAAGGAAGAAGAATGATATTTTTTGTATAAAGAAGGATGGTGTTATGGTGTGATGTTATCATTCAACCAATTCATCTTTTATAGACCTTTGATGATAAGAGTGCAATCTCAAAAGATAAGAGAGGACTACACAATCCCAAAATATAAGATTTTCAGAAGATAAGATTCTTAGAAGATAAGATTACAATCCACTTTTCAGAAGATAGGATTCTCAATAGATTTAATCGCAATCCACTTTTCAGAAGATAAGATTCTCAATAGATTGTAAAGATAAGATTGTATACATAGTATTCAAGTTTTATTGATTACATTGATTAAGATATTACGTAAATATTAAAACAATATACTCCCTCCGTTCCCTTTTGTTGTTCCCATTTGGAATCTTACACTATTTGAATGTAGAGAGAATCTTCTAAGTGGTTTCCAATATATAAGAAAAAACATAGTCATGTGGGATCTTGTTTTATTCGTCTCGACGAGTACATCAAGAATATCAAACTTTTATAATTTTTATTAACATATTGTTAGAGATATACACGATATAAAATGTGCATTGGCAAACGTGAAAAGGCAAATGGGAACAACAAAAGGGAACGAAGGGAGTATATAAATATTAAAAAAATAATATAAATAATAATGAAACAATATAAAAAAAATATTAAAACAATAATATAAAAAATATCGAAACAATATTAACAAGTATTAAAACAATAACATAAATAATTTCAAAACAATTTTAACAAATATTAAAACAATACAAACTAGGATAGTAAATACTAGAATTTCGAAAGAAGACTACTAAATAAAACAACCTTATAACTAAACTACTTCATAAACTCTTCTTTTAGCTTCTCATAGTATTCGAACTCACCAGCATCAAGAGATGGTTTGGTCATCAACAATTGATACATCTTGAACCTCATTTTCTTTTCATCTCGCTGCTTTTGGTAATCCATCTTTTATGTTATATTTTTTCTTAGTGTAATTCGTTCACCTTGCATTTCACTTAAAGTGATGTTGAAATCATCTAAACTTGTAGCTACTCCTTTCATTTTTCTTTGTGCTTTAGCCTTCTTCACACCATCCGGACGAACTGATCCAACTTCATCACTTGACCTTTTTGAACTTGGTTGACTCACAACAGTAGAATAGTTACCGGGTTGCCATCTTGAAAGGTGTCTTATTCCCATCCAACAATGGTACAATTTGAAAACTTTACCTTTTTCTTTTTGTTGGTATAGTTCATGAGCTTTAGCCTCTACATCCGTAATGGCCATTCCACTTGATTTCATTTGCTCGACTTCACCGAGTTGCGATACCCACAAAGTCACGAGTCGGTTGATGGTTCTCCAATGCGCTTTAATTGACTTCATGGTCCTTGGGTGGATGAGTGATGGTTTTTTTACCACTTCAACATCGTAGATGCGCTTGATTTCTTTCCAAAGCTTTGCCTTTAACTGATCCGTTCCCACTAACGGATCACCACCACAATTAAGGTATCTGGAGACTAATGCTACTTCCCCATCATGTCCCCACCTTTCTTTTAGTTTCTTATCTTTACCTTTTCCACCTTGGTCCGCTTCATCTTCATCATCATCATCATAAGCATCATCATCGTCTCCGAGTTGTTGAGTTTGGTAATAATCTTCAACCGGTATTCGGTTGCTGCTCCTGTCTCCCCCTGGAGTTGTAGGATTTTGATCCATATTTTGAGACATTGGAGATGAGAGATTCACCGGAGTATGGGGCGAGGTTTCGAAATTAGAACTTTGTTGACTTTGGAGTACAAATACTTGGAATAAGACTTGGATTCCAGGGTTATTGAGCATATTTGGATCAAAAGTGTTTGGGCCCATTCCAGTCATGGCCCACCTAATCGGTGAAATGACTAAATTACCCTTAGGAGGCAAAATTACCATTTTACCCCTAAGGATCTTTCAGGCTAGAAAGTACTGGACTTTAGTCAGGCCCACTGACAAAAAGGCTTTCATGACATCACCATCTTCACCAGATGACGTCACTTCAGTACTACCTATAAATAGTACTCTCATCTGATCATTCAGGTAGGTTTTTACACACATTCCAAAGCATTTACTTGTACTACTCTTTGACTTCTGAGATCAGCTCTGACTTAAGCATCGGAGAGCCGATCCTGGGAACATCCACGGGGTAGTTCACGGTGCTCGGTTTTGCAGGTACCGGAAACTCGAAGACCTTGGACTTGTTACTGGTTACTACCCTAGCTGGATTTGGACTCCCATGATCTACAAATTCACTGTGTTTCTTGTACCCGAAACAGTTGGCGCCGTATGTGGGGACCTAACATAACAGCTGCATTTTCGAACACCATGACACGAGGACAAGGTAACCGCGGTACTACTGCTCGAAGGACTACTTCTGAGAATGCTCAGACTACTCTACTGAATCAAGGAGGTGCTATTGTGGAGGACGAAACTGACGTCCCCATTACTGGAAGTCAGGCTGACACAGCTATCGAAGCACCGCCCCCAGCAGTGACTTACTCGGACCTTCGACAACTCGAACTCCGAATGGAAAAGCATATGAATACTGTCATGCAACAGCTCGTTTCAGTCATAAAGACTCAACAGACTACTCCCCCTGACCAAGGGACAGGCCTAGATCAGCCGCAGATTCAAATTCGAGCTCGCCATGAGGGAAACTCTTACTCTGGCAGATTCCATGAGGCAGGCGCAGAAGTATATCCAAGCGTCGGACATCTGCAAGAATGTGCATAAGGAGGGAAGTAATAAGAGGAGAAGCGAGCCGTCGAATCAGAAGGATATGGCAGATAGGTTAAAGAGAAATCGACCTTCCGACGGAGGCCATGACCCTCGTTTAAACGTCAACCGCAGAGAAATATACTTAGACATAAAAGAGAAATTTGTGTTACCTCGACCAAACCCCATCAAATCGTCGAGTTATCGCAGGGACAAGAAGCTATGGTGTGAATACCATAAGGATTGTGGTCACACGACCAAGGACTGTAGAGAGTTGAAGAAGGCACTCGACAAATTGGCTGATGAAGGAAAATTGAACAGGTACCTCAAAGAACCCCAGGGTGATCGAAGGAGAGATAAGGGAAAAGAGAAACAAGCTAAGAGCGATGAAACCGAATGCTATGTAGGAGTCATAGCTGGGGACTTCGCTTTCGGAAGCCTAACCGGCAACTCAAGGAAGAATCACCTTTACCATTTGAAAAATGGTGAGAGAATGAAAAAGCCGGACTCTCCCATAATGGTGTTCGGAGAGAGTTCGAAGGAAATACAAACCCCCCATGATGACCCTCTGGTCATCGAACTTAAAGTGGCCAATCACAGGGTTGGTCGAGTTTTGATAGATAGTGGGAGTTCGGCGGACATCATCCCTTGGGAATGTCTGCAGAAGCTCAAGTACGAGAGGAAGGACATCAAAGCCATCGACCAACCTTTGGTTGGATTCGGAGGCCAATCTGTTCACCCCCTTGGAGTCATCATTTTACCTAGCCGGTTTGGTGACAAGGGAAAAGGACGATGCCTTCCCATCAACTTCCTTCTTGTTGACATCGACCTCCCCTACAACATCATCATAGGGAGGCCCACGCTGAACACAATAAAAGCGGCAATTTCGACCTACCAGCTCTTGCTGCAGTTCGAAGCAGATGATGGGACGATCGGTAGGCTACATGGGGATCAGAAGTCTGCTCGAGAGTGTTATGTCAATAGTTTGAGAAGAAGCAAGCCAGTCGAGTCAAACTCAGGGAAGAGAAAAAGAGAAGAAAAAGAAACTGACAAAAATTCACCTCCACCATTGGGTTTGTTCTACAATGAGAACCCAACCAACCACAATCGACCTCAGCCGGTCGACGAAGATGAAGAAATACAACTCGGACCTGATCCTAACAGGACAGTTCGAATTGGAAAGGACCTTAACCAGGTCGTTCGAAAAGAAATAGTAGAACTCCTTCAAGAATATCAGGAGGTGTTCGCATTTTCAGCTGATGAGATGCCAGGGATAGACCCCTCGGTCACTAAACATCGGCTGAACATCAAGTCAGAATTCAAGCCCATCAAACAAAAGTTAAGACATCAGGGCGCTGAAAGAAACAAGGCAGCAGCCGAAGAAGTGAAAAAGCTACTGAGCGTTGGGATGATTAGGGTGTGCCAATACACAGAATGGCTTTCGAATGTAGTGTTAGTTCGAAAACCCAATGGATCATGGCGCATGTGCGTCGATTTTACTGATCTCAATAAGGCATGCCTTAAAGATGACTTCCCTCTCCCCAAAATTGACAAGTTGGTCGATTCCACAGCAGGACATGCACTTTTTAGCTTCATGGATGCAAATGCTGGTTACCACCAGATTCCCCTTGCCGAGGAAGATCAGGTGCATACCGCATTTATTACAAGCTCGGGGATTTATTGTTTCGTAGTCATGCCGTTCGGACTTAAGAACGCAGGGGCTACATATCAAAGACTAGTCAATAAGATGTTCGAAAAGCAGTTGGGGCGCAATGTCGAAGTTTATGTTGATGATATGATAGTCAAGAGCAGGCTGGTCGAAGATCATGTTCAAGATCTACAAGAAACTTTGGCCACCCTCATATAACATGAAGTTGAATCCTAAGAAATGTGTCTTTGGCGTTCGAGGAGGAAAATGCTTAGGGTTCTTAGTGGACGAGAGGGGTATTGAAGCCAACCCTGATAAAATACAAGCCATCATCAACATGAAGTCTCCTCGAACTGTCAAGGAGGTACAAAGACTTACTCGGTGTATGGCTGCCTTAGGAAGATTTTTATCAAGATCAGCTGACAAAAGCTTACACTTCTTCAATACCTTGAAGAAACCATGCTTCGAATGGGATTGTGAAGCAGAAAATGCCTTCCAACAATTGAAAACACACTTAGCTTCACTACCAAAGCTTGTTTCACCCTTGCCGGGAGAAACATTGTTCGTGTACTTCGCGGTGTCTGAAACCGCGCTAAGTGTTCTCCTCGTCGCTGAAAGAGAAAAACAACAACACCCAGTATATTTTGTTAGCCATGCCTTCCGAGGTGCTGAAAGTAGGTACCCCCCATCGGAGAAAATGATGTATGCCCTGGTAATGGCCAGTCGAAAACTGAAGCCTTATTTCCAAGTTCATCCAATCAAGGTACTCACTAGTCAGCCACTCAGAAAGCTCATCGAAAATAGAAATGACTCTAGTCCAGTTATCGAATGGGCTCATCAATTATCAGACTTCGGTTTAGAGTTCGAACCCAGGAGAGCAATAAAAGCACAGGCCTTAGCCGATTTCATTGCTGAATGCCCGACAGAGGTAGAGACTGCCACCCTAACCGGGACATGGCAACTTTTTGTAGATGGCTCTTCGTCGAAGGCAGGGTGTGGAGCAGGCCTACTGATAATAGACCCTCTCGAAAAGAAAACGGAATATGCAATAAAATTTGACTTTGCTGCTTCAAACAACGAAGCTGAATACGAAGCCCATTTGCTGGGATTAAAACTATGTCTCTCGAATGGGGCTAATGAAATAACCGTCAAGACAGATTCACAACTGGTCGTGGGTCATGTCAAAGGGGAATTCGAAGTGAAGGAGGACAGTATGAGAATGTACTTAGGCAAGGTAAAGGAGCAGCAGCAAAAAATCTCACCAAGTTTTCAATACAACACATCCCACGGTCCGAAAACCAGCAGGCAGATGCTTTATCTCTAATGGCTAGCTCAGCGTCTGGACTGGAACCTCGAACCATCTCTTGGGAGGTATTATACAAACCAAGTATCAACAGCCAATTCCTCATCTGTAGTATAGACTGTTCGAACAATTGGATGAAAAGCATCCGTTTATACTTCGAAGAGGGAAAATTACCAGAGGACGAAAAAGAGGCGGAGAGAGTGCGACGCCGTTCGAGCTGGTTCCTGTTGCATGATCATTTGCTATAAAAGAAATCTTTCACACATCCTCTTTTGAGATGTGTGACACTCAAAGAAGGCCAACATATACTTCGAGAAATACACGAGGGCACTTCGAGCCGGGTATTATTGGCCGACAGTGATGAAGGATGCCAATGACATGGTCAAGAAATGTCACAACTGTCACGTGTATGCCCATGTACATCGACAATCAGCCACTCCTCTCACTACAATGCAGGCTGTGCTACCATTCGACCAGTACGGGATAGACATCCTCGGGCCTTTCCCGACCGCATCCGGTGGAAGAAAATTCTTATTAGTGGCAGTCGACTACTTCACCAAATGGGTCGAGGCAAAACCCTTAGCCACCATCACTGATAACAAAGTACAAGACTTCATCTGGAAAAACATCATCACTCGTTTTGGAATACCTCGAGCACTCATATCAGACAACGGTCGACCATTTAACAGTGGACCTACTAAATCCTATTGTGCTCGGTTCGACATACAAACAAGATTCTCTGCTGTCAGTCGACCGCAAACCAACGGGCAGGCCGAGGCAGCCAACAAATTCATCCTCAAAGGGCTGAAGAAAATGTTAGATGGAGCAAAGGGGTCTTGGGTCGAAGACCTTCCAGGCATATTATGGTCAGCTCGAACTACCGTAAAATGACAACTGGTCACACGCCTTTTAACTTGGTTTATGGAAGTGAAGCCGTACTGCCGGTTGAAGTGGATATCCCCTCACCGAGGATAACTTTCTATGATTACGGGCAAAACGAGGAAGAAAAAAGCGTCAAACTCGACCTCTTACTAGAGACCAGAGGGAATGCACTGCTCAAATCAATTGCTCAAAAAGCAAGAATGACTAGGCTATTCAATCGAGGAGTCAAAGAAAGGAAGTTCGAAGTAGGAGACCTAGTCCTTCGAAAAATAGAAGCCACAGGAAAAAGGCAAGACCTTGGCAAGCTGAGCCCAAATTGGGAAGGACCATATCGAGTAACTGATGTTATTCGTCCTGGAACATACAGACTCGAGAACATGGACGGTGATCCTTTGTTTCGACCATGGAATGTTGACAACTTGAGGAAGTTCTATGTTTAAGGCAAACCACATCAACTTAAGGGGCTAATATAAGAGCAAGTTAAATGTTCCTCCTACTACTTCGACCTAGCCGGTCTAGATAAAGATTAAGTTATTGTGATACGCATCGGAGTATTTGTAATACTTAAACTTGTAGACCTTGCCGGTCCAAACAGTTGTTGAAAATTATGAATAAAACACGACCTCACCGGTTTTTCGAATCTGTGATGTGCATTTTATTTTCTGTGTACTATGAGTGTCGTATTCGAATTTTCTTTACACCTGACAGGTTCAAAGAAGTTATGGATAAAACACGACCTCACCGGTCATTCGAACTTACTTTCATCACTTCGTAAAACCATGATGTTCGAAATTTTTAATATAGCCTTCTTTAGGGGTGTTCGAATTTTATCATTTCAGACAAAAGGAACAGTGTTCGAATTTTATCATTCAAAAAGCAAGAGACCTAGCAGGTCGAAGATAAATGCAAAAAGAACATGAAACACGATGAGCAAAATTCGTTCCTTTCATTCCATTCCAATCAGAGATTACAAAGCTTTGAGTACATGGAACAAAAAGTTAAATGTTAAGCTACAAAAGTGCTAAGTTACAGATGTCATAGAGAGGAAGCCTAGGCGCCTAAGCCTTTATATCAACATCCTCCTCTTCAGACGAGGATTCGGATGAGGAGCTCGCATCGTCAGCTTCACCAGCTTCAGTCTCGCCCTCAGCAGCCTCAACCGCAACCTCGGCAGCCTCGACCTCACCTTCCTTAACAGGTGAAAGGTTGGCAGGGGCTTGATCCTCCTTAGCCTCTTCGACCACATCAGCAACAGAAGTCGAAGCATCACCGGCCCCCTGCTCACCCTGCTCCTGCACCATGAATTCGTCAATGGTCGCCTTCTCATGCTCCTCGTACTTGGCCAAGACTTGCTGAAAGTCCAAATCAGGAGCCAGGTCCTTCAAAGTCTTCTCGGAACCACGATGGATGTCATCTCGAGCAGATTTAAAACCCTCAACCAGCTTTTGGTCAGCAAAGTTGAGGCCATCCTGAGACCTCTTCCAGCGACGGATATACTTGCTCCTTTTTGTTTTAAGTCCTTGACGGACTTGTCATATTTCTGCTGCAAGTCATCCCGCTGAGCCAGGGTGCGATCGAGCAGCTCTTTTTGGCCCTTCAGTTGGCCTTCGAGATCAGCAACCTCCTTGCGCAAGGCCTCGAGATTCTTTTCAGCTGCCTTAAGCTGGTTGGATAGCTCTTCCTTGTTGGTTATTAGGCTCTTCCTCTCGCTGTTAAAAGCTTCGAGGTTGTCAGTGTTCAACCTCTTGGCCTTCTCGAGCTCAACCTCAAGAGAATGGACCCTTCGAGAAGCCTCCAGCAGCTCATGCTTGCACTTGTCAAGCTCTTCGGCCAGCTTACCCGAATCACGACCTTCCTTTTCAGTAAGGCAGGCCATTCGGATAGAAATGTGCGACAACAAAAGTAACAAAAAAAGTGTTAAGTTACAGAATTGAGATATGGACAAGAAATAAATGAAGAGACTCACTTGTAACAAGTGCTTCGATCTCCTTCGATGCACCGAGCTTGGAGATGTCCTCCTTGTCCCCAGGCACCAACAATGCCTCTCGAACTCGTTGGTAACGAGCCCGAAGAGCCTTTCTGCTGGCATTCTCGATGCTCACGACGCCGGACTGACCGTCGACGTCGTCTAACCAAGACGAGTTCGTCTTCTTGACCAGGGCTCCTGGACATCATCCTCGCCCAAAGGACTGGAACCCTCACCCAGATGAAAGCTAAGATCTGGTATTAAGGGTTCGAGTGAAGGGGAGGCGCGGGCTTTCCTTTTAGATCCCGCACCCTCGGGACCTCGACCTCTGATAGAGGAGGGTCGGGCAGAGTAGCAGATGGTGTAGGCAAAGGTTTCGGCATAGCCAATTTTTCCTTCGGATTATGTTTTGGATTTCGTACATACAAGAAAAAAGACAAATTAGAGGAAACATAGAAAACTAAAGCCAAGCAGAAGATGGTGATCGAACTTACAGCAGGAGGTTTGGGAACTTTGAGTTCCCCCGTTTGCAGTGACAGCCTAGCCATGGCAGCCATGGCACTCTTCGTAGTGTTTTTCTTCATCTCCTCGTCAAGGTTGTTATAAGCAAGCACTACAAAAGCAGAAAATGAGTAAGAAACAAGTTGATACTATAAACAAGAAAAACAGATAAGTAATGGACCCCTACATTGGTCATAAGCTGGGGACACGCCGAAAGCCGACGGGAAGTGCTCGTTGGCCAGGTCCTTGTCATTGGGCAGCCAATAATCAGTCTTGTATTTCTGCTTCCCATCAATATGGAACGACGTGGCTTGGCAATGAATGGCCACAATAGCCTCCTCGGCGTCCATTTCAGGCACATTAAGATTCATGCCAAAATTAGGAGGGCTATCAGACAGAGTTACGGGCACATCCCACGGCTGGTCCTCACGAAATATGAAGAGGAAATCCCCTCGAAAAAGAGCATGGTTGGTTGGCATCTCGGTTGTAACCTTATATGACTTCTCATCTCTTCGACCATCCTTAACCATGATGAGGTGTCTGGCTTGAAAAGAATACCAACCAGGCCCATGGTGAACCTCGGACAGTTCGTTTATTCTGAACATGTTGCGCCAAAGGCGCAAGGAGGGTCGCACTCCAAGCATGCGACAAATACGTAAAAAGGATACAATTGTCCCAACAGAATTGGGCATAAGTTGACATAAGGCAATGTTATACGCCTCTAAAATTTCCTTAAAGAGTGGGTGCAAGGGAAAACGCAAACCCAGCTCGAAATACGACTTATACACACCAATACACCTGACAGGATTTAGTCGTGTCACCTAATCAAAAATAAATCTACGGACCTCTAACTAGGTAGTCAGTGGAAGCAGGATCGAATCCACAGGGAGAAAGAGTTTCTAAATTAATATTCAACCGATTCAGCTACTCCAGATGAAATCAGGGAAGAAATAATTAAACTAAAGAATAGACTACAGAAGACGGAATAAATTGAGGATTTAACTATGGAATAAAAACCTAGCGTATTAGGTCGGTCCACCATGCTTATACCAATCAATTAGGGTCAACTACTACCAAAACCTAAGTCAAGAGTCGGGAGATTAGAGCCTATGTTGAGCTATGGTTAAGACTCAACACTCATAGTTCAACATACGCCGCATATTCACTAACGTAATCAGAACTACTGACGTGTCCTAGGCCTCTAGTCGTAAGACGGATCTGTGCAAACAACTATTAATCACAAGCAACCAACGAAACTGCGCAATAACGTTAACTACTCAATAAAGAACAAACCACATCACAATCACCCTAATCAAGCCCTAGAAATTGATAGAATTCTAAATCGCAATCATGGTATAAACATGGCTTTCCTATCTAACACCCTAGAAAGAGAACTACTCACTCATAATCGAATTGACAACAACAAAACTAATTGGAAATCCTAAGAATTGCATCATGAACAATTAAATAAATAAACTAAGCAATCAAAGTAATTAAAGAGATAAAGAGTAGAGAAGAGTACCAATTGACGGAAAGCTGGAACTTTTATTGAAATCGAAATAGGTTTGATCACCTCTAAATTAATCTAAAGTGTTTGAATTAAACTAAGAACAATGAAGAATAAAACTAGTCTAAAACCTAATGAAAGATGAATGAAAAGATAGATCTAAATAATGAGGAAAAGGTATTTATAATACCCCCTCAAGTTCACTAAAAACGGAAACAAAAAAGTGGAAAAGCGCGATTAAAGCACCAGACCCGATCGGGCCAGAGCACAGTACCCGATCGGGTCCACATACAAATTCCCCACCTTCACTCCTGGGCTCTGGCAGCAGCAGTGCAGTAATAAGGCGAGAAAAGCGGCCCATCCGATCGGGCCCGAGGCACCCACCCGATCGGGTCATGCGACAAAAAGTGCCAGCAAGCTCGCCTCCTCCTCAACGTCCCAGTAAGACCTAGCAGCACTAGACCCGATGGGGTCGGGCGGTGGATGCCCGATCGGGTCTGGGCACATGTGTTCTCGCCCGATCTGATCGGGCACGCCTTGCCCGATCGGGTCCGCAACTTTCGTACCCGATCATAAATATTTCGCCCGATCGGGCCATTTCTGCCCGATCAGTGCACGGAAACCTCATTTGACTCCTTGGCTCTCTAATCTTCACGTTTAGGGGTCTTGGGACCTCCTAAACTATCCATAAAGCTCGTGAGCCATCCTACGTGCCTCATAACATCTCGTAAAGCCGTGGTTGCTTCCAAAAGGCTCGGGAATAAGGAGAAAACTCCATAAAACCTGCAATTCAATACTAAAACACGAAACCACAACTACATACGATAGTTAGCACAAAATAGCTCCCAAGAGCTCCAATGACGCACAAATTAGCTTGTAAATAAGGGAGAAAAGACTATATAAATACGTGATATCAAACTCCCCCAAGCTAAACAGTTGCTTGTCCTCAAGCAAACAGAACATGAACATGGAATAGATTACCTCACCCCAAAGATAAAACAAATCAAAGCTCAAAACATTTTCAAGACTAAGAATCGTTCAAGCAGACATAATTCAAGTTTGGCTCATCAAATCCATCCAACCACCAATCATTCAAGCAATCTATCAAACTCAAGCATCCACAAAGCATACAAGTCCTGAAAAGGCACTCACAAGGGTGTCACTCCTCTCAATTTTGTGGCAGGCAAAGAATGTGCCTGAACACTCACCAACCCGACCATAAGTACCCTTCCCACTCACACTCTCATGTGTTTAAGAAGGTTAATGACGCTCATCCTAGTCAAGTCGACTCAATTAGCAGAAATACTCTTTAACTTTGACAAACTAACTCGAAATCAATCAAACGAACATTGCAGACATAAGCTCAAGAGGACTTTATAGGGTTGTAAAGGGGCTTAGGCGAGAGGTAGGGGATACTTTTGGGTAATGTGGTGGAAAAACCAAGAAAGGGGGAGCATAAACCATTCAAACAAGGACTAAGACGGCCTTCACAACTCCCAACAATCACCATAAAACCATGTAAAGTAACCCAACTCTATTAAATCAATGAAAAGCTCATAACAAACCCAATTTTCTAGCAATGGAGCGAATATTCTTTTATGAACGTACGTGAATGAAAGAACTAGAATTCTTTTGAATTTTCATTTCATTTTTCCTTCATTTTTCTGAACTTCATTCACGCAACTCTAAACTTGCTTTTTCTTTTCTCTTTCTCACTCTCAAACCACAGCAAATACACTTTTAAATTCCTCAAAAACCAAACTAAACCAACAAACCAATCTCAAACTCAACCCATATGAAAGCTCCCCCAAGCTAGGCTTGGAATAATATCAAGTGAAGGCTTTTGGCTCGTAATAGGGGTTTAAGTAACACGAAACAAGTCATTAGGCTCAGCGGGGCTAAGGAGGATAAAAGTATATCAAAAACTCACTCTGAAGCTCAAGAATAAGACAAAAGAACGCCTCTATCACAGCACATGCTACAAGTCATCTAAAATCAGACAAGTACGAAGTCAAAGTCAAGATCAATCCACTAAAGAGGAACTAACACACAAGAATAGACTGGATAATAATATGAATCCAATAGGCTACAAAGGGGCCTCACAGTCTAACCAATTCGGGTATGCAGCACAAAGTGGTCTAATATAATCAGAAAATGCTCGAAATCATAGCAATCAAACATCAAATCAAAGCCTCAAGATCACAAATGCCCAGCTATCCAGAAAACAAAGTCAAATCAATTTCAAATAGAGCACAAAAAGGGGCACAGGGAGGCAACTAAACCAGTCATGGGAACCATATTTTTTTATTTTTCAGTATTTTTGAAAGCAGTAAATCTATCCTAGAAAGCAGTAAAAGAGATGGGGAATACAAATAGAACTCCTCCCCCAAGCTGAACTTGGCAGTGTCCTCAATGCCAAAAGGTGATAAGGACTATGCTAAGAGGAAAAACAATGTTAGTACCCTCACTCTCGCTCACAAAAAGAAGGAAAATAAAAAGAAAAAAAAAAGGGAAAGAAAAAATACGAGTTGCCTCTCGCACAGCGCTGATTTATAAAGGTCCCGCACGACCATAATCCTCCCTCTCTCAAATAGGAGGGGCTTGGCAATGAGTGCCACCCTCATCAAACATCTTTCTCCTCCAAATGTTCTTGACAATGCCTCCAGACGGTGTGGCAACCTTAGGTGGAATTGGAACCTTCTCCACCCCTACTTCATCTAAAACCTTATCCCTGCAAAAAGATTGTTCAAGCATAGGAGCCTTAACAGCATTGGTCAGTTTAAAAATCACTTTGTCATCACCAACACTAAGAGTTAAAGACCCAGACTTGACATCAATGACAGCACCAGCAGTACACAAAAACGGCCTACCCAAGATAATAGGAATCTGGGCATCCTCATCCATATCTAACACCACAAAATCAACAGGAATATAGAATTTCCCTACCCTAACAGGAACATCCTCTAAAACACCTAGAGGGTATATTATAGAACGATCCGCCATCTGTAAAGTGATTTGTGTGCATTTAAGGGCTCCCATATTCAGTTTCTTATAAACAGACAATGGCATAACAGAAACAGAAGCACCTAAATCACACAAAGCCTTATCAATAAAAATAGGTCCAAGATGGCAGGGTATAGAAAAACTACCAGGATCTTTTAACTTTGGTGGGGTTTTATTTTGAATAAAAGCACTACACTCTTCAGTAAGAGCGACACGTTCTACCCCACCAAAGTCTCTTTTCTTAGTAATCATGTCTTTCAGAAATTTGGCATAAACAGGCACTTGGGTAATTAAGTCTGTGAATGGAATCGTTACCTCAAGGTTCTTGACCATAGACAAGAACTTACCAAACTGCTGATCGACATTGGACTGTTGCATCCTGTGAGGAAAAGGTAGCCTTGGTGTAAAAGGCGTTTTAGAAACCTTCTCCTTTTTCTTCCCTGTCTGTTCAGCTTCTGCAGACAAATCGACTTCAGACGTCGAATTCTTTCTTTTTCCTTCCTCTACCACCCTCTTCTTCCCTGCAGTCGGGGTAACCTCATCAATAGGCACTGGAGGGGCATCATATGCAATGCCACTATGAAGAGTGATGGCATTCACATGTTCTCTCTGAACGGGTTGCCCTGGCAATTCCCCCTGCCGCCTCTGAGCATTCGAGCTTGCTAATTGTGCAACTTGAGCCTCGAGAAGTTTGATGCTTTTCTCTTGGGCTCTTTGTGCCTCCTCATTAGATCTTTGCATGGCTAGCATTTGTCGCTCTTGGGCTCTTTGTGCCTCCTCATTTGCCTTTTGCATACTTAACACTAGTTTCATCACTTCAGATATGGGGGGCTCTTGTGGGTTGTTGTTTTGTGGATGTGGGGTGGGAAAGTTTTGTGGAGTTTGGAAGTTGTTATGGTGATGGAAGTTTTGTGGTGGTGGTCTATTGAAATTTTGTGGGGTTTGATGGTATGAGGGTTTAGGATAGTTTTGTGGAGGTGGAGGTTGATAGTTTTGTGGATTTTGGTAGTTATGTGGAGGGGGAAGGTTTGTGGCCTTTGTTGAAAGGCATTGGCCTGCTCCATCTGAAATTGACTGAACTGACAGTCATGCCCAAAGTGACCCTGAACACCACATACCTCGCAGTAAGATGAGGTAATGGGTGCTACTGCAGACATAGCATTGATACTCATGGGTGGAGGTGTCGGACTAGAAGACTTCATTAGCTGCTGAGTTAGTTGCGCCATCTGAGATGTAAGCAATGAAATAGCGTCAACTTCAAGTACCTTCTTAGTCAAACTCCTAGATGATGAATGGTCATTGGCTGCAAGATTTGATATGAATTCATAACCCTCATCAACTGCCTTGTCTAAAAACACTCCTCCTGCAGACGAATCAACAATACACTTCGTCTGAGGCTGCAGACCATTGTAGAATGTCTGCGTCAAGAACCATTTGTCCATATTATGGTGTGGACACTCTCTCTGTAAATCTCTAAACCTAGCCCACGCTTCCCTTAATGTTTCATCAGGCTCTTGCGAAAACGTGGCTAGTTTATTTCTGATTTCTGCTGTTTTAGTGGGTGGGTAATACTCTCTCAGAAATGCAGCAGAAATCTCACTCCACTCGGTTTCTTTCACATCGTTCAACCATTTTTGGGCTCTATCTCTCAGTGAAAACTCGAACAACATGACTTTGAGTTGATCTGGAGTGACGCCGGCATGTTTAACGGTTCGACAAAGTTGTTGAAACCGTTGCAGATGATTTGCCGGATCTTCAGTAGGATGCCCACCAAACTGATTTTGCTGGACCATGCTGATGAGTCCAGGTTTGATTTCGAAATTTGCTGCGGCAATGGTGGGCATAGTAGGTCCAGTGGAGAGACCATCCGGGTTGGGCACCCCATATGACTTCAGTGATTTTGACATAACTGAATTCAAGGTGTCTGTTCCAGAGGTGTTCAGCTGAACAGACTGCTTATCTTTCGGCTTTATCTTTCGGATCCGCCTGATTGTCCTAGTAAGATCGGGGTCCGCTGGAATTGGGAAACCGTTTCTTTGGGACCTGGGCATACAAAAGAAACAAAAAGCAGCAGTAAAACGTACCTCGATTGAAACAATGAAGTTCCAATGAGGTACAGAGAAGTAGACCAAATAATTAAATAAAAACTTAGAGAACTAGCCGTCTCCCCGGCAACGGCGCCAAAATTTGATAGGCTAAAGTCGTATCACCTATTCAAAGATAATTCCTACAGTCCTCTAACAATGGTAGTAAAAGGAAGTAGGGTCGAATCCACAGAGAGACGGAGTTCTAAGTTAATATTCAGCTAAAAAGCTACTTCAGACAAGATCAGATAGAAACAGCTGAACTAATAATTAACTACTAGAAAACAATATAAAGTGGAATTTTACTCTATGAAATAAAGGTCTAGGGAATTAGTTCGGTCCACCATGCTTATACCAATCAAAGGATCAAACAACTATCAGAACCTAGGTCGAGAATCGATAGATTAGAACAATGTCAAGCTATGGTTAAGTCTCAACGTCCATAATTCAACATTTGCAGCATGTTCACAAACATAATCAGAATTACTGGTGTGTACTAGGCCTCTAAAAGTAAGACGGATATGTGCAAACAATTATTAACCTCAAGTAATCAAAGAAACTGCACAATAACGTTAATTACTCAATAAGAACAAATCACACCATAACCTATCTCATCAAACCCTAGAAACTAATAGCAATTCAAATAATCATGGTATAAACATGGCTTCCCTATCTAAATCCCTAGAAATTAAACTACTCACTCATAATTGAATCAACAATAAACAATCTAATATGAAACCCTAATAATTGCATCATGAACGAATAAATAATTAAACTAAGAAATCAAGAATAATAAAAGAGACTAAGAGTAGAGAAGAATACCAATTGACAGAAAGCAAGAACTTTTATTGAAATCGAATCCGAGGTTCAATCACCTTTAATCTAATCTAAAGTGTTTAAACTAAAGTAAAGCTAAGTTAAGAACTATGGAAAATAAAACTAGAGAAAAAGATGTCTCTAAAAATATGAGGAAAAGGTATTTATAATACCCCAAAGTCTAATTAAAAAAAGATAGAATTTCGGAAAAGAGCTTTCCGTGCTTCAGGCCCGATCGGGCGGACCCGATCGGGTGCATAAACTGCAATTCTGCATCAACTTGCGAAGGCCGTATCTCTCAAACCAGAAGTCCGATCGGGGCGTGTGACCTATCATTGGAAAGCTCTTGAAGTCTAGAATCCAACTCAATTGGAATTTATTGATTATCAATTTTCTATCAAAAGTTATAATGAAAATAGTGAAGGTATGTCAGTTTTGGCACTTCTTTCACTAACTCTTTGCTTCATTCCAACTCAAAATTGTCCCAAACGGATGCATTGTGATCCTTGTGCAAGCTACCTTCATCTGCAATGATTAATAGGCTACATCCTTGGTACTCATGATCACTTTATATCAAAATAACCTGGAAATCATCAAAACACACAAACGGGGAGTAGTAGAGCACAACTTGTGTAATTCATGTCATTATGCACCTAAAATGCTCAAAAAGGAGTTCTAAATGCAATCTAAATGCATCTAGAAACTATATATAAATGTGATACATCAAACTCCACCAAGCTAAACCTTTGCTTGTCCTCAAGCAAATAAAACATGAACATGGAATAAATTGCCTCACCCCATAGATAAAAACAATCAAAGCTCAAAACGTTTTCAAGACTAAGAATCGTTCAGGCAGGCAAAATTCAAGTTCAGCTAATCAAATCCATCCAACCACCAATCATCCAAGCAATTCATCAAATTTTAGCATCCACAAGGCATACAAATCCTGAAAAGGCTCTTACAAAGGTATCACTCCTCTCTATTTTGTGGCAGGCAAAGAACATGCCCGAACACTCACCAACCCGACCATAATTGCCCTTCCCACTCACATCTCATGTGTTTAAGAAGGTTAAATGACGCTCATCCTAGTCAAGTCGACTCAATTAGCAGACATACTCTTTAACTTTGACAAACTGACTCAAAATCAATCCAATAAACAATGCAGACACGAGCTCAAGAGGACTTTTTATAGGGTTGTAATGGGGCTTAAGTAAGGGGTAGGGATATTTTTAGGAGATGTGGTGGAAAAACCGAGAAAGGGGGAGCATGAATCACTCAAACAAGGCCTAAGATGGCCTAAACAACTCCCAACAACACCATATAACCACGAAAAATTACCCAACTCTCATTAATCAATGAAAACTCACAACAAACCCAATTTTCAAGCAATGAAGCGAATTTTTTTATGCACGTACGTGTATGAAGGACTTTGAATTCTTTTGAACTTTTATTTCATTTTTCTTTCATTTTTTCTGAACTTCATTCACGCAACTCTAATTTTGCTTTTTCTTTTCTTTTTCTCACACTCAAACCACAACAAATATACTTTTAATTCCTCCACAACCAAACCAAACCATGAAACCAATCTCAAACTCAACCCATACAAAAGCTCCCCCAAGCTAGGCTTGGAAATAATATCGAAATGAAGGCCATGGGCTCATAATAAGGGTTTAAGTAACATGAAACAAGTCATTAGGCTCAGCGGGGCTAAGGAGGATAAAAATATATCAAAAACTCACTCTGAGGCTCAAGAATCAGGAAAAAGAACGCCTCTATCACAGCAAATGCTACAAGTCATCGAACATCAGACAAGTACGAAGTCAAAGTCAAGATCAATCAACTAAAGATGAACTAGCACACAAAAACAGACTGGATAATAATATGAATCCAATAGGCTACAAAGAGGCCTCACAGTCTAACCAATTCAGGCATGCAGCACAATGTAGTGTAATATAATCAAAACTTGCTCGAAATTATAGTAATCAAACATCAAATCATAGCCTCAAAATCACAAATGCCCAGCTATCCAGAAAACAGAGTCAAATCATATTCAATAAAAGCACAACAAGGGGCACAGGGAGGCAACTAAACCAGTCATGGGAACCATAATTTTTTTTTGATTTTTCCAGTATTTTCCGAAAGCAATAAATCTATCCTAGAAAGCAGTAAAAGTGATAGAGAATACAAACAGAATTCCTCCCCCAAACTAAATTTGGCAGTGTCCTCAATGCCAAAAGGTAACAAAGGACGGCTAAGAGGAAAAACAACGTTAGTACTCTCACTCTCTGTCACTAAAAAAATAAGAGAAATAAAAATAAAAAAAATAATAAGGGGAAATTACGAGTTGCCTCTCGCACATCGCTGGTTTATAAAGGTCCCGCACGACCATAATCCTCCACATCTCAGATTGGAGGGGCTTGGCAGTGAGTGCCACCCTCATCAAACATTTTCCTTCTCCAAATATTCTCGCTCTTAATGGTGGGCATTGGCGGACCAGTAGGGATGCCGTCAGGATTAGGCACCCCATATGACTTCAATGGTTTAGCCATAGCTGAACTTAAAGTGTCTGATTCAGAGGTGTTCAGCTGAACATACTGCTTTTCTCTCCGAATTTTCTTTCGAATCTGCCTAATTCCTTGTAAGATTGGGATCCGCTGGGATGGGGAATTCGTTTCTTTGAGACCTAGCATACAAAAGAAACAAAAAGAAGCAGTAAAACGTACCTCAATTGGAACAATGAAGTTCCAATGAGGCACAGAGAAGTAGACCAAATAACCAAATAAAAACTTAGAAAACTAGCCGTCTCCCCGGCAACGGCGCCAAAATTTGACAGGATTTAGTCGTGTCACCTAATCAAAAATAAACCTACGGACCTCTAACTAGGTAGTCAGTGGAAGCAGGATCGAATCCACAGGGAGACAGAATTTCTAAATTAATATTCAACCGATTCAGCTACTCCAGATGAAATCAGGGAAGAAATAATTAAACTAAAGAATAGACTACAGAAGACGGAATAAATTGAGGATTTAACTATGGAATAAAAACCTAGGGTATTAGGTCGGTCCACCATGCTTATACCAATCAATTAGGGTCAACTACTACCAAAACCTAAGTCAAGAGTCGGGAGATTAGAGCCTATGTTGAGCTATGGTTAAGACTCAACGCTCATAGTTCAATATACGCCGCATATTCACTAACGTAATCAGAACTACTGACGTGTCCTAGGCCTCTAGTCGTAAGACGGATCTGTGCAAACAACTATTAACCACAAGCAACCAACGAAACTGCGCAATAACGTTAACTACTCAATAAAGAACAAACCACATCACAATCACCCTAATCAAGCCCTAGAAATTGATAGAATTCTAAATCGCAATCATGGTATAAACATGGCTTTCCTATCTAACACCCTAGAAAGAGAACTACTCACTCATAATCGAATTGACAACAACAAAACTAATTGGAAATCCTAAGAATTGCATCATGAACAATTAAATAAATAAACTAAGCAATCAAAGTAATTAAAGAGATAAAGAGTAGAGAAGAGTACCAATTGACGGAAAGCAGGAACTTTTATTGAAATCGAAATAGGTTTGATCACCTCTAAATTAATCTAAAGTGTTTGAATTAAACTAAGAACAATGAAGAATAAAACTAGTCTAAAACCTAATGAAAGATGAATGAAAAGATAGATCTAAATAATGAGGAAAAGATATTTATAATACCCCCTCAAGTTCACTAAAAACGGAAACAAAAAGTGGAAAAGCGCGATTAAAGCACCAGACCCGATCGGGCCAGAGCACAGTACCCGATCGGGTCCACATACAAATTCCCCACCTTCACTCCTGGGCTCTGGCAGCAGCAGTGCAGCAATAAGGCGAGAAAAGCGGCCCACCCGATCGGGCCCGAGGCACCCACCCGATCGGGTCATGCGACAAAAAGTGCCAGCAAGCTCGCCTCCTCCGCAACGTCCCAGTAAGACCTAGCAGCACTAGACCCGATGGGGTCGGACGGTGGATGCCCGATCGGGTCTGGGCACATGTGTTCTCGCCCGATCTGATCGGGCACGCCTTGCCCGATCGGGTCCGCAACTTTCGTACCCGATCATAAATATTTCGCCCGATCGGGCCATTTCTGCCCGATCAGTGCACGGAAACCTCATTTGACTCCTTGGCTCTCTAATCTTCACGTTTAGGGGTCTTGGGACCTCCTAAACTATCCATAAAGCTCGTGAGCCATCCTACGTGCCTCATAACATCTCGTAAAGCCGTGGTTGCTTCCAAAAGGCTCGGGAATAAGGAGAAAACTCCATAAAACCTGCAATTCAATACTAAAACACGAAACCACAACTACATACGATAGTTAGCACAAAATAGCTCCCAAGAGCTCCAATGACGCACAAATTAGCTTGTAAATAAGGGAGAAAAGACTATATAAATACGTGATATCAAACTCCCCCAAGCTAAACAGTTGCTTGTCCTCAAGCAAACAGAACATGAACATGGAATAGATTACCTCACCCCAAAGATAAAACAAATCAAAGCTCAAAACATTTTCAAGACTAAGAATCGTTCAAGCAGACATAATTCAAGTTTGGCTCATCAAATCCATCCAACCACCAATCATTCAAGCAATTTATCAAACTCAAGCATCCACAAAGCATACAAGTCCTGAAAAGGCACTCACAAGGGTGTCACTCCTCTCAATTTTGTGGCAGGCAAAGAATGTGCCTGAACACTCACCAACCCGACCATAAGTACCCTTCCCACTCACACTCTCATGTGTTTAAGAAGGTTAATGACGCTCATCCTAGTCAAGTCGACTCAATTAGCAGAAATACTCTTTAACTTTGACAAACTAACTCGAAATCAATCAAACGAACATTGCAGACATAAGCTCAAGAGGACTTTATAGGGTTGTAAAGGGGCTTAGGCGAGAGGTAGGGGATACTTTTGGGTAATGTGGTGGAAAAACCAAGAAAGGGGGAGCATAAACCATTCAAACAAGGACTAAGACGGCCTTCACAACTCCCAACAATCACCATAAAACCATGTAAAGTAACCCAACTCTATTAAATCAATGAAAAGCTCATAACAAACCCAATTTTCTAGCAATGGAGCGAATATTCTTTTATGAACGTACGTGAATGAAAGAACTAGAATTCTTTTGAATTTTCATTTCATTTTTCCTTCATTTTTCTGAACTTCATTCACGCAACTCTAAACTTGCTTTTTCTTTTCTCTTTCTCACTCTCAAACCACAGCAAATACACTTTTAAATTCCTCAAAAACCAAACTAAACCAACAAACCAATCTCAAACTCAACCCATATGAAAGCTCCCCCAAGCTAGGCTTGGAATAATATCAAGTGAAGGCTTTTGGCTCGTAATAGGGGTTTAAGTAACACGAAACAAGTCATTAGGCTCAGCGGGGCTAAGGAGGATAAAAGTATATCAAAAACTCACTCTGAAGCTCAAGAATAAGACAAAAGAACGCCTCTATCACAGCACATGCTACAAGTCATCTAAAATCAGACAAGTACGAAGTCAAAGTCAAGATCAATCCACTAAAGAGGAACTAACACACAAGAATAGACTGGATAATAATATGAATCCAATAGGCTACAAAGGGGCCTCACAGTCTAACCAATTCGGGTATGCAGCACAAAGTGGTCTAATATAATCAGAAAATGCTCGAAATCATAGCAATCAAACATCAAATCAAAGCCTCAAGATCACAAATGCCCAGCTATCCAGAAAACAAAGTCAAATCAATTTCAAATAGAGCACAAAAAGGGGCACAGGGAGGCAACTAAACCAGTCATGGGAACCATATTTTTTTATTTTTTCAGTATTTTTGAAAGCAGTAAATCTATCCTAGAAAGCAGTAAAAGAGATGGGGAATACAAATAGAACTCCTCCCCCAAGCTGAACTTGGCAGTGTCCTCAATGCCAAAAGGTGATAAGGACTATGCTAAGAGGAAAAACAATGTTAGTACCCTCACTCTCGCTCACAAAAAGAAGGAAAATAAAAAGAAAAAAAAAAGGGAAAGAAAAAATACGAGTTGCCTCTCGCACAGCGCTGATTTATAAAGGTCCCGCACGACCATAATCCTCCCTCTCTCAAATAGGAGGGGCTTGGCAATGAGTGCCACCCTCATCAAACATCTTTCTCCTCCAAATGTTCTTGACAATGCCTCCAGACGGTGTGGCAACCTTAGGTGGAATTGGAACCTTCTCCACCCCTACTTCATCTAAAACCTTATCCCTGCAAAAAGATTGTTCAAGCATAGGAGCCTTAACAGCATTGGTCAGTTTAAAAATCACTTTGTCATCACCAACACTAAGAGTTAAAGACCCAGACTTGACATCAATGACAGCACCAGCAGTACACAAAAACGGCCTACCCAAGATAATAGGAATCTGGGCATCCTCATCCATATCTAACACCACAAAATCAACAGGAATATAGAATTTCCCTACCCTAACAGGAACATCCTCTAAAACACCTAGAGGGTATATTATAGAACGATCCGCCATCTGTAAAGTGATTTGTGTGCATTTAAGGGCTCCCATATTCAGTTTCTTATAAACAGACAATGGCATAACAGAAACAGAAGCACCTAAATCACACAAAGCCTTATCAATAAAAATAGGTCCAAGATGGCAGGGTATAGAAAAACTACCAGGATCTTTTAACTTTGGTGGGGTTTTATTTTGAATAAAAGCACTACACTCTTCAGTAAGAGCGACACGTTCTACCCCACCAAAGTCTCTTTTCTTAGTAATCATGTCTTTCAGAAATTTGGCATAAACAGGCACTTGGGTAATTAAGTCTGTGAATGGAATCGTTACCTCAAGGTTCTTGACCATAGACAAGAACTTACCAAACTGCTGATCGACATTGGACTGTTGCATCCTGTGAGGAAAAGGTAGCCTTGGTGTAAAAGGCGTTTTAGAAACCTTCTCCTTTTTCTTCCCTGTCTGTTCAGCTTCTGCAGACAAATCGACTTCAGACGTCGAATTCTTTCTTTTTCCTTCCTCTACCACCCTCTTCTTCCCTGCAGTCGGGGTAACCTCATCAATAGGCACTGGAGGGGCATCATATGCAATGCCACTACGAAGAGTGATGGCATTCACATGTTCTCTCTGAACGGGTTGCCCTGGCAATTCCCCCTGCCGCCTCTGAGCATTCGAGCTTGCTAATTGTGCAACTTGAGCCTCGAGAAGTTTGATGCTTTTCTCTTGGGCTCTTTGTGCCTCCTCATTAGATCTTTGCATGGCTAGCATTTGTCGCTCTTGGGCTCTTTGTGCCTCCTCATTTGCCTTTTGCATACTTAACACTAGTTTCATCACTTCAGATATGGGGGGCTCTTGTGGGTTGTTGTTTTGTGGATGTGGGGTGGGAAAGTTTTGTGGAGTTTGGAAGTTGTTATGGTGATGGAAGTTTTGTGGTGGTGGTCTATTGAAATTTTGTGGGGTTTGATGGTATGAGGGTTTAGGATAGTTTTGTGGAGGTGGAGGTTGATAGTTTTGTGGATTTTGGTAGTTATGTGGAGGGGGAAGGTTTGTGGCCTTTGTTGAAAGGCATTGGCCTGCTCCATCTGAAATTGACTGAACTGACAGTCATGCCCAAAGTGACCCTGAACACCACATACCTCGCAGTAAGATGAGGTAATGGGTGCTACTGCAGACATAGCATTGATACTCATGGGTGGAGGTGTCGGACTAGAAGACTTCATTAGCTGCTGAGTTAGTTGCGCCATCTGAGATGTAAGCAATGAAATAGCGTCAACTTCAAGTACCTTCTTAGTCAAACTCCTAGATGATGAATGGTCATTGGCTGCAAGATTTGATATGAATTCATAACCCTCATCAACTGCCTTGTCTAAAAACACTCCTCCTGCAGACGAATCAACAATACACTTCGTCTGAGGCTGCAGACCATTGTAGAATGTCTGCGTCAAGAACCATTTGTCCATATTATGGTGTGGACACTCTCTCTGTAAATCTCTAAACCTAGCCCACGCTTCCCTTAATGTTTCATCAGGCTCTTGCGAAAACGTGGCTAGTTTATTTCTGATTTCTGCTGTTTTAGTGGGTGGGTAATACTCTCTCAGAAATGCAGCAGAAATCTCACTCCACTCGGTTTCTTTCACATCGTTCAACCATTTTTGGGCTCTATCTCTCAGTGAAAACTCGAACAACATGACTTTGAGTTGATCTGGAGTGACGCCGGCATGTTTAACGGTTCGACAAAGTTGTTGAAACCGTTGCAGATGATTTGCCGGATCTTCAGTAGGATGCCCACCAAACTGATTTTGCTGGACCATGCTGATGAGTCCAGGTTTGATTTCGAAATTTGCTGCGGCAATGGTGGGCATAGTAGGTCCAGTGGAGAGACCATCCGGGTTGGGCACCCCATATGACTTCAGTGATTTTGACATAACTGAATTCAAGGTGTCTGTTCCAGAGGTGTTCAGCTGAACAGACTGCTTATCTTTCGGCTTTATCTTTCGGATCCGCCTGATTGTCCTAGTAAGATCGGGGTCCGCTGGAATTGGGAAACCGTTTCTTTGGGACCTGGGCATACAAAAGAAACAAAAAGCAGCAGTAAAACGTACCTCGATTGAAACAATGAAGTTCCAATGAGGTACAGAGAAGTAGACCAAATAATTAAATAAAAACTTAGAGAACTAGCCGTCTCCCCGGCAACGGCGCCAAAATTTGATAGGCTAAAGTCGTATCACCTATTCAAAGATAATTCCTACAGTCCTCTAACAATGGTAGTAAAAGGAAGTAGGGTCGAATCCACAGAGAGACGGAGTTCTAAGTTAATATTCAGCTAAAAAGCTACTTCAGACAAGATCAGATAGAAACAGCTGAACTAATAATTAACTACTAGAAAACAATATAAAGTGGAATTTTACTCTATGAAATAAAGGTCTAGGGAATTAGTTCGGTCCACCATGCTTATACCAATCAAAGGATCAAACAACTATCAGAACCTAGGTCGAGAATCGATAGATTAGAACAATGTCAAGCTATGGTTAAGTCTCAACGTCCATAATTCAACATTTGCAGCATGTTCACAAACATAATCAGAATTACTGGTGTGTACTAGGCCTCTAAAAGTAAGACGGATATGTGCAAACAATTATTAACCTCAAGTAATCAAAGAAACTGCACAATAACGTTAATTACTCAATAAGAACAAATCACACCATAACCTATCTCATCAAACCCTAGAAACTAATAGCAATTCAAATAATCATGGTATAAACATGGCTTCCCTATCTAAATCCCTAGAAATTAAACTACTCACTCATAATTGAATCAACAATAAACAATCTAATATGAAACCCTAATAATTGCATCATGAACGAATAAATAATTAAACTAAGAAATCAAGAATAATAAAAGAGACTAAGAGTAGAGAAGAATACCAATTGACAGAAAGCAAGAACTTTTATTGAAATCGAATCCGAGGTTCAATCACCTTTAATCTAATCTAAAGTGTTTAAACTAAAGTAAAGCTAAGTTAAGAACTATGGAAAATAAAACTAGAGAAAAAGATGTCTCTAAAAATATGAGGAAAAGGTATTTATAATACCCCAAAGTCTAATTAAAAAAAGATAGAATTTCGGAAAAGAGCTTTCCGTGCTTCAGGCCCGATCGGGTCAATTCCCGCCCGATCGGGTGCATAAACTGCAATTCTGCATCAACTTGCGAAGGCCGTATCTCTCAAACCAGAAGTCCGATCGGGGCGTGTGACCTATCATTGGAAAGCTCTTGAAGTCTAGAATCCAACTCAATTGGAATTTATTGATTATCAATTTTCTATCAAAAGTTATAATGAAAATAGTGAAGGTATGTCAGTTTTGGCACTTCTTTCACTAACTCTTTGCTTCATTCCAACTCAAAATTGTCCCAAACGGATGCATTGTGATCCTTGTGCAAGCTACCTTCATCTGCAATGATTAATAGGCTACATCCTTGGTACTCATGATCACTTTATATCAAAATAACCTGGAAATCATCAAAACACACAAACGGGGAGTAGTAGAGCACAACTTGTGTAATTCATGTCATTATGCACCTAAAATGCTCAAAAAGGAGTTCTAAATGCAATCTAAATGCATCTAGAAACTATATATAAATGTGATACATCAAACTCCACCAAGCTAAACCTTTGCTTGTCCTCAAGCAAATAAAACATGAACATGGAATAAATTGCCTCACCCCATAGATAAAAACAATCAAAGCTCAAAACGTTTTCAAGACTAAGAATCGTTCAGGCAGGCAAAATTCAAGTTCAGCTAATCAAATCCATCCAACCACCAATCATCCAAGCAATTCATCAAATTTTAGCATCCACAAGGCATACAAATCCTGAAAAGGCTCTTACAAAGGTATCACTCCTCTCTATTTTGTGGCAGGCAAAGAACATGCCCGAACACTCACCAACCCGACCATAATTGCCCTTCCCACTCACATCTCATGTGTTTAAGAAGGTTAAATGACGCTCATCCTAGTCAAGTCGACTCAATTAGCAGACATACTCTTTAACTTTGACAAACTGACTCAAAATCAATCCAATAAACAATGCAGACACGAGCTCAAGAGGACTTTTTATAGGGTTGTAATGGGGCTTAAGTAAGGGGTAGGGATATTTTTAGGAGATGTGGTGGAAAAACCGAGAAAGGGGGAGCATGAATCACTCAAACAAGGCCTAAGATGGCCTAAACAACTCCCAACAACACCATATAACCACGAAAAATTACCCAACTCTCATTAATCAATGAAAACTCACAACAAACCCAATTTTCAAGCAATGAAGCGAATTTTTTTTATGCACGTACGTGTATGAAGGACTTTGAATTCTTTTGAACTTTTATTTCATTTTTCTTTCATTTTTTCTGAACTTCATTCACGCAACTCTAATTTTGCTTTTTCTTTTCTTTTTCTCACACTCAAACCACAACAAATATACTTTTAATTCCTCCACAACCAAACCAAACCATGAAACCAATCTCAAACTCAACCCATACAAAAGCTCCCCCAAGCTAGGCTTGGAAATAATATCGAAATGAAGGCCATGGGCTCATAATAAGGGTTTAAGTAACATGAAACAAGTCATTAGGCTCAGCGGGGCTAAGGAGGATAAAAATATATCAAAAACTCACTCTGAGGCTCAAGAATCAGGAAAAAGAACGCCTCTATCACAGCAAATGCTACAAGTCATCGAACATCAGACAAGTACGAAGTCAAAGTCAAGATCAATCAACTAAAGATGAACTAGCACACAAAAACAGACTGGATAATAATATGAATCCAATAGGCTACAAAGAGGCCTCACAGTCTAACCAATTCAGGCATGCAGCACAATGTAGTGTAATATAATCAAAACTTGCTCGAAATTATAGTAATCAAACATCAAATCATAGCCTCAAAATCACAAATGCCCAGCTATCCAGAAAACAGAGTCAAATCATATTCAATAAAAGCACAACAAGGGGCACAGGGAGGCAACTAAACCAGTCATGGGAACCATAATTTTTTTTTGATTTTTCCAGTATTTTCCGAAAGCAATAAATCTATCCTAGAAAGCAGTAAAAGTGATAGAGAATACAAACAGAATTCCTCCCCCAAACTAAATTTGGCAGTGTCCTCAATGCCAAAAGGTAACAAAGGACGGCTAAGAGGAAAAACAACGTTAGTACTCTCACTCTCTGTCACTAAAAAAATAAGAGAAATAAAAATAAAAAAAATAATAAGGGGAAATTACGAGTTGCCTCTCGCACATCGCTGGTTTATAAAGGTCCCGCACGACCATAATCCTCCACATCTCAGATTGGAGGGGCTTGGCAGTGAGTGCCACCCTCATCAAACATTTTCCTTCTCCAAATATTCTCGCTCTTAATGGTGGGCATTGGCGGACCAGTAGGGATGCCGTCAGGATTAGGCACCCCATATGACTTCAATGGTTTAGCCATAGCTGAACTTAAAGTGTCTGATTCAGAGGTGTTCAGCTGAACATACTGCTTTTCTCTCCGAATTTTCTTTCGAATCTGCCTAATTCCTTGTAAGATTGGGATCCGCTGGGATGGGGAATTCGTTTCTTTGAGACCTAGCATACAAAAGAAACAAAAAGAAGCAGTAAAACGTACCTCAATTGGAACAATGAAGTTCCAATGAGGCACAGAGAAGTAGACCAAATAACCAAATAAAAACTTAGAAAACTAGCCGTCTCCCCGGCAACGGCGCCAAAATTTGACAGGATTTAGTCGTGTCACCTAATCAAAAATAAACCTACGGACCTCTAACTAGGTAGTCAGTGGAAGCAGGATCGAATCCACAGGGAGACAGAATTTCTAAATTAATATTCAACCGATTCAGCTACTCCAGATGAAATCAGGGAAGAAATAATTAAACTAAAGAATAGACTACAGAAGACGGAATAAATTGAGGATTTAACTATGGAATAAAAACCTAGGGTATTAGGTCGGTCCACCATGCTTATACCAATCAATTAGGGTCAACTACTACCAAAACCTAAGTCAAGAGTCGGGAGATTAGAGCCTATGTTGAGCTATGGTTAAGACTCAACGCTCATAGTTCAATATACGCCGCATATTCACTAACGTAATCAGAACTACTGACGTGTCCTAGGCCTCTAGTCGTAAGACGGATCTGTGCAAACAACTATTAACCACAAGCAACCAACGAAACTGCGCAATAACGTTAACTACTCAATAAAGAACAAACCACATCACAATCACCCTAATCAAGCCCTAGAAATTGATAGAATTCTAAATCGCAATCATGGTATAAACATGGCTTTCCTATCTAACACCCTAGAAAGAGAACTACTCACTCATAATCGAATTGACAACAACAAAACTAATTGGAAATCCTAAGAATTGCATCATGAACAATTAAATAAATAAACTAAGCAATCAAAGTAATTAAAGAGATAAAGAGTAGAGAAGAGTACCAATTGACGGAAAGCAGGAACTTTTATTGAAATCGAAATAGGTTTGATCACCTCTAAATTAATCTAAAGTGTTTGAATTAAACTAAGAACAATGAAGAATAAAACTAGTCTAAAACCTAATGAAAGATGAATGAAAAGATAGATCTAAATAATGAGGAAAAGATATTTATAATACCCCCTCAAGTTCACTAAAAACGGAAACAAAAAGTGGAAAAGCGCGATTAAAGCACCAGACCCGATCGGGCCAGAGCACAGTACCCGATCGGGTCCACATACAAATTCCCCACCTTCACTCCTGGGCTCTGGCAGCAGCAGTGCAGCAATAAGGCGAGAAAAGCGGCCCACCCGATCGGGCCCGAGGCACCCACCCGATCGGGTCATGCGACAAAAAGTGCCAGCAAGCTCGCCTCCTCCGCAACGTCCCAGTAAGACCTAGCAGCACTAGACCCGATGGGGTCGGACGGTGGATGCCCGATCGGGTCTGGGCACATGTGTTCTCGCCCGATCTGATCGGGCACGCCTTGCCCGATCGGGTCCGCAACTTTCGTACCCGATCATAAATATTTCGCCCGATCGGGCCATTTCTGCCCGATCAGTGCACGGAAACCTCATTTGACTCCTTGGCTCTCTAATCTTCACGTTTAGGGGTCTTGGGACCTCCTAAACTATCCATAAAGCTCGTGAGCCATCCTACGTGCCTCATAACATCTCGTAAAGCCGTGGTTGCTTCCAAAAGGCTCGGGAATAAGGAGAAAACTCCATAAAACCTGCAATTCAATACTAAAACACGAAACCACAACTACATACGATAGTTAGCACAAAATAGCTCCCAAGAGCTCCAATGACGCACAAATTAGCTTGTAAATAAGGGAGAAAAGACTATATAAATACGTGATATCAAACTCCCCCAAGCTAAACAGTTGCTTGTCCTCAAGCAAACAGAACATGAACATGGAATAGATTACCTCACCCCAAAGATAAAACAAATCAAAGCTCAAAACATTTTCAAGACTAAGAATCGTTCAAGCAGACATAATTCAAGTTTGGCTCATCAAATCCATCCAACCACCAATCATTCAAGCAATTTATCAAACTCAAGCATCCACAAAGCATACAAGTCCTGAAAAGGCACTCACAAGGGTGTCACTCCTCTCAATTTTGTGGCAGGCAAAGAATGTGCCTGAACACTCACCAACCCGACCATAAGTACCCTTCCCACTCACACTCTCATGTGTTTAAGAAGGTTAATGACGCTCATCCTAGTCAAGTCGACTCAATTAGCAGAAATACTCTTTAACTTTGACAAACTAACTCGAAATCAATCAAACGAACATTGCAGACATAAGCTCAAGAGGACTTTATAGGGTTGTAAAGGGGCTTAGGCGAGAGGTAGGGGATACTTTTGGGTAATGTGGTGGAAAAACCAAGAAAGGGGGAGCATAAACCATTCAAACAAGGACTAAGACGGCCTTCACAACTCCCAACAATCACCATAAAACCATGTAAAGTAACCCAACTCTATTAAATCAATGAAAAGCTCATAACAAACCCAATTTTCTAGCAATGGAGCGAATATTCTTTTATGAACGTACGTGAATGAAAGAACTAGAATTCTTTTGAATTTTCATTTCATTTTTCCTTCATTTTTCTGAACTTCATTCACGCAACTCTAAACTTGCTTTTTCTTTTCTCTTTCTCACTCTCAAACCACAGCAAATACACTTTTAAATTCCTCAAAAACCAAACTAAACCAACAAACCAATCTCAAACTCAACCCATATGAAAGCTCCCCCAAGCTAGGCTTGGAATAATATCAAGTGAAGGCTTTTGGCTCGTAATAGGGGTTTAAGTAACACGAAACAAGTCATTAGGCTCAGCGGGGCTAAGGAGGATAAAAGTATATCAAAAACTCACTCTGAAGCTCAAGAATAAGACAAAAGAACGCCTCTATCACAGCACATGCTACAAGTCATCTAAAATCAGACAAGTACGAAGTCAAAGTCAAGATCAATCCACTAAAGAGGAACTAACACACAAGAATAGACTGGATAATAATATGAATCCAATAGGCTACAAAGGGGCCTCACAGTCTAACCAATTCGGGTATGCAGCACAAAGTGGTCTAATATAATCAGAAAATGCTCGAAATCATAGCAATCAAACATCAAATCAAAGCCTCAAGATCACAAATGCCCAGCTATCCAGAAAACAAAGTCAAATCAATTTCAAATAGAGCACAAAAAGGGGCACAGGGAGGCAACTAAACCAGTCATGGGAACCATATTTTTTTTTATTTTTTCAGTATTTTTGAAAGCAGTAAATCTATCCTAGAAAGCAGTAAAAGAGATGGGGAATACAAATAGAACTCCTCCCCCAAGCTGAACTTGGCAGTGTCCTCAATGCCAAAAGGTGATAAGGACTATGCTAAGAGGAAAAACAATGTTAGTACCCTCACTCTCGCTCACAAAAAGAAGGAAAATAAAAAGAAAAAAAAAAGGGAAAGAAAAAATACGAGTTGCCTCTCGCACAGCGCTGATTTATAAAGGTCCCGCACGACCATAATCCTCCCTCTCTCAAATAGGAGGGGCTTGGCAATGAGTGCCACCCTCATCAAACATCTTTCTCCTCCAAATGTTCTTGACAATGCCTCCAGACGGTGTGGCAACCTTAGGTGGAATTGGAACCTTCTCCACCCCTACTTCATCTAAAACCTTATCCCTGCAAAAAGATTGTTCAAGCATAGGAGCCTTAACAGCATTGGTCAGTTTAAAAATCACTTTGTCATCACCAACACTAAGAGTTAAAGACCCAGACTTGACATCAATGACAGCACCAGCAGTACACAAAAACGGCCTACCCAAGATAATAGGAATCTGGGCATCCTCATCCATATCTAACACCACAAAATCAACAGGAATATAGAATTTCCCTACCCTAACAGGAACATCCTCTAAAACACCTAGAGGGTATATTATAGAACGATCCGCCATCTGTAAAGTGATTTGTGTGCATTTAAGGGCTCCCATATTCAGTTTCTTATAAACAGACAATGGCATAACAGAAACAGAAGCACCTAAATCACACAAAGCCTTATCAATAAAAATAGGTCCAAGATGGCAGGGTATAGAAAAACTACCAGGATCTTTTAACTTTGGTGGGGTTTTATTTTGAATAAAAGCACTACACTCTTCAGTAAGAGCGACACGTTCTACCCCACCAAAGTCTCTTTTCTTAGTAATCATGTCTTTCAGAAATTTGGCATAAACAGGCACTTGGGTAATTAAGTCTGTGAATGGAATCGTTACCTCAAGGTTCTTGACCATAGACAAGAACTTACCAAACTGCTGATCGACATTGGACTGTTGCATCCTGTGAGGAAAAGGTAGCCTTGGTGTAAAAGGCGTTTTAGAAACCTTCTCCTTTTTCTTCCCTGTCTGTTCAGCTTCTGCAGACAAATCGACTTCAGACGTCGAATTCTTTCTTTTTCCTTCCTCTACCACCCTCTTCTTCCCTGCAGTCGGGGTAACCTCATCAATAGGCACTGGAGGGGCATCATATGCAATGCCACTACGAAGAGTGATGGCATTCACATGTTCTCTCTGAACGGGTTGCCCTGGCAATTCCCCCTGCCGCCTCTGAGCATTCGAGCTTGCTAATTGTGCAACTTGAGCCTCGAGAAGTTTGATGCTTTTCTCTTGGGCTCTTTGTGCCTCCTCATTAGATCTTTGCATGGCTAGCATTTGTCGCTCTTGGGCTCTTTGTGCCTCCTCATTTGCCTTTTGCATACTTAACACTAGTTTCATCACTTCAGATATGGGGGGCTCTTGTGGGTTGTTGTTTTGTGGATGTGGGGTGGGAAAGTTTTGTGGAGTTTGGAAGTTGTTATGGTGATGGAAGTTTTGTGGTGGTGGTCTATTGAAATTTTGTGGGGTTTGATGGTATGAGGGTTTAGGATAGTTTTGTGGAGGTGGAGGTTGATAGTTTTGTGGATTTTGGTAGTTATGTGGAGGGGGAAGGTTTGTGGCCTTTGTTGAAAGGCATTGGCCTGCTCCATCTGAAATTGACTGAACTGACAGTCATGCCCAAAGTGACCCTGAACACCACATACCTCGCAGTAAGATGAGGTAATGGGTGCTACTGCAGACATAGCATTGATACTCATGGGTGGAGGTGTCGGACTAGAAGACTTCATTAGCTGCTGAGTTAGTTGCGCCATCTGAGATGTAAGCAATGAAATAGCGTCAACTTCAAGTACCTTCTTAGTCAAACTCCTAGATGATGAATGGTCATTGGCTGCAAGATTTGATATGAATTCATAACCCTCATCAACTGCCTTGTCTAAAAACACTCCTCCTGCAGACGAATCAACAATACACTTCGTCTGAGGCTGCAGACCATTGTAGAATGTCTGCGTCAAGAACCATTTGTCCATATTATGGTGTGGACACTCTCTCTGTAAATCTCTAAACCTAGCCCACGCTTCCCTTAATGTTTCATCAGGCTCTTGCGAAAACGTGGCTAGTTTATTTCTGATTTCTGCTGTTTTAGTGGGTGGGTAATACTCTCTCAGAAATGCAGCAGAAATCTCACTCCACTCGGTTTCTTTCACATCGTTCAACCATTTTTGGGCTCTATCTCTCAGTGAAAACTCGAACAACATGACTTTGAGTTGATCTGGAGTGACGCCGGCATGTTTAACGGTTCGACAAAGTTGTTGAAACCGTTGCAGATGATTTGCCGGATCTTCAGTAGGATGCCCACCAAACTGATTTTGCTGGACCATGCTGATGAGTCCAGGTTTGATTTCGAAATTTGCTGCGGCAATGGTGGGCATAGTAGGTCCAGTGGAGAGACCATCCGGGTTGGGCACCCCATATGACTTCAGTGATTTTGACATAACTGAATTCAAGGTGTCTGTTCCAGAGGTGTTCAGCTGAACAGACTGCTTATCTTTCGGCTTTATCTTTCGGATCCGCCTGATTGTCCTAGTAAGATCGGGGTCCGCTGGAATTGGGAAACCGTTTCTTTGGGACCTGGGCATACAAAAGAAACAAAAAGCAGCAGTAAAACGTACCTCGATTGAAACAATGAAGTTCCAATGAGGTACAGAGAAGTAGACCAAATAATTAAATAAAAACTTAGAGAACTAGCCGTCTCCCCGGCAACGGCGCCAAAATTTGATAGGCTAAAGTCGTATCACCTATTCAAAGATAATTCCTACAGTCCTCTAACAATGGTAGTAAAAGGAAGTAGGGTCGAATCCACAGAGAGACGGAGTTCTAAGTTAATATTCAGCTAAAAAGCTACTTCAGACAAGATCAGATAGAAACAGCTGAACTAATAATTAACTACTAGAAAACAATATAAAGTGGAATTTTACTCTATGAAATAAAGGTCTAGGGAATTAGTTCGGTCCACCATGCTTATACCAATCAAAGGATCAAACAACTATCAGAACCTAGGTCGAGAATCGATAGATTAGAACAATGTCAAGCTATGGTTAAGTCTCAACGTCCATAATTCAACATTTGCAGCATGTTCACAAACATAATCAGAATTACTGGTGTGTACTAGGCCTCTAAAAGTAAGACGGATATGTGCAAACAATTATTAACCTCAAGTAATCAAAGAAACTGCACAATAACGTTAATTACTCAATAAGAACAAATCACACCATAACCTATCTCATCAAACCCTAGAAACTAATAGCAATTCAAATAATCATGGTATAAACATGGCTTCCCTATCTAAATCCCTAGAAATTAAACTACTCACTCATAATTGAATCAACAATAAACAATCTAATATGAAACCCTAATAATTGCATCATGAACGAATAAATAATTAAACTAAGAAATCAAGAATAATAAAAGAGACTAAGAGTAGAGAAGAATACCAATTGACAGAAAGCAAGAACTTTTATTGAAATCGAATCCGAGGTTCAATCACCTTTAATCTAATCTAAAGTGTTTAAACTAAAGTAAAGCTAAGTTAAGAACTATGGAAAATAAAACTAGAGAAAAAGATGTCTCTAAAAATATGAGGAAAAGGTATTTATAATACCCCAAAGTCTAATTAAAAAAAGATAGAATTTCGGAAAAGAGCTTTCCGTGCTTCAGGCCCGATCGGGTCAATTCCCGCCCGATCGGGTGCATAAACTGCAATTCTGCATCAACTTGCGAAGGCCGTATCTCTCAAACCAGAAGTCCGATCGGGGCGTGTGACCTATCATTGGAAAGCTCTTGAAGTCTAGAATCCAACTCAATTGGAATTTATTGATTATCAATTTTCTATCAAAAGTTATAATGAAAATAGTGAAGGTATGTCAGTTTTGGCACTTCTTTCACTAACTCTTTGCTTCATTCCAACTCAAAATTGTCCCAAACGGATGCATTGTGATCCTTGTGCAAGCTACCTTCATCTGCAATGATTAATAGGCTACATCCTTGGTACTCATGATCACTTTATATCAAAATAACCTGGAAATCATCAAAACACACAAACGGGGAGTAGTAGAGCACAACTTGTGTAATTCATGTCATTATGCACCTAAAATGCTCAAAAAGGAGTTCTAAATGCAATCTAAATGCATCTAGAAACTATATATAAATGTGATACATCAAACTCCACCAAGCTAAACCTTTGCTTGTCCTCAAGCAAATAAAACATGAACATGGAATAAATTGCCTCACCCCATAGATAAAAACAATCAAAGCTCAAAACGTTTTCAAGACTAAGAATCGTTCAGGCAGGCAAAATTCAAGTTCAGCTAATCAAATCCATCCAACCACCAATCATCCAAGCAATTCATCAAATTTTAGCATCCACAAGGCATACAAATCCTGAAAAGGCTCTTACAAAGGTATCACTCCTCTCTATTTTGTGGCAGGCAAAGAACATGCCCGAACACTCACCAACCCGACCATAATTGCCCTTCCCACTCACATCTCATGTGTTTAAGAAGGTTAAATGACGCTCATCCTAGTCAAGTCGACTCAATTAGCAGACATACTCTTTAACTTTGACAAACTGACTCAAAATCAATCCAATAAACAATGCAGACACGAGCTCAAGAGGACTTTTTATAGGGTTGTAATGGGGCTTAAGTAAGGGGTAGGGATATTTTTAGGAGATGTGGTGGAAAAACCGAGAAAGGGGGAGCATGAATCACTCAAACAAGGCCTAAGATGGCCTAAACAACTCCCAACAACACCATATAACCACGAAAAATTACCCAACTCTCATTAATCAATGAAAACTCACAACAAACCCAATTTTCAAGCAATGAAGCGAATTTTTTTTATGCACGTACGTGTATGAAGGACTTTGAATTCTTTTGAACTTTTATTTCATTTTTCTTTCATTTTTTCTGAACTTCATTCACGCAACTCTAATTTTGCTTTTTCTTTTCTTTTTCTCACACTCAAACCACAACAAATATACTTTTAATTCCTCCACAACCAAACCAAACCATGAAACCAATCTCAAACTCAACCCATACAAAAGCTCCCCCAAGCTAGGCTTGGAAATAATATCGAAATGAAGGCCATGGGCTCATAATAAGGGTTTAAGTAACATGAAACAAGTCATTAGGCTCAGCGGGGCTAAGGAGGATAAAAATATATCAAAAACTCACTCTGAGGCTCAAGAATCAGGAAAAAGAACGCCTCTATCACAGCAAATGCTACAAGTCATCGAACATCAGACAAGTACGAAGTCAAAGTCAAGATCAATCAACTAAAGATGAACTAGCACACAAAAACAGACTGGATAATAATATGAATCCAATAGGCTACAAAGAGGCCTCACAGTCTAACCAATTCAGGCATGCAGCACAATGTAGTGTAATATAATCAAAACTTGCTCGAAATTATAGTAATCAAACATCAAATCATAGCCTCAAAATCACAAATGCCCAGCTATCCAGAAAACAGAGTCAAATCATATTCAATAAAAGCACAACAAGGGGCACAGGGAGGCAACTAAACCAGTCATGGGAACCATAATTTTTTTTTGATTTTTCCAGTATTTTCCGAAAGCAATAAATCTATCCTAGAAAGCAGTAAAAGTGATAGAGAATACAAACAGAATTCCTCCCCCAAACTAAATTTGGCAGTGTCCTCAATGCCAAAAGGTAACAAAGGACGGCTAAGAGGAAAAACAACGTTAGTACTCTCACTCTCTGTCACTAAAAAAATAAGAGAAATAAAAATAAAAAAAATAATAAGGGGAAATTACGAGTTGCCTCTCGCACATCGCTGGTTTATAAAGGTCCCGCACGACCATAATCCTCCACATCTCAGATTGGAGGGGCTTGGCAGTGAGTGCCACCCTCATCAAACATTTTCCTTCTCCAAATATTCTCGCTCTTAATGGTGGGCATTGGCGGACCAGTAGGGATGCCGTCAGGATTAGGCACCCCATATGACTTCAATGGTTTAGCCATAGCTGAACTTAAAGTGTCTGATTCAGAGGTGTTCAGCTGAACATACTGCTTTTCTCTCCGAATTTTCTTTCGAATCTGCCTAATTCCTTGTAAGATTGGGATCCGCTGGGATGGGGAATTCGTTTCTTTGAGACCTAGCATACAAAAGAAACAAAAAGAAGCAGTAAAACGTACCTCAATTGGAACAATGAAGTTCCAATGAGGCACAGAGAAGTAGACCAAATAACCAAATAAAAACTTAGAAAACTAGCCGTCTCCCCGGCAACGGCGCCAAAATTTGACAGGATTTAGTCGTGTCACCTAATCAAAAATAAACCTACGGACCTCTAACTAGGTAGTCAGTGGAAGCAGGATCGAATCCACAGGGAGACAGAATTTCTAAATTAATATTCAACCGATTCAGCTACTCCAGATGAAATCAGGGAAGAAATAATTAAACTAAAGAATAGACTACAGAAGACGGAATAAATTGAGGATTTAACTATGGAATAAAAACCTAGGGTATTAGGTCGGTCCACCATGCTTATACCAATCAATTAGGGTCAACTACTACCAAAACCTAAGTCAAGAGTCGGGAGATTAGAGCCTATGTTGAGCTATGGTTAAGACTCAACGCTCATAGTTCAACATACGCCGCATATTCACTAACGTAATCAGAACTACTGACGTGTCCTAGGCCTCTAGTCGTAAGACGGATCTGTGCAAACAACTATTAACCACAAGCAACCAACGAAACTGCGCAATAACGTTAACTACTCAATAAAGAACAAACCACATCACAATCACCCTAATCAAGCCCTAGAAATTGATAGAATTCTAAATCGCAATCATGGTATAAACATGGCTTTCCTATCTAACACCCTAGAAAGAGAACTACTCACTCATAATCGAATTGACAACAACAAAACTAATTGGAAATCCTAAGAATTGCATCATGAACAATTAAATAAATAAACTAAGCAATCAAAGTAATTAAAGAGATAAAGAGTAGAGAAGAGTACCAATTGACGGAAAGCAGGAACTTTTATTGAAATCGAAATAGGTTTGATCACCTCTAAATTAATCTAAAGTGTTTGAATTAAACTAAGAACAATGAAGAATAAAACTAGTCTAAAACCTAATGAAAGATGAATGAAAAGATAGATCTAAATAATGAGGAAAAGATATTTATAATACCCCCTCAAGTTCACTAAAAACGGAAACAAAAAGTGGAAAAGCGCGATTAAAGCACCAGACCCGATCGGGCCAGAGCACAGTACCCGATCGGGTCCACATACAAATTCCCCACCTTCACTCCTGGGCTCTGGCAGCAGCAGCAGCAGTGCAGCAATAAGGCGAGAAAAGCGGCCCACCCGATCGGGCCCGAGGCACCCACCCGATCGGGTCATGCGACAAAAAGTGCCAGCAAGCTCGCCTCCTCCGCAACGTCCCAGTAAGACCTAGCAGCACTAGACCCGATGGGGTCGGACGGTGGATGCCCGATCGGGTCTGGGCACATGTGTTCTCGCCCGATCTGATCAGGCACGCCTTGCCCGATCGGGTCCGCAACTTTCGTACCCGATCATAAATATTTCGCCCGATCGGGCCATTTCTGCCCGATCAGTGCACGAAAACCTCATTTGACTCCTTGGCTCTCTAATCTTCACGTTTAGGGGTCTTGGGACCTCCTAAACTATCCATAAAGCTCGTGAGCCATCCTACGTGCCTCATAACATCTCGTAAAGCCGTGGTTGCTTCCAAAAGGCTCGGGAATAAGGAGAAAACTCCATAAAACCTGCAATTCAATACTAAAACACGAAACCACAACTACATACGATAGTTAGCACAAAATAGCTCCCAAGAGCTCCAATGACGCACAAATTAGCTTGTAAATAAGGGAGAAAAGACTATATAAATACGTGATATCAACACCCCGGGGGTGGTGATACTACCAAGTCGGTGACTTGGGGAGGGTACATAACATAGGGCAGCTTTATGGCGTACAAGGTCGACAAGAACGACAGCCCACCTTGTAGATCCTTTCGCCACTTCCCCGTTGACCAGTGGCCACTTATTCTCAATCTTATGTTGGGGGAAGGATAGGGCTCGCAATAATCGGATGTCGAAGTCCCTTCATCCGTCGCCTCCATTATTTGTACTACACCAAGGGAAAGGAAAGAATCTAAGTAACTCCTCTTAGAAGGAGGGAAGGTTATCGTTACTTTATTCGGGTGATCTAAAAACTCTTCGGGTCCCTCGAAGTTTTTCTCACACTCCTCTTCCTCAATAGGAACGACGTCGAGTAAAAAATCAGAGTCCGGGGCCCAATAAGCTATTGATACAACAAGAGCCTCATCTACCCATGTTTCAACCCAGGGCATATAAGGAAGGGGCAAAGCATAGGAGGCGCTCAGTTCGAAAACAGGGTTCATTATTTATATCGAATTTATTAAAAGAAAGGAAAAGAGTCAAGAATGAGAAATCATACCTTGGTCGAATTACACGAAGGAGATTCCTCGCACTCTTGACGCACTCTGAGCAGCACACAAAGGAAGCAAAAGGCTTCTTTAAAAAGAGAGAAAATTAGAGAGGGAAAGTAGAGAGAGAAGTTGAAAAGTGAGTAAATGAGGAAAGGAGTGAAATATTTATATCTCACCTACCCTGAACAGTAACCTCTCTAATATGAACAGTCACCCAACATGGGAGTTCGTGCCAAGGAGTAGAAGGAGGTTTGTTGCGATACGTCATGTATACGGTTGAAACGTATAAATATCGGTCAAAATACGGTTGACCACCCCAAAAGTTGACTTTAAAGCATTGACTTTAAAGCGTTGACCCTCAACGGGCCTACTTCGAAGAAATTCAGCTGTACAAATCTTCCCTCACCGGGGCTACCTCGAACTCTTCAAAAGGAACAACCCTTTGACTGAGCTACTAAGAGTAAATTCAAGGATGTTCTTTGAATCCATACTTTAGAAAAATTTTCTAAGTATGCTAAGCCCTTCATGAGGCACCTCCTTCGAGCAAACGAGTGTTGGACTCAAATTAGCCCTAACCAGGCTACCTCTAATTATCAAATTGAGTATTGAACTCAATTAGCCCTTACCAGGCTACCTCGAATTATCACTATTGGACTCAATTAGCCCTAACCAAGCCCCCTCGAAGAAATTTTTGTATTGAGCCCCTCTAATAAGGGCGTTCGAATTTTTCCTAGAACACCTTCGAGGAAGGCGTTCGAACTTTTCCTAGAACCCCTTCATGGAGGGCGTTCGAATTTTCATCTAAAACCATCCCAGGACATGTGTCTAAATTTTATTCGAACCCCCTACAAAGAGGGCATTCGAGCATTATTTTGCATAGAACCCTTCTTAGGAGGGCGTTCGAGTTTTTATTCTAAACTACCCAATGGTGGGGGTCTAAAATTTTATGTCGAACCCCCTATAGAGGGTGTTCGAGTTTTATATTAAACCTCTAATTAGGGCGTTCAAAATTTACAATGGACCTCCCTAATGAGGGCGTTAGAATTTTTAAGCCACTTAATGGTAGACGTGCAAGTTTTTTAGAACCTCTCCAAGGAGGGCGTTCGAATTTTATGAACTATTCTCCTAGGGAGGGCGTTCGAATTTTGAAACCTATCCTAGGAGGGCCTTCGAATTCTATGAACTATTCCACTATGGAGGGCGTTCGAATTTTATGAACTATTCTCCTAGGAGGGCGTTCGAATTTTATGAGCTATTCTCCTAGGAGGGTAATCGACTTTCATTGAGCCCCTGTATTGAGGGCGTTCGAATTTTCATTTGATCCCTCTATGGAGAGTGTTCGAATTTTGGTTGAACCCCTCTATGGATGGCGTTCAAATTCTCACTGAACCCTTCCATGGAGGGCGTTCGAATTCTCACTGAACTCCTCCATGGAGGGCGTTCGAAATCTCACTGAACCCCTCTATGGAGGGCGTTAGAATTCTCACTGAACCCCTCCATGGAGGGCGTTCGAATTCTCACTAAACCCCTCCATGGAGGGCGTTCGAATTCTCACTGAACCCCTCCATGGAGGGCGTTCGAATTCTTACTGAACCCCTCTTTGGAGGGCGTTCGAATTCTCACTAAACCTCTGTATTAAGGGCGTTCGATTTTTCATTTGATCCCTCTATGGAGGGTGTTCGAATTTTGGGTAGTCTCCTCTATGGAGGGCATTCGAATTCTCATTGAACCCCCCATGGAGGGCGTTCGGATTCTCACTGAACCCCTCTGTAGAGGGCGTTCGAATTCTCACTGAACCCCTATGGAGGGCGTTCGAATTCTCACTGAAACCGTCTATGGAGGGCATTCGAATTCTCACTGAACCCCTCCATGGAGGGCGTTCGAATTCTCACTGAACCCCTCCATGGAGGGCGTTCAGATTCTCATTGAACCCCTCATAGAGGGCGTTCGAATTCTCACTGAAACCCTCTATGGAGGGCGTTCGAATTCTCATTCAACCCCTCCATGGAGGGCATTCGAATTCTCACTGAACCCCTCAATGAAGGGCGTTCGAATTCTCATTCAACCCTTCCTTATGAGGCGTTCGAACTTTAAAAGCTAACCCCGCTTGGGGTACGTCGAGTTTTTAACAGCGAGGCAGACCATTCCGCTCCACGTTGTAGTCTCATCATGATTTGAAACTACAACGTAGAGCGTGGGGCTAATGCTTGGGCCCATTCCAGTCAAGGCCCACCTAACCGGTGAAATGACTAAAATACCCTTAGAGGGCAAAATTACCATTTTACCCCTAAGGATCTTTCAGGCTAGAAAGTACAGGCCTTCAGTCAGGCCCACTGACAAAAAGGCTTTCATGACATCACCATCTTCACCAGATGACGTCACTTCAGTACTACCTATAAAAAGTACTCTCATCTGATCATTCAGGTACGTTTTTGCGCACATTCCAAAGCATTTACTTGTACTACTCTCTAACTTCTGAGATCATATCTGACTTAAGCATCGGAGATCCGATCCCGGGAACATCCCCGGGGTAGTTCAGGGTGCTCGATTTTGCAGGTACCGGAAACTCGAAGACCTTGGACTTGTTACTGGTTACCCTAGCTGGATTTGGACTCCCCCGAACTAGAAATTCAATGTGTTTCTTGTACCCGAAACAAAAAGCAATATTAGTATTTTGATGATTTGGGTTTTGTTGGAAATTTGGATTTTGTTGGAAATTTAGATTACGTTGGAAATTAGAATTTTGTGGAGAATTAGAATTTTGTTGGATATTAGAATTTTGTGGGGAATTTGGATTTTGTGGGTGGTTGAGATTAAATTGATAATTTGGGGTTCTTTGAGGGTTACTTCCATAATTAGAATTATTAGGATTCATAATTATGGATAATTTGTTTGGAAGTATTTAAAGAGTAGAGGAATAAAATGTATAATTAAGATGAGAAAAATTAGAGAAATTAAAGATTGGAAAAGGTAGAGAAATTTGAGTGTATCTAAAATATGGCATAATTGATCTCTATTTAGAGACAATTGAAAAATTTGAACGTTAGTATTTTTTTTAATAAGCAGAATTATTTTAAATGGCCAAAATTATGCAACGGTGATAACACGTATTTATATAGAGTTTTCTCCCTTATTTACAAGCTAATTTGTGCGTCATTGGAGCTCTTGGGAGCTATTTTGTGCTAACTATCGTATGTAGTTGTGGTTTCGTGTTTTAGTATTGAATTGCAGGTTTTATGGAGTTTTCTCCTTATTCCCGAGCCTTTTGTAAGCAACCACGGCTTTACGAGATATTACGAGGCACGTAGGATGGCTTGCGAGCTTTATGGATAGTTTAGGAGGTCCCAAGACCCCTAAACGTGAAGATTAGAGAGCCAAGGAGTCAAAGGAGTTTTCCGTGCACTGATCGGGCAGAAATGGCCCGATCGGGCGAAGTATTTATGATCGGGTATGAAAGTTGCGGACCCGATCGGGCGATGTTTGCCCGATCGAATCGGGCGAGGAAGCATGTCCCCAGACCCGATCGGGTGACTACCGCCCGATCCGATCGGGTAGAGTACTGCTTGGTCTCGTTGCGGTGCTACAGGCGAGGGGAAGACGCTGGCCCAAGTTGTAGCCAGACCCGATCGGGTGGCAGCCTCGGGCCCGATCGGGTGGGCCGCTTTTCTCGCCTTATTGCTGCACTGCTGCTGCCAGAACCCAGAAGTGAAGGTGGGGGAATTTGTATGTGGACCCGATCGGGTACTGTGCTCGGGCCCGATCGGGTCTGGTGCTTTAATCGCGCTTTTTCACTTTTTGTTTCCGTTTTTTAGTGAACTTGAGGGGTATTATAAATACCTTTTTCCTCATTTTTATTTGGGATCTTTCATTCATCTTTCATTCATCTTTATTCATCTTTCATTAGGTTTTAGACTAGTTTTATTCTTCATTGCTTTTAGTTTAATTCATTCACTTTAGATCAATTTAGAGGTGATCAAACCTATTTCGATTTCAACAAAAGTTCCTGCTTTCCGTCAATTGGTACTCTTCTCTACTCTAATCTCTTTTATTATTATTAATTGCTTAGTTTATTTATTTAATTATTCATGATGCAATTGTTAGGGTTTCATATTAGTCTTATTGTTGTCAATTCAATTATGAGTGAGTAGTTCTCTTTCTAGGGTGTTAGATAGGAAAGCCATGTTTATACCATGATTGTGATTTAGCTTTCTTTCAATTTCTAGGGCTTGATTAGGGTGATTGTGATGTGGTTTGTTCTTATTGAGTAATTAATGTCAGTGTACAATTTCATTGATTGCTTGTGGTTAATAGTTGTTTGCACAGATCCGTCTTACGACTAGAGGCCTAGGACACGTCAGTAGTTCTGATTACGTTAGTGAACATGCGGCGTATGTTGAACTATGAGCGTTGAGTCTTAACCATAGCTCAACATAGGCTCTAATCCCCCGACTCTTCACTTAGGTTTTGATAGTAGTTGACCCTATTTGATTGGTATAAGCATGGTGGACCGACCTAATACCCTAGACTTTTATTCCATAGTTTAATCCTCGATTTATTCAGTCTTCCGTAGTCTGTTCTTTAGTTTAATTAATTCCTTCCTGATTTCATCTGGAGTAGCTGAATTGGTTGAATATTGATTTAGAAACTCTGTCTCCCTGTGGATTCGACCCTGCTTCCACTGACTACCTAGTTAGAGGTCCGTAGGTTTATTTTTGTTTAGGTGATACGACTAAAACCTATCAAACGGCTACTTAAGAAATTACCGTTGCTTTTGAAGGGGAAAAGGAGGCACTTGGCGGCACTTGGTTGGGTGATTGGGTGCGTCAGTCTGTCCCATGTCAGCCTGTTATACAATTTTCTTTTTGACTCCCAAGTGGTCCCATAGCCACGTGTTTGCTTCTGATTTCTCGTTCATTTGGGCACCTCCCCTAGAATTAGAGCATGCTCATCAAATGCAAAGGGTAGATCCTGCACTCGAGAGTACGATGCGTATGGTACTCTTGAATGTACATTAGGAGCATTTAAATATACATAAGTTCGAATTCAAAAAACAACTGCCTCCACCAATATTTAAAATGTTCATTTATTTCATGTTATTGTTCATTCACAAACTTAATATTTTCATTTAATCACAAAACTAACTTAATTTTTCCTAAAAATCACTTATACTCACCATTTACATTCAAAAATTTTCAAATTCAATTTTTTGTCAAAAAGGCGGGAATGTACATCAAAAGCATTTAAATGTACATCAGTTCAAATACTGATGTATATTTAAATGCTTTTGATGTACATTCCCGCCTTTTTGGCAACAATTTGAATTTTGAATGCACATGGTGATTATAATTGATTTTTGAACGGGAATGAACTGATTTACATTTAAATGCTTCCAATGTACATTCTTCCACTTTGTCAAAGTTTTGAATTTGAAATTTTTTGAATGAAAATGGTAAGTACAATTGATTTTTGAGCGGTAATGTACATTAGAAGCATTTAAATGTACAACCGTTCAAATTCAAAAATCACTTCAAATTCAAAAATTGATTTTCGAACTGATGTACATCTAAATGCTTCTAATGTAAATTCTTGCCTTTTGTCAAAATTTTGAATTTGAAAATTTTTGAATGAAAATGATGAGTACAAGTGATTTTTGAAAAAAATTAAGTTGGTTTTGTAATGTTCATTTGATATCCATAAATGAACATATTAAGTTTGTGAATGAACAATAACATTAAATAAATGAACATCTTAAATACTAGTGGGGACAATTATTTTTTGAATTTGAACTGATGTATATTTAAATGCTCCTAATGTATATTCGAGAGTACCATGCGCATCGTACACTCGAGTGTATGATCTAATTTGCGCATCAAATGGGGAACCAACCCCACTCCTGGGGAGGCCCATTTGAGGAGAGAGACTACATATGGGGAGGGTTTTTTATCTATTGGAGGTGGTCTAAGTGTGTTTTTCCTGTTATTTTAGTGGAAAATGGCTACGTGAAGCAGCGACATAGTAGGAAGTCTTGCTACTTCAAGTAGCAACTTTGTAATTTGCGTTCCATTTCAGTTTTTGCATTGCTTTTGTACAAAATTTACAAATATTAAAAAAAATTGTGCTGAAGCTTAAAAAATACTTCGTTCTTGTCCGAACCTTCGTGGACGATATTGAAGTAAATAAGTTTCAAACTTAACTAAAGTGGAAATATTAGATTGTTTTAGCACTATTGAAGAAAAAAATTCCATGATTCTGAACTAAAATTAGCGTATACTTGTATTTCTTTTAAGGAAAATTTGTGAAGAACCCCCAAGAACTTTCCATTTTTTGCGAATAACCCCCTGTAACTTTTTTCTGGAAAAAAAACCCCAGAAACTTATTAAAATTATTGGATGCACCCCCAAAAACGTAACATCGTTAAAATTTTCCGTTAAGTGGGGCCCACTTTATTCTTCCCTCCCAAAAACTCTATAAAATTATTTTTCTACCCCCCTAATTAAACCCCAACTAATTTTCCTCTCCCTCCTCCCATTTTGCCACCTTTCAATCTCTCTCCTATTTCCTTCCCATTCCCACCTCCAATCTCTCTCCTCTTTCCTTTATTTTCTGTCATCTTCTTCCTCTCCTCTTCGCACCATTTTCATCCCTTTATTTTCTTTGCCTTCATCCGCCAATCAACCATGAGGGTAATCAGTCTTGTTCCTCCCCCTCCATTTCTATAAATAGAAGGTCACAGAACCCATCTACTTCCTCCTCTTCCCTTCACTGATTTTTCCTCCATTAAAGCTATTACAAAAGGTTCACCCTTCTCCCTCAACCTTCCATTAAAGCCACCACTAAACCACCATTTTAACTCCTTCCCTTCTTCCCTCTCTATCCGCATTTATTCTCTAAAACAGACCTCACTCGCCGGAATTAATGCCGTCATTACTCCATCCCCTCTACTTCCTTTTCTTGGTTGCTGCCACCAAGACCATCGCCTAGAGATCACACCAAAACTCTGCCCAGAACCACCCTTAAAGCCACCGAAAAACAGAGATGAAAATGGTGTGAAGAGGAAAGGAAGAAGATGACAGAAAATAAAGGAAAAAGGAGAGAGATTGAAGGTGGGAAAATGGGAGGAAGGAGAGGAAAATCAGTTGGGTTTAATTAGGGGGTAGAAAAGTAATTTTAAAGAGTTTTTGGAAGGGAAAGAATAAAGTGGGCCCCACTTAACGGAATATTTTAACGGCGTTACGTTTTTGGGGGTGCATCCAATAACTTCAATAAGTTCCCGGGGGTTATTTTTCCAGAAAAAAGTTACAGGGGGTTATTCGCAAAAAATGGAAAATTGCAGGGGGTTATTCGCAAAAAATGGAAAATTGCAGGGGGTTCTTCACAAATTTTCCTTCTTTTAAAAGAAAAATGGGTACTAACTCCATTTGCCAAACAAAATATTCATCAATAATTCCCCCCCTCCTTGGTACCGTACTACCGTACACTTTCGTGAAGTGTGGGAACTGCGTGTGGCTGAAGCCAAAGTCGGTATTGGGTTCTGGTGATGGCATGTGAAAGGGGGCGATGAATGTAGTGGTGGAAAGTGATTATTTTGGGGGCGGTTCGTGCTCATCAAAGTCCTTCAGATGACAATAGTAGTTGACACTTGAGACTAGGTCTTAAGGGTATTGTTAGTCTTTGCTCTCGGGATTTTCCTAGGGTTAGGGGAAGGGGCATAACGAAACAGTAAAGCAAAGATTTTGGATTGATAATGCCTAAACTATTTGGGAGTGGTTATTTGATAAAGTAGAATGGTCTTTCGTCAAACATGTCGGTAATAAAGCGGTTCCTACCTTAACTAATCTTCAACATCGGGGAAAAGTCTTTAAAATACGATTATCCGTATTCTATTGCAAGTTTGAATATGATTTAATGAATTAGTCCTGATTTTGAGCTTCCTTCAAATAAATAAAATATAAATTAGACATTAGTATTTAGGGCAATTTGTTAGAAACAACCTTTTAAATACATTTTTTTGCGGGAAACAACCTTTTAGATTTTTTTTTGCGAGAAACAACCTTGTATAAAAAATTTTTTTGCGAGAACACACCTTATCACTGATAAGTGAACTTTAGGTTCACTTATTTGCATGTAGTTTTAGGGCATTTAGATGCATTTTAGGCCATTTAATTTCCATTTCTTTCCCTTTTTCATCATTTCTTGTAATCTCATGTTTAGCATCTAGTTTAGTTCATTTGCATATAGTTAGGGTGCATATAGGTTGTTGCATTTGCATATGCATACCCCCTCCCCATCTAATGTTTGCTTGGAGTGTTTTGAAGATATACAAGCAAGAATGAGGCTCCAAACAGGGGAGCGGGCGCTCCAAAAAGAGGCGGAGCGGGCGCTCCGTCAAATAAAAAATGAATAAAAGAAGCAGCAGCTTGGAGCGGCCCGGGAGCGTTCCAGGAGCGGGCGCTCCACTTTACAAGGAGCGGGCGCTCCATGCCCAGATTTTGGTATATCGGTTTCGGTTTTGTATCGGTCGATTTTGGTTTTGTATCGGTTTTTTTAGACGGTTTCGGTTTTGTGTTTTATGGTTTTGCTCTTAGTACTTTGAGGTATAAAAACCCTTTTTTGTAATAATAATGAGAATCCTTTTAATTGCTGAATCATTATTAGCTTAATTAGATAGAGAACTTTAGAGAAAGAAGTAGTTTTTGGAGAGATAAAGTAGATCTTGAAATCAATTTGAAGCTTTTTGAAGGTATTTCCATGGAGTTTTTCATTTGATGTTCATCTATTTAGAGTTTTTCTTCTATCTCTTTGCTTTATTTTGCCTTATTACTTGCTTATCTTGTTTTAGCCTTTGATTAGTGTTGGTTAGTTGATGTTTAGCTTATTTATAATGTTTTCCACCATTGTTGATCTTCCATTGATACCTCAAGCTTTTTATTTTGCTTCTTTAATGGCTTTAGTGTAATTTCTTAGCTAGGGGAAGGGGATGAACTAGGTTGATCATGAGTTGACCTCAAAAGTCAAGCTAGGGGGTTAGATTTAGGCGAAATTGGGTTGACTAACCTATTTAATTGCTTGTTAAATTGCTTGATCATCAATTGAATTAGATTAGGGGATCAAAAGTGAAGGACTGAGAGATGAAGCTTTTGATGGACCTTAGGTTAGTCAATAGGTTGACTTCACCATGAGAATAGGTGTTAGGCTTCCTAGGACCTTAATCGAATCGCTACGAGTTGTGGAAATACTTGATCGATTGATTTTACCATGAGAATAGGTAAAATTGGTTGATTAAGTCCTCCTAATTAGCTCGAGAGAGTAATTAGGAAACATATGAGTGACCTTAGTCCCCTAGTTGATCCTAATGAATCCCCTTGGCTTGACGAATAGGTTAGCAATTGGTTAACTAGTGATTCCCCTATCCCTAGTGTAACACCCCGTAATTTCACTAGAAATTTCGCGTGTTAATTTATATGGTTTATATTGTTATTTATAAATCTAAATATAATTTCGTTTATTATAACTATATCTTATTAAATAAATGGTCGTATTTGAAACCGGAAAATATTTCGGTGGACAATGTATTGTGCATACGTACCTTAACTTCAAAATGTGTATAGTCGATGGACGTGTAATTATTTTACGATGTTCATAGTATTTAAATTCTATAAATTTGCTTAGCTTTACCTATTAAGCTAAATTATCTAAAAGACTATTAATTTTCATTTTGACCCTTGCTTTCTTAAATTAACTTGTGTTCCTTGATTTAATTTTAAGTTTTATTAATTTGTTTAGTTATATCATATTTCTTTAAGCTTACATTTTATACGGTGCAACTATGTATAACATTGCTCCGATGATTTGGTTTGTAAATTAAGTTATAACTTAATGTTATTCATTTTAAGTTGAGCTTATTTGATATATGAATATGTGATCATACATTTTATTATTATTATTATGTATAATTTCTGAGTTAGTCTTAGTTAGGCTAATATGTTGATTTAGCTTAATCGTTGTTTTTGCGGACCAACCATGTAACGAACTTTATCCCACCATTTTTATTCCTATAGGGCCGAAAGGTTAACCATCTAGATGCTTCTATAAGACTTCAATAAGTTGTCCATCCTTTGCTTTGTAACCATGAAAGGCTAAGAGTTGTGTCTCTTCATCCCCTCCATTAAACTCACTCATTATACCCCTATTGATGACCATTAAGCCACTCCTTAATAACCCCATTAAACCCCTCCCTTTTGCTGTCCATATAATCAGAATAAGAGAAGCATTCTCTTCCTCTTTTGCCTTCCCACACGCAACTCCTCAAGAAAGAAAAGGAAGAGAGAAAGTCTCCCCGTTTTTCCCTTGCACACCCTCACAAAAATGAAGATCGCCGGAGATCTAACCGTTGGATCATCTTCAAATTTGGAGAGCATGTTCTTAACATCCATACCTTCACTTTGACCGGAGGAATTTTTAATCCGAGCTTTAGAGAACCGGAAATCATGGTCGGAACGCCACTGACTGTTTTAGAGTACCCTAAAGTTGTTTAAGATGGATATGCTTTGTTCAATGGAGGAGAAGTCTTCAAGGGAGAAGAAGGTTTTGATGATCCGCACGTTTTCTAGGCTATGGTATTATGTTTTGCGGCACTCCTATCGAAGATCGAGGTAACTAGCGTTTTTCTAGTTTGATAGGGAATAGATTTTGAACTTTGGTTGTTAGAATCGCGTTAGAGAACCTAGATTCATGTTAGGTGGAACTTGGATGATTGTATGATTATGGTTTAGTTTAGTATCATGATTAGGAAGGTTGTGTGGTGGTATTTTCATGTGTGAACGAGTTGTTATGTTCATGTTGTTAGTTCTTGTTAGTCGGTTTGTTAAGTTTGATGTTGGTTTTGTTATAGTATGATTTTGTGATTTGTAAGGAATTGAGGAATTGTTGAATATGATGTTTAGTATCATGCTAGGGTGTTGTTTTGGTTGAGTTGGATGTGATTTGGTGTTGGTTTGGGTGCTTGAGACTTGATGTATGTTTGATGGACGAAGCGAGTGAGTACGAGCACAGCCCGCAAGCCACGAGCAGTGGCAGCTCGCGACTTGCGAGCAGGCTCGCGACCCGCGACCACGGTCGCACCTCGCGACGAGGGTCTGCCCTCCTTGGTTGCGTTTTGTTGATTAATTTTTCCTTGACCTCACACCATGTTTATATGTTGGGTGTTGGGTTTATGCATGTATGTTAAGCATGTTAGAGTATGTTTGAGTTGGTTTGAGTTGTTTCATTAAGGGAATGTACCCTAGTTGGTTGGGTAGTTTTGGTTGTTGCTCGGTTTATTGAGTGTTGTGGGTCTTTACTTTGAGTTGTCGACGTCGAAATGCTTGGGGAAGGATAATACTGTCCTTAGCATCTCTTCGCCAAGAGTTATGTACGGGGAATATTGTGACTTAGTCATAATTGACTTCGTACCCAAACTCAGATAACGTTTTTGTGTTATACGCCTCAACATGTTTGACTTGTCTTATGGAATTGTTTTGCACGTATACCTTGCCGTGTATACCTTGAATGTTGTTTGGTCTGCCTCGTATACCTTGACGCGTATACTCATGATTTGGTTAAATGGATTTGGTGTATACCTTGTCGTGTATACCCATGTTTGTTGTTGTTTGGATTTACTATGTATACCTTGGCGTGTATACGTATGTTGGTTGTTTGAGTTGCTTGGTATACCTTGTCGTGTATAATCATGTATGGATGTTGATTGGATTCCTTTGTATGCCTTGTCGTGTATACATTGCTCTTTGTGTTTGATTGATCCTATGGACGGTATGGTCCTCCGAATTTGTGTTTGATTGATCCTATGGACGGCATGGTCCTAGGAATTTGTTTGTTTCCTGAGGGCGGTATGGTCCTAGGAATTTGTTTGTATCCTGAGGGCGGTATGGTCCTAGGATTTGGTTACTTAACCATGGGCGGTATGGTCCATTGGTTCACTCACGAGCGGTATGGTTCGTTGAGTATGCCATTCGGCAGGGCGGTATGGTCCTCGAATGTGCATTGCTAGTCGGCAGGGCGGTATGGTCCTCGAATATGCATAGTAGTCCTTGGGCGGTATGGTCCAATGAGTCTACTCACAGGCGGTAAAATCTGTTGTCTTTGTATTGATGTGTACTTGATTGTGTGTGCGATGATTTGGTTTTGGGGTACTTAGTTTTCTCTTCACGCATGTTTTGTGTTTATGCTTGTCTTATCATGTTTCACATGTTTTGGTTACGTTACTTGTGGTGTTGTCTTTGGCGTGTTTTCTACCTTCTTTAAGTTTATTATTTGTTCCTATTTGTGCTGGGAGAACTGCTAGTTACTCCCCACTGATTGTGGAAGTTGTTGATTTATTATGCAGATGACGATGCTGTTTAGGATTGTTATGGTTTGGACCGGGAATGTGCATTTTGGCCTTGTGAGCAAGAAGGTGGTGCTTTGTCATAGTGGATGAGCATTTTGAGTCAGGGATTAGGACTTACTACTTAGAGGGTCTTAAGTAGTTTTCCTTTATGTTTTGTCTTACGTTTTCAACTACGGATTTGGTTCGTTTCTTTGGATTTTGGATCACGTTACCTTGAGGTTTCTTTTGGAGTTTTCTTGGATATTTTGGAACTTTGGTTGGAATGAGGGTATGAGACCTCATTTCCCTTTATATATGATTATCGGAAGTTGATTATCTTATTTGGAGGATTTATGTTTATTTATAGTTTAATTCTATTCCTTAGAGTAGCATCTTCGTCTTAGTGGTATTTCCGCTACCACTAGTTGCTTTATTTTTTTTAATATTGTCTCTTTTGTTCTTTGTATCGGACGGGATGTTACACCTAGTGTCTTCTTATTATTGTTAAACCCAAATCATTTAGTTTAATTGTTAGCTAATTAGTTCTTGTTTTCTTAGTTGATCAATTAATCTCAAAAATCACCAAAAATAGGCTTAGCTCGCTTAATTACTTTCAAACCTTGCTAATCCTTGCTTCCTTGTGGAATCGACCCTTTCTTGCCCTAAATTAGGCTAAGTTAGGTTTATATTTGGCACGTGCAACGACCGTGTCAATCACTCTTTTCCGGCCTTGACCAAGTCAAATTTTCTATTTGCACTCCTTCTTTCTTATTTCCACACTCCTTTTCCCTCCTTTGTTCCCCATTATATAAATCTCATGTTTTTAAAACCCAAAAAGTTCTTCTCTTTTAGCAAATTGATTAAGTAATAGTCTTAATACTAATACATGCAATTTATATAATGGGGAACAAAGGAGGGGAAAAGAGTGTGGAAATAAGAAATAAGGAGTGCAAATAGCAAATTTGACTTGGTCAAGGCCGGAAAAGAGTGATAAGGTGTGTTCTCGCAAGAAAAAAATTATACAAGGTTGTTTTTCGCAAAAAAAATGTATTTAAAAGGTTGTTTGTGACAAATTTTGCTAGTATTTAAATTAAATTAGCGCATATTCATCTTTTAAATTTAGATTATAGATATTTTTTGTATTTTTGTTGAGTGCCATTTAATACAAAAGAAGAAAAAAGTTTCTCCTCTCCCTAGTAAATAATATCGGGACCAAGCTTGACTTGGTCTAATAGTAAAACACCAGATAGTTGATATCTAGTCAGGATCCACCAAATTACTTAAAAAAAAAAAAAAAAAAGTTAATATCGGGTTTTCGCCCTCGCCGGGGAAGTGAGAAGACTCAGAAACAAACACAACACTCGGCTTCTACTACACGAAACGAAACCATCGCCGCCACCATTGCCGCCACCATCGCCACCACCGCCGCGTACTATTACTTTCCACCATCGTTATAAATTTGGCAGCAGCAAATAAGAGAACAATCACAGAAGCAGAAACAGAGAAAGATGGTGAAAGTACGAATGAACACGGCCGATGTGGCCGCAGAAGTCAAATGCCTTCGTAGCTTGATCGGCATGCGTTGCTCCAATGTCTACGACCTCTCTGCTAAGGTTACTCTCTTTTCCAATTCATTCAATTTTCCATTTTCTAAGCTACATAACTATATCTATGTTGAGTGCAGACCTATATGTTCAAGCTAATGAATAGTAGTGGTGTTACTGAATCTGGTGAAAGTGAGAAGGTTTTGTTGTTGATTGAAAGTGGTGTTAGGCTTCATACTACTGCCTATGTCAGGTATCCTTTTACTTCTATTTTTCGGCTGACCGAAACCCAGAGGGAACAGATATATGATTGTTAGGGTTGATTCAATTGTTTTTCTGTATTGAATTTAATTTTGATTTGTAGAGATAAGAGTAATACGCCATCTGGATTCACTCTTAAATTGAGGAAACATATACGTACTAAAAGGCTTGAAGATGTCAGGCAGCTCGGTTACGACAGGGTAAGTAAGTTTATTTTTGTATTTGAAATCGTCTCATTTGACTTAACACAAGTTTATTTTGATTTGGAATATGCAATTGTTGAAGTATTATACATGTGGTTCTCCCTGAATTTCGTTCTTCCGATGATGCTGAGACCGTCATTTTAATGTACTGTCAAAATCATTGAATATGGATTTGGAATAATTGAGATATGAAATTTAGTTGGTCTCAGTGGTAGACTTAGCCTTTCTCATTTGAGGTGATGATAATTTACCTTGTTTATGTTTTCAGATTATTCTTTTCCAGTTTGGATTAGGTGCTCATACACACTATGTCATATTGGAGCTCTATGCTCAAGGAAACATTATCCTTACTGATTCGGAGTTTACTGTTTTAACTCTTCTTCGCTCTCATAGGTAAGCCACTCTTTTGCTTTTCTGATTTGGCGTACTTTAGGATCTTTGTTTGAATTTGGGAATAAATTTATTAAAACAAATGGAGCGCTTTGACAAAAAGGGAAACCAAAACTTTGCCTAAGTATTCTGATCTAACTAGTTGCATATTTGTTCGTTGTTAGCATGCTTTAAATGCAGGACCTGTTGTTACTAGGAAAATACTAGATTGACTCAGGATTGAGGTGTCGTCTTAGGACCAGAATGGTAGATATTTTAGAAATCTTGTAACCCTTCCATTGAGACAATGAGTGCTATTTTGGTTGATCTGAATTCTGCAGTGATTGTGTCAATTGCCTTGTTGACGAAATGCTTTCCTATCCCTCCTCTTAGTTTGCCAGCCTTGAACTCTTTCGTCTCTCCTAAGACATTCGCTGGTTTTTTGAGTAAAGTTGAATTCACTAGGCACCAATGACATATGTTTATTGCCAAAAAAAAAGACCGTGATATGTGCATGGACAGACAGCGATGAGTTGCCTGCATGATGAAGTACTTGGTAGAGGTATTAGTGATGCAATAATTTGGTCAACCAATTGAAAAAGTTGAGGGAATACAACAAAATGTTTCCATGGGATTATTTAATGTACTGCTGACAGAATTGATTTTTCTTTTTCTTTTTTTAATTTTTAATTTATTCGAAGACATCTGTGGTGTCTACAGTTCAAGATTGGCTGTTCTGTACAATGATAATTAAAGGAAGATATTTGAACACTTCATTCTGCTCTCTGTTCGGCTACTGAGTTACTACTTATTTAACAGAGATGATGATAAAGGTTTTGCCATCATGTCACGGCACCGTTACCCAACTGAATTTTGTCGAGTTTTTGAGCGAAGTACTAGCTCTAAACTGAGGGAAGCTATTGCAGCTTCATACGAAGAGGTTAAAGATGAGGAAATTGAAGCTAAAGAAGATGGAAACACTGTTTTGGACACATCAAAAATCAAGAAAAGTGCCAAAAAGGGTGGAAAAAATCCTGATGTGAACAAGGCAGGAAATGATGGCTCTCGTGCAAAACAACGCACATTAAAGATGGTTCTTGGGGAGGGCTTAGGTTATGGTCCTCAGCTTTCTGAACATATTATTTTGGATGCGGGTTTGACACCGAGCATGAAAATTTTAAAAGAAAATAAGCTGGATGAGGGTACTGTTGAAATTTTGGGCCAAGCTGTCAGCAGGTTTGAGGATTGGCTGGAGGATGTTATTACTGGAACTAAAGTTCCTGAAGGATACATTTTAATGCAGACAAAGAAACCAGGGGGGAAGGACTGTGCTACCAGAGAGCCAGAAGAGCATTCCAGCAAGGTTGTTATCCAATAGTTTATTCCATTTGAATGATTGGTCGTTGCTTTTGAATATTAATGTAGTTATGGATAACTTACTAAGATTTTATGTAGAGGACTTCTGTCATCTTGTTTATTGTACAACCAATTTGTCATTTACTTCTCTTTTGGTCTTATCTATGCAGATTTATGATGAGTATTGTCCTATCTTATTGAATCAATTCAAATCAAGGGACATGTTGAAGTTTGAAACATTTGATGCTGCTTTAGATGAATTCTACAGTAAGATTGAGAGTCAGAGAGTTGAGCAGCAGCAAAAAGCAAAAGAAGGATCTGCTATGCATAAGCTTGATAAAATACGCATGGATCAGGTGTGTGACTCTTTCTGTATGATGAGTCAAGATGGTAAAATTAGATCAGTTTGTAGAACCTTATTCTTCAGAAGCTTTCTTACATGTCATGTTGAGGATAGTTATTGCTGAAATCAGACCTTGAATCCCCAATGGTGATAACCCTAGCAGCACATGTCTTTTGTTTTTGATGGTGGTGGTTCTGTCTGACTTTGGCATGGAAGAATCAGAGGAAGGAGCGCCCTTTCCAAGTTGATCATGTTAATCAAAATTTGTGAATTTGAGTAAAAGAGCATGGGAATGGATATAATCAAGTTATCAAAATAGTTTATTTGAAGTAAAATATTATTGAAGAATGGTTCAATTATGGTTACTATTGGTCTCGGAGCTTGGGTCTACAACTCATTCTAAGTCTTGGTGGCAAAACATGAAGTTTAGACTAAGTTTTTTGGCAATTATTTTGGCTTGGGTCCCTATAGAAGATAAACTAGTTGAGCTTGGAGAGAGGTCAAAAGTCCAAAGAGTGATCATGTTTTAGAGTAAACCTGTAAATAAGTATGTAAGAGGCTTGGAGCTCAAAACATGGACCATATTCATGGAGTATTGATAAGTTTATGGTCGAAAGGAGTCATATGAAGGGTTAGCAATAGGGTGACTACTATTTTCAAACACTAGGTATTAATAAACTCTGGTATCTAGAGAGTAAATAAAAAACTTTCTCCTTATATCTGCTATGTTTTTGGCAATTGTGAGATTGAAAGTCATTTATATTGCATTTTGAGTTTGCTACATTTTGTAAACCCGACAACAAACACAAATATCCGTCTATTTTGATCCTCTTACCACCTTCATGGGTCGGCTTTGGTACTTGGTAGACACTGAGGAGTAAGGACACAAGGACACAAGGACACAGCTAAAGATTATGTTTGCTAAATAGAGGTTGGCTATTGAAATAGACGATTCTGAGTGGGTTTAGAAGTTTGATCATGTCAATAAAAGTACTTCCTCCAATCACAAAAAAGTTGCTAGCCCTTGCTTTTCCACGGTCTCTAATGCACACCTTTGACCCGTTATATTTTCAATTGTGTATTTGTAAAATAAGGAAAAATTGGTATTATGAGAATGCACAAGGATTGCATATAATTTTCATATATACCGTGAGATTATACAAGCAGAGTTTGTACATTACTACATTTTGACCTTGAAGAATGAAGTGTCTCAAGATGGAGGAAGACTTTGTGGTACATGTTTTGGGTCATTTCTCTAACTTCAAAAGTCAAGATAACTCAGTAGCATTTTGCCAATAAAGTTCGAGGTGATATTGAGCTTAGCTAAGATTTATATGTGCGGGCGTTGTGGTGCGCAGCTAGCTCCAGTTTAGAGGCTTATGACACAGGCTTAAATTTCAAAAACTTAGCTGTAAAATCTCATAGCATTACAGAATATAAGTGGTCACCATTTTCAAATTCAAGTAAGTTTTTATTTCGGAGCTTGAAATTATGCCCAAACTTGATTGTTAGTGGTATGATCTTAGTTAAGCAACCCCAAGCCCAAGTTTGTGTCGTCATTACCCTGAATTCTTTTCTCACTTAAGTGACACCACTTCTTTCTCAATTAATTTCAAGCTATCCATTTCAACGGTATTACCTCCTGAGAAGTTGCTACTGTCAACTGCTATTAACTTTAACATCTTCTAGGGGGCGTTTGGATAGGGAGTTTCAAAAAAGGGAAAGGGAATGGAAACTCATGTTTCCGTTACAAGTTGTTTGGTTGATGCATTTTTGCTTTCCCTTTACCCCATTTTCAAATAGGTTTACCCCAAATCCCTCTACATTGATCCCCCCCCTAGGTTTTGAATACCCCATATCCCTCTACACCACAACCACCATTGACCACCACTATAAAAGTAAGCCACCATTAAACTGTACCCAACCGCCACCACGCCCCTTCCCCACCACCGAAACCACCATCAAACCTCTTCCCACTACCGGAACCACCACTAAACCTCTTTTCACCACTGCCCACCACCGAAACATTCACCACCGTTCTTCCCCGCCACTGAAACCTTCACCACACAAACATCTACTACCGTTCTTTCCCGCCACCGAAACCACCACCCTTCCTCTTCCCCACCGCTAAAACCTCCACCATGTCCTCCGTGCCACCGAAACCTCCACCATTGTCCTTCCCCGCCACGCAACCTCCACTACTCCTCTTTGCCACCACCAAAAACTCTGTAAATGTCCTTCCCCGCATCCGAAACCACCACCACTACCCTTCCCCGAATCCCATCAGCCATAACCATCACCATTTACCTTCCCCACTAGTAAAGACTCCTCCGCCACCCACCACCTTCGGCATATGTGAGAGAGCAAGATCCCCTGCCTGTGAAAAATGCAGAGAGAGATAGAGAGAGCCGGACCCACATTCATGACCCACGAGAAACACAACCAAACAAAGAGAAGGAGGGGCGCTGGTGGTCACGATAGTGGTCACAATGGAGCTAGGGAGGGGAGCAAGGTGAGAGACTAAACATGATTTATCTTTCGTAACCCTTTCCCTTATGACCTATCCAAACATGTTGGGGAACTGGGGGATTTTAGATTCCTTTCTTTGTCTAACCCTTTCTTGATTCCTTTCCCTTTCCCCTCTTCCAACCAAACGCTCCTTAATTACCTTCTAAATTAGTAGGGTGTCCCTATGAAGTGTCACTCTACGTCTTAACTAGTTGCCTGACCATAAGATGCAAGGCATCGACATTAAACACCATTTATTTCACTGCTAGGGGCGCTTGAATAATATTTCCTGTGTAGTTAGAAGATATTTTAATAGTTGCGATGTTAGTGAGTTAATTTACTATAAAGGGTTTCCTAGAGGAAGTATGTTGGAAGAGTCGTGTTGAAGGCATTGAGGGGCTTAAAAGCAGGAGAGAGCCATAGTAAAAGACATTTAGAAGAATAGAGAAAAGTTGTATTGATCCAATTGTGTGGATTAATAAAAATACGACCCATCCTTAGCTGATTATTGTTTGTTCTTTGTCCTAAATACAATTAGAATACTTAGAATGGGTAGCAGAGTTCCTGAAACTCATGTAATCAAAATTTTTGTCACTCTTTGAATATGGTGTGATACTTTTATTACTAATTTAGAAGCATGAAATTGATAATCCCACTCTTTCGAAAGAAGTGTTGTTCTCGCTTTTGAAGGTCTTACTTTGGCGGTTATTTGTGATAAAATTATATTGCCAAAAAATGAAATCATGTTGCTGGAATCGTACTTATATACACTTTTTAATGTTGTCTTTTATGAAATAATCATTTTCTTACAAAATGATTTGTGGTTGGCTAATATGATCCATCATAAGGACTGCTACTGACAAAAGTGAAAAAAGAAAATTAAAGAAATAAAAGATAGTAAACAAAGAAAAATGAAAAAAGTGAGGGAAGGAAGACGAAAGAAGATATGAGGAACAAGGGGCGAGAAAGGTGTAAAGTGTAAACTACGATATAGAATTAAAAGTCTGAAAATCTAAAAGAGGCCCAAAGTGCAAAAAGTTGACGTACTCCAATTCTTATAAGGAACTTCTTTCATTTTCAACAATACTCCGTACTCTTGTGCTAAATCCTTAATACATTTCCTGAAGGATGGATGTCAATATGTTTCCGGAAAATGCCTTTCCTTGTTAGTGCCCATCAAAGCTCTTCCCTCAGTTCCTCTTAGTAGAAGATGTATGATTGAAGTTTCATAGGGTGGAAGGCTTTTGCTTTCTTTTGAAGCCTTAGAGACTTTATTACTCGGACTCAAGTACTTGTTTGTGTCCAAGTATTTAACTTATGAAAATTTCCGTGATTTAAGTCGAATAGAATCGTTGAAGCTTCCAGAACTACACTCCAGACCACGAGTCGGAGTCTCAAGAACCTGACATGGGAACTAAGGTTCTCGACTCATGACTTAATTTCATACCTAATTTCTTGCATCTTTTATGAATGAATATTTATTACTAAGATGATGTGAACTACTTAAGATGAATGGAGATGCTAAATCCTTGATTACCCTATATTTGATACCTTTTATGTTCAAATGTTTGTGTTCAGAACAGAAAGTCTTCATGTAAATACAATTATAAGAGACTTTTTGCTTGCATCAATTTGGTTATTCTATCTCATCTATATATATTAAAAGCGCAAGCACAAGTTGCAATCCGCCACGTGTCACTCTCCCTTATTTTCAAGGATATTCTCATAAAAAAGTGCAAATTGTCCATGAGAAGCTTCGAACCCACGACCTCGAGTATGAAAGATAAATGCTCTAACCATTGTGCCACTACATTATTGTTGCTTCTTTTATCAATACTTATAATGATATAAAATGTTTTAAATGAAAAACAATAAGTTAAAATATTTTAATTGCTTCTATGAATAAAACTACTAAGTTATAACTTTTTACTAACATCCTTCTACACCAAATTTTAGTTGTCAATTACTAAAGTATAAGTCATATAAACCCCAGGGATGCTCTGCGCATAAATACTAGTTAAAAGTTCAAAACTGATGTTTTTGTCCTTTAGATTGTATTATTCTGTGTTCTCGATTTTGCTGGAGCTAAGAGCAGTTGCCTTACTTCTGTAGGAAAATCGTGTGGTTACTTTGAGGAAAGAAGTTGAGTATTCTGTCAAAATGGCACAACTGATTGAATATAACTTGGAGGATGTTGATGCTGCTATATTGGCTGTCCGTGTTGCTTTGGCGAATGGTATGAATTGGGAAGATCTTGGACGTATGGTGAAGCAAGAGAAAAAATCTGGAAATCCAGTGGCTGGTCTAATTGATAAGCTTCATTTGGAAAAGAACTGCATGACACTGCTGTTGAGCAATAATCTTGATGACATGGATGATGATGAAAAGACACTTCCAGCCGATAAGGTTGTATAATGTACTGTGTAACCAAAATTGTTTGCATAAAAGTTCTCTTAACCCTTGCATGTGCTATTTCCCTCTGATTGTTTCAAGTCATCAACTCTATTTCAGACACCTAGTGTAAACCCATGTTTTGATTTCTCCATTTATGTAAAACAAACCTGCTAACTGGGACTTCTCAGTTTCTATTTAAACATCACTTTTAACCAAACTTTTTTGAGTGAGTATTTTCTTAATTTCCAATGTTTGTAAAAATTCAAGGTCAAGTGCTTAATAAAGTTGAATAAATCAAAGAACATATGTTACTGTGCTACTTTACTTCATTGATTTTATCTCTTTCTCTCTCTCTCGTTTCATTCTTTCGCTTATGTTATCTAGGTAGAAGTTGATTTATCCCTCTCGGCGCATGGTAATGCTCGGCGGTGGTATGAAATGAAGAAAAAACAAGAGAGTAAACAGGAAAAGACTATCACAGCTCATGAAAAGGCTTTTAAAGCTGCTGAAAGAAAGACGCGTCTCCAGCTTTCACAGGTATCTAAGAAGTGATTAGTGTTGCAGTCCTACTTTTCATATTGTTTAATAAGTATTTAATTTTAACTTTTATTAACTTTGGATTCTCAGGAGAAATCTGTCGCCACAATTACTCACATGCGTAAAGTCCATTGGTTTGAGAAGTTTAATTGGTTTGTCAGCAGCGAGAATTATTTGGTTATTAGTGGACGTGATGCTCAACAAAATGAGATGATTGTTAAGCGTTATATGTCAAAAGGGGATCTGTAAGTATTCTCCCAAAAAATGAACTTTGGCTGTTGTTTTCACTTCCCGGTTGGCTTGTGTATTCATTGGTACCAATTCATAGGCATCTGTGCTTCATCATTTGCTGTTGCTCTGTTGATTTTTTTATTTTGCTTTTCTCTTTCGGCATAATATGTGATTTTAGTCGTGGTTTTGTTCTCACCTTAAATGAGTACTTCTGCTACCTATTATTTGTGTAACTAGTTTTGGGCCCAGGCTTTGCCCTAGGTTGCGGCATACTTGCAGAGAAAGTTTTTTATGCCTCACATGTAAAATCATAAATTGAAACTTGCTACAATTATGTATGGATTTCCGTTCGTTAAGGCCATATTTTATATTTTGTTGAGAGAGAACCAAAAGATCTCATTGGATCATGTTGATACTTGAGGTCACGAGATCAAGGCTTGTAATGACCATATATCTTCTTTTTCAAGATGTATGAGAAAAATATGACTCATTGACTGAGGGAAAGCAATGCGTGAAGGACACTCGCTTGACAACGTCTTTATTTTATATGTTTGATAGATCGCCTTGTAATTATTGCATCTTATTTCTTTTAAATCTTCTTATTCTAAGCATGACCGTGGTGGCTTCTCTATCACTCTCTTTCACTAACTCTTTTCATGACTTATGAAGTTTGGTGATATTGAGTGCAACTGTTACACACACCGTTCTTCTTAAAAGTTTCTTGAAAGCAAACTGCCAAGCCTTAGAAGCGAATTGTCAAGGCTTAAAAATAAAATCATAGAAGTTAAAAATGAACAACCTAAAAATGCAAATAGAGTTGTAAATCTTTAAAAGCCTAACAAATGAGATACTAAGTCTAAAAGGAGCAGATCAGCCTTAAACAGCCTTAAACAGTGGCGGATTTAGAAAAAAATCATTAGGTGGGCCAAATCAAATTTTGTAACATGTAAGCCTTTTTGTATATAGTACCTCTGTTTCTATTAATCGCAGCTTTCCAGTTTTATATTAATGATATATTAATAATTAATAACTACACTAAGATACGATCAACAACTTACAACTTTAAGTTATGTACATTAAATACAATAATACATACAACGACTCGTCTATCAATAAGTATATAGGTAGATCGTATGAATTTTAGGTTGTAATTATAAGGTTTTAACATCTAAGTGAAGTGTTATAATTTTAATTTTTAACACCTCACCAAGGAAGAAAATCGCGGATGCCGGCGTTCGTGGTAACGGTCGCGATAACACGAAAGCGGTTTGCAACGGTCGAATAGAAACAAATCGCGGTCGACGCGGCGTGAATTTTTTCAGAAAATTCACACCATTAGATTCTAACCTCAAATTTGCATTTTTAAAGTTTTATAAGTATTCTTAAAACTTAATTTGACCTAAGTTGTCATATGGTTGGGTTACACATATAGTAAATAAAAAATCACTTAAAACATGAGATTCATATCCTAATATATATGTAAATTGGTAGTAACTCATATATAATATCTAACTTGAAAGCATACAACAATTTTACTCCTTTTGTTGGTGTATACCTACTATTTTGGTGCTACTATGTGTATTTTCCATTCCTCTTTTTGGACCAATTTTTATAAGGTATGGACGTAACGAGTAAAAATATTGCTCTAACGCGGCGAGTTACCGTTACATAACGGACAACGCGGCGAGATGGGCATCAAATCATTCACTCCATAATCTGATAGATCTTTGGAAGAACCGATTAATCGTACGAGAATAAAGATAGAGTCCTATTCTACATCATTATGTAACGTAACGGCATTTCGCGTAACGGCAAGTTCAAAATCCGTTACATAACGGTCCTTACGTAACGTAACGACCGAGTTTTGCCATGGTCTATCCATGAAAATATTACGGTCGTTACATAACGTAACATCGTTACTCTCTTCCGTTTAGCATGTATGTTTGAAAGGAGGAAGTCTTAACTTGCATCTCTTCTATCTCTACTCTCCTATGTCTTGTTATGATAATTTGTGAGAAGGAAAAGTCGACACATGGAGAACAGGTATATCTCGAGGGTTGGAGTATGGATACTATCTGCTGACTGGGCTGATATTTAATCAGCTTTAGGTTTTCTAAGATCACATAAATTGAATAAATTCTCATGTTGCAATTTTTGTTTCAGTTGGACCAATAAAAAGACGGTGTAACCTACTTACTGTCTTTTGATGGATCATTTATGTGATAAGTTCTTTACTCTTGTCAGTATAAATGAAAACATTCTTGGGTGCAACACATTTTGCATTGTCATTTTGCTGCATTGATACTTTTATTTAGTTTTGGCATCTAATTTCTAATCTTTAAAATGTTGAAACAGGTACGTGCATGCTGATCTGCATGGAGCTTCAAGTACTGTAATCAAGAACCACAAGCCTGAGCAGCCAGTTCCCCCCTTGACATTGAACCAAGCTGGGTGTTATACTGTAAGTTGATCAGGAAGCTAAGCTATTTTTGCTTGCTTTCAGCCAACCATAATTAGTAAACTTGGATTCCTTATCATCTTTTCTTTTTCATAGGTTTGCCTTAGTCAGGCATGGGACTCAAAAATTGTTACTAGTGCTTGGTGGGTGTACCCTCACCAAGTAAGTAAATCAGCTCCAACGGGGGAGTATCTTACAGTGGGAAGCTTCATGATACGTGGAAAGAAGAACTTCCTTCCTCCTCATCCTCTTATAATGGGGTTCGGTTTGTTATTTCGTGTGGATGAGAGTTCTTTGGGATTACATTTAAACGAAAGACGAGTTAGAGGTGAAGATGAGGCATTGGATGTTGTCCCAGAAAATGGGAACTTGGAAATATCTGATTCTGCTTCAGACAGTGAAGCCAAAAATCTAAATACCGAGAAAGAAAATAGGAGCATACATGCATCAACACAGAATAATTTGGGCCATGGCTCTGCTCAAGATGACTATATGTCCAATCCCAAAGCAAAAGATTTAGTAAAAACTGGAACTGAGAGTAACTCTGCTTGTAGAGAACATGATTCTGAAGGAAAGAACAGCAGTTCTGTTTCAGTTGAACTTGAGGATCTCATTGATAGAGCTCTTGAGCTTGGATCTGGAGCTGGCTCTGGTAAAAAAATTGAACAGACTAGAACTACCAAGTCTGAGGAATGTAACTCCCAAGAGGAAAAGGTCTCTGTTAAAGATAAACCCCATGTCTCCAAAGCTGAAAGAAAGAAACTAAAGAAAGGCCAAAAAACTGGTGATGGGCAGGCTGTTGATGAACAAAGAGAAGTAGATGATGACCATTCTTCAACCATCCAGTCTGACAAGAAAACTTCATCCTTGGCTGGTGGAAAAGTTGCTCGGGGTAAGAGGGGTAAGCTGAAGAAAATAAAGGAAAAATATGCCGATCAGGATGAGCAAGAAAGGAGCATTCGCATGGCTTTACTTGCGGTGAGTAGCGTAATTTCCTTTGTGCTAATGTGTGTAATAAGTTGAAGTCATCACCTGAAAGAAGCTTGCGTGTTGATTAGCTTTTGCTGAAGAGATGCTTTTTATAATATGGCCTATATGGGAAAGCAGTACATGGTGTGGATGTGTAAGTTATTTGATGGGAATTCTTGGAGACCTTTGTGTAAGCTTATTGCGTTGTTGTCTGTTCTTGCTCTTTTGTATTTTGCTGATTAATCAGTGCTATATATTGCCTTTTCACATTAGGAGAAGTATAAGATGCCCAAAGTGCCAATATAATTATCTTTGGTCATGTTTTAGAATTTTCTGATTGTATCTATTGTGCTGTCATTCTACTTTGGTAGATTACTTTTTGTGCACAAAATTTATCACGTACACTTGTTGGTAATCTTAAGCTAATTTATCATTTACCACTTGAAGTTACCCCTTTCATTACCCTTTCTATCTAGGTTGCATTTTCTCATAAGCATTGTGTTATTTCTCAGATTTCCTTACATAATGTTGTTAATTTAAGGTGCTCAAAATGAAAATGGGGTAGTTAAACAAGGTTATAGGTAGTATTGAGAAAGAAACCATCTTTGTTTACTATAAAATTGATTATCAAAAGATTGTGAAGTTGCATGTGATAGACCCTAAACATCTTGCCTCAACACCCTCGACCACCCGGAGTATTGCGTGTTGACTCGACAGACGCGTGACACGCCTGAAAAAGGTGTCGAGTCGCGTACCGGAATAAGTGTCGGATCTATTATTCAAGTGTCGTCGTCAATTGACACAAGAGGACAGGGAGAGAGAGGAGAGAAAAGATGAAAAATTGCAGATCTAGGTTTGAATAAAAAACGTAGATCTGAAAATTGGCAAGGAAATGATTAAAACTAGAATAAATTACCATGAGGCTTTTGTTCTAAGAGGGATCCCAAGTCGAATGGTGGCTTCATCTTTAGTGATGTGCATCATCGAAGCTTTGTAAGTCTTCCTTCGCTTCCTCGCGCTTTCTCTCTGGTCAGTAATCACGTGTGCCCCTCCCCCTTCTCTTTCTTTTCTTTTTTGACTTTTTCCTAAGTGTTTTACAGCTAGCCTCCCAAGGATCATCGTTTGCTGAAACTTAATAACACGAGTCTTTAATTGTCATATGCTACCAATCTAATAGGGTTCTGAGTCTTCTGACACAAGGCTTTGCTTTAATATTATCAAATTCCAAGGTAATATAAATTGGTACTGTTACATAATCTCATGTGACCACTGGGATAAATGATATATCATTGTGTCTTGCACTATTATTTATGTATATTACTCTCCTTTGTCTGAGGTCGGAGGGTTAAGTGTTTTTTGCTTGCTAGTTGAAATTGCTATAATTAATTTTCTGTTTTACTGCGAGAGATGAAACATTAGAGGAAATTAAAAAGGGCCCTTTACACCTGATAATCCAACTATGCAGCTGTTTGTTCTATCCGCATTCTGAATTAAATAATTAGTTCTGCTGAGATGAAAAATAGTTGGACTTCAATTATATGATTTATCCCTAAGTTGTCACTTCAAGTCTTTGCGCACTCTAATTCGACCTTTTGTTTCAAGATTAAGAAGCACGATGTGCCAGCTGGACCTTGCAAGATTCATGAAAGACAATGCCTTTCTTATAAAATAGTCTGTAATAATTCTTCTGAAGTTTAGTATGTTTGGATTTTCAGTCCGCTGGAAGGATACCAGATGATAAGAATGAGAATGATGTGCAAGATCAAAATGTAGCAACAACCACCAGAAGGGAACTTCATGATGGTATGTCTTTACTAGTTTAGTTATATCAATAACAGATGTCCTACCCAAACCGTTCATGATGCACTGTTGATACTATGTTACAGTAACTCGTTCCATTTTTGGGTGTAAGAAAGAGAATATATGCAGTAATAGGAAACAGTGGGTAGAAATGGGAGGATTGGCTGTACATTAATCAGCATGCAAAACCGGCAACTTTGAATTTTCCTGACTGGGTAGATCTTGAAAGCCTCGGCTGCTTTAGCCAAGCATATAGATAACTTATCTTATCTCGCAATAAATTGTGTATAAGGTAGTTTTACATAATTCGCTCACCACCCTCGCGAATTTCGAATGGATTCGCTAGTTCCAATTCGCGTTTCGTTTGCGATCCAAATCGATGAGGTTTGCGAGCTGGAACAGCTTAATTGACGAACTATGCTCTTTAATGTCATCTTCTGACCATGTTTGAAGGAACTTTGCAAGGAGAAAATGTAACCATGCAAGAAGTTCTCAGATCTTGGGTTCAAATGATAAACTTAGATATGCAAATCGAAGGTGTACTTTATTGAATGAAGGTGTGAAACGTTGGGGCTTTTATCAATGGCGTGAGGCGAGTTGGTTGGTATGCTGGGCGAGCTCCGGGCTGCCGGCAACCTTCCTCGGTGATGGCACTGCTGCAGCTGGTCGTGCTTTTCTGTTTTGTCTCTTTTTTTGTTCGAAGTTTTGATTAGGTAGAGTTTTATTTAGGCGAGTTAATTGAGACTTGAGTCGCGTGGGTAGAGTTTTATTTCTTTTGAGGAGTGGGTAAAGGTTTATTGAATGAGGTAGAATTAAGGGGGCGTTTGGATGGAAGAGGGGAAAGGGAAAGGAATTAAGAAAGGGTTAGGAAAGGAAAGGAAACCAAAACCCTCAAATTAAAACACATGTTTGTTAAAGCAAGGGAAAGGGTTATAAAATATTTTCCTCAATCTTTCCCATCTCTTTCTCTCATCTCCGGCGTCGCTCTCCACCACCAGTCCAGAAAAACGTCAGTCAAGTCATCTTCTCTGACGTCCCTCTTTCTCTCCACCATCGTTTACTTTAGAGACTCTGATTTCTCTTGCCAACAGATCTGGGATTCTGGGTTATGGTTATGGGGGTTGTAGAGCGGGTGGTTTTCAGGAGTTGTGGTGAAACTTTTGTGGTTTAAGGGGCTGAGTAATTTTTCGTGGGTGGTTTAAAGGGCTGGGTCGTTTTCCGTTGTTGGTGGTGGGGGTTCAAGGGGTTGGAGTTATTTTTCCGGTGGTAGTTTCAGAGCTTGGTGTAGTTTTTCGGTGGTGGAGTGGTGTTTCTAGATGATGTGAGGTGGTGTCGGCAGTTTCTGGTTAGTTTGGGTGGTTGTCGGCAGTTTCTGGATGCTCTGGCCGTGGTCAGGTGTTTCTAGATGCTCTGGTGGTGTTATGGGGGGTAGTTGATGCGGCAATGGTGTGGTGCTCGGATGGGGTGAGGTGGTGGTGTTGGGCAGTGGAAGAGGGCAGTGACGTGTGTGGTGGTGGAGTGGGGTGAGGAGGTGGTGTTGGTTGGTGGTGAGGCGTCTGACGTGGTGAGGTGGTGGTGGTTTTAGGATAGTCAATGTTGGTCAAGTTGACTATAGAGTAGAAGGAAGAAAGGGTAAATGAAACCTTGGGGGGAGGTGGGGAATGAGAGTAGAGGAGTTTGGGGGTAAGGAGGGGTAAAGGGAATGATCAAAATTGACCTAACAAACATCATATAAAGGAATCAAGTTACTTGATTCCCTTACCCTTTCCTGAAGACCTCAAAACAAACGGCCCCTAAACTTATTCTTGTCATTTTCTCTTTCTTACATTTTTGACCTTTGACTTTTTGGCTTTTTAAATAGCCTTTTCCAATAAGCTATTTTTATATAAACTAGAGCAGTTCCCCATAGGACATAAGCAAAGCTGTCGAACCAAATTCACCTGGGAGTAGCGAATTTCGTTCCCAATTTCGCTCCACGTTCTGGAGCGATTTGCGAATTATGTGACACCGGTATAAGGTGGTTCCCGCAAAGGTGCATGAATGAATTTGGTTTCAACCACATGCCGGAGGATTTCCATATAGATATAGAATTCGGTTGTCGGCTAAGTTTACTAATACCAATCTCCACACCAAAAGCTCTTAAGAAGAATGTGTGTTACCTAATTTGCGGTATGCTTCGAATTGCAAAATGGGCACTGCAACACAGCTCGCTAGCTGGAAGATTTTAAAATTGTTTGGGAAAGTAGTGAAGACAGATTAAAGTCCTCTTTGAAGGTATGAGATAACTATGTCTATAAGTATAATATATCTAGGGAAGGGACCCTAAAACGCTAAGCACCTGAGCTGTGCATTAGGGAAAAATTGAAAAGATCCACGATTGGAGGAGATGTGACCAGTCTGCTCGCGTGACTTTGGGAAGAAACCGCCAATTTATCACATTGAACTCTCTAGTTTTCAGATCTAATTGAAAGATCTAGGGTTTAACCTTTCAAAGTCCTTAAATCTGAGAACTCCCTTGGTTCAAGCGAGTGATGGCTTTCGATCTACAAGGTGTGGGCAGAATGTGATGTCGGAGGATTTAGTATGCTATCTGAATAAACTAGGTCCTGCATTGTAGCGAATTGGTCTTCTGCTATCTGGTACTGGCGGACTGCGCTGTGGTTAGCGAGGTAGGTTGACATAGGTAACTCTGGAGGAACCTTAGTTTTCAAGTAAGCCATGGAAAATATGTGCATGAGAATGTGCCCAATCATCCATCTGCACTCTAGAAAGCCTGTCTAGAAGATTGATCTAGTACTTTGATCGTTAGAGTAAGCTCCTTTATCTTTGTCATAGAAAGTCCTCCGCACCTGAAAATTCTGCGCATCATCAGCATGGGAAGCAAGATAACAGTTTGAAGCAAAATAGTGTAGTCTAGTTACATTTACTTGATTGCTTTTTGTAAGCATATGAAGGAGCTATAGCCTCCACAGTTTGCAATCACTGATTTTGGGTGCAGCCTGCAGAGTCTATAGACTAAGAAAGGTTTGGCAAACATTTTACTTCTGTAAGAGAAGTTTGTCAGGGACTTAGTACTCAGGTTAACTGATGTAGCATATGCGTAATTAGAAATTTTGGGATACGGTGCAGTCTGCTTAGATATGAAGGAAGGTTCTTCAAAAGGGGAAATACATGGAAGAATAGAGATTAATGGATGCTTGAAAATTATGTCAAGGAATAACTGATGCAGAATATGCAAAACAAGAATTCTTGGGATGGAAAGTAGTCTGCGTAGGTACGAAGGAAGGTTCTTTTGAATGAGAAAATACATGAAAAATAGTTGATTACTATGTTGGGATTTGATCATGCATGTAAACAAGTAGTTGGCTTCTCTATTCGGCAATTGACCAGGAATATGGTTTGTGTAAACATTTATCCGTCTTGAATATAGAGGTACTGTAAATGTAATTGTCTACTGGAGAGAACCCAACAGTGGATAGTTGGAGGAATCTGGATTTGATGTAGAAACAAAAGGCTAGTATAATATAAGAGGGATATTGAGACCTGAGGTGTCTGTTTTACTTGTGAATTTAATACTCTGGCAACAGGTTGTGCAGTGTGGCTTGAGGTTTAAATTATGTGGCCGGAGGAAACAAAATTTTCTTTTAGGAATCTGGATTGATGTAGAAACAAAAAGCTAGTATAATATAAGAGGGATATTGAGACCTGAGATGTCTGTTTTACTTTTGAATTCAATACTATGGCAACAGGTTGTGCAGTGTGGCTTGAGGTTTAATGTGTCCGGAGGAAACAAATTTTTTCTATGGTCCAGAAAGGATGTCTAGAGATACTATTGCTTTTGCATTCAGGCTGGAGAGAGATCTTTTTGCTTTCCCAGTACAAGATGATTTCTAATGTTTTGGTGACAGCATTGACGTACTTGGGAAACAGCTGGAGTCTGCTATGAATAGTTCTTCCTAAAATTTAGTCTGTGGGTTGATGAGTTGATCTATTGGTTTTTCATAGATATCAAATACTGCTAGCAGATTAGCCAGGAAAGAAAACTCGACCATTCCTACAGAATGGCTTGAATTGTTTCCTGTAACGTATTTGGAAGTTGTTGCCATGATAGAGATCATATCCTTCTCGCCACTTTGTCCCTTATGGAATCCTGTCTCTGCTTTAGTTTATGTTTCCTGTTACGTTTGTTTCTTTGTCATACTTAGCCCTAGAAATGCGATCACAACAGAAAAACAGAATGCATACACCAAAGAAGGGAGAGGAGCGCGGGGACATTTCGGTTTACTGATTGTAATAGTTGGTCGTATTATGTTGAAAGAATACTCCTTCAACTAAATTAAATGTAACTGATGCAGAATATGCAATCCATTCTATTACTTCTGGTAAAAGCTGCATCAGTGACAAAGTGGTCATTATCACGAATGCTATTTCTGTGAATTTTTTTTCCTTAAGTGGTTGTTCTTTAGAACCCTTGCTGTAGTGAAGCAAATCCTTTGCATGATCGTTACTTGACTATTGTTAAGAAATACTCCTATTAGTGGAAAAAAGGTAATGAAACCCATGTCATTCTGTGATGGATATTTCATTCTTAGCATACATCTGTAAAATCACCTAAGCCTTTTGAATTAGTACATTGTTTGAACATGTCTTGATTTTGACTATGGCATAATCGAGTTACCAACTATGTCAGTAATGATTCCTGCATACCAGATTACGAAGTTACTTGAAAGCTTGAATTAGACGCTCAAGTCAGGTGTTTTTTTTGGTTCTTGAAGGGCATATGATTCAATTGTGACAATAGGAAATCCAATTTCTAAGGTTTGAGTGCTAGTATCTGCCAAGTAAGAGGTAGTCCACAAGATTAAGATGTAAAGTTTTAGATTTTCCTCAGAAGGGTTGTTGAATGAGTTAGTGTTTTCTTATCTCATTTTATTGCGGGGTCTAGGTTGTCGAGTTGTATTAACCTTAATTGGTATTTTCTATTAGTTCCCTCTGACCTTTTTCGCCCTCTTTCATATATTTTACAAAATTTGATACCATAAATCCCAAGTTTCTCTTCCCATATTGATCCTAAGTTTGGAGTATTTCTTAATAATCCCATACTCTGGGGAACCCTTTCAATATCGGCCTTAGGTTACCTTAACATGTCCGACATATGCACATGTCACATTGTAACTGGTGTAATTTACTTTTAAATTGCTTATTCCTACTCTCTCCTATCCTTCCTTACGCCCCTCCTTGTTCTTCTCCCTTTCCCTCTCCCTCTTTTTCCGCCTCCTCGTGTCCTCTTCTCCCTCTTCAATGATGTTTGAAGATTAGTATATAGGTTCATAAGTTTTTGTGGTGCAAATTTGAGATTGGAAGAATTGAAAGTGCGACCTTTTCAGTAGAGCCAAGATATGTAATACTACATGTGCACTCTTTGATGTTACTCACTGAAGGATACTTGGCTATATGTATATATATTAGAAATAGATACTAAGTAGCTGGGGTAAGTTTTGTGCATTTAACTTCATCAGTATGCTGAAGGGACCGATACATTTCAAAATTTTCTGAATTGAACTACTTTTATGTAATACTCTACCGTAGTACCATGCCAAATCCATCAACTGAATATCATACTATGTTTGTGAACTTACATATACTATTAATGGGAAGTATGTGAATATTAAATGAATACCCATGACTGACATATTCTCATCTTACAGGTCCAGAAGATACTGTGAAAATTTGTTACAAGTGTAAGAAGGCAGGTCATCTTTCTCGTGAATGTCCAGAACAGCCTGAAATATTCTCACATGACCGTGGAAATGGAAAGGTTGAGAATCTTAATACAGATTCCGCTATTGCTGCTTCTGAGATGGAGCAGATGGAGGAAGATGATATACATGAGATAGGCGAAGAAGAAAAAGAGAAGCTTAATGATGTGGATTACTTGACTGGTCTTCCACTGCCGAATGATGTTCTTTTGTATGCTGTGCCTGTGTGTGGTCCATATACTGCACTGCAAACGTACAAGTACCGTGTGAAGATAGTTCCTGGCACAGCAAAGAAAGGAAAAGGTACTAGTAATATCATCCATTGTTATTGTCTTGTTTTAGTTTTATTAATTATTTTATATATTCATCTTGAGCATGCATAAATGCTTTGGACGCAAAACCAGTACTCACCCCCAACAACAAGCAAATGCAGAAAAGATAAGGGGGAAAACACTAAAAAGAAATTAAAAAAGGAAAGAGTGAAGGTGAGCAAAAAACTCAGATAGATAGGTTAACTGGAGGCGTAAATTATGAAGATATTGTGAGGTGAAATTTGTTTGCCCAAGATAGATAGGTTATCTGTTTTTTTGAAAAATAATTCCATAAACCTTTCAAAAACCAACAATGTGGTTTCATTATGGCGAATTCTTTTCATTGGACTTTTATATAGCACTTTAAAACTTATGAAGTATGTAGACTTTTCACAATATCTGTTGAAGTTCTAGGATTAATTGTGCAGGCTGTCGTATGTCCATGCTCTCCTAGTGTTTCTTCTATATATATTATTTTTTATTCGATCTGTCAATCTGAAACTGGTTCAGTATCCAACTTATCTAGTAGGCATTGAAGCCAAAATATGTACAAACTCTATGACAAACTAGTTATTGAATGGGATAAATGTAGGACACCTATAGATCAATATGAATAATCATGTTTTCTTTCTTTTGAAAGAAAGTACAAGTTTGTGGTACCCTTCTCTCAAGGGTTACCGCTAAATCCTGAACTAAATGAATGAATGACTTCTTGAAACTGATGTATGATTCTTTTGCTTGTTTAGCTGCAAAAACCGCCTTGAATTTGTTTAATCATATGCCTGAAGCGAGCATCCGAGAAAAGGAACTCATGAAAGCATGTACTGATCCTGAATTGGTTGCGGCTATGATCGGAAACTCAAAGATTACATCTGCGGGCTTAACTCAATTAAAGCAGAAGCAAAAGAAAGGAAAGAAGGCTAGTAGCAAAGCTGGAAGCTAAAATCCCCTTCTCTCTGATTTTGTACAGGAAGCTGCAATACAGTTTTGCTCCATAGATAATACCCTCATAAATGCTATATATAGATAAGGAACTTTGAAATTTTCAAATTAATTCCTTTGTGAATGCGCTGGTTAGTTTGTGCTGGAGCTTTCTTAATATTCCGACCTTAAAGTTCTGCCTTTTTAGTTATTCGCAAATCCAGAAGTCTCAGTCTCACCCTCTATAGGTGATGGTGGATAACAATCCAAAGTGGGCATTTGGTTGCACAGGAATTTTTTTCCCTATGTAATTGCATTTTCTAGGAAGTACCAAATTTGGTTTGGTTGATCACGGAAAGTTTTGATCCAGGAAGTCTTGTTTGTGGCTTGTCGCACGATTATTAAATTGTGTGGCGCGTGTCAGTGACTATTTAAGGGGGGTTATATAATGCTTTGCGGGTTGTTGACTATTTCGGAGGGTTAGAGGAGTTACTAACTGTTTTAGGGGGTTAACTTTTTGGATGAGGGCTATTTAAAAGTAGGGGTTAGCGATGTTTTGGGTGGGTTTAGGGAGTGAAAAGGTAATATAAGAGTTACTAAATAGTCTCTGGCACGCCATTAATTAGTAACGTGGCCAGGTGCATATAAGAATTTGTGATTTTGATCACTCAAGGGAGGTCAAGATAAGTAACTTCTCTATTCTCTATTTCATTTAAATTAAAGTTTTACGAAATTTATTTTCTTATGTTTGTAAACCAAACAACTACATTAATCCACTAATGCTTCTTAGCATTTTATTTCTCACAATTTATTATGTATAACAAGCAAAGCATATATATATATATATATATATATTTATTTATCCAAAGTATTTTGTAAATTACGTTTTATTGAAGACAGAATTATTTTATCTGAAAGTATTTTGTAAATTATGCTTTTAGAGGATGACATACTGAGATACAAAGCTTACTTACAAAAAAACCAAACATTACTTTTCCCATAAAGTGGACACAAGGTGCTTACTTTTAAAAAGATTTGGACGAAATAATATTTCCCTTAGTCTTGTAACTTTTTTGGATGAAAATGGAGGGAAGGAGAGGAAAGAGAAGAAAAAGGGAGAACAGAGGAAGTGAAGGGAAGTAAAGAAGAGGGTTTTCAATTTTCCGTCAAATCTTTCCAAATGCGATAGGATTTTGTTTAAGGGGGAAATGCATTCTTCATTTCTCTCTCCCTCATCCAACCTTTATCTAAATAAGGGAAATTGATCCCCTACTCTTCTTTTCTTTCCAAACCTCTGTATCCAAAAAAGGTCCTAGTCTGGTGGCTCATTCTAACTTCAACATCTTTGTACTATAAGGGAAGAGGTGGGGTGAGCACCAAAATTAAAGAAAAGAAAAAACATTCGTTTTGTTTTTAAATCACTATTGCTAATCTATTCTCTAATATTTAGTACTCATTTTTACCTATTTAAATTATTTCACTATTTGAACTCTTTTGAGATTATAATTACACCCTTCTAAAATAACAAAATAACTGAAACTTAACGATTACTTTTAAAAGTACGAAAAATATGTATTCACTTCATTTAAGAAATTCAATGTAGTTTGTATAAGACATGCATCACGTGCATATAAAGCTAGGTATCTGATATCTCACCGTTCCACCTAATTTTTATCCTCAATCTCATACTTTCTCTTTCTTTATCATAGCCATGGTTCGCCTTCGCCACTGAACTCTTCTCTTGCTCATCTACCCCCATCATCTTTTCCCATTACCCAGCCTCCCATTCACCCTTTTCTTTCCCATTTTAGTATTTTCACTTGTGAGCAAAACAGTCCGTATCAATTACTCGCACCATACAAGTCTCTTCTGAGACATTTTCTCCTTCTTTCGTTGCGGTAATAGATATGTAGTGAAATAATGTAAGAAAAAACTCTAATTCTGAGGATCAATCTCTAAGCACGTGTCTTTTCCCCTAAATTTGCATTTTCTTTAACATTATTACTCCACACGTGGTGTTGAACGAGAATGAAAATTTATAAAATACAATTATAATGCTTTCTAGGGGTGCTTATCGAGCGAGCTAGCTCGTGAACAGTTCGAGCTCGGCTCGGTCTAAGCTCGGTCAAAGCTCGACTCGTTGAGGCTCGGCTCGAGCTCGGGCTCGGCTCGGAACCTTAACAAGCGAGCCTGAGCAAAATCAAGCTCGGCTCGAAAAGCTCGTGAACAACTCGATAAAAAATAATAACACGAATAATCTTTTTTAGAAAAATATAGTATTTATTGAAAGGGGTTGAAAACTGGAAAGAACATTGATTTTTATTGTCTGAAGAAGCTTGAAAGGAAGGGAAGTGTCAACTCATGGTCTAGATTTTACAAAATAATAAGCTAATAACTTTATTGTTAAAATATAATCAAGAAAAAAAATCATATGAAAATAATAAAGAATATTAATAAACTATGAATAATAATAATAGGTCAAGTTTGTTCGTGAACAGCTCGATAACGGCTCGTTCGAAGCTTAGTCAAAGCTCAACTCGATAACGGCTCGGTTCGTTAAGTTTTGAGTTCGGCTCGAGTTCGATTAAATTTAAATGAACACGAGCCGAGCTAAGCAAAGCTCGGGCTCGGTTCGCTCGATAAGCACCCTTATTGCTGTCCATCACTTGGTACCGCACAAAATGTATGAGCCATTTGGGTAGTTAGGTATCCTGTGCGGAAAATTTATCATAGAAGGAAAGTATAAGATCTCACATCATATCAGTATTTCAATAGTTGTCATAAAATGTAATTTCTCTATCGAAGTCACACAAAGTAGTAGTACCAGCAATTAGTAAATAGCCATGCACCTTGTATTTTGATTCATTTATGTAAGACATTAACATACGAAAGTGACAAGGAACTTGCAGGTTCGCTCTTCTTTTGGATTCGGGAAGCTCCTATGTCGTCGAAAATGCCAATGTTGGGAAGGCACCATTTGATACATAGGCTGTCTCAAATATACTCAGCTGCATTTATACTATTAATACAGATAAGAATCCTTGCAGTACGTACATCAACACAATTTATCAGCTAGAGAGATGATTAGACAAGTTTTCATTACAACTGAAGAAGAATATGATGCCAGAAATTATAATTACAAACTAAAATACAGAATACAAAACTGACGGGCCAGGCTCAGACAACTATTTTCATGATTCTTCAGCAGCAGGAACAGCAGTCAAATCTAGACCTTCTGGTGGCAAATCTGAAGTTACTGGGCCTAATATTCCATCTGAGCTCAGAGTCAGACCACTCTGCAAGTTCAAGTTGTTGAAAAGAAAACACAAGGTCACCCTTTTTCTTATGGAAAAGCATTAGGAAACATAAGGTCACCAAAATATAAACCAACATATTAAAAATTGCATGCTCATACCTCAGGCTGGAATCTGAGCATGTCAGCACGAGCCATGGCTTCTGCTTGTGCAATTCTTTGTCTAAATGTTTGAGCCATCTCCTCAGCCTGGCATCAAGACATAAAGGGTTGTAATTTCAATAAATCTCATGCTTGCTCTTTTTCGATGAACTTTTACCAACGGAAAAAAACACTATCATGCCAGCCTCTTCAAGGTTCCTCCTTTAGGCTTCAGACAATTGAAACTGTAATCGCAAAATAATCCTAACTATGGATTGAAAACAACATACATATACTAACGTCCCATTTGGTAGGTGATAAATCTATAGGTAATGTTGTGAAAAATCTCGTTTATATGTACATGATAATGCTTGTCCATCCCTAGAGAATTCTTTTTCTTCATAGAAAATCTATGACCCTCCATTACTACTCTAGAGATAATATTGAAAGATAATGTAACTTGATGAAGAATGTAACATGGCAGGGATGAAATTCCGCTACCATGGCCATAGACTTGGACTTTCTCTACAACATTACATATAAGTCCATTACCATAGCCACCCTTCATTATCCAGTACTAAACAGGCTGTAAAAGGGTTCTTCCTTCCTCCCCCTTTTATCACAGAGGACCTCTTTAGGTGAAATCCATAAGGTTTAAAATCAGTATATGGTAAACATTAATCCGGTAACCAATGCAAATTATTAGTAGCACATGTATGAGATGATGTGGAAACCATCCAGAAATAGATGTAAAGAGTGAATTACTCCTTTCCGTTCAATGGTTACCATAGTGCCCAGCAGCAAGTACTCCCATGGTTCACCTATTAGAGTTCTTAGACTCCGTGGACTAAACTCTGCACTCTATTGCATCATCAACTGTAACAGCCTTAAAGTGGCATGGAATGTAGCACATGCATATCAAACTTCGTTGCAGAAACATTTATGAGCTACGGATGCTGTCAACTACATATCGACAGAAGGAGTTTGTTTCATTAGATAAGGAAAGGTAAATTACCTTCTCGAAAACAAGCTTTGGATTACGAATCATGTCACCAGGAGTAGGCTCCAACTTCTTTGTCGAAAGACTAACCCTACCTCTTTCGCGGTCATGGCTTAAAATCATGACCTACAAATTTTAAGCATTTAATCATATGTCGGCATCAAAGACTAACTTCAATTTCCACGACAACTATATTAGTGTTATACCTTCAAAGTGTCACCAGGTTGTAGGACTGTTGCAATATCTGAAACACGATCATGGCTTATTTGACTAACATGAAGAAGGCCATTAATTCCGCCGATGTCAATAAAGGCACCATAAGGTTTGAGAGATTGAACAGTTCCTGTGACAACTGATCCAATACCGAGCTGTGCCTGGCTGTCAGCCATGGCCTTACGGTTACTCAGTACCAACCTGGATTGTTCCTCGTCAACCTCAACAAATTTTAAGGGGATCTCTTTCTCAAGAAGTTCTTCTGCAGTAGATTTCTGATGAAGAGACATGACAACACACCATGTACAGCATTCAGGAAACAAACGGAAATTAATCTATATAGTACAACATTCCATCCGGAGGAATTCTTATAGCCAGTAATCAACTTCTGGTGAAACTCAGTTTTTCATCATTCATACTAAATATCTTCTTTAATCAACTAGAGAAAGATGTAAGAGTTACTAAAGCTTTTGGATTAGTGATATCCACAAGGAAAGTTCTGCTCTGTTCTATAATGAAAGATAAATGTACCATAAGTTGTTAAATTCTTGAAGATGTTGCGACACTTGAATAATTACAGACAAACATACAGAAACTTCTGATGTTTTAGAGGGGGAGGGGCAGAAGGAAACGCAAGAAGAAAAAAGAGAGAGAGAGAACTGGAAGAAACTAACCGTTGATACTTGAGAAAAGGGAACGAAGCCACGAAGGCCCTCCACTAGGGCCACTACTCCACCTTTGTTGGCCCCAACAATCTGATACCCACAAAGCAAAACAAGAGCTATAATTAAACAGGAAAGTAATTAATATCTTACATTACACAGCACATTAAGAATCTTAAGTATCAAAGTTTAATTGTACGGATGCAAACAGCATCAACATTCATCTATGATGATAACATGTGAAATGAAGCTTCTAAAAACAAGTAAGCGCAGAGAAATCCAGTGGAATTCACAGTTCTTGTCATCCAAAGTAAATACAATTATAGTTGATTTCTCAAATAGAGACCATAAAAAAATTGCAATCAAGTCATAAAGATTATACCAACCTTCCCCTTAACCACAACATCTTCAGCTTGCAACTGTCTACACCTTTCCCATGCAAGCTCATATTGGATTGATCGCAAACTCAAGATTAAGCTATCGTCAGCTTCATTTTCACCAATGATTACAAATTCTTCACGCAAACCTGGGACTACACCAGCTTCCTCAACATGTTTTATTCGGTGGATACAAGCCTCCTGGAGAGGTAAGTATGCGGATGATTTTGCAGTCATATCAACAAATGCTCCATTGTTATCTGTGCAGAATACTGTACCCTTGACCTGAAGGGAAGTAAGAAAAGCACATGAATTCTCATCTTCGGGGTCTCAGAGATGGGAAATGACAATATCACATATGAAATGCTAAAATAAGTAGATAAGCAGACAAATGAGGATTTGGATTTAAGTCAAGTGACCAACTATCACTACTATTTTTCTTATAAGAAAACAAAAGCCATTTAAAGCAAAAGAAGGGATACACAGAACAGAGAACAGAAGTCCACCAGAAATCAAGGGAAGGGATGAAAAAATAGAATGCTTATCTCACTGTAAAACAGAAAGGGACATTTAAGCAATGCCCCATGATCGTGAGCCCAAAGAGAAGCCAAATACACCACTTATTCCCTTAAAGTAACCAAAGAAGACTCCCGACCCCCAAAAAACAATTATTCCTGCCCAAAGATCTATTACCGGTGATTCAAACTGCCTCAGCAACTGATTTGCTCTTAGGAACCAGAGAGAAGAAGGAATTGTATGCTACAAAGGATTTTGATGAGGATTTTGATGGGACATCAAATGAATGTATGTACAATATTCAATTGTAATCTCAAAGCATTGGCCTTGAAAACCGAAGATTCAAGGACCAATGATATCAACAAAGATAAAATTGCGGAAAGCAGCATTCAGAAAATAATTTTATACCTGACCAAAAGACACAATGACTCCAGTCCATACCTCATCAATCCATATTGTCGATACTATCTCCAAATTATGCAAATAATGTTATAGAGACTTACAACAACGCATTTAAAAAGCATGTCATTCTTCCATTAGGAAAGACTGCAAATGACAGAGAATGCCTCTTGCTTTCAAACTCACATATTAACTTTCTCAGTAAGGTAGATCTCAAAAAGCGATTCACGCTTTTACTAAACATGAAACCAAAATAGCTCATAAAAACCAAAAGGACTTTGCATAATAATTGCAAACACTAATAAATCTAAAAGTTGAAACATCACAAAATAATTAAAACCACGATAAAATTAGACTTGCATTTGGTAATAACAACTGAGAGATCGAGATCCTTGGTATGCTTCAGAACACGACCAGTCATAAAAGGAATGACAATGCAGCAGCAAGAAGGTGAAAATAAGCATCCAAAGTTCGAAACATGTATCAAACTAAACGCCTTCGTTAAAAAAATCAATTTGTTTTCCCTCTCACTGCCCCCCGATTACAGTTAATTTCCAATTACATTAAGAAGGCCAAACAATCTACTATCATTTACAACTTCTATCCTACATGTACATCCACGTTTAGGATGAGCATCCTCCACCTAAGGCTATATTTTTGCTCATTGCTCATTTGAAAGTCTCTAAATGAACAAAATTTACACTATACGCGTTCCAAATAAGCAAACAATAGTCTACCCTTGAGTGTAGGATGCTCGTGTAGTGTGAATAAGCCCCTCTGGATCCTACTCTATCAAAGTTACATCACTCCACTACATACCATTTAAGCTTCCATTATCAACATTAAAGTCCAAAACCAATAAAATTCACTGCTAAATCCGATATTCGCTTACAATTAGAGAATACTAGATAATTTTAGAATACAATTACCTTCATAATACTATAGTTTATATTTATGACTTCCAGAGTCTCAGTAAATAAACAAAGGACAAAACCAAACTAAGGATTGAATAATCACAAAACATAGTATAATCAAAGTGTGAAACATTATTAACTCCAACAAATTCCCAACGGGGCGTTTGTTAAGCGGGATACAGGGAGGGGATTCCTTGTTTGTTTACAAGTCATGAATTTTGTTTATGGGGATGACGATGGGAATAAAACCCACTTAATCCCACCAAAATAATACCTGTACAGGGCAAGTATTACCAATGCGATTACTCCTCTAGTTAAAAAAATCTCATTTAATCAACATTGCATTCTCGTGATATACCAAACAATAGACGAGGATTTATCTACAGAATTCCGAACAATTAAATCCCCGTCCATTCCCATCATTTAATCCCTCTAAACAAACACCCCGCAAATTCAATAACATAACATAAACACATTAATAAAAACTTACAAGGAAAACGAAAAGGAGCAAGAGAAAGAATACAGACCCTAGTACCAATTTCAGAATTGAAGTCATACTTATCAAGAGCAGTATGAAAATCCTCGAGTGTAAAAGCAACACCTTCAGTAGGGGCAGTACGACAACGTTCATAAGCATCTTCAAACATTTGCTTCAACTTTTGCCTCTCTCTTGTCTGTGCATTTGATACTGCTACTGCTGACACTATTGTTGATACTCGAGGCTTAAGGGCGTGTTTGGGTGTAAAGGGTTTTGAAAGGTGAGTGTTTGATAGTGGTGGGCATCTTAATCCTCCTGCTGCTATTTGTTGTGCTAAAGACGCCATTTTTATGACTTCCTGTTGTTGTTGTTGTTGTTGTTGTTGTTGTTGTTGTTGTTCTTGCTCAGAGAGGTGTTGTTGAGAGTAATCTTATGGATTTGTGTCAGATAAGGAAGAGAGTGAGAGAGAAGGTGGGGATTGAATTGGAGTGATTTTGTTGATGATTAGTGTTTTGGGCTGAGATAGATATGGTTTTTGGGGGTAGTATGCTAGTGGATTTTTAGAAACTAGGAATTTAAGGCTTATCTAGCTTTAGCCTGGCCCAACAAGAATTCTCAAATATGAACTACTTTTTGGTGATTTGCATAATCCACATTGTAACTTTGCAACAAAAAGAAGAAATTATATGTATGGTGATCTCGTGATATTGATTTTTTTTAAGTGGTGGAAATATAATGTTTTGATTTTCAAAAGTGATAGTAATATAATAGGTTTGCATATGAAAAAGGGGTATACGGTTTATGACGTTGAAGATAAAATATTTTTGTGACAAGGGATCGGATGTGGTGTTCCTTGATGGATATTTTCGTTTTAAAGGGAATGATGAGAAAGCTGAGAAAGTAGAAGACCAAACTATAAACTTCCTATTGTGAAGGGAATTTCTTATGAAGATTTGATGGAAAATGAAAATGATGTAATGTTTGATGAAGTGATTGTAGAGGAACAAAAATCCATAGGAACTCACGTTCTAGATTACGATGATGAAAATAAGATATAAATAAAATATTGGGAGAGTGCAAGGAGTTTAGGCATAGGGGATATGAAGGTGTTAGGATATGTATATAATTAAGTGTAATTAATTAAATATCCTTGTGTTAGTATCTCGGGCTAGCAATATTTAATGGCCCATTAGCTTGTATTATATACTAATTGATTCATTAAATGAAGGCAAGGAAACACATCCTGCCAATTTTTTGCATTATATCAAAGCCTAGCAGCCTAACAAGCCCCGTTTTTTTCTTTTTTTACCGACACTCATCCCAGTCGTCGACAAGAACCACCAGCGTGGTCCCTCTTCGCTGCACTCATGGCCGACGAAACTCCTGTCAAACTCGATCCTTCTTCCCCGTTTTATCTCGGGTCCGGTGATCAGCCCAGAAATCTTATGACTCATATGACTCTCATATCCGATAACTACATTGCTTGGTCTCGTGCGATTACCTTAGCATTGAAGGCTTGCTAGAAGTACGGTTTTATCGATGGTTCTATCAACAAACCATCGTCCGCCTCCAAATTGCTTGATTGGGACACCGTCAATTCGATGCTTGTGTCATGGTTACTACGGACCATGGATTCAGGGGTGGTTTCCTCTATTCCCTTTCATGATGAAGCTCGTCCCCTATGGTTATACCTTGAAAGACGGTTTTGTGTCTCCAATGGCCCGAGGTCGCATCAAGTTCGTACCGCCATAACGGAGTGTAAACAAACTAAAACCATGTCTGTGGAGACGTATTATACTACTCTTATGGGACTTTATGATGAATTGCATCGCTTATAGACCTTGCACATGTGTACGTGCGCGAAGTGTACGTGTGGTGTTGTAGGCCGATTTGCTGTCGATCGAGATGAAGAACAACTCCATCAGTTCTCATAGGTATTAATGACGAGGTTTACAGAGTGGTTCTCTCCAATTTGCTGTCCCAAACGCCTATGCCTGATCTGAATAGGGCGTATCAGGCCTTTCTTCAAGAAGAACGATCACTCTTAATCGCACGCGGCAAACAGCCGTCTGTCAATGCTCATGCTTTTGCCCTAGTTGCTGATCGTTCGCATGGTTGTATGGATCGTGCGGAACGTCAAAACTTATTTTGTACCCATTGCGAGTGAAAAGGCCATGATGTGGATATGTGCTTTAAACGTCACGGCTATCCGGAATGGTGGAAGGAGCGCAATCGGACCCTGCTGCTGATGTGCGTCCCTCTCTATTCTGACGTCTGCTGCTGTCTCTCGTAGGCGTTGTGGGGGGTGCGTGCCAATGTCGTGGTCGCGACTGATCCTCTTAACACATTGAATGATTTAAGTTATGAGCAAATGCAGGTTCTTTTAAATATGATAAACTCCGAAACTCGTTCTGGTGATTGGATGATTGGTAAGTCTGTTACTTGTGCCTAGATAATAGATACGGGGGCGTCTCATCATGTCACAGGAGACTCCTCTCAGTTATCTTACCTTTGCATTATTCTCGACTGTCCCGTGGGGTTGCCTGATCGTCGTTGTGCCGTTGCTATTATGGAGGGTCGTGTGTTTCTCACACCCTCGCTTGTTCTTGAGCACATTTTATTTGTGTCTGGCTTGCATTGTCATCTCATTTTCGTTTCCAAGTTGATTGATAATTCTGCATGTACTGTCACATTCACTAACTCTTTTTGCACTATACAAGACCTACCCTCGAGGAACCTGATTGGAGCCGGTGAACATAGAGATGGACTCTACTATTTCCGTGGCCTTCCCTTAGTGCAAGTAGTTACCGTTCTGGGTTTGACAAAATTTGAACTGTGGCACTGTCGATTAGGCCATCCTTCAGATCGGGTTATCAAGTTAATCCCTGCTGTTCGTTCTAGTTCTTCTAGGAAACATTTAAATAATGCTTGTGTAATTTGTCCTTAAGCCAAACAAACTCGGAATTTTTTACTTTTAGTGATAATAAAGCTAGTCGAATTTTGGAATTGATACATTGTGATTTATGGAGTCCGTATAAGACTCTGTCTAATTGTGATGCCATATATCTTTTGACTATCATTGATGACTACTCTAGAGCTGTTTGGGTATATTTATTGCGTGATAAGAAAGAAGTTCACACTTCCTTTCATTCGTTCTTTGCTATGGTTGAACGAGAATTTGACACTCGTGTTAATGGTACTGAATTTAAATGCATGCTTCCTTATTTCAATGATAATGCCATCTTATTCCAAAGTTCGGGCATTGAGACGCCCCAAAAAACGTGAGGGTTGAGAGAAAACACCAACACATATTGAATTTAGCTCGGGCATTAATATTCCAAGCTAACCTTCCTATTCATTTTTTCCTCTCTCTTGTCTGTGCATTTGATACTGCTACTGCTGACACTATTGGTGATACTCGAGGATTAAGGGCGTGTTTGGGTGTTAAGGGTTTTGAAAAGTGAGTGTTTGATAGTGGTGGACATCTTAATCCTCCTGCTGCTAATTGTTGTGCTAAAGACACCATTTTTATGACTTCCTATTGTTGTTGTTGTTGTTGTTGTTGTTGTTGTTCTTGCTCAGAGAGTTGGTGTTGTTGAGGGTAATCTTATGGATTTGTGTCAGATAAGGAGGGGAGAGAGTACAGAGTGAGAGAGAAGGTGGGGATTGAATTGGATTGATTTTGTTGATGATTAGTGTTTGGGCTGAGATAGATATGGTGTTTGGGGGTAGTATGCTAGTGAATTTTTAGAAACTAGGAATTTTAAGGTTTATCTAGCTTTAGCCTGGCCCAACAAGAATTCTGAAATATGAACTACTTTTGGTGATTTGCATAGTCCTCATTCTAACTTTGCACCAAAAGAGAAGAAACTATATGTATGGTGACCCCGTGATATTGATTTTTTTCATGTGGTGGAAATATAATGTTTTAATTTTCAAAAGTGATAGTTTTATAATAGTTTTGTATATGAAAAGGGGTATACGATTTATGACGTTGAAGATAAAATATTTTTGTGACAAGGGATCAGATGTGGTTTCCTTGAAGGTTATTTTCGTTTAAAGGAGAAGAATGAGAAAGCTGAGAAAATAGAAGTACAAACTATAAACTTCCTATTGTGAAGGAAACTTCTTGTGGAATTGATGGAAAATGAAAATGATGTAATGTTTGATGAAGTGATTGGGGAGGAACAAAAAATCCTTAGGAACTCACGTTCTAGAGCACGATGATGAAAATGAGATAGAAATAGATATAAGGGAGAGTGCAAGGAGTTTACGCATATATAAGAATTTTGAAATATGAACCACTTTTGGTGATTTCATAATCCACATTCTAACTTTGCAACAAAAAAGAAGAAATTATGTATGGTGATCTTGTTATATTGATTTTTTTCACATGGTGGAAACAAAATGTTTTGATTTTCAAAAGTGACATCATAGTTTGTGTTGTGGCATAGCCAAAGCAAGACACGTGGACCATTGGCAACTTGACACGTGTACAAAAAGCTAGTTGACACGTGGCTGATCATGACTTGACACGTGTACTATTAGCTAGTTGACACGTGGACTGATCATGACTTGCCACGTGGACCTATTATAACTTGCCATGTGGACTATTTTCAAAGATGACATATGGCCTTAGGGAAGACGACTTTTATGAGTTTCCATAAAGAGGAAAAATGACCCATTTCTTCCTGAAGAAAGGAATGATTAGAGGCCCAATTCCTAAGAAAAATAGTTGATTGGCTAGGTTCTCCTAGGCAATCATTCCTTGACAAGTGTCATCCTATGCTCCTGTTTTAGGGTGCCCTTTTCTATTTCCAGACACTATATATAAATCCTAAAATTCAGGTAAAAGGTAGAATCTCACCTACTGCTAAACTTACTCTGTCAAAATACTGTCAGAGCTTCTCTATCCTGCATCATACTAACTTAAGCATCAGAGGGGGAACCACCCACCAAACCTCCGGGTTGGATTCCTTGTTTTTCGGGGTTGGATACGGAACTAGGATCATCTCTGCACAAAGTCTCCAAAGAAGAACTCATCAAGAAATTGGAAGATCAGCTTAGTTATTTACATGCTAACATCATTTTGTTTATGAGAAAAGGTATATCCAAAATGAGGTGTTGCAAAATATATAATACACTTCTTTGTTTTCCTTCTTTAGTAAGTTTTGATGTGTGATTTTATTTTGTAGTGTCTCAAAATAGATGATACTATTTTAGTGTTGTTATTAGTTTTATTACATGGGCCACTCCTCAGTCCTCACTTCCAATTTATCCCCTCAACTTAATTCACTTCATAAAGTTTACAAACTTTTGACTCATAATCCGCTTTTTAAAAAAGTGATCTATTTTGAGATGGAGGAACTATAAGGTTTATGATGTTGAAGATAAAATATTTTTGTGAAAAAGGGATGTGGTGTTCCTTGAAGGATGTTTTCCTTTTAAAGAAAATGATGATAAAGCTGAGAAAATGGAAGTACAAACTATAATCAATAATCGATATGAACTCACAATCCAGGCTATCCAGCACATTGGTCACCACCAACTGGCTGGAACGGATTACAAAGACACCTTTGCACGTGTTGATAGAATAGCTACCGAGGACAATAGTAGTTGTAGCTGCAGCGTAAGGGGGAGAGTTGTATCACCAGGATGTAAATAACACATTATATTCCTTCATAAAATCCTTAAAGAAGATGTATATATGAAAACCCCACTTGGATTTGTGAATGTAGACCGTGGAAAAGTGTATAAATAGAAGAAATCTATATATGGTTCAAAACAGGTATTAGTATGATGTAATAAGGATCTTCATAAATTTCTTTACATGTCTGAAACTTTAAGCAATCGGTGCAAGATTATACTATGTTGACAAGGAACCTTAATGGCGATTTACAAGATTATTGTTTTACGCTGATGCTATTTTGGGAATGAGAACTATGAGGTGCAAATTAATAAAGATGTGAAAAGGGCCCTTGATAAAGTATAATATCAAGGACAAACAAAAATTAGCAAGGCATTACCTTCTGTTAATAGAAAATGTAACTTAGATGAAGGAAAATTTGTGAAAAACCACCATAAACTTTGCACTTTTTTAAATAACCACCAAATACTTTTTTTTTTGAATTTAACCACTATAAGTTTTCTAAATTTTGTGAAGCACCACTATTTGATGGTTTCTGTTAATAATTCCGTTTGGGGGCCCACATATGCCATTTTCTTTTTTATCCTTATTGTCACTTTCTTCTTCAACATCTCATTCTCTGATTCAAGATTTGACATTTCACTCTTCAAGAAAGAAACTTCATGGGATAGAAATCTTTTCTCTAGAAGCAGCTCATTGGTGACAACCCTTTGGCACTCCTCTATATTCTCATCAAACCATTTGAAAAAACGGAAACATCCTTGCCATTATGCACATCAGAGAATTTGCAGGCATAAAAAAGTCTTCTGGGGTTGTCATTGGTCCAACCTCTTAATATATTAGCGGGAATTCCACATTTGCATTTCTTCACCATTCTACATATTAAAATTGAAAAACCCCTAATTGATGTTCAATTCAGAACAAAAACCCTAAAAACAAATCACTTTCTTCAAAATGAGAGTAACATACCTTATTTACATGATGAACAAATGAATTAGCTTCAATGTTTGTGGTAATTCAGAATTTGAATGATTTCAAAGAGATTTTTAGGGTTCTTCAATATGACTGTTGAGCAATAATGAGAATAGGAAGTGAATTGGTAAAGTAGTTAATTTATAGATATAGGTGGGCCCCCATACGAAATTCTTTAACGGAAACCGTCAAATCGTGGTGCTTCACAAAATGAAACTTATAGTGGTTGAATTCGAAACAAAAAGTATTTGGACGTTATTTTCAAAAAGTGCAAAGTTTATGGTGGTTTTTCACAAATTTTTCTTAAATAAATTAATCAAAGAGGCAGTTTTGAAGTTATTAATAGATTTAGGTGAAGAAATGGAGGAACAAAATGAGTTTAGAAGAATAATGGGAAGACTATTGTATTTGTATCATGGGATCACCAGGCAAAACATATCATATGTTGTCCAACATCTATGCCACTTTGCAACACTACCCAAGAAGCCTCATTTACAAAATGTTCTACACATAATAATGTATATAAAGGGGACTACAGATACGAAACTTTTTAGCCCTCGAATTCCAAACTTAAGTTACATGCATAAAGTGATGTAGACTTTAGTTCTTGTGTGTTTAGCTGCAAGTTTTTGAGTGCCCACCGTTTATTCCCTGGATAAAGTTTGATTAGCTGGAAAACTAAAAATCAAATGACTATGATCAAATGTTATGTAGATATGGGGTGAATACAAGAGCCTTTCAAGCACAACTAGTGCACTAGTATCGACAAAAGAGTACTAAAAGATCTTTAGATTGATGTGTACAAACCCATTTATTGGTACAATGATAACACATCTCATGAGAATATTGTACATAATCCCATTTTTCATAAAAGGAAAAAGCACATTCCTATCTAAGTACGTGAGTGATCGCAAAACATCAGGTTTCCTTAAAACACAACATGGTTCAAGCAAACTACAACTTGCGAATATACTCACATAATATGAGCACTATAAGAGAGGGGGGTTGAATTATCTTGCCTTTAACACTTTTTCTTGGTATATTAATTTTCCATTAGATTGACCATATCTCTCAGCAAGCCCAAAACCACAACTCTTCAGCAGTTTCACAATGAATAAAATCAATGGCAATTTCAGGTAACATAGAGTAAAGCAACCAACTTATCACCAGGTAGTTACATCTTTTCCATCTTCCATAATCCTTCTCAGTTTTATGACGTTCTTTCATAGTTCTATTTATAAACCCTATTTTGTTGTTAGCTTCTAATGCCCTTGTTTATCTATTGCTTATGCTTGCGAAATGTGGTTTTTTGAGGGTTGGGTACTTTTTAGGAGCGAGTTTACAGGAGGATGCATGCTAGGTTGAAATCCGGATGCATGGTAGGGGAATGTGCTTCATTGTTAATGTTTGTAAGATTTTGTATGGTTGTTGATGACTAATTCCCTTTGTAACATATGTATATATCTTTCTTTTGTTTTGTTTTTTGTATGATAATGCATATATGATCTTAAATTTCGTTTCTTTTTTATTTCCTTTTTTTATCATCAAGAAAAATTCTTCATTAAACAAGCTAAAATTATCAACATTCAAATACAAGATATACTTTCTCTCACTAGATGTATAAATTCTCTCTCTAGAATCTCTCTAATTTGATATGAAGTATCTCTAAAAACATAAATAATTAGGTGCTGATTATTTACAAATATGGGCTTAAATACCCGCGAAATAATAGGGATAAAACCGTAATAACAAAAACAGAGAATCTTCTTAGCAGTAGTGGTGCGATCACTCCTTGTTCTGTGCATCGATCGCTTCAGGGTCGCTTTTAGACCATTCCACTATTCTGCCTCCTTTGCTTCCAGAATCTGCATATTAAGCAAATGCTCCTCTTGGTGCGATGAAGTTTCCTAAATACACAATGCTCACATAATTCTAGATTCTGCAACTTGTGCCCAAAAAGAAGATCCCTTTTAGCCAGAATCTACAAACTCTCTCACCCATATAACCAGCCTCATATGCCAGAGTCTGGTCATATCTTCCTTAGGAACTGCAGACGATGCAACAGCAGCACAACCTGTCAATGTAGAACCTGCAAGAAAATACAGAGTACAACGCTTGACACCCTTCAGAACCCCCTTTGAATCCTTGTAGACATTCATAACTCCACCTTCACCCTTGAAACTGAACCCCTTGCTGTCTAGAAGACTCAATGATATTAGATTCTTTGTCATAAGTGGAACATGCCTAACTTCATTCAAGGTGCAAAAGGAACCATCATGAGTCCTAATCCTGACTGAACCAATCCCAACAACCTTGCAAACAGCACTATTGGCCATAGAAATATCGCCTCCATCTATGTACTCATAACTTGCGAACCACTTCCTAGTAGGACAAATATGGTAAGAAGCCCCGGAGTCTAGAACCCACACATCACTATGATGAGACTGTTCATTGACTACCAAGGCTAAATCCTCCTTTGAATACGTATCAGTTTATGCCACAGCGGCAGAACCCTTCTCTTGCTGCTGCTTCTTTCTCTTAGGACATTCATTCCTTTAATGTCCCTTTTCCTTACAGTAATTACAGACATCATTTGGTTTAGGACCCTTCGAACCTTTAAAGTTCGATTTCTTTTTACCAGATTTCACAAACCCTTTATTGCCTGTAGCAACTAACCCAGATGCATGACTCTCATAAACAGAACCAGATGCCTTATGGCGAGACTCTCTAGTATAAAGTGCAGACCTAACTTCCTTTAGAGACAGACTGTCCTTCCCAACAATAAAAGAATAAAAAATTCTCATATGACAGGGGCAAAGACACTAACAAAATTAGGGCAGCATCCTCATCTTCTACTTTAACATCAATGTTACATAGAGCTAACAGAATAGAATTTAATCTATCGAGATGTTCCCTAAGAGACATACCTTCTTGTATACGCAAGCTGAACAGACTGGTTAAAGATTTAGTCATATACAGACTCTCAAGCTTTAACCACAGGCCAGCGGCAATTTACTCATCTGCGACCTCAGTGATGACGTCATCTGCCAAACAGAGCATGATGGTTGAGTGAGCCTTCTCCTCCAAGCTACTCAAATCTGCGTCATCTGCACCCACTTGCTTCGAGTTCTTCGATAGTGTTGCCCAAAAGCCTTGCTGCTTATGCAAAGCTCGCATCTTAATCTGCCATACACCGAAACTATTCCTCCCAGTGAATTTATCGCTTTTCACGTTCACCCCAGACATCTTTAACGCCAAACAGATTGCGGAAAACTTCAAACCAGATGAACCAAACGAGTCTCTGATACCACTTTTTTTTTAACAGAGGAGGCGCTAAAGAATAAATAAGAACGTGAAAGATAAAGGTACACACAGAGTTTTACGTGGTTCACTAGCAATGTGCTAGCTACGTCCACCAGACCAGAGGGAGAGTAGTTTTATTAGGAGAGAATCACTGAATACAGAATAGTGTTAAGCAACACTAAGATAATCAGATTGTGAATTTCGGCTATAGGTTTAACCTAAGAGTTTATATAGCACCCTTAGAGTTAACCTAAACAGACATGGACCTAGAACCCATAACAGAATATAAGGTTTAGTCAAACCTTATAACACCCAAAAAGCTAAGGGGACCCCCACCAATTAGCGAGACCTCCGTGCTTGGTTACTCGAAGGGCCGTTGAAGAGGGTGTGCAAACAGCCCTGTTGCACAGGGCCCCGAAAATGAGAAGGCCCAATTGAAGGCCAATTTTGTTTTTTAAAAAAAATTACTGGTCTCCTCACTCTTCAGACCTAAATTCACGCAGTCATTAATTCCCAAATTGTACTTCCCACGCCATCTTCCTCTTAATTCTCTCTCTAATGTTTTCAATCTTCCATCCATTCATTCTATAATTACCAAATCAATCAATTATCTATATGGTAATCTTTGTTATTTTCCTATTTTAACTATTGATTGGCATGTCAGATTCTAGGAATCCTTATGCGGGCATCTAAGCTATTAATAAATTAATCTAAATGCTGCTAGTTTCTTTAATCTTTTCTACTTCTAGTTATCTTGAACCTCGAGTTCTTTACTCGTTTGTTGGACTACACCATTTCTGGTAATTCAAACTCTCTATTTCTCTTTTGATTCGTTTGTTGTACTCTACTAAACTGGTGTTGTTCTTTCCCCATGATTGTGATATTTGTGATTTGAATTCTTCGTAATGGAGTAATAACTTTGGGGATGAAGATATTTGAGGTGAAAAAGATGATGACATATGGAATCTATGGTCTATTGGCGGTGTTATGATTGTCTCAAATTCTTCATTGTTGAGTAGCATTTGTGATTACCCGACCGCCGACCCCAAGATCCACTCCATTAAACGGTTAATATTATCATTTTATTTGCAGAATTTAATATGCTACCTGATTAAATCCTACTTCATATGATGTTCTTTAAATGTTTCTTTTTTGTGCTTTGATTTAGTTTGTAATTTTATTTATTTTCCCATTGATTTTGGTTTCTTTATTATTTTTTGGTTTGATAAAGATAAATTGGTTGGACCATATAGAGTGAATGCACCAGTGAAGTAATTGTCGTGGTAACTTTTCGTATGGGATAATTATTTTGCAAGGCAAAAGAATAATGGAAGAGGGGTTTGCTTTTAAAGTTGGGTTTTTCTTTTTGCAATTCTGAGTACAAAATCAATAATTAGTTCAATGGATTCTGTATAGGTTTAGAAAAGATATTGCATGAAGAAATGTAATATTTCAATATTAAAAGTCTATCTTTGAATTTCAACATATAATATCTAGTTGCTCGACGAAAGTATAACTTTGAGTATATTTTTAGCACAGGGCCCCTAAATTGAACGAGACGGCCCTCACTCGAACCAACGAATAATTCAAGACATATCTAACAAATTTAATATGACTCTTATCAAGTGAGCCGGACTTGACAGGTAGTTTTAATAATTATTTATAGAATGTGGTTTGCTAATTATTTTGGTTGACGATAAGCATAAACCATAATAGTATTGTATTATGTTGCTTGGTTTAGTTTTCACCGTCAGAAACCAATCAAAACTAGAAACAGTCAAATGTAAAAAATAATAGAAAGATTGCGTATTATTTGGTGTCTGCGTCTAACTATAATCTCCACTATCTCGTTTAGTATCTTTTTATAGAACAATAATGTTGTGTAAGAATTTCTCATGTTTATACTCCGGGATGATATTTTTCAAGAGTGATTAGACAAAAAGCTTCGAGAAAAATGTTCTGTAAGACTTCGATTTTCCAAAACAAGTTATTTATAGTCGAAACATAGTCGTTACTGTCAAGAAATTTAATAGACTACTACCTCCGTCTCCTAAAGGATTTCCCATTTGCTTTTTGCACGGTCCCCAATGCACATATTTGACCGCTTATATCTCCTATTATTTATTAATAAAAATGATAAAATGTTGATATTTTGAATGTACCTATTAATACAAATCTAACAAGATCACCTATGACAATCATTTATATTATATATTAGTTATAATTTATGGTCAAAGTTTACAAAGTTTGACTTCAAGAAAAGCAAATGGGAAATCCTTTGGGGGACGGAGGGAGTATTATGTTATTTACTTATTTGCCTTCACTAATTTCCAAACCTGCACATTTTTTTCTAACACTCGTTCGAAATTGAACTAAACCATATTAAACCGGTTAAACCCAACTCGATCTAAAGTACAAGGTTCATTGGAGGTAAGGGAAATCTCCACTTTTAAAGAATTTCTAACAACGTTTGATTTTAAAACCAAGTTTATAAGATACAAATCTTACTACTAAACGATGTACTACTCGGAAATATCACGTGTATAGTACTATCGTACCATATATAACTAAAAATCTTTCAACCACATAATTATATCAGACTTCTAATTTACTTTCAACCCCCGCCCACATTTGAAGTACAACGATGAAGTCCATAACAATTATTACGAATAATTTCGTCCAATTCCAGTTAGACTTTTTGAAACTTGGTTCAAACACTTCAAAATTCTGCATCCTCAGTTGAGGCACGTAGTAGGTGAACTAGAAGAGGAAAGTACAGAAAAATGTGATATGGGATAGAAATGGATAGTGAGATCACCTTCAACGTCAAATGTAATTAGGTTTCTATGCAAAAAAAATTATATTCTTGTTCTAAGGTAAAATGTGCAAAATTAACAATCATTTGCTAGAAAAGAATGTTTTAGCTTCATCAATGCTCATCGAGCTAAACAGGCGTACGTTGACTTGTCTTCAAATAGGTTGAAATTGCTAAACTATGCCTTTGACTTGGGTGGTTAAATATTTTGTGTCTTTTGACTTACTATGATTTTATTTACTAATCTGATGGCTTTGACTTTCTCTTTAAGCTGTAATCCAATTTGGGGAAAAGAATATTAACTCAATAGCCATGACAAAGTCAAGGTGCATGTGTGTTGTGTGCTCCATTCTGCATTTAAGTTGTTGATTCGAAGATGATGGATGGTTAAGATTCGAGAAAAAAAAAGATGAACGATTGGACAAAGAAGGAAAATTTAAAATTTAAAATAGTCCATTGATAATTTTTATTAAAGAAGTAAAATAAGGGTGATTTCGTCAAATATGAACTAAATTCTTAAAATAATATATATATGAACCCTTATAATTTCAGGGTCCCCGAATCGGGGCCATGTACTATTGGGCTCCTTACACACCCTTATTTACCCTCCGGTCTCAAGCTCATTAGCACAAGCTACGTACAACTTCATGAAAGGTCATGCATGACCTCAATGCATATGCAATGTGACACACTAGACATACACTACCACAACCCATATGGCATATGCTTATGAATGATGAATCAAGAACATAAAATTATGTATTTTTTAAGCGAGAATTGTATGAATGAGATCAAGAGTTTCAATTGAGACTCCTTAGATGTACATATAGCAGGCTCAAGTTCCTAGTTTTGTTTGTTAGAATAATTGATCAAAGAACTCCTTTTTCATCTACCAATTATGGACTAAAATCTCTAGCACATTAGGGTTAGGAATATGCTTATTCGGGTTTTGAGATTAGGTTTGATGATCAACATGGGGAGAGAAAGGGAAACGGAGAGGGAGAGAGGTACATGTTACTTGACAAATCATATGGCCACATAACCCTTCACGCCTCAGATAAGCAACCCATAATCAACGAACCCTTCAATAAACCTATTATACTTAATATGTGCATTACTTTCCTCAGCTTCTTAATGTGTCATCTTATATGAATTGTAATTGGTTTCTAGGTATTGTATCTACATAAAATAAACAAAATACTATAATATGAATCTAATACCATTATATGATATATGCATACTTGATTGTAGGACAATATTAGTTTTCAAGTTTTAGTTAGACTAGGATTCTAAAAAAAAAACTATGAATTGTTTAAGGACGATCAACAACATTCTCGTTTCCATATCTTGCCTTATATTTTATTCTAGATATTGATATGATTTTAGAACATTTATATTGTTTCTTGGAAAGGAGTTGGACTCTTGTATTATATGAAGGGGTCTTGGCTTCGATTCTCTGACATGGGGAAGTATTATCACAAATGTTGTTAGGTTTCTAGATGAGAGTTTTTGAGGGAGATCATAATTTACAAGGTATGAGCGTAGGTCACTTATATCCATTGATCGATTGGTGATAATTATGATAGTTTTTCCTCTCGTAGATTGTCTCTTAATTACAGTGGTGAGATTTGTTCATATGATTTTGCTAGTTGACCGCTTCCACAATTATCAAAATGAACCATTGACATGTAAGTTTAGTCAACTACTCTGCCGTATTTATTAATGTTAGAACGAAAACTCGTGAAATTTGTGAGTGGCCAAATTATCCTCAAACATATATATATATATATATATAATTCGATAAGCCCATTAATTTATAAAATATGCAGATATATCTAGTATACATTCATAAACTTGAACAAAATAGAAAAATTACTATTGCTTATCTAGTACAAACCCACTTTTTATTGTTACCGAAATATTAAATCAACAAGTTTCAGTTACCTACTTGCTTTCAAGTGGTGGTCAATTTTGAAGATGAAGCCAAACTCTAGAAATTTTAATATATTGGGCAATCTGCATTGACTTTGTTTGTATACAATTAATTTTATAGATTATAGATTTATTCTAATTTTGGGGGGAAATTACAGTCTATCCTTTGACAAATTGACCTAAAACTTTATCAAATCCATAAACTTAATTAGGCCAATTGGCATAACACAAGGGATGTAGGATGGATGATATCCTAAGGGACAAAGATAGCTAATATAGGCATATTGGATTGTAAGATATAAAAGCAAAATGTGTTACACTATTTGAGCTTCAATGCTAAACCTAATTGGTACAAACAAGACAATTTTGATTCGTACAGATAAAACAATAGCTGGATAAAGAAGTAGAGAGTAGAGACCAAAAAATTTGACCAAAAATTCAAAAATATATTTTGTCCACATTCTGAAAAGTTTACAAGAAAGATCAAATATAATAATCAAGTTGACTAAAACACTCAATTCCAAAAAAAAAAAAAGCCTCAAGATAAACTATTGCAAAAATATTAAAATCCTCCACTAAACCATGAGAGTTAGCATAAGCACGAACTAGTTAAGAAATAAGTACATAAATGTAAATATTTTATCATAGACATTCTAGAAATTGAGGAAAGACAACTTTGCTTTGACTTACTATATGGTTTAATATACAAATGAAAATGAACAAAGAAAATGATCAATTAGCAATTTAGCGTAATCATTCTTAGTATAAAAAGCTTATAAGAAAAGCATTATTTTAAATAACAAAGGTTGACAAGCAAGCACAATGCACATTTTTTTTAGAGGTACAAGTAGGGTTCATAGTGGAACCTGTTCGAGATGCCTAGTTGGGGGGAGGAGGGATTATGAGAGTTAAACCCATTACAAGACTGGGAGACAATGGTGATGCTCCCACTGAGCTATCACCTAACCCTCAAGCACATCTACACATGAATGCACGGTCAAATTACTTTTTTTTGGGCCTATCAGTTAGTTCTTTGTAGGAATGGTGCTCCTAAGGAAGCTGTCTATATGGATCAGCCCTTGGCTTTCGGGATTGTGATCGTCCTAAATCGCATAGTCAACATGGGATAGTGAAGCTCAAGAAACTTTTCAATTTCCATGCTCCTGTTCTCAAATCCGCATTACCCCTTAACCATATTATGACCTTCGTAACCTGAACTGGAAAATGGCTATGGATGACAAATTTAATGATGTAATTAAAAAATGAGACGTGGGATTTGGTGCCCCATCCTCACTTCATCTAAGTGATGGAAAAACTCAGCTGGTTTACATTGATTGTGCAGAGACTTTTAGTCCGATTTTAGACCCAAAACTATACACACAATTCTTAGCTTGGCTCTTTCCGTGGCATGGTCTATACATCAGTTTGATATTAAAAATGCTTTCTTGCATGGGGCACTTAAGGAACCTGTGTATATGCATCAGTCCTTGGTTTTCGGAACCGTGATCTTCCTAAATCGCTATACAATCTCAAGCAGGCCCCCCACGCGCTTGATATAAGAGATTTGCTGACTTTGGAGCCACTAATGAGTATTCTCATAGCCTATCAGATCACTCTATGTTCATTTGTCGTAATAGTAATGACATGGCCTATCTTTTTCTTTATGTGGATGGTATTATCCTGCCTACTTCTTCTGATGCTCTAATGCTCTTATCCTGACTATTCTACCCCGTCTTAGCTCTGAATTTTCTTTGAAGGATTGGTCCCCCCCGTTGAGTTTTCTTTCGAGGTATTATGGTCACCCGTATCTCAGTGGTCTAGTCCAATCTCAAAAGAAGTATGCTATATGGCCGCATGTAAACCCTATTCTATTCCGGTGGCCATTAAGTCTGAACTCACTGTTGATTATAGCAAGCCATATTTGGATCCCAGACATTATTGCAGGCTTGAAGGGGAACTTCGATACCTCATGTCTACTATATTTTATATTTTCTATGCGGTACAACCTTACAACATGTATGTCTCTCCATGCATGATCCTCGTTAGTAACACATGGCTTCTTTGTAGCGTATTGAGCGCTACACCCAAGGCACTCTAGACCTTGGCCTACATTTGTATCCTTCTTCCAACTCAACAATTAATTTTTTTACTGATGCTGATTGGGGTGGTTGTTTGGATAGGCGCTCATTTGGATATTGTGTTTTTCTTGGTAATAACTTGCTATCCTCGTATAATAAACGACAAGCTACTTTGTCCCGTTATAATGAAGAGTCGTAGTACCGCATCGTAGCGAATGTGGTGTCGAAATCTTTCTGGTTGCGTAACCTTCTTGTGGAACTTCATTGCCCCATCCATAAAGCTACCTTGGTCTATTGTGATAATGCCGGTTCCATTTATCTGGCAACCTGTTTCTTTAGTAGCGAACCAAATATATAAAGATTAATATTCATTTTGTTCACGAAAAAGTAGCACGTGGACAGGCTCGTGAGTCGTGGCTTACATGTTCCGTCTCGTCATCATATGGATGATATATCTTCATCAAAGGTCTTCCTTTGGTCCTCTATGAAGACTTTAAGGGCAGTCTTAACGTCCTTAAATCTCCCGCTTCGATTGCGTGGGTGTGTGATAAGTGAGCTCTAGACTCACTAATTAGGAGTAATTCTAAGTCATTTAGATGCATTTTAGGTCATGTAGTTTCCTTTTATTCCCCTTTTGCATCCTTTTTTTACTCTTTGCATGCCTTGCATTAGTTTTAGTGCATTGGCATTTAGTTAGGTTGCATGTAGTTCAATGCATGTGCATTTGGATCCTCCCTCCCCTATTTATTCTCCTCTTGAGTTCTTCTTGATAGATTTGAAAGGAAGAGGAGTGAAAACAGGGGTGCAGACGCTCCAATATGGGCGGAGCGGGCACTCTATGAAAGAAGAATTGAAAGAAAGTGGGCAGGAACTTCGAGACTCAGGAGCGACCTTGGAGCAGGCGCTCCATTATGCAGAGCTGCTCTTTTTGTCCCTCCTTTTTACGCCTTTGCCCTTATGATTACGGGGTATAAAAACCCAATTTTGTAAATATTTAGTTTTATTTTTCAGAAAATTATTAGACTAATTAGAGAGATTCTAGAGTGAGAAATGACATTTCTAGTGAGAGAAAGTGGATCTAGTTAGTGAATGTTGAGGAATGAAGCTCTATCAATGGTAGTTTTTGATTGATTTTCATCTGTATTTTGAGTATTACTTCTTATCCTTCTCTTAATTGCTTTAATACTTTGTTTTATTTTGATTAAATATTGATTAGTTGTTAATTAGTTTGGTTAAAATGATTTCTACCATTGTTGCTTCAAACTTTTATTTCATCCTTTTTATGGCTAATGAGTAGTTTATTAGTTAGGGGAAGGGGATGACCTTGTTGATCATGTGTTGATTGTGAAAGTCAAGCTTGGGGTTAGATTTGGGTGAGATTGTGTTTCCTAACTTATTTCATTGCCATGTTTATTTGATTAATCAACAATTGAACATGATTTGGAAATCCGAGGTGAAGGATTGAGAAATGAAACCTTGGATTGACCTTAGGGTAGTCATTAGGTTTACTTCACCATGAGAATAGATGTTTGACTTCCCAGGACCCTATTTAAATCACTATGAGTTGTGGAAATACTTGATTGATTGATTTTACCATGAGGATAGGTAAAAATTGGTTGATTAGGTCATCCTAATTAGCTTAAGAAAGTGATTAGGAAATATTTGGGTGACTTAGTCCCCTAATCGACCCCATTGAATCCCCTTCGGTTGACAAATTGGTTAATATACAGTTAGCTCGTTAATCACCTATCCCTAGTGCCTCTTTTATTTGCTAGTTAATTAGTTCATAATTTCTTGGTTAATCGTTAATATCAAAAACCACAAAAAATAGATTTAGCTCGCTTAATCGCATTCAAAACTTGACTAATCTTTGCTTCCTCGTGGATTCGACCTTTTCTTACCCTATATTGTTAAGTTAGCTTACTAATTTGGCACGTGTAACGACTGTGTCAGTGTGTTAGATTATATGTTAATATTCTATCTATATATTTATTTGAGATATTATTGTTAGGTGTAATGTATCAATCTTTTTCCTTGTTTAGAGACTTGTATTAACCTCCTTTGATTAAGGAAATGATCAACATATTGTATCTTTACAAATAATAGTGGAACTAATAACGGCGAAACGTATTCGTCGTTGTTGTCTTTAATGACATATTCTACCCTTTTATTAAAGCCTTTTTCTTTCGTTAAAGATGCTAATTCTCGTCGTATATGTGCCTTTTATCCTAAATCTATCGTAACAGTAGGTCTGACACATACTTTTAAGGTAAGCTAGATCAGGGGGGTTAATAATTGAATTAATTTGTTGTAAATGATGGGATAAGAGTTAGTGGGTATTATTTTATTGAAGAAAGGGAGAGATGAAATATTTGTGGTGTATTTTATTAGAATAGTAGATTCAAAAGGAGATAAGTAAACCCACCGAAGGAGAGAGAAATATATTATTATGTATAGGCCAAAGGTCATTGCCATAATACCATGTGTTGCAACCCTTTCGGGATACCGCTATATGAAAAGTGTTATACTTGTTCAAGAATAGAGGGAGTAACTAATACACGAAACTACAAGTCTATGCATGAGGTCGTAATATTAGGTGTCCTTAATCAGTACAATTTTTTTTTTTGAAATTTATTATAAAAGTCATAATCAATTTATTATATTCATTTATTTTATTGATATATGGTGAAACCATACTCTTATTTTTCTTAATTTACAATTTAATCTCTTTATAACTCTATATAATTTATTGATATTAAAAATTTAAACATCATGGAACATTTAAGTTGCATGTTAGGTGATCGATCCAAGTGCAACTTGTTCGAACGCAAGAGAACATTTAAGAAGGGGGGTTGAATTGAGTGGCTATTTAAAATCGAAATATTGCAAAAACGATCTTTATGACACTATGCCATAACTATTAAAGTTCGTTTTTCCCTTTTTAAACTCAAACAATACTATTGACACAATTGAACAACGAAAATTATAAATCAGGCACACAAATTTATTGTGGCGATCCTAACTCTAAGTTCTATTATTATTTAAATCAAAATATTAAGTGTTTGAAACAAACTCGTTTCCCTCACTACGAACCTTAGTAGTGCTCCCCAACACTTAACTCTAAATATTGCTAATCAAATTGAAAACACACCTGAACCCAATTTGACATTCTCTAAAAATAAATTAAAGAAATATTCAAAGCCTCGTTTACAATTGCTTCTTAGATAAGCATATACAAGAACAATGAGAACACTTTAACTAACTGCAGCACTGTGCTATTCACTGAGATCTCGGGATTTGTTTTCTGCTCTTTATAAAACTCTCAAATCTAATTTTGCTTGCTGAAAGTGTGTGAATGCTAGTATGATGCGTGGCACTATTTAAAGGTTCATCCCATTCCTACTTCTATTAAAGATAGGATTAATCTTTTGACAACTATATCTTATCCTTAAAGAGAAGGAATAATTATCTTATTAAAAGATAAGAATTATTCTTATAAAAACTAAATTTCTAAAATCTTTAAATTATCCTTTTAGTACTTAATCAGATTTTTATTTTAAAAACCGAAAATTATTTTTTCTTGTCAAAATCTTTTATTATGAAAACTAATATTATTAATTAAAGATAAAAGATGAGGCTTTTACCTTGAGCTATTAAAACCAATACTGTATTTCACAACTAAGATTTTTCCAAAACAACTTTTTTTTTTCTTTAAAATATTTTCGAATAAGCTTAAAACCTATTTTTCTTTATAAAACGCTTTTCCTTTCTTTTTCGAAAACCAATTGTTAATAAAACCAAATCCCCTTTAAATGTGAATTTAACCATGACTCTTTATTTCTTAACACATAAGAAATAACTCGTCACCTTAAACTCACATTACGTTATAGCACATTGTTCCTTTTAGTTAATTACAACAAATGAGACATATAACTAATCCTAAGCTTATTTCTTTAATTTGTCACTTGAACTTCCATGAATTAGCTTATAATACTGTTACGCACATTAAACTGTTATAATACAACGTGTTTATCATCATCAAAATTATACGGACTTAGAGTCTCAATACAACTATTACTTGACATCTGAGTAGCAGAGTAGGTATAAACATGCATCACTCAATATGCAACCAAATTGCAACGAAATAATAAAGTGAGTATAACTTTTAACTTTTCTATTAATAATAAAGAAGGTAAGATGATTGAGCATAATAAATTCTTTTAATATAAACTTTGAAATAAAATTATATATTCCGAACATTCATCTGCGATTCGAACTTCCTATTCTCGAGCTGTAGAGAACAATCCGGAATGAGGTGCTCTTGTTTTACGATGGTACAGACAATTTCTTCTAGATGATTGGAAGCCTCTAAGATCAATTGAACATGCTGACAATTTGCTAGAGGGGTTCTTCACTATCTGAGGTAGCTTAATTAGGATGTAGTCGGAACAAATTCCAAAACCAAAAACATATGCTCAATTAGTTTCAGAATCTTTCTTTTATTAGCTTTTTACGCATTAGTTGAGGATAGCTAAGTCCAAAATTTAAAGACAAAGCTAGTTGAGACATACTATAAAAAGAAAGTAACAATTTTAGAACGAAGGGAGTATATGGTACAAAAAAATATAATATCATATACAATGAAATACTTCAATCAAATCAGTTAATTATTTATATTTCGCTACGGTACTTCAAATCTAATTAAGATGCTAAAAAGTATGTTTGAAGCTGAATTTCAAAATTGCATACAATTATAGATATAATAATTCAGATCAAGATAAAATTATTCCCTGGTGCGTTTTATTATCTTAATTAATAATTGGATTGAACTCAGGGTGGCCCTAATATAGTACCACATAATAATTAATCTTAACAAAGGGGGGATGGATGATTAACTTTATAAGCCACTGTTACGACTTTTGTAAACCATATGGCCACAACACCAAAGACAAACAAGCACCACCACTTTCTAGCTTGGAGGCGTGGTCGAGTTCACACTTACACTTTTAATTTAGCATCTCTCAGTCATACAATCATCTTGCTCCCATGCACCAAGAAGCTTAAGTTTATCTCTCACCCCATGCGAAAATCTATATAAGCAAGGATTGCATCCGCCACGTATCACCATTGCTCTTTAAATGCCACTCTATCCACTTCATTCTCATATAATAAAAAAAATGTCCAAACATGACCTTGGGTATGCAATAAGGAGTTTCAACCACCACTCCAATAAGTTAATATTGCTTCTTCTATCAAACTCATAATCATGTATGAATAGAAAACAAGAGTGAAGTTGTAAATTTTTAGAATGCTAAGTAAATGAGATGACTTTTCTTTTTGATAATTTTTCATACTACATGATATCAATTATTTTAATTATTTAAATTCAATGCACAAAAATCACAGAGCATCGCCAGGGGCTAAATACTAGTACATTTTTGCAAATTGTATGAGCATAGTGTATTTAAGATTATTTTCTTGCTAAATGCTCATTTCAATAATGACATTAAATGAGTAAGATTCACATCATGGAAGCTCAAATAAGCAATTAATAGGCTTAAATTTCTCATGTACTACCTCCGTTCCATATGTATCGCAACCTTTGACATTTTTTATGATCTATACACAAGGATAAATATAGCCATGTGGGATCTTGTTAGATTCGTCTCAATATATGCTTAATTGATATTAACTTTTTATAATTTATTATTTAATAAAATTAGAGATATTAGCGTCTAGAGTAGTGTGTTAGAAGGCGCAAAACTCCCTATGTTGCAATACATATGAAACAGAGATAGTATAATACACCTGAGCGTACAATGAGTATATTATGCGAAAAGAACTCTTTTTCCTGCTAATTTCCATGAACTTGATTGCGCAGCCAGAAAAACAAAAGAGGAAAAGAGGGGCAAGAAAATAAAAACACCTATTATTTGGGGTTGAAAGATGATGAGTAAGTTGGGTCCGTGAACAATCATAAGGCTTATTGAACTATCTTCATATACTTTCTAGAAAAGGTATTAGTGATACCTTTAAGGAAGACAAGACAAGCTTTAAATGTGCCTTACTTTGAGTTCTATAACTTAGGAATCGCTTTGATATACTACATCTAATAAGCACATTTTTGGAGAATATATACAATTTTTAAATACTATGTAGTACTTGTAGTTGGTCACGGTTTTACTTAATAAGTTTCACGGTCCGTCTAATAAATGGTAATAAATAGCGGCAATAGTAATAAATTTCTGTGTAGTTTTGTACTTGAATTATTATGTCGATAGCAATAGAAATGCTTGTGCACACCTAAATTTTATAAAATTTTATTACCATACTTTACAGTTTCAAAAGTGGTATTAAGTGGGAATGAAAAATTTGGGAAGAAACCACAAGTTTCGATATGTGTTTTCATTACCATGGCAATCACTAATCGGTATCCGTTGGCTAGTAAATGACGCATAATTTATTATCATTACCACAATTTAGACTCGTTCAGTTCACCTTATTTTTGCTGAACCGAACTTATGTTTAATGAACCAAACTTATTTTTAATGAAGCGAACTTATTTTTGCTGAAATGAACTTATTATTAATGAACCGAACTTATTTTTACCGATTCATGTTGTTTTTTCTTCTTTGCACTACTGATTTTTACTGAGCTGGACTTATTTTTACTGAACTGAACTTATTTTTACTTAACTGAACTTATTTTTATTGAATTGAACTTATTTTTACTGCATATCATTATGTTAAGGTGAACTGAACAGGGTCTTAGTATCACATACCATACGGGTTGTGAGATCATAGGCTCTATTCCTACAACGACGATCTTTTGGGGTTTGCCTTATTGTCCCCTACTTCGATGCACGTAACCTGCAAAAGCGACCTATATATATGCTCACATATCATACCACAAGCAAAATTTATGCCTATCTATAACTTATAGGCTTACATATATTATACTACATCCGTTTCGCAATACATGCAACATATACCTCTTTTAGATGTTTTGCAATACATGCAACATTACCTTTAATAGTAAGTTTTTTTAGTTAAAAAGACACTTGTATCCCTACTTTTCCACTCACATGTAAACTACTTTATTCTTTATCACATCATTCACATGGGTAATAAAGACAATTTGCACTCTCTCTTTCTCCTCTTCCTTGATCCATGTGCCAACCTTCAACGTTACATATATTGCGCAACGGAGGTAATATTATATATACATTTACAAATAGATGTTTGTCTTTTTTTCACAGTCTTTGATGTAAAATTTCAACTATCAAATATCATTAGTTTGAGAGAAAAAATGTCAAACATTAGGCTCCGGCTTAAACCTTTATTTCCTTTACTTATTCTCGGGGAAAAGAAACAAAGTTGCATGAACTTAATCACATGAAATACTCATATACTTCAATTCTTTTTTGTAAGAAATAGCAAAACATGCATGCCTTTTGCATGATGATGGCCGAATCGTACAAATAAAAAAAAGCTTGAATATGAGGGGAGACAAACACTAGAAACACAACTTTTGATGAACAAAGCTAAGCACGACATAAACATATAGTACGTCTTGTGCTTTATGACATGTAGCAAATTTAAACAAACATCCTCGAAAACCCACCCAAAGAGAAATGATCAAAGATGTCTCATATAATTGACAATTTAATAAGTTAAGTGCACGCCCTTAATCAAAAGTATTGCTTAACATCATTAACTTTTTTGGTTCCCCCTCCTAGAGTCTTCCATTTACGCCAAGTACACGTAACCATGTTGGTTTCAAATTCTACAACCTACTGAATAACCAATAAAAATATAATAAATTAAATTATTAGTATTTTAATTACAATACTTTAGGTTGGTAAGAAAAAAACGTTAACAAAGATTGCTAGTTTGATTGGACTAATACGATCCAATCGATAAAAAAAGCTCATTGGAATAAAGTGAAGTTAGATTTGAGTATAATTATCCTTAATTTTAAATACCTGTAGTGAAATTTAATCCAAAAAATCTCAAAGTTGTGAAATCTAAACATTAGCAATAGACAAGTATGACTTGCTAGTTAATTTGTTAATCTAAAATGGGCTTATTGCACCACTAAGCTACTAAAGCCTATAACTAGCGCATACATTAGTTTAATAATGTTGATTTGACTGTTCAAAAGCTACTGCCATCCTTTTCACTTAGAGAGTTCACATTGTTATTAAAATACATAGATTTTATTTTATGTGATGACTTGGCTTACCCACGTGTACTTTAAGTTAAGTGGTCCATAGAATGATTTTTGACACTTTGAGAAATACAGTATGACTGTATGAGATAGTATTACATGGGATGAATGACTTGTTCTTGTCAGTAAAAACCCACTTTAAGATATTGCATGGTTGGTGACCTTTTGAAGAGGTAGATGAGCCATCACATAAAAATTTGATGGAGATTGATCTTGTAATAGCCCAAGCCCTCTCCCATGTAGGACATATGTAGTCAACTTTTGACATGTTTATACAAGATTTGGCTTTTTATTTAACAACAAAATAATGATAATGAGGTTGCTTTTTTCTATTTCTGAAAGTGTTTGACAAGTTATTTCTTTAAGCAAGATAAGGTAAGTGAATTCATAATAACTTTGCTTGGTTAAGATTTTCTTTATAAAGGTATGTGTAAGAAATTAAGAATGTAGACTATAAGAACCCATTTGCTTGGTTAAGATTTTTTTTATAAAGGTATGTGTAAGAAATTAAGAATATAAACTATAAGAACCCTTAAAAAATAATGTAAATCAAAATAAATGAGAAGCAATGCCAACCAAGTTATTTAGATTGAAACCAAGTTATGATCAAATCTCATTCTTAATCCTTTAGATTGAAACCAAGGTATAATTGTATCTCATTCTTAATCCTATCATTTTTTATTGTAATATATACACTACCTCTATTTCTTATGGAAATAATATATGAACTAGAAAAAAGAAAAGAAAAGTGAAACATGTCCCATATTACTAATTATTAAGTCTTTCTTTGTATGAAAAATTACCAAAAAGAGAAATGTTAAAAGCATTCTGAAACATCGTACAAGGACACAAAGGAATATGTATAGGTATTAAGAAACGGAGGTCTTACTATGTTGTTCAGGTCTCGTTCGGTATCACTGTCAATTTCTTGATTGTTGGCTTTTATGATTTTATAGAATTATACGATTGAAATTGTAAAACACCCATAAATTTTGTCTTAAAAATAATAATTATATTTATTTTGAAAACTGACAATCAAAAACTGAAAATTCACTTTTCTTTCTCGCTCTTACTTTTTTAAAAGCAAAAATGTACCAAAGTAAACTCTTTATACAATATAAATTTAAAAAGATTCTCATCTACCTCAATTTGCATTGGTTTTCCCCCACATTCCAAATGGGAACATCAAATTGAACGGACAGAATAATAATTAAGAAAACAGATCTTAACTAAACACTAACAAATTTAAGAATATTCGAACAAAATTTAACAAAACATAATTAATAACACTCAGGAACCATAAAAAAGAATAAGAAAACAATAATTTGAACTGAACCAGAAAGAAATTCGATTTATGCCACAATGGCGGAAAGGTAATATCTTTCAGATTTCGTAAATTCCAGAATTAAAAAACACGCAACCGGATATGTATTCAGATTTCATGTTTCCAGATTGTAAAAAGCTCGTTTTGAACGGAACCGGAAAGAGCTCTGGTTTCTACCATAGCGGTAAAGGAAAGTGCTTTCGATACCACGGTGGCGGAAAGGGAATCTCCTTCCGATTCCTTAAAATCCAAAAAAAAGAAAAAACTTTTTTAAAATAGAACCGAAACGTGTCTGATTCCGTGCTTTCAATTTTTAGAAAAACTGTTTTCGTACGGAGCCGGGAAAAAATATAATAATGATTAACTTTGGTTCATTTTGTAACATAGAATCATAGTTGACGGCATAGTTTGGTTTGATTTGGGAAAAAATTGACTTGAATCCTGAAACTTATAATTTTGGTGTCGACAAACAACTCATCTTTTGCAATTCCTAGAAAATTCTACTTTTCATGTTTTCTCACGTCAACCAATCAAACACTAATTCTTTTTAATCCTCATTCACTTCACCTAAATCTTATAGAACTGAAACTGTCTTGACTAGTAGAACCTAATTTAAATAAGAAAAATTGTCAAGTCGACTAGTGTAAACTATGACTGTTCAGTTTAAAACAATCTGAACTATGGATTATTTCAGAATAATCCAAATTATCGCGGGTAACTTCTTAAAACAATCCAAACTCTCATTTTTCAACGTATAGTAGACCCAAAAGGGATAAAAAAACAAGAATGAAAGTTTGGATTATTTTGGAAAGTTAATGTAAATAGTTTGAATTATTTTAGAATAACTCATAATTGGAATTATTTTGAGTCGAACAGTCATAATTGAGATTAATGTTCTCTAGCATTGATGCCGTTAACCGATCTAACTGATTAAAGTAAATTATTTGTTTGTGTGGCAACCTCTTAGATACTTAGAAATCTAGGGTGTTGTTTGGTTGAAGCTTTTTTTCCTTGAAAATACAATATTCCAAGAAAATGTCAAAATGAGCTAGTGTTTGCTTGGAGGAAATTGAAGAAATCATGGAAATTAGAAATTCCAAGGAAATGCAAATTCCCACAAGATATGGGAAATAACTCACCAAGCCCCCTTGGTGAATTGAATTTTTCAGAAAATGCAATTTTCTGTAGTGTCAACCAAATAATTTAGCCAATTCGTAGGAATTTGAGAAGGGAAAAAACTTCCCATGATATATGAATTTCTATGGAAAGTTATTTCATATGAATGAAAGAAGCTCTAGGTCTACGATAGAGTGACTTATCCAGCTTCAGAGCTCCTTCCTAATTCAAAGCTACATTATGGAAAACAATTCATCTAAAAAAAGAAAGTCAACCTTCATATATAGACATTAGGGTTTTGCAATCCTATCTATTCCTAGAATGAAATGAAACACGCACGATATATATTAGGTCAGATATGGATATGATATTTTTGATTCATCTCAGCAGTAATATTAGACAGCCATGGTAACCAAAGATTTTATGTATTGGATATGATATGATTATTAGAATATGATATCAGATATCATACAGTCGTATCTAAACTCCTAAGAGTAGGGGACCATAACTCCACTTATATCAAAGTTAATCTATACTTGTAGCTTTTCCAATCTATTTATGCTCTTTTCACCTACAATTTCGTCTTATCAAGTGCTCGATGCAAATGCAATGTACATTGTACACATAATCAAGGAGGAACTTACCTGTACGATTTAAGGTCTAAAATAATGCCTTACTCTATTATGGAGCTTTCTACTTCTATCATAAAGTAATTATCTTTTTTGAAAAAAAATATATATTATTTTGTATGTTGGATCAAGGTCTCCAAGTATTTCAAAGCTGAACATGTAAAGTTCAGCCTAGTATACAAGATTGACTTTATTTAATGTCACGACATTAAGGCCTATTTAGAGGAGGGCCGGGGTTTTTCTTACCATTCTGCCTCACTTATAATGAGTCTAACCAGCAGGGGCGGAGCCATGGGGGGCTGGTGGGGGCCATGGCCTCCCCTTGGCTCAGATTATGTATTAAATTTATTGTATAAGATATTGAAGTTATTGTAGCATAGTTGGTAAAGTTGCATATGCATTAAGCTAATGGTCAAGAGCTCATATCTTAATGTGCACATATTTAAACTCTTTTCCAATTTTCTCAACTTTTTAATTATTGAACCATATAAGTTTATAATTGTGGCCCCCTCCATGCATAAATCTTGGCTCCTCCCCTGCTAACCTGTCAAACTAAGTCTATACTAGCTTCTGGAGGTGTCATAGTGTCATTCTTCTAACATTAAATAAAGTATTTGAAACATTTGTTGATAATTTATTTTATAGTAAATTTGAAGCCCTTGGCATTTTCAATAGTACAAAGCCTAATAGTTTTGGGCTGAAATGAATTGAAAAGATTTGAACTAGGAACTGAACTAAAGTGAATATAATTTGAAAAGTAAGTTTAGAAGAATAATATGGCCTACTTTCGTAATTATAATATAACAAAACTTGTTCTTTTCACAATTTATATTAACACTTTAATTAAGTAAAAATGATCAAACAAAACAAACAAAGAGGGAAGGAGAGGGAGGGGGAGTCAACAAAGAGAGGTGAATGAGGTTGCATTTTCAGTGTGAACCTTTCCATCACTAAAAGAAGAAGTGACCTTTTCATTTTCCTTCCCTTTTCAGTATCTTTCCAATATTGTAAGAGGAAAATAATCTTTCCAATTCCTTACCTTCTCTTTCCCTATGTTGTATCTAAATAAGGAAAAATGTATTGCTCCCTTTTTTTCTCTTACCTTTCTTCGGAATTCTCGTATCCAAACAAGTTATAATCACTATTATCTATACTATTGACTTCAATACTTGTAGTACCCCGTATTTTAAAGGAATTTTATTATTTAATAAAGAATATTTAAAGGATTTTTATTATATTGTAGAAGTTGATTTTTATAATTAACTTTCTAGTGTAACTTATTTTATGTGGAAAGGGTTTTATTGAAGTCATATTATATATGTTAATATAGTATGAACATAGTTTTGGAGTTTTAAATATTTAAAAAGGGCGTTTGGATTTGATGTCACGTTTTAGAAAGAGAATTTAGGCCAAGTGAATGCATGATGTCGTTTTAAGAAGTAAAAAAAGATTCAAAAAGGAGTTCGGTTTTTCCCAATTAGGGATTATTATAAAAAAAAGAAGGGAGGAGAGAGGGAATATTGTTGTTGTCTTTTCTTCAGAAACTCTAGTAAGTTCATCCTCTCCCGTTCTCCATCTACTTCTAAGGTTTGTAGTTAGTTGTTTGAGGTCAATTCTTATTCAACGTTTGATAAAATTATGTCTTTGAATTTATGCATGATCATAGTTGAATCTAAAATTAGTTTCGGGGAATGTGGAAAAGAAATAGAAAAATTAACTGGAATAATCCTGACTATGACCCATCTGCTTCAAAGTAATCCCAACTATTAGTTATTCTAGAATAATTCAAACTACTGGGGATACATTCTTAAAGTAATTTAAAGTCTTAACTATACTATGAATAGTAATCCCAAAATGGATCATTGAAGGGTAGAAAAATAAAGTTTGAATTATTTTAGAAAGGTACCCGTAATAGTTTGGATTGTTCTAAAATAGCTTATAGTTCAGATTATTTGAGTGGAAATGTCATAGTTGGGATTATTCTTATCAATTTTTCCAAATAAATAAAGTAAGATAAAAGGACAACTTCATTACGCTCTTCTCGAAATCCCTAGTGAATCATATACTCCACGAACGGTCATCTAAGATGCAACCGTCTATGATGTACATCCTAAATGCTCAACAATATGGACGGATTTAAAATACGTCATCACAAGACCATCATAGCAAGAAGCAATGGTCAAGAACAAAGACAAAAGAAACGAAATTACGGATCAGCCATGCTGAGAACATAAATAGAACTTGACATACACATAACACATCAATACATGCATTATGAATCAATGAATTAATAATACCTGACTCTCAATCAAAGTGATCCGTCAATAACAAATAAAAATTCCAGTTAAGAATTTGAGACGCTAAGGCCGAGATATATTGGGTTGGCCGACCCAGATTCCATCACTATTAAATACATGGAATACAGAGCTAGCTCCGGGCTAGTTGTAATCAAAATTAATGTGTACACACCCTCGAACTGGGTAACCATACTTGATTCACCCCAGGCACCGATACAAGTAGGGGATCCATCATACAGGGTAACTGCTGTTTCGACTCAATCCAAGAGACACCATGGTCCCCAAAACAACAATTCCAATATCTCATATCCATAACTCAATCATTCAATTCCATTTCAATTCCAATAACTCATAATGTAGAAAGGCATCAACATGCTTTCACCTAATAAATTTCATAATTCCAAAACATACATAAAGCTATTATGAACTCTATACTAGGTTCTCATAACCATTCATACAATGTCATATAATCCAAATATATACCAAGGCACTATATCACATACCTTTCCATGTGAATAACCTCACACTAGGAGCAACGAACAACGTCCTTTAATGAATTGCGCTCCTTAAATAATTAGGAGCTGCGAACAACATCTAACGTTTGGTTATGAATTGAGCTCCTTACAACAATTAAAATAACTCATTTTAGAACTCTTAAATGATTATATCATCATAAAAAAATATTGGCAGCCTTTAAAGTCTATATAAAACCCTTTAAAAGTTCTTTTGAAACACCTCTTAAATTTATAAAATAATCCTCTATTGATAATTAAACTAATTAAAGACATACATTTTAATTAAATTACAACAATACATATAAATTAGAGGAAAAATTTAATGGAATAATCCAAAATATAGCCGTATCGCAAAGAATATTCCCAACTATGAATTATTCTTGTATAATCCTAACTATTGGAGAGGTTTGCCACAAATACACCGTCACCTGAAAGAAACCTGTGACTTTATGAGTAGTTGTGAGTCCATTTTAAGACATTTAATGATTTAAGTTGAAACATTTTTAAGATTTTATGAGTTATACTTTGTTGATTGTTTCGATACAAGCCTTAACCATGGTCACGTGAGCCTATAAAATAGGCAAAATAAATTTATTAGATTAAAAAATGCTATTAAACTTGAAATTCAAAAGGACCCACCAAGGACTTTAGACCCCTTTGCGTCTGGGTCTGAAAATTCTAGACCCAAAGGGCCTGGGTCGGTCTAGAAGAAATTAATGCGAAGCCAGACCCTATCCATTGCCATCCCTAGTCCCCACTCCCATTGCCATCCCTAACCAGCCGACCTCCGTCACCCGGTACCAACCATTGCGACCCCTAACCAGCCCCAACCACCCTAAGTCATTGCTACTTCCATCTCCATAACTACTTTCATCAAACAACTCAATTTCAGGCATTTTGGTAAAGAAATTTGTGGTGGCAGGATGCAATTTGGCAGAAAATCAAGAATCAAACAATAACAAAATCAAGAACTCAAAAACTTTTCTAATTCCAGTAGGGATTGAACCAAACAACTTCTAGCCAAGGAAAGAACATAATTCACAAATGATAAAAAAAATTCACACTCTTAAATTTGTAATCTACAAATAACTAGAAGTAGACCACATGATTAATACATCCAAGAAATATTGAAGGAGTTCAAGATAAGAAGACAATGAAAGAAAAGATTTAAAAAATGTTGCATAAGAAATGAGATGTTGCTCTGATACCATGTTACAATCATCAATGTCATTATTGTTTTCTTACTTATAAATCTAACAAATTGACATTATTTTCATAAATAACGAGAAGATCGTCTCTAGCAAGAATGCAACCACAGGTTTCGATAATGGAAAAACGGAGATTACTGTTGGAAGATTCGAAGCAAGAAGTAATGTTTTGATGGGAAAGAGAAATAAGAGAGGAGAGAAGGTGTGAGGGAATGCCGGAAAGGAAAGAGACGGCAGTAGAGGAGACGTCAGGGTCTAGAAATCGAGGTCGAATTTAATAACGGAAACAATGGAGTCCCATAGATCGGAGTGAGGAGTGGGATGGAGCGAATAAAATCGATTGCAAGTTTTACATGGACGTCAGGATCTGAGAAGGTATTAGCTTATTGTCACTGAATTTTGGTGGTGAGAAGGGGAGATGGTGGCTGAAGTGGTGGTGGGTTGGGTTGTTTCTGGGTTCAAATGCAAAACATGAAATTGAAAAGAAAAAAAGAGAAACATTAAAAATTACTAAAAAAAGGGGGTGCATTTGTGGTTGTAAAACTTTCTTTTTCGTTATTAATAAAATTTCAATTGCCAAAAAAAATTACCTTGCTAACAGATTGCAAGTCATCTGGGTAAGTTTGTGGCAGATCTTTCCAATAGTTGGGATTATACAGGAATAACCGATAGTTGGGATTATACAGGAATAACCGATAGTCGGGATTATTCTTGGCAGAACGGCTATGGTTTGGATTAATCCCGTAAATTATTCCTATTTATTTTGCATATGGGTATTTGGATATTACTATTGTTTAGAGGCGATGTGGTTCGTCCTCGTATTTGGTTGTTTTAATTGGTTTGAGGTTTGACTATATTTTATTTTTCGCGGCGATAAACTAGATATATTTTATCAAATACTTATGATTGACTATTTGAGATTTGATGAATTACGTAAGTTTGACTATAGTTGACTAATATTTAAATATGTTTGACTTTTATTAAACATTGACTATATTTTTGTTTGACTTTGAGGAAGTTTAATTTCAACTAAGACCACGATCCTATTATTGAAGTATTTTGGTTTTATTAAACATATCTGGAAATTTTGCAAGGAAGTGAAAGTTGAGGTTGTATATCCTAAAGTAACACTTTGGATTTGTCTTGTTGGAAAAGTTGGGGTGTTACAATACTCAAGGTGTAGCAGCAAGTTTAGCAATATCCAGGCTAACCTTTTCTTTTTTAAAAAAAAATTGATAAGGAGAAAAAGACTCGATTCAAAAGCAACCTTGGATTTTGAGGAACCCTAATTTTAATGATGACAAAGGACAAGATACAAATAAACTAACAAATTGTTGAGTGAATGGAACTATGCAAGATATCACAAATTGAGCAAAGAGAATACTAAGTCTAAAAGCAGAAATCAAGTGAAGATGCTCCACAATCTACATCGGTGCAAAAGGAAAAAGCAAGGCTTTTTTACTTTTAGTTCTTATGTAAGGAACTAATAAGACTTTTAATTAAGGAACTTGAGGTTATATAAAGAGAATGTTTGTCTGATTGAAATGAAGTAAAGGAAGACAAAGTGCAGCCGTAGGAACAGAACAATTGGTAGAATAAAACAGCCATATTCAAGACTTGATTGCACAATAGAAAGTTGTTAAGTAATCAAGGCTACAATTTAGGAAGATTTAGTTGAAGATTTTGACTACTATAATTAGTTTCAAAGAAAAATCTTTTCGGTTATGCAAAGATTTACTTTGAAAAATAAATTTTTTGTATCTAAAGAAACTCTTCAAAGATATTATTTGATGAAAAGATTTTAAATCAATTTTTTAAATAAGAAAAACCGAAATAATAGAGATCATGCTTAACTAATTGCTAGATTTTATGACAGAGTGGTCGGATTGTTACACACGTTTGATTGAAAAGTGTAGACGGTGTAGTATTTGTTGCTTGTTCCTCAAGCAAAGGAACAACTTAGACTAATGCACTAATCCATTGCTATAAAAAATAAGTTTATTTAAGTTCTAATTTGTGACTGAGTAAGTGATTAAGTGAGCTTAAGTAATTTAAAGTATCAGTCCTGACTTCATATTCTTATAAGCCATTTATTCCTTTCCCTTCTTACTCATTTCCATTAAGTTTAATATGGATTATAATCTTGGCTTTTTGGGCAAGGGGATTTTTAAATAAAATCCTGTAGGAGAGAAACTTTGAATGTAGCAATTATAAGAGGGGAAACTTCAAGTGAAGTTGAGAGGAACATTAGTTAAGGGAATAATTATTCAGGAACTTGAGTTTAGGAACTCAAGTTATAGCCTTGAGTACAATTAGTTTGTAACAAAAGGTGTTTGGCCTAATTAGTGAATCAATTCAGTTTAAAATCCCTTGTGGTCGAGGTTGTTTCTTCCTATTGGGCCTAGAAAGTTTTTCCTCTTAAAAATCTCTCTTTTGCCTTTAGCTTGCTAATCTACTCAGGTTTACAATTCCGCAAACATTTATATCTACACATACACTTCACCCCCTTCTTGTAATGTTCCTAGAGAAATAAAATTTGGTATCACAATGGGATCACAAAACGTAGAAAACCCTATTGAGAAAAAGAGCTTGAAAAGTCTTGAGGAAGGTTACTCTACTCTAAGGACTCCAATGTTCCATTGAAAATTCTACACCTATTGAAAGAACAAAATGGAGATATTCATAAAGGCCTAAAATTACAGGTATGGAGGATCATTGAAGTTGTTGATTTTGAGGTCACAACTACTAGTGATCAAAATAAGGTAACCCTAAACCACTCTCTGAATATGAAAAAGCTAACTTTGAAAATTGAAAGTTAATGCTATGGCTGCCAAACTTTTGCATTGTGGACTTAGATCCCATGAGCACAATAGAATCAAGGCATATAAATCTGCAAAGCAAAATTTGGGATTTACTTAAGGTAACCCATGAAAGAACCAGTGAGGCTAAAACATAAAAAATTGATTTACTAATGAATCAATATGAATTTTTCTCAATGAAATCTAAGGAAATCATATAAGAAATGTTTCATTGTTACACTAACATTATTAATGAGCTGGTTTCTCTTGGAAAGTTAATTTCTTGTGAAGAACAAGTACTAAAGGTTCTAAGGATTCATCGCTCTATAAGAAACAAAAGACTCACCAAGTTCAACTTGGAACAACTAGCCGGATCACTAATAACTCACGAGTTATACCTTAATACTGAATATTGTGAAAGCTCTTACTCTAAATCCCTAGCCCTAAAAGCTGATGATGAAGATGACTCTAAAACTAAAGAAAAAGCATCACTCATGGTCCGAATGTTCAAAACATGATGCACAAGAACATGAAGAATGGATATTCATATAAAATCAAAAATCATCTACCAAAGTTGTTTGTCGTAAATGTGGTAATACAAATCATTTCATCATAGTATGGCCACTTTTGGGAAAACGAAAACAAAAAGAAAAGGAACAATGAGCGGTTTGCTGAAAGGATCAAAGAAGTAAGATTTCTTTGTTCAAAATCAAATGTACGAGTGGCTATAATACAGCTTGAGGATATTTAGAGACCGAGGAAGAAGAGGAACAACTAAATGAAGAAACTGCAAATCTTTGCCTTGAGGCACACATTAACTTAGGGATGAAGAAGAAAATGAGGTATAACAACGTTTAATTGAGGCAAATCTTAAATGAAAGATCTAGCCTGAAATTTATAATCTTCTTGTGATGAAATTTTGGAATACAAGGATGAACGTGAAAAATGTGAGCAGATTGTAAAAGATGTAAGAGTTTTCAATATTATTAGCTCAAAAATATGAGAACAGATGCTGAAAGTAGGTTCTTTGATCTAGTAGATCAAAACTTGAAAAATTAAGGAGCAATATGAGTTTGTTAAAACAAAAAGTACTTGATTAACTTGGAGATATCTCATCTAAAGGAATTTTTCCATGTTCTCGGTTCCTTTGATATTAGAGCAACTTCTACTAATCAGAGATTGAAAATTAAACTTGAACAAAGAAAAAATTGTTTTATAGGAACAAATCTGTGACCTCAAAAGAGAGCTTGAAGTTGCAAAGAACAGAGGCAAAATCTACGTTGTTCCTAAATAGATTGAGGAACCACAAACAAAAAATAAAGGGAGGCTTAGGTTTACAATACCACAAGAAAAATAAAAAGCCTAAGAATTAGTTGACCTACCTAATGATAAAATATTCATGTATTCGGACATGACTGACCATTACATGATGCAGTGTCAACTAATAATAGGTATATAAACAAGCAAGTAGAAACTAGCAACATGAAATGGGTTTCAAAATCTCATGCTAGTCAAGAACGGGAACCCACAAATGAAGATGTCCACACAGCTAACAACTAATTGTTTTTGCAGGTTAGAGTGAGGGGCAACAACACTTAATATCTTGATAGTTGTTATTTCAAGCATATGAGAGGAGAGAAATCTAGTTTTCTCTCACTCTCAACCTCTGCTGGTGGAAGTGTGACTTCTGGTGACAACATGAAAGGTAACATAGTGGCTGTGGCCAAAGTTGTAAGTCACTATCACATTCCATTGATAATGTTTTTCTTATTATGTTAATCGATAATAATCTTCTAATGATTTTTTGGGATGAAGTTGTGAACACTACTTGCTATAATTCCATGACGAGACCTTTAATTAATTAAACTCCTTTTGAACTTTATTTTTTTAAGAAGCCCAATATTACATATTTTAGAACATTTGGATGTAAATATTTTGTTCATAATAATAGTAAAGACAACTTGGAAATTTTGATACTAGGAATGGATGAAGCAGTACTTCTAGAATATTTTTTACATAGTAAACCTTATAGAGTTTAGGATAAAACAATATTTGAGTATAATAAAGTGTACATATAATATTTGATGATTCTGACAATTATATTCCAAGTAAACAGGTTGAAAACTTTGAAATTGACTTGTTCGTCCAACTGAAAAAGAAGCATATTCATGTGAGGAAGAAGAAGGAGAAAAGAGGAAGGGAACAAAGAAGATGAAAATGTTTCCATTCCTCAAGAAAATGGAGTTGTTCATGCTCCTCAAGAAAACAAAACAATAGAAAGAGTTGAAGGAACTGATTCAACAATAGCAGAAAGAAAAAGACAACGAACAAGACTCTTCCTCTTCACAAGGAACACACGAAGAACAACCTGTGCCTATCAGAGAATTTCAACCTAAACCATAGAAACATCAAAGTTCACATCCAATGGAACTTATAATAAGTGACATATCCAAAGGTATGGAAACTAGATCTCAATTAAGGAATTTTCGTGCATTTATGCACTCCAATCACTAATAGAGCCAACAAACATGAGAAGCCTTAACTGACTCTGATGTGATTATCTCTATGTAAGATTGATGAGTTAAATGAGTTCCAAAGGAACAAGATACGACATCTGGTTCCCTCTTCTAACAAAAGGTGATTGGTCTAAAACGCGTGTTTAGGAACAAAATAGACAAGTATGGAACAATTTTTAGGAACAAGGCTAGACTTGTAGTAGAGGTCATTATCAACAAGAATGAATTGACTATGAAGAAACATTTGCTCTTGTTGCTAGACTTGAGCCTATTAGGATACTTTTGCATTTGCCGCCTACATGGGATTCAAGTTCTACCAAATGGATGTCAATTGTGCATTTCTATATGGTATTTAAATGAAGATATATATGTTGAATGAGAGACAACACCATGAAATTGAAAATAACGATTTCTTAAACCATGTCAAAAGTTTGATAAGAATCTTTATAGATTGAAGCAGATGCCTAGTTCATGGCATGTGATTTTCTAAGTTCCTTTTAGAAAACAATTTCAAAAGAGGAAAGGTTGACAAACTTTGTTTATACAATTTAAATGAACGAATATGCTTCTTTTTCATATATATTGATGGCATAATCTTTGGTGCAACTAATGAGTCATTATGTCAAGAATTCTCTTAGCTTATGAGTAATGAAGTTGAAATGTGCATAATGGGTGAGCTAAAATTTCTTTCTTGGGCTACAAATTAAGCAAACTGAAAAGGAAATATAGTTCACCAACAAAAATATACTTCCTCCGTTTTTTTATACTTACATCATTGAGCTTTGCCACAAGAATTAAGGAGAGGAGAGAGATAGAGAGAGGGGAAAAAGGGGACCTATGTGATTGGAGAGATGTAGAGAGAAAGTATTGCCATAAAAGGAAATGATGCAAGTAATTTGCAACTTCCAAAAGTGGGAAATAATGCAAGTAAAAAAACGGAGGAAGTATAAAGGAACTACTAAAGAAATATGGTCTAGAAAACTCAAAAAATATGATCAATCACACTCCCGTGGGGAATTAGGAAGCTTCTACTAGATTAGATGAAGATTCTATAGGAACAAGTGTTGACCAAACAAAATATTAGCTCCCTTTTGTATCTAACTACTAGTACTGAACAACTAAATATATGTTATTATATAAACTATCATCAATGAGGACGACGACAAGTGCAACACTCCATGGGAAATAGCCAACATCATCGACGACATCAAACTTCATTTAGGAAACTTTCAAGAAGTCCAGGTCAGACACAACTACGGGAAGGGAATCGAGCGGCTGACTGAATAGTCACTTAGTTGTAGATTCTATGTTTATTTCAAATTGGACTAGTTCGGAACTCTCTGGTTTACTTTGTAATGACAGCTTAGGAATTCCCCTCGAGCGGAGGGTCTACTAACCATCCAACTCTATTCGCCTTACCGTTATATATAAAAAAGTATAGCTCATACTAATTAGGGGTGTTCATAACCGGGTACCCGGCTTTTCGGGTACTCGGAGATGCGGGTACCCGCAATTTCGGGTTTTTGATTTTGCGGCCCATGACCTGACCCGGAAAACACGAGTACCCACATTGCGGGTACCCGGATATTCCGGGTCATGTTATAGGGTACCCGCTTCTTCAATTGAAAAAACTATATGCTAGACTGCCATCAGCTATGCTTGCCCAGATATATTCACCAACTGCATTCATAAAAATACAAGATTTGCAACACAGTAATTACTCATTCCATAAGGCCATAATATACAAGTTTGATAGTTTGATAGAGTTGTTGTATGTAATTATGCATCAGGTAAATGCAATATTAATACCACTGGCTAATGGCTAGTACGACCCAACTGCTATCATCCATCACATTGATCATCATATACTATGTTTTTGAATCAAACTAGGATAATAAGTTCATTTCTATTGGAGAAAGAATGATTAAGAAAATGATACTACCGGGTCAACGGGTACCCGACTGCACTAATATTTCGGCCCATGACCCAGCCTGCATAAATTGCGACGGGTACCCGACCCGTAAAAAACAGGAAAAAGCAAAAAAATACCCGATTTTATTTAGGCGGTTCATCGGGTCACCGGTTTGGGTAGTGCGGGTCAGATTTTCTTGAACACCCCTAATATTAATGCTCCACTTGTCTAATACTTTTTACATTATTTTAGCTCCAAAAATACTTTGAAATGATATGCATGTGTAACTGTTATAAACTTATAATAATACAATATATTTCTTTTTTTTCCTCCAAATTAGTTGACATATACTTCCCTTTTTCATCTATCACATATCAATTTATACATTTTAATCTGAGTACGACCCACTACTTTTAGCCATGCCCGCCCTCTACTCTAGAAGTGTGGAAAGTTTATTGATATGCCAAAATAAACTAAGAAATTTGAAACAAGTGGATGTATTACTACTCCCTCTATCTCTTTTGTTTGTCTCATTTATTATAGGTTCAAATAACAAGGTTTATGATATCATAAACATGTGAGCGAGAACAACAATTAAGGATCCCACTTATTTTATAGCAATTGTGGTGAATAAAGTAGGTGAGAGAAAATTGCAAGGGGTAGATGAGTAATGTAATTTTCCCATATAGGAAGAGATGAAACGGCAGGACAAACAAAAAAAAGGACAAAAACGGACAAAAACAAAATTGAGGACAAATAAAAAGAAACGAATAGAGTACTTCTTAACATTTAGGCTACTCTCTCACCCAAACGTGATGAGATCAACAAGACCTCTATTAATAATATGATCCGTTTAGTAAGTCATACCAAATGTTAAGATGATAAAAAATCATTTGTAATTTGGAGGGAAATCAACTATTTATTATCATGGTAGTGAAAACACATTTCTAAACATGTGATTTTCTTCATCAATTCTAATTCTGGCTTACAGCGTGTTTAGTAAGGGGGAATTGGATGGAAAAAAGGAAGAGAAAGAAAAAAAGATTTTTTCCTATGTTTGTTAAAAATAAATAAGAGGGATTTGATTTGAAAGGAGAGGAAGGAAGGAAAAGAATATTGTCAAAATCGGAGGAATTGAAACGAAAAGAAAGTTAATAGGCTATTTGTTCTCTTTTCCCTCTTTCTTTCCGTTCTTTTCTTTTACTAATTACTAACCAACCATATGAATCCTCCCAAATCCCCTAAAAATACTAAATATTGGAAGCTACAAAGACTTTCTTTTTGCTTTTTTCCATTTCTATTCTTTTCTCTACCTTTCTTTTCCTTTCACTTACTAGAAAAATATCAAACAAGTAAATGCTACACCTTTTAATGGTAATGGGTGATTATGAAATTTTATGAAGAAAATCACATGTTTAGAGATATTTTTTGTTACCATGATAATAATTGAGAGAATTCTTCTCCAAATTTGACACGTGTTTATTACTACCTATCAAACAGGTCATTAATAGAAGACTCAACCACATCATATATCACTTTACTTCTCTATTCAAAAAACATTAGAAAACTAAAGATAAAATCATCTTTGGATCTTAACTACATGCCCAAATAAAATGTTCATACTTGTGGAAGGTTGGAATAAAAAAAGGGTGTTATTTATGATAAACAATTACGCAGCGGATTAGACCAGTCTCAGAAAAATTTATCAAGCAGGAGAGGATGAACTTATACATAAAACACAGAAGAAAGAAGTGGTGTGGCATTAATACTATTATTTATCACATTAGAAGATTTGGTTCTATTTTAATTAGGTTTACATAAGACAAATCATAACATTACTATATTTAATATATATGAGGAACAGGCATAACCTACCTTTTTTTTAGAGGTATAGTTTGAAATATAAAAGGGGAGAGAAAATAATTAGAGTGTACTAATATCAATTTTTAAGTTGGCTGACAGGAAAAAAAAGGTAAGTCATTGCATAAGAAAATGAGTCAATGCCGAATTTTGGCTTCAAAGTTTCTTTTCACAGATAAATTTGCGTGTTTGTTATCGTTTTTTGTTTTCAGGTTTCAGTTTTTTTGAAAACTAAAAACCAGAAACAGAAAACCACAAAAGGTGGTTTTCACTTTTTTTAGTTGTCAGTTTTTAAAATCATCATGTTTCCAATAAGTTTGACTAATTTTTGATTTATTATAGGACATTTATCACATGACGTTCAAATACAAAAAAACCAAAAAAACTGAAAACCACAATGATACCGAACGGCCCCTTAAGTTTCTGTTTGCAAAATTTTTATTAAAAGCTGATTTTTTGCAAAATCGTTTTAAAGGTGGTTGCTAACGATATTTCCTATATATAATTACTTCTTCCATGTGTTATATACTGCTACAAAATGTTTAAAAGAGCATGCTTTTAGATGTAGTATATGGTTAAAAATAGAATTGTGCTGTTACCAAGAGGGTGGAAATATATTGAATTATCCTCTTGTGTAAAAATAGAATTGCCAGTTTGGAGTAATACTTATCAAAAAGAAGTACAAAAATGCAAATATATCAAATAATTGGAAATATTATGGTCTCAAAATGTGACAACATTGCAGCCAATCATACACAGAACTAGGAAGCAACCTTGGATTTTGCTAGAATCATATACAACTACAGTATTATCAACTAAAAAGCAGCCAAGAATTAAGAAGAAAGGAGAAGAAATGATTATTAAAGTCTAGATTCAGTGGCAGTTATACCTATAACTTTACCCTATCTATCTAAGAATTGAGATAAAGTCTAAGATTTCAAATACGACACATCCTATTTGAAGCAAAATTAAACAATTCTGAACTTCTTTAAAGTGGAAATATATTGGATTATCCTCTTTTGACTAGCAAAAAATATTGAAGTTTATGCGTTAACATCGTTTCCTAAATTTATTATGATCCATGAAAATGAATGGATTAAGAAGTTAGCTTGTGGCATATCCAAAATCTGAGCTTTTAGATGTCAGTTCATAGTTTTTGGACTTGTAAATTTCGGGTTTGCGAAATTGAATACTTTATAACATAGTCATTCAGTTAATCTTTATGGTTAATGGCCAAGTGAAAAGATAGATAACAATTTTATGTTGTTTCAGTTAAAAGCTAATACCCCTGTTTCAATATAGGAGTATAACTAAAGTTAGGTAAATTCTATTAAGTTGATATTAATTCATACACTACTAAAAAAAATTAGCATGTCAATAGACACTGCTTACTTGCTTGCTGCAATTGTCCCTTGTTACAATTGAACAAAACAATTCCTTTTTTTTTATCAATTCTTTAATCTAAATTTTTTTTGAGTGCATAACAACTGCCCAATCTTACATGTGTTTAACTTCTGGTAACACCATATGTCATTTAGTTGGATGATACTTGTTATGACTACTTTATGAAGGATTTCACATCAGAGAAATCACTTTCAATTTAGCTGGTCCATGAAGCAATCTCCTCCTTTTCCAATGAGGAAGACTGGCTTAATTGGACTAGATTTCGAATACTACTAGAGCTTTTAAATGCGTCAAGATGGTGCATCACATTGACATCATTATTTATGATAATGATACGATTACTTCAATAGGATTTTCCCTTGGCTACTGTCAAACGCGTCTGACAGCGCCCGTTCGCTAGAAGAATATAAGTCCATTTCACAAGATCAAGGAGAATTTCAAATGAGTGGACGCCTTAGCATTATAAAGTGGACGCACTTCAAATATTTCTTCAATATAGAATACACATCTAAACTATACTTTCCCTTAACTCCAAACTCATTATATGTGGGACAATACAAACACTTAAATGTCGTTTGTTTATAGGCTCAACAGTTATCCAAACTCATTATAAGTTATGGTTATATTAGAGATAGCGGTAGACTAGTAGTGAATATTGAAATGTTTTTTGTTGATTACTTAGGTACCTTCGAGCTACCAATATGTGCAGTGGTGAAGCCAAATTTGGTTGATGAGGAGGGTCGATTTAATAGATTTGGGCTCACTTCACTACAATATATGACTAAGGATGATCAATCTAATAAATTTGGGACCACTTTACTAGAATATATGCGTAACTTTGTTTTATTTAGACCTTTTATTATACATGTCATAGCCTTTTTAGACCTCAACTATATACCCTTGAAGATGTGTGTTTTTATTTAAATACTTCTCTAACGTTAAGAAGCTATTGTTATGCAAATTGGTTAACCGATAACAATGAAGTTTCTTCTACTAGTAATTATGCTTTTATTTTAGGTGGAAGTGTTATATCTTGGAAGTCTTGAAACAACCTTGTTTAGATCAAAGCGCCACATGATTGAACTTTTTGCTCTTTACTTGGCGGAACAAGAATAGATTAGCTAATGAATTTCTAACGACATTCCCGTGAAAGAAACAATCATCTATGGTGTCAATACTCAATACATTGAGAGTCTCTAGAGACAACTAGAGTAGCTTAGCTAATACTATCTCTGTCTCATATTAGTTGCAATAGTTTGACTTTTAAACTTTTAAACTATTAATATGCTTTATTTTGTCCATGATTTTTAACTATCATATAAAGCAAAATGTTAGTACATAAGATGTTTCTAGATTTGTCTCAATGTATAAATTTGACATATCATTTTTTTATAATTTTTAGTAATTGATAATTATATATATTAATGGTCAAAGTTGTGCATTGGCAAATATGTCAGTCAAACCGTTACAACTAATATGGACGGGGGTAGTAATAGAAACTCCAAAGGTAAGATTTAAGAAGATCAGTGATACATTTGCATTAGACATAGGCTTTGTTCTTTCTTTTTTTTTAGACTGAATGAAACTGCACCGAATTATAATAAACTATAATTGTGAGACAAAATGAGAGGAATTGAACTGAACTGAAATTAATGGAGCTAAACTGAACTAAAGTAAAATATTTTTCAATTAATCCAGACCAAAAGAACAAGACCATAGTGTGGTGCAACAACTACTAAATAATGGAGTTATTGCTTTGGACTTTGTGAGTTCCAAAAATAACTTGGCAGATCCTTTGACTAATGGTTTAGCAAGAAAGCCGAATATCGAGGGAAACTAGACTAGGAATGGCAATAGATCTTGGACCTGGTCTGTACATCCATTTTTGTTTTGCAAGATATGTATCATCATTTTTAGGATCTTGATTCGAATCCTTGTTTTAAAAAGAAACTGGACCTTACCCGCTCTGATATCCAGATCCGACTCGTAGATCTGTTATTTAGTTTCTCTTTTTAAATATAATGCAACAATAGTAGGTAAATTATATACTAATGTAATATTCTTATTGTGTAAAGCTTGAAAAGAATCAGTATGTGAACCACTAAGTCATAGGTAAATAACAAATATATATATCGTTACTCCTAACATCATATAACTATTTAAAGATAAAGGTTTTTTTTGTTTTATCCATGTTAAAATTATAAATATATGTTTTTTATCGTAGAAGTACATACAATTTTAAAATAAGTGTACATTATTTTTACAAATAAATAACAAAGGAAGGATTCGTACGTCGACCCGTAAGCTTCGCGAATTAAGATCCACTTTTAAAAAAAGGATTTGGATCCGACAAGATCCCCCTTGCCCTCTCTAGGCAGGTTGAAGACCATCGATAAAACTTTACATTTTCCTCATCCTACAATCATTGTGTAATTAGAATACATATATGAAGTTGAATTCTTCTTGAGTTCTTAATGCTTATATGGATGGAATTCTTAAATTTTGTCAAACTTGTCGATGCCATATCTTTTTCCAACTGTTTGAAACGACGATTCATGTTAATTAGTCGAGATTGAGGGTACTCCTTGATGAAATGATCGGTCCTGCCACAATTATGTCAAACAAGTTTGTTAGCGTATTACTTATTTTTACCTTTGTAGTCTACATTCTTCCTGTTCCTAAAAGTTCTTCAAAATTTCCGGACCATAAGAGCAGCTTATGCTTGGTCAGTCTCCGAGTCATCATTTTCATCAACTTTTAGGCAATGGACTTTTGCTTGGACATGTCTCCATTCTCTCTGTCGAAGTGTAGCTCGTGAGTCGTAAGAGAACCAACAAGTTGTTCAAGATTGAACTTCGTAAAATCCTTGGTTTCTTGTAAGGTAGTAACCTTAACCATTCAACGATTTTTAGGAAGACTCATTAGGACCTTTCGTACTCGTTCCTCAGATTTAATTTCTTTTCCAAGAGATTTTAGCTCTTTAATAATATTAGTAAAGCGCGTAAATATTTCTTGAATATAAATTCTTTTGATTTCAATTGAAAAAGCTCATACTAATTCATTAAAAGATTATTTTTGATATTTTAACTTCACTCAGTCCTTCATGAGTGACTACTGAAAGATTCCAAATTTGTTTTTTCAGTTTTTTTTTCCCATGACAAGATTGTGTTCATGAGATCCAAGACCACAATGAAGCATGCAGTTTCATAGAAAGAGCAATAATTTTCATTTTCTGAAATTTTCTTTATCGAAATCAGTTATGGATTTGAGAACTAGCTCATTTTGTCATTAGTGGTAATGACTTCAAAGTCGCCTACATCTATGACTCTCTGTTTTCATGAAGATCTTCATTATGTTCTTTCAGTAGGTATAAAACTTATCATTGAACGTCAGTGACATATGAATAGAGTACCCTTCTTCCAGTTTCTCTCTAGTATTCATATTTGCATAATTCCCGCTCTGATATTAATTTCTATAAAATAGGACATTCTAAGATAAGGGTGAATTATAATGAGAGAATACGCATAACCTTTTGCGGAATTAAAAGCTAGCTAGGGAACACAAAAGACTTTAGCAAGGAAAATTTTCCTAAGCCCAACAAGTAGAAATGACCTCGACCACAAGGGATTTTGACTCAAACTTTTCAGTACAATAGGCAAACAACTCTGTTACAAATCTATTAATTCTCTGGGGCCACAACTTGAGTTCCTAAACTCAAGTTCCCAACAACAATTCCCACTAACAGTTGTTCCTCTCGAAGTTCAATCGAAGTTCCTTTATCTCACTTCACTCAAAGCTTCTCACAATTACGGAAGCTCAATCAAACCCCTTACCTAAAGAAATACAATTTCTGTAAAGATTGGAAGAGTAAAAATCAAAGACAATCAATATGAATTCTCTTTGGTACAAGGCACTTCCACTTTAAACTCTTAGGATTCTAAGTTATGTCAAATTGAACTAGGATTTAAGCATTTTATTTGTAGGGGAACAAGTAATGAATACTCCTTCAATAACTTTCCACTAATTAGTCCACTAACCTCATGTTTCCCATTAGTTTTGATACATGAAAATAAAGAAACCACTAACCCATCTAACTGTAAATGTGTATTAGTGTTGCTTTGAAAACAATGAAACATTTTTCAGTAAATTGTAAAAGAAAAATATTATTATAATTTTTTTTTAACAGAAAATCAGAATTTTGTTTGAAACAAAAATCTTTATTTGATCGAAAATTAAAATGATAAGATTTTAAAAATCAAAACAATATTTTTTGTAAAAGAGAAAATCTGATTAAAATATTTTCATAACTAATTCCCTAAATAAGTGGATCTAAGTTAAACTTAATTAGGAAACATAAATTACTAAAATTGATAAGCGTTCAGTTAAAGCTATTTATTTTTTTGTTCCTAAAATGTTTCTAAGTGAGTTCCCAACCATTATGTTCCTACGACTGTGAAAGGGTCTGTTCCTATCATGGGAACAAAACTCAATTAATTCCCTTGAGAATTCAATACGAAATATTATTACCTTTATTCAATCATAACATGAAGAATATAATAATACACCCTAATGTATTCTAATCATTATTCCAATCTCGATTCTTCATTACATGAACAACATCTCCTCCATCTTGATTAATTTTCCTTTCTTTAATCTTGAATCGTGTATTCTCTGTGCTCTTCAATAAATAACCTTGCAACATTAACATACATAAAGTAATACAAGTATGTCTTTTATATAGTTTAGTTATCTTTAAAACTTAGGGTCAACAAAAGGAAAATCGAAAAACGCTTAATCGACAAAGCTCGCCCACAACCACCAGCTGGGCCTTGTTGCCTCTGAGCCGCGACTTGTTGCTCACTAAAGCAAGCAAAGAGCGAAAAATTTGCCTCACCTGTGCAACTTTTCTCGAGTGAAGACTTTCGCCAAGCTTCACCCTCATCTTCTTTGGTGTTTCGTTGCTCATCTATTCTTCTCCCTTGCTCGTTCTTCATACGCCAACCCAACAAGTTTAAGACAAAAGGAAAATTTGGCTTGGAAGTTTGCGTGGTCAACGGGGCAAGTCACCTCGAAGTGTGTCAATTTTTTTTCTAGCTTTAATAAGGGGGTCTCCTCCTTTTTAGTTCTTTTGATTTTACGATCTTCAATGGTTTGATGAGGGAGGTTACGCTCTTATGCATTGGCTTATCTCCAACAACGAAGACTCAACCCTTTCTAAATGCATTTATATAAAGAGTTGTGCTTTAATTTGGATAGTTCATCTATCATAGTAACATTTTTACTTGGACAAGGTTCAGATTTTCGGCACATAGCTTGAGGATATGATTTTAACCTCTCACCTAAAAGTGTCTTCATGTGAAAGGTTTGAGAAACACAGAGAATAAATTGCCAAATCAAATTGCGCATCTCGATTATGCCAAATATTATTTCCAAGCCCGTACTTCCTAATTACCATATAATTTTGGAAAAATTATTTTTAATAAGTCAACCTTTACCCTGTCTTCTAATATTAAGTTAACCTTTGAGTAATCCAGGAATAAGTAAACCTTGTAAAATAATCTTCCAAAATTAAGTCACAACCTGTTGGTAACTTGTTATTGTCGGTAAACAGGACACGTGACTTTTTCTGATTGGTTTAAATTTACATTTTTTTTTGATTTTTTTTCACATTTCCCTCCCTTTCCCCTATCTCCCTGCACCTTCCCTGACCCTATGCTCGCTGTCGGCGACACAGCTCCCCGCCGCTCTTCCCACCACCCCCATCTACTCAGATCCCTGCCCCCCCTTCGCTGGTTGTCCCTTGTTTCCTCCCCTTCCTCTGTCCCGTCGGTTTTTTCAGCAGAAACCACCACTCGCCCCTCCCCTTTTAATCCATCAAACATTAACCATCACCACTCGCCGGCCGAGATCTCCTCAATATCCCCTTTAATTCCACTCACTGGGATTTTCACCCACCACCACCTGCCCAAGAGTTTTGAAGTGAGTAAGGTGAAGCTAGGGTGGAATGAGAGATATTGTAGTATATGATAGTGTTGTGGCGGTAGAGGAGAGATCGAAAATCGGATAATGGGGATGATGAATGGGTTTGGTGATGGTGGTGAGAGATGGGGGTTGAAGGGATGGTTGGGTACATCGAGATTTGGATGTTGGTGGTGAAATTTGGGTAGAATGGAGGAGAGAGATAGGGATGACGATGGTGGTGCTGCTAGGTGGTGGTCGTGATTGCACATTGGCAGTTAGATGATGATGGTATTTGGGGTGGTGCTGGGAAGGTGTAGGTGGGTTTGTGGGGTTTGTGGTTTTTGTTAAATTTTTTTTGAAGGAGGGAATGGTGGTAGCAGTGGATGGGAGGGTGGTTTTATGGGTGGAGGTATGGGGTGGGATGGCTAATAGGGTAGAGCTTTGGTGAGGGTGCGTGGAAGGGTTGGTAGTGAAGGTTGTTTTGGTGGCGGTGAGTAGGATGGTGGTTGTTTATAGTGGTGTTCAAAAGGGGAAGTAAAGTAAAAAAAAAACCTATTATTCAGGTTACCGGTCACCTCGACTCATTAAAAGTCAATACCCATACAAGCTTTACTTATTCCTGGATTACTCAAAGGTTAACTTAATATTAGAAGACAGGGTAAAGGTTGACTAATTAAAAACAATTTTTCCTATAATTTTTAAGTCTTGTTCATTTGATTCATCTTTCTAATCCCGAAAACAATCAGATTCCCATCACCAACCACTATATATGACGGGTTTTACTTTCACATCTACACCCTCTTCCACTATCTACGAAATTCATACTCATACCCTCTCTAACTAAAACGGATGCGATATAGAATCAGTAATATATACACACCTGCCATTTCTACCTACGTCCCTACATTGCTCTAGGCATACTAGACTACTAGTGATTAGTGATTAGTAGTGAAGAATTAGGAGACGGCTACAAATTCAGGTCAAACACGTTAGAGATACAAGGAGCTTTGATACAGGAAACTGAAAGAAAACAGCGTATAAAGACATGAATACGAGGTCTTCTGTTGAAAAGGTCAGTCGTAGACTGGTAGTGCAGTGCAACCCAGAATTCCCGGCCTTAACTTTTGACAAAAATGGCATCATTGAAAGCATAATAAATATATCACTTGTATTTACTGTATCTAATGTCTTTCTCAACTCTCATCTATTGTTACTTTGCTACTCTAATCCTATCCACTAATTCTTTTTCGTGGGCTCCAATCCAATAGTGTTGAGCTTTGTTTTTTGTGTTCTTGATTAATGTCTCAAAATGTCTGCGACATGAATTTTAACTTTCATCAATAAGGTGCATCAAGTTTTCTAATTTTTATTGAAAATTTAACTAGAAAAAAAAATCATAAGCCGCCCCTCCAAATTATTCTAACTTCCCTCTCACTTGGGCAGCTCATTAGAGCATCCACACTTATGGTCTTTTGGGCACTAGCTAACCTTGAACCAAAGATTGGTAGGGATCCAAGTTTAAACCTACAACCTCTCGTAAAGAATTAGGGTTTGTTCATTTCAGCTTAATTTCAGTTCAGTTCAGTTCAGTTCAGTTCAGCTCAGCTCCATTCTTTTATAATCATTTTGTTAAATATTATTATGTTGGTCTAATTTATTTTACTAATTGCTCTTATTATTATTATTATTATTATTATTATTATTATTATTATTATTATATTTATTATTATTATTATTATTATTTTTATTTATTTTTATATCATTATTATTAAGCATTATTATTATTATTATCTGTGTATTATTTTGTTTATTATAGCTTTATTCATTATTATTACTATTATCATTAGGGAGGAACATAGTTTAGGTTAAAAGCACAAATAAACCCCCGTTTTCAGCCCATAATCCAATCAAATCACGTCAAAACTGTTTATGATGTAATTTTGCACGGTCCGACACAATAATTTATTACTAAATATTAATATATAATTAAATCTAATTATTAAAATAGTAATATTAATTTAATTCTTAGATATTATTGTTGTTATATAATCATCATTAGGTATTAATATATATATACAAAGACTATACAATAATTGCTATTAATTATCATTATAATTATTAATCATTATTAATATTAATTTATAATTATTAATATTATTTATTTATAATTATCATTTAAAAATATCTAAAATACAATTATTATTATTCATCAATAATTATTCATTATTATTACTCATCATTATAATTATTATTTAATATTCATATTATTATTGTTTAAATATTATTTATATATTTATTAAATTCAATTCAATTCAATTCAGTTCACTTCAGTTCAGTTCAGTTCAGTTCATTTCAACACCTATCAGTTCAGTTCAGTTCAATTTAGTTCAGTTCAGTTCAGCACCAATCAGTTCAGTTCAGTTCAGTTTAGTTCAATTCAGTTAAGCTGTTTTCAGTAAATCTAGACATGCCCTAAGTATATATTGTGCTGAATATGTAAAATACGTATTAGACCTATTTATGGAACTCATCATAATTTATATCTCCCCTACTCATTCCTCCACATTGCTTTTGATAAACTTTTCCATATATCATTCCCATTTTACAATTATATCCCCTATTCATTGCTTCTACAAAACTAACGCTGAAAAACAGGCTGGTCGATTTAGGTTCGTGTTCAGGTCAATATATTAAATGGAATGAACATAACCCATTTATGAAACAGCTTGAAGTTCAACCCTAACTCAACCCATTTTATAAACATGTTACCTTTTTACCCATTTATCTACGATTATTTAAAATTTTCATTTTAAAAATTACAATTTAAAATAACAAGAAATACATTTCACCATGATATGAATGCATGTTGATTTTTCTTCTAAAATTATATGATAATTAATACTTAACCTAACCAATTCAATATTTATTAAAACTATTTTATCGCGACTTTAATATAGGAAAATTATCATTTTGGGTACCTCAGATTATTGACAAAATATCGTCTTGGATACCCAACTTTTCAATAATATCAATTTGGATACATAAGGTTTTCCAATAGGTTCAATTTAGGTACCTCCATTAACGGTGTTAACTTATCGTTAAGCGTGACCCACATTCATTTATTTATAAAAAAAAGTTACAAATTATTTGTTTTTATAAACATAGTTACAATTATACATTTATTTGTTTGTTGTTATAAAAAAGAGTTACAAATTGTACAAAGTACTTATTATTGTGCATTCTATATATGATTAGGACCATTGATTATCTGAAAAATTATGTCATACGTAACGATAAGTTAACACCGACCGTTAGTATGGAGGTACCTAAATTCAACCTATTGGCAAACCTCAGGTACTCAAATTGATACTCCCTCCATTCTATATTACTTGATACACTTCTCATATTCGTCCTTCCCATGTTACTTGATACACTTCTAAAAACAGTATGGTCCTACACTAAAAATATATTTTTTTATTATGGGATGGATCCATATTTGTCCTATTGCATTCTCTCTCTTTACCTTTTTATTTTACTTTGCTAATCCCATGGCGCATATTTGTCCCACATATTATTTTATGTACTTAAATAATACCAACAACTAATTAGTCACAATAAAATGAACAAGTCAATTAACACTCCTATAACTCTGTGCCGGTCAAACTGTATCGAGTAATATGGGACAGAGGGCGTATTATTGAAAAATTGGATACTCAAAATGATATTAAGTCAAACCTCAGGTACCCAATATCATAATTTTCCTTTTATATATAATTGGGTCAAGCAGGTTATGTTCGGGTTGGAGATTTCAACCTTAACCTAACCATTTGATGATTAGGTCAGGTCAACCCATTTAGATAATTGGGTTGAAAAACTTAACCCAAACCCGCTTATTTAGGCCATGTGTGTTTTTGTCAGCCCATCTAAAACCTTCTTTCCCCTTACTTTCCATCTACCCTACCCCGCACTCAAGGGGATATATAAATTTAATTTACAAGGAGGGTCCCCGACTCCAAGTCACATGTTGTTTGCTTATGCATGATGGAAATTAGAGGGTTCCCTCTAAAGATGGGCTCCACATAAATGGAAAACCTTTGCCACTTATGTGAAAGAGATGTCATTTGATCAAATTTGCTACTCCCTCCGTTTTTTTAATATATATATTTTACCATTTTGGGATGATTTTTTAATATGTACCTTTCTACCTTTTCATATAAATGGAAGGTTGGCCCACCTAATTATTACACTTTTCACCTACTTTTTCTCTTCTTCTCTCTACCTTTTTTCACTTTTTCCTTACTTTTATTATCCTTCTCTCTTACTTTTGCACTTTGTCTTTGGTCCGCTCGCAAAAGCAAACATACGTATTTTAAAAAATAAAGGTAGTATTACTTAACTGATAAGTTTATAATTAAAAAATAATTATTAAATGAACTATACCTAAAACATTTTAGGTTATCATAGTTTTTTTTGACAGAAACCAATTATTATTTGTAATAAAATTAAGTATTATGCTACGACTTTAATTATTTTTCTCTTCTTCTAACCCTAATCTCTAAATCTCACTTCCTAATTTCTGAAAGTGTTCAATAGTTGATATAACAATCAAAGGGAGATTAATCATTTGTGGTGCACTACAATACAAAGGATTACAACTGAAAACTTTTGGATTAGTTCATGCAATTCCTTAAATTGGGTATGATCTAATTCTTTTTAGATTCATTATCAATATTAAGATTATTGTTTCAAGGTTTTAGGCTAAAGAAAAGTTCTTTGGAATTCCATAAGTTTGTCTAAATTCATGTTGGTCATATTTATGCTAAAATATTACTAAAGATTTCGAATTTATGTAATATGATTACTAAATTTGTTGTTCTTGATGCCATAATTTAAATAATGTAATATTGTATCAAAATTAGAATTTTTTATGAAAATTTTAATGTTATATTCATAAAAATCAAAACTTTGAAATCCTTGCGAAAAATCTCAACTTTTATTTGAGTGGGAGCCTGCTCTCTTCTATGAGACTCAAGAGTTAGAGGAGCCGATCTCTAGTGTTTTTTTAGAAAAAACAAGAATTCACACTTGAAAGGTAGGATCGACAATCAGAAGTTGCACAACAATTAAAACTGGAAATTCTAAATGTTGTTGTAGCACCCTGTAGGCGTGGTAGACAAAAACATTAGCTTGAGATATATAAATTTCTCACCACTGACGAAAACAACATTAAAATCATAGAGGACAATGAGCCAAGTACCTCCAAAGAAGCAATGACGAACCCAAACTCCAACATATGGCTATAGGCCATGAATTCTTAAATGGATTTCATGGACCATAACCAAGTATGGGCCATGGCAGAGCTATCTAAAGGTGTAAAAAGTATTTGATGCAACTGGATCTTTAAAAAGAAAAGAGACTTGGACGGAAATGTTTCCGTTTATAAAGCAAGACTTGTTCCAAAAGGTTACAGTGAACTGAAAGTATTAAATATGACGAAACTTTATCACGTGTTACTATGATAAAATCTATCGGAAACTTATTAGTTATTGTTGCAATTCATGATTAAAGGATTCTTGAATAGAAATTGTCCAAAGGGATTTATTGATTCCAAGAATGCTTAGAAAGTACGCCAGTTTAAGAGATTCATATTTATACTTAAGAAAGGATCAAGGAGTTGGAACATCCTATTCGACGAGGCAATCAAAGAATTTGATTTTGTCAAGGAAGAAGAGGAACTAAGTGTTTACAAGAAGGTTAGTAGGACAAATAAAGTCTCTCTAATATTGTATATGGATGACACACTAATCGTTGGAACAAATATGTCTAAGCTGGCTTTGGAAATGTTTCTCAATGAAAGATCTTGAGAGACTCATCAGTATATTTTGGGCATTAAGATATGTAGAGATAGATCTAACAAGTTATTAGACTAAATCAGGGTACGTATATTTATAAGCTCATGGCATTAGGCACCACCTTTTGTTAAATTTCCTACTAATGATGTACCTTTCCTTCCCCTAACCTAATTAGGTTTAATTAGTGTTTTACTTCCCAATAAACTCTAATTAAGTCAAGCACAAAAGCTATTAAATGGCTCAATCCGGCCCCTTAATCTAAATAAGTCGCTATGATTATATCATTACTAGTGAAATTAATCGAATAGTCACTTATTGTGTGACCTAGTAAGTCCTAATTAGTACTAATTTAGGACTATTAATCTCAAATAGTAAAATATGGGTTCTAACAAAGCATATTAATGCCTCATATTAATTAGATATTAATGATTTAATATTATGTTATAGTAAATAACTTATGCACTTGATTTTGAACAATTCTAATGTCATCTCTATTGTAGATATTTTTGTAAGAAAAAGCTTCTTGATAGTTGATTCAACCATCAATCTTTCACATTTGTACGAGTGGTGTTGGTTGCTTAAGTGTTGGTGGTGGAAGCAGGTAATTGATTATTTTGCTTTGCTTCATCTTTAAAAGAGATTTGAGGAATTGAGATACAAAATAAGAGCTCGAAGAGTGTAAGGTTCATTAAAATGAATAGAGGGAAAAGGAATGAGAGGGAAAAGTGAATGAGATGGGAAAGTGGCAGAGGAGTTGGGCAAGAAGATCAGATAGAAAAGAATGGACTTGTTACGTGATCGACTTCTGAGTTTATTGGACCCATTAGACTGATTTAACACTTCAATTGATCTGACCCAAGAATTTATATAACTAAAAGAAAAAAATTGCGAGAAACTACCTTCTAAAATCATGAGTTTGCGAAAAAATATCATTTAAAATATTTTTTGTGTAAAGAAACCCAAATAAAATTTTGTTTGTGAAAACCAACCTCGAGGAAAAATCCAGCGTTGACTCAGACATTGACCTACCCTTTTTCATGTCAACCAACTTAAAATTTGATATTAGCACACTCTAATTATTTTGTCCCTCCTTTCATGTTTCAAAGTATCTAAAATAGGGTATTTTAATGCCTGAGGTTTCTTTTAACAAACAATTTTTGTTTTAGGTTTCTTTTCGCAAAAACTGTTTTAAAAGGTGGTTTCTTACAAATTTATGGTTTTAAAAAGTGGTTTCTCACAATTTTTCCTAATTAAAATTATATTTATGTCAAAATTTAACTTTTAGAATAATGACATATTAAGTGGCATGCCCTACGCTTTTAATGATGCCATTTTTCCTTCTATTTTTTCCTTTTCTAAACTTTTTTCCCCAACCTGTCCTCAACTCATAATTTCTGAACAATAAGATCTTAGTTTAAAACATACAGATTTAAAAAGGGTTTCCGCAGTACGGACTTAGTGATGAGTTTAGAATGAGATTCATTTACTAAAACCAGATTGTAGATACTAGACCATAATCTTTAGAAATTTAGAATTATTCTTTTGTTTTACTGGTTAAGATTCTAAGAAGTGGAACTACATGTGAATTGGCCAAGAAAAATCGGGGGGAAATATTGTTAGCACAACTTAGAAATAGTAGCACATCAACGAGCTCCTGTGTAATAGTGGGAGAAACTGGTGAAAGGAGGTGACAGTAACTAAGTGTGTTTGGGTTTAGGAAGAAATTATTTTGATTGGTCAAGCACACCCACAAGTGTCAATTATACATTATCTCCTGCCTTAGCTTTTGATTTGTTCGACTTTTCCACTTCTAGTTCCCTTCTGGGTAGCGGACTCTCTCTTCTAATAATACTACCTCTGTTCTAATTGTATTACAACCTTTATCTTATTTGGCAATTTCATATTAATTACAACCTTTCTATTTTAATCACCAAAAAGATCACATGTGTAACCTTTCTCTCTTTTCATTACTTATTATCACATGATACAAGTGGGGAAGATGGCCCACATTTTTGCTCTTCTTAATAAATATGCCAACCCCCTATGTTGCAATACACTTGGAACGGAGGTAGTACTGATTACACTATATCTTATACCATTATACCTTATACGGATATATATTTGGATTAGAATTTTTATTATATACCTAAGGCTATGTTTTGCTCAAATAGATTTGGGTGTACCAAAGATTATGCGTCATACACCCGGGTATACTATGAGCATGATACACCCAAGCCTATTTCAGCAAAATTGTAGGCATACCATGCTCATAATAATACACAAAAGACTATTTTTTACTAAATAGCTTTGGGTTTACCAAACTCATGGTGCACCCGGTTGTATGATGCATACTCTCTATTCGGATGTATCAATCATACTAGTCTTTTATACGAACTGCGCTCGAAATTTTTTCAAAAAGGAAATATTTAATATGCCACTTTGTGATAATTTCTTTCAAAAATATAATATGTAAGTTATAGTCGTGACAAAGTATGGGTATATATAGAGTCAAGATCCAACGAAAAACGTGAAAACTTGAGAAAAGGGGTACTTATAAGGTTTATCGAGATACATGCATCTTATTATCTTACGATAAAGGGGCATGCGTGTTTTAATATCAAAGTTGTCAGCATTTATGAAAATGTCATTAATGAAATACGCATACCCCATTTATGAAAATGTCATCTTATTATACCCCTTTTATATTGTTCTCATGGTGAAACACAATTTTCACCATATCCTATTTCTATATATAAACTTCCTCCTCTTTTCATTACTTGCATCATTTCCCATTTTTAGAAGTTGCAAATTACATGCATCATTTCTTTTTAGTGAAATACTTCATCTCTACCTTTTTCCAATCACATGGATCCCCTTTTTTCCCTCTCTCTATCTCTCTACTCTCCTTAATTCTTGTGCACATGCTCAATGATGCAATCATAAAAAACTGAGGAACTATATATTTATGCTCCACTAAATATCCCAAATTGTTAAAAATCATAAATTCTTAAAAAAGGTACATATGAGATTTACAAGGGTAGATATTACGATTAAAGGGGTACGTGTGCATCTAACATCAAATTAGTCGGTATTTACAAAAATGTCATTAATGGAATACGCGTACCTCTTTTACTTGATTTTCACGGTGAAAACGGTTCTACTAAAAACCTATGCGTTACTGAAAACTGAAAACTATCAGTCATGATTTGAAAAAAAACAGGGGTACATATAAGATATCCAAGGCTACATATTACATTCAAGGGTACGCGTTCTAACATACAAGTTGTGTTGGTAACATCAAAGTTGTTAATACTTACAATAATATAATGAATGCACGCATACCCCTTTGTACTCCTATGTACCCCCTTTACTTGGTTTTCACGGTGAAAACAATTTTTACTTAATTTTTATTCTAAACGGGGTAGAGAGAGAGCGATAGCGAGAATGAGTTAGGATCCAGTAAAAAACAAAAAAAATTGATGAAAATCGTTGAAACTTCTAAACGGGGTACATATAAGGTTTACAAAGGTACATTACTATGATTCCATTAATGAAATAAGTGTATCCCTTTGATCCTCCTATGTACCCCTATTAAACGATCTTCATGGTGAAAACAATTTTTACCAAATCCTATTGTTATTAAGTATTGTTATTATTACTATTAGTACTATTATCATATTAAGTATTATTATTACTATTATTATTATTATTATTATTATTATTATTATTATTATTATTATTATTATTATTATTATTATTATTATTATTCTTATTCTTATTATCTCATCATCATCATTATTATTAATCTTATTGTTATTATTTTTATTAAGTATTTTTATTATTATTATAACGATTGGTATTATTACTTCAACTTATTTTTTACACTTTTATTATCATTTATTATTGTTGTTTTTATCATTAGAAATATTATCATTATTAAATATCATTATTATCATTGCATTGTAAGTGTTATCATTATTAAATTTTGTTATTAAATAATTATTTTTTTATTATTATACAATTATTATCAAGAGTAATATTTATTACTCCATCCGTTTTTTAATATGTATATTTTTTTATTTTGGGTTGTTCTTTTTGATTGTTACACTTCTGCCTTTTCCTATAAATGGAAGGTTGGTCCACCTAATTATTACACTCCTCTCCTACTTTTTTTTTCCTTCGACCTTTTTCACTTTTTTCCTTATTTTTATTATCATTCCCTCTTACTTTGACACTTTTTTCTTGGTCCGGGCGCAAATGCAAATGTACAAATAAAAAAAGGAGGGAGTATTAAGTATTATTATTATTATTACAATTATTATTATTATTATTAACTATTATTATTATTAATAATTATCAATTATTATTATTATTATTATTATCATTATTATTCTAATGTATAAATTATCATTATTAAGTATTATTACTAATATTATTAGTATTATAATTATTAAAAATATTACTCCCTCCGTTTTTTTTAATATGCACCTAAGGTTTTGCACTAGAACCAAGAAAAAAGTGCAAAAGTAAGAGAGAATGTTAGTAAAAGTAAGGAAAAAGTGAAAAAGGTAGAGAGAAGGAAAGAAAAAGTAGGAGAGAAGTGTAATAATTAGGTGGGCCAACCTTCCATTTATGGCAAAAAGTAGAAATGTACCAATTAAAAAAATACACCAAAATAGAGTAATGTGCATATTAAAAAAACGGAGGGAGTATTATTAAGTATTATTCTTATTACTATTATTATTACAATCATCTTCAGTATTATTATTATTATTTTATATTATACTACCATTATATCACCTATATAATTCAAATTTTAAAAATTAAGTTCAGTTTCATTAATTTCAATTCTAGTGCAAATCTATTAATTTCAGTTCGGTTTAGTTCAATTCTTTACAGGTTAAAAGAGCACGGCCTAAACCTCAACTAAGGATTTATTATGTAGCGGTAAAGAAAGGTCTAAGTCCCCATCCACATGCATATGACATCATCTTCCTTGGCATTTGGAGGTAATGTAAATGGGAGAAACAAAAAGAACGAATGGAATATCTCATTTTTTAAGAAATATTATTATCCTAAACTTAGGCGTATAATACTATAATCCTACTCTAACTAAAACTAAGGAAACAAAATAAACAAGACGGAAAGATAGAATTGTAATGTCAACGGATGGTCCACTGGACCGGGCCATAAGCTTGCCCGCCCAGGCTAAACGTGGAACCAAATTCTTGACTGCAACAATGATAGAGTCGCCTGAGCCAGTAGACGGCTCGCTCGGGCCCGTTGCTTATCTTGTCATTTTCTCGATTTTGTTTTCATCATTTCTTTTTCCTTCATATACTTTTATTAGCTCGAGACTCACAAAGCATCCTCGAATCCGTTAACGGTGTTGGACTCGTTGGATTTGCAAACCCAACAACCCCCGACACGCATTAAGATTTTGGTCAGACTTTGTAATCTCATTTTCTGAACAAATGTTTGCTCTGATTTTTTTAGCCCACGCCTTAAATGCTCCAAAAGCTCAAATGTGTATTAGTACTAGTACTATAGTGGTAAATGATGTTCCAAAGTATTCAGCTAAAACATTTAGTTAGCGGGTGTTTTCACCCACCGTTCTTACAATATCACTTTCGAGGTAAGATATGTCAATAAGTTAATTTGTATTATTAAATCTCATTATATGTATCGTTTGAACTTTCACTTCCATTAAAATTAAATTAAAAAAAAATTAAAAAAAAAATTGTTACATCAATTTTCTGTAAAGAAACGTATTATTATAATTTACGAAAACTATGTATAATTTTGAGCCATCCCATTTATTTTAGCACATGCCTAAAGATAGCGTTGCCAAAAGTCCGAGATGATTCGTCAAAACCCGGCCTAAGAATATGAAATACCACCTCTACGCTTAGATCCCAGCAACCCACCACACTAGGTGAGTAAGCTAGAACTATTCTCCCTAACTTATTTTCAATTTAGTTCTGTTCACTTCAATTATTTTCAATCCAATTCAATTCAGGTCAATACAATACTTTTGCTCTCTCATTTCATTCTTTCTTTTAGTTTTACTATTTTTTTATTTATTATCAATTATGTTAAGTTCATCACAGATTCTCATCTCATTCATGTTGAAGGGAACATGCTATGCTAACTTAGGAGCCGGGTGCACTGTGTACAATGCGTGGGCTGCAAGGCCTGCAACTATAAAGATAGTCGGCAAGGTTAATTTCCCCAATTAGAATTATATTCTACTTATTTTTTATAGCTTTGATCATAATTAGCAAACGTATCTTAAGAAAAGAGCGAATAAAATTATACAACAATTTGAAATAAATTAATAGAGAAAATGACAAGAATCTACGTGTTGTCACCACAATGCACAATAATTAGTATACCTATTTAATGTGTTATACAACACGTGATGGTCCTTCTCCCCCATACATGATACACATTGATTGTATCGAATTCCATATGGGCTATTAACTTTAAGCTTGGAGTTATCCAAAATGAATCACAAAATAATTAGTTTATGTTAGCAAAAGCCTTTTATTAAGGATTACTAGTCTTACATGAACGCGATGCATGTAATGGTTAAAAAGTTAATTTATAAATAATTAATTATCTAATTAATAAAACATTTAAGATTTTTTTCCTTTTTTTATTTTCTGTGTCTATCCACACTTCTTCCTTTATATAATAGAGATTATTCAGTCTAGTGAATAAAAGTTTGTATTTCACAATTATAAAATGATCTAATCAAACTTCATTAGACATATTTGTGGGCAAGAAAGTATATTTTGCCTAGCCCCTACATCCAACTGAAAAAGTCTGACCTAGCTAAACTGCAATAACAGGTGAAAGATTACACTTTAATCAGTGCCGTTCCTGAGATTTTTGGGGCCCTAGGCGCAAAACCAAAAATGGACCCCAAAAGTATACAAAGGTTTTTTTTCATTTATTATATTTTTGATATTAATTTTTGAAGTTGTGTCTCGAAACTATGCAAAAACAAATATATAGCATTTGTCTTTTAGAAATATAGAAGTATCAGTATGCTTTAGTTCCTTTCTTCAATAACTTCTTTTCCTTAAAAGAATTGCATTAGTATTGAACTCCATCATCATTGCCGATAGTCTAAAAGTCTTTCCTATAGTAAGGTCATCATTTATCACCAAAAAAGAGAAAACTATATGTATCCATTAAAAAAAATTCTCTTTCTTCTTTTCTTCTTCAGTATTCTTTGAGTATACCCGCACAGGAGCAAATTTTTTTTTACTATATGACATATTTTCTAATTTGGCCCCCTTGAAGAGTTGGGCCCTAGGCAGTCGCACTCGAGGCCTACCCTCAGAACCGGCCCTGACTTTAATAAGACGTTTCATTATACGAAATTAAAAGAGTATAAAATTATTTTTGAGCCTTTAATTAACGGTTTAAAATTTTGGTTGAGTTGATTCATTGACATAGTATTAAGAGCGAGTGCGCTTAAATGATTACGAGCTCAAATCTCATTCACCCCTCATTTTATTTCTAAGTGAAATATATTTAACGTGAAATATGCAAACTATTTTTGAACCCTCAACCATTTGAAAGGGTTCTCGACAAAACTAAAAAAAGAAAAAAGCCTATAAAAATAGGCAAGTACATATGCCACGACGAAGCGTGTAGATGTAAAATAAGCTGCTATTTGTTTGCCAAAAAGCAAATTAACCCACTTTTTCCATTCTTTGTTGTTAATGGCTTTTCAATCAATTATCTTAATAGATTATCTTAGATTAGGTGTAGGTGCTAGACTCCTAGAGTAATAGGCTCTATGCCCCGCAAGGTTTGCATCATTGGATGCTATCAAGGTGTACACGTATATGAATATATTGGATTATTCCATTGAAAAACCTTAATCAAACTATCAAATCCGTCGCATAACTGGAGGCACTATTTTATGTAATCATTTGTAGGAATTTGGAATAATTTGTTGAAAATACTAAAATAGAATGCTGGAGATACGCATTCTCTACTGAAAAGGATAGTTCTAGTATAATTTATAGGTGAAGAATCGAATGTGCATTTTGCCGTGAATAAGATACTCTTATTACTTGAAGTAGTTGATTAAAGATTATGCATCCTTTAAGAATCATGCTCTCTTATTTATGTGAGTATCATAAGGGAATTCTACTGCAAAGGATACTGGTACTCTCGATCTCACGAAGTACTAACAAAAAATTATGATATTATCTTGGAAAAATTGCCTAGAATAATACAACCTTTTGCCCGTTCGCAAATAATAATGCAACCTAAAGATTATTCTGGAATAATGCAACCTTTATACCCCATTTATTTTAAATAGGACAAAACCGGATAAAATCATATATAACCTGAAGAATAGGTTTAGTGGACACGTGTCGGCTTTTGATTGATTCTAATAAATTGATTTATAAAAAATATAAAAAAGAAAAACCAAAAAAAACTCCCACCCTCTACCTCACGTCCTCACCCCAGATTTCCCCACCTTCACAAATCACACCAGAATTCCCACCCCACCCCCACCCCCTAGCCACCGCCACCAACCTCCCCCCACCGGTCACTGCCACCTTCTCCTTTTCCACCACAAATCTGCCGTCACCCACCACAAAACCCCCTCCCCCACTATGAAGCCCCCCTTCACGGCTTTGCCCAGCACGAAACTCCCCGTCCATGGTGGTTGTCGCGCCGGTTGATGGAGAGGAGAGAGGAGGATGTATCGAGGGTGGTAAAGATGAAGGAGACGTGAGATGGCTGCCGATGGTGGTTTCATGGCTGGAAGATGGCGTTTGTGGCACCGTGACAGTGGTTGTGGCGAGGTGGGAATGGTCGGCAGTGGTTGGTTGTGATTTGGGGTTTGGTGGAAGATTAAAGGTGGATGACGGTGGTTCGTGGCTGCTGGGAAAGGATGTCGGGGGAGGGTGGAAGGTGCGGAGGAAGGGAAAGGGAGGAAGGAGTGGAGGTGGTTTCAGGGTGTTTGTGACGGACGAGAATTGTGAGGGAGGTGAGGTGGTTCGTGGTTGATGTCGGAGGTAATGGAGTTTATGGAGAGGAGGGAAGTTGTGTTCAAGGTGGTGGTGGTGGCTGTGTGTGGGGAAGGGGGTGGGCTGTGCGTGGGGAAGGGAGGGTGTGCGTAAGAGGCAAGGTGATGGAGGTTGTGGCGATGGAGGTTGTGGTGATGGAGGTTTTTTATTTTTAGATTTTAGTATATTATTAATTATAATTAAAAGTTTTAATTAAAAAATGACCTTTTCTTCGGGTCACCGGTAATTTATTCTAGAATAATCTTTAGGTTGCATTATTATTTGCGAACGGGCAAAAAATTGCATTATTCAAGGCAATTTTTCCTATTATCTTTCTCTATAGAATAAAATTGAGGTGTAAACAACTCTTATATGTATGGGCTAGCTAATATATGTATGGGCCAGCTGTTAGTGACAGTGTTCATTATATGTGAGAGAGTCGAATACTCGAACTTTTTTTCTTATCTGAACTTGACTGAATTTATTAGAACTAATGACACTTATCTGAACATAGGGTCCCAGTTATCACAACGTTTACGGCAATACTATTTGAAAACACAGTTATTTGAAAATCTTATTTAATACTAAACCAAACAATTAAATAAGAAACAAGCTCTAATTTAGAAAGAAAAAAACATTGCAAATTATCTTTTTGGGTATCTGAGATTTGACAAAACATCGTTTTGGGTACCCACGTTTTCAGTAATATTAATTTGGTTACTTCAGACCAATAATTGACCCCAAAACCAACAAAAATCCTTTCAGCGCATTTTATCATCACTCATGCGCACCCCGCGAAACTTCCTAGGAGGTCACCCATCCCAAGACTACTCTCAGCCAAGCACGCTTAACTAAGAAATATCTTAACATTATGAACTCACTGAAAAGAAGATGCACCTTGTTGGTATGGGTCGTACAACTAAATCCTTTAAAGCAATCATGGGGAGTATTACACACCCCCACTTGAGAACAGCAACGCCCTCGTTGCGCGTGGGGACCCCATATATTCGGCCACAGCCTGTAGGTCACTCCAGCCTTGAAACTGATCGCCTGAAGACTCCAGATATTTGGCCTGATGACCTCTGTGTCGCTCCTTATGACAATGCAGCCCAGAATCCTCCCCACTTGGCGCTTGAGGACTCCTAATATTCGGCCTGACAGCCTTAGGTCTCCTCAAGACGCAATCACAGGGTTTCTCTGATACCATTTGTAATACCCCAACCCCTACGGGCTGATATAATAATTATTTATAGAGGTTTCTCCTTTGTTTACAAGCTAAATCGTTCTTAATTGGAGCTCTTCGGGGCTACTTTATGCTAATTACTCTATATAGTTGTGGTTTTGTTGTTTTCGTAATGAATTGCAGTTTTTAGGGAGTTTTCTCCCTTTTTCCGAGCCATATTGAAGGAACCACGGCTTTACGAGTTGACACAAGGCACGTAGAATTTGTTACGAGCATTATGGATGATTTATGAGGTCCCGAGACCTCTAAATCGTGAAGATTGAGTGCCAAAAGCTAAGAGGGTTGGAAAGACGTGTTCTGATCGGGAAAATATTATTGCATTGGGTGGTGAAGTCACGGAACTGATCGGGCGGGCTTGTCTGGCCTGATCGGGAGAGAGACCCAATATTGTTGCTGCTGCTTGGACGCGAAAAATGGAAAAACTCACTTCAGGTTCAGCCAGACCCAATCACGCGAGTCTTTTTCTCATGCTACTACGCTTCAAGGAAGAGAGCTTGGGTGTTTTTGTCTTGACTTGGCCCGATCGGGCGGGTCTTGGCCCGATCAGGCTATTGACGCAGAGCCCGATTTTTATCTTTTAATTCCGCTTTTAATTAAATTTGAGGGGATATTATAAATAGTTAAGGGGTTATAATTAGTTATTTTTTCTTGGTCAAATACTTAGGAATAATTAGTTTTAACTTATGGAGAAATGGTTATAAGGTTAACCTAATTATTCTATGTACTTGATTTACATATCACTCGATTTATATATATGGTTTGCTTTGAGATAATCCTAATGTCGTGGAACTTTAATTTCCATGATATTAGTTGTGAGCATTGTGCAGATTTTGATACATGGATAATCATGCATCAACAAACTATAAAACCGGATACTACTATGGAGGAAACAAGATAAGCACAACAACCCTAGAATCTAGGAGGATCTGACGAGCTTACAGTCAGTTCCTAGATTTACGGAATCTCAACCAACCTCTTAATACTCAGCTTGACAACGAACTGTATGGAGATAAGATTGACTAAGGTTTGCTGATTCTATTAGTGAGATTCTTGCGCACAAAGATTATCTTGTAGAGTGGATATTGGGCTAATCTTATAGATCCATAACCATAGTTGTTAAAATCCCGATTCAAATCATATAATCTTACGATTTAACGATTCAAATATGGTTATACGATTGGATTTACGATTCTACACGATTCTATGCATTTTTTGTGTACTAGTGAAAACCTTATACATCTAAATCAAGTTTATTCAAACCATCAAAACTACTAATAGACATATATTGTCAATATTACCTATTTAATAAACAACTATTTCTTTCAATTATTAGTCATTTAACACTTACAAAATGAGCAATATCTAGATCATTCATGTTTGTAGAATCTTACGATTCTACGATTCGATTTTACGATCCGATTCTAAGACCACTTTACGATTCAAAGTAGAATCCCGATTCTAAAAACCTTGTCCATAACCGTTTCTATGAATCAGAAAAAGGCCCTGAGAATCCTCTATATATATGAAGAGAAAACCTAATCAAAAGATCAGAAACTTTGCTTCTCTACACGCATATTATATTTTATGTTCATTCGATTTTTATTTTCAATATCTTAAACCATTGTATTATTTTCGAGTGATTGGGGAGAAAAGAAATTATAGAGTTTAAAGTTTTTGTAATCAAGAGTGAAAGAGAGAAAGAGAAAGAGAAGACTTCGAGTGAAGTTAAGTGAGAAAGTCACAAGTTCAAGGGGAACAAGGTGACTGGGGATCGGACAGGGTCAAGTTCCTAGAGGAACTGAGTGAGAAGAGTTTATAATAGGTTGTAAATTCTATTATAAAAGAAAAAAGACAGGTTTCTTCCTAGAGAATTAAGGAAGTAAACCTTGTTAAAAATCTCTGTGTGTTCCTAGTTGTTTCTTTCTTTATTTAGCTTTTAATTATTGATATTCCGCAACAAGTTTTAAAATCCCCTCAAATACAATTCACCCCCCTTGTAGTTGATCTAGTGTTCATACTAGGCTAAAAGATGCTTTATCCTCATTCACATATTTATTGGTATAAGTAATTTATAAAAAACACATTTCTTTATAAGGAAAGTGTTAGACAATGAGTACGAACTAGAGGCCGGATATCACAACTGTAAGTCACGAAAAATACACTTTCCTATTAGTTTATTTTGTCTCTATAGGATCATCGGGTTTCACGAAACAAGCAATGAGATACAATGGAGTAAACAATTCACTTCTATGATCTTAGAAGATAATTTTAAGAACTATGTGTTTGATGTGTTTATGAATAACAGTCAAGAAATTCTGACAGATTTTCTAGAGCAAGCAAATGAAAGTGTTTGAGAGAAAATTGATGTTTTCTATATCTACCTATAAAAGTGCTAAGGATGCATTTATGATCCTCCAACATCAGAGTAGTTATCATGCATCAAAACCGTGCAAAAACCGCCCTAAGACCAAGTCATAAGGACACAACGGCTATAAACCGTTAATATGCGAAAACGTAGCAGAGAAACAGTAAGGTCGTCGCGACCCGCGACCTTCGCGATCTGCCCAATCGCGACTCGCATCCAGCCACTGCCTCCCTTTGCTTGTTGTTTCCATCCTGTCGTGAGTCGTGGCTTACGTCCTGACTCTTGACATGCAAACTAAACCTCTGAAAACTTAAATAGGACCTCCTCCTTTTCCTATATACCCCACATACAATAACTTAACCCATTACACTACAAATGTTCCAACAATCCTCCTCCAATTTGTAGGATAATGTTGAAAGGTTAACCACTTGCAAAAAAACATAAACACGACATGCTCGTGCATCATAGAAATATCTAGATTGAATTTCCACTAGTAAAAGTAAACTTTACAACAATTACGATTGAAATGATAAACTAAGCTTTGAATTACACAATCACTACAATTCATTGAAGATACAATACACATAAGCATAAAACTAAGTTCTTGAACCTGAAGCAACACCTTAGACATCTTGGTGTCCATATCCATTCATGAGCGTTCCAAGTTAAGCTTAGACTTGGTGAAGCGGCCAAAACCCTAGCTCATATGGGTAAATCTTTACGCATACATGCTCCTACAATTAAGCACTTATCAAAGATCTATTAAGAAAATTAATTCAAACTCCTTTACATTGCAGTAACAAACACTAACCTTGATATGTAAAGAACACAAGTGCTTCCAACCTTTAAGAAAAGTACTATTCTCATTGAATTTGAGATCTAACATTGTATTAGATGTCAAATTGAGTTTTCCTTAGCTCAAGGTTGATCAATAGGCTTAAGACCCATCCCTATTTTCATTCTGTTATTTAGTTCCCTATCCTACAGTTTTGTAAACGTATCCGCCAAGTTCAAACTAGACCGAAAAAAAAAATCAATGGTTACACAACCATTCCTTATCATCTCACGTACATTGCTATGTTTAACCCCAATGTGCCTTGACTTGCCATTGTAGACTTCACTATACGCTTTGGCTGTTGTGGATGCACTATCACAATGAATAACAATAAGAGAATAGGTTTGACCCATAAGTCAACCTCACTCAACACATCCCTTTGCCATTCTGCTTCTTGACAACAAGAGACTAATGCTATGAATTCCGATGCCAATAGTTGAATCGGTAATACATGTTTACTTCTTAGATGCCCATGAGACAGCACCTCTTCCAAGAAGAAACAACCATCCACTTGTAGAAGAATAATCTTTCTTGTTGGATATTGTTAGTCTAGTATGAACACTAGATCAACTACAAGAGGGGGGTGAATTGTAGTTGAAGGGATATTAAACACTTTTTGTGGAATATAAAAAATCTTAAATAAACAAAAGAGAATAAGCTAAAAGAGTAGGAACAAAGAGTAGGAACACAAAGAGATACTTTTAACAAGGTATTCTTCCAAACTTCTCTAGGAAGATACCTTGCCTTCTCTTATTTATAATAGCGTTAACAACTCAGTACAAACTATTATAAATCTCTTCTCGCTCTGTCCCTCTAGGAACTTGACCCATTTCCCAGTCACCCTGTTCCCCCTGAACACATGACGTTCTCACTCGACTTCACTCGAAGTCTTTTCACTTGACTTCACTCGAAGTCTTCTCTTTCTCTTTCTCTTTCTCTCTTGATTACACAAGTTTCTCACTTGTAATTTCTCTCACCCAACACTCAAAAAACGAATACAATATTTTTGCTATGAAGAGAAATAAATAGAATGAAAACTTTCTAAAGATTTGAACTTGAAAGTCTGGAAAGTCTTAGTCTTCATTCTAATTTTCTTGTGCTATTTACAAGAGATAACAGCAACTCTAATTTTGTTACATTAGGCGGTTATGGGTCCATGAATATAGCCCATTATCCGCCCATCAAGTGCTTGTTATGCACATGTTTATCTCTTACTCAGTCCACGCCGCTAACTACCGCAATCTCCAACAAATCAACAATTGGTTAGTTGTTGAGCTGAAGACTAGGAAGTTTGTTGGGCTTCCTAGATATCAGGAATTGACTAACAGCACCTGAATCAGATTGTTGTTGAGTATGCGTGGATTGTTACACGCCCTTATAATCAGCATGTTGTTGCTAGGTTGTTACACGTTCAGTTAGCACTTCCTCCACAATTGTAGTATGCGTTAGTTGCTTCACTTCCTAGATTATAGGAACTGACTAACTGACTTCCTGGATTATAGGAACTGAATTCCTAGGTGTCAGGAACAAGCTGGTTGGGTACTTTGAATTTATTTCGTCTTTTATAGCACACGGTTTGTTGCTTGTTTGTTACAAGTTTAATGACTCATTCAAATCATGTACAACACTAACAAACTAACAATACTAATATCATGGAAATTAATTTTATTCAAATTAATATTCCACAACATTAGGATTATTCAAAGCAAAAATCATATGTATAATAATCGAGTGCATAAACAAATAGTTTAAATAACTTAATTAGGTTAAGCTCATAACCATTTCTCCATAAGTTATAAATAAATTAATTGTGTCAAAATACATAAAATAAATATAAAACTAACTTAAATAAATAAAAACCTAAATTCTAATACATTATTTATTTGAGTGAATATAATAATTAATTTAAATAACTTGATTAGGTTACTCTGAACCATTTCTCTACAAGTTAAACTTAAACTAATTATTAATCAAACACATAAAATGATAAAAACGATTTATATACATTGTATTACAAAGTCCAAAAACATTATTTGTCATCATTAAAACAGTGAACACTACAGATATCCAACTAGCATCCGAGTAACCTTCAATGATAGAAGGTTCTCCTGTATAAGTCAAACCATGGTCCTTGGTTTTATTCAAATACCTTAGCATTCTTCTCATGGCTTGCCAATGCATCATACTAGGGTTACTAGTATACCGACTTAGCTTGTCAATATCAAATTCTATATCCGACCGAGTGCTAGTGATAACATACATCAAGCTTCCAACTAAGCTTGCAGACTCCAATTGAGCAATAGGAGTACCAATACTCGGAACAAAGTGAACACTAGGATCCATCAGAGTAGCAAAACGAGTCGAGTTTGACTCATTAAACTTCTTGACCACTTTCTCAATGTAATGAGCTTGTGATAAAGAAATGGTCCCTTTACCTCTCATTATTCTAATACCAAGAATAACATCCGCTTCACCCAAATCTTTCATTGAGAAGCTACTTGAGAGAAATCTTTAGTCTTTTTCACTTGTTCCAAATCAGTCCCAAGTATAAGCATATCATCAACATATAAGCAAATTATAACTCCATTACCCTTATTATCAAATCTGCTATGTACACATGTATCAGACTGATTTATTCTAAACCCATTAGCCAAGACCAAATCATCAAACTTTTGATGTCATTGCTTTGGTGCTTGCTTAAATCCATACAAAGATCTAACTAACTTGCAAACCTTAGACTGTTGTCCTTGGACCACGAATCCTTCAGGTCGATTCATGTACACTTCCTTCTCCAATTCACCATTAAAGAAAGTCGTTTTAACATCTATTTGGTGAATTACAAGACCATGAATCGCCCATAAAGCTATCAAAAGTCTAATAGTAGCAACTCTAGCTATCGGAGCATAAGTGTCAAAATAATCGATACCATATTTTTGCCTAAAACGTAGACCACTAATCGGGCCTTATATTACATTTTAATATGGTTCCATCGATTTTCCTTTTTCCGTACGAAAATCCATTTATAATCTAAGGGTTTGCAACCGGGAGGTAAACTAGCTAAAACCGATGTATTATTTTCCATTATTGCATTCATTTCATCATTCACGGCTTCCTTCCAAAAGGCGGAATCATGAGACTTCATAGACACATCAAAGGTCCTAGGATCCTCCTCCACATTGTAACAATATGAAAATTGAGTCACAATTGACTCCCTTGACGCTTCAACTAAATAAAGTTTAAAATCCGGTCCAAAAGATTTCTCTTTTCTAATTCATTTACTTCTCCTAATTTCCGGTGTTGTAGTTTCATGATCATCATCAATGTCACCTACAACATTGGAACTAGTACTAGGAATCATGTTCTTTGGTCTAGGAATCGAAAACAAACAAGTCTCATCAAATATTGCATCCCTTAACTCTACCACGATGTTAATAGAGACAAAAGCAGTAGGCTCAATGACATAAAACCTATAGGCTTTGCTATTTTCCGCATTTCCTACAAAGATGTAATCAATTCCTCTTTCACCTATCATTTTACGCTAAGGTTCCGTTAATTTGACAATAGCCCTACATCCCCATACCTTAAGGTAATTGAGATTAGACTTCTTCTTTGACCAAAGTTCATATAGGGTAGTCTTGTTCCTTTTGTTAGGAACCCTATTTAAAATATAGCATGCCGTTAGAATGGCGTCATTCCAAAAACCGTCACTAAGACCCGAAGTAGAAAGCATGGTGTTGACCATTTCTTTTAAATTCCTATTCGTCCTTTCCGCCACACCATTACTTTGAGGTGAATATGGTGCGGTCGTTTCATGGATTATTCCTATGAAGTTAAAATAGCTAAGATTATAGTATTCACCACCCCTTTCCGTCCGAAGTCTTTTAACTTTTCATTAAGTTGGAGTTCCACGTCGGTCTTATAGATTTTAAACTTTTCAAGTGGTTCATCTTTTGAGAATAATCAATAAACGTTATAAAACCTTGAATAATCATCAATAAAAGTTGGTACATATTTTACAACCAATGAGATACAATGGAGTAAATAATTTACTTCTTATCTTAGAAGAGAATCCTAAGTGTTTGATGTGTTTATGAATGACACTCAAGAAATTGAGACAAATTTTCTAGAGCAAGCAAATGGAGGTGTTTGAGAGAAAATTGATGTTTTCTATATCTACCTATTAGATGTGCAAAGGATGTATTTGTGATCCTTCAACATCAATGTAGTTATCATGCATCAAAACCGTGCAAAAACCACCCCAAAACCAAGTCATATGGACACAACGACTACAAACCGTCAATACGCAAAAAACGAAGCGGAGAAGCATGCAGTAAGGTCGTCGCGACCCGCAACACATGTTGCAACTTGCTTCCTTCCTGATCCGCCCATTCGCGACCCGCGACCAGCCACTACTTCCCTTTGCTTATTGTTTTTATCCCGTTGCAAGTCGCGGCTTACGTCGTGACTTGCGACATGCAAACTAAACCTCTGAAAACGTACGTAGAACCTCCTCCTCTTCCTATAAACCCTACATACAATAACTTAACCCATTACACTACAAATGTTCCAACAGAAAATGTATAAATTCTTGAGAAGGGATCGTATTAAGATGCCGTGGAGGAAACTTATATGCAACAATCATACTCCCCTTACATGTGTTTTCATCGGTCTGTTGATTGTTTTGGGATACTAGTCACTTGTGAAAATTTGTTTGAAATTGATGTTCAATGTGACCAACTGTGTATTTTGTATGGGAAAGAAAATGAGTCAATTTCTCAGCTCGTCTTTCCTTGTAAGCTTTTTTATGAGATTTAAAGTTTAGGTTGGAACTAATTGAGCTGGGTATTCTTTGAGCGCCTGGGTAGTGGGAAGTTGAAGTTCAGATAACGTTTGATGAGTTTAATGGAAGACTCCTGTTCATTAGAAGTACATATTAGCATTCTCTTCTAGACTCGACTTTAATTTATTAGGAAAAAAGAGAAGTTATTGCATATTGTAACATATCTAGCTAACAACAAGCTTCTTACACAATGGAACACAAATCCATAGGTGGTAGTCTATTTGAGTTCTTGGCAAAAGAAACATTTAGTTGGCCTATCATCATAGTTGTTTTGGTTGCCTGAGCTATCTCTTTTTAGGGCGAGTTTGTTGTAGTTTGTGCTTCATGTGTGATTGTAATTAAAATTTGGAAAATTTGACGCGAACAGTCCAAACTCTTGACCATCTTCTATAAACAGTCCAAACTATTGATAATCTGGGAGCAGTCCAAACTATTACCCCTATCTCCCATAAACAGTCCATATGACCTGTTAACCTGTTATAACAGGTATTTTTTTTTATTTCTCTTTTTTCTTTTTAGTTTTAATAACTTTTTTAATCAACTTAAAAGAACAAAAAAAAAAAGAATTCTATCCCCACCTCCACTTGGTGCCAGCCACCATCCACTCCTTCTCACCCCACCCCACTCCCTGCAGCTCCAACCGACGAAGTTTTTTGAGCTGCAGATTCAACCGCCGGTGACGGTGTCATCGCCGCTGCAACCAGAGATTGAATTCTCGTCGCCGTTTCTTTAACGTCGTCGCTGGAGAGAGAGATGGAGCCGATTAGGGAAGACGAAGAATTAGAGGAATCACCATTATTGAGTGACAATTCGAGTTCAAGTAGGATGGTTGGTTGTGGGGTGGTGGCAGTGGGCTTCGACGGGCAAGCCGGAGGTGCTTCGCCGACGACTAGTGACGAGCTTGAGACTGAAAGAGTGTTGGTGGGGTGGGTTTGTGCGTGAGTGTTGCGGGTGGGGGAGAGTGGTGGTGAGTGGTGGTGGCTTGGGGGGCTGCGGGATTGGGTTTGGCGTGACTGTTATAACAGGTTAATAGGTCATAGGGACTGTTTATGAAAGATATGGGTAATAGTTTGGACTATTCGTGGATTATCAATAGTTTGGACTGTTTATAGAAGATGGTTAATAATTTGGACTGTTGGCGTAAAATTTTCCTTAAAATTTCAAACATTAAAGGGATAAGTATATAGATATGGACCTTATATTAATCCAAGTAGAACAACCCATTGGTATTCGAAACATGATTTTGGACCTATATATTATTTCTTATAGTTTACTAGGAACAAAACTCCACTTTTAATGCATTCAAAAATCTAATTATCTAGTATATATTATTTCTAAAAAAACATTAAATAAGAATTATAAAATGACAATTGTATTTGGTGGTCCATATGCTCCCCAAAAAAGCCTAATGTAATCCTTTATAGTAATTTTTTCCTAGAAAATGTAACCATTATGAAAATTTTCCCCCTCACGTAAAAGAAATAGTGCTTACATTGTAGCTAATAAATTAGAGTGTTTGTTTGTAAATATGATTACAATATTGCATCAAAAAATTATTACAATATAATTTAATGATCTTAGATTCACATATACAAGTTGTTGTCACCGAAACCTAACCCCATCCTTGCATATATACCCCATATCTCATATGATTTTTATCCTCCTAGCAGCTAAGTTTTTTTTTTATAAGTATCAGCTAAGGGGTTTGAAGCTTAGTTTGGTTATATAGATCTTTTTATTTTGTACATTTAATTACTATTGGTTCCTTGTTTAATTTTGTAATTTTTTTTACTTAATTATACCCAAGGATTAGAAGGTGATCGAGGCAGTACGACCTAGGAGAGGCTAAATCAACCCCTGGTTTCACCAACTAGTGATTGGCCCGATAGGAGTTAGGGTAGACATCCGACAATTTTGACCCATGCTTGATTAAAATAATTCAAAATATCGAGCTTTATGTATATGGAGTAAGAAATTTTATTCTTCCTCTAACTCTCATAGTAGTGGTAAAATCCAAAAATATATTAGTAGCCAAGAGTTTTACCTGGAATAAAAGCCACCACAATGTCCCAAATTTGGGGTTGATGAGAATCAAATCTCCAACCTCTTGGTTCGAAGGTGGGAGACTCTACCATTGAGCATTTGAGCTCCCACATGATTCTCGCCCATCATTCTCCATGAAATCAGCCCATTGATAGTTGATATTAACCCATACTCCCTCCATCTCGATTTATTTGCCACATTCTCTTTTTTCACAGTTTGCAAGGTGCAATTTCGAAAATTAATACTACCTCCGTTTTTATTTAGTTGCAATGTTTCTTTGAAAAACGGAAACCAATGCAAAATATTTAGTGTGGTATTAGGTGAATGCTTGGGTATATAATTAAGGGGAGTGGAGACAATTACTATGTAATTAATTATGAAGAATACCATCACCCACCACCTTCACTGCCACCAGAATACCACCCCCACCATCACCCACCAACATCCACCACCTTCACTCTCGCAACCAAACCGACCACCAAAAAACCACCCCACGCTAGTTCGACCACCATAACACCACCGAAAACACCAAAACTTCGCGAAAACCACCACAAAACCCCTCGAAAACCACCACAACCCTTCTCCTCTCTCTCTGTGTCTCTCTGTCTTTCTTGGCCATTTCCATTTCCAGGGTTTAGCAATCCATGATCAGATCCAGTTCTTGCGTGGGTTAAGCAACAACAACAACGAGCAAGCAGTTGCAGATGCGAATAACAACAACAACGACGGAACATGAAGATGATTCAAACTTCCTCAGGCGAATTAACAACCACGAGCAACAACAACCACATCATCATCATCAACAACAACAACAACCCAGGGCTTTCCACCGTTTTCGACCATTTTTTGCTACATAGGGTTTGGGGATAACAGATCTTGCCTTGGTGGTGGTAATTTCGGCCGTTTCCGGCTTCGGTGGCGGTGCTTTCGGCTGTTTTCGATCTTGGTGGTGGTGTTTTCAGCCGATTCTGGCCTTGATGGTGGTGTTTTCGTCCATTTTTGGCCTTGGTGGTGGTGTTTTCTGACGATTTCAACCTTGGTGGTGGTGTTGAGTCCGGCCTTGGCGGTGATTAGTGGTGATGCCAGTGGTTTTTACAGAGGAAGGTTGAGACAAGGGGAGGAGAGGTAGAAAATAGCAGAAAAAAGGGTGGGGTGGGGGGGTTAGGTTAATATGGTGGGGGTAATTAGGTTGAATGAGTGAAGATTAATTGTTAATAATATATCATTAAATTTTAATAAGTGATGGTAATTATATTTATTAAGGGTAATATAGTAATTTTATAGGGTATTTTTTAACTAAATAAGGAACGAAAAAGAAAGATTGCAAACTTTGGGAAAATTCTTTTTTGGGAAACCATTGCAACTAAAAAAGAAAGGAGGTAGTATTTCAAATTAGGCCTAATAAAAAATTACAAAAACTATATTTTTAAAAAATACACATTGAAATAAATAATATATATTTGTAAAAATATATATTTTTCGTTATGTAAATAAAGTGGAAGACAGTCAAAATTGCAATTTAAGTATTAAAGTTAATATGTAGCAAACAAAATAAGACCCAAAATACATGATAGAGTTTGTCTTATGCAAATCAGTCTAAGAATACGGTTCACATTGGTAATATACCCTCTGTGAGTGAGATTAGAACGACCCTTTTTGATATGAAACCGTTGAAATCACCGGGTCCGGATGGGTTTCACTCGATCTTCTTCCAAGAAATGTGGGACATTGTGGGGAATTACGTGAGTGATAACATTCAGTTTTAGTTTAGGAGAGGCTCCATCCCAGATTCCTTGTGTCATGCTAATATTTGTCTTATCCCAAAACAAGATAATCTGGAAACGGTTAGACAAGTAAGACCTATTAGCCTTTGCAATACCTTATACAAGCTTGTCACGAAAATCTTGGTAAATAGACTCAAACCACTCGTCCCCAAGTGGATCTCAAAAAACCAAAATAGTTTCATTAAAGGGAAGAGCACGGACACGAACATTGTAGTAGCTAGTGAGGTCTTCCACTCAATGAGCAAAAAGAGATATAAATGGGGGTGGTTTGCTCTAAAGATCGACCTAGAAAAAGCATATGATAGAATGGAATGGTCCTTTGTACGTGACCTTAGAAGTAAAGTCCTAGATACCAAATCAATTGATCTTATCATGGATTGCGTCTCTAAAACTTCTTCCTCCATCCTTCTTAATGGTAGGAATACCGACACCTTCAAACACTCTAGAGGTTTACGTCAAGGAGATCCGATGTCACCTTACTTGTTTAATATTTGCCTCGACTCCCTTTCCAACCTTATTCATGAAGCTTGCACAAAAAAAGTTTTGGCACCATTCCTCGTTGGTGTCCACAAAGTCCCTATATCCCATCTTTTATTTGACGACAACCTCCTCATATTTGGGCGTGTCGATGAGACAACTTCATTCACTCTAAGAGATGTGTTGAAGAATTTTTGCACAAGGTCGGGCCAAAAGATCAACGAGGACAAAAGTAGGTTAGTTTTCTCTAGCAACACTTGTGAGGAGGCAAAAACTTTGTTTCAAGCCACCTTAAATATCAAAGAAAACGACAACCTAGGGAGTTACCTAGGCCTACCCCTCTCTCATAAAAGACCAAAAAAAGCCCAAGTTGAGTTTGTGATAAATAAAGTTAGAAGTAGATTGGCTAATTGGAAGACTAAAACCTTTCCAACCAAGGTAGACTTTGTCTCATCTCTTCTACTCTTGCTACGATTGCGGCCTACTATATGCAAGCAACTTTCCTTCCCAAGACCACCCTTTTAGAGCTTGACCGTTTTTGTAATAACTTCTTGTGGGGGGAGAAGGAGGGGAAAAATAAACTTCATTTGGTGAATAAAGAAACCACTTTTCTCCCGAAGTCTTGGGGGGTTTGTGCATTAGGAGCCAATGTCTCATGAACCGAGCCTATATGGCCAAGCTTGGGGTGGAAACTTGCCCAAGGCCCTCCCACACTAGCCCAAGAGTGTATCGTATCAACATATATCCACCAACACCACACTACCCTGTTTAGAAAGGGCTCCCACATGTGGAAGAGTATTGGGAAGGGGTGGGAGATCCTAGAGAACAATAGAGCTTGGGTAGTAGGTAATGGTAAGGACATTAATGTGTGGGAAGACAATTGGATTGGTATAGGCACACTAAGATCTTTGGTGAGTGGCCCCTTGACCCCTAATGACAATTTGAGTAATGTTGGTGAATTATCTCGGAATGGTGATTGGGACTTCTCGAAGTTATCAATCGACCTTCCCCTGTTCTTGAAACTTCTCATTAAAAACATGCCTACCCCTTCGGAAACGAAGGTGGATAGACTCACTTCCATCCTAGTAACCCCACACGAATTCTCTCTTAAAGATGCTTATTGCTACACACTTCATCATCTTCAGACACACAAACACAACCCAGTACTCAGTACTATCTGGAAGGCTGCCACTGCCCCTAGAATCCAATTCTTTCTATGGCTTGTACACCTCGACAGGATCCCTCATAACCAGCTTCTAAGTCAAAGAAAGATCACCCAAACTGCCGAATGCCCAAGATGTGGACATGAGTTAGAAAATGCCGCCCATATTCTGAAAGAGTGCCCAGATTCGGTTGAAGTTTGGAAAACAATGGACCCTTCGTGGGATTCGGATAAGGGAGACATGAAATATTGGCTTATGGGTAACCTTAATAACTTTGAGCTTGTTCGTAATTTGCCTTGGAGTATACTGTTTTGTTTTATGTGCTTTGAGATATGGAAACGAAGGAATCAGGTTGTCTTCAACAATGAGGAAAGCCCCAATCATGCAACGACAGGTATCAAGGCCTGATTAGCTGCCAATGAACACCATAAAGCTATCCAGAAAACGATAGGGCAGACCATAGTGGAGCAGCTTGCGAGCATACCAGAGAACTATGAATGGATTATCCATGTGGATGCAGCCCATTACAATAAGGATTTCTTCACTTGCAACGCGGGGGTAATCAGAAACAGCAAAGGGGAATGGCACTTGGGTTTTTACAGATCAAGTTATCAAGTTGAAGCCTTGATGGCAGAACTTGAAAGCATCCATCTCGGCTTGGATATGGCAATCCAAGAGAAAATTGATGCTATTTGTGTATTTTCTGATTGTAAGACTGCTGTGGACATGCTGAACGATAATTTACAAGTGACTGAGCGCTATGCAAACCTTGTTCTTTTGTGCAGGGAATTGATGATTAAGTTCAATTGGTTCAAAATTCTCCATTGTAGCAGAAAGGAGAATAGGGTGGCGGACCAACTTGCTAAGGAAGGAAGATTGGATAAGGCCTTTTGTAATAGAACTAGAATTTTCCCAAACCCTCCTAGTTGTATTCTGAACTATTATCAGACGGATTGTATTAAACTCTTTTAGTAACAACTTTTATTACCAATAAAAAAGAGAGTTTGTCTTATAACCAAAAAATAAAATGATCACGAAACCACTATTTACTTCTACCAGATGACCATTTTAGAAGTAGGAACATCCAGTGGTGGAACTAGGGGGTGCATGGGGGTGCTCGTGCCCCCCCCCCCATTTTTTTTAAAAAAAAATCGGATGTTTCGGGCCAAAAAATTAAATTAAATAGTGTACTAATATTAAATTCTCCTATTTAATTATAAAAAGATGATAGCATAGTTGGTGAGGTTACATTAAAGTTAAAAGTGGTGTAGGGAGGTCACGGGTTCTAGTCTTCTTGTCATCAATTTTGTTTCTTTTAATAATATTCTTTCTTTTTTTAAATTTCTTTAACTAGTTTCTATTGCTTTCTTTATTTTTATTGTTCTAGTAAATTGTTCTCTCCTTTCTCTTTCTCATTCCATTTTTTGCGACTTTATTGTTATTAATGTTTGTATTTAGTATTTTCGCATATAATATAATACTTCCTTATTTTAACATTATTTATAAATTATTATATATTCTTATAGTTCATTATATATAGATTAAAAACGATGGAAAAGCGAGATTCGTGAATAGCGTCAAACGATAGAATTTAACAATCGTTGTGAAATGAAGGTAGTACATATACATCCGTTTTTTTGGATATGTCTCAAGCATGTACCAGTTTAATTGTGCAACCCTGAAATTGAAATCCTGATTCCGCCACTGAACAACACTGGTCAGAAACTCAGAGCCAACTAACATCTCCAAGAAGCCAAAAACCACTTTACATGATTTAACCAAAACTAGAAATAGAACTACGCGCTTCGCCCGGTTGCCCACGATCGATTAGATCTACTAATGCAAAAATGTCAACGAGTCAAAGTTCAAAGCGCTTCCTCTCCTATAGTATTACTAAATTTTGTACTACTAATTCACTTCTACTTCAACGATAGTTTACTACCAAGTTGTAGTATTTGTTTCGTTTCATTCTTTTAATAAAATAAAATAAATACTAGTACTATACTAACTGTCCGTTTTGATTAACGGTGACACATAACAAAAGTGATAAATGGTAATAAATTTTAGTCCATTTTTACAAAAAAGAAATGATTTTGTCGATGTGATATGATTATAAAATTTTGAATATATATTTTTTCTTTGAATTTGTATTATCAATTATCAGCACATATTCACTTTACATGTGCTGCTAAATAATATTTAATAAAATTAAATATTCGGAGATGAAATTCAATTATCAAGATAATGAGGGTAAATATGTTTAATTTTCTTCATCTTATTTGCAGTTCAATTCAACTCAATTATTTTTCAGGCCAGTTAGCTCTTGAGTCTTGACAATACTTTTACTCTCACGTATCACTATTCCTTTCGGTTTAATTAAGTCTAATTTATTTTGTTTTCAGTTTAATTCAATTCAACTAGATTTAGACGAAAGAGCAATCCCGTAACAGGAGTTTTCTTACAAAAAACGGAGGTAATATGATTTTATTTATTCCCTTGTTTCCTTTTGTTTGTCCCATTCACTGTAGTTCCAAATACCAAGGAAAAGGATGTCATGGGTATATGAGTGATGACCACAATTAAAGAGTCCACTGTATTAAATGTGGTGATTAAAGTAGGTAAGAGAAAATATACTATATGTAGAACCAAAATGTGATAAAATAAAGGTAGATGGATAGTGTAGCTTTTCCATATAAAAAAAAAATGAAAAAGTAAGATAAAAAACGAAAATAACAAAAATAAGACAAATAAAATTATAAAAATAAACCGATGAAGTATACTGTTATTTAATTAGCATCGGCTACAAAAACTGACTTAGGAGTATTAACTAAAAATATAAAAGTCCAAATTGCGGCCGAGTTTCTACCACATGGTCACCTTTTCTCGTCACCAATTTTCAAACCCATCGTCTCCTTTCTTTCATTCTCTCTTCTTTCCTCCATCTATATAAAGCTTCCTACCTTCTCTATCTTTCCCACTGAGTTAATCCTCTTTCTCTCTCCTCTCTCTCTTTTCTTTCTCTCTCTATTCTATTCTCCTCTCAAAAACCGAAAAAGAACAACAAAAACAACTTTCATTGATCAATCCAATTGAGAGCAATCTATTATATATGGACGTTAACATGAGTTCATCAACTCATACTAAGTCTACAAATTCACAAAGTAGTGAAGATGAATCGGACCTCCGGCGAGGTCCTTGGACTGTCGAGGAGGACCTCACCCTTATCAATTACATTGCTACTCACGGCGAAGGTCGTTGGAACTCCCTTGCTCGTTGTGCAGGTAATTTTATCTCCTATAATAATAACAACAACAATAACAAGGATATAGTCCAGTATAAATCATGTCATGTCATGTCATATTCTTCGTACCTAAATAAATTTATAAAATGACATGTTTTAATGGTTTTGGCAATAGGTTTTTCTTAAAAATAACTTTTGTGTACCATAGTTCTCTTTCACTTCCATTTTTGTGCAAGTACCAAAACTTGTGTGTTAGGCCAATTATGTTTGGCTAAATGTTCCTTCCTTATTTCACCTGAGCTGAAATTACAATAGCTAATTTATATTTCTAATAAAAGATAATTTTATTATCCCGAAAACAAAAGAAAAAACTTTATTCAAGTTAGTGCCTTTTTAAGGGTGATACCTTCGTACACTACATCTTCTCCAAATCTTTAAAAGAAATAAGGGTATAGTTCTCCTTTGTGTGAAATCATCTCTATAGTGCGCTAGGCATTTCGTAGGATATCTTATTGCCCTTAATAATTGGGTTCTTGCTTATGTTTGTGCTTATGCTATTATGCACTAACTTTACTAATCTATACATCACATTAATCCTCTTTTTCCCCCCTTTGTTTTCTTTCTTTCTTTTTTGGATAATCTAATAATGTTTACTCATTACTATTTCTTTCTTCAATGTGTCTCAGGCCTTAAGCGAACCGGCAAGAGTTGTAGATTAAGATGGCTAAATTATTTACGTCCAGATGTTCGACGAGGAAATATTACTCTTGAAGAACAACTCTTGATCCTTGAACTCCATTCTCGTTGGGGCAATAGGTAATTACCTTATTTTGACAATGGTATCCAAGACTTAGGATCGAATTTTGTTTACTTCTACTCTTATGGGCTTCTATATACTTCCTCCGTAACAAAATGATTGCAACAAGTCATTTTGCACGCATTTTGAAAAAGAGATTTATTGGTATAAATGAGCAAATTAGGCAAAATAATTTTAATATTACATGACTTGTTGCTCATTTTAAAATTATTTTGACTAATTTGCTCATTTATACAATTAAATCTCATCCTCAAAATGCGTGCAACATGACTTGTTGCAATCATTGTGATACGAAGGAAGTAAAAGAGTTCGTGTTGATTAACTTCTCAAGTAAAACTATGATCCATAATATATAAGATACTCTAACAATTTAGTCTATGAAGTATAATCTAAATAGTAAATAATCTTAACTAATTTATGCATCTTATGTAGGTGGTCAAAAATTGCACAATATTTGCCCGGAAGAACAGACAATGAAATTAAGAATTATTGGAGAACTCGAGTACAAAAGCATGCTAAGCAACTAAAATGTGACGTGAACAGCAAGCAATTCAAGGACACTATGCGTTACCTATGGATGCCTAGGCTTGTTGAGAGAATTCAAGCCGCCAACGGGGTCCAACCCACCTCCACAGCTTCTACTTCCGGCGGCTCGAGCATCACCACAACCACAACTGGCGGTGAGGCTGCCATGGGCTACTCTGAAAATTTTATCCATGCACCGGTAAATTCCAATTTTACCCCCGAAAATTCGGCTAATTCCTCGGAATCCTTTGGCAACCATGTTACGGATTTTGGTGATTATTATGGGATTCCAGTCAATAATCAATGTGTTAATCAAGATTATTTCCAAGGTGAACAAGTGGGTTATGGAGGTGATAACTCATTAACAAGTCCTAGTTGTGGTTATATTAACAACCAAGGGATGGATTTCCATGGTGTTGGTACTTACATGGAACAAAATAACCATCAACAATGGGCTAATTTAGGTCTTGAGGATACAACGGACAATTTGTGGAATGTTGAGGACATTTATGTCTTACAACAACAGTTTAGCAACATGTGATTGAATATTTGCCTCTTATTTAGAGGCCAGATAGAGAGTCTCCAATTGGAGGAACTCACATACTATGTGTCATAACTATACACAACATGTAACTTTAGGATCATACATATGGGTTTTGAGAGAAAAAAACAACAAAAAAGGGTGGGAGGGGGGATTTTAATTGTATTTGTGGATTATAAAATTTGTAATTTTTTAAAGCATTATTTCTATAATTTCTAGAGTGGGGTAAATTTATAGTTGGGGTTTATAAATTTTAATCTTGATTCTTTGCATTGACAATTTCTACTCTCTCATGTAAATTATAAAATATAAACATATCTTTTAAGCAATTATGGCTTTGTCTTAAAATGAATGATTTTTCTAAACTTGAATGCTTTAACGAGTTAACTAATTATATAGTCGCATAAACAATTTGTACATTCATCATTATATAGATAAGATTGTCTTTTATTGCAACATAAAACTCCAAACACACATAAGCAGATACGCTAGTTTCATATATTAAACTCTAAATTATAGTATAATTTATAGATATTTTCCCATATGAACATTATTCAACATGTTAAAGAGCGTCAAGTAATAAGACACTTTAGAATTTAACATTCTCATACTTAATCCATTGTAAAACATAATAAATAATGATACAATAGGCTAGTATTAGTGCTTTTAATTTATTCTTTGAAGCAATAATATATAGTTTAAAATCAATTTAATATCCAAAAAATAATGCTTCTAGAATGTGTGCTAGGGTCTTAGCTAGGAACTTACTTTTGGTGACATTTTCACACACGAACACATAACAAAATTGATTGGAAGGGAGAGTGAAGCTTAGGGGTTTAAGGTCATAGTTTAATAGTACTTTGATTAAGCACCATAATTGGTTCCACCATCTTTCATTGTAATGTCATTATTAATTAATAGTACAACTATTTATTAATAATGATATGGAATTCTTTTGGAACCTTGTCTATGGGGTCTGAACCAAAGACTAAATATGACCCTTTTTTTCTTTCTTGTGTAAATTGTTAAATTTGCCAAAATAAAAAGTTAGAGAAAAGTCTGCTGTGAATTTGACAATTGGCATATGTTAACTCAGTGGCAAAGACTTAGAAGTGAGCTTTTGGGACTCTAAACTATAAGCTTTGAGATGGTCTTATCTTTATATAGGTCGAAAAGGTGCACGTGAGGAAACGAGAGAGGTTGTAAAAATTCAGAATTTCCATATATACGTCTAGAGACGGCTACAAAAATTGTAATTGTCTATTAAACTACAAGCAATTGACAGGTTAATAAACCACGATATAAAAGAACAACATAAAATTTAACGTAGTTTACTAATAATGTGTTAGCTATATTTACAAGTGTAAGAGAAACTGATTTATTATCTTTGAGAATAGAGGGAGTACAAATTAAATTACAGAATATGGAAGCAGAAAATAATTAGAGGGTGCGTAAATTGTCCTAACCTAAACGAATTAGGCCAGAAACTTAGCGTAAAACAGCAGGAATAATCATGTGCTTAGTCATTTACAATGCTAGATAGACAAACTCAAGGTTTTGAATAACATGATTTGGGATGTTCATGTATCATAGAAGTATAGATGGAATACATTAATATAGGAAAAATGACTTTAATCATCTTACACTTAAGTATTGAAGTTATTCTACCAATGGTAGCTTAGAAAATTTTATATCTAATTTATACGATATTCTCACAATCAGTATAAATCTATTCATTCAAAATCAAATTGACGATTTACACATTCTTATTTGCCTTCATAATAGTTAAGTTTTGTTGCTTATGATTATGGATTGAATAAAGTGTTACCAAATAATTCTTTTTTCTTCTTTTCTATCATTCATTAACAATTAGTTCCACTTACCCCACATTAATTTCACGTTTATTTGATATTGCTATTCATAAATCTCAAAAATAAACATATTGGATTTATTAGTAGTTTGATATGTAGGAGGAAATCGAGGAGAGGAAAGAAGAGATGAAAAAAAGCGGTACCAAACCACCTTCTTTTTTTTAAATAAAAAATTGATGATCTCGTATAATATTATTAATATACCACTTATTAATTTATATCTTGGTGAATATGATACATAAGTAGTAAAACATAAAGTATATATATATATATATATATAAACATAAAGTGTATATATATATATATATATATATATATATATATATATATATATATATATATTAGAATTTTACAGTTCCTTTACCTCCAAATATATGCATCTATAGAATGTATATTTCAAGACGTAATTTGTACTTAGAAAAATACATTAATGATTTTATACTAGCTAAATGAATAAAGAAGTTTATCTTCAATCTATGTGTGGATAATTTTGCTTAGTCCAACTCATCTTCCATTCATACAAAAAATAGTATTAAATTAATGTTCGAAACCTTATAATGATATGGAGCAAAAATTCTTATGTATGAATCTTTAATGGCTTCATGTTTACATTCGTACGGACAAAGTCTTTTTTTGCTTGTTGCCATTTGTCAAGCATCTTAACTTTAAACCTTAGAATCCCAAACAACATTAATTACATAATCGAATAAGGATAAGTAATTTATCCCGATTTTGGATGTGTTTCTATTTCCCCCTTCGTTTTGTAAACCAAGAAAAGAAGAAGCGAAGAAAATAAGGTGGGTCTCTTTTATTTATATAAACGGGAGATAGAAAATAGTTGTAAAAGAGCGTGAAATTATGTGAGTCCAACAAACGGAATAAAAGGGGAAAAAAGGGGAAACAAACGTTTACTAAAAAAAGTTGGGGCTATAATAATATATCATCAATTCATCATCATTATAGTTGAATTCAATTTTTATTTTCACTCCTTTGTATTTTAAGATTCGATCTGGGATACACCCATGAGGAGGAGAGAGTGAGTCCTCTTTACAAGACTAAAAGAAGGTTCCACCTTAAAACCATATGGCTATAAGATAAGTAGGCTCTCTCTCCACATTTATCAATGTAGGACTCTCAGATGTGATTTCTATGGGCCAAATCTTTAACACGCTCCCTCACATATGTAGTCTCATTTAAACTAGCCTAGAGTTTATTAAAGTCACACTTGTAGGCCTGACTATGATACCATGTTAAGTATCGGCCGGTGCCGGATCCATAAGGAGGAAAGACATACACAATCCACTTCACTAGATCAAAGAACATTCCACCTTAAAACCATATGGTAATAAGGGGAGTATCCCATTAACCTTATTAGCTAGGGAAATACCTCAGGTAATGTTTCATAGGGCTAAATCCTTAACAAGATAAAACGACATCCATATGACCAAATCCTTAACACCTCCCTGGCTCCCTCCATATATGAAGGTTGGATTAAAGATGAAAAAAAAGAAGTAACGACTTCGGCGTGACGATGATCAGTTGGTCACAATGTTTGTGACCTTGAAGGAATCGCATATTATGCTTGAATTTTAGCTACGAGCATAGTTATAAATTACTCCCACCGTCCCACAATATTGGTTACACTTCTTCAATATATGTGAGGTATAGAATAACGAAATGTAACTAACTTGTGACTTTTACACATCTAATGAGTTCTTTGTGTTGAATAATATGGGGGTTATTATACCTTTGATGGGGGGTTTTTATACTTAATTGGTTTTATGATTATATAGGGTGGTTACTTGGGTGTGCTTTGAATTCTCTCCAAAGGGTGACTCTTCCTCTTCCTCAAATTACCCGACCTTTTTGTATGTGTTTCATCTTCGCGATTAATATATCTGATTTTCTTACTTCATCTTCTTCTCCATCTCCTTCTTTTCTTCCTCTCTTTAGGCTTAGTTTATGTGAGTCCAACCTCTCACTCTAAACTGTCCATGTGTGAGAGTGGTATTTTAACCTTAGGGAGCAAATCAGTAGTGGTTGCACAGATATTTTTCTAAAAATTCGATGGTACACCAAATTTCAATATTAGAATTTCTAATCCATTTGTAACCTTGAAAGCATACCATATTTTCAGCAATGGACCCGTCTCATATGCATATTGAATTTGGCACACATATCTTGTGCCATACACGTATTAACCACGTTATTTTAATTAATATTTAATTTAAATAATGAAACAATAGCATTACAATTTTCTAACCATATGACATAGATTTAAGTAAAACTTATGTTATAGGTAGAGATGGTAGCAGGTCGGATCTGGACCAGATCTAATTGGATCAAGATCTTTTTATTACTTGGTTTAGATCCGGAAACGGATCTCAAGGATTTGGATCTTAAACGGATCCATCCTTTTTTATTCAAAAAAATAATGTACACTTCTAAACAATCATGTTTAATATTAATACATAGATTGCCCCTATTTAGTGTTTAGTGGGTAGTTGTAAGCAGATAGTTGATTTCATGGACTAATCTGATCAACTGATTGTATTAGTTTAGTTGACTATTAAGTTGTTGTTGATAAATTAAATTATATTTGTTTGTTTTTTTTTGAGTTAAAAAATGACATGATAAGGTTATACTTCATTATAAACCTGTCTTTGAAAAAATCTCCTATTAAGAGATTTTTCGAAATCAGCATACTATCTTCAATTTGCTCATCAGCTTTTGAAATCTGCTGGTTACCCAACACTAAATCCATCTTATTGGATAGTCAAATCTCTAATATGGTTTTAGTCAGCTATATGCTCATAAAAATGCTTACAACCGAATAGGGCCATAATATTAGCATGAGTGATCCTAAAAATCTTCATATGTTTAATAGTTATATGATTTTATATAATTGTTAAACCTATATATAGTTTAGCAGTTTACATAATATGTTCTTTTTAAAAGTTACACTTTACCCAATTAAAATAGTGGGCGACTAAACAACGCCTGTATTTTCTTACTAATGTTTTGTAATAATACAAGTCAAATACTATCCATTACATTTCCATACCAAATGTCTTACCCCTTCTTTTCTAACAGCACCTCCATCGTACCACCTCTAGACGACCAAAGTCACCACCACCACCGTCGCCGCCCCTTGGCACCACCGCCACCGTTGCCTTTTGACCACCTCCCCACCTCTTGACCAACACCACCACCCCGAACAAAGTCACCACCTCTTGACCACCATTGTCGTTGTTACCAAAGTCACCACCATCTCCACCACCACCACCACCAAAATCACCACCAACCCCATTCTACGTGGAGAAGTCTGTCACTGGAGTTTGGACTTTCATTTTGGCCACCCGTTCATCGCCGCTTCTAATTATGGGATTTGTAAGTACCAGTCCTAAATCCGATCCTATATTGCATGAAAATCGTCACAAGTTTAAAATCCGACCATATAGGTCAGCCGTTTGTGATAAATGGTTGGCCACATAGTTTGTGACGTTTGTAATGTTTTTTGCCATATTAAATTAATTTGTTTCCTTAAATAATGTAATTCTATAATTTATAGTTTTCGTATCAAATAATGGTTAAAGTTGTTACGAAATACTATGGTGGATGTCTATTAGGAGATAATATCTTGTATATACTAGTTATCATGTACTCCTATTGTAATTAGGTCACTTGTTCTCCTAGCAAGTTACCTACATATTGTACTATATATACCCCTTATATGGAATAAGAAAAGATACGATATTCTCCCCTACAACTATCTATCTCTCTAACCCTAATTTCATAACAAATTTGTATTATTTGATTGTGATATGATCCTACAACTTAGTGACTTAAATTATGTTTTACTTTATTAGGTTATGATATGTAATTTGTGGCAAAGAAAATGTGGTAGTTTAGTAATAGTATGATATATAATATTTAAAGTTACTATTAGATATATTGTTGTAGATTATTATAATTTTTACGTTGAAAAAGAAATGATCATGTCATAGTAAAATAAGATTTCATAATTTGATACAATAGTACCATAAATTAGATAATGAACGTAAAGTAATATATCCTTGAAATAGGTGTCATACTCGAGCAATGACAGCAATAAATATATTGAAATGATTTTTCAAATAATATCACAACATTAATTAATTAACCAAACAACATTTCATTTATTTAAATAGGGTAGATTAGCATAAATTAATTAATTGATATTGAAAAAAAAAACTAGTTTATTAAGGCCACAACACTGCCAGCCTTAAGGCTGACCGGTTATGACAATAGGCCAATCTTCAGGTCAATTGTTTGTCACAAGAAGCGTTTGTGACTTACAAGAGCCTAGGGATAGTTTTATACTCTATTACGACCCTCTCACACAAGAGTCATTTGGGTTTCAATTGTGGATGCAGCATAGGCCTCCCTCATACCTACCTCTAAACATTCCACTTAGAAAGAAGAGCTGGCAAATGAAATTCAAGCATGTAACCTTCTGGTCACACTAGCTGTCGATAGCATGTTAAGGAACCAACTCAACCAAAAGGTTAAACTTATGGTATTATAGGCCCAAAATTAGTTTTATACTCCATAAGTGTATAGAGTGTTAATAACATTACTCTTAGGTTTAAACATACTACTTTAGATAGAGTTCATATGGTTCAACCAAAAAGTGTAATATATAGGAGGGATAGAAATTGGTTCATGAGTCATATTGAGTTATTGACTTGTTAAGTTTGTAGACAGGTCTTTCCAATGTTGGTGCCATAGTTAGGCCTTGGTCTTGGATTATTGTAAATTAATTTCGGTCAAGTTTAGTTCAGCTCAGCTCCGCTTCCGTTGAGTTAGGAATTTCAGTTTAGCTCAGCTCAGTTCCATTTGATATAAAGTAACATGGCCTTAGTCTTTTGCTAGTTTTGAGAGGTGGTGAATTGTCGAAGTTAGCAATATATTATAATATCTCTCTTACCTTTCAAAAAGATATAGAAATATTTATCTATATCTCCTTATTAAGCTCACCTCTTCTTTTATATCGCCAATAAGACCATTAGACTTCAAACTCTCACAAACGGTATACATTTGTGTGAGAGTGTTATGTAAACCTTAGGAAAGAATCGATGAAAACAATTAGCACCGGGTCATATCAAATATTGTTATTCAAGATTTCAAGTTATTGGTTTTTACTACAGCACAATAATTCCATTTCTCATTTTACAGCCTAGAAAACCTTTCTTTTCTAGCAGGATTGATCCCATCTTGTCCTTTCACTCTCAAAGTTTTTCACTTGCGTGAAGCTTTGTGTTGAATACGACGCTAAAAGACATCATGTTGATTGATGAATGCACATCATAGTTTTTCCAAAGCTTGAGAACCACAAGTTAATATGGAGATCAACACCTTTGTTAATGGGATGATCTACTTTAATTACTAACCGTCTTAGGTTGTTACTTAATATGTGCATTTGATGTTACGCCTCCGTAATATTTATGGGTATTCTTCCATGTTAGTTTTCCCATCTTGGTTAATCACACATGTTGCTCTTAATTCATCCTTGTCCATATCTTCAATAATTAATTCTTGACACTCGTATAGTCGTATAGTCGTATAGTCGTATTCCGTCAGCTCTTAAAATTCTATACTACTTCTTACTATACACTTGGGTAAACTCAATAAATATTTGCTCTGATAGACAACTAAAGTTTATGGCTTAAAAGATAAATCTAGAGACGTTAATTCATTTCTCAACAAATTTTCACCGTTGGTGAAATTTCAAATTTGTTGAATGGTTTTATTCATTTCTCATCTTTTACCCTTTTTTATTCCGATTTTTTTTCTTCTCTAATTATTGATATTAACTACTCCATCATAATGATTTACCACTACAAAAATCAATGCAAAAACTAAAGAGCAGAGATGGTGTGAAAGTGAGTCAATTTTGTTTATTTAAATAGGAGGGAGAATATGGTTGTGAGATAGTGTAGAAATATATAGGTCCAAAAAGTAGTTAAAGTAAATTAAAACAAGAATAAACCTTTATCATTTTAGGAATAAAGTAGAAGTGGATATAACTTAAAAAACGAAGATAAAAGCGAAAAAAGGGTAGATTTTTATGAAAGGATGGAGTAGTTATAATCTCTTCTATTTTATGTTTAACTAATACTCCATGAAGGCAGGGGATTTTTATCAAAGGATGGATTAGTTATAACCTCTATCCGGAGGGTAACCCGGCGGCGGAGCTCTTTCCAAATTGGGGTTTATCTCTATGAAGGGATTTGGTCTCCTTCTTCTCTTCTTCTCTTGGGCTCCCTCTTATCATTCACAAGGAGGAACTAGGTTTCTCCTACCTGCTACCTCAGGGGTTTACCTGTTTTATTTCCTTACCAAAGAAAAAATCATATTTAGGCCAAGTCAAACTTTAGGTCTATTTTTTTTCTCCCTTTTTGTGTGTGGAAGTCACGTATATCAAGCCAAAGTTTTAGACCAAAATCCAAGGCATAAATTAAAAAGGGAGGGGAAAAAGAGTGTCAATGACCCCAAAACTTGACGCTTTTTAACCGAAATATGACAATAAAGTGAGCAACTTGATATATAATGTCATATAAGGTGTTTTCTTGCAAAAAAATTTATATATAAAAGGTGTTTTTGTACAAAATTTGTAACTTAAAGAGTTCTTTTTTGACTAAATTTCTTTTGTTCTAATGTTAATACTAAACAAAAATTAACTTTGTATAACTTTTAGTAATAGTCTAATACTCCCTCCATTCTCTTTTATTCTTCCTACTTTGACTTTTTTTGTCTCTTACAAAAATTTCAAATAGGATGATCAAAAGAGAATGGAGGGAGTAGTAATAGATAATTAATACTTATTAATGGTTAAAGTTCTGAGTTACAGCGTAAAAGTCAAATTATTACATTTATAAAATTAAAAATAGAAAGCATTAAATACGAAACTAATAACCCTCATGCTAGGTCGTTTGAAGCGTTAGATAGACATATTCAAAGCCAACTAAGGCCCTGTTCTCGTCAACTGAATTTTGCTGAATCGAACTTGTTTATACTGAAATGAATTTATTGGTACTGAACTGAACTTACTGCTACTGAATTGAAATTATTGCTACTGAATTGAACTTATTTTTATTGAACTGAACTTATTTTTACTGATTCACATTGTTTTTTCTTCTTTGCAACGTTGATCTGGACTTATTTTTAATGGATTGAACTTATTAATTAGTATTGAACTGAACTGAATTTGTTAGTACTGAACTGAACTTATTTTTACTTAACTAAACTACTTTACTAAAACTTTTTTAAATAAGTTGGCGAGAACAGGGCCTAATACCAATGAATAGTATATATATTATAATTTCTTGGATTATTAGGTCAGTAGATTGCTAAATACTACTACTTAGCACTCTGGGACTCTGGCGCAACTAACAGTTGTGCTGGAACTTTAACTTGGTGACGCTACCCTTCCTTTTGTGTGAATGATAATCGTTATTTACCGAGAGAGAATATGCTAGATCTACAACCATATTGAGTAATTTATTTTGGACAATATCCTGCTTAGGCAATAGGTGTTGATAACATGATGTTTAATGGCTGCAAATCACCGTACAAAAACCCTCCTAATCAACTGTTTGTCTGCTTGCGAACTCAAAATAATGCTATAGGTTAGGTCAACACATCCATACGTTTGAAATTTTTTCTAGTTCAGTCATTAACATTAAGAGAGATTTGTAAACGTTCCATAGACTAATGTTATTTTTGAAATGCTCTATTACTTGCAGGGTGCTCGTACTCTTACACTAGACGCATCGACCTCAGATCATAAGTAGATAGCTTAAGGCATGTCCCCTCTTCCGCACCAAAAAAAAACATGTAAATAGTTAGCTAATTAAAGAATACGAATGGATACTAATTTGTATGTATATTCTTTTTTTGAAAAATTGACAGGAAAAATCCCACATTTGTCCGGTCTTCCATTAGTACCACATTTGAGTAATCCAGGTATAATCTCACCTTTGCACCTTTGAGTTAGGAAGAGTAGTTTCCAGACGATTTTGGGGAGAAGATCTGCTCCAGCAGCGCTGACGGTTATGCTTGAATAGTGGTTACTTGAACGGTGCTGGGAGGCAATGACGGCAAAGGCGACGTGAAAAAATCAGGTTGGGTATCTTCGGCGAAGGTGACATTGTCCAAGGCAGAATGTTCCGTGGTGGCTATGGTGTAAGGTGGAAGAAAGGTGAAAGAGGCAAAACAAAAAGAGATATAACCAAACATCATTTAATATCAAAGGGATTTACATTCCTTTCCGTCCCTTCCTACCCCTTTCTTTCCGCTGACAATGACATCGACAAGGAAAAGACTCTTACCGCCCCACGACGACAACCCTGAGAACGTTGACAACGACTTCAATGACAAAAGAGCTCTTATTGCCCCATCAAGGATGCTGACGACGATTTCGACTTCGGTGAAGGTAACTATTGAAGTTTCGACCTGTAATTTGAGATAGTCGATGCCACGAGTTGATTATTGTATGTGGAAGGAAATTGTGTGTTTTGTTCAATATCTGATTTGAGAAATGAATTTGATTTCCTTAAAATTCAATAGTTGATTTTAGCAATTGATTAGCATTGGAATATATGATTTTCTAGAATATATCGAATTTTCTAAAAGTATTATTTGATTTAGGAATTACTATATGATCTAGCAATTCAATATCTGATTTTCTAACCTGAATATCTTATTAGGAATTGAATAGCCGATTTTAGAAATTGAACATCTGGTTTAGCAATTAAGTAACTTATTTTATAAATTCAATAGTTGATTTTAGGAAATGATTATCTGATTAAGCAATTGTATAGCTGATTTAATAAATTCATTAGTTGATTTTAGAGAATGCTGATAAGTGGACTTTGGGTTCACTAATTAGGAGTAGTTTTAGGTCATTTAGATGCATATTAGGTCATATACCTTCCTTTTCTTTAATTTCCCTTTTACATCCTTTTTCATATTCGCATATTTTGCATTAGTTTTTATTTCATCCACATCTAAGTAGGTTGCATTTAGCTTATTGCATAAGCATTTGCATCCCCCCCTCCCCTTATCTAACCTTCTCTTAAGTGTTTCTTGTTTAGGCGCGAAAAAAAGGGACAAAAACAGGGGAGCGGTCGCTCCATTTACTGAGGAGCGACCGCTCTATGGTCCAAGATTTCAAGCAGGGAAGCAACAACTTGGAGCGTGCATGGAGCGCTCGCTCCACATTGTATGGAGCGCCCGCTCCATTGTTTTCAGAGCGGGTCGCTCCACTACACAGTCGCACGTCTCCGTATTTACTTTTACAGCTTTACCCTTAGTTCTTTTGGGGTATTTAAGCATGTTTTGTAATAATCAACACACTTAGTTTCATTTCCAGTTTTTCATTAGTTTAATTAGGGAGAGATTAGAGAAAGAAGTTGAACTTTTGGAGAGAGAAAGATCTAGGTTTTTATGTTGATGATTGAAGCTATTTCAACGGAGGTTTGCAATTGATTTTCATATATCTTTGAGTATTACTTCGTATGCTTCTCTTTATTGCTTTGATACTTATTTTATTTTGATTTAGCATTGATTAGTAGTGATTAGTTGTTGATTAGTTTGGTTGAGATGATTTCCACCATTGTTTCAAGCTTTTTATTTCATTCTTTTAGTTGTTGATTAGTTTGGTTGAGATGATTTCCTCACTATGCTTGTGTTGACCTTAAAAGTCAAGTTTGGGGGTATGATTTAGGTGAGATTGTGTTGTCTAGCTAAAATCATTGCCATGTTTATTTGATTGATTGCCATTTGAACTTGTTATGGGAATCCAAGGTGAATGATTGAGAAATGAAACCTTGGATAGACCTTTGGCTAGATATTAGGTTGACTTCACCATGAGAATAGGTGATTGGCTTCCTAGGACATTAATCGAATCACTATGAGTTGTGGAAATACTTGGTTGATTGATTTTACCATGATAATAGGTAAAAATGGTTGATTAGGTCCTCCTAATTAGCTCGAGAGAGAATTAGGAAACATTTGAGTGACTTAGTCCCCTAATCGACCCCTTTGAATCCCCTTGGCCTTGCAAATTGGTTAATAAATGGTTAGCTTGAGAATCATCTATCCTAGTGTCTTCTTTATATAGTTTAATTCAAATCACTTAGTCTATTTGTTAGTTAATTTTCTCATTATTTCTTAGTTAATCTTTAATATCAAAAACCCCCAATATCCAAACCTTGATTAATCCTTGCTTCCTCGTGGATTCGACCCTTTCTTACCTGATATTAGGTTATTAATTTGACAGATGCAATGACCCTATCAAATGCGTGTCTGATTTTCAAACATTGAGTATACCTTATTTCATATAATAAAAAACTGTCAAATATTGAAATGTTCATCTCAACTATTTAAAGTATAACATAAAATAATCAATTTCTTTTGTCACATAATCAAAGTCAACTGGTCTGACCATAAATTATGGTCAAGCATTACATAATACCTTCTTTAATATATTACATATGTAGTCTCGTTACTTTTCTCACATACAATATGTATGAGGTTTTATAAAAAAAAATAGATAACACCTATTAGAATATATTAAAAGTGTGCTTTTACATGGGGAAAAGAAAAAGATTTTTACTTTAATTTGGACACTTTATTACTATGAATATACCTTATTTTACATCATTTGGACAATATATTATCATGTATTGGACACTATATCTTCATGTATATACAATGTTGAATGGTGTGTACTTTTACATAAGGAAAAGAAAAAGATGTTTTACTTCAATTTGAACACTATATATTACTATGATTATACGTTATTTTATGTCATTTGGACACTATATTACCATATATTGGTCACTATTTTCCCATGTATATACCATGTTGAATGATGCACGTTTTCATATATTATTTGAGTTGACCATATTGCCCCTTTATTAAATGTTAAATGACTATTTGCCTCTTATTTAATATGTAAAACAACTATTTTAACCTGTATTTAACATGTGAAATGACCAACATGTCCCTGTTAGATGTGTTGAAACATCTAACTGTTATTTTTTTTTTAACAAACCTCCATAGAGTATAGTTGGCCCCACCATTTTACTTTTTCATTCACTCCACTCAACCAACAATTAATACTGTGTATAAACTCATATGGATTTGGAGCATAATAATAGGGAAGTATATATCTCTAATATCTCTGACTTATAATGCTTAGTGCTTACTTAATTTCAAGTCCGTGGAAGAAAATTTTCACCTCCAACCAGCTCCATGGTAACTTCAACAAGTTATCAATTTATCATAGGAAAATTTGCACAAAACCATCTTAGGTTTACCATTATTTGTAAACTCCCACCTTAATGTTTGTTTTTCATTAATTACCACCTTAAGTTAACAAACATTTATAAACTCCCACCACTTAACAGATTTTGCCAAACTCCGTTAGTGGTGGGGTCCACTGTGATTTTTTTTTATTCATTTTCTCTCCAATACATTCATTTATCTCTTCCTCTCTACTCTCCCTCATCTAGTTCTCTTTTTTTTCAATTGAATCCCTTCTACCTCTCTTACTTTACCCAAAATTAGGCAAACAATTAGTGAAAAGTAATTCTCTACTTTCCTGTACTAACAATGCAATCTGCTTGTGTAGCAGAAACTGCATCAATAGTTTCTTCAATCCAACACCCATCATCTTACACCAAATTATCTCCTTCTCAATTCCCTCTTATTGGGTCAAATCATTTCGGTTTTGGTTATCATCCTATCCAATTCTCCAAACCCGCTCGTTTATCTTTCGCTTCAAATAGTTTGGTGACAAAATCAGGGGTTTGATAACAATCTCCAAAAGATGGGTTCTTTGGAAAATTAGAAATCATTTATGGGTTAAATTTAAAGATATTGTTCATGAAGTCAGAATCAACAAGCACAGAATTCATGTTGTAACAAAAAAAGAACCTTTTTTAGGGTTTCTCACACAAGCAATTGATTAAACAGGTAAAGGGCAATACAGAAACAATCAAAAAATAACTAATCAAGGAAAAAATCAACAACCCAGTTCAAAGAAAGCAGGAAAATTTAATTTGCTGGGTTTTTCTTGGTTTTAGAGAGAGAGAAAGGAAAAGGGTAATGACTGACAGATAAGAAAATAAAGCAACTTCAATGCGATCTGGGACCCACATATTTACCTAGATTTAAAGAGAGAATAGAAAGAAACAAAAAGGAGAAATCAATGGTGAGAAAAGGAAGACGACATAGATGAAGGGGGAAAATGAAGAGTTTGGAGGGAAAAACAAATGAGCTAACTGATAAGGGGCCCACATGTTAACGGATTTAGGCAACTTATGGCAAAAGGTGGGAGTTTATAAAGATTTGGTAAACTTAAGGTGGTAATTTATAAAAAACAAACATAAAGGTGGGAGTTCACAAAAGGTGGGAAATTTAAGGTGGTTCTGTGCAAATTTTCCTTTATCATATGAAGCATTGTTTGAAATATAAATATCTGATCTTATTCTAAAGCATTGTTTGAAATATAAAGGTTAATGATCTTTAATAACATTTTAGTAGTTTGATGGTTAATGAAAAAGTTTCATTGAAAATGGTCGTAAAATATAACCTTACCTCATATAATTTCCCAAAAAATTATTGAAAGTATGAAGCAAATTCGTTTTTGAAATCAATGGCTAGTTTCTTGAAATCGATCTGAAGCATTGTCTATCTATTTCAATCATCTTGAAAAAAGTTATTAGAATTGATGGTCCTATTTTAACATAAAATTAACTAACCTAATCCAACAATCTCGCAACAAGCTCATTTCATCTCACTCTAACCCAACATTATCTCTAGACATTTCGCGCCAACCTAGTTGTACCTTCGTTCTCTGATCTTCTCCTTCCTTTGTTTCCCTTCAAATAAGAAATTAAAATGTACAATTCATAAATAACCCAACAAACTTATATTAGTGAATGAATAATTGAAATATTCATTAAATAGATTAAATAGTCACTACATGGGTTAATGATTACTGATTAAATCAGTCACTAAATGGATAAATTAATCACTAAATTCAAAAAAGGTCATTTGTTCTAGTCTTCTTAGCATTGGAATCGGATCGTTACCTAATTTTAATTCAAAGTAGACAATCTCTTTTACGAATAACTCTCATCCTAAAAGATGGTAGGCTTGTAAGAGAAAGACAAGGGAGGGAAGGTCAACGGTTCTAGTTTTGATGGTGGTATGAATGAATTTTTTTCCTCTTTGCTTGTCTCGATGAATTTTCTTCATGACTTGGTGATGGAGGTGCTACAGGCGGTGATGGTGGTGTGGCAGGGAGGTAGTGATGGGGTTGTGTGTGGCAGGGAGAGATACTAATTTAAGTACTCCAAAAATTATTAGTTTAGGTAAAAATGTGCTCTCACAAAAGAAGTGGCTAAATCAATTTTGTTTTAGAGTGCCTAAATCATTACCCAGATAGGAGGTCACTGATCATTTAGTTTTTGGTCAAGTTTTTAATGGAGTATTATTATTATTATTATTATTATTATTATTATTATTGTTCTAAAACCGGACAAAAATTATACAACCTACAAGAAATTAGTGGGCAACCGAGATACAATCTGGGAACCCACTCCTCTAGTAATATCAAACCCAATCCTAGTGAAAATATGGGCAGCAGGATGTGCCCCTATGTCTTGAGTCCTCGAGAAGTTCTGAACCCGCTTAAGCAACGCAACAGCCTCCTTATCCGATTCCCCGAGAGAAAAAAAGGAAAAGGGAAGGAATCCATACCCAATTGCTCGACAACGAAATTCATACTTGACTTGCTTCCGATGAGCCGCATCAGCAACAACACGTCCAGGATCAAAGTCAGACAACCCAGACTGGGTCAAGGGAGAAGACCCTGTTAAGTCGACACCCACATCACGACCACGGTCCCAAGAATAAAGAAGCACATCTGCAGGCTTGAGGGCCCCATTGTCCCCCCGGACAACCCAATGTCAATCTCCTTTCTTGCCGAAATCACAGACCGGTAGCAAATATCAACAATGGTATCACGAACTACATTATGTGGTTGTTTAATACCCACAATACCAGCAAACAACACCGCAAGATCACCGAAAATATCCCCAGCGAAAACCCTAGAGCAAACAGAGCAGGGCATCAAAGTACAGAACAAAGGAGCACCCAACCGGTAACACAACACACTCCGATAAGTCTTAAGGTTCATCGTCTTACCCAACCTCGAAACAGGTACTGCACGAAGCCAATCTGAGGTGTGATCCCCCTGCTGTGACTTCCACAAAGCTAACTGTCGAGAAAATAAAGAAAAAGTAGATTTTGCAGTTGCAGTTACCTTTGTGAAGTATATATCTGCCAATTTCTTCATAAGTTTAGGGGCAACGACTACACTAGGATTACTTAAAATTTCAGACTCCACAGTTCAATTAAAAAGACTCAACGCATCCTCAAAGGCACAACCAGAACCAATAATACCTGCAGGACGTAGAAGATTATTCTGTAAACAAGCAGACTGCAACCGAGACGCAAGATAAGCATAATGCCGAACATCACTCGCGCAATAAACACCAAGTCCTCCAAAGGCAAAAGGTAAGGTAGCAAGTTGCCACTGCCAATCGCCAAAACCAGGCCCTGAAGCAGTAACAATACGCTCCAAAGAAGACCGAGGAGCCCCATCAAATGAACGATAAGCCTCATCAAAGACACAAGGAGGACAAGTACGCAAAGAAAAATAGAGTTTAGAAATGCCCCCACAAAATACTAGTAATATTATTATTATATATCAAATAAGGTCAAAATATTTACAAAAAATTAGTGAAAAGCCGAGATACAATCTGAGCCCCAACTCCTTTGGCAATAGCGAAACTGATTCTAGTGAAGATATGGGCAGTAGCCCGCACCCCAATATCTTGAGCCATGGAGAACCTCTGTATCTGCTTTAGTAACGTAATAACATCTTTCTCTAATTCTACCAACGAAGAGAATGAGAAAGGTATAAACCATATCTAATTGATGCACGTACATTTGGCCTTATACTTGACACGTTTGCGGTATGCTGCATCAATCACCACACGAGCAGGCAGGAAGTTAGACATGGCAGATTATGTCAAGGGCGAAGACCCAGTCAGATCAACACACACATCAAACCCCTCATCCAACAGTAAAGTAGCATATCCGTAGGACGGAGGGGTCTGTCGTTCCCCACACACAACCCAATATCAACTTCCTTACCAGCTGAAATCCTAGACCCATAGCAGGCATAGACTAAGGTGTCAAAAACAACATCATATTGATGTTTGATACCAGCAATGCCCGCACATGACACCGTAGGATCACCATAAGATCTCCATCAAAAACCCTGTAGCAAGCAGAGCACGACCTTGAAGTAGAGAACAAAGGAACATCCAACCGGTAACATAAACCACAACGACCAGTTTTGCAGTTCATAGTTTGTCCTAAACCTGATATCAGGACAGGACTAAGCCAATCAGAGGTGCGACCTCGCTGTTGAGATTTCCACAAAGCCATCTGTCGTGGAAATAAAGAGAATGTGGATTCTACAGTTTTCGTTACCTGTGTGAAATATAGATCTGTCAGTTTCTTTATGAGTTTAGGGCAACAACTCACAAGGCTTACTCAAAAGGTCAGTCTCCAAAGTTCTATTGAACACACACAAAGCATTGTCAAAGGCAGGTACAGATCCTAGTTTACTAACAGGCCGAAGAAGCTTAGTCTGTAAACCAACAGATTGCAATCACGAAGTGAGAAAAGCATAATTCAAGAAATCTCCCGCTGAATAAACACCAAGGCCACCAAAAGAAAAGGGTAAGGTGGCAAGCCCCCATTGCCAGTCGCCAAAGTCTGTGCCAAAAGCAGTGACAATATGCTCCAAAAAAGCACGAAGAGCCACGTCAAAAGAACAATGGGCCGACTCAAAGACACGAGGTGGGCATGTGTGCATAGCACAGTAGAGTTTAGAAATTCCAGCACACGCACGGAGAAGCAACAACTCACATTGGGGATCATTAATATTAGAAACTGCATTCCTAAGCTTAATGGTTTTAGCTACTCTCTTCATCACTAGCTCACTGTTGAAATCGGAATCCATACTGGCACCCAGTAATTTAACTCCATGTAAAGTCCTACCAATATTAGGTGGGAAGACACCAATAAGCCTGCTTCGAGGCTCTTCAATAGGCCAAAAAACCTCAGTTTTATCAACATTTAAATGCAGGTCAAAACATGGTCCATCCTCCATAATCACCTCTAAAACCTTCCCCACAACCAAGGTATCACCAATAAGAGTACCGCCATCCAAATACCAAGCCTGCAGACACAAGTCAAAGGTGTCTCTAATTTTACACACCAAAGGATGTAACACTAAAACAAAAAATTAGAGGACCAAGTGGATCACCCTATTGCACCCCCTTGGCACGACCACAAGGTGTGCTCCCCATAATACAGCCTAGCAGGATAAGAGTAACAGAATTCGACCCATCGCGAGATAGCAAGACATCGAAGACGAACTTCACGTAACATGACCTCTCGATCAACCAAGTTGAAAGCATTTTAAAAATCCACTAACAACATAGAAAGACCTACAACATCAGCCCAATCCTCAACCAATGAATTCAGAGCATGAAGAATTGCCTTACTACCCCCAGAAATCCTAGATAACAAACTTTGAGCACGAAAAAATAAACTAAGTAAAATACATAAAGTTCAAATGAAAAATCAATTGTTTGAAATATTTTTAGGTTATTGGGCCCATTTTGAGAGCACTTATCTCAAAGTTTGGATTGTTTAAAAATAATCCTTAGTTTGGATTATTTTGGAAAACCACATGAAAATTGAGATTATCTTTATAATTTTCCCATATTAAATGAGTTGTTCATATAACTTATTTTTTTTATTGAATAATGCTTAAAGTATACTAAATTTCCTTTATGCGTTGTATTCAAACTTATTTACCTTATACCGTCCACGTAGGATTAGGTAAGAATGAGCTTCTTTTTTTAGCTTCATCCATAAATCGCTACTCCAAGTAGCGGTTTTGTGACCAAAATCGCTATTTAGAGTAGTAGTTTTAACTATTAACAGAGGAGGAAGCAGACTTGTTTTTTTTTAGATTCCAAATGGCAGTGGCGTGGGTGTAATTACAAAGCCAAAACCATTTTGACTAGTTAATCGCTACTCCACATTGCAGTTTTGCTTTATAAATTTCTACTTGGAGTAGCAATGTAGTGTTGATTTCACGAAAAAAGATAAACTTGCTACCGAATCTACGTGAACGTTATGATGTTAAATAACTTTTCAAACGAAGCATAAAGAAAATTTAACATACTTTAACTATTAATCAAGAAAAGGATTCTTATCTATTTACAAAATTTTCCATAAGATCGTCGATTAGTCTGATAGCTGCTAGTTTATCAGATCAGCCCAATAACTCTAAACCTATGCCAGGTCTACACACAAGATCAACCCAAAGGCAACTACTACTACAGGCTAGCCCACAGGAGCGATTGAAGAGAAACAAACAACTCTCCATTCCCACCTCAATTTTTTCTATACTCGCGGTCTAAAACTTTTAAACACACTAATGCAGATTTGAAGCTATACAGTTTACAGTTTTATAGCATTGAACTATTTTGTATTTGAAGCTTAATACAGATTCACTATTCAGAGCTACATATATTCCATGTTATAAACGAGTGTAACAAATAACATTGAATCATACAATTATAATAAGATAATATGCATGGTGGTAGTCTGACAAACCGGTTAATTAGCGGGTTTGGGTGAAAATTTTCGGCATGTTTAAATATACAGGTTGACTTGGTACAACCGATTTATTAAACAGTTATCTTATGATTGAACTCTTGAGCACGACACGATAAACCGTTTATCTATAAGAGTCGCACTGGTTTAAAGTTTTTCCTTATTACAATTTGAGAAGAATAATGACGGCTCACCTCAATTAGGTGGCTCAGACGTTATAAATATATTAAGTAATTACAAACTTAATAATAATAGAATTCCCTAAACATCCATAATATACAATTAGCCTAATATACCCCCTTAATCATTACAGGGTGCAACCACGGATAGATTGGAACAATGTATAGTAAATAAGTCATTAAAAAGACCTTTTGTAAATATATCCGCAAACTGCAACTTATAGGTATGTGCGGAACACGAGGACCGCCTTTAGCGACGATCTCAAGAACAAAATAATATTCAACATTAATATGCTTTGTACAATCATGCTCGATAAGATAGATAGTAAGATGAATAGCAGAGACATTATCACAATACAGAGACATAGGACGGTGAAGAAAATATCCAATAACGGTAAGCAATTGGCGCAGACTAATAGTCTCAGTTAATAGTCTCAGCTGTTGTATAGGCAACAACCCTATATTCTGCTTCAGTGGAGGATTTTGATACAATAGGTTGTTTCTTGGAGCGCCAAAAGATGAGCTTTCACCAAGAAAACAACATAAACTAGTCATAAAACGACGACCATCAAGACAACCTACCCAGTCTGCATCAAAGTGAGCATTGATAATGGAAGGCGAAGTATCATGATGGAGGAACAACCCATAATCCATAGTTCCTTGCAAATACTTGCAAATTCTTTTAGTAGCAAGAATGAAGGTGAGTCATAGACTCATAGTTAAATTGAAACGCATGCATAAATTGAGACGCTATAGTAACAACATAAGCAATATCCGAATGAGTCATAGTTAAATATTGCAAACACCAATTATACTATGTGGGATTAGCAAGCAATTCCCCACCAAGAAGAGACAATGAGTGTGTGTATCGGCTTATTAACAATATGTAGATGAAACTTTTTCAAAAGATTAAGACATCTTTTTGTTAGGATAGAATTAAGCATATAGAAGTAAGCAAGACTTGAACACCCAAAAAATAATAAAATTCTAATTTAATCTTCATTCTTTGATTTTTGGATTAAGTTTATTGGTTTTCTACCAGAATTGCCCTACTAAAATTACAGTTTTTTTCACCAAGTAGAAAATACCAAAGTTGGAGGTCACTATATAAAATTTCTCCACAAATTATTAAAAGAGGCGGTCTAATTTTAACATAAAATTAGATAAATCAAAGCCCTCATTATTAACAAGCCCAGTCTATCTTATTCTAACCCAATACTATTCCCAAACATTTAGCACACTCTACTTGTTCATTCTCTTCTCCTTTCCCTATTTCAATTTTTGTCTCGAAATACAACAAGCGATTCCTAAAAAAAAAATATGATTTACCAAATGAATTAAACTAGTCACTAAATAAACTTAACACTGAGTATTGAACGAACTAACAGGTCACGAAATGAATTAAATATGTCACAAAATGGATTAAACTGGTCCCTATTTTCAGAGGACGGTCTATTGATTTTGTCTTCTTATTATTAGGCCTATTGGACTGTTGCCTAATTCTATTTTAAAAGTAAACGGTCTCTTATAAGAACAGTTGAAATTTCTCTATAAGAGATATTTATGCCTACAAGAAATTATTTTGTTCCATAATATGCTCAGATTTTTACCACTCCATGCCAAATAACCATAAATTTGTTATTGAGTAGTAATTTATATATATAAAAAATTCTCTTATTGAAACCCTTAATTTATAAACAATAATATTGCATATATATATTTTTATTATAGTTCTAATGTCTAGTACGAGGTGTGGACCGATTTTGCTAGTCTGTTCTAATTCCGATCCAAGATATAACCAGTACGGTTCTTTATTTTCAAATTTTTTAATTTTGCAGGTCCAGATACACCCAATCTGGTTTTAGACTAGTGAACATCTCTATCCATATGCACATAGCAGAGAATCACCCATATCCAGCCCAATCCGAAAACCAATTTCAATGGACTTTATGCGCCACAAAAATGATCAACCATAGTCCATATCCATTTGTACAGCACGTGCAAAAAGACATCTTTCATAAATTTCTTTTTGTCAGTGATGGCCCAAAATAGTGGGGGATTTATTTTTTTGAGTGGGGGATTTAGGATCCAAATTTGTCGCTTTTTTCCTGGAATTCCCCACATGTTTTTACTTTTAAACTGTGAACAACACCGACCCGCCTCCCTTATCCATTCATTAAACAATTACTTGGACTTTTCTACCCTTAAATCGTACCATTACTTTTCCAATTAGGCCGTGCACGTGCTGGGACACGAAGGTAAAACCCCAAAAAGCCTTCTTACAGGAACTTTCAGCTTTTTAATTTGATATTACAAACTTATTTTTTTTATTCCGATATATATATATATATATATATATGAGCCGATGAGAATCGATCCTAGCATCTCTTACAATTTTAAGATAGAAAAAATGTCCTAATCAATCGAAATAATAACTCTCTCAAGGTTATTTGTACGAAGAAGAGGTCTATTTAATCGGAATGTCTAGCCAATAAATCAACTTAATTTTACGGATCATATTCTTAAAACATGACGATGAATAGAGAAACTCCATCTTTAAAGTTTAAAGACTATAGTTGCATTAAAATGTAATGAGAAACAACTGCGGAAATGACTCACCAATTTACGATGATATTTTGCTCATTGAAATATTTATGTATCGCGTCTAAAATACGAATCTGTATCTTAATAAACATTAAACTCGAAATTTAAGATTATGAGGTAAAACTCCTACCAACGACACGGAATAGTATGGTTTTGATATTTCAAAGATGGTTTCCTCCAGTTTTGTACTTTGTTCTTTCCTCCCAGCAGGCCACCACGCGTTTATTTAAACAAAAACCACAATCACTTGCGTTGCATTTCAAGCAAGCAAACTCCATTCTTCACTCTTAGAGTTTCAGATCATAAACTTTACCAATTCTCACTCCATTTTCCAGGTTTTATCTCTTAATTATTCTTTCATTTTAACTATTCACGATCTATATTTTCTTCCATTAATTTGTACATATAATCTTTAGTTTAAGCACTTTCTGTTGAATCATATTTTCGAGTTCAACAGAGCTGCATATACACTTAGATTAATCCCTGATTATTATCGCATTTAGATCAAATTATCTCTAATCTTTCGATTTGAATAGCTGTGAATGAATTCTGGTAGCTCAATTGGTGTTTCGACTATGAAACCTTGTTGTAGAGCACTGATTAGTTCTAGAAATCCATTTATTTTTGGGATTTCTCGGAATAGTGTATTGATTCATGATTCGTCGACTTTACCATATTATAGACCAAATCATAAACGTAGGTGGTACAAATATGATCATTGTACATCAAATATTGTTGCTAATAGGTTTAAAAATGACTCGAATCGGAGGGTTTTTTGTGATTCCGGTTCCAATTGGGGTCATGCTGGGGTTCTTAAGCGATGCCGTGGTAACGATAGGAGTAGGGGTGTTTCAGTGGTAGTGAATGTAGCGTCGGATGTTAGGAATCATTCGACATCATCACCATCATCGGTGGGTGGAGCTCGTGGTAATGAGAAGAGTTTTGAAAGGTATTACATTCAAGGTGGGGTGAATGTGGATGTGAAGCCGTTGGTGATAGAGAGGATAGAAGATGATACTGTATTAGGGGTAGAAGAAGAAGAGGATAGAATAGGTGTAAATACCAATGATACAGAGGAGTTGGATGAGGTTGAGGTTTCCCCTCGTAAATCAAATTTGTCGGAGATTGAGCAGGAGGCGTGGGAGCTTCTGAGGAGCTCAATTGTAAATTACTGTGGGAAGCCAGTTGGGACGGTGGCTGCAAACTACTCGAGTGACAACCAACTGCTTAACTATGATCAGGTTTTCATCCGGGATTTTGTTCCTTCAGCACTTGCCTTTTTACTCAATGGGGAAGGAGATATTGTGAAGAACTTTCTGCTTCATACATTGCAATTGCAGGTAATTTCTTGTTAAACTTGTCACTTCTGTTTATGCTTCAGCTGTATGGTAGTCTGCTGCATATTTGATTCTTCCCTATGTTTCTTTATTGCTTTCTATGTAGCCTTACTTTAGACGTATGTACTGTTTGAAAGAATGAACAGTAGGATTTAGATACCTCTCGATTCTTATCTCTTGCGATTCAAACCCAGGGAGAAGAGAGGAATACAGAAGTAGAAGTTACATACTGTTATGTATGCAGCTTCTAAGTAGCTTTTGATGTCATTTATCGTGGATATCAATCTAACTAGCGCGAAATCTTAACACTCTTGATGTTTATTTCTTTAAGGGTTAACTTCGTAAATAACAGTAAAATACTCACTGAGCGAATATCAACGGAGTTTATGGACCAAAATTTGCCCCGTTCTTTGTGTATTGCCCAGTTTTTATCTCTATTGCAATAAAAAGGACAGAAATATCTAGGGGAAGTTGAAACTGATTTCCCAGGTCTGCACTCACCCCACAAAAATTCTTTGGTGGAGTGCAGAAAATAGGAATATTGTTATCTTACTTAAGCCGTATATAAAACGAACAGCCCTCTTTGTGCTTCCAAATTTTCACTTACCTTAATTCCCAAAATTTGTATATTTTTTTTTCTATCAATAATATAAAAATTCTTGTAGTTATTATGTCTGCCTAGATATAAATTTTATTGCACGCACATTGCGTGTGCTTTAATCAAGGCATGGAGAACTAGGGGGTAACTTTCCTCATTGTGTCTAGAACTTATTATTCCCTCCGTTTTGCTTACTTGTTCCACTTCTGCCTGGTTGAAAATGCAATTGATTAATGTAGCCACATGTGATTTTTCATAAAGTAGGAGAGAGAAGAACAATTGATGGGGTAAAATTTATCATGAAGAAGAAGTGTAACAAGTTTTTTTGAAAATCCCATAGAAGGAAAATGGAAGAAGTAAAAAAATAACGCACGGAATATTATTTAAGGAAAGTTGACCATGCTCTCCAATATCCCAAAATCGTAAGAGTGACTATTGCAATCAGACAGACACACAGAGTAGATTTTTTTTTCTAAGGTGTAATTTATTATGTATGCTAGAAATTACATTAGTTCTGTCATATCTCATGCTTGATCTAAATATTTTCTTGCCTTATTCATAGAGCTGGGAGAAAACTGTTGATTGCTATAGTCCTGGACAAGGATTAATGCCAGCAAGTTTCAAAGTTAAAACAGTACCTCTTGATGGAAAAGAAGGGGCCTCTGAAGAAGTTCTGGACCCAGATTTTGGTGAATCAGCCATTGGACGTGTGGCGCCTGTTGATTCTGGTAATATGTTACCTAATACATGTTATGTAGTATGAATTGTTGTTCTTGTACAATACTTAAAGCTATTTGACGTGCAGGATTGTGGTGGATTATTTTGTTAAGAGCTTATGGAAAGAGTACTGGCGATTATTCACTACAAGAAAGGGTGGATGTTCAGACTGGGATACGATTGATTCTTAACCTTTGCTTAACTAATGGGTTTGACATGTTCCCTACTCTTTTAGTCACTGATGGTTCTTGCATGATCGATAGGCGCATGGGCATACATGGTCATCCTCTTGAAATTCAAGTAAGTTGTCTTGTCCAAAACCTCTGCCTCATCCTACATTTGTTTTGTTTGTTCATTAAATTTTTTGTTGTAGCAAAAATGTTATGACCTTACTGCCTTTTCCTCTGGTCCAGCTCAACTTTATTGATGCATCTTAGTTTCCATAGCGTAATCATGACGTCTCCTTCTTGATCATACATATGTTCAACTATTGACGACTGAATTACGTGAGCCTACAATATTGTGGTCTGAGTGCTGTTAAATTCTGACAGTTTGAGTACATGTCTAGACTGAAAAATGAAAACCATAGTCTTTTCTTTCTGTAAGTAATGTCATTAACTTGTTATTGTCGATCTTGATATTGGAGATCAGTGTAGCATCCTATTTTTGTTGTTGTCTCGAGAAGAAGACTTACTAAGATTCTAGTAATATCATGTTTTCCTAGTAGAGAAGGATGAACTTAGGTGGTTTTCTGCTCTCCCCTCTCTTCCGACGAAGTCAGAGGAGCCCTTGATGGTACCCTGTGCACTAATGTGAAAGTGACTGAAAGTCATAAGAATAGTTTATATAGTAAATGAGTTGAGATCCAATGAGAAGGATCTCATAATGAAAGGGGTGAGAAGGATTGATGTGCATATTTTTTAAACTGAACGTACATAATTATGTACTAAATCTGCATATTTCGCTTTTCGAATTGTAAGTATATGATATTGGAAAAACAGATGTACATTCAATTCAAAACAGAATGCACATGATAAAAAGGTTGCACATCTAGTTCTAAATATGCACATTGAGTTCCAAAAATACGCAAAAAAAAATTTCTCACCCTTCTCATTTGATCCTAGCTTTATAGTAAATTATTGATGTTCAACAATGTTAACTTATGACGGTTTTAGATATAGCTTGTATGCATAGTGTACCTAGTGTTTTTGCTAGGTTGTTAGAGTTCAGCAAATAAATTACATCGTTGTAAAAGAAAAATATGGTCAACTTATGTGATACCTTTCTTGATTGTGATTGTTTTTTTGCAGGCCTTATTCTACTCAGCTTTACGATGCTCACGTGAGATGCTAATTGTCAATGATGGAACCAAAAGTTTGTTGGCAACAATCAACAATCGATTAAGTGCACTGTCTTTTCATATTAGGGAATACTACTGGCTTGACAGAAAGAAGCTAAATGAAATATATCGTTACAAAACAGAGGAATATTCTACTGATGCCATCAACAAGTTTAATATCTATCCAGAACAGATACCTTCATGGTTGGGAGACTGGATCCCCGAGCAGGGTGGTTATTTGATTGGTAATCTGCAACCTGCTCACATGGATTTCCGGTTTTTTACACTTGGGAACCTTTGGTCTATTGTTTCATCATTGGGGACTCCCCAGCAAAATGAGAGTATACTCAACTTGATCGAAGCTAAATGGGATGACCTTGTAGCAGATATGCCTCTTAAAATATGTTACCCTGCTTTGGAGTCCGAGGAATGGCGCATCATCACTGGCTGTGATCCAAAGAACACGTAAATCTAAGATCTGCTGCTCCATAGTAGTTTATTTGAATTTCGAAATTTATTCCCTGATGATTTTCCTGATTTCTATGCAGCCCATGGTCGTATCATAATGGTGGGTCTTGGCCAACACTCTTGTGGCAGGTATGTGTATTTCGATGTTTGTTTTCGACCCTCCAACCTGCGTGTGTGTGATATTATTCCCCCAATCAGTTCTATCGATGAATGTTTCTAGAAATGTCCTAACTTCCATCAAAAATGGTGTCGTTCCCTTCCCCCGCTTCTCCACTTCCTTTTGCTTTTGTTCACTCTAGTCAAAAGCATGAAGGTTTGTTTAAGACAACCATACTTGAGCAAGATGCCTATCAAAATATAGATTGCAAAATCTCCCATGCACCTGCACCTGTTTTCAAGGAAGGATTTCCCACATTAGAGAAATAACTAATACTCAGGGTGTGGTTGGTTTTGTGCTCTAACACATTAGACAAATAGAAACAGCCAGAAAATCTGAACAATAGAACATCGTGCTAAAATATTAAGGTTGTTCAACTCTGCTAGCTAGGAACTTCTTAGCTTTCTGATTCTTTGATGCTGTAGCCCATAGTTTGACAGCATTATCATGTATCAGCTTTCAGCCTATGATAGATATGGGAAACATTCTATAAATGCGCATTGTTCTTTCCTGCCAAACTACACAAATAGTTTCAGAAAACAAGATATCTAAAGACAACGGAAGCTGCTGTATTGCCTTTATGCTTCTTTTGATCCAACCAACCTCATCAAACCATGCTGGAGAAACCTATAGAAACACGTCCATGCCAAAGTATCTTTTGTAACAGAACTAAAACTAAACCTGCTTTATTCTTCACCAGTATTATTATCATTGCCTCATAATTAGTAATGTTTGTAGGACAGAACATTGTAATATGGCTTCAGTCATAATTTTGTGTGTAAGATGAAGAGACCTGTAGGAAAGCAGCATTTATCACTACGGCTTTCCAGAGCATAGTTACGACAAGCCACAAAGCAATTCATTAGATTTCTAGTAAATGGTGCAGTAACCATGTCACATTGTCACTTAATCTCAGGTACTCATTCAGGACATGGATACGTGTCCAAGTATTTACATAAAATTAAATCATGATTTTGGATTAAGTGCCTTAGCCATGTCCTAGTTTTGAGGATCTGACATGGGTATTTGACGTAAAAGGAAGAGCCCGAGTAACATATTGTATTAGTACTCAGTCACTACTCATTACACTTGGCCGCATAAGCCATATAAAACTATCTCTACAATCATTGGCATCATGGATGCTGATGATTAATTCCTAGACGATGATTATCTGAACTGTGCCTGTTTTGCAGTTCGCACTAGCTTGCTTAAAGATGAAGAGACTGGATCTTGCTGAAAAGGCTATCACTTTGGCCGAGAAAAGGCTTTCAGTGGACAAATGGCCGGAGTATTATGACACTAAGAAAGGACGCTTTATTGGTAAACAGGCACGGCTTTTCCAAACTTGGACTGTTGCTGGGTATCTGACATCAAAGATGCTCCTAGAGAACCCTGATGCTGCTTCGGCCCTGATTTGCGATGAGGATTATGAGCTTCTTGAAATATGTGTTTGTGCACTTAGCAAAGGAGGCAGAAAGAAGTGCTCTCGTGGTGTCACAAGACATTAGCATACTTCATAGTTCTTGATATTGGTCACTGAATATCTGTTTCTGAATATAAAGTGAAACATACCACTTCTTATAATTTACTACTTTATAAGTTGACGACATAGCTTTATGTGCTTAGGGACCTGACATTTAGTGCTAAGATTCATGGTGGTTTTACTTGTACTTACCGGTGAACTTGTTGCAAACTCTGGAATCGTTAAACTAAGATATGACATTTAGTACTCAACTTGAGAATTGTACCTCACTATTAGATCTATTACTAAACTTGTTTTTTTTGGACGTGTAAACATTTAATTTTTTTTTGAAACAATAATGTTATTGTGTACTGTTATGTTGATTGAGTGTGCTTGATTTAAGACCTGCTCCTGTATTTAGCTGTATAGCTAGATTAGTTATGCAGCGGCGATACAAAATTTGAAAGGCTAGGGTCTCTCTATCTGAACTTTGGGTGCTGCTGCAGTTGATTGATGTTGCTGGAGCATAAAAAGCGCGTTGTAACTCGCCACCCTCTTCACACCTTTTGACTTTCAATTCATTATATCGCCTTCGTTGTTCCTAGAGGCTAAGCTTTGGTGTTTGGGGGATACTTTTGGCTTTAAAAACCACTGTTTCCAACTACATGTTTGAGGAACGTTCAAATTGCTGCCAAGTCTCACAGAGAGCTTAAAAACCGCCCATGTAAAAGACTACCTTTAAACCAGGCGATGCACGACATTATAGTACCTCTGTTGTTGTTCCTAGAGGTTAAAGTTTGGTGTTCTGGGGATACTTTTGGCTTTAAAAGCCACAGAACCTTCAAAGTTCAAATTGCTGTCAAGTCTCACAATAGCGAAAAACAGCCCATATCAAAAGGTACCCTTAAACCCATAGGGATGCACAAAGGGTTGTTTCAAAGTTTGGTCTAGCGTACCAAACTACAAACCAAGCCATTTTTTGCAGCTCAGTTTGATTTGTGGTTTCAACGGGGTGGTTTGGTTTATTTTGGTTTTTGCAAATTCAAGGCCAAACCAGACCTTAAACTTTGTTAAATTGTTCTTCTCCGAACAAAAAGAGAAACTTGGTCAAAACAACAAGAATTGAGAAACCAATGAACAAATTAAGAGTTTGAACTCCGATTGAGAAATCTTTTTTTTTCTTTTTTATTTGTAAGTGGGCTACTACGAGTATTGTGTAATGGATGAATTGAATTGCTTCACAATATCCCAAGGTCGAGCGAAGAGTGTCAGATTTACTATCACAATAACATTTGTATATGCAGAAATGTGCAAACAAGGTCCATAGTACCCAGGACGTGGCAAAAAATGGGCATGAGTGCAACAAGATGAGGCTCGAGGGGGTGTGCATAAACAAGCATACTTGTCCCAACGTCTAACTGATGAATGAACATATAAAAGTGAGATACGGTAAAGCACCAGTTAAGCTACAAAACAAAGTAGGTTTGGGGATGAGATTACCAAGAGCTTAGCTTTACTATCCATGCATGGGGTGGAGACAAGCTTAAATTACTCACCTAGGCATGATCCAAGATCAATGTGACAATTGTTTTTGAGAAAGAAATAAACATGGCACCCTTAGAGTAAGAGCGACCAACAACGATCCCGAGAAATAGATTAGCCTCATTAAATTAGTCATTAGAAGAAAGAGAATATCACATGGGGAAGAAAGACATCCAAACAAGCATTAAGAATTGTGTCTTCAACATAAAGAAAAAGAATTACAGTGTCACCTTTTAGAGTTCTCTGCCATGTTAGCTTAACTTAAATAGTCATCTTTCAATATGCTTAGTACACTTTCATATGTTAGAATGAAACTAGATACACAAGGAAAGCAGAGAAAAAACCAAGTAATATTTGGTCTAGTGGAAAGGAGAGTACCTTTTCAACCTCAATGTTGGGGGTTCATTCCCCACTAGGAGCATTTAGAGGGCGGGAATTTCCCTTACCCTTCTCCCCTACTCTCAAGTGTCTGGCCCAATAGGACCCGAGCGAGGTCCGGGTCACTTCTTCTTATTCAAAAAAAAGCAAGGAAAACAAAAATAAATAGGAAAAATTAATGAGGATAATCCCAAATATTATTCATCTTCCACAATTAATCCCACCTTTAGTAATTCCCAAAATAGCCCCGCCTATTGACCACTATTCCCAAATTAGTCATGCTTGACTTGCAACCTGTTAAACACATTTAAAAGGCCACGTGTTATAATACTATTGGCCTAAACTATTTTTTTTTTCTTTTTTATTCTCTCCTTCTACCCCCACCCCACCTCTCCCCTACCCTCCCCCCCCTCCCCTCCCCTCCCCTGCCTCTCAAGCCTTCACCCCACCCAGCCCTTCCCCTGCTTGCCACGACTTCACCTCATAGCCACCACCCACAACTAATCTCCACTGACGCCACCAATAAATATTGGCTGCTATTTCCCTCACAAACTCCACCACCAACTTTCGCCGTTCTCCTTCACCCCCACCAACTCAATTCTCCATTAAGCTCAGATGCTCAACAATATATGTTAAAATAGCAGGGAGTCTATTCAAAACTTCTCCAATAGCATCAGTATCTCCTCCTCTAAGCCTTTGAAGAAACCCAATTTGCGGAACAAACTGAGCATCCAAATCATAATTCAGAATTTGAGGGTCGCTTAGCAATAATATCCACAACATCAAAACGGCTCAAAAATGTTAACATTCTCTGAATTTTCTCATGTGATTGAAGACAAATAGCTTTGCTAAGATTAACATTATTAACAATATGAGCAATCTTTTCTTGTGGAATGCCATTTTCAATTAGCAAGTTAACCTTTTTATCAAATCATCCAATAAATCTAGGTTCCAACCCAGCAAAAGACACTCAATTTGAATACTTTCAATCTTGCTGCCTAAATCATTATACAGTATATAAATTCTATCAAAACACCAACTTCTTCAGCTATCAATTTGAATATTTTCAATCAGTTGTTCTTACGCTCAATTTGAATTAGGGTGGGTGGATATTTTCGGTATTTGGGAGGTTTTTCCGGCGACGGGGGGTTTTTTTGGGGTGGGGAGAGGAAGATCGGCATTGGGGAAGGCAGATCGACCGTTTTACAAGTGGGTTTGCAGCTGGGGACGCCAGTCGGTGGGTGGGAGAGTTTCCGACGAAGATGAATCGAAAAAAGAGGCGACCATGGTAGACCCGTTCGAGTCTGTTGCCGCTTTTTTTGCTAACCCGGATTCCTCCAAGACCAACGTAGATCGGGCTTGGTAAAACAGAGGAAGCGGGTCGCTTTGTCAAAGAAGCGTACCAACACCATTGTTTACTTCCGTAAGACCAACAACCATTTGTAACACAAGTCTGTTATTGGCGCGCCGACATTTTTGAGTTGGTCGGCAAGCATCTTAAGCTGACAGTATGCCGAAGCATTCGAAAAATCCTCCATATTGGTATTGGAGAATTCTTGTTCAAGTGTGACTGCACGAGAAATTTTATTGTCCTGAAAGATATCCTGCAGTCGTTCCCACGCCTCCTGAGCCATTGAGTGAGGCTCGAAGATGGTATTGAGAAGGTCATCAGAAATCGTGGCATAAATCCACTTCAATATTGTGGCATCTATAGTAGACCAATCCTCCTTTTCTTCATCCGTTTTTAGAGTTTTGGCCTTAGAAGAGGGAATAATATGATCAATCACACGAGTTGAATATGCATGAACCTTGAATAACTCTACCCACGTAGAGTATTATACGGTTTCCATGTCCAGGACCATAGGAATAATGTGTATAATATTAGAATTGAGAAGAGAAGAAGAAGAAGACGACTGATATCACGTATTTATATAGAGTTTTCTCCCTTATTTACAAGCTAATTTGTGCATCATTGGAGCTCTTGGGAGCTATTTTGTGCTAACTATCGTCTATAGTTGTGGTTTTGTGTTTAGTGTTGAATTGCAGGTTTTAGGGAGTTTTCTCCTTATTCCCGAGCCATTTGGAAGCAACCACAGCTTTACGAGGTGTTACGAGGCACGTAGGATGGCTCACGAGCTTTATGGGTAGTTTAGGAGGTCCCAAGACCCCTAAACGTGAAGATTAGAGAGCCAAAGATTCAAAAAGGAGGTTTCCGTGCACTGATCGGGCAGAAATGGCCCGATCAGGCGAAAATACATTGATCGGGTATAGAAGTTGCGGACCCGATCGGGCAAGGCATGCCCGATTGCATCGGGCGAGAACACATGTGCCCAGGCCCGATCCGGCATCCACCGCCCGACCCGATCGGGTCCAGTGCTGCTACATCTCATCTTGGAGCTGCTGAAGAGGCAAGCTTGCTGGGCCAATTATGTCGCCTGGCCCGATCGGGTGGATGCCCACGGCCCGATCGGGTGGGCCGTCAAAATCACTTTAATGCTGTGCTGCTGCTAACGAAGGCCCAGAAGACAAAGTGCTGAGTTTGGTGTTTGACCCGATCGGGTGGAGGCCGCGGGCCCGATCGGGTCTGGCGCCATTTGTCGCGAACTTCGTTAATTAGTTTCCTATTTTAATTAGACTTGAGGGGCACTATAAATACCCGTTTTCTCATTATTTAGAGAGATCTTATTATTCATCTTTTATATTAGCTTTAGACTAGTTTTATTCCTCATTGTTCTTAGTTTAATTCAAGCACTTTAGATTAATTTACAGGTGATCAAACCTATTTCGATTTCAATAAAAGTTCATGCTTTCCTTCAATTGGTACTCTTTCCTACCCTAATCTCTTTTGTTATTCTTGATTGCTTAGTTTATTTATTTAATCGTTCATGATGCAATTGTTAGGGTTTCATATTAGTTTTGTCGTTGTTAATTCGATTATGAGTGAGTAGTTCTCTTTCTAGGGTGTTAGATAGGGAAGCCATGTTTATACCATGATTGTGATTTAGATTTCTATTAATTTCTAGGGCTTGATTAGGGTGATTGTGATGTGGTTTGTTCTTGTTGAGTAATTAATGTCAGTGTATAATTTCATTGGTTGCTTGTGGTTAATAGTTGTTTGCACAGATCCGTCTTACGACTAGAGGCCTAGGACACATCAGTAATTCTGATTACGTTAGTGACCATGCGGCGTATGTTGAACTATGAGCGTTGATCTTAACCATAGCTCAACTCGTGCTCTAATCCCCGACTCTTGACTTAGGTTTTGATAGTAGTTGACCCTATTTGATTGGTATAAGCATGGTGGACCGACCTAATACCCTAGGTTTTTAGTACATAGTCAATTCCTCGATTTATTCCGTCTTATGTAGTTTATTCATTAGTTTAATTAATTCTTCCCTCATTTCATCTAGAGTAGCTGAATTGGTTGAATATTGATTTAGAAACCCTGTCTCCCTGTGGATTCGACCCTGCTTCCACTGACTACCTTAGTTAGAGGTCTGTAGGTTTATCTTTGAATAGGTGATACGACTAGAACCTATCAACGACGACGAAGAAGACGAGGGAGAAGAGGGGCCGATTTTGCTAGGGCACGACGGAAGAGAGAATTTTTCAGAGAATATTAGAATCTGATACCATGAAAGAAGATGATTCCTTAAACGTAAAGTTGTTACAACCTAGTGATTTATACTAGTTAAAGATACAAAAGATATTTACTAGGCTATAAACTAGGAATAAGTTACAACTAACTTATTTACATAAATACATAAGATATATATCTAACAGATAGGTTGGGGTGGCCACGAGCCGAGCCGAGCCGAACTCTTAAGATTTTTTGAGCTTGGTTTGATTAAATTCTACCGAGTTCGAACTCGATCCAAACTCCCTTCGAACTCTTTAATTCCTTATTGAGCTTAGCTTGATAAGAAAATGCCGAGTTCGAGCTGAACTCGAGCCAAAGTCGAGCTTAACTCGAGCCAAAGCCGAGCTTAACTTGATATAGTTTTTCTAGCACTAATTGAAAGCCATATTGATTTTATTGCCACTTGCTACTATTATAGTACTACCTCCGTTTTTTTAGTTGCAACACTTTCCTAATAGGCAAATTTCCCAAAGGTTGTAACACTTTTTTTAATCCTTATATAGTTAAAAAAAACCCTATAAAATGACAACAATACCCTTATTTAACATAATTAAAATACTTTTTATTGTGGTCCCCCACCCTCTCTCTTATACTTTTTGCACAATTAAAATACTCCATGGTCCCCACTCCCCTTAATTATATACTCATACATTCAATTAATACCTCATTAAAAATTTTGCCTAAGCATGCGTGTTTTTCAAAAGTTTTGCAACTAAAAAAACAGAGGTAGAAATCAATTTACATAAATTGTATTAGAAATCATTTATATTTGTTAAGCAATTGAAAATTTGGGCCTTGGAGGTAAAGAACTTGTAGATAAATTATGAAATATGCATTATTCATCTTCACTTAACGAGCTGACGAGCTTTTCGAGCTGAACACTATAGAGCTTGAGTTTGAGCTCAAGCTTGGTTCATTTGTAAACAAACGAAGCGGGAATTAAACTTTAACCGAGCCGAACCCGAACTGTTTACAAATATGTTTGTTCGCGTCCACCCCTAGGAAGAGGTACAAGAAAGGAGGGAGATATTTTGGAAAGCAAAATTCTAGTCAAGCAATATGTGGAAAATTCAATGGATTCATTTCTGTCTTTTGATGGACATAAATTCACTGGTCTCCGTATGCAAGCGATTGTCCTTTTCAAGAGTAATCAAGTCATTTTTCGCAATATGGTGACTAGTCCAATTTTCTTGCTCCTATTATGGTCATCCCACTTTGACTCTGGCTAAAACAAACCACCTTGATGGGCAAGCGATGTTCAAACAGACCGGGACTAAAGCAAGGCTATAGATCTCGGTTATGGTCAACTGAGGCTCCGAGATCGATAAACCGTGACAAATGTCCGACTGGGGACTGGGGACTGGAGAAGAAGTGCTAGAGAAAGAGCAAAGAGCCATATAAATGGCTAGTCTAGAGGAAGGTGAAGAACAAGGAGCTCGAATAAGCCGACTGAGGCTTCGAGAAATGTCCGACTAAGACTACAAATGAGCTAGAGAACTCGAGTAAACCATAGCTATGGCAGATCTGGATGGAGGAGTCTCAAAGGAGGGGGAGGGACAGCGGTTCTGTTGGAATTGGCTGAAGGAAAAAAAAAGGCCTCTCTCTCTAGAGCACAAACCACCAAACAACTTGAATGACAACAACACAAGTCAACAACTGTTGCATATCGCCAGTTTCTCCCCTGCAACAACACTAACTTGTGAGCCTCATATCTCCTTCAAAACTGGGAAATTTGGAATTTCTTTTTGTTAGATGTTCAGAAAATCTAATAATACCACATAATTAAGGTTATATAAAAAGTGAAATGCGGGTATAATAAGGATCATATAGTTGCATTATTTTTCTTCTGAAAGATAGGTTAGTGAAAATAAAACTATAAAGAGAATTAGTACAAACACGCATACTTCAAAATATTCCATCCGATGTTTTCAAAAAAAAAAAAAATTCACTTTGAATATTTTGCATTTTAACAGTATTTTTTTCTCATTTTATCCTTTAACAACCAATTATATACTACACTATTTTACTTTTTATCTTACACATGACCGACTTTAGAATCTTTTATTTCTCAATCACCCACTTTTCTTTCTCTCTCTTACCTTTTTAAAAGCAAAAAGGTATTAAATTACACTTTATACAATATAAAATTAAAAAGATTCTCATCTACATTAATTTGCATTGGTTTCCCCATATTTCAAATTGGCACATCAAATTGAGATGGAGGGAGTAATTAATATAAAAGAGAATACAATATGGTTGCACATGAGATGTAACTTTGAGTAAAGCACACATACATGATCCTATAGTAGGAACAGTCAAATTTACACAATCATCAATGTAATTTTGAGTAAAATACATGTTCATAATACCCTACCATATATTAGGAATAGTTTAATCACTTGGCAAGTTCCTCCGAAACACAGGGTAGTACCGTAGCAGGTAAGGCCAGGGCAACAATCACGACGAAAGTAACCACAACAGTTGGCACGGGTTGCACAATTTTCGCAAGGATTGATGCCGAGATCATTGCGGATTATAAACAAATGAGTCTAGGGCAACATGTAGTAATAATGGAACCACAACCCTCACCTGCGCATTCCTGGGCAGCTGCACTAGTAGCCATCATCAATATAATGGGGGTGTTTGACAAATGGCTTTTGGGTGACTTTTTTCATTGGATTTTGGCTTTTAACTTTTGTTTCTGGTCAAATAGTCAAAAAATGCTTTTACCAACTTTTGTGATTGGCATACCCATCCCTGGGCAGGGCAGGAGGGTCATCCGCCCTGGGCCCGATTGGAAAATGGCCCGAACAATTCACACGAAGAATTATAAGCAAGATGTGTATTATAACGGCACCTAAACTCTATGTAGCCCGCTGGTAAGTAATTGTTTGTTTCTCACAGAAAGTCAAGAGTTCGAATTCCCTTGAGGAGGTTGCCTCGCCGCTTTGGTTCAATTTTGGTTTTTTAGCTTTATTACTATATTTGTTTTTATTATTTGCTTCTTAACTAGCCTTTACTTTTTTCCTTACCTATTTTTTTCCAGTTTTTTATTCAAGTCACCACTATATATATATATATATATATATATATATATATATATATATATATATATATATCATTGTCATGCACTTTAGTACGCACTTTGTATTGTTCGAGAAATCTAATAAAAAGTTCACAAATTATGGTTATTAAAAGTGAAACAACTATGTATAATACAGATCATAGTTGGACTTTTTTAAAATTTCTTTCTTAAAGAGAAGTTAGTGAAGATAAAAATATAAAGAGTAACAATACAAACACGCACACTCCATTTATTAATTAATATCGTCAAAGACGACGTACAATATGGTGGTACAAGAAATAATTAGCCATAATAAAACGATGCGTAAAACAAATTAAAACAAGTAATACTTAATAGATATATAAACAGACAATGAGATATAGTTTTGGGTAAAACACACATACATGATCCCCTACAATATAGTAGGAATAGTAAATTTATACACGAGATTTGCAAGTTCCTTGGCCAATCGCCTTTAACACGAAGTTACCGTCGCAGATAAAGCCGGGGCAACAACTACGACGGAAAGCACCACAATTGTCAAAACCTGCTCCACAATCTTTACAAATCATGAGGGATCCCCTGCGCTGGAAAACGCAATTGAGTCCTGGGCAACAGCTACTAGCAGAGCAACCACCGCCCTCACCTTTGCATTGCTGGGCAGCTGCACCAGTGGCCACCATTAGGATAATGGCGAGGGTAACAAGGAAGAGAACGTTAACAGATTTGTTGTTATTCATCATTGCCATCAATTAAGTGATATTCTTATATTTTGAGTTCAATTTGGTGATCCACACATTGGGTTCAATTCCCTTTTTATATATAACCTTCAAAGTGAATGCCCGAATACTTTAATAACATACATTATATTAATTAATATTATGATAGCAATCAAAGTCATTAATATTTGATGCTTCCACGTTTTCTCAAGTTCCAACGTGCGGAGATGATCACAGATCAATGTGGAACGTGGGGCTCATCTTCCGGATTTGCTTGAATCTTTTCAGATTCTTAAGAACATAAGAAGCATCCTTAAAACAAGCTGTCCTGCATGCATGGAAAAAGTCACTTTGTTTACTATTGTCGATCACTTTCAAGAAAACAATAGATGTTGGCATGTAAATCATATCCTTTGATCATAGCCAGCTTCGAATTTGCTACTCCAATAAACTTGTGTTATAGTAATATATGATCCACAAATCATTCCAGAGAAACATCTTTATAGATATTGGACCAGTCACAAATCTACCTGATAGCTCAACCCACTTTGTTTGTTAACGAGCAGATCGAAGAAGCAATTAACAAGTTGGATTTTGTTTCTTTATCATCACAGCTGGAACATGGCGATGATCAAGGAACTATATTTCATTATGATGCAAATGCAACACAGGCGAAGATTTGAAGATACTATTTCAAACAAAATAAAGAATCCACGTCCACCAGCCTTTAGGAAACTATATATGAGACTTTTTAAGAAACTAAAGATATCAATCCCAATCCCTAAGGACAGCAATTGATGTGATAAAATAGTATGGCTTCCATGATTTCATTTGTTGAAAGAAATCAAAAGATTAGGGGATTCCATTTACCATTAATTCCTAAGGAGTAAGGAAAGAGTAGCATGGGTGATGGATTTCCGACCTTGGGTCAAACTCATCAAACCTTTCATGATCTCTTTAGGTGAAAGAAAATAAAATATTAGAGAATTTATTTCGGTTTACAATTTTATTTACATACAAAAAATTTCACTTAGAAATATCTTTGGATTTCGAAATTAGAGCATAAAAAGAAATTCTGAAAAAATATTACTACCTCCGTATCCAATTACTCGCTACACTTTTTTTTTTCCACGCTTATCAAGGAGGCGATTTAAGGGTGTAAACGAGTATATTTTTCGATGAAATTTTAATACAAGCAAGAATGAGATTCTATATTACTTGTGTAAAATTTCATTGATTAATTTGCTCGTTTACACCCTTAAATCGCCTCATTGAAAAGCGTGAAAAAAGTGTAGCGAGTAATTTGATACGGAGGTAGTATATAAACTGTAAAATTATTAATAATAGAGGACGACAAACATTTTAACGTAAAATTTGTCCAATCAAATAAGTCTATTTCATCCCACTCTAACCCAACAATACTCTGAGATATATCGCATCAACCTTGTCATTTCTTAGCTTCTTCTTTCTTTGTTTCTCTTCTAAATTTGAACTAAAAAATCATTTTATCTACTAATAGTGGCCAAATTGGCGTATTACCAAACTATGTCCCTATTGCTGCAGCACTAGATATAGAAATTTTAAGAATAGTAAAACCAATGGCGGATTCAATAAGGTGAAAGGGGTAGCACCACAAGTTAGCCTGTTTTTTTTAATTGAGCTTTTATTTTATTTCTACTTTATAAAACAAAACTTAAAATAATGAAAGTTGGTTGTCCTCTTGGGGCCTTTAAGCCGCCCGACACCCAAAGTTTTAGATTTTCGTGTGAGTTCTTCTTGTGTCCCGCTCACCATTGTCGTGCGATGGTGAGCATTGACCACTAGAGATGTGGGCAGTCCCGCTAGTAGAGGTTATTAACGTATATTTGTAAATTTTTATTGGTGGATTTTAACTTGTGAATTAGCTAGTGGACAAATTGTGATGTTTAAAATTCTAAATTTTAAATTGGTGAGACTTTTGTTATTATATTAATGCTAATTTAGAATGGGAGTAAAAAAAATTAGAGTACTAGTTAAGTTGCTGCTTGTTACTTGCAATTGTCGAATGTGTATTATTTCCATGATTTCTAGAAAATGGAGGTTGATATACACCATTGTTATGTCATTAGAAGGTTTGTACCCTCTATTAAAATTTCTGTCATTAAATCTCCTTCTGTCGACAGCAAAAGCCATAGACTCATGTTGTGTTGTGCTTATTTGACTGATCTCCTTAGACCTCTCTTCTTGTTAACACAATCTATGCACTATAGTGAGAGTTGGCAGAGGATGCATCATGACAATATTTGATCTTATGTGAGCATAGTCATCTTGTAGTTTCATCAAGAACATCATTAATCTTTGATCTTGTTGTGTTTTCAACATTTTCTGAGTCAAGGTACAAGAACAATTCGTACAAACACACAATGGGAGAGGATCTTCAGTATCTACTTCATCCCAAACAGCCTTAATCCTTGTAAAGAATTATGAGACTGGTTCATTTTTTGTTTGTTGCATCTCATGTAGTTTCTGTTCTAAGTATAGAGTTGAGTAGTAGAAGCTTGCCCAAATCTTTCTTCAAGGTCTAACCAAAGAGCTCTTGCAGTTTTACAAAACCAGACACTCTTGGCAATCCTTTTCTCCAGAGAAAATAGTAACCATCCAGTTACAAGGTCATTACACCTATTCCGAGCATCAAAACAGCAATCTGTGGTGGGAGGCTGTGTAAGATTACCATTGATGAAGCCTAACTTGTTTCTTGTTGAAAGACCTAGCATAATAGATCCTTTCCAATCGCTATAACTACTTCCATCAAAGAAATCTGTTACAGGTTTGGTGTTTACAGTATCAGAAGGATGTATGTAATATACATTCCCAGCTATTGTAGTAGGATCAGGTGGTGTAGGAATGGGAAAAAGATGAAGAATCCAAAATATAGAGAATGAAAAGAAGGCTAGGTAAATTGATTGTATTCAGAAACACCAGCAGCCAACTAATATCTCAGTTTCAACAAGATACAAACTCAGTTTCTCAAACTGATTCTTCAGCAGAATACAAACTCAATTTCTCAAACTGACTCTTCAACAAATCAAATTTTCGAATTCAGCTACTAATTCAATTTCTCAGTAAGAAAAGGGAACTAATCTCAATGAAGCAGATGCACACTTCTCAATTCAGATAAAATTGAACTCCAACAAATCAGGTGTTATATCTCAAGAATTGAATCAAAAATCAATCTAGAATCTCAATTGAAGGTTGTAATCAATTTCGCAAACTCAGGCGAAGAACAATAATGTTGTAGAATCTCTTTTTCGAAAAAAAAAATGAATCCAGAAATCCAAATAGCAATTTCAATTAACGATGATCTAGAAATTGTACGCAGAAGAAAATTAGGTTTACCAGATTCTCAAGATCGAATGCGCCGCTCTGATACCATGTTAACAACTATGAACTTGAATCAATCATCCATTCTAGCTCAGTTTGAGCTCACATTTTAGGTAGAGTAGAAAGAGAGAAAATAGAAATGTAAGAGAAGGGAAACTGATTACCAGTTTTCATTAATAATAAAGAGAGAGAGAAAAAGTTTATATACAAGGTTTAAACTAACTCAACTATAGTTAGTTATCTAACTAGCTTTCTTAACTATGAGGAAAAGTAATAACAGAATGTACAACTAACTAAACAAAGTAAAAACAGAATTATTTATTTCTGTATATTCCAATAAAAACCAAAGTTTAGTGGATTTCATTTTACCTTTAATTTTTTTTTGAGGGGGATTTCTGACATCGGATCAAACTCTTCTACGCTTGGCATCTGTTTTGGTGCGTGATAGAAAATAAATCATTAGGGAATTAATTTCGTTTTACTATTATATTTCTTTCTTTCTTTCCTTTTCGGAAGGTTGGAGTTTTAACGCTAACTAATAATGTTTTACTGTTTTTTCACATATAAAAAACTTTCACTTATAATAATGTTTTACTATTTTGGATTTTTTCACATACAAAAAGTTTAGTGAATTAATCTGTGCGCCACTTGATCGACGAAAAATAATCAAAATCATTCAATCAGTTTCTTAAAGCCAGTATCTCACCATTAATTAGCTTCTTATGGATATACATATCAATTTATCTCTTATTCTATCAATTATTTATATTAAACAAGACTAACAATAAAAGAGAGAGTAATACCAATCATAGAATGTAATCGAATTGTTAATTTAAGCAGACTATATTCTACTTTGATTTAACCAGAATCTTACCTCTATGAAGCGGCGATTGGTGTTGAAACTAGAATAAAATAGAATTCTTGGATGTTTTATTGTTTGAATTGTTGGGATATGAATCTTTTGAACGTACTGATGAACACACATTGATGAACACACTGATGAACGAAGAGGGAACACGAAGAAAGAGAATATGGATGTTTTCATCTAACGGTGTGAATACGTTTTTTAATGATTGAATCTAACGGGTTTCAAAGTAGTTCTCATGGTAATAGAGGTTCTCATGGTAAGGGGGTTCTCATGCGAACTTTGTTAGTGCTAGTACCAGGAAAACAACGATGAACACGACAATGATAACAACGAACAAACGATCCTCTAGGCGTGTTTGGGAACACTTTCCCAAAAGCGATATTCCGACCCTATACGAAGCACGGGTTGCACAGAATTCACCTCCGAGATACAAAGAAGAACAACAAGAGTCACGCTCGTATGAATCTTGTTAAATGAGAACAAGTTTTGTGTGATTTTGTATTTGATGATCAATGTAAAGAAATACTTGAGAGAGAGTGCTTTTTGGAGAGAATATAAAATGATCTAACCTTTCATCTGTGGTAAAATGTCACTCTTATGCACGTCAAAAGCAAAGAAACGGCCAATAACCGCGCAAAAGGCAAAACCGCAAAACAGGAGCATCGACGATCAGTGGCCACTCGCGAGCACATGTTGCTCCTCCGCTTCCGTTTGCTTTGGCTCGTGTTCTTATTCCAATACCTCAACGTTAAATGTTTACTAAACCGCAAACACCAATGTGCATACTAACGCAACTTGAACAACGACACCATAACCAAGTAGTTCAAGTTAACGTTACATGAATATAATCAACCAAATACTCTAAATTATCCAACAATCCTCCCCCATTTAGAGTATTCTAAAAGATAATAAGAACTAAACACCATAAAAAAAAACAACCTCATGCATCAATGAAAGTGTACTAAGACTTGAACTTCCACCTAGTATAATATACATTCCAAGTATCTGTATCCGAAAGGTGTCGCAAGCGATTGAACCATTCTCAATACATAGTGGAAAACTTGAAGATACCATACACACAAGATTAACTACTTGAACTCATTAAACTTGACACTTTAAGCCATGTGTCCGTATCATTCATAAGTGTATCATAGCTATGCCCCTATAGCTACTTGAAGCTGCTAAACTTCACACTTACATAGGTAGAACTCTTAAATAAACATGCCACTATGACAAGGCATAACAAGAGAACTATTAAGATTCACAACCTCTTTACAACATCATAGTCAATCAAGAACAATACTTGGAGGATATTTACAAATGTTCTTCAATCATCAAATGAAGGAATTAATATTTACAAGTGTAGCGAGTAATTTGATACGGAGGTAGTATATAAACTGTAAAATTATTAATAATAGAGGACAACAAACATTTTAACGTAAAATTTGACCAATCTATACTAACGTTTTACAAATAAGTCTATTTCATCCCACTCTAACGCAACACTACTATTAGATATATCCCATCAACCTAGTCATTTCTTAGCTTCTCCTTTCTTTGTTTCTCTTCTAAATTTGAACTAAGAAATCATTTTATCTACTAATAGTGGCCAAATTGGCGTATTACCAAACTATGTCCCTATTGCTGCAGCACTAGATATAGAAATTTTAAGAATAGTAAAACCAATGGCGGATTCAATAAGGTGAAAGGGGTAGCACCACATGTTAGCCTGTTTTTTAATTGAGCTTTTATTTTATTTCTACTTTATAAAACAAAACTTAAAATAATGAAAGTTGGTTGTCCTCTTGGGGCCTTTAAGCCGCCCGACACCCAAAGTTTTAGATTTTCGTGTGAGTTCTTCTTGTGTCCCGCTCACCATTGTCGTGCGATGGTGAGCATTGACCATTAGAGATGTGGGCAGTCCTGCTAGTGGAGGTTATTAACGTATATTTGTAAATTTTTATTGGTGGATTTTAACTTGTGAATTAGCTAGTGGACAAATTGTGATGTTTAAAATTCTAAATTTTAAATTGGTGAGACTGCTATTATTATATCAATGCTAATTTAGAATGGGAGTAAAAAAATTAGAGTACTAGTTAAGTCGCTGCTTGTTACTTGCAATTGTCGAATGTGTATAACCTTGCTACAAAATACTTAATTCAAACAAGAGCGGACCAGTCAAAAATATTTTATTTTCGGAATAGGACACCAATAGAAAATAGATAGTAAAGTTACTTGTCGTGAATAAAAAAATCAAACGTAAATCTTGGGCAATCGTCAATCAGTTCTAAATTATGGAAACTGGCATGACAATAATAATTCCTTTTATTAAAGTACTTTCATGTTCTATTTGAATTTATTAACTTTTCCAATATAGTTAATGATATATATGGTACTCTAAAATATTATGCTTAGGGGTAATCAGGAAAACCCAGCACGTCTAACCCGTTTCGTTTACCCGCAGACCCCGAGTAATTTATCCAATTTCTTATTTTAACGGGCTGAGTACCCGACCTGCTAATTATAAGGATTGCTAGGTCGGGTAATGGGCCAATTAATTGCAACATCCGGGTATCCGTTTGACTTGTTAAAATTATTTTTAAGGAAATTTTTTTAAGATTTCAAGGGTCTTCCTTTAGTGTCAGGCATAAAAGTCCTTTTGTTCCCTTCACCTTTTCTTCTTTTGATATTCGTCAATAACTTCCGATGCGTTTATTCGAAGTTTTTTAAAGTTGAATTTCTTGCTTATAGGGACTTGAGTGCTTAATTTCCTTATTCTTTTTGTTTGGATAATTTTAGAAAAAAAAAATAGGGAGACAAAGAGGGGAAACACATCAACAAATTAGTGGGGATTATTAAACCAGGAAAATTGTGAACTCATGCAGTAGCTCTAGCCTTGAGCTTGTTGAGCTTGTTATACAATCTGATTTAGCACGGATGACCCGGCCCCTAAAACGGGTACTCAAAATACGGGTATCCGGTTTTTCCGGGGCAGGGTTATGAATCGCCTAAAGAACTATTAGTTTATCCGGGTACCCGAAAAGTCGGGTACCCGCTAATTAACACCCCTAATTACACTACCTCTTACTCAAAGCCTGGATCTGTCACTAACTACAACAACCAATTTTAAAAGATAACCTTATAGACTTATAAAATTGATTAACTTGTCACTCAATGGGTTAAACTACTCACTGAAAGAATTAAAAATTGTGGTCACTGAATGGATTAAGGTTGTTGAGGAATACGTTAAAGGAGTTACAAAATGGACTAAACAAATCATTAAATTAAGAAAGACGGTATGTTTTCTTCTCAATATTACGCTTGGGTCATTGCCTATTTTTAATTTAAAAGTAAACATTCTCTTACAAATGTAATTCAAGTTATAAGATTATTAGAATTTTGGATAAAAATAAAATATGGAGTTGATTAAATACTACAAAGGATTATTAAATTATAAAAAAATTATTATAATACAGTAGAAAATTTTACAATTTTTATACCATCTAATTCAGCTCGAAATATAATTATATATATGACTCATTATCATATATCTAATCTCATTGAATGTACGGGTGTTTATTAAATGGCATCCTCTACGTATGGTACTTTAAAATTTGTTCGATAAATCTTTGTATGGTACCAATCGTAAGAGGTAGTCCCTAAATTTGTTGATTTGTTTTGAACAATTTGAAATTGATTATGTGTTGTTTTCGGACCCTCCTAGAGAGAAAAGAATTGGTTTCACTATTTTGATTAATGTAACCCTTGACCCTAAGGATAAATCAAAATCTGATGGTGGAAACACGGATGAACCCAGTTCTGAAAAGGATGAAAAGAGAAAGATTGTTAGAGGTCAATTGTTGAATTTCGACCGGAACCATCTAAAGCACAACAAAAGAGATTTGGCCCTGGAAGAACTAGTGGGTCACTTGAAAAATAGAAGGTGAATCGTCTGAAAGATCGAGGCAAAGCTCCTCCAAATAATTCTTTGTTAAAACTAACCTTGTGAAATCTAGTGTTAAATTATGGCGGGTTCAAAGGAGGTAATCAAAAGAAAAAGGGCCAGAAGTCAGCCTATCAGAAGGGCAAATCCAGAAGTCCGCGGTATTTTTTTACGCAGTTAAACGTTATGGTTTTGGCGATTACGGTTTTTTTCTAAACGCCGGTAACTCACGGTACGGGATAGCAGCGGTGGTCGGGTCGGCATACCCGATCCGTTGGTTGGGCGAAGAGATCGAGTGGGATAGTGTGAGTGATCGGGTGTGGGGAAGAGAGAGATAGAAACTTATGAGGGTGGGGTTTAATGAAAATTCTGATATGAGAGAGGTTAGGCTGCATGCCTATTTGTTTCAACAAACTTCATCAAAAGCGAAGTAAGATCATGCACATTTATGAAGTCATCGGCAGCTTCCACACCTTCCATAAATACATCAAGCTTGCAATCAAGAGTAGTATCCATATCATTGGTTGAAAATTCGGATTTATATAAAGAGGCCAGTTGAAGTACATTTTCCTTGTTAAAAGAAGAGAAGTCGTCTATTGGACATAAACAAGCCATACATTTAAGCAACTCCATATTTACCTTATGAAAAGGGTTGTTAAGTTCTTGAAGTACATAGCAAATCCATTACTCCTATGAAGACTTCAACCTGAGAATGGTGAAGATATGTAATTTCTTCCACAAAACGCTTTGGATTTTCCTTGGGAAATATAATTGGCCTTCATAATAGGAACATCAATATCATGTTTATTGCGAATTGAGATGACCTTGTTGACACTACAAGAAAAACAGTTTTGTGCGACAAAAATTAAATTTGTTGCCCAATGTAAAGAGTTATAGTAACCAGTTGAATTACGTTGCACAAATCTTGTATTAGGCAACGAGTTACATTCTGGTGGCCCATAAATCTAAATGTGCATCAATTCTTTCTATTTGGGCCACGTACTCCTAGTTACTTGCCCCAATCAAATAACAATGGGCTAGGAAAATATAAAATCGTTACCCTTATCCCTGAAAAATTGGCGGAAAAATTATCCCACCAAAAAAAAACCCCCCCTTCTTCGGTTCTTCCCACAACTCAACTGATCACCACTCTCCCTCAACTCCCTTCCCACCAAAACAAACACCCCAGTTCTTCCCACGACTAAACTGGCCACCACTCTCGCCAGAATCATCTGCCGCAACCGCAACCGCATATCTCTGCCGGCAGCGACCTCTCTTACTTGGGTATTATTCTCCTCTGTAAATTGGTTTCTTGTCAATTCTCTAAATTAATTAGATATTGTTCTGGGTTTACAAGTTTTTCGTCAATTTTGAGTGTATATTGTTGTTGTTCTTTCACCAATTTTCTGATAGCAATGATCTTTGTTATTGAAATTTAAAGCACGTAAATTTGATAGTAATCATCTCCGAAATTTGGTAAATTGGTCTATTGTTTTCCTTTAGGTAGTGTTTGGAAACAAGCATTTGTTTCAATTTCCACCATTTCAATTCCGGAAATTGAAATTTGAAAATGCAATTCCAAATATTGTGTTTAGCAAAAACAAGAAACTTCAATTCCAGTTTCAAATGGTTTGGGAATTTATTAAAATTTCACTTCTGATATTGGTCAACAGACATTTTCTATACATAATTAAAACTTAATGAAGTGAGAGAAAGAAGAGATTGGGGAAGGAGACCCCGAAGACAAATGGTGGTGGTGATCTGCAATTTATTGCAGGGAGAAGAATACAGAGTGATGAATTTTGTGGAAAAGAGGGTTGGGTGCTGATTGAGTTCTTGTCATTTCCAAATGACAAGTGTATACCATGGATTTCAAATTCTCCCTTGTTACCGTGATTTACACAGGTCTGGGATTTGCAAATGACGACGCCAAATTCCAAATACATAGTGAAGGTATAGGAATGAAGTCAGGTGTAGCAAATATTGCCGATAAGATGAAGGAGAAAAGACTCAGTTGGTTTGGGCATGTGCGTCGATAATATGCTCCTAGTAAGGAAGACCGAGAGCTGGACAAGCTAGTATGCTATCAATGACCGAGAGTTGGGTAGGAATAAATGGATATGTTATCTACTCCCTTCGTCTTCTTTTAGTTGTTCCGCTTCTTTTGTACGGTCTCCAGTGCACACCTTTCACCATTATTATCTGTTGTTGTATATTGAAACTATATTTGAGTTGATGCTCTGGAAATACCTGTCAAATTAGAGAGTATCAAGCTATACTGCAGGCCAGGTCTTTCCCTCTTTTATTACATATATACTGTTATATAGCCTTCTGTGATATTACTAAAAATGATTTGTTTATTAACTCTTTTGTTTTGCGCCTCATTGTTCTTGGCATGGTTGCCTAGTTCTTCCCTCTTTACTGTGCCATGATGTGAGGTCTGAAATCTGGTGGATGACGCTTTGGAAAGCAGTTACTGTTAAGTGTATGGGAAGGACTAAGATGATGTAGGGAGCCTAAGCTAGAATTTGAATTTGGGTACCCATCAGTTCATACCCTCTGTAAAATTTTAAATAAAATAGTAGCGAGTGTCCCACCCATGAATCAGTGTTGTACCGAGTTCTCTCACCGGTTCAACTAACCGGTAACTCTACTAGTCATTGATGGATTTAATTGTTTCGCTAATTTACTAGAAAGTTTGAGGTTTTCCTGGTAGTCATGTCGTTTCCCCTAATCCCCAGATTTTGTTGTTTATGATTGTTGACATAATTGGCGTGTTCTGCTCTTCTTCACTAACTTGCCTACGGTTAAATGGTTGACGCTAATTTACAAGCTAATTGAGTTTTTGCTGTGTCATGGTTCTTTCTCTAGTATTGGCTTTCTTGAACTTAATAATTTTCTGAATGTAGCTAGCCCAACAGAGTCTATTCTGCTTCATCTCATCGGCAATATTTGCTACACCTGACTTCATTCCTACCTTCACTATGAATTCTATCTCTTAGCTTAAGATCACACATCCATTTCTACGTATGCATCTGGACTCATAATAAGAAGAGGTGATAACTTCATCATGTTTGTCGTGTTGGTATTCTTGTATACATAGTGTTGCTTGTTTCCTTTATACTAGCTTAGTTGGCCTATTATTTGTTCTATAATAACTTGTTTTTCATTGGTTGTAGGTCTATATAGAATTTCTTATACGGACTAGCTAGAAGGCAGAACAAAGTGTTATTTTAACAGGTAATTTCATGAAATTTTATTTATCATATCCCGTTGCTTATTATCTATTGTATTTTTCTTCCTTTTATGCTTAGTTTATGTGAACATGAGAGATATCTAAAGTTCTTAAAAATTTATTCATGATCTTCGTACTTATAACTTTTAAGCTTAACTACATCTTCCTTAATATTACTCTTAGTTCTAAAATCTATATTTAAAAAATCTTAAGTGGAGTGACAATGTAGATAAAGACATGCTTACTATATTTGTTGTTGCTATTTTGATCATTACAACCAATAAATTATAAGCTTCATTATAAACATGTTATCTAAGTGTTCTTTTTATTATAATACATGTCTACTTGTCGAGCCTTTAACGGTTTTTGTGAAGCATGTCTATAGGGATTGATTTTATGTAACATAGTTCTTTGTTAAAGTAACTTCTCATTCTATTTATGAAAAGTATACGCCCTCTTACTTTAGCTTTGATTATACGATCTTCAGTGTTATATTGTACTAATAGTTTCTTGCAAACTATGCCATTTAAATGTCTCCTTTGTTAATTATTTTCATTTATTTCGATCTTAAGTATGAATAGAGATCGAAGTTGGATGGCTCACAATGGGTTAAAAGATATTCCCTTTGATGACTTGGCTCCATTAGTTTTTGACGCGACTAATCTATGGAATTCCACAACCAGTCCATTAGCCGGTGGTAGTAATGAGATATCCAGCGAGTTTGGATTAAATAAGGTCAATGATGATACTCCTATTGAATTCCTAAAATTGATGGAAGATATGGAGGCAGAGTTGTATCCAGGGTGTAAGACCTTCAAGAGATTAGAGTTTCTCGTCAGTTTGTTGCACATTAAAGTTGTCAACAAGTGGAGCGACAAGTCTTTTTCGATGTTATTGAAGACATTACATAGAGCATTTAATTATAACAAAAGTTTTCCTTCAAGTTCCTATGAAGCAAAGAAATATAGAAAGGTGTTGGGATTGGACTATGTTAAGATTGATGCGTGTATCAACCATTGTGTTTTATTTCGAAAAGAGTATGCAAATGAAGTTCAATGTCCTAAATGTTTGACCCCTAGATGGAAGGAAAAAGTTAATCAAGGTGATGATTCTTCAGATGATGACGATGGAGATGGAAAGAATAAAACACGTATACCTCAATTAATCTTGCGTCATTTTCCATTAATTCCTAGGCTCCGAAGGATGTTTATTTCTTCAAAATTAGCATGTCATATGCAATGGCATAAGAAGAAAGTCTCCGCAAATGATGTTGGGATTATGAAACATCCACGAGATTCAAAAGCATGGAAAAGTTTGGATGATTTTGATGCTGCCTTTGCTCTCGATGCACGTAATGTCCGATTAGGTTTAGCTAGTGATGGGTTTAATCTGGGGGCTAACATGAGTAGTCGATACAGCATATGGCCAGTAATGTTGGTCCCTTATAATTTACCACCTTGGATGTGCATGAAGAGTGACAACATGATGGTATCTTTATTAATTCCCTGACCTAAATCTCCCGGTAATGATATTAATGTATTTTTGCAACCCTTGATAGATGAACTTAGGGAACTATGGGAGATCAGGATAATGACATTTGATTTCCATGCCAAGGAGACTTTTAATATGCGGGCAGCTTTATTGTGGACAATCAATGACTTCCCTGCATATGCCAATTTGTCTGGGTGGAGCACTAAAGGGTTCATTGCATATCCTAATTGTCATAAAGACACACAATCTGAAAAATTGCGTCATGGTCACAAATGGTGCTACATGGGTCATCGAAGGTTTTTACAACCTGATCACAAATGGAGATTAAATAGGAGTTCGTTTGGTAGAAAGGTGGAAAGGGGTCCTCCTCCAATTCCACTTTCGGGGTATGATATTTTGGAGCAACTAAGTGGATACCCAAATGTGAAATTTGGAAAAGGGAACACAGGAAAACATAAGAAAGGAGACCGATATATGGTTCATCAATGGAAAAAGAGAAGCGTTTCTTCCAATTGCCTTATTGGAAACATCTTCTAATAAGGAACAACTTGGGTGTAATGCATGTGGAGAAAAATGTGTGTGAAAGCATATTAGGCACATTGCTTGACTTACCTGGAAAGAACAAGGATACCTTAAATGCTCGATGGGACTTAGAAGCAATGAAGATGCATGATGATTTGAGATCGAAGTTAGTAGGGGATAAATATCATATTCCAAAAGCACCTTACAACTTGACAATAAATGAAAGGAGGAAAATAGTCAACTTTATATCAAAGTTGGCTTTTCCTGATGGATACTCCTCTAATATTTCACGGTGTGCTTCTATGCAAGATGGGAAGATTTTGGGAATGAAGTCTCACGATTTTCATGTTTTCATGCAAGATTTGCTGACACCGACTTTTCAAGGTGTATTAGACGAAAGGGTCTTAGAGCCTTTAAGAGAGCTTAGTTTGTTTTTCAAACAATTATGCTCTAAGACTTTGAATGTAGCTGATCTAGAGAAAATGGATGCAAATATAGCTATCACATTATGCAAACTAGAAAGTATTTTCATCCCGGGGTTTTTTGATGTGATGGTACATCTTCCGATACACCTAGCTACTGAAGCAAAGTTGGCTGGGCCAGTGCATTATCGTTGGATGTACCGTTTCGAAAGGTAACATTAACTCTATACTAATTACCTATACTATATTTTAATTTCAAGTATAATAACTTTTCATATCTTAGGGCAATGCGAACATTTGGATCATATGTGCGTAATAAAGCTCATCCTGAAGCGTCAATTGCAAATGGGTATATTGAAGCCGAATGTCTTGCATTTTGCTCCCGATATTTATCTAAGATTGAGACACAATTTAATCGTTTAGATCGAAATGAAGACAAAGACCATCCACAACTTCATAGTTTGTCAATTTTCCATGTAATTGGCAAGCCGTTGGGGAAGATAAATCTAAAGCAATTAACTGTTGATGAATGGACAGTAGACTCTATGTTCTGAAAAATTGTGATGAAGCAAAATCTTTCTTTGAGTAAGTATTTCAAACCTCAAATATACATATGATAAAAACACACACACACACACACATATATATATATATATATATATGTATCATACATATTCTATTGTTTTTAGCTACTAATTAGATCCTTCGTATTCTCTAGTGAGTATGAAAGAGAGATAGACCGTGAAAAGGTTGGCTTTTGCAAATGGTTTGAGAACAAAGTAAGTGAAAGAATTATTATTATTTCACATATATAAGAAATCCAACAAATAATAAGTCTTTCTTTATGTTTTTCCACAATAGATTGTAAAGCTTTGGAATGATGGGGATACTAGAGTAATGGAAGAGTTGTTGTGTCTAGCTCGAGGTCCAATGAAAAGAGTTGTCACTTATGACGGGTATATTAGTAATGGTTTTCGGTTTCATACTAAAAAACGTCAAAGAAATCGAAAAACTCAAAATAGTGGCGTTATTGTGAAAGGAGATGAGGAAAGTGGAGAGAAAGATTTTTTTAGGTTATTAAAAGAGGTTGTGGTACTAGAGTTTGATGCCTTGAAAAATCGAACGAGTCCAAAGGTGGTGTTATTTCGGTGTGATTGGTTTGATGTATATGATGAGGGAAGAGGCATTAAAAAGGACAAGCTTGGGGCAATACTAGTCAATGTTACTCGAAGACTGAAAACCAATGAACCTTTTGCATTAGTATCTCAAGTTGAGCAAGTTTTCTATGTACCCTATCACAATGAAAGACAATGGAGATTTGTTATTAAGGCCAATCCTCGCAACTTTTTTGATTTCCCAAACGATGAAGATGCCGAACAAAATGAAGCATAATGGGATGGTGTTCCCTCGAGGGTCGTAAATCTTAGAAATTTGCTTGAGGAGACTAATGAGGACGAGATTCCTTTAGTTAGAAATGATGTTGAACCGGAGTTATTTGATGCTCAAGCGATAGAATAAACGTATCATATTCGCGAAGACAATGATGAAAATGAGGATGAAGAAGCCGAAGATGATGAAGAAGCCGAAGAGTTAGATACCGATTCTAGTATTCATGGATTTGATAGTGACATTGAAGTTCTTGGATCAGAAAATGATACCGAAAGTGATAATCCACGTGAACGTTCTGATGACGAATGAAAAATGGTACAATTTATAATAGAGATTAAGTGTAAAAATTATATATATGTACCTTAGCTATAGCTTGTATAATATATTTATGTTATTTTCAATGTTGCAGTACTGGAAGATTGTTCGTAACCGTCCTAGGAGGGCAAGACTTACAACTTTGTTTGTTAATGATTTGCGTATGAATTTGAGGATGCTTGTGCATACATTTGAAAGGGATGTTTTGATCCTTATATCTTGCCACTAGATATTGTTTGGTTTATGTTTATAATAATTGATGTGATTTTATGATGTATCAAGTTTTCCGTTTGTTGATCGATGTTTTTATTATTTAGAGCTACTAGAAAACAAGGCACTGCTACCTATTTTCTGAAAAGAACCAGTGATCTGGAATTGTTAGTCACTTTATGCTTACAAGACTGTTCTGTAAAATGGATGGTCGCTTCTTTGCTTTAAGAGATGTACATGATGCTGAGATGAGTCTTTTTTCGTCTGATTTATGCTAGAGTCTCTTCCTAAAAGAAATTTAATTTATAATATCATTTCGTTTGGGACAAGACCTGCAGAATGAAGTTTGCAGAAATTTAACTTTATGTTTCCTGCTTGTTACTGGATTTCAACCCGTCAGAGCTGTACACGAGGGACATTTCGTGAGAGTTGTCGCTGCTATTAGCGAGTAGAGGTTTAGCAATTACTGGAAAACTCAAATTCTTAGCTGTATTCAGCAGAGATTCGTGCGCAGCATCGTCTGCATTGATCACTACCTGTCGAAGCATAAACAACTAACATTTCAGATATCTTAAGAAAGTAGTATAACTTTTTTGAGGCCCAGTTTACTTCAGTAAAAAAAATATTCAGTAAAAAAATATCTTAAATCAGCTAAAGCAGTATAAATCAGTAAATTGCATAATAGAAAACACTACAGGATTAGCAAAAATCTGTTCTAATCAAAAGTAAAAATCTGTCACAAAGAGTAGAAACAAATGCAGTTTGTTAAATAAAGTTCAGATGCAGTAAACTGTCACCTGTTTTGGTACTCCAAAGGAATAAGCTTCAGTTCCTGACTGCTGAACAGGAACAGGAAGATGGTTCACTACTTCGAGCATTGAAATACGGTTGTGAAGGCGTTCAATAGCTGTTGGAGAATCAATTATAACAGCTGCAAGGTACATGGATTTGAAGTTGCGCAGTTGAGCATTCCAGTTATCGCCCATTAGAAGGTATAAAAAGTTGATTGCACATTAGAAGGTATAATAGTTGTTTTGTTGCTATGAATGCTTTAGTCACCATTTATTATTACTTAACATATGGGCAGTAAGTGATCATATTATGGTGTTGTTTTAAAGTCACCATTGCTGTTTTGATCGATGTATATAAACCATGCAGCCCAATGACAACTACCCAAGCATCATCGCAACCAATTCAACAAGGGAGCGAGGCTCCAACCTCTCCTCGTAAGCTAACTTACCGAGAGAAACGAAGGCTTAATCAAGCTGAGCTTCGACTCAAATATCCTGATCGAAAAAGGCGTGATCCAACTAGGGGTTTGAAATATGCTTCCAAGTACAGAAATCCTGAAGAAAAAATTAAGATTAAATTCATGGACGAGCTTGGACGTGTGGCTGGTGCAAATGCAAAAGAGTTTATATGCGATTGTAGCAATTGGGTGAAGGAGTTTTGTCCCCTTAATGTAGTGTACGTTTATATTTACTCTGTTGTTAATTACTTTACTAGTCGTTAAATTTTCACATATGCTCTTTGTCTCATTAAGTATTTGTCATTTTAGCAATTGGCCACAAATGGATTCAGATTCGCAACAAAGATTATATACCAAGATTATGGTAAGTATTGGGCGACATCAAGGCTGTGATTTCTTCTATATTTGGTATGCTCTTTCGATTCTTCAATGAAGCTTGATCGTCAATTTCGATTTCTTTAATATCACTTTGAAAATAAAGTTATATCATATGCACGTTAAGCATTCGATAAAAGTCTTGTTTAGTTTGCCGCATCATTTTTATTTTCTGGACTAAAGTACAACAAAGATGACTTGTTTTTATAACTTGATTCATCTGGTAGTTTCTGTTGGAGGCTATTTTTCTCTTAATTCACCTGATTTTTCGAGTTCCTTCTGTTTTTGAGGCTAGCTATTAATCTATGAATTCACCAGATTTTTCGAGCTTCTGGTTCCTATATCTGATTCCCCTATTTCTAGTTTGCTGAAGTTTACTATATCGTATTCTGATTTTTCATATTATGCTTTCAGTCACATCTCACTCACAGACTACAGTTCAATTTCGAGGGGATCTTATTCTATCTTATATGGCAGTTTATGTACGTGCTAAAAAACAATTCTTATGTGTTGCGTTGTTTGGCAGGCAAAATACGATGTACCTGAAAAAGTTAGCGGTGTTAATGTGACTGAAGCATTAAGTGCGCAATGTGGTAGTCTGTACAAGCATTGGCGATCTAGGCTCAAAGAAGATCACTTTAAAGACGAATCAATAGCACAAGCACTAAACAGTAGGCCGGACACTATTGATAAAGACCAATGGGCATGGCTGGTAGCTGAGCATTGGGGTAGTTTAAAACAGAAGGTATATGCACTTTTGAGTATTTTTTGTTTGCTTATTATGAGTATAATGCTATAAGATTTCAACACTTACAAAACTTTATAATGTAATGTAGTATATTAGCCAAGTCAACGCATCCAATAGGCTCGCCCAAACTGGAACGACAGCAAATGGTTCACGATCAACGGCCAGAATTTTCTACGACTTGGTACGTAATTTTCACTAACTTAAGTGCTGTTTTGCATGAGTTTTGGTTTCTTGTTATATCTATCTTGATGGTTGATAATCTAGCAAAGGTATGCTGAATTGACATTTCCGTTTAGACCAGGAGTAATGTATTCTTGTCAAAAGTGGGTGTGCAATACACTTATGGCACATATCTTTGTTGGATAGTTTTTGGATGAAAAGCGTAGGGTATGCTTAGAGGCTTGAGTAGTACATACTTAGAGGAATGACATCCAAACAATAGCAGATTTGCTTTAGTTTGGTAGGACCAAGGGCGTCCCGTAGATTTTGGAGGCCCTGTGCGAAAATAATTGGTTGAGGCCCTCCTTCAAATAATATTTTTTCTTATACTAGATAATCATATTTGGTTAATATAGACCTACAATATATCTAGTGAAACGTGATAAGCTTTCAAAATTAAAACATTACTTCATACTTTCTCTCTTTTATCTCTGTTTTACCTTTGTTATTTATGTGAGGGAGAAAAAATCACAGCATAAAGTGGTGCATAAAAAGCAAGTTAGTAAATCACATAAAAAGGTCACTCATAAAAGGTAAAGGTAGCAAAGGTTTAGATATGGGTGTTATTAAAAAGGCTAGCAAGGAAATAATCAAAACATGGCCTGTTGGGTTTAGATATGGGTGTTACAACTGGGGCGACGGGAACTATGTTCGTCGCACAAAACCCTTTGTGCAACGCCTTCGCGACGAAATATGATTTGTCGCTCATTCATTTGTGCGACGAAATATAGGGTTTGTGCAACGATTTTTTTGGTCGCCCAAACCAGTTTTTCTTGTAGTGTATGAAATGATTCTCCCATCCACTATCCCTCATTTTTTTGCAATACTCATTTAGGTATGGAACCAATTTTCACTGCACTAACTATATCTTGATCTTTTCTTTGCAAAGCATTACAGAAATCATTGTGTACCCAAGTATAGGAGACATTATTTGTCCTATAAAAACAAAATCAAATCAACCAAGTAAGTGCACAATGCCTTGGGCTTTTCCTAAATCATCGGCATTTGACCATTATTTCCAATCATCACAAGTACCTTGATTAGTGTAGCAAACAAGTTCATGACATTCTGTATAGTTTTATAGTCCAACAGGTATCACCGAGTCCCTGTTTTTTGGTCTAGGTTTGTGCCATGGTCGCTAATGATAAAGTGTCTACTGGGTTCTTTGCGTACGGTCGAGGTTCTAAATAACATACTTTAATTAATAATGAAACTACCATTGATGCTCGGTTGACAGATTTGTCTATTTATCGGCACGGATGCCTCTCACGTTACTAGTAATTACTAGGTTCTCCAATGGATTATCGGCACGGGTGTCTCTAACGTTACTAGTAATTACTCATGTTATGCCAATCGTTGCTTGGCCACGAAAATGTGTGATGTAAGCTTTCGAGGGGAAGAGTGTGAGCTTTAAGCACAAAGCAAGTAGATATGCAGCTCAGTTCTCCAGCAGAACATAATACACCCCCACCTACTTACGCGCAGGGATCGGGAGCAACATTGTCAGAGTTTCTGAGATTCAGATTTGAAACCCCCCCAATAGTATCATAAGAGATAGATAAATCTATTTCCTATCTCGAAAGCAAGTGCTTGCAAGCAGTCCACTGATGAAGAAGTTCAGATTACTCAACACCTTTGTATCCTCTCTTGGTTCCTACAAGAAGGCGGGAAAAAATTACAGCTCAGACACCAAATTGACTTCATACACACATTGCCATAACAATCCTGGTATTAATATGTATTCCATTCATCTTGATATAATCCCCAACAGGTAGAAAGGAAGGTATCAAAGGAACGATGAGAAACATATTAGAGATTGATCTAAACATAGTATATACATTGCCGATGGTTGATAAACACCAGAACAATGGTTGCATATACAAAATCATGACCTCCTTATCTCACAGTCAGGTGACAAACTTATCGCCAGTTTTTTTCCCATGGACACTGCAAATACGGATGCAGTATCCCTCTCCCAACACGCACATGACAAAAATCTAGCTTAAAAGTTGCTACAACCAACAAACAAAGAAAAGCCATAGCTATCATATAAGCCCCAAATCATAAAATATGACCAATCACTACTGTATGGACCAAAGTTTATCCCTTTAAAAAATCTATGAGATGTCGAGGAGAAAGGCAATGACTAACCACAAATAGGACTTAGATTTTGACTATTCATTGCCTAATTGAGTACAATACTTTAATTTCCAGACTTCCTGCATGTCTTTCTATATAAAACACAGCATACGGGGTTACAACTTATGAGGTACATTGCCTCTCGATCCCTAAAGGAATTATCATCCTCGAAATGATTCAACCAATCCAATTTTTTCATTCTGTAAAATGTCATTTCTCTTCTCTTAGTGTCAACTGTCAAGCACATTTAGAAATCAATAAGGTTCATATAGTTTAACAGATGTGTGTTGCCCACGCTAAAATGTTTGGCCACGTACACGTACACAACCCATACTTCATCACAAAAACCTCAAAACTTCCCTTGTATGGCCTCTAATTAATCTCCCTGCTCCAGCATTACACGAGTTACCTTCGGCCGCACCGTCCGTATTAAGTTTGACCCAATCTTATTTCGGAAACTCCCAACTAATAAGTTCCTCTGATCTTCGTCTTTTGTGAGGAAAGCAACTGCTACTTGAGCCTTCTGAATGCATCCAGCGCATCAAATTTTATCCCCATTTTCATGAGCTAGATGCAATTCAGCATTTTCAGGCTTTGCTTTCATAACTAGCGCATCAAATTCAACATTAGACAAGCCAATGGCCATGAACATGGTAAATGAACAACTTACTATCGGTGAAGTGAATATTAAAAATAAAAAGTTGATAAAAATGAGGTACTAGTATTTTGATAAGGGATACATTAGAGTAAAAAAGGGTTACTTCCACTTCAAATATCAAAAACCTTTTATTAGTAGTGTAACTAAAGACATTGAATCTATGCATATAGGTAAACAAGCACTATTAGAAAAACTTCACAACCAATGTACGTAAGTACAGAAGAACTCTCCCCCTCAAAAAAAGGTAGAGACACACCCTAAAAGAGTTACATTCCATATGCAATGAAAATTACTACATCACTAAACAAGGTCGATAAGAAGCATAATAGTTTGATATTGATTCAATAATAATGTGGAATATTACATATGGTTAATAGAACGAGACATGTTGTACCCCTTTTACAGCAACCAGTACCCCTTTTTATAAGTACCCTTTTTATCACTATTAGTGCCATGATGAAACTAGTGCAGAGATTACAACTAACTAGTATTGATGCTTTGTAGAGCTCTCAGTTTGGTTGAAAACTGTTGGTTAAACTGTTAACCGAACCGAATAAACTGAACCGAAACTAACCGGTAACTAAAAAACGAACCGAACTGAAATCAACTGTTTCAATGTCAACTGTATTAAACCGAACCGAAACCGAACCGAAAAGGAACTGAACCGTAATTAACTGTATCAAAAACCATTTTAAACCGAACCGAACCGAATATTAACCGAAAATAACTAAAAATTGTTTTGAACTGTCATAAACCAAATCGAACCAAACCGAATATTAACCGAAAATAACTGGAATAATATTTAAAACTGTTATAAACTTAACCAAATTGAACAAAATTATAATCAATTATAAAACATTTAAAATGTTTTAAACTGTTTTAAACTAAAATGAACTAATGCAAACCTTTTAAACTATTAAATAATAACAACCAAGTTATAATATTATTTAATCATTTTAAGGTTTTATAAATTTTCAACAACTTATTTAAATAGTTGAAGTTTTCCTTTTATTAATAATATTCTAAATAGTGATTATAAAAAAAGATTTGGTAAAATTATAATAATTTTATAACACCTAAAATAAATTACAACCAAATAATTTAATACACTTAAGTACCAATATTTTAATTCAATTATAAAATCATATGATATAACACCAAAAGATACAATATTTTAATTTAATTATAAAATCATATGATATAATTAGAGGTGTCAAAAACTAATCCGACCCGATAATCCGATTTAGTTCGATCATAATCTGATCTGGTTCGATTCGAGTTGTTATGTATCCGTAACACCACCGTCATCCGACTCGACAGTTATCGATAATGGCTTAACCCGCTATGGTTCGATTCAAGAATTCCTATTTATTTAAGTTCAGTTCAGCCAAGTTCGATTCCTTTAGGAACTCTGTTTCGAAAATCGTTGCACAGTTTTGAAACAACAAATTTTTTAATCACGAAAATTTTATAGTGGAATTAGACCACTGTTGATTATCACTAATATCAGATACTTTAATATTTTCATTGCTATACAAAACCAGTTAAAATATTCGAAATATAAATATAAATTTAACGCAATTCCGGCCGATTTATTAGGATACGCTCAATCATCTTTCTCTTGTATCATCGTCATTCTTTGCTAACCTTTCATTTCTCAAGCTTAAAGTTCCAACAGAAAATTCAACCCTTGCAGAGTGATAGGTGCCGCCCAGAATTGTTCGTTTGATAAAATTAGTGGTGATTGTTTTGTGGGTGATGATAGATTTGAGTGCTTCTTCCTTTTTTACATTAATTTTCTTTCTCTTTCTATTGGGCTTTTTACTAATGGAGTTGGAGTGGAGGGTAGATTATACTTATCATGGGTCAATCCTTGAAATCAATGAAGTTCTTTGAAAAGATGGTGCAAATTGGGTGTTTTTATATATTACTTGTACTATGCAGCAGGAATTCATTCACTCCAATTAGGAATCTGAAACCAACATTAGATCAAAAAAATTAAAAAAAGAGGATATATTTTAAAATGTAATGCTAATAGATTATATGAAAGACAAAACTAAGATCTTCAAACCCCAAAAAAAAAAAATCAACATGGATCCAAAGGATCATAAAAAATAAGATCTAGGGACTCCATTATCAAAACAGAGACTTGAAATAAAACAAGCAAATATATTTTAAAAAGCAAACACAAATTTCTAAAAACAGAATAATTAAAAGACGACATAAACCCAGAAAAATGAAATAATTTAAAAAAAAACAAAAAGAATATTCAAAACGCAGAAACTGAAAACGAAACAACAAATGAAACGAAATTCCAAATCTTTAAGATTATACGAAATTCCAAAATGGTTCCTCCATTTCAGTTGCTTGCGTTGATTTCTTCTAGTTCTACTGGTTTGAGTAAAACAAAATGGAAAAATGAAAGAGAAAGGGAGATGAAAGCTAATGGGGGCGAAAGCAAGGGTTAGAATTTTGGCTGAAGAGGAAGAGGGAGAGGGAGACGGAGAGGTGGGAGCGCAATTTCCATCTTGGACGCGCACCTACAGAGAGGTAGGTGCGCCCAAGTAAAACGCAACAGAAACAGAACAAAACGCAGCAAGAAAAAACAGCCCACTTTGTGTCTGACATGGAATGAACATTATGCCTGAATAAATGAACATTAGAGAAGAAAAAAACAAAACAAACCACAAATCAGCATTCTCCTTATGTTTGACACGGGATGAACACCTGTTGAAAATAAATAAACATTAAAAAAGACAAACAACATGTAGTATTGCTAGAAAAGTGTTTTGCCCATGACTAATGTACATGAATGAGAAACAAATGAAATTTCGTCTTACCCAGTTATACAATAACTAAAGAACATCAATTATCAAAAGATGAACCCATGGATATATTAAACGAACAAGCTATTATTCTTATATAATTTTATTTATAATTGAGGAATAGAGTTCCACATGGAAAATTTACACCATTTTGTAATAATTAAAAAAGAAGATGGACAATATTTGGAAACAAACGAAAAATGAACATTTGTTGGGATATAAAGAACAACTGGCCAAACATAATGAACATGGTAAATTTCATGGCTTGAAATTATGTAGTACAGACTTCTAATTTAAAGAAATAAATTACGAACAATAAATATAATTTAATGTACATGTTGATAGCATCAAGATACACTACAAAATGTAAATGGCTCATGGTCAAATCTTTTGAATGTGGTTTATTCACAATTGAACAAAACATACATTGTAGCCATTGAGATGAACAAATGAACCATTTGAAATAACTGTAATCATTAATAAGTAAATAGCAGACATTCTTTGTAAAATTAGTACACACTGTCATTGTGTCTACTCTAATGTTCATGTATTAATATTAATGAACTTTTCTATTGATAATGTTTAAGTACTTATTATCAATGTTTATTATGTTTGTTCAAAAGTTCATCTACTTGGTACAAAAGCTCATTTTGTTTGATATGGATTGTTATCAATGAAATTTTGTATTGTTAATGTTCAAGTACTTATTATCAAAGTTCATTATATATGACGCATTGTTCATCTTATCAGTACACACTTTCATTGTGGTTGCTCTATAATGTTCATGAATAGTTATAAATTAATTTTGGTATTGATAACTTTCAAAGTACTTCTTGTTAATGTTCACTATATTTGCTTAATGATTCATCTACTTGGTACACAAGTTCATTGTGTTTAATCTAATATTCATGTATTGGAACCATTTGTTATGTATTGTCAATTATTATCTAATGATCATCTTATTAGTACACATGTTCATTGTATTTGCTCTAATGTTCATGTAGTGATATCAATTAACTTTTGTATCGATAATACTTATTATCAATGTTCATGACGATTGCTCAATTGTACATATAGCCGGTACAAAAGTTAATTGTGTGTTGCTTAAATGTTCATTAGATGAATATAGTTATTCATAATTCCCGATTTGATATTCATTCATCTATAAGTATACATCTAGATTAGTATTCATTGATTTGAAATGTAATAATTATTTTATCATTTATTAATAGTTGTTATTTCTTTTTGACCCGATGATTCAATAACGTCAATTAGGATGAATTAAATAAAGAACGGTGAGAAATGATTTAAGAACAATACGAAAATAAATAGAAGCAAATATTCTTATTGATTCCGAAGAGCGAGTACAATGCTTAGCATAAAATGTTGTAAAATATACAAATGACGTCTTTACAATATTTATACTATCTAACTAAATAAAGAAACGGACACCAATAAGCCCTAACGTCTCCCCATTATTACGAGATTCGCCTTGATCACCTAGCTCCTATCCTCAAACTGGACCGCGCTTCCTCCATCTTCACATCCAACTATACGTGAATTCGCAACAAGGGTTTTGGCCTTTTGAATCAGGGGTTTGCTCTTGACAACAGGTTTTATGGTTTTGATCTCTGTGGCCGAGACTTTTCCCTCAGTAGCGGCCTTGGTTGGTGGGTAGAGTTTGGTAGTAGCAAGTGGTACATTTGGTTTATCACTTCTACACATTCATGAAGTGAACAATGAACATTAGATGACAAAGAATGTATATTAGATCAAAATTAATGTATAATTGAATAAAATGAATGAACAATAAAAATGAACTAATGAACAATGTACAACTAGAAAACAATAAATAACAACAATGAAAAACTAGTAAAATATTAAATAAAATGAATGAACAATTGTTATAAAGAATGAACAATTGAACAAAATGAATGAACAATATATAGGTAGATGAACAATAGAGTAAACAATTGAACAAATAAAAAAATATTGAACAGTAGAAAAGAACTAGTTAACAATGATTAACAGGTAAGAACTAGTGAGTAACTGAAAAGTCATAGTGAACAATAGGAATGAACAATTGAGTGAATTAAATGAACAATTGAATAATATAATATGATTAAATAACATGAGTGTACAATTGAATAAAAAATGAACAATTGAACAAATGATAAAATATTGAATAGTAGAAAAGAACTAATTAACAATGAATAACAGGTAAAAACTAATCAACAATGAACGACAGGAAATACATGAAAATAACTAATTAACAATGAATAATAGGAATGAACAATTGAATTAAATTAATGAACAATTAAATTAAATAAAATGATCAAATCAACAATTGAGTGAACTCAATGAACAATTTAATAATATGATATGATTAAATGAACAATTATTTAATATGATATGATTAAAAGGGAAATTAAATAACATGAATGTACAATTCAATAAAAAGAATGAACAATTAACAATGAAAAGAACTAATTAACAATGAATAATAGAAATGAACAGTTGAATTAAATTAATGAACAATTAAATTAAATAAAATGATCAGATCAACAATTGAGTGAACTCAATGAACAATTTAATAATATGATATGATTAAATGAACAATTATTTAATATGATATGATTAAAAGGATAATTAAATAACATGAATGTACAATTCAATAAAAAGAATGAACAATTAATAAATCAAATGAATAATAGGAAGGAATTACTGAATTATGAACATAAGTAGTGAACAATATGGAAAAACTATTAAATAATGGAAAAATGAACAAATCAATAATTGAAATAAATATGTTATCTTGGTGCCTCTGGGTTTTTCACTTCTGCATAGTCAATAGATAAAAGATCAGGAAATGGACAATTGAATTAAATGAAGGGAAATTCCCAATGGTGGCCCTTAGGTTTTAAGAATTCTCAGTGGTGTAAATTTCAAAAAAACTTTCCCGTTAGTAACCCTGCTTTACAAATTATTCCCAAACATAACCTTAATGAAGAATATTTCATTAATAATAAAGCATATTATATTAGTTAATAGTTAAAGTAGCTACTCGCACGTAAAACGAGGTATTTTGGGTAGTTTTTTGTCCTTAAGGGATGATTTTAGTGGGTAAGTTAGCCCTTAAAAGTTGATTTTGAGATCAAAATTGGCAAAAAAGACCCAAAATGCCTCGTTTTATTTGCGAGTGACCGCCTTAACTGTTAACTAACAGAATATGATTTATTATTAACGGAATATTCATCATTAAGGTTATGTTTGGGAATAATTTGTAAAGTAGGGCTACCAACGGGAAAGTTTTTTTGGAATTTCCGCCACTGGGAATTCCTTAGACCTAACGGCCACCATTGGGAATTTCCCATAAATGAATGAACAATTGAATAAAAACAAATGATCAAATGAACAATTGACTAAAATTAAATGATCAAATGCACAATTGACTAAAATTAAATGATCAAATGTACAATTGACTAAAATAAAATGATCAAATATACAATTGACTAAAATAAAATGATCAAATGAACAATGGAGCAAACTTGATGAGCAAGTAAGTCAGAACAATGATTGAATTGAATGAATAAAATGAAATGGTGAAATGAAAATAATCAAATAAATGAACAATCAAATAAACGGAATGAACAATAAAATGAAACAAATGAACATTTGAATGGAATAAATGTAACTAAATAAAGTAAACAAGTGTATAAAATGACATCATGTATAAAACAGTCGTATGGAATAGTCCGTTATAATACGTTAATGAACAAATAAATGACATCAATGAACAATTTAAAACGTGAATGAACCATTTAATGACATGAATGAATAAACAAATTAATAACATGAATGAACATATTAGTTGAACATTATAACATTTTGGATGAACCAAAGATCTCAATTTCAAATGAAATTCATTTCAAATGAATATACCTTTCCAAGATTAATATTTGAACATAACAAACCCTATGTTAAAAGAGCATTAGAACATTCCAGATGAACATTGTCATTTCAGATGAACATAAGCATATATAGCAGTGAACAATAGCCTATAATTATAAGAACTAACATTCTTTAGGGTTGGGGTTATGGTTGTGCTCGTGGATCTTCAGTGCTGAAATCAAATGAACAATGGCGCGAATGAAATGAATATACAAGTTATAAGATAGGAACAAAACAAATATCTGATGAACATTAGAGCATTTTAGATGAACCAGTAGCCCCAATTTAAAATAGCGTCATTTTCAGATGAACATACAAACATTCAAGATGAACAAGAATACCTCATTTCAAATGCAACCACATTTTAGATGAACATTTCAACATACTAAAAGAACCATTTTCAAATTAACGTTAAAACATAATGGATGAACCAACCCCCCTCCCCTTCAAATGAAATCCATTTTAAATTAACATTATACTATTCCACGAAGAATAATAGAACATACCAAATGTACCCCATGTTAGAAGACCAATTTTAGTTGGACATTTCAACATACATAAAAAACGCATTTCATGTGAACAATAGAACATCACAGATGAACCTTATTTCAAAATAGCATTTTAATCTACATAAGAACACTAATTCATTTAAGATTGAACATAAGCATATATCCAATGAATATCAGCCCAACATAAATGAACATACGTAGTCATTTAGGAATCGACAAAATAGGAATCAACAATAACTGAAATATGTGGGGAAAACACAAAAAAAATGACTTTTAGAGAAATATTTTAAATCTGTGGAAAAAAAACGAGTGCATGAACTCAAAATACCCAGATGAAGATGAGGATTAGAGAGTAAAAAACAAGTAAGAAAGAACCCTAAAAATGAGTACAAAAGCCCAAAAAACTCAGAAAAAACGAGTAAAAAAACTCACCTTTGGGACAAACAACAAAAAACTGACCATTAGATAGAGAATGGAAGATCAAGGATTGAGAGATAGTACAAAAACTGACCTTTGGAATGAACAACAATGGTGGATTGAGAGAAGGATTGAGAGATAATGCATAAGAAAACTTTGATAGAGAGAGTAAATGGTTTAGAGAGAGAAAGTGTTTTGTATTTTGTGTGGGAAAGTGAGAGAGGGAAAGTTTTTTTTGAAATTAAAAACTGTCAGAGGAGAGATAAAAGGGGGAAAAATTCTGGAATTTGAATTCATTCACAGAGAACCATTGTTCATTACTAATGAACCAATGTTCATTCCGTATCCCAGAATAGCGTAGAGGCCGCATTTTGTTTTTTAAAGGTTGCGTTTCACCTGGGCGCACCTACCTCTACGTAGGTGCGCATGCACGGTGGACTTATTGAGGTGGGAGGGAGGTTAGGGTTTTGGTTTTTTATACTAGTGGGGTGGGTTATGAAACTTTAGAGGTAAATTGGTGGAGGGAGAGCTGAAATTTTAGATTTCAGCTTTTGATTTTGAATTTCCAAATTTCAATAAGTTAGCTTTTATTTCCAAATTTTTGTGTTGTGGTATTTTTGGTCATATTACTATTACTTATATCGAGTTTATTATTATTAAATTAAAATAGTATGATTGTTATACTTAGAACTAATCTTATTGGTCGACATAGATCGATGATTGGTCTAATAGAGTAATATATTAATATATAGAGATTGAGCCAAAACATAAATTTTAATTATTTGATTGATCTAGTATATATATAATACATTGATCTTAACTATCTTAATAATTGATCTTAACTATAGATTTAAGGTATTGACTGATCTAACATATTGATTATTGACTTAAAACAATCGTCGTTGTTGGTATAAGCCTTAACAAGTAGTCTCGTTTTTTATGATTGATCTAATAATCTTATAACATGGATCTTAACAATATATCTTATACATTAATCTGATACGTGGATGCATGGTTGATCTAATAAGTAGATTTAATATATTATACATTGATCCCACCTATCGTGTACATTGATATAACATATTGATGATTGATCTTATACAATGATCTTAACTATCTTATAGATTAAACTATATATTGATTATTGATTTTATACATTGATCTTAACTCGCTTATATATCAATCTAATATATTGATAATTGGTCAAATACAATGATCTTAACCATCTTATACGCTGATCTAATAGACTGATGATTGATATAATATATAAATCTAAGTATCTAACTCAATAACGTAATATACTGATGATTGATATGATAGACTTATGTATCGATGATTGAACTAATACATAGATCTTAACCATCATAATAATTACAAGCCTACAATAACAACCAATTAAATCATGTAAATTAATCTTAACTATCTTATTTCTTGATCTAACATATTGATGATTGGTCTAATACATTGATCTTAAGTATCTTATACTTTGATCTAATGTATTGATTGATTTAATAAATTGGTATAACTATCTTATATGTTGATTTAATATATTGATGATTGATCTATTACATGGATCTTAAGTATCATATATATTGACCTAATATATCGATGATTGATTTAGTACACTAATATACCGATGATTGAACTAATACATAGATCTTAACTATTTGTTTTATCCACAACATATGTAAATTGATATGATACATTAATCTTAACTATCTTATAACTTGATCTAATTATATTGACTATTGATCTTATATATTGATATTAATTATCTTAAACGTTGATCTAATGTAGTAGTATTGATTTTATTACTACTATTACTATTAATATTGGTATTTATATCATTGTAATAATTATTATTATTATTGTTGCTATTATTATTATTATTATTATTATTATTATTATAAAATAGAAAAAGGACAAAAATCATACAACCTACAAGAAATTAGGGGCAACCGAGATACAATCTGGGCACCCACTCCTCTAGCTATAGCAAACCCTATCCTAGTGAAAATATGGGCAGCAGCACGTGCCCCTATATCCTATGTCTTCGAGAAAGTCTGCACCCGCTTCAGCAACGCAATAGCCACCTTATCCAATTCCCCAAGAGAAGAAAAGGAAAAGGGAAGGAAGCCATACCCAATAGCTCGACAACGAGCTTCATACTTGACCCGCTTCCGATGAGCCGCATCAGCAACAACACGTCCAGGAACAAAGTCAGACAACCCAGACTGGGTCAAGGGAGAAGACCCTGTCAAGTCGATACACACATCACGACCACCATCCCAAGAATAAAGAAGCACATCTGCCGGCCTGAGGGCCCCGTCGTTCCCCCTAGACAATCCAATGTCAACCTCCTTTCTTGCCGAAATCCCAGAACGAAAGCAGATATCAACAAGAGTATCTCGAACGACATTATGCCGATATTTAATGCCCACAATACCAGCACACTACACCGCATGATCACCAAAAACATCCCCAGCAAAAACCCTAGAGCAAGCAGAGCACGTCATCGAAGTAGAGAACAAAGGAACACCCAACCGGTAACACAACACACTACGATAAGTCTTAGGGTTCATCGTCTGACCCAACCCTGAAATAGGAACTGCCCTAAGCCAATCTGAGGTGTGAACCCCCTGCTGTGACTGCCACAAAGCTAACCGTCGAGGAGATAAAGAAAAGGTGGATTATGCCGATGCAGTAACCTTTGTGAAGTATATATCTGCCAATTTTTTCATAAGTTTAGGGGCAGCGACTACACTAGGATCACGCAAAATGTCAGACTCCACAGTTCTATTAAAAAGACTCAACGCATCCTCAAAGGCACGTCCACAACCAACAATACCTGCAGGACGTAAAAGCTTATCCTGTAAACCAGCAGACTGCAAACGAGACGCGAGATAAGCTTAATGCCGAACATCACTCGCGCAATAAACACCAAGTCCTCCAAAGGCAAAAGGTAAGGTAGCAAGACGCCACTGCCAATCGCCAAAACCAGGCCCCGAAGCAGTAACAATACGCTCCAAAGAAGAACGAAGGGCCCCATCGAAGGAACGATAAGCCTCATCAAAGACACAAGGAGGACAAGTACGCAGGGCAAAATAGAGTTTAGAAATGCCTGTACACGCCCTAAGAAGTAGCAACTCACACTGGGGATCATCAATCTTAGCAACCTTATCCATAAGCGTAATTGTCTTGGACACTCGCTGCATCACAAGCTCCCCACTGAAAATAGAGTCGGAACTAGTAGGACCACCAAGCAACTTTACACCACTCAAAGGCCGTGCAATATCAGGGGGAAGGACACCAACAAGCCTACTACGAGGGTCTTCGACAGGCCAAAAAACCTCAGTCTTCCCTACATTCAGAAGTAGACCGAAACTAGGCCCATCCTCCATAATCAACTCCAAAACCTTCCCCACGACCAAGGTATCACCAATAATGGTGCCATCATCCAAATACCACGCCTGAAGACTGACATCAAAAGAGTCTCTGATTTTACACACCAAGGGATGTAAAACCAAAGCAAAAAGAAAAGGACCAAGGGGATCACCCTGTTGCACCCCCTGAGATAACCATAAGGTGTGCTCTCCATAATACAATCTGGCAGGATGAGAGTAGCAGAATTCAACCCAACATGAAATGCCCGGACACCGAAGACGAACTTCACGTAACATGATCTCACGATCGACTAAGTTGAAAGCATTTTGAAAATCCACCAACAACATAGAAAGACCGACAATATTTCCACGATCCTCAATCAACCTGTTAACAGCATGAAGTACTGCCTCACCACCCGAAGGAACCCCAACACCAAACTGAAGACCATCAAAGTAACCTCTCAAAGAAGGCCCCACCAAAACAGCTCCGACCTTCGAAACCAAACGCCGCCAAATAGTACCAACGGCTATCGGACGAATACCCCCACCGGGCTTGACAAGAGGAGTTAGAGGAGCACTAGCAATGTACTCACCCAAAACCGCAGGACATTTCCCAGCTAGTAAGAGATTAACCACCTGCGAGATAGAGTCAACTAACTCATCCGAAATAGCCACCGCTGCTCCACTCAAACAATCCATAAGGTGTTGAGCTCGAAAACCGTCCCTACCACAAGATGTACCATGAGGAAAACTCGAAATCCGATCCAAAACAACAGCAGAAGAAGCAATGAGATGATGGTGGTCAATAGGTATATCCGGCAAGGAAGGAGCCGGCGAAGAAGGGTGTTTGGACTATAAATCCGCAAGAGTGGCAGCAGAGTATGGAGCAATGCCGGATGAAGAAAGAACACGGACCGCAGCTGTATAATGACCATCACAAATCTTCCTCTTACACTGCTTGATATTGCGCTCATCTAAATCAAGGTCCTCCTCATCAGCGTCTGAGAAAGTAGGAGGATCCTCCGCCAAAATTTCTCTGAAGAGGTGCAAGCTACCACCCTGGTACCCCAAGAGCAAATAGCACGGGAAATACTCTCTTCCTGACGTTGACGCTTAATAGCAGACTTACATTCAAGATTACTCCGTGGGCGAAAAGTTTTAAGAGTGCAATGAGGTAACACCAATAAAGAGACCCAAAAGGAAATATCATCAGGTTTAGAAATAACCTTATCAAGAGCACCTTTCAGAACCCGAGCGAACCCCAAACGACACTTGGGAGGGATAAACTTCACAGAGCGAAACCCCTTGGAGAACAAAAGATCCAAGTGAGCCACATCGAACCCACAAGAATGATCATGCAACGAGCCATCATCATATCCAAGTTGCACCGGTGAAGAAGGAACTTGTGGTTTGGGGATGTCATAAAGCAAAAACCTAACATGTCCATCACCTTCATCAGGAGGTGATACAAAATCTGCACCCCGACCATGGTGACACCTAGTACGAAGAGTATGGGTTCTGAAACAAACCCCACATAACCAAATCCCTATACGAGAAAAAGTAACCTTCGCCGCGGTAAATATAGATAAATTAGTAGAAAGAGCATGTCGTGTAGAATCACGAGCATCAGAACAACAATGAAGATCACGAAGGTGTGTGATCAATGAAGTCTTAGTGAGCCCATTTCCACCACCATCTTGACACCCATTAAGACCAACAAAAGGGCAATGAAACCGCACAACAACGGCCATCACTGAAACACAACTGTGCCGCAACCAAGTACAAACAATCCCCCACTAAAGACACCACAATGATGAAAAGCATAATACCACAACAGCAAAGCACAACATCAAACCAAAATCACAAAAAGAGAAAACAAGAATAATGATGAAAGAGGGATTGAGGATCAAGCCTGATATTGGAAAAGGGGTAATGAACCGTGATGATGAAAACAAACAAAAAAACCCACTCAAAAATAAAACCCTGCTGAAGAACCTAGTACGTTACCGGAGAACAAGAATTTGTTGTGGAACCCTGCTGACGCTGACACCGAACGCTGACGCTGCCGCTGAAGATGCTGAAGGACAGACGCTGACGAACCACGCTGCCACGTTGACGTTGACACACGCAGCACCGCTGGAGGAAACGAACCCTATAAGAAGTACCGCTGGCTGAAGAAGTAGAGCCCGTTGACGAGGTACCGCTGATGAAGAAGACGACGGATGAAGCCGGAGACCCGCCGGAGTAGCCGGACTGACGCGCCGTTCACACCTACCCTACCCTAGTCACCCTAATTAGAGAGATTATTATTATTATTATTATTATTATTATTATTATTATTATTATTATTATTATTATTATTATTATTATTTCATTATCATTTATTACTATACACACCATCTTTGACGATGACGATATGTTAAACGCACAATAAGTCAATAACAATTGATCCATCAACCTTTAATATAATTATGAATTATACAAACATAATAAATTCGAATATGCCACGAAATGAATTCGACTAAGGGTGCTATTCGAGAGAGAGTGCTTGTGAACTGATCGAGCTCAACTCTTTATGTACGAGATTTCTTATAGGTGTAAAGTGACCAAAAATCTCGCAAATAGCTCGAGATTTACTCGAGTCAAACTAGGCCCAAGTTCGTTCAATTTGGTTAGAAGTCGGTCAAAGATCTATTCGAGTTGTTAACGAGATGAGTTCAGCTATACAAAACTCGATCCAATTAGTTATCACCTTTATGTTCGACCAGAAATAAATTGACTCGACCCAGAAATAACCCGCGATCCAAAGGCCACAAATCCCGAATTGACCCGTATAAACCCGAAAGTTATCCGACTCATGTTTATCAAAACCGTTAATACCCGACCCGATATTCGTTCAACTCGAACTTCACTTGAACTCAACCAACCCATGATTCAACTTTTGCCCGTAACTGACCCGATCTGATCCAATTAAAGGTGATCCAAGACAGATACTCTGACTAGACTCGATCCGACCCATTACGGGTCATTCCAAAACCGAATCAATTAACCGAATTGACATAACTTAACACACATTCGGTCTGTAACAAAAAATTATATATATTTTTAAAAACGGAATTTGGGAAGGACACACAAAACTTACACGATATTGATTTTCACCCAAACCGATGCGGTTTTTCATACAAAATCGAAATTAATTGAATTAAAACCGAAAATAACCGTTGAACCGATATGGACGATTGAATAGTGAACCATTTTTTACTGAAATCGAATGGGTCAAACCGGATAGACAACCGTAACCGAACCGAACAGAAAAAAGAGCTAAATTAACCGAAATTAACCGAACTGAAACCGAAGAAGTTGCAACCGAATCAATTTAACGTGAAAAATTAACCGAAGTCAACCGAACCGAAATCAACCCAACCGTTTGGTTCCAACCAGAACCGAACCGATTAACCGAATTGACACCCCTAATGCTTTGGATTTCAAAATAATGTCAACCGAAAGAAACACAAGCTAACTAATCACTCGGTTAATAATACGCACAAGCACATTAAATTTCTAGCAACCTCTGTAAAAGCTCAATGAGCATGTGCATTAAATTCACTAAATGCATCTATAGAAGGTAAGAGAAAATATGGAGAGAAATCTTTGGAGAGCATGTATACTAGACAAGGAAGCTATATATACCTTAAAAGAGGCAGAATTAACTTAAACAAGAAAAAATTGATGCTAAATAGGAAGACCATCAAGGCAATGATATCAGGAACGCGGATCGGAGGGCCGATCTCCGATCTGAGTCGTTCATTCCGAATCGCGGAACAAACGCGTCCCAGTTTGCTGTGAGTCGCGTCCCCGTTCGTCGAAGGTGGCGTTCCTTCACAGATCTAGGGTTTTCGTATGAATACAGCGTTTTAAGGCTGAGAAGAAGACTGATCGACCATCGAGAGAGAAGAAGAAGAGAGGAGAAGCAGCGGCGCTGAGAGAAGAGAGGAGAAGAATTGCTGAAGCGGCTGAACACGTATATAAGGAGAAAGAATAGGAATAGGTTAAATTTTAAACGTGATATTGATATTTTGATTAGCACTAACAACTAGGCCAGTCTCCTTTTTCTAAGTTGCATTTAAGTTTTTAAATATATTTAAAAAAACAAAAATTTAAAGCTTACTTATTTTTTACTTTTTACTGTTTGTGTTACTTTACACGCTTTTCATTAATTTTAAAATTTTTATTTTTTTATTGTTTTGAAACTAGAAAGAATATATATATATGAATTGTTGTCGCACCCAATCGTTCCCGATTCACTATGGGAAACGTTCCGCGTATCCGTTTGCGTTCCCCGTTTCGAATCGAACCCCGTTTCTTGTAACATTGCATCAAGGTCTCAATTCTAAAATAGTGTAGAAATCATATATTAAAATAGAGACTTCACATATGCAACCCGATAATAAGGTTCAGAAATCAGAAAAATCCACTCATGAGCTCCGTAAGCTTTCCTTAGATCAACTTCTGTTAACACTAAGGTAACGCTTCAATGAAAGCATGGCTTCTGCCATAAAACCTATAAAGCATTAGTCTATCTTTAGATTAAATGAATATCATCATTATTTAACTTGTCACTTGATAAAAAAATAGCCTACATTTCTGGTAAAAGGGGTACATTATACAACAAAAAGGGAACCTTAAAACTAAACCAGTATTACATTATTTAACCTATGTAGGTTCGAACCTACATCCTTTCCGCTATTGCACAATGCTCTACCACTTGATCTAATAGGTTTACATGAATAGTAGAAACACCACAAAGTCCTTCTAAGCGTAAACTCGTGACTCACTAACTAAACGGACCCCTCTTTTAACATAATGTATCCCTTTTTCAACGAAAAGTGCCCATTTTCTAGCTAAATGTATCCCTATTCTTACTAATTGTAGCTATTTTATAACAAAAGTTTCTAATTTTGAACTATATGTATCCCCTTTTGAACTAAATGTAGGGCCTTTTCATAAAAGTCAATGCGAACTCATCATTCATTAGCTTGTAGCATTGCATGATTATCACATTAAAATAAGCGTGAAACTAATTTATTAAGCTTGCATTTCATTCGATTTTCCAATGTATTCAGGTACATTTTAGTGCTATAAAGAAAATTATTGCCTGGCTCAATTCATTTGTGTATAGTCAAGTTTTTATCCTAGGAAACAAAACACATCCAATAAAATGTATCACGTTCTCCGCCAAGCTTCATAAAACCAACTAGGAGAAAGAAACGACATGATGCAATAGCGAATTAATCAATCATACTATGTCCCTTAAACATAATCAATTCAAGGACGTAAGCATCAAGCAATAGAAATAGTATTTATGAGAGAACACAACAAGGCAGCCTAGTGATTAATATCTAAAACTGGAGCTCTCTCTAAATTCAAACTAAACGTATCCCTCATAGCTGATTGTATCCCTTTCATAATTGTCCCAATAGTGTACCAAGATAATTGTCGTGCTTAGACTTATAGCAATAAAACATGAGCATGTATCATGCTCTCTACATCAAGGTTAATTTGCATTCTAAATACAGACATGTAACATCTATTTTCATAACTAAACATCACAGTTTATATTTGAAATTATTCAAATTTGAACAAAGTCTTGTTTAACGTACATAGTTGACACAAATTAGACATAAGAACTGCTTGACTCAATCAGACACAGGTAAGAGCAAAATGATATAGAATGAAGCAAAAATAACAACCTAATACAAAAAATTCAAAATTTCAAATACAATAACTAGTTGAGGAACATCCTCACACTTTGTTTACGACGTTCCTTGAATAAAAATTGGTGTACTTTCACAACTAAGAATCAAGGTTAATAAATTATAGGCAAAAATTTACCAGTGCCTCAGTGGAAAACTGAATTATGATTCAATTTAGACATCAATCTAGGGTTAAGGCTTCTTCAAAAGCTCATATTCATAGTAGAATCAACGAAAATATGCATAATGAATTTCGAAACTTACAAAGAATTGAACACAATGTCCACACAAAAACCCTAAAAGATGCAATGAGCTCAAGTGGTGGAGAAGTGAAGAGTTGTAGGAGAAGAAGCAACAAATCTTCGAAGTTGATTTTCACGGCGGCGAAAAAACGAGAAAATCAAAGATAATCCTAAATCTTGAGAGAAAACAAATTAGAGACAAAGAAATCGAAATAATACCATAATTAGTGAATGAAATCGACATAAACTTGTGTTGGTTGTGGAAGCTTCATTACCTTCCACACCAGAGAGGGAAAAGGACGACCGAAGAAAGAATAGAGAATGTTTTGGCGAAAGGAGATAGAGAGAGCCCAAATCTGAAATGCGTTTTTTAACCATTCATTCGCCAATATTTGTTAATCCAGTCCATCTGATTAGTCTACAGATGATCTAACGGTTGTAATGGATTGTTTTCAATTTTCAGCATAAGGTTTGATTTTCACCCGATCTTCTCCCTATATATATATAAGATAGTAATTTTCAAACAAAATTAGAAAAGGTGGTTTAGGTTAAACCAATAATGTGCATTATAGAAGGTAGGTTTTGAAAAACTATCCTTAAATTTTTTTAAAAATGTATGTGGTTAAACCAATAATGTCGATTATATTTGGTGGCTTTTGACAAAAAATTCATTATTGTGTTATACAATAACCGATGTGTTACATCTTATTGTGCTCATTAGTGTAATGCTAGTTTTCCGATTATTTGATAAAGTTTTATGCTTATTCATTTAATTTTTGTTTAGAAATTAAATAAATCATAAAATAATTTATTACTCGATATAACTTGACAGGTTAAGGATTCCAACAAATGAAACCTGATGAGACCACATTAAGCGTGTATTTAGAGTATTTCGGAGTTTTTTTGGTAGAGGTTTAGGCCTTGAGAAGCGGAGTTTCGTATATATTAGCCTATATGTGGTATGTGGAGGATTGGATGATTTCGGTACTTTAGAGGTGGATTAAGGACGTTTCTAGACTTTATATTATTTTAATCATTTACAGGTGGACTCCGTCCCATGTTCGTGGTTCGTTCGATAAAGGAAGTCAACAAAGTTCATGATCATTGCATACCGGCTCTCGTTCATGGTTATGGTTCGATGATGGATCGTGCCCAAGCGTCTCGTGCGATGGCGTGTGCAAATGTGATAATTGATAGTGGTCTTGTGTGGAATTGTTGAGCTCGCAAGCCAGGGCTTCGGAGGGCAAGTAATCATCCTTCGTAAGCAAGACAAGCACTACCAAGCATGGCACGGAAGCACAACAACCAAGGCAGCGTTGGTGTCCGAGCCACGCACTCCTCCGCACACCCTACGCATCTCCAGGGCAGCATAGGCACAGTAGGCCTGCAGCAGTGATTTGGCGAGACCCGCGCAATAACAGCGCGCACCTCGCGTAGCAAGGGATCCCCAGCACGCACAAAAGCAGCTTCAGATTCGCGCAACGCAACCAAAGAGTTTAAGGTACTATTCAAACATAAAAATAAAGATTCCACTTCCATGAAGCCTTTCGGAAACTATATATAAGACTTTGGGAGACTAAAGATATCGATCCCTAAATCCCTAATGAAGGCAATCTAACTATAAAGTAACATAATGTGATTTGGTGAAAGAAAACTGTTAACAACTATGAACTTGAATCAATCATCCATTCTAGCTCAGTCTGAGCTCACATTTTAGGTAGAGTAGAAAGAGAGAAAATAGAAATGTAAGAGAAGGGAAAATGATTACTAGTTTTCATCAATGAGAAAGAGAGAAGGAAAAAGTTTATATACAAGGTTTAAACTAACTATAGTTAGTTATCTAACTAGCTTTCTTAACTATGAGGAAAAGTAATAACAGAATGTACAACTAACTAAACAAAGTAAAAACACAATTATTTATTTCTGTATATTCCAATATCCCCCCTCAAGCTAGGGAGGGATAAACATGCCTAGCTTGGAAAGAAGAGTCCCAAACTGGTTGGAATTGAAGGAAGAATCTTGGTTAGAAGATCTGCGAGCTGGTTTGAAGTAGGTAAGTAAGCTAGTTGCAGCAGCCCTTCCATGACCTTATTCGAGTGAAATGACAATCAATCTCGATGTGTTTAGTACGTTCATGAAATACTGGATTTCTTGCAATGTGGAGAGCACTCTGATTATCACAATGAAGTGTAACTGGAGTAAGATTATCAACTCCAAGTTCAGCAAGAAGCCTAATCATCCATGTGACTTCAGCAGCCGCAGATGCCATAGCTCTGTATTCAGCTTCAGAAGATGATTTAGAAATGGTGGCCTGTTTCTTCCTCTTCCGATCCAGCTAATAGAAGATGTGCCAAGAAGGAGGATATAGCCAGTAATAGATTTCTTGAATCAGGACAGGACCCCCCAATCACTATCTGAAAAAGCTTGCAAAGTAAGATAGCAATTGGCATTCAACAGGATACCTTGACCAGAAGTAGAAGCAACATATCTGAGCACATGTTGTAAAGCTTGATAATGGGAGTCTCCGGGAGAATGCATAGACTGGCTTAAAGTTTGCACAGTGAATGAGAGATCTGGTCTAGTATTTGTGAGAAAGTTAAGCTTCCCAACTATACTCCTATAGAATTCAGGATCATGAAATAAGGGTCCATCACGAGCACTCAATTTGAGATGTAGAGGAAGAGGAGTCAAGGCTGGTTTGAAATATGTGACTCCAGCTTCTAGAAGAAGTTAAGAAGTTAATTTCTTCTGAGTTAGAGTGATACCAGAATCAGTGTAGCTCACTTTAATGCCTAGAAAGTAACTAAGTCTCCCAAGATCCTTGATGCCAAAAAGCTTATCCAAATGCAGTTTCAAAGCATGAATACTAACAGAATCAGTTCCAGTGAGAATTATATCATCTACATAAACACCAGCTACTGTAAGATGACCATCATTGTGTCTCAAAAAAAGTGAATAATCTTTTTTGCTTTGAACAAAGCCTTGATTACACAATTCCCCCACCAACTATGCAAACCATTGTCTTGAAGCCTGTTTAAGCCCATAAAGTGATTTTTGAAGCTTATAAACAAGGTTGTGAGGATTAGGCAAACCATCAAGAAACTGCATATATACATCCTCATGAAGATCACCATGTAGGAATGCATTATTGACATCCAATTGGAACAATTCCCAACCCCTATTAGCAGCCAACGCAATTATACACCTAATAGTTGCCATCTTCACAACAGGAGAGAATGTCTCCATGTAGTCTATCCCATATTTCTGATTATAGCCCTTGGCTACCAATCTTGCTTTGTACCTTTCCAAAGTACCATCAGATTTTAGCTTCACTTTATAAACCCATTTACACCCAATGGGCTTTTTACTAGGCAGAAGAGAAACTTCAATCCAAGTTTGATTGGAACTGAGGGCGGAAAGTTCCTTTTTCATGGCTTGGCACCAGTTGGGATCTAGAGAAGCTTCTTTATATGAAGTAGGTTCTTTGAGAGAAGAAATGTGAGCTATGAGACACTGGTGAAGAGAAGGGAGTGAATTGTAAACAATCAAATTACACCAATGTTGGGTAAGATTAACAGATTTTTTAGGAGGAAGTTTGTAACGATATTGTGTAAGATAGGAAGGTGTTTTAGAAATTATGGTAGATTGTCTAATAGAAGGTGAAAAGTGAGATGTATCAAGAGAAGGAGGATGAGATGTAGCAGGAGTGGAAGAATGTTGAGGTGAAAGTGGTGAGATAAGAGGTGAATGAGTAGGTGAAGATGGAGAGGAAAAATGAGAGGGAGAAGGAGAATCAGAAGAAGTAAAATCAAGAGGTGGAGCTGAGGAAGAAACATCACAAGTAGAAGAAGTAGAAGGTGGTTGAGAAAGAGAAGGAGGTGAGAAAATGTCAGGAATATCATAATCAGAAAAAGTAGAAAGAGGAGTGTGAGATGGAAGGATAAATTGAAAAGTAGAAGAAAGAGGAGTAGTAGGATTAGAAGAAAAATGGTGGGGAAAATGATGTTCATGGAAACTGACATCCCTACTAATGTGATTTTTTTTTGTGTAGAGATTCAAAACTTTATAAGCTTTTTGTTCTGAGGGATAGCCAATAAAAACACATGGTACAACTTTGGGGTCAAACTTTGTTCTGTGAGATTTGAGAATGGATACAAAACATAAACAACCAAATGCTCTGAGGAGTGTAAGAGAAGGTGGATGGCCAAAAAATTTCTCATATGGAGTGATATGTCCAAGGACTTTCAAGGGAATTCTATTAATTAAATGTGCAGTACACAAAACACAATCACCCCAATAAGAAGCGGGAACTTTTGATTGATAAAAGATGCTCTAGCAGTTTCTAACAAATGCCTGTGTTTTCTCTCCACAACCCCATTCTGCTGAGGAGTGTCTGCACAAATTTTTCGTAATAAAATTCCCTTAGAATTATAAAACTGTAAAGGAGCTCCCTCTGTCAATTCTTTGGCATTGTCTGATCTAACAATGGTAACATCCATGTTAAATTGAGTAGACACATAAGCAACAAAATCCATCATAATATTCACAGCATCAGATTTATACTTAAGCATGTGAACCCAAGTATGTCTTGAATAATCATCAACAATGGTGAGAAAAAAATCTGCAACCATTATGAGTTGTAGAATGATACGGTCCCCAAATATCTATATGTAAAAAATGAAAAGAAGTTGGAGATTTTATTGAGCTTGTTGGGAATGGTAGTCTAACTTGTCTAGCAATTGGACAAATTTGACATACAGTATCATGAACATGACTAACATCAAGTGAATGATTAACAAATCTGAGTTGAGCATAAGGAAGATGCCCTAACCTGAGGTGCTATAGCTGAGCTTCAGAACAATTATGTGAAGAGCTATTATTACTAGACAGATTAGCTAAATGCTTACTGAGAGATATGGAATCTGAAGAAGCAGGACCAGTTGCACTTGTATGAAATGATTTGGTGGCTTGAGATTGAGTACAATATAGTCCATCTTGGAGATTACCAAGAACTTGAGCTTGGATCATATGAGGAGCCTGAAGTAGACAAGAAGTACCAGTAAAGGAGATAGTACATTGTAGGTCTTTGCGAAGCTTGTGAATAGACACTAAATTAAATTGAAAACCAGGCACATGTAATACTTCCTTAAGAAGTATATCAGCAGATAATCTCACAGATCCTGTGTGAGTAACATTTATTTTTCTACCATCTGGAACTGTGATAGTATTATTGATAGATTGAAGAGACTGAAACTCCTCAAATAAAGTAAGATCATGACATATGTGGTCTGTTGCTCCACTATCAAGCACCCATAAAGAACTGAAGCTAGATAAGAGGCAAAATGTACCTCCTAGAAAAGCATTAGAAGATGCATTTGGGTTCTTTGTTGAATCTTCAGGTTTAGTGTTGCTAGAATGTTGTTGTTGCCCAAGAATACCCAGTAGCTGATTGTATTGTTCAACTGTCAAGGATGTGTTGCCCATCTCAGTGGGTGTTTGTACCCTCTATTAAAATTTCTGTCATTAAATCTCCTTTTGTCGACGGCAAAAGCCATAGACTCATGTTGTGTTGTGCTTATTTGACTGATCTCCTTAGACCTCTCTTCTTGTTGACACAATCTATGCACTATAGTGAGAGTTGGCAGAGGATGCATCATGAGAATATTTGATATTATGAGAGCATAGTCATCTTGTAGTTTCATCAAGAACATCATTAATCTTTGATCTTGTTGTGTTTTCAACATTTTCTGAGTCAAGGAACAAGAACAATTCGTACAAACACACACTGGGAGAGGATCTTCACTATCTATTTCATCCCAAACAGCCTTAATCCTTGTAAAGAATTCTGAGACTAGTTCATTTTTTGTTTGTTGCATCTCATGTAGTTTCTGTTGTAGGTATAGAGTTGAGTAGCAGAAGCTTGCCCAAATCTTTCTTCAAGGTTTAACCAAAGAGCTCTTGCAGTTTTACAAAACCAGACACTCTTGACAATCCTTTTCTCCAGAGAAAATAGTAACCATCCAGTTACAAGGTCATTACACCTATTCCAAGCATCAAAACACCTATCTGTGGTGGGAGGCTGTGTAAGATTACCATTGATGAAGCCTAACTTGTTTCTTGATGAAGACCTAGCATAATAGATCCTTTCCAATCACTATAACTACTTCCATCAAAGAGATCTGTTACAGGTTTGGTGTTTACAGTATCAAAAGGATGTATGTAATATACATTCCCAGGTATTTTAGTAGGATCAGGTGGTGTAGGAATGGGAGTTTGGTTTTCAGGTGTTGTCATTGTGCTTTAAGAAAAAAAATATGGCTAGAAAACAGAAAGGCTAGAAGAAATACTTAGGTTGTATGTAGAGGTAACGTCAAGAATATGAAGAACCCAAAATATAGAGAATGAAAAGAAGGCTAGGTAAATTGATTGTATTCAGAAACACCAGCAGCTAACTAATATCTCATTTTCAACAAGATACAAACTCAGTTTCTGAAACTGATTCTTCAACAGAATACAAACTCAGTTTCTCAAACTGACTCTTCAACAAATCAGATTTTCGAATTCAGCTACTAATTCAATTTCTCAGTAAGAAAGGAAACTAATCTCAATGAAGCAGATGCACGCTTCTCAATTCAGATGAAATTGAACTCCAACAAATCAGGTGTTATATCTCAAGAATTGAATCAAAAATAAATCTAGAATCTCAATTGAAGGTTGTAATCAATTTCGCAAACTCAGGCGAAGAACAGTAATGTTGTAGAATCTCTTTTTCGAAAAAAAATGAATCCAGAAATCCAAATAGCAATTTCAATTAATGATGATCTACAAATTGTACGCAGAAGAAAATTAAGTTTACCAGATTCTCAAGATCGAATGCGCCGCTCTGATACCATGTTAACAACTATGAACTTGAATCAATCATCCATTCTAGCTCTGTTTGAGCTCGCATTTTAGGTAGAGTAGAAAGAGAGAAAATAGAAATGTAAGAGAAGGGAAACTGATTACCAGTTTTCATTAATGAGAAAGAGAGAGGGAAAAAGTTTATATACAAGGTTTAAACTAACTCAACTATAGTTAGTTATCTAACTAGCTTTCTTAACTATGAGGAAAAGTAATAACAGAATGTACAACTAACTAAACAAAGTAAAAACAGAATTATTTATTTCTATATATTCCAATAAAAACCAAAGTTTAGTGGATTTCATTTTACCTTTAATTTTTGAGGGGGATTTCTGACATCGGATCAAACTCATCTACGCTTGGCATCTGTTTTGGTGCGTGATAGAAAATAAATCATTAGGGAATTAATTTCGTTTTACTATTATATTTCTTTCTTTCCTTTTCGGAAGGTTGGAGTTTTAACGCTAACTAATAATGTTTTACTGTTTTTTCACATATAAAAAACTTTCACTTATAATAATATTTTACTATTTTGGATTTTTTTCACATACAAAAAGTTTAGTGAATTAATTAGTGCGCCACTTGATCGACGAAAAATAATCAAAATCATTCAATCAGTTTCTTAAAGCCAGTATCTCACCATTAATTAGCTTCTTCTCGATATACATATCAATTTATCTCTTATTCTATCAATTCTTTATATTAAACAAGACTAACAATAAATGAGAGAGTAATACAATTCATAGAACGTAATCGAATTGTTAATTTAGGCAAACTAATTTCTACTTTGATTTTACCAGAATCTTACCTCTGTGAAGCGACGATTGATGTTGAAACCAGAATAAAATCGAATTCTTGGATGTTTTATTGTTTGAATTGTTGGGATATGAATCTTTTGAACGTACTGATGAACACACATTGATGAACACACTGATGAACGAAGAGGGAACACAAAGAGAGAGAATATGGATTTTTTCATCTAACGATGTGAATACGTTTTTTAATGATTGAATCTAACGGGTTTCAAAGTAGTTCTCACGGTAATAGAGGTTCTCATGATAAGGGGGTTCTCATGGGAACTTTGTTAGTGCTAGTACCGGGAAAACAACGATGAACACAACAATGATAACAACGAACAAACCATCCTCTAGACGTGTTTGGGAACACTTTCCCAAAAGCGATATTCGGACCCTATACGAAGCACGGGTTGCACAGAATTCACCTCCGAGATACAAAGAAGAACAACAAGAGTCACGCTCGTATGAATCTTGTCAAATGAGAACAAGTTTTGTGTGATTTTGTGTTTGATGATCAATGTAAAGAAATACTTGAGAGAAAGTGCTTTTTGGAGAGAATATAAAATGATCTAACCTTTCATCTGTGGTTAAATGTCACTCTTATGCACGTCAAAAGCAAAGAAACGGCCAATAACCGCGCAAAAGGCAAAACCGCAAAACAGGAGCATCGACGATCAGTGGCCGGTCGCGAGCACATGCTGCTCCTCCGCGAGCACATGTTGCTCCTCCGCTTCCGTTTGCTTTGGCTCGTGTTCTTATTCCAATACCTCAACGTTAAATGTTTACTAAACCGCAAACACTAATGTGCATACTAACGCAACTTGAACAACGACACTATAACCAAGTAGTTCAAGTTAACGTTACATGAATATAATCAACCAAATACTCTAAATTATCCAACAATCCTCCCCCATTTAGAGTATTCTAAAAGATAATAAGCACTAAACACCATAAAAAAAAACAACCTCATGCATCAATGAAAGTGTACTAAGACTTGAACTTCCACCTAGTATAATATACATTCCAAGTATCCGTATCCGAAAGGTGTCACAAGCGATTGAACCAATCTCAATACATAGTGGAAAACTTGAAGATACCATACACACAAGATTAACTACTTGAACTCATTAAACTTGACACTTTAAGCCATGTGTCCGTATCATTCATAAGTGTATCATAGCTATGCCCTATAGCTACTTGAAGCGGCTAAACTTCACACTTACATAGGTAGAACTCTTAAATAAACATGCCACTATGACAAGGCATAACAAGAGAACTATTAAGATTCACAACCTCTTTACAACATCATAGTCAATCAAGAACAATATTTGGAGGATATTTACAAATTTTCTTCAATCATCAAATGAAGGAATTAATCTTATTGAACTTAAGACCCAACGTCTTATTAGGCGTTAAGTTAAGATTCCCTCACTCGTGATTAACTAAGGGCTCCAATCCAAGACCGATTGCCATCCTCTTCACCGTATCTCTAGCCAAGGCCTTAGTAAAACAATCCGCTAGATTATACGTAGTCCGCACATAGTCAACAGTGATAACACTATCCTTGATAAGTCCTTGAATATTGGAATACCGCACACCAATGTGCCTTGACTTACCATTATAAACTTGACTATATGCCCTTGCCAAAGCTGCATCGTTATCACAATGTATCGCTATGGGCGATGTTGGTTTTGGTAACAAAGGAATCTCAATCATGAGATTCTTTAACCACTCCGCCTCTTTACTAACCGAGGACAAAGCAATGAACTCCGAAGTCATGGAGGTGTCCGTAATGCAAGTTTGCTTCTTAGAAGCCCAAGAGATAGCAACTCCCCCAAGTAGAAAAAAGAATCCACTTGTGGAAGAGTGATCCTCTCTATTAGAGATCCAAATTGCATCTGAATAACCTTCTAAAACCGAAGGGTATCCACTGTAGGATAAACCATAATCTTTGATTATCCCCAAATACCTTAAGACACGACGAATAGCATGCTAATGCTTCATACTAGGGTTACTAGTATACCTACTAAGCTTGCCTACCGCAAATGCGATATCCATCCTCGTACTCGTCATAGCATACATCCAACAACCTATGACCCATGCATATTCAAGTTGAGATACTGCACTACCATCATTTGACATTAATTTCTCACTTGGATCCATAGGAGTTGATACAAAAGAGCAATCACTAACATTGAACTTCTTAAGTACTTTTTCAATGTAGTGTAAATGAACTTTCCATTGCTTCTTTTAATTCTTATGCCTAGAATGACATCCGCTTCTCCTAAATCTTTCATGGAGAACATTGATGATAGGAAAGCCTTTGCCCACTCAACTTGTGACAAATCAGTCCCAAAAATCAACATGTCATCTACATATAGACAAATCATTACACCATGACCTAAGTCATCAAATTTGTTATATACGCACTTGTCCGAATTATTCAACTTATATCCGTTAGACAACACAACCTCTTCAAACTTTTGATGCCATTGCTTGGGTGCTTGTTTAAGCCCATACAAAGATCTAACGAGTTTGCAAACTTTACCTTCTTGACCTTTTGCAACAAACCCTCGGGTTGTTTCATGTAAACCTCCTCATCTAGCTCTCCATTTAAGAACGATGTCTTAACATCCATTTGATGGATCACATGTTTGTGTATAAGAGCAATCAACAACCTTATAGTAGAGATTCTAGAAACGGGTGCATAAGTATCGAAATAATCGATACATGAATATAATCAACCAAATACTCTAAATTATCCAACAAACTTCACCATATTGTATTTATACATATATATATATATATATATATATATATATATATAACATACATATAATCAGTGTCATGTACTTTAGTACACACCTTGTATTCTTCGGAAAATGTAATAAAAACTCACAATTACGGTTATTAAAAGTGAAACAACTTTGTATAATACATATCATAGTTGGACTTTATTTAAAATTACTTTCTTAAAGAGAGGTTAGTGAAGATAAAAATATAAAGAGTAACAATACAAACACGCACACTCCATTTATTAATTAATATCGTCAAAGACGATGTACAATATGGTGGTACAAGAAATAATTAGCCATAATAAAATGATGCGTAAAAAAAAACAAGTAATACTTAGTAGATATATAAACAAAGGAGATATAGTTTTGGGTAAAACACATACATACATGATCCCCTACCATATAGTAGGAATAGTAAATTTATGCCCTAGCAGAGCACTTTCCTTCGAACCCCAAGATGGTATCGGTGCAGATAAAGCCGGGGCAACAACTACGACGGCCAATACCACAACGGTCAAAACCTGCTCCACAATCTTTACAAATCATGAGGGATCCCCTGCGCTGGAAAACGCAATTGAGTCCTGGGCAACAGCTACTAGCAGAGCAACCACCGCCCTCACCTTTGCATTGCTGGGCAGCTGCACCAGTGGCCACCATTAGGATAATGGCGAGGGTAACAAGGAAGAGAACGTTAACAGATTTGTTGTTATTCATCATTGCCATCAATTAAGTGATATTCTTATATTTTGAGTTCAATTTGGTGATCCACACATTGGGTTCAATTCCCTTTTTATATATAACCTTCAAAGTGAATGCCCGAATACTTTAATAACATACATTATATTAATTAATATTATGATAGCAATCAAAGTCATTAATATTTGATGCTTCCACGTTTTCTCAAGTTCCAACGTGCGGAGATGATCACAGATCAATGTGGAACGTGGGGCTCATCTTCCGGATTTGCTTGAATCTTTTCAGATTCTTAAGAACATAAGAAGCATCCTTAAAACAAGCTGTCCTGCATGCATGGAAAAAGTCACTTTGTTTACTATTGTCGATCACTTTCAAGAAAACAATAGATGTTGGCATGTAAATCATATCCTTTGATCATAGCCAGCTTCGAATTTGCTACTCCAATAAACTTGTGTTATAGTAATATATGATCCACAAATCATTCCAGAGAAACATCTTTATAGATATTGGACCAGTCACAAATCTACCTGATAGCTCAACCCACTTTGTTTGTTAACGAGCAGATCGAAGAAGCAATTAACAAGTTGGATTTTGTTTCTTTATCATCACAGCTGGAACATGGCGATGATCAAGGAACTATATTTCATTATGATGCAAATGCAACACAGGCGAAGATTTGAAGATACTATTTCAAACAAAATAAAGAATCCACGTCCACCAGCCTTTAGGAAACTATATATGAGACTTTTTAAGAAACTAAAGATATCAATCCCAATCCCTAAGGACAGCAATTGATGTGATAAAATAGTATGGCTTCCATGATTTCATTTGTTGAAAGAAATCAAAAGATTAGGGGATTCCATTTACCATTAATTCCTAAGGAGTAAGGAAAGAGTAGCATGGGTGATGGATTTCCGACCTTGGGTCAAACTCATCAAACCTTTCATGATCTCTTTAGGTGAAAGAAAATAAAATATTAGAGAATTTATTTCGGTTTACAATTTTATTTACATACAAAAAATTTCACTTAGAAATATCTTTGGATTTCGAAATTAGAGCATAAAAAGAAATTCTGAAAAAATATTACTACCTCTGTATCCAATTACTCGCTACACTTTTTTTTTTCCACGCTTATCAAGGAGGCGATTTAAGGATGTAAACGAGTATATTTTTCGATGAAATTTTAATACAAGCAAGAATGAGATTCTATATTACTTGTGTAAAATTTCATTGATTAATTTGCTCGTTTACACCCTTAAATCGCCTCATTGAAAAGCGTGAAAAAAGTGTAGCGAGTAATTTGATACGGAGGTAGTATATAAACTGTAAAATTATTAATAATAGAGGACGACAAACATTTTAACGTAAAATTTGTCCAATCAAATAAGTCTATTTCATCCCACTCTAACCCAACAATACTCTGAGATATATCGCATCAACCTTGTCATTTCTTAGCTTCTTCTTTCTTTGTTTCTCTTCTAAATTTGAACTAAAAAATCATTTTATCTACTAATAGTGGCCAAATTGGCGTATTACCAAACTATGACCCTATTGCTGCAGCACTAGATATAGAAATTTTAAGAATAGTAAAACCAATGGCGGATTCAATAAGGTGAAAGGGGTAGCACCACAAGTTAGCCTGTTTTTTTTTAATTGAGCTTTTATTTTATTTCTACTTTATAAAACAAAACTTAAAATAATGAAAGTTGGTTGTCCTCTTGGGGCCTTTAAGCCGCCCGACACCCAAAGTTTTAGATTTTCGTGTGAGTTCTTCTTGTGTCCCGCTCACCATTGTCGTGCGATGGTGAGCATTGACCACTAGAGATGTGGGCAGTCCCGCTAGTAGAGGTTATTAACGTATATTTGTAAATTTTTATTGGTGGATTTTAACTTGTGAATTAGCTAGTGGACTAATTGTGATGTTTAAAATTCTAAATTTTAAATTGGTGAGACTTTTGTTATTATATTAATGCTAATTTAGAATGGGAGTAAAAAAAATTAGAGTACTAGTTAAGTTGCTGCTTGTTACTTGCAATTGTCGAATGTGTATTATTTCCATGATTTCTAGAAAATGGAGGTTGATATACACCATTGTTATGTCATTAGAAGGTTTGTACCCTCTATTAAAATTTCTGTCATTAAATCTCCTTCTGTCGACAGCAAAAGCCATAGACTCATGTTGTGTTGTGCTTATTTGACTGATCTCCTTAGACCTCTCTTCTTGTTAACACAATCTATGCACTATAGTGAGAGTTGGCAGAGGATGCATCATGACAATATTTGATCTTATGTGAGCATAGTCATCTTGTAGTTTCATCAAGAACATCATTAATCTTTGATCTTGTTGTGTTTTCAACATTTTCTGAGTCAAGGTACAAGAACAATTCGTACAAACACACAATGGGAGAGGATCTTCAGTATCTACTTCATCCCAAACAGCCTTAATCCTTGTAAAGAATTATGAGACTGGTTCATTTTTTGTTTGTTGCATCTCATGTAGTTTCTGTTCTAAGTATAGAGTTGAGTAGTAGAAGCTTGCCCAAATCTTTCTTCAAGGTCTAACCAAAGAGCTCTTGCAGTTTTACAAAACCAGACACTCTTGGCAATCCTTTTCTCCAGAGAAAATAGTAACCATCCAGTTACAAGGTCATTACACCTATTCCAAGCATCAAAACAGCAATCTGTGGTGGGAGGCTGTGTAAGATTACCATTGATGAAGCCTAACTTGTTTCTTGTTGAAAGCCCTAGCATAATAGATCCTTTCCAATCGCTATAACTACTTCCATCAAAGAAATCTGTTACAGGTTTGGTGTTTACAGTATCAGAAGGATGTATGTAATATACATTCCCAGCTATTGTAGTAGGATCAGGTGGTGTAGGAATGGGAAAAAGATGAAGAATCCAAAATATAGAGAATGAAAAGAAGGCTAGGTAAATTGATTGTATTCAGAAACACCAGCAACCAACTAATATCTCAGTTTCAACAAGATACAAACTCAGTTTCTCAAACTGATTCTTCAGCAGAATACAAACTCAATTTCTCAAACTGACTCTTCAACAAATCAAATTTTCGAATTCAGCTACTAATTCAATTTCTCAGTAAGAAAAGGGAACTAATCTCAATGAAGCAGATGCACACTTCTCAATTCAGATAAAATTGAACTCCAACAAATCAGGTGTTATATCTCAAGAATTGAATCAAAAATCAATCTAGAATCTCAATTGAAGGTTGTAATCAATTTCGCAAACTCAGGCGAAGAACAATAATGTTGTAGAATCTCTTTTTCGAAAAAAAAAATGAATCCAGAAATCCAAATAGCAATTTCAATTAACGATGATCTAGAAATTGTACGCAGAAGAAAATTAGGTTTACCAGATTCTCAAGATCGAATGCACCGCTCTGATACCATATTAACAACTATGAACTTGAATCAATCATCCATTCTAGCTCAGTTTGAGCTCACATTTTAGGTAGAGTAGAAAGAGAGAAAATAGAAATGTAAGAGAAGGGAAACTGATTACCAGTTTTCATTAATAATAAAGAGAGAGAAAAAGTTTATATACAAGGTTTAAACTAACTCAACTATAGTTAGTTATCTAACTAGCTTTCTTAACTATGAGGAAAAGTAATAACAGAATGTACAACTAACTAAACAAAGTAAAAACAGAATTATTTATTTCTGTATATTCCAATAAAAACCAAAGTTTAGTGGATTTCATTTTACCTTTAATTTTTTTTTGAGGGGGATTTCTGACATCGGATCAAACTCTTCTACGCTTGGCATCTGTTTTGGTGCGTGATAGAAAATAAATCATTAGGGAATTAATTTCGTTTTACTATTATATTTCTTTCTTTCCTTTTCGGAAGGTTGGAGTTTTAACGCTAACTAATAATGTTTTACTGTTTTTTCACATATAAAAAACTTTCACTTATAATAATGTTTTACTATTTTGGATTTTTTCACATACAAAAAGTTTAGTGAATTAATCTGTGCGCCACTTGATCGACGAAAAATAATCAAAATCATTCAATCAGTTTCTTAAAGCCAGTATCTCACCATTAATTAGCTTCTTATGGATATACATATCAATTTATCTCTTATTCTATCAATTCTTTATATTAAACAAGACTAACAATAAAAGAGAGAGTAATACCAATCATAGAATGTAATCGAATTGTTAATTTAAGCAGACTATATTCTACTTTGATTTAACCAGAATCTTACCTCTATGAAGCGGCGATTGGTGTTGAAACTAGAATAAAATAGAATTCTTGGATGTTTTATTGTTTGAATTGTTGGGATATGAATCTTTTGAACGTACTGATGAACACACATTGATGAACACACTGATGAACGAAGAGGGAACACGAAGAAAGAGAATATGGATGTTTTCATCTAACGGTGTGAATACGTTTTTTAATGATTGAATCTAACGGGTTTCAAAGTAGTTCTCATGGTAATAGAGGTTCTCATGGTAAGGGGGTTCTCATGCGAACTTTGTTAGTGCTAGTACCAGGAAAACAACGATGAACACGACAATGATAACAACGAACAAACGATCCTCTAGGCGTGTTTGGGAACACTTTCCCAAAAGCGATATTCCGACCCTATACGAAGCACGGGTGCACAGAATTCACCTCCGAGATACAAAGAAGAACAACAAGAGTCACGCTCGTATGAATCTTGTTAAATGAGAACAAGTTTTGTGTGATTTTGTATTTGATGATCAATGTAAAGAAATACTTGAGAGAGAGTGCTTTTTGGAGAGAATATAAAATGATCTAACCTTTCATCTGTGGTAAAATGTCACTCTTATGCACGTCAAAAACAAAGAAACGGCCAATAACCGCGCAAAAGGCAAAACCGCAAAACAGGAGCATCGACGATCAGTGGCCACTCGCGAGCACATGTTGCTCCTCCGCTTCCGTTTGCTTTGGCTCGTGTTCTTATTCCAATACCTCAACGTTAAATGTTTACTAAACCGCAAACACCAATGTGCATACTAACGCAACTTGAACAACGACACCATAACCAAGTAGTTCAAGTTAACGTTACATGAATATAATCAACCAAATACTCTAAATTATCCAACAATCCTCCCCCATTTAGAGTATTCTAAAGGATAATAAGAACTAAACACCATAAAAAAAAACAACCTCATGCATCAATGAAAGTGTACTAAGACTTGAACTTCCACCTAGTATAATATACATTCCAAGTATCTGTATCCGAAAGGTGTCGCAAGCGATTGAACCAATCTCAATACATAGTGGAAAACTTGAAGATACCATACACACAAGATTAACTACTTGAACTCATTAAACTTGACACTTTAAGCCATGTGTCCGTATCATTCATAAGTGTATCATAGCTATGCCCCTATAGCTACTTGAAGCTGCTAAACTTCACACTTACATAGGTAGAACTCTTAAATAAACATGCCACTATGACAAGGCATAACAAGAGAACTATTAAGATTCACAACCTCTTTACAACATCATAGTCAATCAAGAACAATACTTGGAGGATATTTACAAATGTTCTTCAATCATCAAATGAAGGAATTAATATTTACAAGTGTAGCGAGTAATTTGATACGGAGGTAGTATATAAACTGTAAAATTATTAATAATAGAGGACAACAAACATTTTAACGTAAAATTTGACCAATCTATACTAACGTTTTACAAATAAGTCTATTTCATCCCACTCTAACGCAACACTACTATTAGATATATCCCATCAACCTAGTCATTTCTTAGCTTCTCCTTTCTTTGTTTCTCTTCTAAATTTGAACTAAGAAATCATTTTATCTACTAATAGTGGCCAAATTGGCGTATTACCAAACTATGTCCCTATTGCTGCAGCACTAGATATAGAAATTTTAAGAATAGTAAAACCAATGGCGGATTCAATAAGGTGAAAGGGGTAGCACCACATGTTAGCCTGTTTTTTAATTGAGCTTTTATTTTATTTCTACTTTATAAAACAAAACTTAAAATAATGAAAGTTGGTTGTCCTCTTGGGGCCTTTAAGCCGCCCGACACCCAAAGTTTTAGATTTTCGTGTGAGTTCTTCTTGTGTCCCGCTCACCATTGTCGTGCGATGGTGAGCATTGACCATTAGAGATGTGGGCAGTCCTGCTAGTGGAGGTTATTAACGTATATTTGTAAATTTTTATTGGTGGATTTTAACTTGTGAATTAGCTAGTGGACAAATTGTGATGTTTAAAATTCTAAATTTTAAATTGGTGAGACTGCTATTATTATATCAATGCTAATTTAGAATGGGAGTAAAAAAATTAGAGTACTAGTTAAGTCGCTGCTTGTTACTTGCAATTGTCGAATGTGTATAACCTTGCTACAAAATACTTAATCCAAACAAGAGCGGACCAGTCAAAAATATTTTATTTTCGGAATAGGACACCAATAGAAAATAGATAGTAAAGTTACTTGTCGTGAATAAAAGAATCAAACGTAAATCTTGGGCAATCGTCAATCAGTTCTAAATTATGGAAACTGACATGACAATAATAATTCCTTTTATTAAAGTACTTTCATGTTCTATTTGAATTTATTAACTTTTCCAATATAGTTAATGATATTTATGGTACTCTAAAATATTATGCTTAGGGGTAATCAGGAAAACCCAGTACGTCTAACCCGTTTCGTTTACCCGCAGACCCCGAGTAATTTATCCAATTTCTTATTTTAACGGGCTGAGTACCCGACCTGCTAATTATAAGGATTGCTAGGTCGGGTAATGGGCCAATTAATTGCAACATCCGGGTATCCGTTTGACTTGTTAAAATTATTTTTAAGGAAATTTTTTTAAGATTTCAAGGGTCTTCCTTTAGTGTCAGGCATAAAAGTCCTTTTGTTCCCTTCACCTTTTCTTCTTTTGATATTCGTCAATAACTTCCGATGCGTTTATTCGAAGTTTTTTAAAGTTGAATTTCTTGCTTATAGGGACTTGAGTGCTTAATTTCCTTATTCTTTTTGTTTGGATAATTTTAGAAAAAAAAAATAGGGAGACAAAGAGGGGAAACACATCAACAAATTAGTGGGGATTATTAAACCAGGAAAATTGTGAACTCATGCAGTAGCTCTAGCCTTGAGCTTGTTGAGCTTGTTATACAATCTGATTTAGCACGGATGACCCGGCCCCTAAAACGGGTACTCAAAATACGGGTATCCGGTTTTTCCGGGGCAGGGTTATGAATCGCCTAAAGAACTATTAGTTTATCCGGGTACCCGAAAAGTCGGGTACCCGCTAATTAACACCCCTAATTACACTACCTCTTACTCAAAGCCTGGATCTGTCACTAACTACTACAACCAATTTTAAAAGATAACCTTATAGACTTATAAAATTGATTAACTTGTCACTCAATGGGTTAAACTACTCACTGAAAGAATTAAAAATTGTGGTCACTGAATGGATTAAGGTTGTTGAGGAATACGTTAAAGGAGTTACAAAATGGACTAAACAAATCATTAAATTAAGAAAGACGGTATGTTTTCTTCTCAATATTACGCTTGGGTCATTGCCTATTTTTAATTTAAAAGTAAACATTCTCTTACAAATGTAATTCAAGTTATAAGATTATTAGAATTTTGGATAAAAATAAAATATGGAGTTGATTAAATACTACAAAGGATTATTAAATTATAAAAAAATTATTATAATACAGTAGAAAATTTTACAATTTTTATACCATCTAATTCAGCTCGAAATATAATTATATATATGACTCATTATCATATATCTAATCTCATTGAATGTATGGGTGTTTATTAAATGGCATCCTCTACGTATGGTACTTTAAAATTTGTTCGATAAATCTTTGTATGGTACCAATCGTAAGAGGTAGTCCCTAAATTTGTTGATTTGTTTTGAACAATTTGAAATTGATTATGTGTTGTTTTCGGACCCTCCTAGAGAGAAAAGAATTGGTTTCACTATTTTGATTAATGTAACCCTTGACCCTAAGGATAAATCAAAATCTGATGGTGGAAACACGGATGAACCCAGTTCTGAAAAGGATGAAAAGAGAAAGATTGTTAGAGGTCAATTGTTGAATTTCGACCGGAACCATCTAAAGCACAACAAAAGAGATTTGGCCCTGGAAGAACTAGTGGGTCACTTGAAAAATAGAAGGTGAATCGTCTGAAAGATCGAGGCAAAGCTCCTCCAAATAATTCTTTGTTAAAACTAACCTTGTGAAATCTAGTGTTAAATTATGGCGGGTTCAAAGGAGGTAATCAAAAGAAAAAGGGCCAGAAGTCAGCCTATCAGAAGGGCAAATCCAGAAGTCCGCGGTATTTTTTTACGCAGTTAAACGTTATGGTTTTGGCGATTACGGTTTTTTTCTAAACGCCGGTAACTCACGGTACGGGATAGCAGCGGTGGTCGGGTCGGCATACCCGATCCGTTGGTTGGGCGAAGAGATCGAGTGGGATAGTGTGAGTGATCGGGTGTGGGGAAGAGAGAGATAGAAACTTATGAGGGTGGGGTTTAATGAAAATTCTGATATGAGAGAGGTTAGGCTGCATGCCTATTTGTTTCAACAAACTTCATCAAAAGCGAAGTAAGATCATGCACATTTATGAAGTCATCGGCAGCTTCCACACCTTCCATAAATACATCAAGCTTGCAATCAAGAGTAGTATCCATATCATTGGTTGAAAATTCGGATTTATATAAAGAGGCCAGTTGAAGTACATTTTCCTTGTTAAAAGAAGAGAAGTCGTCTATTGGACATAAACAAGCCATACATTTAAGCAACTCCATATTTACCTTATGAAAAGGGTTGTTAAGTTCTTGAAGTACATAGCAAATCCATTACTCCTATGAAGACTTCAACCTGAGAATGGTGAAGATATGTAATTTCTTCCACAAAACGCTTTGGATTTTCCTTGGGAAATATAATTGGCCTTCATAATAGGAACATCAATATCATGTTTATTGCGAATTGAGATGACCTTGTTGACACTACAAGAAAAACAGTTTTGTGCGACAAAAATTAAATTTGTTGCCCAATGTAAAGAGTTATAGTAACCAGTTGAATTACGTTGCACAAATCTTGTATTAGGCAACGAGTTACATTCTGGTGGCCCATAAATCTAAATGTGCATCAATTCTTTCTATTTGGGCCACGTACTCCTAGTTACTTGCCCCAATCAAATAACAATGGGCTAGGAAAATATAAAATCGTTACCCTTATCCCTGAAAAATTGGCGGAAAAATTATCCCACCAAAAAAAAACCCCCCCTTCTTCGGTTCTTCCCACAACTCAACTGATCACCACTCTCCCTCAACTCCCTTCCCACCAAAACAAACACCCCAGTTCTTCCCACGACTAAACTGGCCACCACTCTCGCCAGAATCATCTGCCGCAACCGCAACCGCATATCTCTGCCGGCAGCGACCTCTCTTACTTGGGTATTATTCTCCTCTGTAAATTGGTTTCTTGTCAATTCTCTAAATTAATTAGATATTGTTCTGGGTTTACAAGTTTTTCGTCAATTTTGAGTGTATATTGTTGTTGTTCTTTCACCAATTTTCTGATAGCAATGATCTTTGTTATTGAAATTTAAAGCACGTAAATTTGATAGTAATCATCTCCGAAATTTGGTAAATTGGTCTATTGTTTTCCTTTAGGTAGTGTTTGGAAACAAGCATTTGTTTCAATTTCCACCATTTCAATTCCGGAAATTGAAATTTGAAAATGCAATTCCAAATATTGTGTTTAGCAAAAACAAGAAACTTCAATTCCAGTTTCAAATGGTTTGGGAATTTATTAAAATTTCACTTCTGATATTGGTCAACAGACATTTTCTATACATAATTAAAACTTAATGAAGTGAGAGAAAGAAGAGATTGGGGAAGGAGACCCCGAAGACAAATGGTGGTGGTGATCTGCAATTTATTGCAGGGAGAAGAATACAGAGTGATGAATTTTGTGGAAAAGAGGGTTGGGTGCTGATTGAGTTCTTGTCATTTCCAAATGACAAGTGTATACCATGGATTTCAAATTCTCCCTTGTTACCGTGATTTACACAGGTCTGGGATTTGCAAATGACGACGCCAAATTCCAAATACATAGTGAAGGTATAGGAATGAAGTCAGGTGTAGCAAATATTGCCGATAAGATGAAGGAGAAAAGACTCAGTTGGTTTGGGCATGTGCGTCGATAATATGCTCCTAGTAAGGAAGACCGAGAGCTGGACAAGCTAGTATGCTATCAATGACCGAGAGTTGGGTAGGAATAAATGGATATGTTATCTACTCCCTTCGTCTTCTTTTAGTTGTTCCGCTTCTTTTGTACGGTCTCCAGTGCACACCTTTCACCATTATTATCTGTTGTTGTATATTGAAACTATATTTGAGTTGATGCTCTGGAAATACCTGTCAAATTAGAGAGTATCAAGCTATACTGCAGGCCAGGTCTTTCCCTCTTTTATTACATATATACTGTTATATAGCCTTCTGTGATATTACTAAAAATGATTTGTTTATTAACTCTTTTGTTTTGCGCCTCATTGTTCTTGGCATGGTTGCCTAGTTCTTCCCTCTTTACTGTGCCATGATGTGAGGTCTGAAATCTGGTGGATGACGCTTTGGAAAGCAGTTACTGTTAAGTGTATGGGAAGGACTAAGATGATGTAGGGAGCCTAAGCTAGAATTTGAATTTGGGTACCCATCAGTTCATACCCTCTGTAAAATTTTAAATAAAATAGTAGCGAGTGTCCCACCCATGAATCAGTGTTGTACCGAGTTCTCTCACCGGTTCAACTAACCGGTAACTCTACTAGTCATTGATGGATTTAATTGTTTCGCTAATTTACTAGAAAGTTTGAGGTTTTCCTGGTAGTCATGTCGTTTCCCCTAATCCCCAGATTTTGTTGTTTATGATTGTTGACATAATTGGCGTGTTCTGCTCTTCTTCACTAACTTGCCTACGGTTAAATGGATGACGCTAATTTACAAGCTAATTGAGTTTTTGCTGTGTCATGGTTCTTTCTCTAGTATTGGCTTTCTTGAACTTAATAATTTTCTGAATGTAGCTAGCCCAACAGAGTCTATTCTGCTTCATCTCATCGGCAATATTTGCTACACCTGACTTCATTCCTACCTTCACTATGAATTCTATCTCTTAGCTTAAGATCACACATCCATTTCTACGTATGCATCTGGACTCATAATAAGAAGAGGTGATAACTTCATCATGTTTGTCGTGTTGGTATTCTTGTATACATAGTGTTGCTTGTTTCCTTTATACTAGCTTAGTTGGCCTATTATTTGTTCTATAATAACTTGTTTTTCATTGGTTGTAGGTCTATATAGAATTTCTTATACGGACTAGCTAGAAGGCAGAACAAAGTGTTATTTTAACAGGTAATTTCATGAAATTTTATTTATCATATCCCGTTGCTTATTATCTATTGTATTTTTCTTCCTTTTATGCTTAGTTTATGTGAACATGAGAGATATCTAAAGTTCTTAAAAATTTATTCATGATCTTCGTACTTATAACTTTTAAGCTTAACTACATCTTCCTTAATATTACTCTTAGTTCTAAAATCTATATTTAAAAAATCTTAAGTGGAGTGACAATGTAGATAAAGACATGCTTACTATATTTGTTGTTGCTATTTTGATCATTACAACCAATAAATTATAAGCTTCATTATAAACATGTTATCTAAGTGTTCTTTTTATTATAATACATGTCTACTTGTCGAGCCTTTAACGGTTTTTGTGAAGCATGTCTATAGGGATTGATTTTATGTAACATAGTTCTTTGTTAAAGTAACTTCTCATTCTATTTATGAAAAGTATACGCCCTCTTACTTTAGCTTTGATTATACGATCTTCAGTGTTATATTGTACTAATAGTTTCTTGCAAACTATGCCATTTAAATGTCTCCTTTGTTAATTATTTTCATTTATTTCGATCTTAAGTATGAATAGAGATCGAAGTTGGATGGCTCACAAAGGGTTAAAAGATATTCCCTTTGATGACTTGGCTCCATTAGTTTTTGACGCGACTAATCTATGGAATTCCACAACCAGTCCATTAGCCGGTGGTAGTAATGAGATATCCAGCGAGTTTGGATCAAATAAGGTCAATGATGATACTCCTATTGAATTCCTAAAATTGATGGAAGATATGGAGGCAGAGTTGTATCCAGGGTGTAAGACCTTCAAGAGATTAGAGTTTCTCGTCAGTTTGTTGCACATTAAAGTTGTCAACAAGTGGAGCGACAAGTCTTTTTCGATGTTATTGAAGACATTACATAGAGCATTTAATTATAACAAAAGTTTTCCTTCAAGTTCCTATGAAGCAAAGAAATATAGAAAGGTGTTGGGATTGGACTATGTTAAGATTGATGCGTGTATCAACCATTGTGTTTTATTTCGAAAAGAGTATGCAAATGAAGTTCAATGTCCTAAATGTTTGACCCCTAGATGGAAGGAAAAAGTTAATCAAGGTGATGATTCTTCAGATGATGACGATGGAGATGGAAAGAATAAAACACGTATACCTCAATTAATCTTGCGTCATTTTCCATTAATTCCTAGGCTCCGAAGGATGTTTATTTCTTCAAAATTAGCATGTCATATGCAATGGCATAAGAAGAAAGTCTCCGCAAATGATGTTGGGATTATGAAACATCCACGAGATTCAAAAGCATGGAAAAGTTTGGATGATTTTGATGCTGCCTTTGCTCTCGATGCACGTAATGTCCGATTAGGTTTAGCTAGTGATGGGTTTAATCTGGGGGCTAACATGAGTAGTCGATACAGCATATGGCCAGTAATGTTGGTCCCTTATAATTTACCACCTTGGATGTGCATGAAGAGTGACAACATGATGGTATCTTTATTAATTCCCTGACCTAAATCTCCCGGTAATGATATTAATGTATTTTTGCAACCCTTGATAGATGAACTTAGGGAACTATGGGAGATCAGGATAATGACATTTGATTTCCATGCCAAGGAGACTTTTAATATGCGGGCAGCTTTATTGTGGACAATCAATGACTTCCCTGCATATGCCAATTTGTCTGGGTGGAGCACTAAAGGGTTCATTGCATATCCTAATTGTCATAAAGACACACAATCTGAAAAATTGCGTCATGGTCACAAATGGTGCTACATGGGTCATCGAAGGTTTTTACAACCTGATCACAAATGGAGATTAAATAGGAGTTCGTTTGGTAGAAAGGTGGAAAGGGGTCCTCCTCCAATTCCACTTTCGGGGTATGATATTTTGGAGCAACTAAGTGGATACCCAAATGTGAAATTTGGAAAAGGGAACACAGGAAAACATAAGAAAGGAGACCGATATATGGTTCATCAATGGAAAAAGAGAAGCGTTTCTTCCAATTGCCTTATTGGAAACATCTTCTAATAAGGAACAACTTGGGTGTAATGCATGTGGAGAAAAATGTGTGTGAAAGCATATTAGGCACATTGCTTGACTTACCTGGAAAGAACAAGGATACCTTAAATGCTCGATGGGACTTAGAAGCAATGAAGATGCATGATGATTTGAGATCGAAGTTAGTAGGGGATAAATATCATATTCCAAAAGCACCTTACAACTTGACAATAAATGAAAGGAGGAAAATAGTCAACTTTATATCAAAGTTGGCTTTTCCTGATGGATACTCCTCTAATATTTCACGGTGTGCTTCTATGCAAGATGGGAAGATTTTGGGAATGAAGTCTCACGATTTTCATGTTTTCATGCAAGATTTGCTGACACCGACTTTTCAAGGTGTATTAGACGAAAGGGTCTTAGAGCCTTTAAGAGAGCTTAGTTTGTTTTTCAAACAATTATGCTCTAAGACTTTGAATGTAGCTGATCTAGAGAAAATGGATGCAAATATAGCTATCACATTATGCAAACTAGAAAGTATTTTCATCCCGGGGTTTTTTGATGTGATGGTACATCTTCCGATACACCTAGCTACTGAAGCAAAGTTGGCTGGGCCAGTGCATTATCGTTGGATGTACCGTTTCGAAAGGTAACATTAACTCTATACTAATTACCTATACTATATTTTAATTTCAAGTATAATAACTTTTCATATCTTAGGGCAATGCGAACATTTGGATCATATGTGCGTAATAAAGCTCATCCTGAAGCGTCAATTGCAAATGGGTATATTGAAGCCGAATGTCTTGCATTTTGCTCCCGATATTTATCTAAGATTGAGACACAATTTAATCGTTTAGATCGAAATGAAGACAAAGACCATCCACAACTTCATAGTTTGTCAATTTTCCATGTAATTGGCAAGCCGTTGGGGAAGATAAATCTAAAGCAATTAACTGTTGATGAATGGACAGTAGACTCTATGTTCTGAAAAATTGTGATGAAGCAAAATCTTTCTTTGAGTAAGTATTTCAAACCTCAAATATACATATGATAAAAACACACACACACACACATATATATATATATATATATATGTATCATACATATTCTATTGTTTTTAGCTACTAATTAGATCCTTCGTATTCTCTAGTGAGTATGAAAGAGAGATAGACCGTGAAAAGGTTGGCTTTTGCAAATGGTTTGAGAACAAAGTAAGTGAAAGAATTATTATTATTTCACATATATAAGAAATCCAACAAATAATAAGTCTTTCTTTATGTTTTTCCACAATAGATTGTAAAGCTTTGGAATGATGGGGATACTAGAGTAATGGAAGAGTTGTTGTGTCTAGCTCGAGGTCCAATGAAAAGAGTTGTCACTTATGACGGGTATATTAGTAATGGTTTTCGGTTTCATACTAAAAAACGTCAAAGAAATCGAAAAACTCAAAATAGTGGCGTTATTGTGAAAGGAGATGAGGAAAGTGGAGAGAAAGATTTTTTTAGGTTATTAAAAGAGGTTGTGGTACTAGAGTTTGATGCCTTGAAAAATCGAACGAGTCCAAAGGTGGTGTTATTTCGGTGTGATTGGTTTGATGTATATGATGAGGGAAGAGGCATTAAAAAGGACAAGCTTGGGGCAATACTAGTCAATGTTACTCGAAGACTGAAAACCAATGAACCTTTTGCATTAGTATCTCAAGTTGAGCAAGTTTTCTATGTACCCTATCACAATGAAAGACAATGGAGATTTGTTATTAAGGCCAATCCTCGCAACTTTTTTGATTTCCCAAACGATGAAGATGCCGAACAAAATGAAGCATAATGGGATGGTGTTCCCTCGAGGGTCGTAAATCTTAGAAATTTGCTTGAGGAGACTAATGAGGACGAGATTCCTTTAGTTAGAAATGATGTTGAACCGGAGTTATTTGATGCTCAAGCGATAGAATAAACGTATCATATTCGCGAAGACAATGATGAAAATGAGGATGAAGAAGCCGAAGATGATGAAGAAGCCGAAGAGTTAGATACCGATTCTAGTATTCATGGATTTGATAGTGACATTGAAGTTCTTGGATCAGAAAATGATACCGAAAGTGATAATCCACGTGAACGTTCTGATGACGAATGAAAAATGGTACAATTTATAATAGAGATTAAGTGTAAAAATTATATATATGTACCTTAGCTATAGCTTGTATAATATATTTATGTTATTTTCAATGTTGCAGTACTGGAAGATTGTTCGTAACCGTCCTAGGAGGGCAAGACTTACAACTTTGTTTGTTAATGATTTGCGTATGAATTTGAGGATGCTTGTGCATACATTTGAAAGGGATGTTTTGATCCTTATATCTTGCCACTAGATATTGTTTGGTTTATGTTTATAATAATTGATGTGATTTTATGATGTATCAAGTTTTCCGTTTGTTGATCGATGTTTTTATTATTTAGAGCTACTAGAAAACAAGGCACTGCTACCTATTTTCTGAAAAGAACCAGTGATCTGGAATTGTTAGTCACTTTATGCTTACAAGACTGTTCTGTAAAATGGATGGTCGCTTCTTTGCTTTAAGAGATGTACATGATGCTGAGATGAGTCTTTTTTCGTCTGATTTATGCTAGAGTCTCTTCCTAAAAGAAATTTAATTTATAATATCATTTCGTTTGGGACAAGACCTGCAGAATGAAGTTTGCAGAAATTTAACTTTATGTTTCCTGCTTGTTACTGGATTTCAACCCGTCAGAGCTGTACACGAGGGACATTTCGTGAGAGTTGTCGCTGCTATTAGCGAGTAGAGGTTTAGCAATTACTGGAAAACTCAAATTCTTAGCTGTATTCAGCAGAGATTCGTGCGCAGCATCGTCTGCATTGATCACTACCTGTCGAAGCATAAACAACTAACATTTCAGATATCTTAAGAAAGTAGTATAACTTTTTTGAGGCCCAGTTTACTTCAGTAAAAAAAATATTCAGTAAAAAAAATATCTTAAATCAGCTAAAGCAGTATAAATCAGTAAATTGCATAATAGAAAACACTACAGGATTAGCAAAAATCTGTTCTAATCAAAAGTAAAAATCTGTCACAAAGAGTAGAAACAAATGCAGTTTGTTAAATAAAGTTCAGATGCAGTAAACTGTCACCTGTTTTGGTACTCCAAAGGAATGAGCTTCAGTTCCTGACTGCTGAACAGGAACAGGAAGATGGTTCACTACTTCGAGCATTGAAATACGGTTGTGAAGGCGTTCAATAGCTGTTGGAGAATCAATTATAACAGCTGCAAGGTACATGGATTTGAAGTTGCGCAGTTGAGCATTCCAGTCATCGCCCATTAGAAGGTATAAAAAGTTGATTGCACATTAGAAGGTATAATAGTTGTTTTGTTGCTATGAATGCTTTAGTCACCATTTATTATTACTTAACATATGGGCAGTAAGTGATCATATTATGGTGTTGTTTTAAAGTCACCATTGCTGTTTTGATCGATGTATATAAACCATGCAGCCCAATGACAACTACCCAAGCATCATCGCAACCAATTCAACAAGGGAGCGAGGCTCCAACCTCTCCTCGTAAGCTAACTTACCGAGAGAAACGAAGGCTTGATCAAGCTGAGCTTCGACTCAAATATCCTGATCGAAAAAGGCGTGGTCCAACTAGGGGTTTGAAATATGCTTCCAAGTACAGAAATCCTGAAGAAAAAATTAAGATTAAATTCATGGACGAGCTTGGACGTGTGGCTGGTGCAAATGCAAAAGAGTTTATATGCGATTGTAGCAATTGGGTGAAGGAGTTTTGTCCCCTTAATGTAGTGTACGTTTATATTTACTCTGTTGTTAATTACTTTACTAGTCGTTAAATTTTCACATATGCTCTTTGTCTCATTAAGTATTTGTCATTTTAGCAATTGGCCACAAATGGATTCAGATTCGCAACAAAGATTATATACCAAGATTATGGTAAGTATTGGGCGACATCAAGGCTGTGATTTCTTCTATATTTGGTATGCTCTTTCGATTCTTCAATGAAGCTTGATCGTCAATTTCGATTTCTTTAATATCACTTTGAAAATAAAGTTATATCATATGCACGTTAAGCATTCGATAAAAGTCTTGTTTAGTTTGCCGCATCATTTTTATTTTATGGACTAAAGTACAACAAAGATGACTTGTTTTTATAACTTGATTCATCTGGTAGTTTCTGTTGGAGGCTATTTTTCTCTTAATTCACCTGATTTTTCGAGTTCCTTCTGTTTTTGAGGCTAGCTATTAATCTATGAATTCACCAGATTTTTCGAGCTTCTGGTTCCTATATCTGATTCCCCTATTTCTAGTTTGCTGAAGTTTACTATATCGTATTCTGATTTTTCATATTATGCTTTCAGTCACATCTCACTCACAGACTACAGTTCAATTTCGAGGGGATCTTATTCTATCTTATATGGCAGTTTATGTACGTGCTAAAAAACAATTCTTATGTGTTGCATTGTTTGGCAGGCAAAATACGATGTACCTGAAAAAGTTAGCGGTGTTAATGTGACTGAAGCATTAAGTGCGCAATGTGGTAGTCTGTACAAGCATTGGCGATCTAGGCTCAAAGAAGATCACTTTAAAGACGAATCAATAGCACAAGCACTAAACAGTAGGCCGGACACTATTGATAAAGACCAATGGGCATGGCTGGTAGCTGAGCATTGGGGTAGTTTAAAACAGAAGGTATATGCACTTTTGAGTATTTTTTGTTTGCTTATTATGAGTATAATGCTATAAGATTTCAACACTTACAAAACTTTATAATGTAATGTAGTATATTAGCCAAGTCAACGCATCCAATAGGCTCGCCCAAACTGGAACGACAGCAAATGGTTCACGATCAACGGCCAGAATTTTCTACGGCTTGGTACGTAATTTTCACTAACTTAAGTGTTGTTTTGCATGAGTTTTGGTTTCTTGTTATATCTATCTTGATGGTTGATAATCTAGCAAAGGTATGCTGAATTGACATTTCCGTTTAGACCAGGAGTAATGTATTCTTGTCAAAAGTGGGTGTGCAATACACTTATGGCACATATCTTTGTTGGATAGTTTTTGGATGAAAAGCGTAGGGTATGCTTAGAGGCTTGAGTAGTACATACTTAGAGGAATGACATCCAAACAATAGCAGATTTGCTTTAGTTTGGTAGGACCAAGGGCGTCCCGTAGATTTTGGAGGCCCTGTGCGAAAATAATTGGTTGAGGCCCTCCTTCAAATAATATTTTTTCTTATACTAGATAATCATATTTGGTTAATATAGACCTACAATATATCTAGTGAAACGTGATAAGCTTTCAAAATTAAAACATTACTTCATACTTTCTCTCTTTTATCTCTGTTTTACCTTTGTTATTTATGTGAGGGAGAAAAAATCACAGCATAAAGTGGTGCATAAAAAGCAAGTTAGTAAATCACATAAAAAGGTCACTCATAAAAGGTAAAGGTAGCAAAGGTTTAGATATGGGTGTTATTAAAAAGGCTAGCAAGGAAATAATCAAAACATGGCCTGTTGGGTTTAGATATGGGTGTTACAACTGGGGCGACGGGAACTATGTTCGTCGCACAAAACCCTTTGTGCAACGCCTTCGCGACGAAATATGATTTGTCGCTCATTCATTTGTGCGACGAAATATAGGGTTTGTGCAACGATTTTTTTGGTCGCCCAAACCAGTTTTTCTTGTAGTGTATGAAATGATTCTCCCATCCACTATCCCTCATTTTTTTGCAATACTCATTTAGGTATGGAACCAATTTTCACTGCACTAACTATATCTTGATCTTTTCTTTGCAAAGCATTACAGAAATCATTGTGTACCCAAGTATAGGAGACATTATTTGTCCTATAAAAACAAAATCAAATCAACCAAGTAAGTGCACAATGCCTTGGGCTTTTCCTAAATCATCGGCATTTGACCATTATTTCCAATCATCACAAGTACCTTGATTAGTGTAGCAAACAAGTTCATGACATTCTGTATAGTTTTATAGTCCAACAGGTATCACCGAGTCCCTGTTTTTTGGTCTAGGTTTGTGCCATGGTCGCTAATGATAAAGTGTCTACTGGGTTCTTTGCGTACGGTCGAGGTTCTAAATAACATACTTTAATTAATAATGAAACTACCATTGATGCTCGGTTGACAGATTTGTCTATTTATCGGCACGGATGCCTCTCACGTTACTAGTAATTACTAGGTTCTCCAATGGATTATCGGCACGGGTGTCTCTAACGTTACTAGTAATTACTCATGTTATGCCAATCGTTGCTTGGCCACGAAAATGTGTGATGTAAGCTTTCGAGGGGAAGAGTGTGAGCTTTAAGCACAAAGCAAGTAGATATGCAGCTCAGTTCTCCAGCAGAACATAATACACCCCCACCTACTTACGCGCAGGGATCGGGAGCAACATTGTCAGAGTTTCTGAGATTCAGATTTGAAACCCCCCCAATAGTATCATAAGAGATAGATAAATCTATTTCCTATCTCGAAAGCAAGTGCTTGCAAGCAGTCCACTGATGAAGAAGTTCAGATTACTCAACACCTTTGTATCCTCTCTTGGTTCCTACAAGAAGGCGGGAAAAAATTACAGCTCAGACACCAAATTGACTTCATACACACATTGCCATAACAATCCTGGTATTAATATGTATTCCATTCATCTTGATATAATCCCCAACAGGTAGAAAGGAAGGTATCAAAGGAACGATGAGAAACATATTAGAGATTGATCTAAACATAGTATATACATTGCCGATGGTTGATAAACACCAGAACAATGGTTGCATATACAAAATCATGACCTCCTTATCTCACAGTCAGGTGACAAACTTATCGCCAGTTTTTTTCCCATGGACACTGCAAATACGGATGCAGTATCCCTCTCCCAACACGCACATGACAAAAATCTAGCTTAAAAGTTGCTACAACCAACAAACAAAGAAAAGCCATAGCTATCATATAAGCCCCAAATCATAAAATATGACCAATCACTACTGTATGGACCAAAGTTTATCCCTTTAAAAAATCTATGAGATGTCGAGGAGAAAGGCAATGACTAACCACAAATAGGACTTAGATTTTGACTATTCATTGCCTAATTGAGTACAATACTTTAATTTCCAGACTTCCTGCATGTCTTTCTATATAAAACACAGCATACGGGGTTACAACTTATGAGGTACATTGCCTCTCGATCCCTAAAGGAATTATCATCCTCGAAATGATTCAACCAATCCAATTTTTTCATTCTGTAAAATGTCATTTCTCTTCTCTTAGTGTCAACTGTCAAGCACATTTAGAAATCAATAAGGTTCATATAGTTTAACAGATGTGTGTTGCCCACGCTAAAATGTTTGGCCACGTACACGTACACAACCCATACTTCATCACAAAAACCTCAAAACTTCCCTTGTATGGCCTCTAATTAATCTCCCTGCTCCAGCATTACACGAGTTACCTTCGGCCGCACCGTCCGTATTAAGTTTGACCCAATCTTATTTCGGAAACTCCCAACTAATAAGTTCCTCTGATCTTCGTCTTTTGTGAGGAAAGCAACTGCTACTTGAGCCTTCTGAATGCATCCAGCGCATCAAATTTTATCCCCATTTTCATGAGCTAGATGCAATTCAGCATTTTCAGGCTTTGCTTTCATAACTAGCGCATCAAATTCAACATTAGACAAGCCAATGGCCATGAACATGGTAAATGAACAACTTACTATCGGTGAAGTGAATATTAAAAATAAAAAGTTGATAAAAATGAGGTACTAGTATTTTGATAAGGGATACATTAGAGTAAAAAAGGGTTACTTCCACTTCAAATATCAAAAACCTTTTATTAGTAGTGTAACTAAAGATATTGAATCTATGCATATAGGTAAACAAGCACTATTAGAAAAACTTCACAACCAATGTACGTAAGTACAGAAGAACTCTCCCCCTCAAAAAAAGGTAGAGACACACCCTAAAAGAGTTACATTCCATATGCAATGAAAATTACTACATCACTAAACAAGGTCGATAAGAAGCATAATAGTTTGATATTGATTCAATAATAATGTGGAATATTACATATGGTTAATAGAACGAGACATGTTGTACCCCTTTTACAGCAACCAGTACCCCTTTTTATAAGTACCCTTTTTATCACTATTAGTGCCATGATGAAACTAGTGCAGAGATTACAACTAACTAGTATTGATGCTTTGTAGAGCTCTCAGTTTGGTTGAAAACTGTTGGTTAAACTGTTAACCGAACCGAATAAACTGAACCGAAACTAACCGGTAACTAAAAAACGAACCGAACTGAAATCAACTGTTTCAATGTCAACTGTATTAAACCGAACCGAAACCGAACCGAAAAGGAACTGAACCGTAATTAACTGTATCAAAAACCATTTTAAACCGAACCGAACCGAATATTAACCGAAAATAACTAAAAATTGTTTTGAACTGTCATAAACCAAATCGAACCAAACCGAATATTAACCGAAAATAACTGGAATAATATTTAAAACTGTTATAAACTTAACCAAATTGAACAAAATTATAATCAATTATAAAACATTTAAAATGTTTTAAACTGTTTTAAACTAAAATGAACTAATGCAAACCTTTTAAACTATTAAATAATAACAACCAAGTTATAATATTATTTAATCATTTTAAGGTTTTATAAATTTTCAACAACTTATTTAAATAGTTGAAGTTTTCCTTTTATTAATAATATTCTAAATAGTGATTATAAAAAAAGATTTGGTAAAATTATAATAATTTTATAACACCTAAAATAAATTACAACCAAATAATTTAATACACTTAAGTACCAATATTTTAATTCAATTATAAAATCATATGATATAACACCAAAAGATACAATATTTTAATTTAATTATAAAATCATATGATATAATTAGAGGTGTCAAAAACTAATCCGACCCGATAATCCGATTTAGTTCGATCATAATCTGATCTGGTTCGATTCGAGTTGTTATGTATCCGTAACACCACCGTCATCCGACTCGACAGTTATCGATAATGGCTTAACCCGCTATGGTTCGATTCAAGAATTCCTATTTATTTAAGTTCAGTTCAGCCAAGTTCGATTCCTTTAGGAACTCTGTTTCGAAAATCGTTGCACAGTTTTGAAACAACAAATTTTTTAATCACGAAAATTTTATAGTGGAATTAGACCACTGTTGATTATCACTAATATCAGATACTTTAATATTTTCATTGCTATACAAAACCAGTTAAAATATTCGAAATATAAATATAAATTTAACGCAATTCCGGCCGATTTATTAGGATACGCTCAATCATCTTTCTCTTGTATCATCGTCATTCTTTGCTAACCTTTCATTTCTCAAGCTTAAAGTTCCAACAGAAAATTCAACCCTTGCAGAGTGATAGGTGCCGCCCAGAATTGTTCGTTTGATAAAATTAGTGGTGATTGTTTTGTGGGTGATGATAGATTTGAGTGCTTCTTCCTTTTTTACATTAATTTTCTTTCTCTTTCTATTGGGCTTTTTACTAATGGAGTTGGAGTGGAGGGTAGATTATACTTATCATGGGTCAATCCTTGAAATCAATGAAGTTCTTTGAAAAGATGGTGCAAATTGGGTGTTTTTATATATTACTTGTACTATGCAGCAGGAATTCATTCACTCCAATTAGGAATCTGAAACCAACATTAGATCAAAAAAAGTAAAAAAAGAGGATATATTTTAAAATGTAATGCTAATAGATTATATGAAAGACAAAACTAAGATCTTCAAACCCCAAAAAAAAAAATCAACATGGATCCAAAGGATCATAAAAAATAAGATCTAGGGACTCCATTATCAAAACAGAGACTTGAAATAAAACAAGCAAATATATTTTAAAAAGCAAACACAAATTTCTAAAAACAGAATAATTAAAAGACGACATAAACCCAGAAAAATGAAATAATTTAAAAAAAAAAAAAAGAATATTCAAAACGCAGAAACTGAAAACGAAACAACAAATGAAACGAAATTCCAAATCTTTAAGATTATACGAAATTCCAAAATGGTTCCTCCATTTCAGTTGCTTGCGTTGATTTCTTCTAGTTCTATTGGTTTGAGTAAAACAAAATGGAAAAATGAAAGAGAAAGGGAGATGAAAGCTAATGGGGGCGAAAGCAAGGGTTAGAATTTTGGCTGAAGAGGAAGAGGGAGAGGGAGAGGGAGAGGTGGGAGCGCAATTTCCATCTTGGACGCGCACCTACAGAGAGGTAGGTGCGCCCAAGTAAAACGCAACAGAAACAGAACAAAACGCAGCAAGAAAAAACAGCCCACTTTGTGTCTGACATGGAATGAACATTAGGCCTGAATAAATGAACATTAGAGAAGAAAAAAACAAAACAAACCACAAATCAGCATTCTCCTTATGTTTGACACGGGATGAACACCTGTTGAAAATAAATAAACATTAAAAAAGACAAACAACATGTAGTATTGCTAGAAAAGTGTTTTGCCCATGACTAATGTACATGAATGAGAAACAAATGAAATTTCGTCTTACCCAGTTATACAATAACTAAAGAACATCAATTATCAAAAGATGAACCCATGGATATATTAAACGAACAAGCTACTATTCTTATATAATTTTATTTATAATTGAGGAATAGAGTTCCACATGGAAAATTTACACCATTTTGTAATAATTAAAAAAGAAGATGGACAATATTTGGAAACAAACGAAAAATGAACATTTGTTGGGATATAAAGAACAACTGGCCAAACATAATGAACATGGTAAATTTCATGGCTTGAAATTATGTAGTACAGACTTCTAATTTAAAGAAATAAATTACGAACAATAAATATAATTTAATGTACATGTTGATAGCATCAAGATACACTACAAAATGTAAATGGCTCATGGTCAAATCTTTTGAATGTGGTTTATTCACAATTGAACAAAACATACATTGTAGCCATTGAGATGAACAAATGAACCATTTGAAATAACTGTAATCATTGATAAGTAAATAGCAGACATTCTTTGTAAAATTAGTACACACTGTCATTGTGTCTACTCTAATGTTCATGTATTAATATTAATGAACTTTTCTATTGATAATGTTTAAGTACTTATTATCAATGTTTATTATGTTTGTTCAAAAGTTCATCTACTTGGTACAAAAGCTCATTTTGTTTGATATGGATTGTTATCAATGAAATTTTGTATTGTTAATGTTCAAGTACTTATTATCAAAGTTCATTATATATGACGCATTGTTCATCTTATCAGTACACACTTTCATTGTGGTTGCTCTATAATGTTCATGAATAGTTATAAATTAATTTTGGTATTGATAACTTTCAAAGTACTTCTTGTTAATGTTCACTATATTTGCTTAATGATTCATCTACTTGGTACACAAGTTCATTGTGTTTAATCTAATATTCATGTATTGGAACCATTTGTTATGTATTGTCAATTATTATCTAATGATCATCTTATTAGTACACATGTTCATTGTATTTGCTCTAATGTTCATGTAGTGATATCAATTAACTTTTGTATCGATAATACTTATTATCAATGTTCATGACGATTGCTCAATTGTACATATAGCCGGTACAAAAGTTAATTGTGTGTTGCTTAAATGTTCATTAGATGAATATAGTTATTCATAATTCCCGATTTGATATTCATTCATCTATAAGTATACATCTAGATTAGTATTCATTGATTTGAAATGTAATAATTATTTTATCATTTATTAATAGTTGTTATTTCTTTTTGACCCGATGATTCAATAACGTCAATTAGGATGAATTAAATAAAGAACGGTGAGAAATGATTTAAGAACAATACGAAAATAAATAGAAGCAAATATTCTTATTGATTCCGAAGAGCGAGTACAATGCTTAGCATAAAATGTTGTAAAATATACAAATGACGTCTTTACAATATTTATACTATCTAACTAAATAAAGAAACGGACACCAATAAGCCCTAACGTCTCCCCATTATTACGGGATTCGCCTTGATCACCTAGCTCCTATCCTCAAACTGGACCGCGCTTCCTCCATCTTCACATCCAACTATACGTGAATTCGCAACAAGGGTTTTGGCCTTTTGAATCAGGGGTTTGCTCTTGACAACAGGTTTTATGGTTTTGATCTCTGTGGCCGAGACTTTTCCCTCAGTGGCGGCCTTGGTTGGTGGGTAGAGTTTGGTAGTAGCAAGTGGTACATTTGGTTTATCACTTCTACACATTCATGAAGTGAACAATGAACATTAGATGACAAAGGATGTATATTAGATCAAAATTAATGTATAATTGAATAAAATGAATGAACAATAAAAATGAACTAATGAACAATGTACAACTAGAAAACAATAAATAACAACAATGAAAAACTAGTAAAATATTAAATAAAATGAATGAACAATTGTTATAAAGAATGAACAATTGAACAAAATGAATGAATAATATATAGGTAGATGAACAATAGAGTAAACAATTGAACAAATAAAAAAATATTGAACAGTAGAAAAGAACTAGTTAACAATGATTAACAGGTAAGAACTAGTGAGTAACTGAAAAGTCATAGTGAACAATAGGAATGAACAATTGAGTGAATTAAATGAACAATTGAATAATATAATATGATTAAATAACATTAGTGTACAATTGAATAAAAAATGAACAATTGAACAAATGATAAAATATTGAATAGTAGAAAAAAACTAATTAACAATGAATAACAGGTAAAAACTAATCAACAATGAACGACAGGAAATACATGAAAAGAACTAATTAACAATGAATAATAGGAATGAACAATTGAATTAAATTAATGAACAATTAAATTAAATAAAATGATCAAATCAACAATTGAGTGAACTCAATGAACAATTTAATAATATGATATGATTAAATGAACAATTATTTAATATGATATGATTAAAAGGGAAATTAAATAACATGAATGCACAATTCAATAAAAAGAATGAACAATTAACAATGAAAAGAACTAATTAACAATGAATAATAGAAATGAACAGTTGAATTAAATTAATGAACAATTAAATTAAATAAAATGATCAAATCAACAATTGAGTGAACTCAATGAACAATTTAATAATATGATATGATTAAATGAACAATTATTTAATATGATATCATTAAAAGGATAATTAAATAACATGAATGTACAATTCAATAAAAAGAATGAACAATTAATAAATCAAATGAATAATAGGAAGGAATTACTGAATTATGAACATAAGTAGTGAACAATATGGAAAAACTATTAAATAATAGAAAAATGAACAAATCAATAATTGAAATAAATATGTTATCTTGGTGCCTCTGGGTTTTTCACTTCTGCATAGTCAATAGATAAAAGATCAGGAAATGGACAATTGAATTAAATGAAGGGAAATTCCCAATGGTGGCCCTTAGGTTTTAAGAATTCTCAGTGGTGTAAATTTCAAAAAAACTTTCCCGTTAGTAACCCTGCTTTACAAATTATTCCCAAACATAACCTTAATGAAGAATATTTCATTAATAATAAAGCATATTATATTAGTTAATAGTTAAAGTAGCTACTCGCACGTAAAACGAGGTATTTTGGGTAGTTTTTTGTCCTTAAGGGATGATTTTAGTGGGTAAGTTAGCCCTTAAAAGTTGATTTTGAGATCAAAATTGGCAAAAAAGACCCAAAATGCCTCGTTTTATTTGCGAGTGACCGCCTTAACTGTTAACTAACAGAATATGATTTATTATTAACGGAATATTCATCATTAAGGTTATGTTTGGGAATAATTTATAAAGTAGGGCTACCAACGGGAAAGTTTTTTTGGAATTTCCGCCACTGGGAATTCCTTAGACCTAACGGCCACCATTGGGAATTTCCCATAAATGAATGAACAATTGAATAAAAACAAATGATCAAATGAACAATTGACTAAAATTAAATGATCAAATGCACAATTGACTAAAATTAAATGATCAAATGTACAATTGACTAAAATAAAATGATCCAATATACAATTGACTAAAATAAAATGATCAAATGAACAATGGAGCAAACTTGATGAGCAAGTAAGTCAGAACAATGATTGAATTGAATGAATAAAATGAAATGGTGAAATGAAAATAATCAAATAAATGAACAATCAAATAAACGGAATGAACAATAAAATGAAACAAATGAACATTTGAATGGAATAAATGTAACTAAATAAAGTAAACAAGTGTATAAAATGACATCATGTATAAAACAGTCGTATGGAATAATCCGTTATAATACGTTAATGAACAAATAAATGACATCAATGAACAATTTAAAACATGAATGAACCATTTAATGACATGAATGAATAAACAAATTAATAACATGAATGAACATATTAGTTGAACATATAACATTTTGGATGAACCAAAGATCTCAATTTCAAATGAAATTCATTTCAAATGAATGTACCTTTCCAAGATTAATATTTGAACATAACAAACCCTATGTTAAAAGAGCATTAGAACATTCCAGATGAACATTGTCATTTCAGATGAACATAAGCATATATAGCAGTGAACAATAGCCTATAATTATAAGAACTAACATTCTTTAGGGTTGGGGTTATGGTTGTGCTCGTGGATCTTCAGTGCTGAAATCAAATGAACAATGGCGCGAATGAAATGAATATACAAGTTATAAGATAGGAACAAAACAAATATCTGATGAACATTAGAGCATTTCAGATGAACCAGTAGCCCCATTTTAAAATAGCGTCATTTTCAGATGAACATACAAACATTCAAGATGAACAAGAATACCTCATTTCAAATGCAACCACATTTTAGATGAACATTTCAACATACTAAAAGAGCCATTTTCAAATTAACGTTAAAACATAATGGATGAACCAACCCCCCTCCCCTTCAAATGAAATCCATTTTAAATTAACATTATACTATTCCACGAAGAATAATAGAACATACCAAATGTACCCCATGTTAGAAGACCAATTTTAGTTGGACATTTCAACATACATAAAAAACGCATTTCATGTGAACAATAGAACATCACAGATGAACCTTATTTCAAAATAGCATTTTAATCTACATAAGAACACTAATTCATTTAAGATTGAACATAAGCATATATCCAATGAATATCAGCCCAACATAAATGAACATACGTAGTCATTTAGGAATCAACAAAATAGGAATCAACAATAACTGAAATATGTGGGGAAAACACAAAAAAAATGACTTTTAGAGAAATATTTTAAATCTGTGGAAAAAAAACGAGTGCATGAACTCAAAATACCCAGATGAAGATGAGGATTAGAGAGTAAAAAACAAGTAAGAAAGAACCCTAAAAATGAGTACAAAAGCCCAAAAAACTCAGAAAAAACGAGTAAAAAAACTCACCTTTGGGACAAACAACAAAAAACTGACCATTAGATAGAGAATGGAAGATCAAGGATTGAGAGATAGTACAAAAACTGACCTTTGGAATGAACAACAATGGTGGATTGAGAGAAGGATTGAGAGATAATGCATAAGAAAACTTTGATAGAGAGAGTAAATGGTTTAGAGAGAGAAAGTGTTTTGTATTTTGTGTGGGAAAGTGAGAGAGGGAAAGTTTTTTTTGAAATTAAAAGCTGTCAGAGGAGAGATAAAAGGGGGAAAAATTCTGGAATTTGAATTCATTCACAGAGAACCATTGTTCATTACTAATGAACCAATGTTCATTCCGTATCCCAGAATAGCGTAGAGGCCGCATTTTGTTTTTTAAAGGTTGCGTTTCACCTGGGCGCACCTACCTCTACGTAGGTGCGCGTGCACGGTGGACTTATTGAGGTGGGAGGGAGGTTAGGGTTTTGGTTTTTTATACTAGTGGGGTGGGTTATGAAACTTTAGAGGTAAATTGGTGGAGGGAGAGCTGAAATTTTAGATTTCAGCTTTTGATTTTGAATTTCCAAATTTCAATAAGTTAGCTTTTATTTCCAAATTTTTGTGTTGTGGTATTTTTGGTCATATTACTATTACTTATATCGAGTTTATTATTATTAAATTAAAATAGTATGATTGTTATACTTAGAACTAATCTTATTGGTCGACATAGATCGATGATTGGTCTAATAGAGTAATATATTAATATATAGAGATTGAGCCAAAACATAAATTTTAATTATTTGATTGATCTAGTATATATATAATACATTGATCTTAACTATCTTAATAATTGATCTTAACTATAGATTTAAGGTATTGACTGATCTAACATATTGATTATTGACTTAAAACAATCGTCGTTGTTGGTATAAGCCTTAACAAGTAGTCTCGTTTTTTATGATTGATCTAATAATCTTATAACATGGATCTTAACAATATATCTTATACATTAATCTGATACGTGGATGCATGGTTGATCTAATAAGTAGATTTAATATATTATACATTGATCCCACCTATCGTGTACATTGATATAACATATTGATGATTGATCTTATACAATGATCTTAACTATCTTATAGATTAAACTATATATTGATTATTGATTTTATACATTGATCTTAACTCGCTTATATATCAATCTAATATATTGATAATTGGTCAAATACAGTGATCTTAACCATCTTATACGCTGATCTAATAGACTGATGATTGATATAATATATAAATCTAAGTATCTAACTCAATAACGTAATATACTGATGATTGATATGATAGACTTATGTATCGATGATTGAACTAATACATAGATCTTAACCATCATAATAATTACAAGCCTACAATAACAACCAATTAAATCATGTAAATTAATCTTAACTATCTTATTTCTTGATCTAACATATTGATGATTGGTCTAATACATTGATCTTAAGTATCTTATACTTTGATCTAATGTATTGATTGATTTAATAAATTGGTATAACTATCTTATATGTTGATTTAATATATTGATGATTGATCTATTACATGGATCTTAAGTATCATATATATTGACCTAATATATCGATGATTGATTTAGTACACTAATATACCGATGATTGAACTAATACATAGATCTTAACTATTTGTTTTATCCACAACATATGTAAATTGATATGATACATTAATCTTAACTATCTTATAACTTGATCTAATTATATTGACTATTGATCTTATATATTGATATTAATTATCTTAAACGTTGATCTAATGTAGTAGTATTGATTTTATTACTACTATTACTATTAATATTGGTATTTATATCATTGTAATAATTATTATTATTATTGTTGCTATTATTATTATTATTATTATTATTATTATTATTATTATTATAAAATAGAAAAAGGACAAAAATCATACAACCTACAAGAAATTAGTGGGCAACCGAGATACAATCTGGGCACCCACTCCTCTAGCTATAGCAAACCCTATCCTAGTGAAAATATGGGCAGCAGCACGTGCCCCTATATCCTATGTCTTCGAGAAAGTCTGCACCCGCTTCAGCAACGCAATAGCCACCTTATCCAATTCCCCAAGAGAAGAAAAGGAAAAGGGAAGGAAGCCATACCCAATAGCTCGACAACGAGCTTCATCCTTGACCCGCTTCCGATGAGCCGCATCAGCAACAACACGTCCAGGAACAAAGTCAGACAACCCAGACTGGGTCAAGGGAGAAGACCCTGTCAAGTCGATACACACATCACGACCACCATCCCAAGAATAAAGAAGCACATCTGCCGGCCTGAGGGCCCCGTCGTTCCCCCTAGACAATCCAATGTCAACCTCCTTTCTTGCCGAAATCCCAGAACGAAAGCAGATATCAACAAGAGTATCTCGAACGACATTGTGCCGATATTTAATGCCCACAATACCAGCACACTACACCGCATGATCACCAAAAACATCCCCAGCAAAAACCCTGGAGCAAGCAGAGCACGTCATCGAAGTAGAGAACAAAGGAACACCCAACCGGTAACACAACACACTACGATAAGTCTTAGGGTTCATCGTCTGACCCAACCCTGAAATAGGAACTGGCCTAAGCCAATCTGAGGTGTGAACCCCCTGCTGTGACTGCCACAAAGCTAACCGTCGAGGAGATAAAGAAAAGGTGGATTATGCCGATGCAGTAACCTTTGTGAAGTATATATCTGCCAATTTTTTCATAAGTTTAGGGGCAGCGACTACACTAGGATCACGCAAAATGTCAGACTCCACAGTTCTATTAAAAAGACTCAACGCATCCTCAAAGGCACGTCCACAACCAACAATACCTGCAGGACGTAAAAGCTTATCCTGTAAACCAGCAGACTGCAAACGAGACGCGAGATAAGCTTAATGCCGAACATCACTCGCGCAATAAACACCAAGTCCTCCAAAGGCAAAAGGTAAGGTAGCAAGACGCCACTGCCAATCGCCAAAACCAGGCCCCGAAGCAGTAACAATACGCTCCAAAGAAGAACGAAGGGCCCCATCGAAGGAACGATAAGCCTCATCAAAGACACAAGGAGGACAAGTACGCAGGGCAAAATAGAGTTTAGAAATGCCTGTACACGCCCTAAGAAGTAGCAACTCACACTGGGGATCATCAATCTTAGCAACCTTATCCATAAGCGTAATTGTCTTGGACACTCGCTGCATCACAAGCTCCCCACTGAAAATAGAGTCGGAACTAGTAGGACCACCAAGCAACTTTACACCACTCAAAGGCCGTGCAATATCAGGGGGAAGGACACCAACAAGCCTACTACGAGGGTCTTCGACAGGCCAAAAAACATCAGTCTTCCCTACATTCAGATGTAGACCGAAACTAGGCCCATCCTCCATAATCAACTCCAAAACCTTCCCCACGACCAAGGTATCACCAATAATGGTGCCATCATCCAAATACCACGCCTGAAGACTGACATCAAAAGAGTCTCTGATTTTACACACCAAGGGATGTAAAACCAAAGCAAAAAGAAAAGGACCAAGGGGATCACCCTGTTGCACCCCCTGAGATAACCATAAGGTGTGCTCTCCATAATACAATCTGGCAGGATGAGAGTAGCAGAATTCAACCCAACGTGAAATGCCCGGACACCGAAGACGAACTTCACGTAACATGATCTCACGATCGACTAAGTTGAAAGCATTTTGAAAATCCACCAACAACATAGAAAGACCGACAATATTTCCACGATCCTCAATCAACCTGTTAACAGCATGAAGTACTGCCTCACCACCCGAAGGAACCCCAACACCAAACTGAAGACCATCAAAGTAACCTCTCAAAGAAGGCCCCACCAAAACAGCTCCGACCTTCGAAACCAAACGCCGCCAAATAGTACCAACGGCTATCGGACGAATACCCCCACCGGGCTTGACAAGAGGAGTTAGAGGAGCACTAGCAATGTACTCACCCAAAACCGCAGGACATTTCCCAGCTAGTAAGAGATTAACCACCTGCGAGATAGAGTCAACTAACTCATCCGAAATAGCCACCGCTGCTCCACTCAAACGATCCATAAGGTGTTGAGCTCGAAAACCGTCCCTACCACAAGATGTACCACGAGGAAAACTCGAAATCCGATCCAAAACAACAGCAGAAGAAGCAATGAGATGATGGTGGTCAATAGGTATATCCGGCAAGGAAGGAGCCGGCGAAGAAGGGTGTTTGGACTGTAAATCCGCAAGAGTGGCAGCAGAGTATGGAGCAATGCCGGATGAAGAAAGAACACGGACCGCAGCTGTATAATGACCATCACAAATCTTCCTCTTACACTGCTTGATATTGCGCTCATCTAAATCAAGGTCCTCCTCATCAGCGTCTGAGAAAGTAGGAGGATCCTCCGCCAAAATTTCTCTGAAGAGGTGCAAGCTACCACCCTGGTACCCCAAGAGCAAATAGCACGGGAAATACTCTCTTCCTGACGTTGACGCTTAATAGCAGACTTACATTCAAGATTACTCCGTGGGCGAAAAGTTTTAAGAGTGCAAAGAGGTAACACCAATAAAGAGACCCAAAAGGAAATATCATCAGGTTTAGAAATAACCTTATCAAGAGCACCTTTCAGAACCCGAGCGAACCCCAAACGACACTTGGGAGGGATAAACTTCACAGTGCGAAACCCCTTGGAGAACAAACGATCCAAGTGAGCCACATCGAACCCACAAGAATGATCATGCAACGAGCCATCATCATATCCAAGTTGCACCGGTGAAGAAGGAACTTGTGGTTTGGGGATGTCATAAAGCAAAAACCTAACATGTCCATCACCTTCATCAGGAGGTGATACAAAATCTGCACCCCGACCATGGTGACACCTAGTACGAAGAGTATGGGTTCTGAAACAAACCCCACATAACCAAATCCCTATACGAGAAAAAGTAACCTTCGCCGCGGTAAATATAGATAAATTAGTAGAAAGAGCATGTCGTGTAGAATCACGAGCATCAGAACAACAATGAAGATCACGAAGGTGTGTGATCAATGAAGTCTTAGTGAGCCCATTTCCACCACCATCTTGACACCCATTAAGACCAACAAAAGGGCAATGAAACCGCACAACAACGGCCATCACTGAAACACAACTGTGCCGCAACCAAGTACAAACAATCCCCCACTAAAGACACCACAATGATGAAAAGCATAATACCACAACAGCAAAGCACAACATCAAACCAAAATCACAAAAAGAGAAAACAAGAATAATGATGAAAGAGGGATTGAGGATCAAGCCTGATATTGGAAAAGGGGTAATGAACCGTGATGATGAAAACAAACAAAAAAACCCACTCAAAAATAAAACCCTGCTGAAGAACCTAGTACGTTACCGGAGAACAAGAATTTGTTGTGGAACCCTGCTGACGCTGACACCGAACGCTGACGCTGCCGCTGAAGATGCTGAAGGACAGACGCTGACGAACCACGCTGCCACGTTGACGTTGACACACGCAGCACCGCTGGAGGAAACGAACCCTATAAGAAGTACCGCTGGCTGAAGAAGTAGAGCCCGTTGACGAGGTACCGCTGATGAAGAAGACGACGGATGAAGCCGGAGACCCGCCGGAGTAGCCGGACTGACGCGCCGTTCACACCTACCCTACCCTAGTCACCCTAATTAGAGAGATTATTATTATTATTATTATTATTATTATTATTATTATTATTATTATTATTATCATCATCATTTATTACTATACACACCATCTTTGACGATGACGATATGTTAAACGCACAATAAGTCAATAACAATTGATCCATCAACCTTTAATATAATTATGAATTATACAAACATAATAAATTCGAATATGCCACGAAATGAATTCGACTAAGGGTGCTATTCGAGAAAGAGTGCTTGTGAACTGATCGAGCTCAACTCTTTATGTACGAGATATCTTATAGGTGTAAAGTGACCAAAAATCTCGCAAATAGCTCGAGATTTACTCGAGTCAAACTAGGCCCAAGTTCGTTCAATTTGGTTAGAAGTCGGTCAAAGATCTATTCGAGTTGTTAACGAGATGAGTTCAGCTATACAAAACTCGATCCAATTAGTTATCACCTTTATGTTCGACCAGAAATAAATTGACTCGACCCAGAAATAACCCGCGATCCAAAGGCCACAAATCCCGAATTGACCCGTATAAACCCGAAAGTTATCCGACTCATGTTTATCAAAACCGTTAATACCCGACCCGATATTCGTTCAACTCGAACTTCACTTGAACTCAACCAACCCATGATTCAACTTTTGCCCGTAACTGACCCGATCTGATCCAATTAAAGGTGATCCAAGACAGATACTCTGACTAGACTCGATCCGACCTATTACGGGTCATTCCAAAACCGAATCAGTTAACCGAATTGACATAACTTAACACACATTCGGTCTGTAACAAAAAATTATATATATTTTTAAAAACGGAATTTGGGAAGGACACACAAAACTTACACGATATTGATTTTCACCCAAACCGATGCGGTTTTTCATACAAAATCGAAATTAATTGAATTAAAACCGAAAATAACCGTTGAACCGATATGGACGATTGAATAGTGAACCATTTTTTACTGAAATCGAATGGGTCAAACCGGATAGACAACCGTAACCGAACCGAACAGAAAAAAGAGCTAAATTAACCGAAATTAACCGAACTGAAACCGAAGAAGTTGCAACCGAATCAATTTAACGTGAAAAATTAACCGAAGTCAACCGAACCGAAATCAACCCAACCGTTTGGTTCCAACCAGAACCGAACCGATTAACCGAATTGACACCCCTAATGCTTTGGATTTCAAAATAATGTCAACCGAAAGAAACACAAGCTAACTAATCACTCGGTTAAGCACAAATCAAGTAGAATTAATAATACGCACAAGCACATTAAATTTCTAGCAACCTCTGTAAAAGCTCAATGAGCATGTGCATTAAATTCACTAAATGCATCTATAGAAGGTAAGAGAAAATATGGAGAGAAATCTTTGGAGAGCATGTATACTAGACAAGGAAGCTATATATACCTTAAAAGAGGCAGAATTAACTTAAACAAGAAAAAATTGATGCTAAATAGGAAGACCATCAAGGCAATGATATCAGGAACGCGGATCGGAGGGCCGATCTCCGATCTGAGTCGTTCATTCCGAATCGCGGAACAAACGCGTCCCAGTTTGCTGTGAGTCGCGTCCCCGTTCGTCGAAGGTGGCGTTCCTTCACAGATCTAGGGTTTTCGTATGAATACAGCGTTTTAAGGCTGAGAAGAAGACTGATCGACCATCGAGAGAGAAGAAGAAGAGAGGAGAAGCAGCGGCGCTGAGAGAAGAGAGGAGAAGAATTGCTGAAGCGGCTGAACACGTATATAAGGAGAAAGAATAGGAATAGGTTAAATTTTAAACGTGATATTGATATTTTGATTAGCACTAACAACTAGGCCAGTCTCCTTTTTCTAAGTTGCATTTAAGTTTTTAAATATATTTAAAAAAACAAAAATTTAAAGCTTACTTATTTTTTACTTTTTACTGTTTGTGTTACTTTACACGCTTTTCATTAATTTTAAAATTTTTATTTTTTTATTGTTTTGAAACTAGAAAGAATATATATATATGAATTGTTGTCGCACCCAATCGTTCCCGATTCACTATGGGAAACGTTCCGCGTATCCGTTTGCGTTCCCCGTTTCGAATCGAACCCCGTTTCTTGTAACATTGCATCAAGGTCTCAATTCTAAAATAGTGTAGAAATCATATATTAAAATAGAGACTTCACATATGCAACCCGATAATAAGGTTCAGAAATCAGAAAAATCCACTCATGAGCTCCGTAAGCTTTCCTTAGATCAACTTCTGTTAACACTAAGGTAACGCTTCAATGAAAGCATGGCTTCTGCCATAAAACCTATAAAGCATTAGTCTATCTTTAGATTAAATGAATATCATCATTATTTAACTTGTCACTTGATAAAAAAATAGCCTACATTTCTGGTAAAAGGGGTACATTATACAACAAAAAGGGAACCTTAAAACTAAACCAGTATTACATTATTTAACCTATGTAGGTTCGAACCTACATCCTTTCCGCTATTGCACAATGCTCTACCACTTGATCTAATAGGTTTACATGAATAGTAGAAACACCACAAAGTCCTTCTAAGCGTAAACTCGTGACTCACTAACTAAACGGACCCCTCTTTTAACATAATGTATCCCTTTTTCAACGAAAAGTGCCCATTTTCTAGCTAAATGTATCCCTATTCTTACTAATTGTAGCTATTTTATAACAAAAGTTTCTAATTTTGAACTATATGTATCCCCTTTTGAACTAAATGTAGGGCCTTTTCATAAAAGTCAATGCGAACTCATCATTCATTAGCTTGTAGCATTGCATGATTATCACATTAAAATAAGCGTGAAACTAATTTATTAAGCTTGCATTTCATTCGATTTTCCAATGTATTCAGGTACATTTTAGTGCTATAAAGAAAATTATTGCCTGGCTCAATTCATTTGTGTATAGTCAAGTTTTTATCCTAGGAAACAAAACACATCCAATAAAATGTATCACGTTCTCCGCCAAGCTTCATAAAACCAACTAGGAGAAAGAAACGACATGATGCAATAGCGAATTAATCAATCATACTATGTCCCTTAAACATAATCAATTCAAGGACGTAAGCATCAAGCAATAGAAATAGTATTTATGAGAGAACACAACAAGGCAGCCTAGTGATTAATATCTAAAACTGGAGCTCTCTCTAAATTCAAACTAAACGTATCCCTCATAGCTGATTGTATCCCTTTCATAATTGTCCCAATAGTGTACCAAGATAATTGTCGTGCTTAGACTTATAGCAATAAAACATGAGCATGTATCATGCTCTCTACATCAAGGTTAATTTGCATTCTAAATACAGACATGTAACATCTATTTTCATAACTAAACATCACAGTTTATATTTGAAATTATTCAAATTTGAACAAAGTCTTGTTTAACGTACATAGTTGACACAAATTAGACATAAGAACTGCTTGACTCAATCAGACACAGGTAAGAGCAAAATGATATAGAATGAAGCAAAAATAACAACCTAATACAAAAAATTCAAAATTTCAAATACAATAACTAGTTGAGGAACATCCTCACACTTTGTTTACGACGTTCCTTGAATAAAAATTGGTGTACTTTCACAACTAAGAATCAAGGTTAATAAATTATAGGCAAAAATTTACCAGTGCCTCAGTGGAAAACTGAATTATGATTCAATTTAGACATCAATCTAGGGTTAAGGCTTCTTCAAAAGCTCATATTCATAGTAGAATCAACGAAAATATGCATAATGAATTTCGAAACTTACAAAGAATTGAACACAATGTCCACACAAAAACCCTAAAAGATGCAATGAGCTCAAGTGGTGGAGAAGTGAAGAGTTGTAGGAGAAGAAGCAACAAATCTTCGAAGTTGATTTTCACGGCGGCGAAAAAACGAGAAAATCAAAGATAATCCTAAATCTTGAGAGAAAACAAATTAGAGACAAAGAAATCGAAATAATACCATAATTAGTGAATGAAATCGACATAAACTTGTGTTGGTTGTGGAAGCTTCATTACCTTCCACACCAGAGAGGGAAAAGGACGACCGAAGAAAGAATAGAGAATGTTTTGGCGAAAGGAGATAGAGAGAGCCCAAATCTGAAATGCGTTTTTTAACCATTCATTCGCCAATATTTGTTAATCCAGTCCATCTGATTAGTCTACAGATGATCTAACGGTTGTAATGGATTGTTTTCAATTTTCAGCATAAGGTTTGATTTTCACCCGATCTTCTCCCTATATATATATAAGATAGTAATTTTCAAACAAAATTAGAAAAGGTGGTTTAGGTTAAACCAATAATGTGCATTATAGAAGGTAGGTTTTGAAAAACTATCCTTAAATTTTTTTAAAAATGTATGTGGTTAAACCAATAATGTCGATTATATTTGGTGGCTTTTGACAAAAAATTCATTATTGTGTTATACAATAACCGATGTGTTACATCTTATTGTGCTCATTAGTGTAATGCTAGTTTTCCGATTATTTGATAAAGTTTTATGCTTATTCATTTAATTTTTGTTTAGAAATTAAATAAATCATAAAATAATTTATTACTCGATATAACTTGACAGGTTAAGGATTCCAACAAATGAAACCTGATGAGACCACATTAAGCGTGTATTTAGAGTATTTCGGAGTTTTTTTGGTAGAGGTTTAGGCCTTGAGAAGCGGAGTTTCGTATATATTAGCCTATATGTGGTATGTGGAGGATTGGATGATTTCGGTACTTTAGAGGTGGATTAAGGACGTTTCTAGACTTTATATTATTTTAATCATTTACAGGTGGACTCCGTCCCATGTTCGTGGTTCGTTCGATAAAGGAAGTCAACAAAGTTCATGATCATTGCATACCGGCTCTCGTTCATGGTTATGGTTCGATGATGGATCGTGCCCAAGCGTCTCGTGCGATGGCGTGTGCAAATGTGATAATTGATAGTGGTCTTGTGTGGAATTGTTGAGCTCGCAAGCCAGGGCTTCGGAGGGCAAGTAATCATCCTTCGTAAGCAAGACAAGCACTACCAAGCATGGCACGGAAGCACAACAACCAAGGCAGCGTTGGTGTCCGAGCCACGCACTCCTCCGCACACCCTACGCATCTCCAGGGCAGCATAGGCACAGTAGGCCTGCAGCAGTGATTTGGCGAGACCCGCGCAATAACAGCGCGCACCTCGCGTAGCAAGGGATCCCCAGCACGCACAAAAGCAGCTTCAGATTCGCGCAACGCAACCAAAGAGTTTAAGGTACTATTCAAACATAAAAATAAAGATTCCACTTCCATGAAGCCTTTCGGAAACTATATATAAGACTTTGGGAGACTAAAGATATCGATCCCTAAATCCCTAATGAAGGCAATCTAACTATAAAGTAACATAATGTGATTTGGTGAAAGAAAACTGTTAACAACTATGAACTTGAATCAATCATCCATTCTAGCTCAGTTTGAGCTCACATTTTAGGTAGAGTAGAAAGAGAGAAAATAGAAATGTAAGAGAAGGGAAAATGATTACTAGTTTTCATCAATGAGAAAGAGAGAAGGAAAAAGTTTATATACAAGGTTTAAACTAACTATAGTTAGTTATCTAACTAGCTTTCTTAACTATGAGGAAAAGTAATAACAGAATGTACAACTAACTAAACAAAGTAAAAACACAATTATTTATTTCTGTATATTCCAATATCCCCCCTCAAGCTAGGGAGGGATAAACATGCCTAGCTTGGAAAGAAGAGTCCCAAACTGGTTGGAATTGAAGGAAGAATCTTGGTTAGAAGATCTGCGAGCTGGTTTGAAGTAGGTAAGTAAGCTAGTTGCAGCAGCCCTTCCATGACCTTATCCGAGTGAAATGACAATCAATCTCGATGTGTTTAGTACGTTCATGAAATACTGGATTTCTTGCAATGTGGAGAGCACTCTGATTATCACAATGAAGTGTAACTGGAGTAAGATTATCAACTCCAAGTTCAGCAAGAAGCCTAATAATCAATGTGACTTCAGCAGCCGCAGATGCCATAGCTCTGTATTCAGCTTCAGAAGATGATTTAGAAATGGTGGCCTGTTTCTTCCTCTTCCGATCCAGCTAATAGAAGATGTGCCAAGAAGGAGGATATAGCCAGTAATAGATTTTCTTGAATCAGGACAGGACCCCCCAATCACTATCTGAAAAAGCTTGCAAAGTAAGATAGCAATTGGCATTCAACAGGATACCTTGACCAGAAGTAGAAGCAACATATCTGAGCACATGTTGTAAAGCTTGATAATGGGAGTCTCCGGGAGAATGCATAGACTGGCTTAAAGTTTGCACAGTGAATGAGAGATCTGGTCTAGTATTTGTGAGAAAGTTAAGCTTCCCAACTATACTCCTATAGAATTCAGGATCATGAAATAAGGGTCCATCACGAGCACTCAATTTGAGATGTAGAGGAAGAGGAGTCAAGGCTGGTTTGAAATATGTGACTCCAGCTTCTAGAAGAAGTTAAGAAGTTAATTTCTTCTGAGTTAGAGTGATACCAGAATCAGTGTAGCTCACTTTAATGCCTAGAAAGTAACTAAGTCTCCCAAGATCCTTGATGCCAAAAAGCTTATCCAAATGCAGTTTCAAAGCATGAATACTAACAGAATAAGTTCCAGTGAGAATTATATCATCTACATAAACACCAGCTACTGTAAGATGACCATCATTGTGTTTCAAAAAAAGTGAATAATCTTTTTTGCTTTGAACAAAGCCTTGATTACACAATTCCCCCACCAACTATGCAAACCATTGTCTTGAAGCCTGTTTAAGCCCATAAAGTGATTTTTGAAGCTTATAAACAAGGTTGTGAGGATTAGGCAAACCATCAAGAAACTGCATATATACATCCTCATGAAGATCACCATGTAGGAATGCATTATTGACATCCAATTGGAACAATTCCCAACCCATATTAGCAGCCAACGCAATTATACACCTAATAGTTGCCATCTTCACAACAGGAGAGAATGTCTCCATGTAGTCTATCCCATATTTCTGATTATAGCCCTTGGCTACCAATCTTGCTTTGTACCTTTCCAAAGTACCATCAGATTTTAGCTTCACTTTATAAACCCATTTACACCCAATGGGCTTTTTACTAGGCAGAAGAGAAACTTCAATCCAAGTTTGATTGGAACTGAGGGCGGAAAGTTCCTTTTTCATGGCTTGGCACCAGTTGGGATCTAGAGAAGCTTCTTTATATGAAGTAGGTTCTTTGAGAGAAGAAATGTGAGCTATGAGACACTGGTGAAGAGAAGGGAGTGAATTGTAAACAATCAAATTACACCAATGTTGGGTAAGATTAACAGATTTTTTAGGAGGAAGTTTGTAACGATATTGTGTAAGATAGGAAGGTGTTTTAGAAATTATGGTAGATTGTCTAATAGAAGGTGAAAAGTGAGATGTATCAAGAGAAGGAGGATGAGATGTAGCAGGAGTGGAAGAATGTTGAGGTGAAAGTGGTGAGATAAGAGGTGAATGAGTAGGTGAAGATGGAGAGGAAAAATGAGAGGGAGAAGGAGAATCAGAAGAAGTAAAATCAAGAGGTGGAGCTGAGGAAGAAACATCACAAGTAGAAGAAGTAGAAGGTGGTTGAGAAAGAGAAGGAGGTGAGAAAATGTCAGGAATATCATAATCAGAAAAAGTAGAAAGAGGAGTGTGAGATGGAAGGATAAATTGAAAAGTAGAAGAAAGAGGAGTAGTAGGATTAGAAGAAAAATGGTGGGGAAAATGATGTTCATGGAAAATGACATCCCTACTAATGTGATTTTTTTTTGTGGGAGAGATTCAAAACTTTATAAGCTTTTTGTTCTGAGGGATAGCCAATAAAAACACATGGTACAACTTTGGGGTCAAACTTTGTTCTGTGAGATTTGAGAGTGGATACAAAACATAAACAACCAAATGCTCTGAGGAGTGTAAGAGAAGGTGGATGGCCAAAAAATTTCTCATATGGAGTGATATGTCCAAGGACTTTCAAGGGAATTCTATTAATTAAATGTGCAGTACACAAAACACAATCACCCCAATAAGAAGCGGGAACTTTTGATTGATAAAAGATGCTCTAGCAGTTTCTAACAAATGCCTGTGTTTTCTCTCCACAACCCCATTCTGCTGAGGAGTGTCTGCACAAATTTTTCGTAATAAAATTCCCTTAGAATTATAAAACTGTAAAGGAGCTCCCTCTGTCAATTCTTTGGCATTGTCTGATCTAACAATGGTAACATCCATGTTAAATTGAGTAGACACATAAGCAACAAAATCCATCATAATATTCACAGCATCAGATTTATACTTAAGCATGTGAACCCAAGTATGTCTTGAATAATCATCAACAATGGTGAGAAAAAAATCTGCAACCATTATGAGTTGTAGAATGATACGGTCCCCAAATATCTATATGTAAAAAATGAAAAGAAGTTGGAGATTTTATTGAGCTTGTTGGGAATGGTAGTCTAACTTGTCTAGCAATTGGACAAATTTGACATACAGTATCATGAACATGACTAACATCAAGTGAATGATTAACAAATCTGAGTTGAGCATAAGGAAGATGCCCTAACCTGAGGTGCTATAGCTGAGCTTCAGAACAATTATGTGAAGAGCTATTATTACTAGACAGATTAGCTAAATGCTTACTGAGAGATATGGAATCTGAAGAAGCAGGACCAGTTGCACTTGTATGAAATGATTTGGTGGCTTGAGATTGAGTACAATATAGTCCATCTTGGAGATTACCAAGAACTTGAGCTTGGATCATATGAGGAGCCTGAAGTAGACAAGAAGTACCAGTAAAGGAGATAGTACATTGTAGGTCTTTGCGAAGCTTGTGAATAGACACTAAATTAAATTGAAAACCAGGCACATGTAATACTTCCTTAAGAAGTATATCAGCAGATAATCTCACAGATCCTGTGTGAGTAACATTTATTTTTCTACCATCTGGAACTGTGATAGTATTATTGATAGATTGAAGAGACTGAAACTCCTCAAATAAAGTAAGATCATGACATATGTGGTCTGTTGCTCCACTATCAAGCACCCATAAAGAACTGAAGCTAGATAAGAGGCAAAATGTACCTCCTAGAAAAGCATTAGCAGATGCATTTGGGTTCTTTGTTGAATCTTCAGGTTTAGTGTTGCTAGAATGTTGTTGTTGCCCAAGAATACCCAGTAGATGATTGTATTGTTCAACTGTCAAGGATGTGTTGACCATCTCAGTGGGTGTTTGTACCCTCTATTAAAATTTCTGTCATTAAATCTCCTTTTGTCGACGGCAAAAGCCATAGACTCATGTTGTGTTGTGCTTATTTGACTGATCTCCTTAGACCTCTCTTCTTGTTGACACAATCTATGCACTATAGTGAGAGTTGGCAGAGGATGCATCATGAGAATATTTGATATTATGAGAGCATAGTCATCTTGTAGTTTCATCAAGAACATCATTAATCTTTGATCTTGTTGTGTTTTCAACATTTTCTGAGTCAAGGAACAAGAACAATTCGTACAAACACACACTGGGAGAGGATCTTCACCATCTATTTCATCCCAAACAGCCTTAATCCTTGTAAAGAATTCTGAGACTGGTTCATTTTTTGTTTGTTGCATCTCATGTAGTTTCTGTTGTAGGTATAGAGTTGAGTAGCAGAAGCTTGCCCAAATCTTTCTTCAAGGTTTAACCAAAGAGCTCTTGCAGTTTTACAAAACCAGACACTCTTGACAATCCTTTTCTCCAGAGAAAATAGTAACCATCCAGTTACAAGGTCATTACACCTATTCCAAGCATCAAAACACCTATCTGTGGTGGGAGGCTGTGTAAGATTACCATTGATGAAGCCTAACTTGTTTCTTGATGAAGACCTAGCATAATAGATCCTTTCCAATCACTATAACTACTTCCATCAAAGAGATCTGTTACAGGTTTGGTGTTTACAGTATCAAAAGGATGTATGTAATATACATTCCCAGGTATTGTAGTAGGATCAGGTGGTGTAGGAATGGGAGTTTGGTTTTCAGGTGTTGTCATTGTGCTTTAAGAAAAAAAATATGGCTAGAAAACAGAAAGGCTAGAAGAAATACTTAGGTTGTATGTAGAGGTAACGTCAAGAATATGAAGAACCCAAAATATAGAGAATGAAAAGAAGGCTAGGTAAATTGATTGTATTCAGAAACACCAGCAGCTAACTAATATCTCATTTTCAACAAGATACAAACTCAGTTTCTGAAACTGATTCTTCAACAGAATACAAACTCAGTTTCTCAAACTGACTCTTCAACAAATCAGATTTTTGAATTCAGCTACTAATTCAATTTCTCAGTAAGAAAGGGAACTAATCTCAATGAAGCAGATGCACGCTTCTCAATTCAGATGAAATTGAACTCCAACAAATCAGGTGTTATATCTCAAGAATTGAATCAAAAATAAATCTAGAATCTCAATTGAAGGTTGTAATCAATTTCGCAAACTCAGGCGAAGAACAGTAATGTTGTAGAATCTCTTTTTCGAAAAAAAAATGAATCCAGAAATCCAAATAGCAATTTCAATTAATGATGATCTACAAATTGTACGCAGAAGAAAATTAAGTTTACCAGATTCTCAAGATCGAATGCGCCGCTCTGATACCATGTTAACAACTATGAACTTGAATCAATCATCCATTCTAGCTCTGTTTGAGCTCGCATTTTAGGTAGAGTAGAAAGAGAGAAAATAGAAATGTAAGAGAAGGGAAACTGATTACCAGTTTTCATTAATGAGAAAGAGAGAGGGAAAAAGTTTATATACAAGGTTTAAACTAACTCAACTATAGTTAGTTATCTAACTAGCTTTCTTAACTATGAGGAAAAGTAATAACAGAATGTACAACTAACTAAACAAAGTAAAAACAGAATTATTTATTTCTATATATTCCAATAAAAACCAAAGTTTAGTGGATTTCATTTTACCTTTAATTTTTGAGGGGGATTTCTGACATCGGATCAAACTCATCTACGCTTGGCATCTGTTTTGGTGCGTGATAGAAAATAAATCATTAGGGAATTAATTTCGTTTTACTATTATATTTCTTTCTTTCCTTTTCGGAAGGTTGGAGTTTTAACGCTAACTAATAATGTTTTACTGCTTTTTCACATATAAAAAACTTTCACTTATAATAATATTTTACTATTTTGGATTTTTTTCACATACAAAAAGTTTAGTGATTTAATTAGTGCGCCACTTGATCGACGAAAAATAATCAAAATCATTCAATCAGTTTCTTAAAGCCAGTATCTCACCATTAATTAGCTTCTTCTCGATATACATATCAATTCATCTCTTATTCTATCAATTCTTTATATTAAACAAGACTAACAATAAATGAGAGAGTAATACAATTCATAGAACGTAATCGAATTGTTAATTTAGGCAAACTAATTTCTACTTTGATTTTGCCAGAATCTTACCTCTGTGAAGCGACGATTGATGTTGAAACCAGAATAAAATCGAATTCTTGGATGTTTTATTGTTTGAATTGTTGGGATATGAATCTTTTGAACGTACTGATGAACACACATTGATGAACACACTGATGAACGAAGAGGGAACACGAAGAGAGAGAATATGGATTTTTTCATCTAACGATGTGAATACGTTTTTTAATGATTGAATCTAACGGGTTTCAAAGTAGTTCTCACGGTAATAGAGGTTCTCATGATAAGGGGGTTCTCATGGGAACTTTGTTAGTGCTAGTACCGGGAAAACAACGATGAACACAACAATGATAACAACGAACAAACCATCCTCTAGACGTGTTTGGGAACACTTTCCCAAAAGCGATATTCGGACCCTATACGAAGCACGGGTTGCACAGAATTCACCTCCGAGATACAAAGAAGAACAACAAGAGTCACGCTCGTATGAATCTTGTCAAATGAGAACAAGTTTTGTGTGATTTTGTGTTTGATGATCAATGTAAAGAAATACTTGAGAGAAAGTGCTTTTTGGAGAGAATATAAAATGATCTAACCTTTCATCTGTGGTAAAATGTCACTCTTATGCACGTCAAAAGCAAAGAAACGGCCAATAACCGCGCAAAAGGCAAAACCGCAAAACAGGAGCATCGACGATCAGTGGCCTGTCGCGAGCACATGCTGCTCCTCCGCGAGCACATGTTGCTCCTCCGCTTCCGTTTGCTTTGGCTCGTGTTCTTATTCCAATACCTCAACGTTAAATGTTTACTAAACCGCAAACACTAATGTGCATACTAACGGAACTTGAACAACGACACCATAACCAAGTAGTTCAAGTTAACGTTACATGAATATAATCAACCAAATACTCTAAATTATCCAACAATCCTCCCCCATTTAGAGTATTCTAAAAGATAATAAGCACTAAACACCATAAAAAAAAACAACCTCATGCATCAATGAAAGTGTACTAAGACTTGAACTTCCACCTAGTATAATATACATTCCAAGTATCCGTATCCGAAAGGTGTCGCAAGCGATTGAACCAATCTCAATACATAGTGGAAAACTTGAAGATACCATACACACAAGATTAACTACTTGAACTCATTAAACTTGACACTTTAAGCCATGTGTCCGTATCATTCATAAGTGTATCATAGCTATGCCCCTATAGCTACTTGAAGCGGCTAAACTTCACACTTACATAGGTAGAACTCTTAAATAAACATGCCACTATGACAAGGCATAACAAGAGAACTATTAAGATTCACAACCTCTTTACAACATCATAGTCAATCAAGAACAATATTTGGAGGATATTTACAAATTTTCTTCAATCATCAAATGAAGGAATTAATCTTATTGAACTTAAGACCCAACGTCTTATTAGGCGTTAAGTTAAGATTCCCTCACTCGTGATTAACTAAGGGCTCCAATCCAAGACCGATTGCCATCCTCTTCACCGTATCTCTAGCCAAGGCCTTAGTAAAACAATCCGCTAGATTATACGTAGTCCGCACATAGTCAACAGTGATAACACTATCCTTGATAAGTCCTTGAATATTGGAATACCGCACACCAATGTGCCTTGACTTACCATTATAAACTTGACTATATGCCCTTGCCAAAGCTGCATCGTTATCACAATGTATCGCTATGGGCGATGTTGGTTTTGGTAACAAAGGAATCTCAATCATGAGATTCTTTAACCACTCCGCCTCTTTACTAACCGAGGACAAAGCAATGAACTCCGAAGTCATGGAGGTGTCCGTAATGCAAGTTTGCTTCTTAGAAGCCCAAGAGATAGCAACTCCCCCAAGTAGAAAAACGAATCCACTTGTGGAAGAGTGATCCTCTCTATTAGAGATCCAAATTGCATCTGAATAACCTTCTAAAACCGAAGGGTATCCACTGTAGGATAAACCATAATCTTTGATTATCCCCAAATACCTTAAGACACGACGAATAGCATGCTAATGCTTCATACTAGGGTTACTAGTATACCTACTAAGCTTGCCTACCGCAAATGCGATATCCATCCTCGTACTCGTCATAGCATACATCCAACAACCTATGACCCATGCATACTCAAGTTGAGATACTGCACTACCATCATTTGACATTAATTTCTCACTTGGATCCATAGGAGTTGATACAAAAGAGCAATCACTAACATTGAACTTCTTAAGTACTTTTTCAATGTAGTGTAAATGAACTTTCCATTGCTTCTTTTAATTCTTATGCCTAGAATGACATCCGCTTCTCCTAAATCTTTCATGGAGAACATTGATGATAGGAAAGCCTTTGCCCACTCAACTTGTGACAAATCAGTCCCAAAAATCAACATGTCATCTACATATAGACAAATCATTACACCATGACCTAAGTCATCAAATTTGTTATATACGCACTTGTCCGAATTATTCAACTTATATCCGTTAGACAACACAACCTCTTCAAACTTTTGATGCCATTGCTTGGGTGCTTGTTTAAGCCCATACAAAGATCTAACGAGTTTGCAAACTTTACCTTCTTGACCTTTTGCAACAAACCCTCGGGTTGTTTCATGTAAACCTCCTCATCTAGCTCTCCATTTAAGAACGATGTCTTAACATCCATTTGATGGATCACATGCTTGTGTATAAGAGCAATCAACAACCTTATAGTAGAGATTCTAGAAACGGGTGCATAAGTATCGAAATAATCGATACATGAATATAATCAACCAAATACTCTAAATTATCCAACAAACTTCACCATATTGTATTTATACATATATATATATATATATATATATATATATATATATATATATATATATATATATATAACATACATATAATCAGTGTCATGTACTTTAGTACACACCTTGTATTCTTCGGAAAATGTAATAAAAACTCACAATTACGGTTATTAAAAGTGAAACAACTATGTATAATACATATCATAGTTGGACTTTATTTAAAATTACTTTCTTAAAGAGAGGTTAGTGAAGATAAAAATATAAAGAGTAACAATACAAACACGCACACTCCATTTATTAATTAATATCGTCAAAGACGATGTACAATATGGTGGTACAAGAAATAATTAGCCATAATAAAATGATGCGTAAAAAAAAAACAAGTAATACTTAGTAGATATATAAACAAAGGAGATATAGTTTTGGGTAAAACACATACATACATGATCCCCTACCATATAGTAGGAATAGTAAATTTATGCCCTAGCAGAGCACTTTCCTTCGAACCCCAAGATGGTATCGGTGCAGATAAAGCCGGGGCAACAACTACGACGGCCAATACCACAACGGTCAAAACCTGCTCCACAATCTTTACAAATCATGAGGGATCCCCTGCGCTGGAAAACGCAATTGAGTCCTGGGCAACAGCTACTAGCAGAGCAACCACCGCCCTCACCTTTGCATTGCTGGGCAGCTGCACCAGTGGCCACCATTAGGATAATGGCGAGGGTAACAAGGAAGAGAACGTTAACAGATTTGTTGTTATTCATCATTGCCATCAATTAAGTGATATTCTTATATTTTGAGTTCAATTTGGTGATCCACACATTGGGTTCAATTCCCTTTTTATATATAACCTTCAAAGTGAATGCCCGAATACTTTAATAACATACATTATATTAATTAATATTATGATAGCAATCAAAGTCATTAATATTTGATGCTTCCACGTTTTCTCAAGTTCCAACGTGCGGAGATGATCACAGATCAATGTGGAACGTGGGGCTCATCTTCCGGATTTGCTTGAATCTTTTCAGATTCTTAAGAACATAAGAAGCATCCTTAAAACAAGCTGTCCTGCATGCATGGAAAAAGTCACTTTGTTTACTATTGTCGATCACTTTCAAGAAAACAATAGATGTTGGCATGTAAATCATATCCTTTGATCATAGCCAGCTTCGAATTTGCTACTCCAATAAACTTGTGTTATAGTAATATATGATCCACAAATCATTCCAGAGAAACATCTTTATAGATATTGGACCAGTCACAAATCTACCTGATAGCTCAACCCACTTTGTTTGTTAACGAGCAGATCGAAGAAGCAATTAACAAGTTGGATTTTGTTTCTTTATCATCACAGCTGGAACATGGCGATGATCAAGGAACTATATTTCATTATGATGCAAATGCAACACAGGCGAAGATTTGAAGATACTATTTCAAACAAAATAAAGAATCCACGTCCACCAGCCTTTAGGAAACTATATATGAGACTTTTTAAGAAACTAAAGATATCAATCCCAATCCCTAAGGACAGCAATTGATGTGATAAAATAGTATGGCTTCCATGATTTCATTTGTTGAAAGAAATCAAAAGATTAGGGGATTCCATTTACCATTAATACCTAAGGAAATAGTAGCATGGGTGATGGATGTCCGACCTTGGATCAAACTCATCAAACCTTTCATGATCTATTTGAGGTGAAAGAAAATAAAATATTAGGGAATTTATTTCGGTTTACTATTTTATTTACATACAAAAATTTTCACTTAGAAATATTTTTGGACTTGGAAAGTAGAGCATAAAGAGATACATAAATTCTGAAAAACCTTATATATTACATTGTAAAAATAGTATTAATAGAGGCCGACAAACTAACGTAAAATTTGACCAATCTAAACTCACATTTCACAAATAAATCTATTTCATCCCACTATATAAAGTAGAGAACTAGTTCCCCTAAAAAGCAAATTAGTAGAGTACTAGTTAAGTTGCTGCTTATTACTTGCAATTGTTGAATATAACATTACTACATAACACTTCACCGGTTAAGCCAAAACAAGAGAGGAACAGTAGAAAATATTTAATTTTCGGAATAGGACACCAACAGAAAATAGATACTCCCTCCGTTTTTTTAATATGTACATTTTTCTATTTTGAGCTGTTTTTTTCATTGGTACACTTCTAACTTTTCCCATAAATGGAAGGTTAGCCCAACTAATTATTACACTTATCTCCTACTTTTTCTTTCCATCTCTCAATCTTTTTCACTTTTTCCTTACTTATATTATCCTTCTCTCTTACTTTTACACATTTTCCTTGTTCTGCACGCAAAAGCAAATATACATATTAAAAAAAACGGAGGGAGTAGTATAGTTACTTGTCGTGAGAAAAAAATTTAAACATAAGTCTTCAGGCAATTGTCAATCGGTTCTAAATTATGAAAACTTATCTGACAATCATTATTTCCTTTTATTCAAGTAAATTTAGGTTTTATTTGAATTAGGGAATTTATTTCAGTTTATTATTTTATTTACATACAAAAGTTTTCACTTAGAAATATCTTTGGATTGGAAATTAGAGCATAAAGAGAGTAAATAAATTCTGAAAAAATATTATATAAACTATAAAAATATTATTAATAGAGGCCGACAAACATTTAATGTAAAATTTGATCAATCTAAACTCACATTCTACAAGTAAGTCTATTTCATCTCACTCTAACCCAACATCATTCTTAGATATCTCGCATCAACCTGGTCATTCCTTAGCTTCTCCTTTCTTTGTTTCTCTTCTAAATTTGAACTAAGAAATCATTTTATCTACTAATTGTAGCCGAATTGGGGGTATAACCAAACTATGTGCCTATTAAAGGTCCTTAATGAGGGCCCTTGCATGTGTGACTATAAAAGGAGGAGGTGATCTCCATCCTTGACAGAACCTTCATTGCTTGCTTAAGAATTTCTGATTAACTTTCTTAAGTGTTCTTCCTAAACACATCAAACACAAGTTCTTAAGGATTCTCTTCTAAGATCATAGAAGTGAATTGTTACTCCATTGTATCTCATTAGTTATTTCGTGAAACCCGGTGATCCTAGAGGGGCGAAATAAAACTAATAGGAAAGCGTAGTTTCCGTGCCTTGGAGTGGTGATTATCCGGTTTCCTCTTGTTCCATTGTTTTTATTCTAACAAATTGTGAACTCATGCAGTAGCTCTAGCCTTGAGCTTTTTGAGCTTGTTATACAATCTGATTTAGCACGGATGACCCGGCCCCTAAAACGGGTACTCAAAATACGGGTATCCGGTTTTTCCGGACCGGGTTATTTATCGCCTAAAGAACTATTAGTTTATCCGGGTACCCGAAAAGTCGGGTATCCGCTAATTAACACCCCTAATTACACTACCTCTTACTCAAAGCCTGGATCTGTCACTAACTACAACAACCAATTTTAAAAGATAACCTTATAGACTTATAAAATTGATTAACTTGTCACTCAATGGGTTAAACTACTCACTGAAAGAATTAAAAATTGTGGTCACTGAATGGATTAAGGTTGTTGAGGAATACGTTAAAGGAGTTACAAAATGGACTAAACAAATCATTAAATTAAGAAAGACGGTATGTTTTCTTCTCAATATTACGCTTGGGTCATTGCCTATTTTTTATTTAAAAGTAAACATTCTCTTACAAATGTAATTCAAGTTATAAGATTATTAGAATTTTGGATAAAAATAAAATATGGAGTTGATTAAATACTACAAAGGATTATTAAATTATAAAAAAATTATTATAATAAAATAGAAAATTTTACAATTTTTATACCATCTAATTCAGCTCGAAATATAATTATATATATGACTCATTATCATATATCTAATCTCATTGAATGTACGGGTGTTTATTACATGGCATCCTCTACGTATGGTACTTTAAAATTTGTTCGATAAATCTTTGTATGGTACCAATCATAAGAGGTAGTCACTAAATTTGTTGATTTGTTTTGAACAATTTGAAATTGATTATGTGTTGTTTCCGGACCCTCCTAGAGAGAAAAGAATTGTTTTCACTATTTTGATTAATGTAACCCTTGACCCTAAGGATAAATCAAAATCTGATGGTGGAAACACTGATGAACCCAGTTCTAAAAAGGATGAAAAGAGAAAGATTGTTAGAGGTCAATTGTTGAATTTGGACAGGAACCATCTAAAGCACAACAAAAGAGATTTGGCCCTGGAAGAACTAGTGGATCACTTTAAAAATAGAAGGCGAATCGTCAAAGATCGAGGCAAAGCTCCTCCAAATATTTTTTTGTTAAAACTAACCTTGTGAAATCTAGTGTTAAATTATGGCGGGTTCAAAGGAGGTAATCAAAAGAAAAAGGGCCAGAAGTCAGCCTATCAGAAGGGCAAATCCAGAAGGGTGGAACAATTGAGAAGAAATTATAACCTACAGTTAAGTAGCCATATCCTACCATGAAGTAGCGGTTAACCGTAACGATTAATCTTAACCTAACGGTACGGTTACTGGCTAACCATGTAACTCATAACTTATTTTTCTTTCAAAAAACCTCTAAAAATTACAAGATAGGAATTATATTAACGACTAATGGGTACCGTCTATCGACATAAAATTGTTCCAAACTTCCAAGTTTGAACAAGACAACAAGCAATAAGTTCAAGTGTTCAACAACATACGAATTCCTATTAGCAAATATAAATTATACTACCTCCATTCCATATCTATAGTAACCTTTAACATTTTACACTATTCATACACTCGCCTTTGACGTTTTTTGTTATTTTGTACATAAGGACAAATATAGTCATGTGGGATCTCGTTAGGTTCGTCTTGGTATATGCTTAATTAATATCAACTTTTTATAACTTTACTTAAATAAAATTAAAGATATTAACGTTTAAAGAAGTGCATTGGGAGGCGTAAAACTCCCTATATTGCAAAAAATATGGAACGAATGCAGTAATTACAAATGACTAATGAGTCCAACTGTTCTACTCTGATATAATAGAAATTTAGGAAAACAGTAACAATGGAGCAACAATGAGTTGCAATCCCCACGTTATTAGACTCTATGAAATATGAATTGGCAAGGACTCTATGAAATATGAGTGGTGGCTTTACTGACTTATATTGAGGTAGATAAAATTATAATTATTAGACTAATATAAAAAAGAATCAAAAAGTTGACAGTTAACCATGAGTTAACTATTTAGCAATTTTTTAACAATAACAGTTAATCACGGTACGGCTAAAATAAACGCGTTGTCTTAACAATACGGTTTAATTAATGGTACCGCGAGATCAATTACGCAGTTAAACATTATGGTTTTGGCGATCACGGTTTTTTTCTAAACGCCTGTAACTCGCGGTACGGGATAGCAGCGGTGGTCAGGTCGGCATACCCGATCCGTTGGTTGGGCGAAGAGATCGAGTCGGAGAGTGTGTGGGGAAGAGAGAGATAGAAACTTATGAGGGTGGGGTTTTAATGAAAATTCTGATATGAGAGAGGTTAGGCTGCATGTCTTTTTGTTTCAACAAACTTCATCGAAAGCGAAGTAAGATCATGCACATTTATAAAGTCACAGGCAGCTGCCACACCTTCCATAAATACATCAAGCTTGCAATCAAGAGTAGTATCCATATCATTGGTTGAAAATTCGGATTTATATAAAGAGGCCAGTTGAAGTACATTTTCCTTGTTAAAAAGAAGAGAAGTCGTCTATTGGACACAAACAAGCCATACATTTAAGCAACTCCATATTTACCTCATGAAAAGGTTTGTTAAGTTCTTGAAGTACATAGCAAATCCATTACTCCTATGAAGACTTCAACCTGAGAATGGTGAAGATATGTAGTTTCTTCCACAAAACGCTTTGGATTTTCCTTGGGAAATATAATTGGCCTTCATAATGGGAACATCAATATCATGTTTATTGCGAATTGAGATAACCTTGTTGAAATGATTCTCCCATCCACTATCCCTCATTTTTTTGCAATACTCTTTTAGGTATGGAACCAATTTTCACTGCACTAACTATATCTTGATCTTTTCTTTGCAAAGCATTACAGAAATCATTGTGTACCCAAGTATAGGAGACATTATTTGTCCTATAAAAACAAAATCAAATCAACCAAGTAAGTGCACAATGCCTTCGGCTTTTCCTAAATCATCCGCATTTGACCATTATTTCCAATCATCACAAGTACCTTGATTAGTGTAGCAAACAAGTTCATGACATTCTGTATAGTTTTATAGTGAGAACCCCAACAGGTATCACCGATTCCCTTCAATCCAAGTTATTGATTCATCCCGCACCCCGTTTCAAGTTCACCTATTTGTAAGGCTTGAGCAACATATTGAGCTTGATCGAATCTCTCAAATCATTTCTTTTCTCTTACAAGAAATCCCAATGACATTCAACAAAGTTGCAAAGTATTATAAAGCCAAGCACGCACAATCACCTTTCTTCTGAGCAAGTGTTAGGTTGAGTTGATGAGAAAAACAATGAATATAATATGTGTAACACCCCAAATTTCTCTGAAATTTTCGTGCGTCAAATAATATTATATTCAACGCTAAATTATATTTGCTATTATACTTTCATTAGACTTATATTTTACTCCTACATTTTTCTACTTTAGTAATATTTATACATATATTATCATAAAATAAAAAGTAGTATTGTTTGGCATATTTTCAAAATTTATGCTTCCGTCGATTGTTTTAAAAGGGCAGTGTAGTGGTCGTGTATGTGCGAAATGTATAATGTGTATGATTAGTAAGTGTATATTTATATTGCGTTAATATTTATAATTTTTATATATAAAAAAATAATAGCATATACATTTTTATTTTGAGCGTTTATATAATTCTTGGATTGTGCTATGTACTAGCGAGTTGCACGCACCATTGCTTAACCTCTAGGGGTCCGAAAAATCTGATTACTATGGGATAATGTAGATCCTTTGACATCATATTATTACCTCTTTGTAACGTTAATAAGACCAAAGGACAACCCCTTCAATCATCCTCATAATGCTCTTCATGATGGCCATTAAACCCCATTAACCATCACCTCTTTTAATCCCCCTTATGTTGAGTTTAAAACAGAAATTCAACCTCTCTCTCCATCCCCACCTATCATAGAGAAATAGAGAGGAAGATTTTCTCTTGTTTTTCCTTCACAACTCTTACACCAAAATTTTGTCTTTTGTGGTATTTCAAGCTTGTTTCGTTCGGTTTTCAAGCAATGCCTAAGTTTCTTTGTGCTCGAGTCTGTAGGAAGCGAAGGTGTCAATTCTCCACACAGTATTTTAGACTAGGATCGAAGTGTTTTACTGCACTCCTCTCGAAGAACAAGGTAACTAGCGTTATTTTAGCACGTTAGGGAATAGATTGTGAACTTAGGATGTTTAGAATCGTGTTAGAGAACATAGAATCATGCAAGATGGAACTTAGGTGATTGTATGTACGTAGATCTTTGTAGTATCATGTTTAGGATTGTTGCTATGTTTCATTATTTTCGTGTATTGAACATGTTTATTTGATCTTGTTGTTTCCCTTGAACTATTGGCTGTCGAGTTTGCTGGTTTGTGGATGTAATGAAATTTGTGAGTTATGGAATTTATGGTGAATTGAGGAATTGGATGAAGCGTGTAATTTAAACCTCATGCTAGTAATTTAATTTGAACGGATATCGATGTTGGAAGGCTTGATTATGGTGCTTGTGCTTCGAATTTGCATGATAGAGTGTCGAAGAGAATCACGAGCCCTGCCCGCATGCAGCAGGCAGGCGCTGCTCCCGGCCTCGCGATGGTCCTAGGTTGCGAATCGCGACCTAGGTCGTACCTCGCGACGGGGATTATGCCCCTTGTTTGTACGAAGTTTGGTTTAATTTCAAATGTGTTTACAACATGTTTAATTATTGTTTAATTAATTTAAATGTGTATATTAAGCACGTTATAGCATGTTTTGGTTGGTTTTAAGTTTATTCCCTAAGGCTAGGTGCCCTACATTGTTGGGTAGCTTTGACGCTGGTTAGTTTTGATGTATATTGAGGTGTATATTTTGAATTGTCGACGTCGTAATGCTCGGAAGAGAATAATACTGCCCTTAGATCACTTCGCCAAGAGTTATGTACGGGGAGCATTGTGACTTAGTCATAATTGACTTCGTACCCAAACTGAGACGAAGCTATTCTGTTTATATACCTTAACATGTACATATTGTTGTCTTATGAACTTGAATCTCTTGTATACCTTGTCGTGTATACTTTGTTGTTTTGTGAATATGAATCTCTTGTATACCTTGTCTTGTATACTCATGCTTGTGGTTTTGGACTTCTTGTATACCTTGTCGTGTATACTCATGTTTTGATGTTATGGAATACTTTGTATACCTTGAGCTGTATACCTTCTCTTGTGATTTGTTGATCCTATGGACGACATGCATAGGAATTAGTAGTTGTTAACCCTAAGGGCAGCATGGTCCTAGGAGTTTGTAATTTAGCCTTGGGTGGCATGGTCCAATGGTTTTACTCACGGGTGGCATGATCCGTTGAGTTTTTCTATTCGAAAGGGTGGCATGGTCCCCGGATATGCAAATGTAGGCTCTTGGGCGGTATGGTCCAATGACACAGACGTCATGGTCTGTTGTGTTTGACTTTATGATATTTTTACATGACCTTCTGGAGTTGTTTTCCTTGGTTTCGAGCATCCTCTTGGTATTTAATTATCGTTTTAAGCATGTTGTGTGTTGTAAATATGCGGTATGTTTTCTTGTTATTTTTGTATTGTTATGTCTTTAGCGTATTTCTAACTTCTTTAAGTTTATTATTTGTTTCCTAAATTTGGCTGGGAGAACTGCTAGTTACTCCCCACTGATTGTGGAAGTTTAGTTGAATTTATATGCACATGACGATACAGTTTAGAATCGTTATGGTTTGGACCGTGATTGTGCGGTTTAACCTTGTGAGCAAGGAGTTCTTGTTTGTCATTGTGGATGAGAACCATGGCTCGGAAATTAGGACTAGCTATTTAGTGGGACGCAAGTAGCTTTTATCATGTGTTGCCTAGTTTGTTGTATTCCGGATATTAGTTTTTGTCTCTTTGGATATTAGATCGTTTTTTTTAGGTCTTTTGAAAACTATTATGAAATTTGGAACCTTTGGTGAGAGATGAGGGTATGGGACCTCATTTCTTCTTATATATGGTTATGTTGGAGTTGGACTACTATTTTGAGTTTTATTTTTTATTTATAGTTTAAATTCTACTCCTTAGAGTGACAACTCCGTCTTGGTGGTATTTCCGCTAATACTACCACTAGTTCTTCTTTATTTCTTTTCATTAGTCTCTTTTCATTGTTAGTTTTGGAGGGGATGTTACAGTTGGTATCAGAGCCAAACGTTCCAAAAACTCTCATTGAGTTGCTATTTATTTCATGAGAAATATGTAGACTTGTAACTAGGATTACTAGTGTCTTAGGCTTCAACTAAAGCGCTTAGTGAGAATGACTTGGGTAGAAAGAAAACCATGGGAACCATTTTTGTTTACGCTGATGAGCTACGACGGCAGAAATAGGAAGAGTTCCTATCTTTGACTCAAGGGAGCTTGAACTTCCAAGAGTATACAGACCGCTTCACAGAGCTGTCTAAGTTTGTCATTACTTTCATACCTACGGAAGAACAGAGGGTTAAGAGGTATATTAAGAATATGGATACGAGGGTAAGGACCCTAGTGCTGTGTTCAGGAGCTACTACTTTTCAGGGTGCATATGAGATGGTCGTTAGTGTCCATGCTTCAGTTAGGGAAGAAGAAACGGTTAAGACCGCATTTGCAAGAAAACCTATCCATTCTTGTACTCTGAGTCCGGCTAAGAAGACAAGGTATGAACCAAGTGCCCGTGGTGGGTTCTAAGGTTCCAGTTCTAGGCCGAGTTTTGATCCATCCAAATGAATTAGGAAGTGTGAGAAGCCTAGTCATCCAGGGAAGAACTATGATCGATCTACCATTGTCTGTTTCTATTGTAGAGAAGTGGTTCTCAAGACTTATGAATGCCCTAAGAATCTGAGAGCTACTGTAGCTAGTCTTTCTACTCCTCCTGGTTCTTTTGCTCCCCCGAAGAGGTATACTGCATGACTCAGTCCAACGCCGATGTTCATCCCGACGTCATCACTGGTACCTTTCTTGTTATTTTTGTCCCTGCTTTTTTGTTGTTTGATCTGCTGCTACGGTATCGTTTGCTTCTAGCTCATTTATCAAGAAAGGTAACCTGTCTTCGAGTTCACCTCTTCAAACTTTTATATTTCTTCCTTCTGGTGAGAACTACCCTTGTCACGCCGAGTACCGTGATGTGCCTATTTATTTGTTGGGTTCTGACCTTCCTACTGACCTTAAGGAGTTCTTCATGTCAGAATTCGATGTTATTCTCGGTATGGATTGGTTGTCTAAGTACCATGCTCATATTCATTGCCATGATCAAAAGGTGACTCTTCGTAGTCCTTATGGCAAGCGTATCTCCTATGGTGGGGTGGCGTTGAAGAAAAGGGTAAAAATCTTGTCTGCTATCAAAATGCAGAAGCTTCGACAGAAATGGGAACAAGTGTTCCTTTGTATGGTAAAGATTTGACCCAAGAAGTGAAGCTAGAAGATATCCCTGTTGTCCGCGAGTATCCGGACGTCTTTCCTGATGAGTTACCAGGTATCCCTCTAAAACGAGATGTCGAGTTTACCATTAACCTTACTCCTGGTACTGCTCCTCTGTCCAAGGCTCCGCATAGAATGGCACCTGTTGAATGGCAAGAGTTGAAAACTCAGTTGCAAGAGATGATTGATAAAAATTTCATTAGACCAACTGTATCACCGTAGGGTGCTCCCGTTCTATTTGTCAAATAGAAAGATGGGAGTATGCGGCTTTGTACTGACTATCGAGAGCTGAACAAAGTGTCTGTCAAGAATAGGTATCATTTGCTCCGCATTGAGGATCTGTTTCATCAGTTAAAGGGCGTCGGAGTTTTCTCTAAGATAGATTTGAGGTCGGATTATCATCAGATTCCGATGGAGAAGGAAGATATCCCTAAGACCGGTTTTTGTACAAGGTATGGGCATTATGAGTTCATTGTTATGCCTTTTGGTCTTACAAATTCTCCTGCTGTATTCATGGACCAGATGAACCGCTCTTTCCACGAGTTCTGTGATACGTATGTGGTCGTCTTCATTAATGACATATTTATGTACTCTAAGAATGAAGAAGAGCATGAGAAGCATTTGAGGTTGATCTTGGACATTTTAAGGAAACAGATGTGGTTCGCAAAGTTCTCCAAGTGTGAGTTTTGGCTGAAGAAGGTGTCGTTCTCCAAATGTGAGTTTTTGCGGATAATGGTCGTCGCCAATACATGTTTTTTTGTAGTGCGCCCAATTAATATGTTAAATAATTACATTATTTAATCTATTTAGTGACGAGTTAATTCATATAGTGACAAATTCAATTAATTCGATAGATATTTTGGGTATTATTTAAGATAACCCGATGTAGTTTGATGAGATTTAAATGGAAATGATAGGAGGAGAAGAGAACGGTCGAGTAGCTTGGTACGACATGTTTGTAAATAGTGATGGGTTTGAGTAAAATGAGATGGACTTATTAGAAGAATGTGGGTTTAAGTTGGTGCAATTTTATGTTAAAATTAGACGACCTCTTTCAATAACTTTTATATTCTTAGATATCTCGCACCAACCTAGTCGTTACCTCGCTTCTCCTCTCTGTTTTTCTCTTCTAATTTCAAACTTAGAAATCATCTAATCTATTAATAATGGCCGAATTGACGTATTGTCAAACCATGCTCATATTGCCACAATAGTAGATATAGAAATTTTAAGAGTACTAAAACCAATGGATGCGAGATGTTACCCCTGATATTTTTTTAAAAAAAAGTTTTTATTTTTATTTGTACTTTTAAAAGAAAACTTCTAGAAAATGAAATTTGGTTGTCTTGTTATGATTTTTAAGCTAGACACTCAGAATTTCATACTTGTGTCCCGCTCACTGTTGTGAATAGTGAATTCTAACTTGCGAATTTATGGCTGGTGGACAAACTACAACATTTGGAATTCTAAATTTTGGATTGGTAAGATTGTTATTTTTTTTTGATGCTGAATTAGAATGGAGTAAGAAAGTGATAGTTAAATTGTTGCTTGTTAGTTGTAATTGTCGAATGTGCATAACTATACTACAAAATAATGAATTCAAAATAAAGGTGAAACAATCTAAACTACTTTATATACGGGACAGGACACTAACTGAAAATAGATAATAAAGTTACTTGTCGTGAGAAAATTTTTGTAAATAAACATAAGGCTTGAGGCAATGGTCAAATCGGGTCATAAAGTATGAGAACTGACGTGACAATCACAGTTTCCTTTTATTAAAGTATTTAAAGGTTGTATATCGATTTTTTAAGTATGCCAATATAGTTAAGTAGTTTATGATAAGTATTGAGAAATATAGTTATTGTTACTGCAGTTTTATGAGCTTAGAATCAATATACTTGACTAGTTTAGTCTTTGCTTGGTAAGTCTAAGGTATGTATTGATAAGAAACCTGTAAATTATAAAACAAACCATAACTTAATTTACTATGCATAAATTATTTAAAATATAGTCATGCACAAAAAGATATTGCATCTCCATTAAAAAAGTTAAATTAAATAAATAGTCTACTAAGTTCAAATCAAAGGGTAAAACCGTCATAGTCTCTTAGGGGATTTATGGTGTATGAACACCTTTCAAATTATTTTTTGTGCTTAATTACCAAATGTTTTTGATTCCTTGAATAGGTAGAGAAGAGAGTAGAAGAATAGAGTTACGAAAATGACTGTTATATTATTGAATACCTTTACGTTCTATATATAGTACAAGGTGAACAACTAAAGATTACAAGATGATATCAAAAAGATATAAAGAAAACTGATTTGGATCTTCACCACCACTCATTTTAACAACCACTAAGTTGTATTAAAGATTAGAGGTGAAAAGAGAAGAAAAAGAGATGTGTTTGGGCTTAGAATTGATTGTTAGGGGTACTTGATTTTATCAAATACATCATAATTGCATTTTATTTTTCCTTCTGAAAGAGAGCTTAGAGAAGACAAAGATATAAAGAGTAACAATAGAAACACACACTACATTTATTAATAAATATCAAAGAGGATCTCTATACTGTAAGGGAAGAGGGGTGGGACACCAAACTTAACGTATTGCCTAATTTACCCTTTGTTGTTTAACTAATAATTTACAGGAAAAAAAAATTATCATAAAAAATAAAAAAAATTAATGAGAACAATTGCATAAATAAACCACTTATAATCATCCCACAATCCCACTACATCTTAAAAAATAACTACCCACCAATCACTCACCCACTCACCCACTCACCCAACCTCAATAAATAAATAACATAAAAAAAAACTGATTCAAAATACCAAAACTACTATGATATAATTTTTGCACACATTGTGTGCATATAAGGCTATATACAATATCGCGGCACAAGAAATAATTAGCGACAATAAAAAGGCGTAAAACAAAACAAGTAATACTTTGTAGATATGAACAGACAATGAGATACTTAGTACGCACCTTTTATTGTTCGGGAAATCTAATAAAAACTCACAATTAAGGTTATTAAAATTGAAACAACTATGTACAATAAAGATCATAGTTGGACTTTATTTAAAATTACTTTCTTAAAGAGAGGTTAGTGAAGATAAAAATATAAAGAGTAACAATACAAACACGCACACTCCATTTATTAATTAATATCGTCAAAGACGATGTACAATATGGTGGTACAAGAAATAATTAGCCATAATAAAATGATGCGTAAAAAAAAAACAAGTAATACTTAGTAGATATATAAACAAAGGAGATATAGTTTTGGGTAAAACACATACATACATGATCCCCTACCATATAGTAGGAATAGTAAATTTATGCCCTAGCAGAGCACTTTCCTTCGAACCCCAAGATGGTATCGGTGCAGATAAAGCCGGGGCAACAACTACGACGGCCAATACCACAACGGTCAAAACCTGCTCCACAATCTTTACAAATCATGAGGGATCCCCTGCGCTGGAAAACGCAATTGAGTCCTGGGCAACAGCTACTAGCAGAGCAACCACCGCCCTCACCTTTGCATTGCTGGGCAGCTGCACCAGTGGCCACCATTAGGATAATGGCGAGGGTAACAAGGAAGAGAACGTTAACAGATTTGTTGTTATTCATCATTGCCATCAATTAAGTGATATTCTTATATTTTGAGTTCAATTTGGTGATCCACACATTGGGTTCAATTCCCTTTTTATATATAACCTTCAAAGTGAATGCCCGAATACTTTAATAACATACATTATATTAATTAATATTATGATAGCAATCAAAGTCATTAATATTTGATGCTTCCACGTTTTCTCAAGTTCCAACGTGCGGAGATGATCACAGATCAATGTGGAACGTGGGGCTCATCTTCCGGATTTGCTTGAATCTTTTCAGATTCTTAAGAACATAAGAAGCATCCTTAAAACAAGCTGTCCTGCATGCATGGAAAAAGTCACTTTGTTTACTATTGTCGATCACTTTCAAGAAAACAATAGATGTTGGCATGTAAATCATATCCTTTGATCATAGCCAGCTTCGAATTTGCTACTCCAATAAACTTGTGTTATAGTAATATATGATCCACAAATCATTCCAGAGAAACATCTTTATAGATATTGGACCAGTCACAAATCTACCTGATAGCTCAACCCACTTTGTTTGTTAACGAGCAGATCGAAGAAGCAATTAACAAGTTGGATTTTGTTTCTTTATCATCACAGCTGGAACATGGCGATGATCAAGGAACTATATTTCATTATGATGCAAATGCAACACAGGCGAAGATTTGAAGATACTATTTCAAACAAAATAAAGAATCCACGTCCACCAGCCTTTAGGAAACTATATATGAGACTTTTTAAGAAACTAAAGATATCAATCCCAATCCCTAAGGACAGCAATTGATGTGATAAAATAGTATGGCTTCCATGATTTCATTTGTTGAAAGAAATCAAAAGATTAGGGGATTCCATTTACCATTAATTCCTAAGGAGTAAGGAAAGAGTAGCATGGGTGATGGATTTCCGACCTTGGGTCAAACTCATCAAACCTTTCATGATCTTTTTTCACTGAAAGAAAATAAAATATTAGGGAATTTATTTCGCTTTACTATTTTATATACATACAAAAAATTTCACTTAGAAATATCTTTGGATTTGGAAATTAGAGCATAAAGAGATACATAAATTCTGAAAAAAATATTATATAAATTGTAAATATATTATTAACAGAGACCGACAAACATTTAACGTAATATTTGACCAATCTAAACTCACATTCTACAAATAAGCCTATTACATCCCACTCTAACCCACATTATTCTTAGATATCTCGCACCAACCTAGTCATTCCTTAGCTTCTCCTTTCTTTGTTTCTCTTATAATTTAAACTTAAGAATTCATTTTATCTACTAATAGTCGCCAAATTTGCGTATTACCAAACTATGTCCCTATGACTGCAGAGGTAGATATAGAGATTTTAAGAATAAAACCAATGGCGGATACAATAAGGCAGGGCCGGCCCTGAGGCGGGACAGACGGAGCGCCCGATCAGGGCCCAATGAAGGAAGCTATGTTTTCATGTATTTAGATTTCATTACATGATAAATGAGTTTGGCGTGGATCTTGTAAATAAAAACAACTAGGAGTCCAGTGGTACCAACCTCCGTGCAGCACCTTTCTACATCAATGAATGACAGTGGTTCACACTCTCCACACTACATTTTGTTATTTTGCTTTTTTTCCATTTCTTTCTTAAATCCCACTATCCGCACCACACTACTACATTTTGTTATTTTTGCTTTTTTCCATTTTTTTCTTAACTAGTTGTTGGCCCACGCGCGTTGCGCGCAGTTCCTCAAGGTAATAAAACATACTTGAAAACGTAATTATGGAATAAATTTGTAACTACCTCAATCATGGTCGGAAAATGTGATTTTGATTCTTAGTTATATAAACTTCTTGTAAGAAATTTATTGGGTAACTACAATGATAAAATTTCATAAATGATTGAACGAAACTCCAAACAATTGGTTGATTCCCACACAAACTATAGAGAAAGGAAAGGTTGTTTCACTACAAAAGGTTGTTTTATGTAACTCGCAAGAGAGATATGCAAAAATCACTCCTACTTAGATGCGACCACTTAGCAGGCACCTCTCCGTATTTGGTATATGTATTCTTTAATATAGCCTTGTCATATCATTATATCTTCTACTTGGAATTGGTCATTTGTCGCCTTAATGAGGCGATATGACATAGAAACCCGAAAGTATCAAATGATCTTGCTTTGAGCAGAAAGAATGATGGGGATATTATAATAGATACTTAATAAAGATGCATAGGATACTTTCCAGTCAATATCAGTTGTTACTGTCCTCAAGGAAAGAGAAATAGCTCCAAAGTAATAAATCTCTATAATTTCCTACAAGTATACAACTTAAAAGATTATCTTCTTCAATGATCATGATGATGTAAACTAATGAGATGATTGTGTTGGCTTGACCTTTTTAGTCTCTGCAACATTAGAAATGAAAAGGTTGGGCAAAATGTTAAAGAGAACTACTTCAAAAAAAATTAGCAACAACCTTTATATATATAGTCAAAAGATGCTTCAAAAATCCAAATTACCTTATTGGATGATCATTGATCTTAAGGAATGGTTTTCCCCATGAGGTATATCAGAGTGCCAAAATGCACAAGTCTTATATAACATGTTCCAACCGCACCAAAAGTAAGCATCATAATACATAGCAACCAACACAAAGATAACAAACTTAGAATGTCAATAATTAAACAACTAACAACAAAAGTTAGATTGTAAACCCAAATCTTTATTGGCACCATGAACATTGAGGCCAGCCAATGTTTTGAAATTTAGTTTTCAATTCCAATGCCAATCCCTGTTGGGAAAAAAAATGCTATCATTGCAAAGGAAGAATCAACTAACACGAAGTTTGGTGCGAAAATCTGTTGAAACCTTATTATCAATATTGTCCTTTCCAGCTTCAAGACAATTCCATCATCAATATACAGAACTATATAGGATAATATCCAAACACTTGACCCTATTCCCTATGATAACATAGCAACTATAATATGAATTTCTTGCATACGTAACAAACTTGTACCGTATGATACGACTTTCAGACATTAAACATAAACTAAACATAGATGAAAACAAGGAAATCACCCATTAACTTACTTTACCGAAGAGGTAGATTGTTATAGAATTATATATGTATTTCGGGAATTTGTTATATTATCTATTCGGTATTTTTAGAACTAGTACTTAATGTATACGATATACTTGTATTTGTACAGATTACTGATATAGGGAAAATTAGGTCGTTACTAATCTCCCTTAAATCAAACTAATACCTAACTAGACCACTAAACTAAGTAAAGTGGTAAGTAAGGGTCATTCTTCCACAAGGACTAAGGAACATTGATATGTGTTAATTTAACGATAAGCTAGGCCGAAAAGGAATCGAAAGGTGTCAACTACCAACTAAAATCTATTAAACTAAAACTAAATACCAAAGAACAAATAGGATTAGGGAAAGGGATCCAACACCAACCAATCATGATTTAGGGAATTTGATGGGTGAAACATGGAGGAAAGAAAACCAAGCAACTAATTGAGGTTATTGACTCTTAACTAGCTCTAAGCCCTCTCTCAAGGGTGCATAAAACTACCTAGATCACATAGTTAAGCCACTCTCATGGTCTCAAACATTTAACCAGAGGATATTCACAATGTCAATCCACAAAACTCTCACTCAAATCTCATTCTCATGAGTAATTAAACAAGATAATAGCATAAATGTCAACCTTAATCTCCTCTCTCGGTTTGATTAAGGCATCAATGAAACAAACATCCAAGTGGCCAACTAGAAAGCAAGCAAATAGTAATCATGCCATTAATCAATTAGTAAGCCTAATCAAACTCCTAATTTCATATTCAAACACCCAAAATCAACCATAGTTGGGTTTTCACCCGAACCCTACCCAACAAACTATAGGAGTTTAGATGCTTAGAGCGGAATTTCAAGAATCATATTCTTTACATCTAACCCAAGAACAAATTGCATAAACTAACATGAATCAAATAATATATGATTTTATATACCTTTGATACGTGAATCCACAAAAGTACTAGCTTCCAAGTGAGATCTTGTAAAAACGTCAAGTGTCGTTCCTCTAGTGTTGGTCCACGAACAACGGTTAGATCACCACGTATGCTAGTACGGAAAGAGAGAACTTTTCACTCCTTACTTTGTATGGTGTTTGGCCAAAAGATGATGTTATAGTCTCATTTGCAACCTCCACATCAATATAGAGTTGTCACAATGGTGGTTTCATGAGGCTTAATTGAGCACATAATGTCATATATTATGAGGCTTAATTAGGCACATAAAGCCACTCATTATGAGTCATTCAATCATAAGAGTTACAAATCTTTTCCTACCATCCATATGACCATCCAAAATGAATTTGGATGAATATCTAACCTTTGTTACAATGTGTGACCTCATAGGACCCAATCAATATTAGTAGTTAGCCTAATCTCATTAGTCCAACGAACCGTAATTTAGCTTCTAGCAAAACATTACGGTCTCCTAATATTATTGAATATATTATCTCTATAAACTTGTCCAAGTATACTTAGAATATTACACTTGATCGAAGGACAAAATCCTTCAATCTCCCACTTGTCTAAGAGCAAATGTGTAATCTTCAAATTCCTTAAGTCACTTAATGTCCAACTTGATGATATGTTAACATCCAATGTCAACAGTATCACTGTTCAAGTCGATTCCTGAAATCCGAGTTCGAACTGCCGAAACAAATGATTAACTCTTTAATTCATTTGAGCACGGCCATGCATTTTTCCAGTTCTCTCTCTTCAAGAGGCCAAGACACCAATCCTAACTGTTTAGGAGGAATTATCCATTCTTGCATAACCAAAACTCCCACTCAATTCCTAGCAATTCCAATCACTGCCTTTATAACCTCCTTTTACGGCACGGTGTTTTGCAGTGTCATAAATATACTAATCCTTAAGCGAGAATAGTGTCATACTCATGTCAAAGAAATCCACTAAATATAATGACGAGATTCTCAAAACACTTTAGAGAAATCTCTGTGGGTCTGTCCGACACGCATCCATTATACATGTCTATGTAAATGACTAGACATCTCCATGTCCCCATAGCCAATTAAACTGTGCTATCAATCATCTAACAATCTAGTCTCGAAACTGAATCATATACGTCCAATTTAACGATTCGTACTAGGGACTTAGATATATTATAACTCCTGTTCACCAAATAGGGTTTCATTTGTCAAATCAAGTATTTGACAAACCTATCAAATGTTATAAAATATCTTGTACGTTTTATTTAATACTAAACCAAGATTAAATAAGACCATAAACCTTTATTGATAAACATAATGAAATCATTATAAAGAGCAAATATAACTGTGAACTAATTAAAAGTAAATAGCGCACAATCAAACCCACTCTCCTATATGCTTAACCCCTATAGCCCTAGTGTGACTCTCATGCTTGGGCTGAGGCAACGGTTTAGTCAACGGATCAGCAACATTTTGATCCGTATGAACTTTCCTAACTATTACATCCTTTCTCTCAACGATTTCTTGGATGAGATGAAACTTCCTAAGTACACGTTTACACCTTTGATGTGACCTTGGTTCCTTAGACTGAGCAATGGCACCATTATTATCACAGTGTAAAACAATGTCATCTGAAATGCTAGGTACTACTCCTAGCTCAGAAATGAACTTCTTCATCCAAACAGCTTCCTTTGCTGCATCTGCCGCAGCAATGTACTCAACTTCTGTTGTAGAGTCTGCGAAAGTGCTTTGCTTTGAACTTTTCCAGCTCACTGCCCCTCCATTTAGACAAAAGATGAAACCAAACTGGGATCGGAAATCATCTTTGTCAGTTTGGAAGCTCGCATCTGTGTAACCCTCAACAATTAACTTAGTTTCACCTCCATATACTAAGAATTTATCCTTAGTCCTTCTTAAGTACTTTAGTATATTCTTAGCTGCACTCCAGTGTGCATCACCTGGATTTGATTGGAATCTGCTACACATGCTCAAGGCATATGAAACATTTGGGGGAGTACAAATCATGGAATACATAATGGACCCTATAGCTGACGCATAAGGAACATTACTCATTCGCTTAATCTCATCAGGTCCAGAAGGACACTGAGTCTTGCTAAGCGACATACCATGTTGCATGGGAAGAAAACCTCTTTTAGAGTTTTCCACGTTGAACTTAGTGATGACCTTATCTATATAAGTCCGTTGGCTAAGTCCAATCATCCTCTTAGATCTATCCCTGTAGATCTTGATTCCCAAAATGTACTCCGCATTTCCAAGGTCTTTCATGAAAAAACTTTTCAACCATTCCTTGACTGACTCAAGCATGGGAATGTCATTTCCTATGAGAAGTATATCATCTACATACAAGACCAAGAAGACTAGGTTACTCCCACTCTCTTTCTTGTAAACACAAGACTCTTCTCCGTTTTTGAGAAAACCAAACCTTTTGATTGCCTCATCAAATCGGAGATTCCAACTCCGGGATGCTTGCTTCAATCCATAGATGGACTTTGGAAGCTTACATACCCTCCTAGGATTTTCTGGATCTACAAAACCTTCCGGTTGTGTCATATACACATCCTCTTTCAAGCACCCATTCAAGAAAGCGGTTTTGACATCCATCTGCCAAATTTTGTAATCATAAAAGGCAGCGATCGCTAGGAGTATCCGAATGGATTTAAGCATTGCTACTGGTGAAAAGGTTTCGTCATAGTCTATACCATGAACTTGCTTGAACCCTTTTGCAACCAACCTTGCTTTGTAAACCTGAATGTTACCATCCTTGTCTGTTTTCACCTTGAAAACCCATTTGCAACCAATAGGTGTAACCCAGCAAATCCATCAAGTCCCATACTTGATTTTCAGACATGGATGCCATTTCGGATTTCATGGCTTCAAGCCATTTTTCGGAGTCTTCACTCATCAAGGATTGCTTGTAAGTAGTAGGTTCCTCAAATTCTAAAACCATTATCTCAGAACTTTCGGTCAACAAGAAATCAACAAACCTTTTGTTTGGTATTCTTGGTCTACTAGACCTACGAAGGGCTGCAACAGGAGAAATTTTCTTCTCAACAATTTGAGAATTTTCGCACGAATTAAATTCGCGTGGGACTGTAGAAAGTTCGTGTATGGAATGCACGTCCTCCAACACTTGGTCAGTTATGGGAGAAGATTCCTCCAAAGGAGGAACTACTGCAAGCTCCACAGCTGGCACTTGTGTTTCCGACTCTGACATAGGTTGAACTATGTCCATTTGTTGCTTTTCTCGAATTTCTTCGAGAAATACATTACTCCCACTTGCCTTTTTGGAAATAAAATCTTTTTCCGAAAAGACACCACGACGAGCAACAAACATTTTGCCCTCGTTTCGATTGTAGAAGTAATAGCCCTTGGTTTCTTTGGGATAACCCACAAAGAAACACTTATCTGATTTAGGGGCGAGTTTGTCTGAAAGTAAACGTTTTACTTAGACCTCACAACCCCAAATACGTAGAAAGGACAAGCTTAGAATTTTTCCACTCCATATCTCATATGGTGTATTTTCTACTGCCTTTGATGGAGTTCTATTAAGTGTGAAAGCAGCAGTTTCGAGAGCATATCCCCAGAAGGATATTGGAAGATCAGCAAAACTCATCATAGACCGAACCATATCAAGTAGAGTCCGGTTCCTCCTTTCAGATACACCATTCAACTGAGGTGTTCCAGGCGGAGTTAGTTGTGAAAGAATTCCACAACTCTTTAAGTGATCACTAAACTCTTGGCTTGAATATTCACCACCACGATCGGATCGTAGTGCTTTAATTGTCTTGCCAAGTTGGTTTTGGACTTCATTTTGAAATTCTTTGAACTTTTCAAATGATTCCGACTTATGCTTCATTAAATAGACATATTCATATCTACTTAAAGCGTCAGTTTAAGTAATGAAGTACCCAAACCCTCCCCTAGCTTTGGTGCTCATTGGTCCACACACATCAGTATGTATTAGGCCCAATAGATCACTGGCCCTTTCACCCTTTTCAGTAAAAGGTGACTTTGTCATTTTGCCCATCAAACACGATTCACACACATCAAATGGCTCAAAGTCAAAGGATGTGAGAAGTCCATCTTTATGTAACTTTTGAATGCGTTTCGCGTTTATATGTCCTAAACAACAATGCCATAAGTAAGTAGGATTAGTATCGCTTGATCTATGTTTTTTGCTGTCTATGTTAAGGACATCTTTGTCTAAGTCTAGAAAATATAGACCATTAGACCTTTTAGCGGTGGCATAAAACATTGAATTCAAATAAACAGAGAAACAACATTTCTCAATTGTAAATGAAAACCCTTCATTATCCAAAACATGAATAGAAATAATGTTTTTGGTAATAGCAGGAACATAATAACAATTATTAAGCTCTAATATTAATCCAGAAGGCAAAGGTAGACTATAAGTTCCAACTGCAACGGCCGCAACTCTTGCGCCATTTCCAACGCGCAGCTCTACCTCTCCTTTAGCCAAGTTTCTACTCCTTCTTAGTCCCTGCACATTCGAAACAATGTGAGAAACACAACCGGTATCAAATACCCAAGAAGTAGATTTTGCTAAATTAATGTCAATGACATAAATACCTGAAGAAGAAGCCCCAGACTTCTTATCCTTCAGATACTTCGGGCAGTTACGCTTTCAATGACCTATTTGATCACAATAGAAGCACTTGGCATTTGCGGCCACCTTTGGATTTGCCTTTGGCTTATCAACAGTCTTAGTAGCAACTTGCTTGCCCTTATCTTGCTTTTTCTTGCCAGCCCAAACCTTCTTAAAACCCTTCCCCTTTTGAACCATAAGAACTTCCTTCTTAGGAGCAGCGGGGATGTTTTGCTCGACAGTCATGAGCATCCCATGTAACTCAGCAAGGGTCTTCGTCACTCCATTCATATTGAAGTTCAACCTAAACTGATTGAATTCATCATGAAGTGAGTGAAGTATGATGTCAGTAGCCAACTCTTGGCTATAAGGAAAGCCCAACCTCTCCATTGCCTCGAAATAGCCAATCATTTCAAAGACATGAGTGGCGACCGACTTGCCTTCAACCAACACACACTCAAGAATAGCCTTGTGAGTCTCGTACCTCTCAATTCGAGCTTGTTTCTGAAACATAGTTTTCAGTTGTCGGATAATACTGTAGGCATCCAAGCTAGCAAACCTCTTTTGAAGGCTTGGCTCCATAGCCGCGAGCATAAGGAAAGTAACAATTACCGACCTTTCCTCAATGGCCTTATGGGCCTCCTTTTCGGTTTCAGTAAAGGTGGCGGTTAAAACTGGGATCGGGGTTTCAAGAACATCCTCTCGACCTTCGGACCTAAGAACAATTCTTAGATTCCTTTCCCAATCAAGGAAGTTGTTCCCGTTTAATTTATCCTTCTCAAGGATTGAACGTAAGTTAAACGGTGAATTATTGTTGTTACCAGACATGATATCTACATAGAAGATGCAAAAGTAATAAGTATGTTTATCATAATAGCTCTTAACATATTTTAAACATTTCAAAATAAAAGCCATGCACTTGATCAATTTCAAAGTGTCCCTTTTAATCAAGTGATTCTAAGATCCTATCAAACATGAATTCTAAGTGGACTTTGGCCTCAACTTAAAATCAAGTTTAAAAGGTAAGTAAACTCTTTTACTAATTACAACAATTGTAATTCTTAGTTGATAGGTGATTGCCAAGGTGATTCTAGCTTCCAGGTAAGGAAATTACCCACAACGTTGGGGAGAGCCTTCCTAATCCTAGACAAAGCTTATCACCAAAAACACAAAACCCATCACTATTGCTTCAAAATCCAAAACTGCTTTGATGATTTTGTTGGGCCAAAACAAACTAAACATGAAAATTTCGGAAATTCACTCTACTTAGCCCACAAGATTGGAAGTAACACTCTGCTTTGGCAGAACCTATTACTAACAATCAAGTTTTAGTAGGTGTTTATTTGGAATAGCAAAAACCCAATATTTCATTTTAAGGGACCTAAGTAAATTATTATGTTGATTTAAATACTAGTGAACATTTAGCATAATAAACTTAGAAAGCATTTAAAAGAAAAAATTTAAATGCAAAATTAAAATGTGATCCTAGTATGGCCCCTATCCTAAAGACTACTCTTTAAGGCCTCCATTGTTGAATCATCATGGATCTCCATCCTTGTGCTTCATGGGTACTTGAATAAATATTTTTTTGGAATTTAAACTAAAATATTACAAAAATATCAACGATGCGCAGATCGTATTTAGATTACAAAAATACATTAACGATACGCAGATCGTATTTTCTATCCAAGTTTGGGCCATACTAGTCACCGCATGTATCCATAATATCAATATATATTATATAAGCATGCGTTTTAATCAACTATTAAAAATAAAAAATATCATGTTATAACAACTTTAAAACATAATATCACCATCAAGATTTAATCACATATTAAATCATATGGTTAGTACTTTAGAGGACTTTAAATCATTAATCTTACAAATTTAAACTACTATTAAATTTAAAGAAATGATACCAAAAGACACTCTTAGTAACCCCCATCTACTTTAATCATATTAAAATATGATATTTCATGACAATTAATCACATATATTAAAAGCAAAGAGCAATAAATAAATTAATTGACATAAAAATAAATAAATAACAATAGTTACTAACAATTTAGTAACTCCTCAAATTAACTAGTCAATTACTACAAATAATTAACCAATTAATATAAAGCTTATTATATTAATTCAATTATGACTTAAATATGCAATTAATCACCATTAATCCCTTACTTGCAATATTGGAATATACTCAAAAAAAATATTAAACTTAATGAAATTAAATTTAAAAAAATAATAATTTGTAACTGCCTGCCAAGCAAGTAGCAGTGCACAAGGCACGACTGCCACCCAGCAGGCAGCCCTGTGCTGGCCGCAACCACCAGCGAACTAACCGGCCACGCTGCCGCAACAGACCACCAGCCACACTGGTCACAACCAAGCGGCCGGCCACGCTAGCCGCAACCAGGCGAGCCCAGACGCACCGGCTGCCATGTACTGTCGCACAAGACAACTTCGCCCAGACAGCTCTGCCGCCAGCCCGCCACCTTCGGCCGTCGTCGGTTCGGCGTCTTTCCGCCTCACCACGGCGGTCGGATTTTATTCCCCTCCCACTCAATTAGTCACAACAATTGTGCACAATTTGAGTGAAATTAACAACAATTGATTTGGGGGGAAAAAATTAGGGTTCATATTAATTTAACAAATATGAATTCTTGAATTTAATACACAAAATCTGACATTTTGTGATTTTAGGTTTTGACATAAAATCTATTATACATCAAACACCTCAAATAATTAAATTCAAGAATTAGGCAAATAGATATATAATTCAATTTAAATAAGAAAAACAACAAACTTATTTTTCTTACAAAATTCGAATCATATTTAAAAGAAAATCAGAATTTTCCGGTCACTTGGTCGAATTTTGAGTATAATATATATACATAAAAATCCAATTTTTATGTTTCCAATCAATTAATATCATAATATTAATAATGCAAATAAACTCATATATAAATCCTTCCCTTAATCGAATTAAAATAATAATAAAAACACATCAAACAAATGATCATATTAATCTATGCAATAGGCTAACTGATACCACTGTAGGAGTTTAGATGCTTAGAGCGGAATTTCAAGAATCATATTCTTTACATCGAACCCAAGAACAAATTGCATAAACTAACATGAATCAAATAATATATGATTATATATACCTTCGATGCGTGAATCCACAAAAGTACTAGCTTCCAAGTGAGATCTTGTAAGAACGTCAAGTGTCATTCCTCTAGTGTTGGTCCACGAACAACGGTTAGATCACCACGTATGCTAGTACGGAAAGAGAGAACTTTTCACTCCTTACTTTGTATGGTGTTTGGCCAAAAGATGATGTTATAGTCTCATTTGCAACCTCCACATCAATATATAGAGTTGTCACAATGGTGGTTTCATGAGGCTTAATTGACCACATAATGTCATACATTATGAGGCTTAATTAGGCACATAAAGCCACTCATTATGAGTCATTCAATCATAAGAGTTACAACTCTTTTCCTACCATCCATTTAACCATCCAAAATAAATTTGGATGAATATCTAACCTTTGTTACAATGTGTGACCTCATAGGACCCAATCAATATTAGTAGTTAGCCTAATCTCATTAGTCCAACAAACCGTAATTTAGCTTCTAGCAAAACGTTACGGTCTCCTAATATTATTGAATATATTATCTCTATAAACTTGTCCAAGTATACTTAGATTATTACACTTGATCGAAGGACAAAATTCTTCACAAACTACTCCATAAACACAAAAATGAGAGCTTTAGTGAAATTTACAACGAATATCATGATACTAAACATTAATCTAACATCAAACTAAACAAAATAGACCATAAATAATTAAACTAAGCATGAATAATTAATCTAAGAAAAACAATTAAGATAAAGCAATAAAAGAAGATAGATTGAGTAAGAAATGCTCATTGCTAGATTGTTGACTCTTTGAATACAGGTTGTCACCCTTGAATATCCCATCTTCAATCTCTCTAAACTAAGCTATGGAGGCTAACCCTCCCTAAAACTAGGGCCTTCAAGGTTCCAAGTTTGAAAATCATAAATCTCCTCTAAGTTTAGGTAAAAAGAGTATTCATACAATCCCCAACTAAGGGCAAAAAGGTAAAAAGAAATAAAAATAAGCAATCCCGCAAACCCGCAATGATTGGGCGTTCCATTTGGGAGATCGGGCGATCTCTCGGTCGATTCAGGGTGGATCGGGCGATCTCCTCGGCTACACATCACAGTTGAACTTCTAAACCTTATATCTCCTTCGTTTGTTGTCCAAATTGGGCTTATGAACAGTCGTTGGAAAGCTCTCGAGACAAGATATCATCTCCAACTTGAATCACTACAAAATGATGTTTAACTTGGGAGCTGTAAGCTTTTGAAGTCAACCCTTATGCAAAACATCATGGAAACTTGGTGGATTTTGCTTCCTTCATCTCCTTTTGTCTTTCTTTATTCATTACTCATGCTCTAAACCTTGTATATGCATTCTTGGGATTTTGTAGGTAAATTAAAAGCTTACTTTGATAGTACCTACATAGAACACGAATGAAATGGCATAAAAAGGTCATAGAAAATGAGCGAAAAGACTAAAAATCTACAAAAGAGCTACAATCACTAACAAAACGTGAATTGAGCAAAATGAAACTATAAATTGCAAGATAATGGAGAAAAATGATTCAAATCAAAGGAAAATAAGAGGTTTAGAGTGATATAAATATCACTCATCAATTACAATACTTTAAATTATACATAGTCCCTAATAATTTGGGATAGTTTATGATATCGAAAAACTACAACTCCATTAATGTCTTCTTCTATGGTGCCATTAACGAGTTCTTCAATGTCGATATTCCTCCATTACTGGTCTAATTCTATATTGCCATATTCGACCTCTTCATTGTTGAGATAAGTCTGTGAATCTTCTTCAACCTCACCAACCTTCCTTCTCATTAACGACTTCTTCAAATTCGGACTTCAACCTAACCAACACTCCTTTTCATTAACGACTTCTTCAAAATCAGAAATACCTCCATTGACATATTTTATATGGTGCCATGAACGATTTCTTCAATCTTGCCAAACTTCCATTAATTGCGAGTTTTATATGAGTTAAAGAAATTTGGGTATCCTGATATATGGATTAAGTTTGAATAAGATTAGGGTTCATAAGATTTAATTATAATTAAATTAGGGTTCATTAGAAATTTAGCTATCCTGATTGTTAGACTAAAGAAATATAAGATTTCTGGTGAGGCACTCAAGGTCGTAGATTAGTTTCAGTCGATGATGGTGTATTTCGACTTTGAAAAGTTTGAAGATTACTTGCCTTTGAAATTACTCGTCTTTGCGCATAATTCATAGTGGGTGTTTTGTTTTGACAGATCCATAACATATTTTGGTGATATCCATACATTGTGTATCTTAATTAAGATCACAACACGTCAACCCACATTTGGCAATGACCACGAAACTGTTGCTATATAGCCAAAAACCAGTAACACAATCCATCATGACTCCAAGCATAGTTTCAAGATTCTAGTTAAATGGGCAAATATATTATGACCGCCCATTACTACTATGTAAGTCTCTATAATTCTAGTTGAATCTTAAATCAATAATGTGAAAATAAAAAGGGATATTTCCTGAAGTACCCCCGGGGTTAGGGCTAATTCCTCGGGTACCCTCCTCGTTTTCGAGCTAGCTGAGATGCCACCAGAGTCAATGTTTGCGTCTTAAATGCCATTACTACTAACGCTGTTAACTTTTCTGTTAACTTTTGTTAATTAAAGTTACTTTTCATTTAAAATAAGACAAAAAAAAAGAAAAATACTAAAAAAACCCACCCCTACCACTCTCTCTCCTCCCCACACTCACCCAACCACTCTCTCTCCTCCCCTCACTCACCCAGCCACCATCTCCCCCCCACCCTCCCACTCTGTCTCCTCCCCTCCCCCACCCTCCCACTCTCTCTCCTCCCCTCCCCAAACCCACGACCCACCCCCTGCCCAGCCTTCCGCTACCCTCACCCCCAGCCTACCCTGAAAACCGCCAGCCTCAACCTCCCTCACCCTCACCCCCAGCCCACCCCTCCCCCTACCCTAAAACCAACCTCAACCTCCCTCCTCCCAGCCTCAACCTCCCTCACCGTCGAACCCAACCCCAAAACACCTCGAAACCACCCACCTAAGTTCGATTTGCAACCCACCTAAATCGCGACCACCATCAACGAAGCCACCCACCTAAATCGCGACCACTATCAACGAAGCCACCCACCTAAATCGCGACCACCTAAGTCGTCGGTTTCAGGGAAAGGTCGACGGCGGTGGTGTCTGAGGAGAGAGTGGTAGGGTGGGGGGTTTTACTTTAGGCAGTAGAAGGGGAGGGAGAGGAGAGAGAGCGGGAGGGGTGGTGGTGGTGGTTTGGGTGGGGCGGCAGATTCAGGGAAGGGGGAAGGGGAGGTGCGGCGGTTTCAGGGAAGGGGGAAGGGTGGCAAGGGTGGTTGGGTTGGGGTTGGGGTTGGGGGGGGGGTCGTGGGTTTGGGGAGGGGAGGGGAGGAGAGAGAGTGGGAGGGTTTTGGGGTTTTTATTTTCTTCATTTTCTGTTTTTTTAATGAAAATTGAATTAAAATTGAAAATGTTAGCAGAAAAGTTAACGGCGTTAGTAGTAATGGCATTTAAGACGCAAACATTAACTCTGGTGGCATCTCAGCTAGCTCGAAAACGAGGAGGGTACCCGAGGAATTAGCCCTAACCCCGGGGGTACCTCAGGAAATATCCCAAATAAAAATGTTCTATAAAAATTGGAGCAAAGTAGTTGAATTTACTGTCGTAAAAATCGTGGCAATGACCTTAACCGATTTTGGTCACATCTATACAATGCGTAACCAAAATTAGAACACACCTGGATAGCCCCCTTTGGCAATGCCAACCAGTTATCACTCCAAGCATATACAAGTTCAGTAGCACATTCAATTTAATACTCTATTTTGGATAAAATACGGAAATATTATACTCCCTAAACACCTACTCATAGTGGGTTTTTTTGGACAGCCCCATAACATGTTTTGGTCATATCAACACAATGTGTATATATTAAGATCACAACTCGTCAACCAACTTTTGGCAATGACCACGACACGTTAGTAATATAGCCAAAATCAGTTTCACAATCCATCATGATTCCAAGCATAGGTTGAAAATTCTTTTTTTTAGAGCCATAGGTTGAAGATTCTAGGTAAATGGGCGAGTATATTATGACCATCCTGTACTACTATGTAAATGTATACAATTCTAGTTGAATCTAAGGTCAACATTGTAAAAATAAAAATCTTCTTTACAAATTAGATCAAAGTAGCTGAATTTATTATCGTGAAAAGCGTGGCAATAACCTTAACTGGTATTGGTCATATCTATACAATACGTAATCTAAATAAGAACACACCTGGATAGCCCCCATTTGGCAATGACAACCAATCATCACTCCACGCATATACAAGTTCAATAGCACATTCAATTTAATACTCTATTTTGGATAAACACGGAAATACTATACTCCCTAAACAGCTACTCATAGTTTACGGTTCAATGTAACTGGCATCAAAATTTGGGCAATGACCACAATAAGATATGAAGATTGCCAAATTAGAATGAAGAAAATGGTAGTTGTGAAGTAGTGAACCAAACATAGGTGACCTACTCTATGGCTTTTTGTAACTCGAACACCACATAGTTGTGAAGTAGCTGTTTAAAAACTCGTGCTTAAATTTAAAGCTGAATCCATGTAATTTATAGTTGTAGAGCAAATTCAGTCAGCAACCATACTCTCCATTACATTATTACAAGCATATGATTCCGTTAATTTGCCAATTCAGCTAATTCATTTTGATATTAGATCTAAACAGAATAAACCACAACAATTTACAGTAAATAAGGGTATTCTTGATGGATGGGCAGCCACATTTTGGCAATGGCCACACAACCTTATGGAAATAGCTAACAAATACTATAAGCAATGTCCACATGTATAAACAGTTTAGATATCTAATTCTGATAATGTAAACCTTAAACGAAAACAATAGCAATAATAATTAGGCAATGTATGGTCTTATTAACTATTTGATAAAATGTTTTAGACCTAAAACCCAATATTTTATAATTTTTTTTATATATTTATTGTTCATCATTATTCTGGCAATGTCATAATATGTCTATAGAAATAGCAAAAACAATACTTGCACCATACTTTATCCAACAATATTGTATGTCTCTACAATATACAATTACACTATAATATATACTTAATATGCGACGCAGTGCAGAAATTATGTGCACCCAAAATTTGCCAATGTCCACTGCAAATGTCCATCAAGAGTTAAGTTGAACCGTGTAAACCAAATATCCAAAAACAAAGCTAAAATTATATATCCGTCATTATAATATGAAGGCACCAGCCTAATTCCTAATCATCGTCGTTGTTGAAGGGAACATGATCCTCTTCACCATCAAGATCATTTCCATCGTCTTCATCATCGCCAAAAAGGGTACTTGCACCATCATCTCCCTCTCCATCATCCTTCTCTTCGCCTGAATCACCACCTGTGAATCATACGACATTCTTTTACTGCTTTCAAAATGTTCACTTCAAAAAACACAAATGTGAAGATTAATTTCCAGTAATTTAAATTAACTGTGTTGAGTCTAGTAATTGACTATTCCCTATTGATTTCTTCTAAGACAACCTTACTTCCTTGAGATACACAATAAGTTGTACCTTACAATAAAAACCAAAAGTACATCATAGTCAACACAGAGTTAGGTAATATCCAAATATGGATTTGGTTATCACCTATATCTATTTCACTGTCAACATTATGGATATGACCAGAACATGTTAAGATGTTGTCCAAACAAAACACTCAATATATTAATGCGCAAAGACGATTAATTTTAATTTGCAGTCATCTTCAACCTTTCGCCAAATCGAAATACACCATTAATGACTGCGGCCAATTGAGCTCGAGTTCGGCAAAAAAATCTTATAAGTATGCACAAAAACCGAATAATTCTAATGAATCCTAATTTAATTCAAATTAAATCTTATGAACCCTAATTTTATTCAAAATTAATCTATATATCAGGATACCCAAATTTCATTAACTTAAATAAAACTTGCCATTAATGGAGGTTTTGCCAGATTGAAGAAATCGTTCATGGCACCATATAAAAAGACGTCAATTGATGTATTTATGAATCTGAAGAAGTCGTTGATGAAAAGGAGGGTTGGTGAGGTTGAAGAAGATTCACAGACTTATCTCAACATTGAAGAGGTCGAATATGGCAATGTAGAATTAGATCAGTAATGGAGGAATTTCGACATTGAAGAACTCGTTAATGGCAGCATAGAAGAAGACGTTAATGGAGTTGTAGTTTTTCCATATCATAAACTATCCCAAATTATTAGGGACTATGTATAATTTAAGGTATTGTAATCTGTACAAATACAGGTAGTATACCGTATACATTAAGTACTAGTTCTAAAATACCGAATATATAATATAATAAAGGAAAAATTGCCTAGAATAATGCAACATTTTGGTGATTCGCAAATAATAATGCAACCTTTTGATTATTCAGGAATAATGCAACCTTTATACCCCATTTATTTTAAACAGGACAAATGACCGGTAACCTGCAGCATGGTAATTTTCTATTTAAAACTTTAAATTTTAATTAAAATATTAATATATAAAAAAAATTAAGAAACCCCCCCACCCCAGCCCCACCTTCCCCACCCCCCACCCCAGCCCCACCCTCCCCACGAAAATCCCCCACCCCAACCCCACCCCAGCCCCACCCTCCCCACCCCCAACCACCCCAACCTCCCCCACCCCAAATAAAAACTGCACAGCTCCCCCACCCCACCCCCCAACCTCCCCCCACCCCAAAACAAAACATGCCCAGCTCCCCCCCCACCCCCAACCTCCCCACACCCACGAAACGCCACCCCTCAACATTCCCTTCTCACCGAACAAACCCCCCTCAACATTCGCTGTCTTCCCCTCTCCTCCTCGTGGCTGCGCCACCACCATACGCGACCCCTTCCCTCGCCTTCACTTCCCCTCTTCTCTCCTCCTCGGTGCTCAGACGAGCGTCGCCGGGCGTGGATGTGGGTGGTTTTCGACTGCTGCCGGGGGCTAGTGGTGGTTTTCGGCGTGGATGTGGGTGGGTGAGGCTGTGGCATTGGCTGGGGGTTGTCGGGATTCTGGGTGGGTTAGGGGGTGGGGTGTCGGAATCTGGGTTAGGTTAGGGGAGGGGGTAGGGTGTCGGAATCTGGACGGGGTTAGGGGAGGGGGTGGGGGTGCCGGAATCTGGGTGGGGTGGGGTGGGGTGGGGTTTAGGGGAGGGGGGGGGGTGTTTGGATCTGGGTGGGGAGTTAGGGGAGGGGGTGGGGTGGGAATTTTTTTTGTTTTATTTTTGTATTTTTAAAATTATTTTATAAATCAATTATCAGAACCAATTATAAGCCGACACGTGTCCCATTAAACCTATTTTTCAGGTTAGAATTGATTTTAGCCGGTTTTGTCCTGTTTAAATTAAATGGGGTATAAAGGTTACATTATTCCAGAATAATCGAAAGGTTGCATTATTATTTGCGAATCGCCCTAAGGTTGCATTATTCTAGGCAATTTTTCCTATAATAAATTCCAGAAATGCCAAAAAATTAAAAAAAAATCCAAAAATTAAAAACATTCCCTAAATTGCGGAAATCTAAAAAAAGAAAGTAAAAAGATTGCCAAAACTGCCTATGCTGACATGGCGTTTTGTGTGGCTCACATTTTGTTATGATGGCCTTTTTCTAAGAAAACAACCATAAAAGAACTCATTTATTCAAAGTTTTTAAAAGTTAAATTGTTGTTAATTTGATTTCTATTCCTTGAAGAAAATGCTTTTGTGTTGAATTTCTTGCTTATAGGGACTTGAGTTCTTAATTTCCTAATTCTTTTTGTTATGATAATTTTAGAAAAAAGTAGGGAGACAAAGTGGGGAAACAAACTAGGAAAATTGTGAACTCATGCAGTAGCTCTAGCCTTGAGCTTGTTGAGCTTGTTGTATATATCTGATTTAGCCCGGTTACCCGGATAACCAGTCTTGGAAAACGGGTACTCAAAATATGGGTATCCGGTTTTTCGGGCCAGTTATGGATCGCCTAAAGAACTACCAGGATTAAACCCCCTAATTATACTACTTATTACTCAAAATCCTAAATCTAACACTACCTACAACAGACAATTTTAAAAGATAACCTTATAGACTTATCGAATTGATTAACTTGTCACCCAATGGGTTAAATAACTACTCACTGAAAAAATTAAAAATTGTGGTCAGTGAATGGATTGAAGTTGTTGAGGAATGCGTTAAACGAGTTACATAAAATGGATTAAGCTAGCTAGTCAGTAAATTCATAAAGACGGTATGTTTCCTTCTCGATATTACGCTTCGGCCATTGGCTATTTTTAATTTAAAAGTAAATATTTTCTTACAAATGTAACTCAAGTTATAACACTATTAGAATTTTGGATAAATTAAAAATATGGAGTTGTTCCTTTAAACACTAGAAAGGATTATTAAATTACAAACAAATTATTATACTCCCTCCGTAACGGATTACTTGCAAAGATTACAATACAAAATCGTTGCAAGTAATGTTACAGAGGAAGTATATAAATTTATATTACAATACAAAATTTTGCAATTTTATACCAACTGATTCGGCTCGAAATATAATTATAAATAGGACCCACTATCATATATCTTATCTCATTCAATATAGGCGTGTTTATTACATGGCATCCTCTACGTATGGTACTTAAAAATTTGTTCCATAAATCTTTGTATGGTACGTACCAATTATAAGAGGTGGTCCCAAAATTTGTTGATTTGTTTCCAACAAGTTGAAATTGATTCTGAGTTGTTTGAGGAACCTCCTGATGAGAAAAGAATTGTTTCCACTCTTTTGATTAATGAAACCCTTGACCCTAAGGATAAAACAAAATCTGATGGTGGAGAGACTGGAGACACCGACTAGTTCTGAAAAGGATGAAAAGGAGAATGAGATTGTTGAGGTCAATTGTTGAATTCCGACAGGAACCATCTAAAGCACAAGAAAAGAGATTTGGCCTTGGAAGAACTAGTGGGTCACTTGAAAAATGAAGAGGCTAATCGTATGAATGAAAAAGCCAAAACTCCTCCAAATAATTATTCTGTTAAAGCTAACCTTGTGATCAAAAGGAGGTGATTAAAAGAAAAAGGGCCCAAAGTCAGCCTATCAGAAGCGCAAAATCTAGAAGGGTGGAACAATTGGGAAGAAATTATAACCTACAGTTAAGTAGCTATATCCTACCGTTAACTAGCGGTTAACTATAATAATTAACATTAAATTAACGGTACGGTTTCCAGTTAACCATGTAACCTATAACTTATTTTTCTTTCAAAAAACCTCAAAAAAATTACAAGATAGAAATATATTAACGACTAATGGGTACCGTTTATCGACATAAAATTGTTCCAAACTTCCAAGTTCGAACAAGGCAATAAGCAATAAGTTCAAGTGTTCATCAACATAAGAATTCGTATTAGCAAATATAAATTATACCACCTCCGTTCCATATATATTCCAACCTTTAACTTTTTACACTATTCGTACATTCCCCTTTGACATTTTTTGTTATTTATACATAAGGATAAATATAGTCATGTAGAATCTTTTTAGCTTTGTCCCGATATATGCTTAATTAATATCAACTTTTTATAATTTTTACTTAAATAAAACTAGAGATATAAACATTTAAAGTAGTGCATTGAGTTGCGTAAAACTTCTTATGTTGCAATAAATATGGAACATTACAAATGACTAATGAGTCCAACTGTTCTACACTAATACAATAGGAAATTAGGAAAACAATAACAATGGAGCGCATAGTTGTAATCCCTGCGTTATTGGACTCTATAAAATATGAACTGGCAGGGACTCTATGAAATATGAGTTGTGCTTTACTGACTTATTGAGGCAAATAAAATTAAGCTTATTAGACTAATATTAAAAAAATATTAAAAATTGTGGTTAACCATCAGTTAACCATTTAGGAAGTTTTTAACTGTAACCGTTAGTCACGACACGGTTAAAATAACCGTGTTGTCTGAATGGTACGGTTATTTGTTGGTACCACGAGACGGTTACGCGGTTAAACGGTACGGTTTTGCGATTATGGTTTTTTCTAAACATCGCTAGGCGGTATGGGCTAGCAAAAATGTTCGGGTCGGCATACCCGATCTGTTGGTTGGAAGGAGGGATCGAGCGAGATAGTGTGTGTGATCGGGTGTGAGGGAGAGAGAGAAACTTCTGAGGGTGAGGTTTAATGAAAATTCTGATATAAGAGGGGGTAGGCTTCATGCCTATTTGTTTCAACAAACTTCATCAAAAGCGAAGTAAGATCATGTACATTTTGAAAGTCATCGTCATCTTGCACATCTTCCATAAATATATCGAGTTCGCAATTAAGAAAGCTATCCAAATCATCGGTTCAAAATGCAGATTTATATAGAGAGGCAAGTTTAAGTACATTTTCCTTATTAAAAGAAGAGAATCCATCTTTTGGACACAAACAAGCCATACATTTAAACAACTCCATAATTAGCTAATCAAAATGGTTATTAAGTTCTTGAAGTACATAGCAAAACCATTACTCCTATGAACACTTCAACTTGAAAATGATGAAGATATGTAGTTTTTTCTACAAAACGCTTTGGATCTTCCATAATTAGCCTCCATAATGGGAACATCAATATCATGTTTATTGCGAAATGATATAACCTTGTTGAAATGATTCTCCCATCCACGATCCCTCATTACTTGCAATACTCTTTTAGGTATGGAAACAAGTTTCATTACACTAACTATATCTTTATCTTTTCTTTGCAAAGCATTACACAAAGCATTAGTGTACCCAAGTATAGTAGACAATAGTTGTGCCATAAAAAAATCAAATTTAACAAGTAAGTGCATAATGCCATGGGCTTTTGCTAAATCATCTGCATTTGAACATTATTTCCATTCATCACAAGTATCTTGATTGGTGTAGGAAACAAGTTCATGAAATTTTGTATAGTTTTATAGTGAGAACCCCAACAAATATCACTGATTCTCTTCAAACCAAGTTCTTGATTCATCCCCAAGCCCGTTTCAAGTTCACCTATTTCTAAGGCTTAAGCAACATATTGAGCTTGATCGAACTCTCGAATCATTTCACTTTCTTACAAGAAATCCCAATGACATTCAACAAAGTTGCAAAGTATTAAAAAGCCAAGTACGCACATTCACCTTTCTCCTTAGCAAGTGTTAGTTGAAATTGATGAGCAAAACAATGAATATAGTACGCATTTGGAGTATCATCTATAATCAAGGTCTTAAGGCCATTTATCTCACTTTTCATATTACTAGCTCCATCATACCCTTGTCTACATGTCCGCGATAGACTCAAAGAATGCTCAACAAGTAAATTCATAATCGCATCTTTAAGAGACTATATGGTAGTATCACCAACATGAACAACTCCAAGAAATTGTTCCACTACCTTCCCCGGCCCATTTTCTGTTCAACATAACGCAAACAAAGTGCTAGTTTTTTTTTTGGATATATCACTTGACTCATCGGCCAATATAGCAAAGTAATCATCGCCCATTAAGCTGCACTATAATGCGCTTAGTAGTTTCTTTTTAGGACAACAATTGATAAAATCTTTTTGAATCATGCACTACTATAAATCACCACTTATGCCACGATTAAAACGTGGCGTAAGTGTAAGATTTCCGTAGCGCTACTATTTGGCCACAGAAATTCAAGCTAGAGATTGTCGTGGCGTAAGTGAGCTTGGCTAGAAATTTGCCACGGAAAAAAATTAAAATGTGGCGAACTCTCATTTTCACCACTAAAAACTTCGTGACTAATGTCATCATGTCGCCGCTAGTGTTCTCGTGGCTAAACAAAAATACTTGTGGCAAGCAACCTATCCAATACAAAAAACTTCGTGGCTAATGTCATCATATCACCACTAGTATTCCCGTGGCTAAACAAAAATACATGTGGCATGCAACCTAATAATACTAGTTGTTTCGTATTCTTGTCAAGTAATATTATTTATCCATATCCATGACAAAAATATATCTTTCGACCTTGAAATTGTGTCTTTCAGTGCTCGTCAACTCTGAAAGACTAAAACTACTATAAATCAACATTCCATTTCAAAACTTTTATAAATAACACAATGTATTTACATAAACTATGTCTCTACGCACATATATCATAATAATCATGTCTCATAAGATGAAATAACAAACAAAAGAAAAGAAATAACAACTTGTTACATTGTCTTCTTGTAATAAACTATCTAATGTCAATAGTATGGATACTTGGATAGCATGTATCTTGCACTCCATTGAAAATCCGTTCACCTTTTCCTTTACCTAAAAAAAGAGGAAAACATTGCATAGATTGGTTCGAAACTTTCCAAAAGCGAAAGTGCAAAGTTTCATTACTATAAAGTTCACGGAAAGTTGTTGCCTGCTACATACACTGATAATAATTAAAATGAATGACCAAGTCATGTCCAATGAAACGACATCCAATGAAACAAGACAAGAACTATGGAACACTTGGAATAAGGTCAAGTGCGAAGAAAACGATATCCTAAGAAACAACATCATGAAATAAAAACAAGAATGGACAAGTTTATATGATCGGATTTCAGAAAACTAGTCAACTTACAAATAATAATTCATTATTCCCTCGAGTTTTCTATTTTTAGCAGTTTGATTTAATTTTTGGGTTTGCCTCTTTTGTCTTTTTTTTTTCCTTTCACATTTTAACTTTCAAATTGAGTTTCATGCTGCATGTGGCGTTATATTATTATCAGTTTCGTGTTGTCTCGAAGTTATGTGGGTCTTGTCAGCTGCTCCTCCTTTGTTTGGCCGCCTGCTGTTGCTTGCGTGGTGTTGCCACTCACTGTTGTTGCCTGCGTGGTATTGCCACCCAGTGTTGTTGCTCTGCTTGTGATGCTTCCGTTGGTAGCGTGGTGGAGCTGCACCAAGCCTTTAGTTCTTCTTATTCCCTTCTTGTAGGTAATGAATTCAGACAACCCAAATCAAATTCTTGGTGTTGATAGATGATATAATTAAACCATTTTCTCTTCTGCAACTCTCATGATCTATTTTAGCACTAAAGCTTACTACTTATGGTTTATTAATTCACCAAGTTTTCTACTTCCTCCGTTTTAAAATAAGTGATACATTTTTTACGGTTTTTAAGGCAAAAGATTGTAAGTGCATTTAGGTAGTTTTTAATTGTATAGTTAGTGGGTGTGGTCCCCACCCCCACTTTCTTTAATTAGGCGGCAAGGGGGGGACCACTAAGTTGGGGCGCCCTTTTTTTGGCAAATTCATTCATACCAAAAGTTTCCCTCCATTTCCATTTCATTTGTTTCCCAAATCCCCCCCCCAAGTCCCAAACATAATCAGCCCTATATAAGGGCCTACAACTCTATTTTTTTGGAGGACCTTTAGAATTGTTAAGGTTGTCCACAGCAGCAATGAAGTGAAGCAAACAAAAAAATCCTAAGCAGTCATACAAGCAGCAATAGCAAATTTGTTCGAGCAAAAAAGAAAACCCACTTTTACCCCAAAAAATTCCCAACAATCAAAAGTACCCAATAATCTAAACTAAAACATCATCAACACTACTTACAAAATGGCAGATGCAGCAAATGAGTTCTTCCATGCCATGGTTGATAAAGATTATTGGGATGCCTTCTATGAACAGCTTCTAAATGAGATGGAGCCAGACTTCGAATCTCAATCCCCCTGAAACACAAGAAGCACAGCCCATGTTAGGGGAAAATTGCCAAGTTTGAAAGACGATAGAAGAAGGCAAGCAATTGATGAGCTTTTAACGATAGAAGAGCAAAACAAATTACCATATGAAGCTATATCCAAAACAGAAGAGAATTATGGTGTTTCCAGGGTCACGATGGATAGATTATGGAGGAGAGCATGTGCACAAATAACAAATGGTGATGTCATTGATGTCAGGTGCCAAAAGAAGGGCAGAAAAGCAAAGGAATACAGTGAAGATAGTTCCTGCAGTCATTCCCCCCTTAATTTGAGGACATCTGTAAGATGCTTTGCAAGGGCATTGAAAAACATCCCCTCAACAGTTTACACACTCCTCAAAAATGGGAGATTAAGAAGTCATATAAGAAACAATTAACCTAGTCTAACTAATGCACATAAGTTGGCTAGGATGAAATGGGTTTTGTCCCACATTGAACCAGGAACCACAACACAACCAGCCACTTTTATGAACTTACAAACATAATCCACATTGATGAAAAATGGTTTTATCTAAGTCCTGAACAAGAAGGTTTTATTTGTTGCCAAGGGAAGATAATCCATATAGGTGTTCTCAATCAAAAAGGTTTAAGATAAAGGCTATGTTCATTGGCAGCCATTTCAAAACCATTTTTTGATGGTGAAGGAAAAGTCATACATGACTGAAAATTTTGCATTTTCCCATTTGTGGATAAGATACCAGCTAAGAAGAGAAGAAAAACAGAGATGCAGGCACAATTGAAACAAAAGTAGTTGAAAGAATCACTCAAAAGGTCATCAGAGACATGATAATTCAGCATGTCATCCCCTCAATCATGAGTAAATGGCCTCAAGGAATGTCTAAAGACATTTTCATTCAGCAAGATAATGTTAGGCCATAAATACAACCTGATGATGAGGAATTCAAAGTAGCAGCCACACAAAATGAATTCAACATCCAACTCATTTAACAACCACCTCAATCCCCTGATTTAAATGTTTGGAAAAATTATTTAGAATAAGTCAACCTTTATGCCATCTTCTAATATTAAGGTAACTTTTGGATTATTCTAAAATAAGTCAACCTTGTATGACACTTAAATTTAGATGAGTTGCTTTATATTGTTACCTGCAACACTAGGTTAAAGAAAGTCATTTGCCCATTTAATCCTTTTTTCCCTTTTTTTTTTGAAATAATCTCCTCATAGATTCCTCTTCTTCTTCCTCCAGCTCCTCCCTCGTCCAAGGTCCATTCACACTAGTCCTATGTCTTGTTCGTTTTTTGCAGCTCTGTCACATGATTTACATTTCTTATGCCAAAACCATGTCACCAACGCCACCAATGGAGGCATCCTCTCCATCCCCGGCACCAGAATTCCCACCGGTTGACCCAACTTAGTAGCAATCGGCACTGGAAAATTCGTCCTCCACCTCGAGCCTAACCCCTTCTATGGCTCCAATTTTCCCCCTCTTTCTCCTTTCAAGCTTCCCTTTTTCCTTCTCTCTCCTACCTCTGGACAATCAAATGTATACTTACATTACTGTTCATTATGCAATAACTTCAATTTGTATCCCCAACAACTCTTCACACCACCCAAATCACCGAAATAGGTACGAGTCATGCCTGATTTTCAGTTTAATTTTCCACTACCCAGATCAAATTCAGGCTTTTAAAGCATTTCAAGATCATCAATTGTCCCAAATCTACATTTTATTTAAAAAAACGGATACAGAATTGGATTTACATGGAGACGATGAAGCCGAAAATGTTTTACACTACATGAATTCATATCAACTAAAACAATAAAACCATTTGCATTCAACCAGAAACTTAAAGCCTGAGTGATTTACTAGTTAAAAAGTATATATGTAAGATGAATTTATGAAAAAAAAACCTTGGCATTTGTTTTTCTTGTGATTCGATGCTGGAAAATGACAAGGCATGGTGGAATTGCTTTAATGGAACTTCAGCAAAGAATTTTCGTGGAGAAGATGAACCCACATAGAGAGAAAGTGGGTCCATGTTTTTAGTTTACCGGTTAAATAGGTTGAAGGTAAACCAACCTATCTAAATTTAAGTGTCATACAAGCTTGACTTATTCTAGAATAACCCAAAAGTTAACTTAATAATAGAAGATGGCATAAAGGTTAACTTATTCTAAATAATTTTTCCTAAATGTTTTGGATTTAGGGTTTTTTTAGAGCTGTACAAGCTTTGATGTATCAATCAACAACAACAACAAATAAGCCTTATTCCCAGTGATTTGGGGTCGGCTAACATGAATCGTCAACTGAAACCGTTGCCAAAGGAGATGGCATCGAAAAAAGTGATAAAAAGTTTGTAAAAGGGTTTAAGTTTTAAGAATTTTTAAAAAAGTTTTTGAAAACAAGGTTTACACCAAAAAGTTTAAAAATAGGTTTTCAAAACGTTTTAATACCAACACAATTGAGAAAAACAAATACATGCAGTAATCACACCCCTTCTTCCACATGGATACTGCCCCTCCACCCACTTCTATCCAACTTCATGCTCTCCTCAATCCCAAGTAGTCTCATATCACTTTCAATTACCTTCATCCAAGTCATCTTCGGTCTTCCCCTACCCCTTACAATTAGGTTACTCCTCCACTCTTTAATTCTTCTCACCGGTGCATCACCTGATCTCCTTTTCACATGACCAAACCATCTTAACTGATTCTCCCTCATCTTTTCTTCAATGGATGCAACTCTAACTTTTTCCCGAATCACCTCATTTCTTAATCGGTCCTTCCTTGTCTGGCCTCACATCCACCGCAACATACGCATCTCCGCCACGTTCATCTTATGAACGTGGCATTGTTTCACCGCCCAACATTCGGTGCCATATAACAAAGCAGGCCTAATTGCCGTACGGTAGAACTTTCCCTTCAATCTTTGGGGAATGCCAGAATCACAAAGGAACCCGGTGGCGCTTTTCCACTTTAACCAACCCGCGTTAATTCTATGAGCCACGTCTCCATCCACTTCTCCATCCTTTTGGAGAATGGATCCAAGGTAACGGAAGACGTTCGATCCTTGGACCACTTTGCTATCCAAAGTGACCGCCCCTGCCTCGTTGCTTGTAACCCCACTGAACTTGCACTCCATATACTCCGTCTTACTTCTGCTCAATCTAAAACCACGGGCTTCTAATGTATCCCTCCACAATTCCAACTTACTCTCAACACCTTCCTTTGTCTCATCAATCAACACAATATCATCCGCAAACATCATACACCACGGTATATCATCTTGAATTGATCTCGTTAGTTCGTCCATCACTAAAGCAAAGAGAAAGGGGCTAAGTGCAGAACCTTGATGCACTCCGATCGTAATAGGGAACTCTTCTGTCCTCCCAACCGTAGTCCGCACACTCGTAGTTGCTCCCTCATACATATCCTTGATGATATCCAAATATTTTTGTGGGACATCTTTCTTTGCCAATGCCCACCAAAGTTTTTCTCTTGGTACTCTATCATATGCCTTCTCCAAATCAATGAAAACCATACGTAGATCCTTCTTTCTATCACGGTAATGTTCCATTGTCTCTCTCATGAGGTGGATGGCCTCTATAGTCGATCTTCCTGGCATAAATCCAAATTGGTTCTCCGATATCTTCACATGTTTCCTAACTTTTTGCTCAATCACTCGTTCCCAGATTTTCATCGTATGACTCATTAGTTTGATTCCTCAGTAGTTGGTACAATCTTGTACATCGCCTTTGTTCTTGTACAAAGGAACCAAAGTACTCTTCCTCCACTCGAATGGCATTTTGTTGTGTCTCCAAATCATATTGAAGAATATTGTCAGTCGTTCGATTCCTCTCCCCCCTAAACACCTCCAAACTTCGATAGGTATGCCATCTGGCTCCGTAGCTTTCTTCAGTCCCATCGTTTTTAATGTTGCAACGACTTCTCCCTTTTGAAACCTCCTCATAAACTCTCGGTTTAACATACTTGGCGGGATGTGTACATCCCCGATGTCTTGTGCGTTATCACCATTGAATAAGGTATCATAGTACGTCCTCCATCTATCCTTTATCTCCTCATCCTCCACAAGCACTCTTTGGTCCACACCCTTCACGCATTTTACCTGTCTTATGTCTCTTGTCTTCCTATCCCTCATACGCGCAATTCTGTAGATGTCTTTTTCTCCTTATTTCGTATCCAATCTTGCATAAAGCTCTTGGTTTACCTTTGATTTAGCTTCCCGTACTGCGTTCTTGGCTTCTCTTCGAGCCTCTTTGTACTTCTCATAGTTCACATCGCTTCTATCTTTTCCCAAAAGTTTATAACCTTCTCGTTTGTTTTTTATCGCTTGTTTCACCTCCTCGTTCCACCAAGACGTGTCCTTACTCGATGGTGCAGTTCCTCTATATTCTCCAAGGACCTCTTTTGCCACTTCCTTTATACTAAGTTCTATCTTTGTCCATGTCGAATCTACGTCCATTTCCGTGTTACAAGACCAAATATTTTTGCTAGCCATCTCAGCTAGGAAGTTCTCTTTGTGCTCCCTTGGAGCTTCCACCACTTAATTCGCGGCTCCACATTGGGTCTTTGCTTTCTTAAAGACTCCCTACCCCTGAAATCAAGTACGACTAGTCTATGTTGGGTGGCTGCGCTCTCACCCGGTATCACCTTGCAGTTTGTATAACTCTTTCGCCAAGCATTCCTTACTAAAAAGAGGTCAATCTGACTCGCGTTACTTCCACTCATATACGTCACAAGGTGAGATTCTCTTTTCTCAAACCAAGTGTTCATAATACTAAGACCATATGCTAATGCGAAATCCAAGATACCACTTCCAGCTTCATTCCTCTCCCCATACCCCAAAACCTCAATGAACGCTCTCAAAGCCAACTCGACTAATGCCCACATGTCCATTAAGATCTCCACTAATGATCAATTTTTCACTAATAGGCACTCGTTGCACAACCTCCTCTAAATCCTCCCAAAATTATCGTTTAATAGATGCTTCCAATCCCACTTGTGGCGCATATGCGCTTATGATAGTCACCGCCTCCCTCCCTAAAACTATTCTGATACTCATAATGCGGTCGCTCATCCTCGAAACTTCCACCACATCATCAATATATTCCTTATCAATAATGATGCCTACTCCATTCCTACTCTTATCCTTTCCGGAGTACCTAAGCTTATAACCCCATGGGGCTAGTTCTCTTGCTTTTCCACCAACCCACTTGGTCTCTTGAAGGCACATTATGTGAATCTTTCGCCTCCTCATAACCTCCACAACCTCCGTCGATCTTCCCATCAAAGAACCAATGTTCCATGTTCCGAAGCGCATCCTCCTACCCCTACCACTACCACTACCCTAGACTAACTTCTTTACCCGCACCCGTCCCTGATGCGAGAACCTTTGCATATTTGACACCACCCCCGGGCGCCGGGATGGCGCGCCGCTTTCGGGCGACGACCTAGCAACCCTTGCATACTTATCACTACACCCGGGTCTATGAAGTGCAGCGCGTCGCTGAGTAGGGAACGCCCCCACGTTTTTCATTTGTCGATTCATGTCATGATATGGAGCTATGTTTTACGCTGGCCGCCCCAAACCTACCGCAACTCTCCTCCTTTATCCGGGCTTGAGACCGGCAGTGAATATCAACAGACACTCACAAGAGGAGTTCCTATTTAAATGGGTATTAAAAGTTCAATACAACTTTTTATGTGACTTTAGCTATTTAAAAAGTGACACCCAAAATATCCTTGTTACAAACTTTAGCCATTTTAAAATTTCAATACAATTTCCTCAATTAAAAGATTCTTCATCTGTTATATGCCATCGAAATGCCAACCAATTGCCGCAATAGTAAACTCAAACAAGAAATTCAAGTCTGAAATGAAGCTCATACTCACTTTGAATTGTTCCATTTGCATTTTCAAAATCAACAACGATTGACTTTTTCTTGCCTTCTTTTAAATTCACGTATTTCTCATAATTAAGATTGTGAGCACTTTTAACTCCACTAACATGTTTTATAAGTCTATCCGGTTTATTCCATTCGCTAAACCTTACATCATCAAATGCATCTCGTCACTCATAATCTTCAACTTCATTCTTGAAAAAGTAACAAATAAAACAAAATATCTCATCTTTTTTCAATATGATATTCAAGTCAATCTCATTCTCTAAACCAAGTAGGACTAAGCCGGCATGGAACTCCAAGCATTCTATGGGGAAGTTGTGAGTTTTTGGTTGACAAGGTTTTTGCATCCAATCTCCAAAAAATTCCCAATTGTTTCTATTTGTGAAATGGAATATTTACGGAATCTCCATGAATAGCATGGTATTTACATGAGATCCCTCGTTCTTATTCTTAAGCCAGTTCCCGAGAGGGCTTAGTTGATCCATGATTTATCTTTCATTTGTTTCGAGAAACCCGCAAATATGGGCAAAACTACAATTGTTGTTAACCAGGGAAAATAATTCGTGGTAAAGACAAGATACACTTGGGCCAAAAAAACCCGTACCCAAAAAGAAATTTAAGAATATATCCTCTTCTAACCGCATTTCGTTGTTTTGCCGAATAATCCATTATGTTTATTATTTTTCCCCGATCATAGGGAAGAAGTTCCACATCTTAAACCAATTCTTCATCCTCTACTGGTGCACTATTATCATTTGAGCCATCAAATTCCATATCATTTTCATGAGTTTGAGGTCGGGGAATTACATGAATACGATACATTAGCATTAGAAGGAGGCTCACGATCTATCATTGATGAGCATGACTCACCTTGCGATTTCATTTTTTTGAACATAAATTGTCGAAGATTCAGTTGTTTCTCTTTGATTTTTTTATCTAGTAGTATCACTCATGTTTCATGCATTCAAGTATATGAAAAATTATAATTAATCAACCAATCAAGTTTACCAGCCCTAATCTTATACTCTTATCTTATATTCCCAATGCCAAATCAAAACTTACAAAAAAAAAAATAAACTAATGATTTGAATTAAAAAAAAAAACTAACTTTAAAATACAACTCATTATTCATGATTTAAATTTAACAATATACAAATTTTAATCAAAGAAAATGACCAAAATAAATAAATAGAAACAATAATTTTTACCTAACTGTGGAAGGCCGGACAGGGTTGGTGTGAGCGGTAGGCAGGCAGACGGCGCCGAACGCTGACAAGTGCAGACGGTGGTGTGTGGTGGGCATTCGGTGGGCATCAGTTCATTGCTAAGTAGAGGGATTATTTTGAAAAGTGGTAATTTTGTATAGTTAGAAGTTAATAGAGAGAAGTAAAAAAAATGAAAAAGAATAAAAAGAGCTAACAGTTGTGACAGCGACACAGTTGTGACAGCGACAGCCTGTCATGTGAAGGAGAGAGAAAGTCAGCTTTAATTCTCTCTCCTTCACATTCTATTGTCTGCTCATTGATTTGTTGTGCCTTGTGCGCCTGTATGTAACGGTCATTTCATATAATTTTTCTTCTTATTTGTTTTCCTTATTGGCTATACAATGTACACCCCGTGCACCCTTGGCTTCGCCACTGCATGTAGAAGAAAACCAGAAATTAGTAGATAACCATAGTAACGAATATTCAATAGGTTTACCAACAATCAGTAGGTAGCCAAAAATCAAGAGAAAAAAGTATTAAGTAGAGTAACCATAATAAAATATTGGGAAATTCCAAACGGTAAACTCCTAGAATTGGCTTCTCTTAGTGGTACACTTCCACCTTTTTGACTTCTTAACGGTACACCTGTAGTTTGAAACCTTCCCTACCGTGATTATTCCGTTAAATAAAAGGTTAGTGTAGGATTAATTAGGGTTAGGGGTTTGTCTCATTTTGCGTGCTTTGACTTTTTCAAGGTTAAGATGACGTTTTTTCGAAAAACGGACACCACTGTGCATCCTTTATGGGTAAGCATTTCGAGAATCCCTACGAAATGAGTACCAATAAGTCGGGTTTTCGAACACGTACCTCGAGATGGCTTTTTGATAGCCGAAAAGCCCCTTCGAAGTACGTACTCGAAAACCGACTTGTAGGTACCCAATTTATAAGGATTATCGAAATTATTGCCCTTAAAGGGTGCACGGTGATGTCCGTTTTTCGAAAAAACATCATGTTCACCTTGAAAAAGCCAAAGTACGCAAAACGAAACAAACTCCTAACCCTAATTAACCCTATATTAAAATTTTATTTAATGGAGTGTTCACGGTAGGGAAAATTTCAAATTACAGGCGTACCATCAAGAAGTCAAAAAGATAGAAATGTACCAGTGAGAGAAGCCAATTCTAGGAGGATACCGTTGGGAATTCCCTAAAACATTCAATAAGAAAACCAAGAGCAAATATCAGTAAGTAGAGTAAAAACATTATAGAGCAAATATAAAAGATTCAACAATCAATAACAAAAAATGTAGAGTAACAATCAAAGATCCAACCAATATTAAGGAGTAATCGCAGTAAGTAAAGTAACCAACAATGGGTATGTAACCAGTCGGTAGCCGATAATCAAGAGCAAAAATATAATCAAAGTTTCAACCAACATGCAGGAGTAACAAGATTAACCAATAATTAGTAGGTAAAACGAAAATACCTGCATGTTCTACTCATCAACTCCAACCATTTGCTCAGGTCTCAAGCAAGGAATGAAGGTTTGTAGCTCAGTGAAAATGAAAGGGTCTACCTTGGCCTTTATCTTTTTTCAGATTTTGGGATTTACAAAATCATGCTTACTTCACTGAGGAGACGCGTTCACCTCACGCTCGGGGTTTTCAATGACCTCACGATCTAGGGTATCAATGATTTATTTTTTTCGTTGTTGAGGCTTAGATCTGAAATTCTAAACAAGTGAAGAGAATGGTGAGCTTCAAGAACCAGTCATCAATTTCTTTCTTCAAATATGGTGAAAATCAAACTCGACAAAGACTCTATATCCAAAAACAGATTTCATCAATAAGAGAGAAAAGAGTTTAAAATCTCAAAAGCTCTTCAATAATGGAAGAAAGAAAGATGAGAGAGAGAAAACCGAAGAAGATTCCAGAGAAAGAGAAGCCAGAGATAGAATTGAGAAAGAGAGAAAGTACACGTAAATGAAAGGGAGGAAAGAGAGTGTAATTATTAGGGGCAAATAAGGGGTAGAGTTGGGTGGGGGTAATATTAAATTATTTATGTTGATCCCATAATAAAATACTATTATTTTTACATGCTAATGAAGTGTATCAATTAATGTGCTCAATTCAACTCATCTATACTTAAGAGAACAGATCTAAGCTCTACTCGCATGGCAATTTTGACCGTCTTTGAGTTTATATATTTAATGAAAAGAATATTTATAGGAATCTTGCTAGATTTATCCCAATCTGTATTTTCAAAGAATATATTTTCTCCCTTTCAATATAGTTGCACCATTTGACAACGACACATCTTCAAGAAAGAACTTTAGGGACATGTAGGAGTATGATAATTACAATAATTAAATGCAAAAGGCAACTAGAAGTGAGCTAATAAGGATTGTGGTTAGGGCAAAAAGGCAATTTCATGATAAAAAAAAATACTCAAAAAATGAAATTGTGCCACTATTATGACATTTCCTAAAAAAGAAAGTGATTCAAGTATTTTAAAGAGATGAAATAACCTTAATAAATTTTTCCTAAACCTAATTGAAGATACTAATTTTCTATGTTGTGCCTTGAAAACTGTGAAATAACAAAATATTGCAAATAAAAAAAAGATACAGGGAATAGTAAATTAATGTACAAAGATATCAATTTTTTAAAAACAAGTTATACATCTTATATAATTTGACCTTTAACCCTAAAAGGGCAGTATTACCAAACAAGCCCTAGAAACAACTACTGTGTACTTTCCAATTTCTCGACTCAATAAACAATATCTCATCTTTCAATGTTCATAGGAGTTTCCCCCTCACAATACACAAAAAGCCTAGCTAAGAGATATCATAGAAAATTCACAAGGAAAAGCTTTTTGTTACTCAGAAGAGTTTTCTTCACTCCTCCAATCTCTTTTCATAATGATGGTTGTATCTTTCATGCTTTTGGTGCTTCTGTGAGTGTTTATCCCTTCTGCTTTCCCTGTCTTGAGAGCTTCTTTTACTCCTAGGTGAAGAGATATCCTTATCTTCGGAGTCCCTTTCCCTCCTAGATGATGATGTTACCCTATCTTCGGAGTCCCTTTCCCTCCTAGACGAAGATGTTACCCTTTTTTTCGAGTTTTTTTTCCTCCTAGACGATGAAGTTCCCCAATCTTCGGAATCACGCTTTCTTCTAGATGGCGATGTTTCCTTCTCTTCATACTTCCCTTTCCTCCTAAATGGTGATATTTCTCTCTCTTCGGAATTCCTTTCCTTCCGAGGTGGTGAAGGTACCTGGAAATAATTCAAATAACCAATTGATGAAAATTAACCTGTAAATAATGAAAGAGCACCTCAATCAAATTTTGCCTATACGCTGCCTATACGCTAAAACTGCTTACAGTCTTGAGCCACAATTAAGTGCCAATCTCAAAATCTAAAATGCAGATTCACAACTTTCTTACTTCATCAAATAGCTACAGATTCTAAAAACCACAAACACTATGGATATTTCTGTACTAATCTAGTTGCGCAAGTATGATAAATGCCACCTACCCAGCTAATAAAGAGCATAAATGGAAGTTGTTTTTCTTTACTAATCTGGTTGCGCAAGTATGATAAATGCATCAGGTTTGGCGGCTTACTGTTAGAGGAGTTTGTCTTACATTGAACTATACTTAAACTTTGTCTCAAGCTTAACATTGTTTGGACAGGAGGAAATGGAAGGGAAGGAAAGGAAGAGAAGAGAAAGAGAGGGGAACAATTTCACTTGTTTTGATAAATGTTAGGAGAGGAATGGATCCATTTTTGTCCTTCTTTGATAAGCATAATCCCTCTAAAATTGGAAAGATTTGGAGGAAAAATTGACCACACCTTTCCCCTCTATAACCCTTCCCTCCTCCTTCCCCCTCTCTCCGTCCCCTTCCTTTCCCTCCTTCTTTGCTATCCAAACAATGCGTTAAGGGTGGAATTCTTTTGGGAAAGAGGGAATAAGAGTTTTGGCAGATCTTTACAGAAGGATTGGATTTGCAATCGTCTGAAGCATTTCAAACAGCTTTTGAAAGTTCGAAGATAGATAGTGCCCAATTAATCGCCTTTGAAAATTTAACTCATCTGCTGAGTTTCTGGGCACTGCAGACAGACGCTATCTGAGATGCGATAACATGGGCCTTCAATAAAGATCAGATACCAGTTCTCCCACAGCTTCCCTCAATTGCCTACCGAACCAGTTCCCTCACCCTCTCTTCATGCCTTAGATGAGTTAGCTCTCGTCCTACAAAAAACCTGCGAAATTTTTGTCAAATACTAACTTATAGAAGTCCTTTTTTTGCAAGACATCCCCTTCTTGATTCGTATTTTTGTCAAAAACTACCTAATAAAAATGACTTTTGCAAGACACAACCTTACTCTTGGCCTTTGACTTACTTTCCAAGTTTCCAGGAATTGACTCACATGATGGACACGTCTTTTTCCCTTTTTTTATTTCTTCCCTCCTGTTTCCCTTCCTATTTTGCTCCTTTCTCCTTACTTTGATCCTATCTTCTCAACTGAGAAAGGTTGACTTAGAAAAGTTGGTCAGAATACGGGTATCTACCCTATGTATAATACCTGAGAGCTATAACAGCCTTGCCTTTTTGCTAAACTGATTTATATAGCTGGGAGCTATAACAAGCTATCCATAACATAAGATGATGTATTTTCCATATATTTCAACCAAAAACATTGCGCTCTGAACCTTCTACAAATAATTTGACAATATTGATTTGAATCACTAGCAATAGTTACCAAACTCGGGCCATTCAAAATACTAGCTAGAGCTCCTACTCGGCTTCCAGCTTGAGAAATTTCAGCAGTTAAGTTTCCTTCACTTGTGACCTCTTTTCTATGGCGGGCTTATGCTCCATTGATCATTCATTACCTTGCCACAGTTATGAAGAATAAAAAGTAGAAAGGCTTTCTTGAAAGAAATTAGAGTCATCCATTGCTTTGTTAAAGAAATTAGAGTCATCCATTGTTATTGAAATAAATTAGAGTCATCCATTGCTTATAACCAACATCCTTTAAGTAACAAGTCATCTACATAATCAAGTCACATTGTAGAATATGTCCTTGCCCACAAATGAGAGAGAAAATGAAGCAAACAGGGATGTAATAGGAAAAGCATCAAGTATAAACATATCTACAATCACGAATTCACGATCCAATCTCCTTACTTGCAAATGTAGGAAGAGAAGCAAGATAAGGAGAAAGGAGTGGAAAAGGAAGGGAGAATTAGTCCTTCATGTTAAGGTCAATGCAGGGAAAGTAAGTCAAAGGCCAAAATTCGGCATAGGTAGTATCTTGCAAATAAAAAATCATAAAATGTTATAAGGTAGATCCTGACCCGAGAAAAAAGAATAAAGGGGGCAATGCGTAGCACGTGTTAGTCAAGGCTAGAACAGTAAGTCAAAAATCGGAATCCAGCATAAGGTAGTGCCTATGAAAATAGTTCACAAAAGGTTGTTTGGTATCACCTGTTTTTTGAAAGGCGATTTTTGTAAGGTAGTTTCTGACTAAAATTTTCAAAACATAACTATTTTGATATACCATTCAGTTTCTAGCCCATACTACCTTTAATAATTTATATCTGCAATAGCATACACATCAGTTCATACAATTATGAAGGTTGTTCATGAGATCACCACCATAACATGGATGAAGTAAGCACAATGACAGAAACAAGCCATGTTCGCATTATATTTTGAAATTTAGCCAAGTAGGTATATTATAACACTAGATGCAGACAACGAAGCAGAGCTTGGCTAGATCATTTGAACCCCTTGGTATCCTCCAAGAATGTCACCCATGTTTTGGCTTCCATGTTCCACCAGATACTCAACACTTCAAACTCCTGAATACAACCTAATATGACCTATTTTCAGCTAAGCAAGGATGGATTAATGGTAATGGAATGAGACTGCACAGTTTATTCAACAGAAATTAGGAAGAAGGACTCTAAGAAGCATCTCAACTAGCATACACTGGGGATAGAAATAAGGCTGCTTGCACTTGTACCTCCCTACACCCTGCTGATAGCCAGACCTATATCGGTCTTTGTCATTGCTGAGAAAGAAAAACATAGAAGATGAAGAACAGAATAACGTGTACCTGGAAACGTGTCAAATATCTTCCTTCTGGTGGAGGTGATATGCCAAGCCTCTTCAAATCATCATGGGGGATAGGTCGCCTGCATTAAGAAAGTTAATCAAGAAACATGAGTCCTTTCTTAGCTTCCATCCATGCACACAAGATAACTTATCCTATATTAATTCAAGCATAAAGACTAGCTTCCCCAAGAATGTTCTCTTTTTTAGGACGCATATGCTGACAGGTCTAATTATGACACTCCTAAGAAATCCATGATAAGGTCAAGTGTCCTTGGTCAAAAGATATTACGAGTGAGATTGAGATTACCAGTGTCATGATTAGAAACCTAGGATACAATAAGGCTCTGCTGGGAATTCACCTCAATAGATCTAAAATAAAGGCCTCAGTTTTCTTTCAGATCACGTGGACATGCAAAAGGAAGAATTAAACACTTGCTGATAAAAAGTTCCAATAGACTAGCATCAAACCTGTAATTGAACATTATGACACAAGAAGTGTTAGGGATCATTAGCAGCATACAGCATAAATTTCTAAACCCTCCAGATGTCATTCCACTTAAATCTAATGCTAATTAATCAATGTACCTACATGAATATGAAACCATTAGCTTCTAACATTTTCAAAAGACAAAGATACAATGATCAGAAAGACCAAACGAGGATTTTGTTCATAACAACATTCTGCTTCAAGAATTGGCGATGACTAACCATCCTAGTGCCTCTACGGCTCTACCCTCTTCTTCCCAGCCCACCAGAAAAGCAGAGGATTTTTACCATAATGGCACCAGGACCCTTAGGCCTTAGCTAATGTTTAGAAATTAAATGGCAGGAAGGAGACAAGCAAAGGCAGAAAAGCATATGGTGCAAATTGTATTACAAGATATCAATTTAAGTGCCCATGGATTATAACAATTGCAAACCATCAGGAGAAAAATTTGAACATTTTTTTGTGGATGGGAGGGGGGCGGAAACAAAACCATAGATCAGCTGTAACTTTGGCCCTCTGTCCCAAATTAGGTCGTAATGCACCAACTTTGCTAGTAGAACCTTATGTAAGTGCAGTCCTATAAAGCCAATCACACATTTCAAGGCAACAACAACAACAACAACAACAACTAAGCCTTATTCCCAAAGTGATTAGGGGTCGGCTAACATGAATCATCAACTGAAACCGTTGCAAAAGGAGATGGCATCGACAAGAGTAATAAAAATCACACATTTCAAGGCAATCATACAAAATTAATTGATTTGGCACAATCTCGGTTGCACTAGAAAATGGATCTAATTGAAGGATCGCAAATGACAACAGAAGCACACTTAACTCTTAGAGACAGTTTTAGAGAATTAAACTTTATGAGAGGTTTAGAAATAATAACTCTTGCTTCAATACCTTACATGACACTCAGAAAATTTGATATCTAAAGAATGATAAGGATCGGGGTTCGTGAGGAGGGGAGCAGGCAGAGATCCAACAAATCATTAACTTTATATTCTCCAATTGTTTTCATATGAAGAAAATGATAGAGGGCATACAGTGGGGCACGAAATGGTCTTTCTCGTCCTCCAAAACGAAGCTGCCCGGATTCCTTTTTACCACCAAGGCCTCCTCCTATAGCACAATACAAAACTCGGTGATCAAACTAGCTAACACTTGCCGTAACTGATAATTAGATAAAAATAATAATTAACTGACCTAACCTTCTCGGGATCCATCCAGGCATTAGTTGTTGTCTGTTGTAATCAACAATGATTTCAGAATCATCAATGACAGAATGGTGTGCGTCCTACATGGAAAGGATTACATTCAAGTGTAAGAAGACATACAACTAGTATCTCAAGCAAGGAGGCTAAGTGCGAGTCGTAGATAGAGATCCAGCAGTGACTAGAACTATAGTCTAATAACATCTGACACAAACCTATCATCCCTGGAGAAGACAAGACAGAATAAAACCTCCAAAGAAAACAAAAGAAAGAGCCTGATGTTTAAGCTAGTCCGTAGAGGTACATACGATACGGCAGCATTCCTGGAGCAAAGCAAAATCACACTGACTTGCAACCATTGATGCTCTATAGCTGAAGTTAAACCTCCCAAGGTCATTATCATTTTACACAACAAATTCCCAAAGCCTTAATCCCAAAAGACGGATCAGCTGCCTGAACCAAAAAATCTATCTCATTTGGTCGTCCACAAAGATCCTCATCCTCCATTCTTTCAATAATGGACTATCGGATCCTAAAATCCTCATTTCTTCCTATCATTTTTCACTCTCTCCATCCAAGTTTTCATTGGGCTTTCTCGACTTCTTCTAAAATCCTCATAGTCTGGACTCTCCACTTTATTTACTATTGCATCTTCCAGGGGATGTCAAACATGCTCAAACCAACGTAACTGATTCTTCCTTTATCTTATCCTCAATAATCTAACTTCAACCTTCCTTACTATTTTCATCCCTTACAGTTTACAAACGAACCATCTCTAATGTACGCATCTTTTCTACACCCATCTTCTTTCACACAATCCTTTCTAGATGCCCAACATTTCAGTCATAGTCCCATAGTAACGCCGGTCTAATAGTAATCCTATAAAAATTTACCTGAAACGCTAAAGATAAAGTACAATAGCTACTCACAACCAATCTTATATGTACCTTCATTCCTCTAAAAATTCGAGTTAAGGTAATTAAAACATTGATTTAAGAGTAAATACTTACCATCTAATGTCACTATTCCTCATTTAGCCCTCTCTACGTACTGAGTGGTACTTAGTTATACTCCAAACTTCGGGATACTAAGTTTGCCTCGATACAATCCTTGATTAGGTGGATAGATATCATAGATTATGCAGTATATACTTATTTGTCATTTCTCATCACACATCTCTCCTTACCTTGTCACAAGCCATGTCTAAGACAAAGAAAATCATGTGAATTTTTATCACACAAAATGGATAAATTCTAAAGGTAGATCATACGAGCATAAAAACATAGATTTTCCAAAATGCGTACATTCCTTAATTTATATTCTATGACTCTCTCTCATACAATTTGATGGTATGACTTAAAGGAAGAAATATCGTGGAGGCAGTCACGATTGCGGTAACGGTCGGTCGCAATAATACGAAAGCGGCTTGTAACAGTTATTAGATTTTTAACCTCAAAATTGCATTTTTGAAGTTTTATAAGTATTCTTATTACTTATTTTAACCAAAGCTATTATATGGTTAAGTAATACATATGGTAATACTTGAAACATGAGATCCATATCCTATCTTAAATATAAATTGATACTAACTCATATATATTATGCAACTTGAAAGCTTACAACAAGTTTTTCTCCTTTCGTTGGAATGTGTCTTTTTTTGTGGCTACTATGTGTATTTCGCCTTCTCTTTTTTTGGCCACTTCTGGGAAAGTAACGGATAGATCGAGTAAAAAAGTAACTAACACGGCGAGTAAATTAACGCGACGAGAAGGACGTAAATTTCATTGCGGCGTTACGTAATGGCATTTCGCGTAACGGCAAGTTCGAAATCCTTAACATAACATAACGACCGAGTTTTGTTTCCATGTAGGACTCATAAGTTTTATCACACAACTAAACTGCTTTTATCCAACCTTACAAAATCATGGTGTCCACTAAATCTAGTTGGATAGGTTCACAGTAACAACAATGCTAACCCCCTTTACACATCTTCGAACCACATAAGAATACTATATAGGACAAGTGGCCACTTGCTTTCCTTAGTTTTATTCTCTTGGGTGTCTTCATGACCTGCTTATAATTTAATTCTCCGCAAAAAACTTCTAGTAAGATGTATCCTATAACACCCACTTGACTTCCATCAAAAAAGTTCATTAAAGTACTCCCTCCAACTTATCTTTAATCTCTTCATCTTGGACAAGTTCCATAGGTTTTTATACGTCATATACTTCCCCGTACAAAATTCTTTGGTCATCACTTGTCTTTTTCCAACGACGTAGGATCGCTAAAATTTATTAATTCTTTTCCCTCATGTTTCTTTGTTCATGTTAAGAACTCCATACTAGCCATAGTTAGAAGGGAGCCTAACAATTGTGATGACAAAGTTGAAAAGGACGCAAATTGCATCATTCGTTTTCATAAAATAAGGCACTCAATGTAGGCTCGTTAAGAGGTCAACTCAAGACTTACACACACATGAATAAATCTTAAGATAGCTTGATTCAAGTTAAAGTATATAATCAATGCATATAGATTAAAGTATTAAGAATCGGTCCTGAAAGATATAATATGGAAGGAAAAGGGAAGTTCACATCTCACCAAAGGGCGATCCATGTTATTTTAACTTTAGGACAAGGACAAAGTCCAATGCACATCCAACAAGACATTTCTAACCTTATGACTTCCAAAGTCAAAGGACCATTATATATAGGCCATTTATAAATTATTAATAGTTTATACTTTATACACTTTGCTCCTTGTAGATTGATTGCAAGCTTTGGAGTTCGACGCACGATTCCAAAGCTTGCAAGTAGAGGACGGCAGGATAATACCACCAGCAGCAGCAATCCAAAATGGATCTAGTCGTCGGAGGTGGGTTCATGGGAGGTTAATATGTATACAATCTTAACCCTAGCCAACCAAGGATCAGAGATTGATAAGGTAGTTTTTAAGAGTGAAATATAAATGCAAACAACATGATGATTATATACTGTACATGAAAACTAATGACAACCTCATATGCACGCCTCATTTCTTTCTCTGCTTCATATTCAACAAATGCATAACCACGTGATGCACCAGTAACTGCAACCACACACCGTAAAGTTACCAACATGCTACAAGATACATAGACAACACAATTTCAGAAAATTGTTACAGAATAAACTTCTCCAAGGAGACTACTACCTGCACCAACATACAACTTCATATATCAAGTTAGCATGTACAAAAGCCTAAAGCAGAAGCCATGACTTCAAAGTAGCTAAATCAGGGCCAACACCAAACATATCAAGCTGTACCGTAAAATGTAATAAAGATCAGATTTAGTTGTTTCAGGCAACATAAGGAAATTATGGCCAAATTGGAAAATGGCACTAATCACATCTCTTCTTCTACCATAGAGTCCTGATTGTTTGATGTGGCCTGTGAGAGCACTTCAAGATGGCCACCATAAACTTTCCTTTGACATTCTTCCCCTTTCCGCAGAAATTGGAGCCACTTACTAAAAACCTGAAACTATCTTCATGACTTATCCTCTTTTGTCCAAAGTTCAATGTTCTTGAGTCTTCTAATGATTTTTTGAGGCATAGATCAGTAAACCATAAGAAAATAAAGTGGATGGATTTCAGCCAGCACAGCGTCTACGTTGTCTCAGCCATCCTCGTACTCCACATCATTCCAAAAATCAAGTTATGTGATAGATCTTATAGTACAAAGAAAAAACCAATATATAAGGTGTTGCTTCAGTCTCAAACAAAGTCTTCTCACTTTTGACATGAACATTTAAAGTCCCATGTGGCATGACCCTTTTTCTTTTACACACTTTTCCATTGGAAGCATGTATGAAAAAACGAAATATTGAAGGACATATTTCCAATACATATAAGCTTTATATCTTTAACAGGAAGGGTAAACATCTTGTTCAAGACTTCGACATTGCACAATAGTAAAGAGGAAGTTTATATTGAATAAAGGGCGTAATTAATAGAAGAGCTACGGATTGACCATATAACACCCGAATGTCTTCGAACAACAAATAATGAAGACAAAGGCACATCCAATAACATTCACATGACGTGTGTCAAAGAATTGGAAAATTTAAGGGAGACCCCTTGTACAATCCAAATTTGACAAAGAACTGGCTATTTCAAACAACAATTTAAATAACCTACGACAATTGTGCTCAATGTGCATTACCATTTAACAATTTTCAAATGTTGGGAATGCAAAGCATGAACCACAATAGCAGGAGCCAACCATACTCTTACAACTTACAAGCCCAGTAGCATCCCTCTAACTACTACTTGATAAGAGGAAAGATAGAGTATAAAGGGCAAGCACAAATGGTTTTTTAGAAAGAAAAAAAAAGGGTTCGTAACAAATCACGTGTTGTTCCGATGGTTGACAAGGTATCCGTGGAAGGCGTGGAGCAAACTTTTTGCATAGCGGAGTAATCTTATAGTTTACTAACATAATAGCCAAAGATTACTGAAATCGTATAAGAGACGGGGATCAGCCTAAATAAATAGTCACGGGAAAACCAAGAGATATAGAAAGGAAATGACACTATTAGGTACTTTATTAGGTACTTAATCAAGCAGGAAAATTTGTAATAATACACACGCAATGACCTTGACTTAGCTCAAAATACAATAAAACTTCACGAAAGGGCTTCATGGTAAAGTATTCGTCCTAAGTCTCTCAATGGATCCATAGCACTCACAATGGTGATGCTCCCCTCACCTTTCTCTCTCCTCTTCTCCTTCTTACACCTCATATTCCACTTACCTTACCATAATACTTGCTTCAACCCTCTTTTTCTCCTCACAATGGTGAGGTTGGTTCACCTATTTCTTTTTTTTAACTATAATATATCCCACTATTAACTTCTTTTTTTAACTATAATATATCCCACTATTAATAACTTCTTATGAATTTAGTTATAAAAATCAGTAATAAATTTTAATGCATGAAAATTGTTAACACTGTAGGAAACAAAAAAAAAATAAGAGTTTGCAAAATATATCAAATTTTAACTCAATTTATGGATAAAAAATATTTATAACCATTTGTGAATATATTTTTTGAAATTACCGACAGAATTTTTCAAAACCATTGAAAAGGTTGTAAACCCATCAATGTAGCCATTGGAAATTACAAAAATCATCCAAATCCATTTCTTACAAAACACGAGTGTCACAGGCGTGCAACAATTGCAAGTGGACTTCTTGACAAAACGCAGATGACCCAAGTACAGTACTTCATGCAGCTACGTGTTTACTATAGAAATCAGTCAAAAACCTCTCCCTCTCTCCTAGCCGCGTGGCCCTTTTGGATTGGCTGTCCAATTTGCTCCATCTATGAGGTTACTTGGGGCAACACTCTGCCCTCACCCCATCCTCCCCATACTTGCCTCAATATATACAATAGTGAGGTTCTCTTGCTCTTGGTCTTTCCCTTTGCTTCCCCAACTAAAGACCAACCATTGTGGATGCTCTCAAAGTCAAAGAGCAACAATGACTATTATTCTCTTTTAATCGGTTCACGCTAGAGGAGTCGTTCTATTGGCTACCAAGTATCAAAACAAGGACTAAATAAACATTTGCATACTTTCCATCATTACAAGTGGTAGTCAAGTATATTCTTCTCAATTTTATTTCCAGTCACTTAAACACCTACGAAAACATGTCAAAGCAAGAGACCATTGTTTGACAAGAGTGATTATAAGCGATGGTGTTCTTAAACTTGGGCCATCTTATTCCTCTCTCACATCCTAGAACGCCATAACTTATCTTCCTGTGTCCTCACACTGTACTCAGTTGTTCCTGGCATCTTCTATTCTCTTCCAAATAAGACCTTCCAGCCTTAAATCCTATCTTTTGCTTTGCCTTTTCAAATCCGAAATATATAATGCTGAAGTTATAGCAAGTGCCCATATAAATACAACATACCACATTGCACCAACCATATGCTATATGTTCTACTTCTACAATCTAATTCAATCAACAAACCTTCATCATGTGATCAAGAAACAACCATAATTCACCAAAACCACAAACTAGAACTCAACTCAGAACTACTATATATACCAAAAATAAAAAGTATATAAAAATAAGGGTATGTTATGATACCAATGTCTCTGACTAACCGAAGATTTTTGACTCTGCCATACCTGCTCATAGCCTGCAGGTAACAATCCACCATAAAACTCAGATTCAACTTTTCATTGGGTTAGATTAGAATACGGCTCCGTTTATTTTGACTGAAAATCACTTTCTACCCGGAACACTTTTTCAATAATAAGGAAAAAAAAACTATTTATTCCACTCCTTGTAAACCAAACAAACGAAAATAGGGAAATTAGTTTTCCGGGAAAACGAATTACTTTTCCCGCCAACCAAACGGAGCCTAATAAGCCTGCATTGCAAAGAAATAAAAACCCCCCATAAAACTAAAACCTTGTGAAGAGAATCTTCAGTGGTGGAGCGAGAAAGATGACCCACAAACAAAGTGCAATAAGGGTCTCCGGTAACTTTAGGATCACCAAATGGGTCATCTGCAAAATCCAAAGAAATTTCATAGAAATGAATAGAACTGGAAATGAAATTGAATAAATTAAAAAAAAAAAGAAAAAAGAGGAGAATATACAGAGGGAAGCAGAAGAGCAAAGAAGAGCTCTGTAAATGGCGTTATCGTGAGGAAGAATATCAGTGCCATCAATGCTTCCAGCTTGAATGGGATGGTATGATTCTGCGTAAAATACTCCATTGACGCTGTTGTTGCTGCTTCTATTACTTCCGCTCATCCTCTCTCTCTCTCTCTTTCCCACTCCCTCCCTCGCTCTTGTTTTGATTCACATACGAGTTACTAGTCCCACTCCCTCCTCCACAACTATTTTTTGTTTGTCCTACTTTTCATTTTTATCCTTTTTTTTATCCTACTTTTTCATCTTTCCTTAACAAAATTATATCACCTATCTACCCCTATTTTATCATTTTTTGGTCTCATATGTACCTTAAAAGTTTCTCTCACCAACTTTAATCACCACATTTATTATAAAATAAGTGGACTCCTTACTTGTTGTCCCCACCCACATGCATATCTTTGTTGGCATTTGGAACTACAGTAAATGAAAACAAAAAGAAACGGAGGGAGTACATTAGGTTTTTTTAATCTATTAGTCTCTTAATGGTTTGATGACAATATTTGGGTTTGCACGTATTTTTAAAAAGAGATGTAAAGATGTAAATGAAAAATTAATCAAAAATATTTTCAAGATTTGTAGCCTCTAATTTCATTCTTATTGTATTAAAACCATTTTGATTAATTTTCGACCGAAAATGCAGTGCTTTACAAATTTTTGCAAAGCTATACTCCCTCCAACGGTTTAATGGCAACAATTGGTTTTACACACATTTTAAGGAAGAGAATTAAGAAGGTAAATGAATAAATTGATCAAAATGGTTTCAACTCAATCAAGAATGAGATTACATGTTATTAACCTTGAAATTATTTTGATTAACTTATGCATTTACATCCTTATATATCTTCTTTAAAATGCGCGCAAAGCCAATTGTTATCATTAAACCGTTACGGAGGGAGTAGTAGGTAAATTCAAAAAAAGTAATTGGTAGTTTTTTTTCAAAAAATATAAAGTTTGTAGTGGTAACAATTTTTCCTAATAAATATACTATTTTTTTCCGTTGAATTCATCCTCCAAAAACAGATTCATGTATTATTCACATATATCCGTTAGAGACTTGACATTGTTCGTGGGTTTTAACGGGTAGGGGTACTTATTATCAAAAATACATTAATCATTCTCATTTCTTTATTGAGAGTCATCAAATTGGGATGTTGCATTTTCATTTTTTTATTTAATATTTGAGTTATTGAATCGTTGGCCTCATCAATCCCACGGCCCGACTAGCTATAATTCGTCCACAACAAATTGTCCTCCACTGTAGGGCTTACGATTCTAAAATAGTGTCAATTCCCACACAAAAAGAAAACACACAACTATCCCATGTCCAAGAAATGACTGGACCAGCTCCCACACTTACCAAAATCAACCAACGTTTCGATGAAATGGCAAAAATGGTGGCTGAGATGGATGGGATGAAATAATGCATAGCTGACTGAGATGGACAGATTGCAAAGAGTGCATCACCATTCTGCAACGGGATAATGCACCCTACATTTCCAGATTCAATTTGTGGCGTCGATCGCTTCAAACTTCAAATTCACCCATTGTCGCAACACCAACGACATGTCCCTTCGTTTAAGCTTGGAGGATCGCTCTCGCACCCATATTTACGATCGCATCAGATCTTTCTGACATAATCATCATGACATGGTCTTAGCTAAATCACCCGTCCAGAATAGGTAGTGGAACTACATCCACCTCACCCAGTTACCTAAAACGTCGATATGACGCCTTCATTTCCATTGTTTCTAATATTTAACTCCTCTGAAGTGGTGAAGACCACCCTAGTCATGTCGTCCCTCGTACCTCTCTCGAAATGAAATCTTCGTCGACATCTTTAAGGCCTAGCTCAACTAAGGAGGCCCTACTCAACAACACTCCAAACCACTCCATCACTCGCTATCGGAAAGTTACCCTTTGTATTATGCTCTTGGCGCTCCATCTCAGGAGTCGAACCCAAAAAAATGAACGACAACCCCCTTCTGGAGGCTTATGGGTTAAGGTCTAGATGTTGCAATCTCTCATCAGAAGATCTAGGGGGTCCCTACTCCACTACAAGAGGCGAAACCTAACAACTATGTCGATTCACCATATGCTGACTCGATCGACGTCTTGAACATCCCTATAAGGTTCTTGACACCAACATGAAGCTCTACGATGGCACGACCGACCTTGGAGAACATGTCGCCTAATAAAAGCAGTAGATTATGACCATTCTATTGCCTCGTGAAATGAGAGAGGCATGTTTGTGCAAAGGTTTCAGATCAACACTCTCATCACTTTAATGGCTAATCACATTTCCCAGTAGGAGCATCTCGAGCTTCGCCCAGTTTGTCAACATGTTCAACTAATAATTCGCCAACAGCCGACTATTGGAAAAGCAAACCGATGATCTTTACCGCGTTGTTCTGAAGCAAAACCAAAGCACTTTGGAATTATTCAAGGTAACTTTCAGCGAGGAATGATTTGGACGAGGATTAAAACAACTTAAAAGAAGACTTAGTTAAGATTTTATTTACAAAATTTCTTTATTAACTTTAGAAGTTCTTTTAGTTCGTTAATTAGTCTATGACCTACTTGTTGTATGAATGCTTTAATATATGTTTAAACGTTTGAAATATTTCTACTAATCCAATATATGTTTCAAATTGAAAATTATTCATATCTCAAATCATGCCAACTGTTTTCATACTTTACTATATATTAATGAGTCACGCGATGAATTGACAATTCACTCCATACGTCAGCATCAAAACTAATTTGAAAATATTGAAATAATGTGATGATTTGACAATCCACTTCTTAACTAGTGCATTATTATTCTGATATGGAGACATTGAAACCATTTGATGATTTGATAATTCCCTTCTTAGCAAGTGCATTATTGTTTCGATATGGAGAAATCTAAACTATGCGATGATTTTAAATTCTCTTCTTAGCACGTGAATTATTGTTTTTACGTGGATAAATGAATGCTACCTGGGTTCACCATTCCTGTATATATAGCTTTGCTAAGTTTCATTACACTCAACCTTGCATACAAATTTCACCCTAAGAGTAGCTAAATACTCAAATATGTCATCATATTCAAGTTAAAATCGCTATATCTCTCTTCTAGTTGTTTCAATTATGATGATCCAAATTTTTTGAAGCAAATGCAAATAACTCATAACAATAAGAACAAATGTTATTACAAAAGGCGTAGATAAACATATTGCTTGATGGATCAAATGATTTGAAAATTTTACAATGGCCAACCCAGATGAAGTATACGCAATGGTAACTAAAGCTCCAGGAGCACTAAGGTCTGCAATTCCAAAAGATTGTGATATGGGCACAACCATTTATGTAATGATTGTATACATTTATCCTTCGTTATGGGTCACAAATTCCATGATTCCCTTCAAAAAGAGTACCAACATGTCTATATTCGGAGTGGGCAATTCGAGGCAACCTTGCATTTAAATTGAATCAACATTATGCGCATTGTCGTGCGTTCTTATGGGACGAAATTTGAGATTCTCCTCAAAATGAATATCAGTACGCCCACATCCGAGGAACGCAGTTAGAGGTGACCTTTGATGACACTTTTATCATTGCAGACGACGTTTTTCGGAAAAAGGACAATATTGCACATCTATGTGGTGCAAGAATGTCGAGATCCCATTCAAAATGAGTTCTCATACGCTCATTGGTCTTTTTCCCCCAAAAACATCACCTGAATGCCAAAATACCGTCAAAGATCACCTCTAACCCCGAATGTGGGCGTATTGGCACCCATTTCAAAGGTAATCTCAATATAAGCATATACTATATCACTAGAGGCGCGCACTTCAGAGGTGGAAATTTCGTTAATGTTTCCTGGTTTATTGTTCCCTGCCTTCTCTAAAAGAAAAAGGATATTTCCCTCCCCAAGGTAACTTCGAACCTTGAAATGTTTCATTTTCCACTTATTTTCTAGTCAGAAGGAAAAACTTGGTTGGATTTTAGTAGGAAAAATGGATCTAAGAGCCTTTTCACCTGTTGCCTGAATTCCTTCTTTCAGTCTGTTGATAACCACAAATTCTACATATCACTACATATGATGGATAAAGTTATACCACACATGTGGGTTGGTCTCAGTTTTTATACTGATGGAGGGCAGGATCCTAGACAAAAATTGATGGCCTTCTCAACAATCAACACAAAAACAAGAACTTAAATACCAATCACTTTTGGCTCCATATTCCATATATTTATCAGGGTTTTAGTTTAGATATAGTTATGTATACTTAAAAGCGAGAAGCAATTTAAACCCATAAATAGGATCTGCAGTACAAAAAGTAAATCAAAACAGGCAAAAGGAGTGTTTTAGCATAAAGACTTAACATTTCTCTGAACAGGATGAGTGGAGTTTAATAAGGGTTAATAATCTCTAGATGAACAAACATTACTTTTACTGTTAATTCCTTCATCCCCCTCTCTCTCTTTTGCTGACATATTTCAGAGACAAAATCAGAAGAACTACTGTCGGAATTTCCACCTCTGAAAGTCAAAGACCTACCTTCAGAGTCAGATAATGGCATACTGGAGGCTATAGTAGAAAGGCACGGAGACTTCCCAAGCTGTCATATGCAACACCTTCGAGGAATTGGAAGATTTCTCAATAACTAGAGTACACCAAACTCTTCCCATCCCCATCTTTCCTATAGGCCCCTTACACAAATTCTCACCAGCTCTTGATGTCAGCCTCTGGTCACGAGATCAAACTTCTATTACTTGGCTAAATTCCCAAGCGCCCAAGTCTGTGCTCTATGTGAGCTTTGGAAGTATTGCACCAATGACCAAAACTAACTTTCTTGAGCTAGCTTGGGGACTGCTAGAAAGCATGGTGCCTTTCCTGTTGGTGATCCGCCCTGGGTTGGTCTTACCCAAAATACCTTGGATGTATATTTGCGAATTGACTTGTGAGAGTGTCTCGTTCAGACTGCAATTTCTCTTACCAATCTAGAAAAATAGATAAATGCCCAAGGATTGTAACAACAGTGAATAATAATACTGTTCTTATTACAACTACATGTTTAACAAAATGGAAGTATCATATTCCCTCGCTTATATATGTAACCAAGGAAACTCGCAACCTTGCCCCGGAACAGATCTTCAAGTTATGAGCTCTTTATGCCAAACTCTTGGATAGTTGGATGTGCACCTGAGCCTATCAGCATCATATTCACAAAGAAAGGCAGAGGTCCTAACTTTTTTGACAGAAGAAGGTTATTTCACACTATTGCATGTTCTACAGCCTTGCACAGAAAATAGCATTCTCTGATTTTTCTTCTGCTGTTTGTTTCGCTAACAAGATCGGGAATGAAGATAAACAATTACAACTCCCAATTTTCTTTACATTCGAAATTCCACCAATTTAACTCTAGCAAAAAAAAACGAGCTTTCTCAAATTAGCCCCTGTTCTTATCATTTTCTCCACATTTATCTATCCAAATGTGATAAACCTTCTCCTTTCTCTTCCTACCAAGTTACCCTAGTAAACTGTGAAGGACAACAATTTTGAAACGTAAGCAGTGTATTTCAGAACATCAAGCTCAAGCAAAGCGATAAACACATAGTAATGTAGGTTTCTCGTACAGCTTGTAGCTATAAGGAAGTTCAAAGTCATCCAAGTTGCGTTACTACAATGGCAAAATAAGAAGTATAAAACACGGGCATAGACGCATGGGTACCTCTGCTTCTTGAAGATATGAAGAATTTTACTGTGGACAATATAATAGTATAAAGTTTCCAAAGGAATGACTGGGCACAATGACAATAAACATAGTTGCAGCTTAAGAAGAATATTCTGAAACTGCATTCAAGCTCATAATAGAACAGTCCTTTGGGTTTTGTGCAAGAACGTTAAGCTTCGGGACAAACAAGAACACATACTACACGAGGGAAGATGGTTTATGTTTGCTGTAACACCACATACCGAAGGATTGTAGTCACAGAAAACAGAAATAAATATTCTTCTTTCAGAAAAAAACCTAGACTCATCCATGAGGGGAAAAAATATTTTTCAACACATTTACGAAACCTATTTCTTTATCTGACTTTTGAACCATTTCCAAAAAGGGTAAATGACGAAAGAAGTTTCCGGGAGAAAAAGCCCACCCAGAAACAAATGAATAAATGAACAAGATAGTTGAAAGCCAAAGTATGTTGTTTTCTACCATATAAATATCCTACATTGAGTTTACGATTAATTGTCTGTGTTCTCCTCCTTACACTCAACCAATACAATCTAGTTTATACAAATTTAGGATTATATCCAAACCTCCTAATTCTATAGATTAAACCCTAATTAATAGCAAGGACAAGAGGGATCACGGGGTGTCCATAAGAAGCGCGAAAAGGATGCCAAAAGGGAAGAGGTTTATTAGAAGTTTATATGGCTCAAAAGTCTAAGACTTTCCTATCATCTAAATAGTTATTTACAAATAGAAAAAGAATTAATTGAAATGGCTAAGGCGCTATTACTTGAAGAAGGTGTCGCAATAAGAACCATACCTGCTCATACTGCTGCCGCATAACGCCCAAGCTAGTAGTAAATCTCTTAGGTAAAGAAAGATGCCTAAGGCTAAACAAAAGAGCTGATCACCAATAAACATAATCAAGTGTGATATGCATAAAACAAGCAACATGGAGTATTACAAGTATACGGAAGCTAACTAGATATGTAATGCTTTCTCACAAAGTTCATTTAACTATAAACACATCAGGCAATAAACTTTCATAATATATATTTACATGACATTTATTGGACATGTCATAAACAACACAGGTTTATACATAAACAATGTAACTCATTCATACAAGTGAACATAAGTACATTGATACTCAAACTGCAAAGTGTTAACTTGGACAAAAGGTTCTCAAGGCATGTCGAGCCCAAGTAACAAGCAAAAGTTCTGAGGCAAAGAAGAAACCCAAGTGATTGCAAATCATAAATCTTAGGAACACACAGATTAGAAAGCTCTGGAGTACCTCAATTACGCCAAAATCCCTCTGTAGCATGTGGCATGTCTCCTTCGAACAACAAAATTCAGCATAACTTATAAATATTTACTCAGCTGTATAGCACAAGAATTCCCCAACAAGTTATTCCAAAGCAGAAAAGTTGTTCAGCTGGTTGATTCTTCTTTAATGACAGCACTCTTATTATCACACTTCTCAGCTGCCCTTCTCTTTGATTGTATTAGCTGAACATACTCCGCTACTATAACATGAAACTTTGGTGCAAGTTTACTAGATGATGTCACATTTAAACCTGCTTTCTTCAGGGCATGTTTAACATCTTTCTGAGCCTTTGGAAAATGGATGTTACACAGTGATGGAACGGTTGCTTTAAGTATCGGCCTCCCACATAGTATCGGTCCCTGTTGTGCACTGGATATTCAAAAATAAAAACATCAGCGCCTTAACATGTCATAAAGATCAGAAAGCCACATAAAATGGCAACTCTCATAAATTACTAAATATAGAAAATCAAGCAATATTTTCATACACCAAGCACACAACCGCCAAACAGTAATCGATATTTTTTCAGTGTTCGTTTGGTTGAATGTAGCAAGTAGCCAACGAAGGTTTATTTCCTCAGATGAAGCTACATTGTTTTCCCAACCGCCCACGTACAGAAAGTGTAAGTTAATTCCTCCGTTTCCTATATCCATATCAATCATACAATTCCACAATTTTCCACTTCCTATGTTTTTCCATGTCAACCGAAGGCTAAAACATCGAAAGACAAAAAACTAATCTTTCCTCCATTCAACCATACAATACAAGTTTTAGCATAACATCATTCATTCAACAGCAAACAATTACCAATATCCGTAAATGATCGATTAGCAAGCAACGAATTAACAGCCAAATTCCTATAACTATGAACATCATCAATTGTAACAGTTGAAGCAATGCATATAAGAAAACTGAAGGGTAAGTAATTCAACTGAAACAGCAGAGAGAAAGTGGAATTACATTTTGATGATATAGCTGCAAGCCTTGTAAAGATTCTGCTGAGGATCAGACAAAATATGCAAATAACAAAAGTTAGTTAACGCCATAGCCTTCAACCTACACGTTACAAACGCACATCGATTATTCCCACCCAATTTAAATTCCGCCGCATTCTCCGCAAACCCTAACCCTAATTTACCACCATTTCCGACAACAACGCCGCAATTACTATTACCATTAACATTATTAGTAACACTACCATTATTGTGACAATTATTATTGTTATTATTAGTTTCTCCACAACCTTCAGCAACGAATTCTCGATCACCACCACTTTCTCTCTCATCATCTTCTTTACAAGGACTAATTCCATATTTCCAATAGTATTCACGATAATGAACCCTAAGATCCTCCATTAAAGCCCAGTAATGGTCTCTGTAAACTCTGGAGAGACGACGAAGACGGTGAAGACGACGACGAAGAAGCTCTTGATGAGTGAGGTGTGAGGATTTGGAGAGAGAGATGTCTCCTTCCATTGAAGGAGAGAGAATGTCGTTTGTGTTAGAAGGAGTTGAGGTTTGAAGCTTGCGTTTCTTATCGTTAATGGAGTTTTTGAGAGGGAGATTGTGTTGTGGTTGTGGTGTAGGAGAGAGAAGATCGTTTTTGGAAGAAGAAGCCATGGATGAAGAAAGGTGGATAGGAGTGAGAAATTAGATGCGGCAGGTCCGTTGTCCTAAAAAAAAAGCTCCTACTAGAATGAGGTTTTTTTTGGTGGTTGTAGACTAATATTTGACCTCCTGTATTTTTTTACTAACACTTTGTATTTTTTTTACTAATTTCATTATTTTATTTATTTTTGTGTTTATTATGAAATTAATGGTATAGAGTTAGAATTGGGTTTGACAACATCTACCCAGTGGGTAAGCTACCCACTACTAATAGAGCCATTAAAATATTATTATTTAGTTTGGTGGGGTTCCACCATTACTACCTTTTACTCTGGTAGTTTATCCAGTGGGTAAACAAAGTTTTTCCCGTTAGAATTAGGAATTGAAGTGATTTACTTTAATTCAAGAGAGCTTTCATTACTGATTAATGGGGTGATGATATTTTTCATATTGATGGGGATATTTTCAATTTTTAAGACCTAATTAGTTCTAGGTTCAGGTGATGCTTTGGGGTTTATATGTATATTAAACTTTACTAATTTAAAATAACTAAAATTTGGTATAGAAAGACGCGAGTAAGATATTATAAATTAGTAGTTTTATTCATAAATGCAAGTAAAATACTACTCCATCCGTTTCAATTTGATGTTCCCATTTGGAATATGGGGGGAAGCCAATGCAAATTGAGGTGGTTGAGAATCTTTTTAATTTTATATTGTATAAAATGTACTTTGGTACCTTTTTGCTTTTTAATAGAGAAAGAAAATTGAGTGATTGAGAAACAAAAGATTTTAAAATGTGTCATGTGTAAGACAAAAAGTAATAATTGGTTGTTAAAGGGTGAGACAAGTTAATAAATATTCTTAAAATGGAAAGATTCAAAATGGGAAGAACCTTAAAACATCCCAAAAAGAAAAATGGGAACATCAAATTGAAACGGAAGGAGTACAATGGTTAAAGCATTTATCTTCCACACTCGAGGCCACAAGTTCGAAGTTTCTCATGGATAGTTTGCATTTTTTATGAAAATAACGTTGAAAAAATATTGTTGAAAAGAAGGGAGAGTAACACGTGGCAAAAGCATTGGAGAAGAGAAAAGAACAAGGTTTTGAGAAGACGTATGAGAAACGAATGTGATGTATTAATTTTGTATTTTCGATGTAAATTACGTTTTCTTAAATTCTTAGAAATACAATCTAATACATTTTGATGTTATTTACAAATAAAGGTTGAAGAAATTGTATGTATTATTTTTTGGACTTAATTTCACCTTTAGGTGAAGGCTTTTTTTTCCTTATAACGGTAAGGAGAAAAAGGAAGACAATTAGGAGATCCTCCGCTCGAGGGGTAATCCTAAACCATCATTACAAAGTAATATTGAAAGTTTAGAACCAGACCAATATGAAATACACATAGAATCTACTACTAAGTGACCAGCAAGTGGTAAAACACTACAATAGAAACTTATGGGGCTTAATCTCACGTTCGCTCAAACTTAAGAGGTAATATACTAACATGCCAAAGAAGAGTTGAAGTGTTTAATGGAGTTAGGAAGAATAAATTAGCAACCTCAATCCCCAAATGTTTGATGTCGCGAGGTTAGCCAAAGCATCAATTAGAATCATCATAAACCTCTTCAAAAAGAAAAAAAAAAAGAACGAAAAAACGAAGTGATCTAGATAATAAGCTTTTAAGTTGTGCTAGAGTATTTTAGGGCCACTATGATTGAGTTTAATGAGTAGAACAATGACAATTTTAAGGGGGGAATCATAATCTTTCTTAACTTGTCTTCAACTCTAGACTAAGAAACCTTACTATGTGGACTCATATTGTCAATATTGCAATTTTTTAACATTCCATTTCATATGAAATGTAAATCTATCTGATCTGAATGTAATATTATGTCTAATGTACATTAGTACATAATGCACAAGGACTAAAACATTATTCAAGGCATAAATTCCTAAATAATATTTGCACCCTTTATATCCTTTGAAAATGGAGGTGAATTGGACAAAGATCAATTTTGCTATTACGGCTAGTAGGAGATCCAACTGTTTGAGTAAGTGAAATTATGAACATATTGATTTTCGTTTCTTAAAGACATTGGTAACTTTTCGTTGGTTTCCGATCAACAATATGTTTTTGTTTTCAAATTTTAAGTTTCTACAAAGTTAAAGGTTTGATTTGCAAGTTTGGGCGGAAGAGAAAAAGAAGGAAGAAGATAAAGGGAAAAAAAAGGAAACAAAAATAACAAATTGAAAATAGTTCGTTATCATTTTTTTGTTTTCAGTTTTTCGTTTTTCTGAAAACTAAAAACAAAAAACAGGAAACCACAAAAAGTGGTTTTCACTTTTTAGTTGTCAGTGTCAAAATTACCATGTTTCCAATAAGTTTGACTAATTTTTTATTTATTGTTGGATATATATCATATGACTCTAAAATATAAAAAACCAAAAAACTGAAAACCACAGTGATACTGAACAGGCTCTAAATGTTTCAGGTGGAAAAGCCAGGAAAGACTGACGGGGTTTGGTTTCTTAGGGTTTGCGTGTGTGGGTCGCATTTTAGGCCTCATTACACACAATTGGGCCTCGTCTGATAGTCAGTTTAATGGTTAGGTGGTTTTGCCAGCTATATCACTAATCACTTTTTTCACACAACGTATTAGGAGAATCATACGATGATAAGAGCGCTAATTAGTTATACAAAAGATGATACAACAAAAAGTTGATCAAAATTAAAAATATATATACTACCCCTTTTCTTTTCATAAGGAACATATTCCTTTTTAGGAATAGTCATATTAATTGGAACATTGCTAAAATAGAGGATTTTTTCCATTTATTTACAACTTTGCCCTTGGCATGTGTAATTTTCCTTCATTGACAAGTGGTCCCGTCTTTCTCTCTCTAAGTTCCTTGGTATGTGTGATTTTCTCTCTATTCCTTATAAAAAGAAACGAAAGAAATAAATAAAAACTTTAAAACTGTATTAGTTAGAAAAAATACTCAAAAGTTAAAATGACACTAAAAGTTAAGTGGTTTGAACAAAATCATTCTGCAAGACCGTGATGCAAGACTTGCTTTCACATCTATATATAAATACTAGTTTCTAACCTGTGCAATGCCATGGAGACAACTTATTATTTTAATATATTTTTGAACTAACCTGAATTACTTTGAAGTTATCAAACTCAATCGTAATTAATGTGAATCGTAACTTAAACTCGAACATGGTAGTAACATGGTAGTACATGTATTTTATCTAAATTTGATTGAATTTACATTAGATAGGATGATTTTTGGTATATTTGACCCGAGTCAACTTTAATATATTTCTACCTTATAATTTTTCGCCATATAGTTAATAGATGAAAGAAGAACTATTTTATAATTTTAGAAAAACTATTTGTTATTTAATGATTTGGGTAGTTGTTAAAAAACTTAGGTTTATCTTCAATTTCTTTCATTTTAATGTTATTGAGAAACTAAACTGAAAAGGTAGTGTGTAATTTTTTTTAAAATGCTAAAAGATTGCATCAGTTTTATAAATGTTGAAAGATTATCATTTTTTATTTCCCATGTAGAAGAGGTTCTTCAATTAGTTAATTAACATTATATATTTATTTAATGTTTTTGGCTAACCAAATTGACTATAGAGCAGTGATTTAGTTAGGCTTAACATGCATGAACTTAAACCCAAGTGCATTAAATATTATTTATTTCTCCTAAATTTAATGGAAGTGAATAATTATTTTGTCACTTTCAACTCAAGTCGATGTTGATTTTAAGAAAATATTTATTTTGTATACATAATTGCTTCTAGAATTGTTAAGTTGTTATTTATGATATGCTTACTAAGTAAGAATCTCAAATAAATAATCACCTGACCTAGATTTAAGTCTAGTCTTATAAAAAATATGTAATCTTTATTAAGTTTCTATTGATAAAATTGTCAATCAAATCGGCTTTGGGTCCTCAATGGATGTTCCCTCCTCCCTTAATTATATCTGTTTGATTCCCTGAATGAAATACCCTTGAGTTACTTTTAAAATTTTTGAAGTTAATGGTCAGTTCTTAATATGTGAAGTCTTATGCTTGCACTGACTTTCGAAATGTAAATTGTTTTGGCTTTTAGACTGTTTCTCATAATTCAAAAAGGAGCTCTTCCATGCTTTCAAACTTTGGTTTATTGTTAGGTACTTAGGTTTGTTGCTATGGTTGACAGCAATTTTGGCCCTGTATTAGTTTGATCTATTCTTCACTAAGTTTTCCTTTATTACTCGTGATTTGGATATAGAATAACTCTTGACCCATAAACTTTGAAATTTTGAATAATAGTTTTGCATTAGTGTAGTGATTAATAGCATTGGAATTCAATAATTGCTGCTAAATATTCGTAAGGGGTGTAGACAATCATGATTATTTTTATGTTTTTTTTCATTATATTTTGTATTTGTACGCCTAGTTGGTATAGATATTTATGATATACATTTTTTCCCCTTTATTAAAATTTTAAGACTTATTTTATTAATTAATAAGATTTTTTAAAAACTTTTTAAATTAATTAATGAGCCTTTTGAGATAATATTATCTTTTACGTCTACTTGGTTTATTTTTCAAAAATTTATTTTATTTATTAATGAGTCGTCTAGTTGGCAAGTTATGGCGCCTCCTTTCGGTACGACTTTATTATCTAGTACTAGATTTTCACCGTGCAAAAATGTACAGGATACCAAACGTTCTATCTAGAAAATTCAATTTATAAGTTATTGGATTTTTCAAATAATAATTCACCTATTTGAAACTTAATCAAGACTAAAACAAATTCTAATTATATTAGAGAATCTTTGTGTTGGATTAAAGGAATGTCCACAGTTACGAGTTTTATTATATTAGTATATATTATGTGTTATTAACACGTGAAATTCAAATTTATTATTCTATTCTATTATTTCTTGATACCCATAACATGACTAATGTTCTAACTCGTTAATTTTCCAAATTCATTGTTATAACCTGTTGTTAACTTTTTTCAAATGAATAAATTAATCTAAGATAATCATTAATTTTCGTAATAAAACTTTGTTTGAAGAACTATACATAACTCAATAGTGTGTGATTAATTTACACAAAAAAATAAATTTTGCACAAACCAATGATTAATCGGGGAGTATAAAAAAAGGGATTATTATTAAAATTTGTTATTTTGATAGTTTGTTATAACTTTTTTTGGGCTTTGCCAACCCACCTTGGTGCATATTGCCTCATGCTAGGCTATTCGTCTATTATGAAACTTTTTGTTTGTTGATGACATTAATTTTTTTATATTAGTGATAGCTGTTGGAGTTAAGGCATGAAAAGCCTTCTTTGGGTTTTCCCCAAAGGTCCCATAACACCTATGGAAGGAAGTATTCCCTTGTTTATTAACTTCCTTCCTCTCCTTATTGTTTGAGTTGGTACTTGGTTGGCTTTTGTGGTTGGAGGTCATGTTTGGGTTTGAGCTTGCTACCACACACACGCACGCGCGCCGCGCGCCTAGACCGGGCCGGGCTCGGTCTGGGCCCTAGGTTCAGGGTTTAGCTGAGCTGGAGCTTATCTTTTTGGACCCGGACGCAAGTGTGTGCAACGGTAACTTAATGGACAAATTTTTTTAAAATTACAGTCCTAATTGCTTTTTATTGCGGCCCTTGAAGTTTCAAGCAAATCCATGTCTCATCTGTCCAAACTCGAGTCACTTGAAGGAAACAACTACAAACTTTGGTCTTCCAAACGGCTGATTTTTTTGAGCAGTTGGACATTGACTACGTCCTATTCAGGACTGTCCTACAACGCTTATTGCTACAGGTGATTCATCCTCTTCTCCTTCAGCTATTGGATGAGGACGAAATTGCAAAATATGTAAAAGATATTAAAACTTTCTGTTTCCACCTCCTAAATCTGATGATCAATAATTTGTATGATTTATTTATGGTTCATAAAAGTTCAAAACTGATTTGGGAGGCCCTTGAGAAAAAATATGGGGCTGATGATGTTGGGAAACAGAAGTATGTTGTTGAGAAGTGGCTGGCTTTCCATATGGTTGATGACAAGCCAGTCATGGACCAAGTTCATGTGTTCGAAAATTCTTGTGCTGATGTTCTTAATGAGGACATGAAAATTTATGAAGTGTTTCAAGCTAATGTGTTGCTAGAAAAACTTTCCCCTTTTTGGAAAGATTTTAGAAATACTCTGAAACATAGGAAAGAGTTCCTGTCTCTTCAGGAACTAATTAGTCATATGAGGATTGAAGAGGCAAATCGCCTTAAGGACAATCAGGATTCATTTACTGTTAATAGCACTAAAGCTAACCTGGTGGAATCTGCTGCCCCATCAGGCTTTGATAAGTTCAAGGGTAAAGGGAAAAGGGTAACAACAAGGGGAAGAATCAAGGAAAGATCAACAAACCTGATAGTAAAATCCAGAAGAGGTATGTTCTTTGCTATGTCTTTGGCAAGCCTAATCATAAGGCTTACCAGTGCCCTCAACGCCAAGGTTCTGTCCCTAAACAAGGACCTCATGATAACCTTGCTGAATCTGATGATGTTATCGCTGCTGCGGTTGTTGAAGCGAATCTGATCGAGAACAAAACTGATTGGATTTTGGACACTGGGACTTCGAGGCATTTCTGTGCAAACAAGAAGCTGCTCCATGATTTCCAGGATGCTACTGAAGGCGAGTGTGTCTACATGGGCAACGCTGCAACTGCTGGAGTGCTTGGGCGAGGAAAGGTCACTCTAAAACTTATCTCTAGAAAAACCCTCTCCCTTTCAATGTACTGTATGTTCCTACTATGCGACGCAACCTAGTGTCTGGTGCCTTGTTAAACAAAGCTTAAAAATTGTTTTTGAGGCTGACAAGGTTGTAATGACTCGTGGTGAGGAATTTGTTGGGAAGGGGTATTGAAGAGGGGGTTTTTTGTTTAATTTATTCTGAATGTTGCTTATTCTCTTTCTGCTGTTTTTATTAAAACTGAATCTGGTTTTGTTTATGTCACTGAGTCTGTAAATTTGTGGCATGGTAGATTAGGGCATGTGAATGTGGCTTCAATTAAAAGACTAAGGACCTTAGCCTTAATTCCTAATCTGTCGACTACTGAGTTTTTTAAGTGTCCAGTTTGTGTTGAAGCAAAATTCACTAAGAAACTTGCAAAACTGTGACTCAAAGGACCACACAACTTCTAGAGTTGATTCATACGGACTTAGCTGATTTCCAGAACACTAGAAGCAGATGAGGAAAATTTTGGTATATTTTCTTTGTTGATAATTATTCGAGGTACACTAAGATTTACCTTCTCAAAGCCAAAAGTGAGGCAGGGGAAGCTTTTATCAAATATAAGGCTGAAGTTGAAACTAACTTGATAGGAAAATCAAGAGGGTTAGATCTGACAGAGGTAGAGAGTATGAGAACAGTTCTTTGAATGACCATTGTGAGATATTGGGTATCATTCATGAAGTTAGTGCACCTTATGTACCTCAACAGAATGGTATTGCTGAACGGAAAATTAGGTCTTTGAAGAATATGATGAATGCTATGCTTGTAAGTTCTTGGTTTCCTGATAAAATGTGGGGGGAAGCCGTCCTTTCAGCTTGTCATGTTCTTAATCGTGTACCTCACAAAAAGTTAGATAAGACTCCCTATGAATTGTGGAAGGGGTATCCTCCAAACTTGAGATTCTTGAGAGAGTGGACGTGTCTAGTTAAAGTTGGGTTACCTGACTATAAAAGGTTAAACATTGGAACCAAGACCTTTGATGCTGTATTTATTGGTTATGCTCATGCTGCCTATAGATTCATGACGTTGAGTGATAGGTCTATGTGTGAGTACAGAGACACTGAGTTATTTGAACATGTTTTTCCCTTGAAAAAGGGTGATGTTGCTTCTATGCCTTCATGTTCTTCTCCTGCTGTTGATTTACCTACTTATTCTACGGATGATGTTGATTTACCTACTAGTGTTAATCCTGCTGATTTAACTTTGAGTAGTACTTTAGTTTATTTGCATACTAGTAGCTCTTGTGCTGTAGATGAACCTAGGAGAAGTGAAAGACCTAGAGTAGCAAAAGACTTTGGTTCTGACTTTGTCACTTCTTTTCTATCCGAGAGTTCTTGTAATGACCTGTTAAGTGATGAACTAGTCTATGCTTTCATGATACAAGAGGACCCAAAGACTTTCGAGGAGGCAATGAGGTATGTGGATGGTAGTTTTTGGAAACAGGCCATTAAGAGTGAGTTAGATTCCATAGTGTCTAACTCCACTTGGGAGTTAACTGACTCACCTAAGGGATCAAAGACCATAGATATCAAATGAATTTTTAAAAATTAAGAAGTTGAGACCTGATGGAACTATTGAGAGGTTTAAAGCCAGACTTGTCATTAGGGGCTTTACTCAAAGGAAAGGACTAGATTACTTTGACACTTATTACACTGTGACTAAGATAGCCACCATCAGGACCTTGTTAGCTCTTGCTGCTATTCATGACTTAGTTATACATCAGATGGATGTTAAGACTGCTTTCCTGAATGGCGACCTAGAGGAGGAGATTTACATGTCTCAACCTGAGGGTTTCGTGGTACAAGGTCAAGAAGATAAAGTGTGTAAGTTGAGGAAGTCCTTATATGGTCTCAAACAAGCACCAAAACAGTGGTATGAATAATTTGATAGTATTGTTGTGTCAAATGGCTTCATTGTCAACAACTATGAATCTTGTGTTTATTCAAAACTGATAGGATTAGATTGTAATCATATGTCTTTATGTGGATGACATGCAGATTGTGTAAAGTGGTCTTTTTTAAAAAGTTTAAAGTTTGTAGTGGTTTCTCACAAAATTTCCTATTTATAAAGTAAGTTGTTTACTAAACCGAATTTGACTTTTAGATAAATAGTATATTTATATGTGTGTGTTACTTATGTTCACCATAATGACTTTGTTTGTTACTCCCTCTGTTTTTTTAATAGGACATTTTGCCATTTAGGGATGTTTTTATTTAATTGGTACACTTCTAACTTTTTCCATAAATTGCAGGTTGACCCATCTAATTATTACACTTCTCTTTTACTTTTTCTCTCCTTCTCCTACCTTTATCACTTTTTCCTTACTTTTACCATCTTTCTCTCTTACTTTAACACTTTTTCCTTGGTCTGCACGAAAAACCAAACATCCCTATAAAAAAACGGAGGGAGTATTATTTACTTGTAACAAAGGGGTATTATACGTGATACATACGAATTCCTAAAGAATACAAGAATTTAACGAGGATTTGTATCCATGCGACAACTACATCATTCGACGAAGGGATACTCTTTTACTTTTAAATGAGAAGATTATTACAAACTACAACAAGCAAACATCCTTGAAGAATTCTCAGAACTCTCTTTATATATAGGTTAAATTTGAGTAAGTTTGGTTTCAACTAAGATCGCGATCCTTTTTTTTTTTTGAAGTTTTGAGTACGGATAAACAAATATCCGAAAATCGATCTCAAAGAGGTTTATATATATGTAATACATATATATGTTTGTGTCAATTAAATTCAACTCAATAGGGTGCGGGTTTCGAATATGAATCAGTTTGGGTGATTTTGGGTGTCGACTCAAGCTAGTTTTGGGTTGGATTTGATTCATATTTGGTCATTTTGGGTTTCAGGGTACGATCGGGTCACTGAGTTTTAGTCCAATTCGAGTTATGGATCGGGCCATTCAGTGTGGATTATCATGATCAGATCAATATTTCCAAGTCTTAGTGGGATAAAACATATAGTAATAAGTTCGGCACTATGATAATTAATGAATTCTTAAATTAATTGTTTTCTTCTTTCTTTAATTTTTACTCTTTTTTGTTGTATATGATGTAAGAGGCACGACGAGATGTAGGGTTGCTAATATATTTTGGATGCAATCCTGGTTCGTCCCGGTCTGATGGAAAAAATCCGCTTTGAGTTGAAAAAATAATGAAATTTATGTCTGACTTCGAGTGGGAGGAGGGTCGAAGTCATCCTAAAAAATTTACTCAAATTTAACTTTTAAATAAATAGTCTCTATATGTGCGTTAGTTATGTATAAAGTAAGGATAATAATTCCGTTTGTTATTATTTACTTGTGACAAAGGGGTATTTTTCGAGAAGCATGCAAAATTCCTAAAAACATAAGAATTTAACGAGTTCTCTATTAATGCAATCAAAAGGTAAAATGTACACCTTGGTGTATGTACTTCTACGTACACTAAATGAGTATGAGTTGGTTAAATGAGTACGAACCCAAATGAATATGAATTTTTCAAATGAGTATGAGTTTTTCAAATGAGTATGAAACCAAATGAGTATGAGTTTTTTAAATGAGTATAAGTTTTCCAAACGAGTATGCGTTACCTAAATGAGTATAATAAAGCCAAATGAGTAGTCAAATGAGTATGAGTATGAGTTAGGTTGGAGTTTTATTTAATTTTTTAATTATGATAATTGTTGATTCATAAAATAAGCATACTCATTTGAGTTTTATGTACTCATTGATTAAACATACACAAATGCTTATAAATAAGTATGGAAATGTCCAAATTCGTATGAAAGTTGTTCAAATAAGTATGGATTTGTCACATGAGTATGAGTTGGATTGGGTTTTTATTTAATTTTTTAATTATGATATTTCTTGATTTATAAAGCATACTCATTTGAGTTCTATGTGCTCACTGATTATAATTATTACTTATGTATAAAGTCAGGATAATTACTTTGTTTGTTATTATTTACTTGTAACAAAGATGTATTATACGTGAAACATACAAAATTCGTAAAGAATAGAAGAAATTATCGGGGGATCTCTATCAATGTGATAGCAACATCATTCGATGAATGGACACTTACTCTGAAATGACACTATTATTACAAATTTTAGAACAAGCACATATTCTTCAAGAATTCTCAAGACCCTCTCAATATGTAAGTTGAATTTGAGTAAGTTTGGTTTCACCTAAGATCACGGTCCTATTTTTTTTTGAAGTTTTGAGTATGAATAAAAAAATATCCGAAAATCTCAAAGAGTTTTATATATATGTAATACTATTACGTCATTAACTTCTTAGTAACACTTCAGCTTGTCCTTGCAGATTACCGGGATGTTACAATACTAAAATAAGAATCATTATTTTTCTTTCATTTAGTAAAGTTTTCTCCTAATTAATGATGAAGCTTTTAACTTCAAAGCATTTGATAGATACAACTATTTGAGAGCGTTTGTTTTGGGATCGTCAGGAAAGGATAAGCGGATCAAGTTATTTGATTCGTTTGTATGTTGTTTGTTAGATCCATTTATTCATTCCCTTAAACAAACTTTATTAGATACTTTTTCGTTTTTGTTTGCTGAAACTATCGAATTTTCTCCTACTGAATTTATTTGTACAAAATATTAAATTTTTAAAGTGAAGTTGACAAAGCCTTAACGAGAATGTCAACTCATAGATTAAAACCCGGCAATACTTTACATTAATCTTTATCGACAAATTGTTTTTATTTACCGACTTTATTTTATTGTTTGATTATCTCCTCAGGTATTATATTAATTACCTTTTTCCAAAATTTAATTAGACAAAACGATATTAAGCGGGTATTCGCTGGTTCAAAACCAACTGAAATTAGTCATGCAGCAAAATTGGTCTATTTGATAACTAATTACTTCTATGGTTTTTATTTTTTTATTTATCTCTTTTTATTGCTTTTTTCATGTTGATACGGCCACTCATCTACTTTAGCAAGAATTCTACTTCCTATCATATCTAATGCAAGTATACCTTAGCTTTATATAAAACCAAATTGATGTCTATTTAGGATATATCTCTTGACATTAGGGAAACCCTTGTTTAGTAAGAACTCTACTTCACCTTATCATATCTAATGCATAACACAGAAGTCATATACCCCCTTTTTATAAATATACCATCCATACAACAATTTCACATCATAATTGCCTAAGCTCTTTCTTCTTAAAAAACAAAGCTTTCTCTTTCAAAACCTAATAACCTATAGTACATTGTTGAAATCAGCTTCTTGTCAATTGTGATGGAGGAGAAAAGAGCAAGCGGAGGCGACGGCGGAGATAGCAAGAAACACCCTCTTAAGAAACGCTCTTGGCTACGTATAATACATCCGATTCCAAAAGATGATCTTCAAGAACAAGAAGAAGTAACAGTGGCAAGATCAGGAAGTGGCGTCGACAAGCTCCCTTTCAAGAAACGCTTCCATTTGATGATGTGCACATCTTCAACCTGAAGATCATGAAAATCATCATCACGAACAACGTCAAACTCGTGATTTCGATTTCAATGAACTACCCAATAATTAATGATAATATGGAACTTGAGATAGTTCACATTAACTCTACTCCACCGCCGCCATTATTGCCTAACAAACGCCCTTATTCTGTAGCCTTTTCCCAACCAAAATATGATAACGAGGAAGCAGATAGAAAGGGTAAAAAACCATTAATAATAAGTAGTTTGAAGACGAATAATATCCCGCCATTGAACCCATACGCCAAGAAAGCTAAAAAAGCATTGATCATGACGAGTGTGAGCAAGAAAATCTTTCCTTCTTACAACCCAAACTCATATGATGATCAAGAACCCTCGTCCTCGTCCTCCGCCTCCTCGTCAACATCAACATCATTGTTCTCATCTGATAATGAAGTTGATTGGTTGCTTCGTGATATAATGACAGTAAAGAAGTATGAAAATATGATTGAGAAAAAACTCATACTAAAGAAGGAGGTTAAAAAAAGTGATATTCTCAAACAACAATCGCGAATATCGGTGCCAAAGGGATTGATCTTAGCAGAGTTTCTGACAGACTATGAGAAAGAACTTGTTAAAGAAAAGGATGACAATGGAAAGCTCAAGAACATTAATGTGATTGTGGTAGGGGGATTATCAATGAAGGAGTATCAGTTCAAGTTATGTCGTTGGCCTTACAAGAGTGGTCATGGATATAGATATGCACTCAAAAGTCCTCAGTTATCTCAATATATATTAGAGAATGAGCTAGGTATAGGAGATATAATTCGAGTTGCTTCGTTTCGGTTGAATGGTGTTCTTTACCTTCTTATTCTTAAGTACCCAGAGAAGAAGACGTTCTAGGACTAGTTTCATTAGTTAGTTTTTTCAGTATTTCTATCTAATCTTCTTGTAGTTTTTATCTATTAAACGTCCATGTATTTATACCTAATTTGCATATTAAATTGAAAGTAGATTGCAAAGAGAATCTCTTAATGATGCCATGGGCAATGGACTTGATCTTTTGTTTCCCCCTCATGTTGGAGCACTTAAGAAGTTCATGTGGTTTGACTAACAAATTTGCGTAAAAGCGACTGTAATTTGAACATGGCGACACGTTAATTCCTTGTTTATCGATATAGGTACAAAAAATATAATTTTCTAAAAGCTTTACTATGAAAGCTATGATTTATCTATAATTTCAAAACAGTAGCAGTTTTATATGCGAAAAGTAAGTTGTTTATCTTGGATAGAAATATTCTTTTTAATTAATGTTTATTAAAGTTTTATTATTAATTAGTTATATATAACGATGTGGAGCAAACTAGTGTGATTTGTGGGTACTCAAAAAACATAGGGGAGTGAGAAACAGAGGAGCAACCATGGGTGTCGGGTTGGCGTTACCGGAGGGGTGTTGTGGTGGGTGGATGTTGTGGTGGCTGACAAAATAGGAATTGGGTGGTTGGTGGCTGACGAAATCGGAGGTTGGTGTTGTGGTGGCTGACGAAATCGAGTAGTGGGTGCAGTGAGGTGGTTTTTCTAGTGGTTGGGGCTAAGTTGTTGGGAGAGAAGGTGGTAGTAAACTAGGAGAGAGAAAGGTGGGCCCCACATAACAGTAAACCTGATGGAATCCGTTATGTGGTGGGAATTTATTAATTTTTGTAGTCAAAAGGTGGTAATTTACAAAAAGTGGTACATAAAAGGTGGTAATATACAATTTTTCCTTATATAAATTTGAAAGAGAAAAAGTAGGAAGGATAGTATGTAGTGGGGCCTCGACCTAATAAGGGGTCTTTAGGTAGATTTCAGATATGTTTACTTTAGGTCGGCTCAGTTTCAGATCAGTTGGGTGTTCGAAGTAGATTTAGTTCAGATCGGCTTACTACGGTTTTTGGGTTCGATTCACTTATGAGGCTTATTGAATTGGGTTCAGGTGTGCCTATTTGGTCAATACCTAATCGAGTCCATTTCGGACCGGGTGGTTATCGGGTTGGTTCAAGTATATACCTTTGGTTTTTTCGTTTTCAAGTTGAAATCGAGTTGCTTCAAGTTGGATCGAATCACATTTCATATCTTTCAATTTCCCGGTTTATTTCGAAATTGTCATGCCGGATTTGGTTGCATCAACGTCAAAATTTTGTCGGGTCATATTGAGTTTAATGATGTGATTATATAAAAGAGTATTATTCTGTTAATATAGATATATACTAAGATAATAAAAGAAAATTAAACATAGAAGTTTTTATATTAGAAATTACAAAAGATAAGATAATAAACTTCTGGCCAATTCAATTATATCACATGTTTTGTTCAGATCATGTTTGTGTCAATTAAAGTCAACTCAATATCAAATCGGGTTAGTTGGTGCGGGTTTCGAATATGAATCAATTCGGGTCAAATCAGTTTGGGTTATTTTGGATGTTGACTCAAGCTAGTTTTGGGTCAGATTCAATTTGGTCACTTCGGGTTTCAGGGTAATATCGAGTCATTGAATTTTAGTCCAATTCGGGTTATGGATCGAGCCATTGAGAATGCATTATTGAGATCAGATCAGTTTTTTCAAGTCTTAGTGAGATAAAACAAATAGTAATAAGTTTGGCACTATGATAATTAATGAATTCTTAAATTAATTGGTTTCTTCTTTCTTTAAGTTTTACTCTTTTTTGTTGTATATGATGTAAGAGGCACGATGTGATGTGGGGTTGCTGGTACATTTTGGATGCGATCCTGGTTCCTCCCGGTCCAATGGACAAAATCCGTTTTGAGTTGGAAAAATAAAGAAATGTAAGTCCGACTTTGAGTAGGTGGAGGGTGGTTTCATTAGTTAGTTTTTTCAATTTTTCTTTCTAATTTGGAAAATTTGTCAAAAAGGACCTTTAAAAGAGTTTGTTTGTGAGAAAGGACCTTTTAATTTTTTTTTGGCTTTTAACAACCTTAAACAAAAAAAATTTAGCGAGAAGAGACATTGAGCTTGTTAACTAATATTATCTCACAAAAAAACTCTTTTAAAAGGTCCATTCATTAACAACCCCCACCTCTCTCTCCTCCCCCACCCACATCCCACCTCCTCCCTTAACCAGCCACCGCCAACCTCACCCCCACCCCATCTTCGTCGGAGTTTGCCGGCGAGGCTACCCACCACACGGTACCCACAACCCTGCCGCAGCCTCCATCCATTTTTGTCCCTCTCTCCTCTCAATCCCCCCTCTGTTTGCTTCTGCCACCACACGGTACACCACCAACATATATAGGACGTCGCCGGAACTTAAGGAAGAGCTCAAGAGACGGAAGTTGATGACAAGGGGTTTGCAGGAAGAGCTCGTTAGACATTGGTGCGCCTAATGATATTGAAGACGGGGAGCCTGATAATGTTGAGAGGGAGCTGTGAAAGAAGAGCCCATCAATGTTGATGAGAATGTAAATCCTGATGGTATGGAGATGGGAGTTGAGAAAGAAGAGGCTGTCATTGGTGTTGTGAACCCAGAGTATGGTATCATTGCTGAATCTGCCGTAGCTGAGGAAGCTGGTTTGAGTGAGTGAAAGGCGAGCAGGGGAAGACGAGGAAGGTAGTCGTGTCGGCGGCAGGTGGTGGAGTGCGTTCGTGGTGGTGTAGGTCCGGGGTGGCCCAACCACGAGGATGAGAAGGGAAGCGAAAAGAAACAGAAGACCAGATTAGGATTGCAAATAGGAAGAAAATATTAGTCAATGCCGGTTTTCGGTGGTCAACGCCGGTTTTCGGTGGTCAACGACGGAAAAAAGCTCAAGGTCTCTTCTCGCAAAAATTTTTTTGTTTAAGGTTGTTAAAAGCCAAAAAAATTTAAAAGGTCCTTTCTCACAAAAAAACTCTTTTAAAAGGTCCTTTCTGACAAATTTTCCTTCTAATTTTATTGTCATTTTTAGGAAAAATTGACAAAAACCACCTTAACTTTCCAAGATTTTCAAAGTTACCACCTTTAATTTTTTTTAAAAAAATTACTACCATAACGTTACAAATTCTTTTAAAATTCCCACCACTTAACGAATTTTCCAATTATCTCCTTTAGTGGGCCCCACTTTTTAACTAACCTACTTCATTCCTTCCTATTCAACCACGAACTCCCAATTTCATTCCAAAATAAACCCTAATTCTTCAATTGTGACCTAAATTTCTCAAATCAGGACTGATTTAAGACTCAATTCACACATTAGCAACACGGACGACACTAAATCAGGTAATTTGAATTGTTAATTTTATAAATTAGGGTTTCTCTATGGATATTTAAAACTAGAGTTTACATACTGAAGATTTGGGGGAATTTGTTGTGTTAAAATGTAATTGAAAATTGATGCAAGTTTTGACAATCCATCAAGTTTCGAATTGTATATTTTAGACAACAAATTACCCCAAATTCTTTTAAACCTCTCACTTCTTGCTTCAATTTTGAATTACACAACTAACAAATCATTCCCCCAATTTTTTGTTCGAGGAAACCCTACATTGAAAAATCCACAGATAATCCTAATTTGTGAAACTACCACTTCAAATAGCATGGATTTAGGTCGTCTGTGTTGCTAATGTATTTTTTGGGGATTAATTCTGTCCACATTCGACAAATCAAGGTGGAAATTGACGAACTAGGTTTTTTTTTGTGAAATTGGGATTTCGCGGTTTGAAAGGAGGGGAAGAAGAGGGTAGTTAATATATGGGTCCCACTAACGGGGATAATGTGAAAATTCCGTCAAGTGGTGGTAACTTTAAAGGAATTTGTAACGTTTTGGTGGTAATTTAAAAAAAAATTAAAGGTGGTAACTTTAAAAATCTCGAAAAGTAAGGTGGTTTTTGTCAATTTTTCTTCATTTTTATCTATTAAACGCTCATGTAGTTATACCTAATTTGCCAATTAGTTTGAATTGAAAGTAGATTGCAAAGAGAATCTCTTAATTTGTTTGCTTAGTTACAAGTATTTTTTTATTGATTAACATTACTCTTAACGACGGCATGGGCAGTGGACTTGATCTTTTGTTTCCCCATCATATTGGAGAACTTTCATGTGGTTTAACTAATAAATTTGCGTAAAAGTGACTGGAATTCGAACACGGCAACGCTTTAATTCCTTGTTTAATCTATTGAATAAGTAGATCTTCGTAGAGTTTTGGTATAAAGAATATAAGTTATTAGTTTTTTGGAAAATTTAACGCCAACAGGCTAAACTATTGCTCATCTTCTATAAAAAGGCTGAACTATTAATAATCCAGGTTCAATCCAAACTATTACCCTGATCTTCCAAAAACAGTCCTAATAACTTATTTACTTGTTATAACAGGTAAACTTAGGGTCACGTGACTAACACGTGACCTTTTTAATGAATTTCAATTTTTTTCCCTTTTCTTCTTTTGTTTCACTCTCTCTCCCTGAAACCCCAGCAGCCCACCTGTCAGTCTCTCTCCACCTCCCCCTCCCTAGTAACCTCCCCCTCCCTAGTAACCACCACATCCACCACATCCACCACATCAGGTAAACAACAATATCTTGTTAGTATTATCCCAATGGAGTCCAATTTCATCTCCTATGCCAACATTCTTCTTTAACAATTTCACTCATTCATCTTTTCGTGAATACCAAACTCAGCTTGGCTCCCACTTCTTTAACTGCAACTTAACTTGATATTGTTCGTAGCAATCAAACAAACTAATCTCAACTCCATCTTTATTATTGACAGCGTTTTCGATCTGGGTTTTATCGTTCTTGAATATGTATTCCTCCACTAATCCCCTTTTTACCATAAGCCTCGATTGAACTGCATCAACGACACTTTTAGTAAGTGTTTTCTTGATTTCCCAGACTTCATTTGCAGTAAATTGTTCGTAAAATTTCAAGCATCATAAACTAGATTAAATTAAAACTCACCCAATTAAGAATTCACAACATAAATTAAAAACCCAGTTCAAGCATCATAAACCAAATGAAACTAAAACTAAACCAATTAAGAATCACAACACAAATCACCAACCCAGTTCAAGCATCATATACTAAATGAAATTAAAGCTCACCCAATTAAGAATTCACAACTGGGAGTTTTATTAAAGATGGATTGAGTGTTATTTTGTGATTAAATTGTAAGAAATGGGGGAGAAAAAAAATAGGTTTTTAGGAGAAACAAAGAAGGAAATTATGGAGAGTGAAGAATTATGTAAATGGTGTAGAATGTAGATACACGTGAGATTGGGCAAGCATCCACTAGTTGATGGGTAAAACGCTCGCGCAAAACACACTCACTGAGAAGGTGTAAATGAAGAAAGGATGATGTGGTGGATGTGGTGGTTGCTAGGGAGGGGGAGGTGGAGAGAGAATGAAGGGTGGCTGCTGGGGTTTCAGGGAGAGAGAGAGTGAAACAGAAGAAAAAAAGGGAAAAATTTAAAATTTATTAAAAGGTCTAGCACGTGACCCTAAGTTTACCTGTAATAACAGGTAAACAGGTTATCGGGACTGTTTATGGAAGATTAGGGTGATAGTTTGGACTGTTCCTGGATTATCAATAGTTCAGTCCTTTTATAGAAGATGGGCAATAGTTTAGCCTGTTAGCGTCAAATTTTCCTAGTTTTTTTTTACATCTCTACTTACAGTTTTTAATGTAATACTTTTTGTCGATGTAGTAAACAGGTAAAATACCAGATCACCTTTCATATCTTTTCCAAGTTTATTTCGAAATGGATCATGCCGGATTAGGTTGCATCAGCGTCAAAATTTTATTGGATCATATTGAGTCTATCATTATATAAAATAGTATTATTCTATTAATATAACTATATACTAAGCTAATTAAAGCAACATAAACATAGAAATATTTTTTCCATTAGATAAGTAAAGATCAATTATTAATGTACATATATAACAGCCCTTAGGCTGAAAACATAAACAACATATCTGAGCCGTCCACATCCTCACCTTTTGATCTTACGGCTTAGAATTCTTCCTTCATTATACCCTTTTACACCAAATAACCTGTTCTCTCTGAGTGAGGATCCTCTCTCCTCCCTTTCTTTCTCAATAACGTGTTCTCTCATCCCCCCAAATTTCACTTCTGGGTTTCATCTTCATCCATAATCGTTCGTTTTGATCGATTTTCATGAATCAAAGCTGCAATCAGCATCTGGTGAGACATTTTTGTAGATTTATATTTCAAATTTCAACCGACTTTCTCCGTAATTGCGATTTCTTGGTAAATGAATGAGTTCGCAACCCTAGTTTAAATTTATGAGATTCCAAAAACGAGAAAACAATGCGATTATCGACTCTTTTTCCCCTTTCTTCTTTTAATTGTTTCTGTAATTGTTTCCCGGTTCTATTTTCTAAAATTTTGGCTTCAGTTTTTAAATATGTGATGTTTTCTTTTAGAATGTTCAACGAACCAAGTTGCAACGGAAGTCTGATGTAGTTACATTAGAAACCACAACGTAAATCTTTAATTAGTGACATCAAGATTATTTAATTTCTTTGAATTCTTTTACTAGCACGATTTCATTTGTTTCGATTTTGTTGTCAATTTAGTGTATAATCTTCGTAGGTTTCAATTCTTTTTTCGATTTTATTGCCAATTTGTAAATTACAATTGAAGTTTTAGGGTTTGAATCATGTTTATTGTGCTAGTAATTGAAATATTAGGTGCACTTCCAAAAAAATAGAGCGGAAAGAATCTTGTGAGTTTTGATAGAAGTTAGAACTATTCTTAATCTATATGATTTGGCTCGTTATAGATGAAGTAGAGCTAAATTTTCATTGCATCAGTTTTACTTTGCCCGACATTAACCAATGCTAGTATTACATTCATTTAAGTTCATGCTAACCCTTTTATCTTTTATAAAATCACTCAACATTATTAATCAGTAGTACATTTATGAGTAAAAGAGATACATATAAGGTAAAAAGTACAAATTTTTCTTCTCTTTATTAAAGGCAATGGATATAAATGTACACAGTTTTTTAGTTCACCGTGTGTCTTCTAGTGGAATTAGACTATAGGGATCGGAAGAAGAGATGCAACAGAAGTATTTGGTTCACAAAGGTTTGACTTTGGTCAAGTTGCATAATTGTATCACCTCTGTTCTTCTGTGCAGTACCTAGCTTCCTAATCGAGAAGCGTAATTATTTGAGTGTATTGGAGTTGTATCTTCAGTGGACTATTTCCAACATTGGAGTTGTATCTTCAGTGGACTAATTCCAACATCAGATGTCAGCGCAGACCTTTGTTCCTTCTCTGTTTTGCTGGGCGTGAAAGAGGCATGAATTCAACATCTTTGATTTTGTGATGGAAAATTGTATCTTCACTCAAAAAGAAAAATAAGAGTTGATGCAATGTTTCTGTGTTCCTCTCTTTTGCAGGTTGGTCAGAAAATTTTAATTCTTAACAACCATATTGCTTTAGCAAATGCTAGACTCAAAGCAGATGCCCGTGTTCTCATTAACAAGGCACATATTGAGTGTCAAAGCGACAGGCTTACCTTGGACGATCCAATTACATTTGAATATATAACTCATTACATTGCTGGACTTACTACGAGAACTACAATGCCACTGAGATGATGGAAATCATTTTCTCTCTATGGGTTAGTTATCTCTTTTCAATCTAGCTGATCCATGCTCTTTCAAGTATTAATTGGTTGGTAAGACTCATAGGCACTCTTTTCTATTTTTTTCATGTAAAGATGGTTATTTACTCCTCTTCATTTAAACCTATTAGCTCAATCGGAAGAGCGGTGTGCATTGCACAATGGTGTAGGTTCGTATCCTACATAGGTTACATGTACCTTTTTCAATTCTAAATGTACCCCATTTCTTCTTACATGTATGATGCCCTGTTCAATTATTAGATTGAAGTTGTTTTATTTAGTTACTTCATAGCAATTACAAATTCGGTTTCTTTCTTGGAATCGAGCTTTCTTAAAAGGAGTACATCACCAACTTATACTTCACCTGTGACTATGTGATAGTAAGTTGAGCCTTCTCTCATATCTTTTGAACTTCCTGTTTATCTAAGAGTGTCTGCAATCAGCCATCAATCAAAAAACGTATGAGCAAAGGTTTCCACTGCACTTTGGCACATAGGAAACACATCAATGTCAGAAATATGACAGCCTTTGGCACTCAACGAACTGATAAGGGTAGAGCACTTTGTCTACAAAAAATTGTCGATTTTTCATAATGTACCTTTTCTGTTTCGAATGTAGCCCTCATAATCATAAATTTTCTTGAAGTTCATATTATAGGAATTTACTCCTGAAACTTTTTAGCTTTACACACGTGAAGCTTACAAAATTCAAACTAACAGATTGGTAATATGTAAAGAGTTACATTTCATCAAAAGAGACCTGCATATATTCTAGAAAGGGTTACATTGGTAGAAAAATTGCCTTTTAACACTGAAAAAGAAAAAGCGTGGATGTGTCTTTCCCACGGTGTGTTTCCTGTAAAAATGTGAGTTTTGCACTCAATGCATGTTCAACTCCACCGACAAAGAAATGGACTGATGGATTGACACTCGAGATTTGATGCTCATTCCAAAACCAACGAGCAGACTATCCATGTCAATGGAGATCAGTAGCAAGCTACAAAATGGTTACTAGTAATGCATAAAGGGCTACATTAAAGTAAGAAAATTTATTCAATCTATTTATCAATGTTATGACATCAATTCCTGTCATTTCGCCTATGAGATGTTGCATTTGTGAGTCTGTGTCAACTACTGCAATCATGGCTCATGCACACAATTGCTATGTTGCTTTGTAGATGCTCCTGTAATCAATGTTGAACTAGGGCTTTGTCTAGGAAATAGGAATAACGTGAAAATCGTAACCCTGTGCCTGCACCACCTGTAAAATGGAACCTTATTCCTGCACCACAAATACTTCAACAACCATGAGGTTAGGGACTTAAGATACATCAGAACACAGGAGTTGAACACCTCCGACCTCATTATAGGTAACCACATAGATTGGTTGACTACTTGAGCTCCCCACATTCTTTCTGATGACAGTACTTATTTCTAGAAATGGCGAAGTTAAATTTATTCGACCTCATTATCCTAGCTATGACGTCTCACCAACCTTAGGAACTAGCACAAGTTGCTAACAGAGCATGGCCTGCACCTGTAATACAAGATCCTACAATAGGACAGTCTGGGAAACGCTATGCCCAGATCCTTGAGCTGTGGCATAGTGTCTATACACAATCTTGACAACGTATATGTCAAAAAATGTCCGTCTCTGCCTATTTTGTGGGTTTTAAGGTTAACCGGAATGACATAATCTTTCAAAATCTAAAATCTCTAATCAAGTTCCTTTTTTGGTGGAAAACTGTTTAAAGCTTTTTCATCCCCTTTTCCATAGATGGATTACATTACTCCCATGAGAATAACAATATTGCAAGAAATATCACATCCTTGAACTGGTGTGGAGAGAAGCCAAAAGAACAAAGCACAGGCTTGTAACACACCAATATGGTTCTCACATTTCATTGACTTGTCATCTATTCAAGATGCATCCATACCTTTTACGAATCTAGATTTTCATGCTAAATGACATGCTCAGAATATCTCATGTTTCTCCTAAAGTTCCTAGCTTACCATTGCTTTAATCTCAAACTTGGCAGCTGAACAGTGAACACACCTTTAATCACGTAACATTAAGAACTGTTTTAGGCATGCTTTAGGGCTTATGCTCTTGATCAGATAAAGAATGTTAGGAAAAGAGATGAGTGACACTATCACTTTGCCTTACAATAAAAGGACAAATTTTACATACAAGCAAAAAAATGGTTACTAGTAATGAATAAAGGGCTACATTAAAGTAAAAAAAGGTTATTACGATATTTATTAATCAACCTATGTAGGATTCGAACCTATGTGCAATTGCACATTGCTCTACCAAATTGAGCTAATAGGTTTTGAATGAAAAGAAAGGAGATAAATGACTAATAGTAAATGGTACATTATAGGAATATCCCCTACTGTTACTCCAAAAGGGATACATGGGCTGAAAGTTTGAACAATCTTCAACTCATCAAAAAAAGGCAACTCTAAAAGGGATACATGGAGAAGGCAGAAAGTTTGAATAAAGAATGTTCAACTCATCAAAAAAAGGAGTCGTAATTATATAGTCAATCATAGTGAATTAGTGATCTAAATGTATTCCTAAATAACTGAATGTAGTCCTTTCAAACTACTGCAAGTTCAAACACCAAAAAAAAACAACAACGAAGGATCATTTTCTCATTAATATCATAAGATTCTTAACCCAGTAGAGATTGTTTTGGGTTGGATTCTTCAAACCATGAATGGTATTTGATGAATTAAAACAAAACAAGATTCGAACACATTGATATAGAGACAACAAGGAAGTTCCATTATTTGGCCAAACAAAACGTGCCGGAATGGAGAGCAAAAATAAAACCTAAAACAATAAGTTCTTTAAATGAATGCACCTAGCAACTTAACATTCATAGTGAAGCCTTCAGATTCCCTAAAATTAGCATCCACATCTCAACAAGTAATATCCAAATCCACGAAACAGTAAAACAATAAATTTAGAAAGAAGAGGAAATATCATCAGTGCAATACAGTAGCTTAGAAGTACTTCATATAAACAATATTAATATTCATGTCAATTCGCACAATCAAAATCAAACAAAGTAGATAACAAACCGACATGAGAGAGAGAGGATGAAGCAAACTTAACAAACAGTTTAACCTTATACAGAGTCAAATTAGTCTTCCTGAATCCTAATTTTCCGAAATTTCGTCAAATTTCCTAATACCTAATCCCCCCCCCCCCCCTAGTGTTTGTTGAAATCTAGCTCTAATCGAAACCAAATACGATAAACAAGCTGGAAAATCTAGAATCTAGGTATAAATTGACAAATTGAAGCAAAATAAAGTTTCACCAGCACTCAACCAAAAACTAGGTAGAAAATTCTAGAATCTTAACTACAAAAAATTGAATAAAATCCAAACACATACCAAAAATAAGTTCAATCAACAAACTCGATAGCAATTGCGTAGCTTCGATCATATCAAACTTGAATAATGCGATTTCGATCTTCGAAACCAAAAAAATCAAACAATAACCTACCTCACATACTCTGTAGTTTTTGATTTGTTTTTTTTGTAGTAGAGAAAGAAGGAGAAGAGAGAAGGAGAGATATCAGATAACGAGAGAACTACATGTCCACAGTAAAAAGAGGTGGCTTTTAATATTGTCATCCGTTTTATCTAAGATTGTGTCCGTTCGATGACTTCGATCTAATCGTAGGGCTCATATTAGCTGTTTTCAATTTTCAGATAAGGAGGTGGTTTTCACCAGATTCATCCCATACATATATATATATATATATATATATATATATAATTACAGAGACTATACTCAACATATTGTCTATATTTACTAAGTGCTTGCATTAGTGATCAATGCAAAATTGAAATACTAATACTATTTGTTTCGACAAGGAATGGATATGGACTGTAGAACAAAGCTGGTAGAAGAGTATCTCCATTTCAATAGAATAGATATGTTTTACGATGGGTAAAGTTGCTGTCCGTGACAATTAATTGATTATATGCAATTATAATCCTAAATGTTCATGTTAAAATCTTATATTGTATTGTTGGTGTTAATTCGTGACTCGTGAGTGTTTTCATAGGCTATGATATGACAATTTTTTGCTTTTGTTAAATGTTAACGCTTGAGTGTACCCAATGTTTTGATCATTTTGTATGTTTACATCATTTTTTAAAAGGAAAACTAGAATATTATTCCCTCCGTCTCATCTTTGATAATTATTAATTGATAAAAAAATGCAATTATAGTCGTAAAGGTTCATGCGTCTCTGCTTCTTCAGTAATTATAGTGGGTAGGGCTCATATCAAGCCCATATCAAGCCCGACCCTTAGATATCAAATCATTAAAACAAATTAGAAGAAATATGCCCTTTAATTTTTTTTGTTCATGCTTCTTTGCTTCTTCAGTCATCTTCCATCGCCGTCTTTTCAAGCTTCTTCCTTCTTCCCATGAAAATTTCCCCGTGTTCTTTTACCGTTGCTTCATTTATTTGCCAATAATATTAAAAACTCAAACTTTGGTAAACTTTTATATGAGTCTATGTTTGCATTTTGTGGGTACACTCTGGAATTGCCATTTTTATATTCTCTTGTTGTTCAACTGCAAATTCTTCCTTTTGGCCCCCATTACTGTGGTATGGATTAGCTTGGTAGAGATATTTTTTGGAAAAATTGACCAGAATAATCCAAACTATGTCCGTTCTGCCAAGAATAATCCCTATTAGGAGTTATTCCTGTATAATCCTAACTATTGGGGAGGTCCGCCAGAAACGCCCCCAAATGACTTGCTACCGGTTAACAAGGTTAATTTTTAAAATTTTTAAAATTTTTTCATTTTATTTGCTACTCCCACCCCCAAATCCCAGCCACCACCACATCAGCCACCCTTCCCCTCCTCTTCCTCCCCCATTCCTAACCACCACCAAATTCATCACTCTAAACCCTAACCACCGCCAAATCGTCACCATAAACACCCCAATTTGAAGGATTTTGAAGGTGGTGGTGTTGGGTTGGGTTTTTTTCGAAGATGGATTGGGTTTCTTCGAGGGTGATGGGGCTGGTGGGTGTTCGAAGATGGGTGAGTTTTTGAAGGGGGCTGGGAGTGGTGGCGAGAGAGGGATTTCAAAGGTGGTGGGCTGGTTTTCGAAGGTAGTGGTGAGGGACGATTTTCGAGGATGGTGGGGTGGGGTTCTCGAAGGTGGTGGCTAGGGCGGTTTCCAAGGTGGTGGGCTAGGTTTTTAAAGGTGGTGGCGAGAGAGGGTTTCGAAGGTGGTGGGCGGATTTTTAAAGGCGGTGGCGAGGGAGGGTTTCGAAGGTGGTGGGATGGATTTTGAAAGGTGGTTGCGAGGGAGGGTTTCGAAGGTGGTGGGCTGGATTTTGAAAGGTGGTGGCGAGGGAGGGTTTTCGAAGGTGGTGGCAAGGGCTTTCGAAGGTGGTTGCGAGGGAGGGTTTTGAAAGGTGGTGGGGCTGGGCTTTCGAAGGTTGTCGAAGGTGGAGAAGTGGACTGTTCCGGGTTGTATGGGTCGGAGCTGGGGGTGGCAGTTAAGGGAGGTTCATGGCTGGAGCTTCGAGTGGTGACGAGGGGAGTCATGATTGGGGCTGGGGGTGGTGGTGGTGAGGAAGGCTTCCTTGCACATGGTAGGATGGAGAAGGAGGGGATAAGTGTGGAAAAAAAAGCAAAATAAAATAATAATTGCAAACACCCAATTAAAGCATGACTCGTGGCATATTAACCTGTTAAACAAGTTTCCTTCAGGTCACTGACTATTTGTCGCGGACCTTCCTAATAGTTGGGATTATACAGGAATAAACCATAGTAGGGATTATTCTTGGCGGAACGGACATAATTCGGATTATTCTGGTTAATTTTTCCTATTTTTTTTAGTTGGAAGGAATCTTCTAGCAACATCTATTTATTTTATTTGTTTGATGGAATTGTTAGATAAAACTGTATTTGTTGGCTTAAATTCTAGATCGAGGGTGGATATATATATTAAATATATTATGTTTGCTTACTCGCCTTACAAGGTGCATTATCTTGAGCATTTGAGAAACCAATTTAGTACGTACTTCATTGGAAATTTCAAGATACGCTATGCGATGTAAATGTTCAACCTATATTACAAATAATTAGTTGTAGGAAAAATTGATAAGAATAATCCCACCTTTGGCCGGTCTTCCACCACTGGTACCACCTTCATTTAATTCAGATATAATCCCACCTTTAACACCCATATTCTCCTATTAGTACGGGTGATCTGTGACTTGTTTGACCGGCATAAATTACCGTTGACTTAAAAAAGAAATCAAGTTAAGAAAAAAAAGTCATCCCTTCTCCTACCGCCTCCACTTCCCCCACTGCTGCCAATTTGGCTTTAAATTGAAAAAAATCAAAGAAATTTCATCAAAATAAGCTCTAATTTAGTCATATTGCAACTCAATCCTTCTCTTTCTTTGACCAAACACTAAAAATCAAACCTACCCACTGCTTCGTTTCACGAAGGAAATAGAGAAGGGATGTAGTGGTGCTCTGATGGCAAGAAAGGTTCGCTGGAGGTTCTCTTTTCGCGGCATCAAGGCGGCGTGATTGGTGGCATAGCTTGCTGATGGTGGTGCCGACGAATTGTGTGACGCGGCGGTTTGCTGGGGTGGATGCGTGGCTGCGTTTGGGGTGGATGCTTGAGGTGTGCTTTGGTAACATCCTCGTCTTCACACTCGTTTTTGTCGGTAGTAGGTTGTTCCAGTATAGTTGCGGTACTACCACTAAATGACGTTTTTAGGATCAGAATCAGCATCTTCAGCTAATTGCACATCTGTCAGATTAGGGTAAGTTTTTTCCTTGCTATTTTCCTTAAATGTTAACCATTATATACAAGCTAATACTAAGTAAGATAGACCATAGGGCCACAAGCCCATTAACTAATTACACATTTACATCACTAAGTAGATACAACCTAACCATCATGGCCCAATACCCCCCCTCAAGTTGGAGCATGGAGATTCGAAATGCCCAACTTGCTTAATAGAAGAAGGAATTGGCGCTTGCCAAGAGCCTTAGTGAAAATATCGGCTAGTTGCTCATGAGTTAGAACGTGTTGAGTGGTGATGAGACCATCCCGTATCGCATCTCGCACATAGTGACAATCGACCTCAATATGCTTCGTGCGCTCATGAAACACAAGATTCTGAGCAATATGAAGAGCAGACATACTATCACAATAAAGAGACATAGCACGGGGTTGCTGAACCCCTAAGCACTCAAGAAGAGCTTTCAACCACTTCAGCTCAGACGTGACATCAGCCATCGAACGATACTCGGCCTCTGCAGAGGAACGAGACACAGTATGTTGTTTCTTAGTCTTCCAAGAGATAGGAGAAAGACCAAGAAACACAATCCAGCCAGTCAAAGAGCGACGAGTAAGGGGGCAGCTGGCCCAATCTGAGTCACACCAACCTGATAAAGACAAGTCACACTGAACACTAAGAAGGCTCCGCTGACCTGGGGAACCCTTAAGATATCGAACAACACGAAGGGCAGCCTCCCAATTCTCCTGCCGAGGTGCCTGCATAAACTGAGCAAGAATATGAACAGAGTAGGCCAAATCCGGGCGAGTAAAGGAGAGATAAATAAGTCGACCAACAAGACGACGATAAGTCTCTGGATCAGGCAGAGGAGCACCAGAGGCAAGAGCAAGAGAGTGATTCTGCTCAATGGGGAAGATGGCGGGCTTAGCACCCATGAGGCCAGTCTCAGATATGATATCTAATGTATACTTGCGCTGACATAGAAACAAACCCTCAGGAGCACGAGCGACCTCGATCCCAAGAAAGTACTTCAAAATACCCAAATCCTTCATATGAAAACAATTCCCTAAGTATTGTTTGAAGGAAAGGATAGCTGCTGAATCATTGCCTGAAATAATAAGACCATCGACATACACAAGCACAGATAACTAAACACCATCATGAGTAAGAGTAAACAATGAATAATCAGAGTAGCACTGAACAAAGCCATAACGTAGCAATGAGGTGGCCAGTTTCGCAAACCAACATCTGGGGGCTTGACGCAACCCATAGAGAGACTTTCGCAAACGGCAAACCATACCAGGACGAGAAGGAGTGAAGCCAGGAGGGGGCTTCATGTACACAACCTCCTCCAAGTCTCCGTGAAGAAAGGCATTATGAACATCCATCTGATGCAACTCCCAGTTCTTGGCGGCGGCAACAGCAAGAAAGGCTCGAACAGTAACCATCTTGGCCACGGGAGCAAATGTTTCATTGTAGTCAATGCCCTCAACCTAGTGATTACCAAAGACAACCAAACGAGCTTTAAGACGTTCAACAGAACCGTCAGAGTGATATTTTACCTTATACACCCACTTACAACCGAGAGCTTTATGATCAGGAGGGAGTGCCTCCATATCCCAAGTGGCATTGTCCTCCAACGCACTAATCTCCTTCCCCATGGCCTCACGCCATCCAGGATCCCGCATGGCCTCAGCAAAGGTACGAGGTTCAACACCTGAAGTAACTGCTGCAAGAAAAAGTCGATGTCGCACAGAAAATTTATCACAATTCACAAAGTGTGCTAAAGGATAGGGAGTACCTGAGGAACCTGACGAAGAGGGGGCAGACGATGATGGACTCTTTTTCCGTACAGTATCAGTGACAAAATCACGAAGCAAAACCGATGATCGTTTCTCACGCAAACCCCTACCAAGCTCTGTAACCCCATCATCAGTAATCATAGTGGAAGACCCAACATCAATTGGCTGGTCCACAATCGCAGTAGACGCGTCCAACTCTTGCGGGTCCGCGTGATCAGGCCCAGCAGCCTTGCTGGTATGAGGTGGGTCGGGTGGAGAATCTGGCTCCACAGGCGGCTCAGATGCCGTGACAGTAGTAGGGGCAAAGTCCAAATCATCCTCAATCACATTTTGGGCCAAGAGAAGGTCATCATGAACATCCAATGCATTATCACAAAGATTATGACAACCCAAATCAAACGGAAACTCAGTTTCGTGAAACCGAACATCACGAGAAACAAAATATTCACCATTCTCAAGATCATACATTTTCCATCCTTTCTTGCCATTGGGATAACCAACAAACACACAACGACGACTCCGACTAGCAAATTTATCACCCTTAGCACGTTGATTGTGAGCAAAGCATAAACACCCAAACACTCTTATGGCATCAAAAGGAGGAGGTTGGCCCGTAAGAGCCTCATAAGGGGTCAAACCATGCAATACGCTCGACGGGGTCCTATTGATCAAATAAACAGCAGCCAACACACATTGCCCCCAAAAGCTAACAGGTAGATGAGCTTGAAACATCAAGGCCCGACTAACATTCAAGATATGCTTATGTTTACGCTCAACACGACCATTTTGTTGAGGAGTACCCACAGAAGAAGTCTGAAACAATATACCATGTGTGTCCAAATATTCAGATAAGCAATTAAATTCAGTACCATTGTCCGTGCGAATAATCTTAACAAGGGAGTCAAATTGTCGTTTAATCATGGCAAAGAAAGACATAAAAGCACTCTCAACTTCCTTTTTATTTCGCAATAAATAGACCCAAACTGCACGCGAGTAATCATCCACCAAAGTCAAGAAATAAATAGCATCACAAGAAGAGGGCGTCTTATACGACCCCCACAAGTCACAATGAACAAGTTCAAAGATACGAGAGGCTTTATGATCACTAGTAGGAAAACTATCACGAGTTTGTTTAGCTTGCGGACAAACAATACATGCTTTATTCAATTTCTTCCTACAAGTACTAGAATTGACAACAGGAACTAACTTGACAACGCGATCTAACGGATGCCCGAGTCGACGATGCCATAACTCGAACTCGGATAAACCAGGAACTGTCACCGCTTGCACTGTAGGAATGCTTCGGAAAAAATAGAGTCCATCACGCCGTTCACCTGCTCCAATCAGGGTCCCCGAATGTCGGTCCTGTATAGCACACAAAGAATTAGTGAATCGAACGTGACAATTAGATTCATCAATCATTTGCGACACCGAAATTAAATTGCAATTAAGTTGCGGCACATATAAAACATGATGGAGAGTGAGTCCAGAAGTAAGGGTAACACGACCCTCCATAGTAGCAATGGCGGTATTACCATCCGGCAAGCCAACGGGCAAAGCAACGATTGGCGTAACAGAAGCGAGACAAGAGTAATTACTAGTAACGTGATGAGAGGCGCCCGTGTCAATAATCCATTGACTAGAAATATGCGTACCCGTCATCCGAGCATCGGGAGTAATATCATTAATTAAATGTATTAGAGCTTCAACCTGGGTCATTGTGAATGAACCTGGTAGTGTCAACTACCAAATCCAACCAACAGAGGTCAACAAATCCTATCAAGACAAGTGAATCAAGATACTTCAAAAATCAAAAGAAATAAAACCACTCACGCCACTGAGTCAATTTCATCCCCACTAAAAATCATGCACTCCACTGAATCAAAGTTTGCAACTTTTATCACAGTGTTCCAATAACTCCACGATTGATCACTGAATCAAACACCAATGTTCACAATAACAAACACCAAGCACACCAGAAACAAACTGACGGCACAACAAACACCACGCACACTAGATACAAACTGACGGCACAACCAGATCGGAGATCCCACGCACAAGCAGCGGAAATAATTTAAAAAATTGTAAATCCCGCCGGCAGAATAATCGGCTAGAAACTGACGGCAGAAAACACCACTCAGGTGGCAATTAGCCGGAAAGAAAAATCGGCAACAGTGTACGGCCGTTAGGGCACGGTAAACACACCACGCGTGTGGCTGTGAACCGGAAAAGAAACGGCAGAAAAAAAATGGTGGTCGGCGCTGCCACGCAACGCAGGTGGCTGGCGGTAGAATAGATAAGTACACAGAGTTTTAGATGGAAAACGGCTCCGATACCATGTCGGATTAGGGTAAGTGTTTTCCTTGCTATTTTCCATAAATGTTAACCATTATATACAAGCTAATACTAAGTAAGATAGACCATAGGGCCACAAGCCCATTAACTAATTACACATTTACATCACTAAGTAGATACAACCTAACCATCATGGCCCAATATAGACTCCATAGCCATTTTGAAAGGAAAAGAGGCGCAACTAAAAATTCAATGTGAAATTGGGGAGGTATTCAATTGGTTCCATGAATGATAAAAAGCAATAAATACTGAAAATTTTCCGGTGAAAGCTACCAGAACTAGGTTTAACGAGAAATTCAGGAACTCTAATATCCGAATTTGAATAATTTAGCAAAATTTACTTTGCTTTTCTTCCTGTTGAGGCTAAGGTTTCCTTAATTTTCTGGAAAAATCCTTCGAATTCGTGAAATTGACGAGATGAAATACAGATAATTAAGCCTACAATAATAAGGGGGTGGAGAAGGTGGTGTTTTTAGGGGTGGCAAAGGTGTGGCAGCGGTGGGGGAAGGGGAGGGGAGAGTTTTTTATTTTTAAAGTTATTTTTTTATATATAAATTTGAATTAAGACTTTAATTAAAAATTTAAGGTTAACATATACTTGATTAGTTGTTAATCACGTAATTAGGAAAGATTACCTGTAATTGTAGGTCACCAACAGGTGACGGCCTAATACGAGAAGATGGAGGTAAAAGGTGGGATTATTGTTGTATTAATTGAAGGCGGTACTAGTGGTGGAAGACCGGCAAAATGTGGAATTTTTCCTGTTAATTTTTCCTTAGTTGTATTTACACTTATTCTGTCTTACAAGTGCCTCAATTCTTGCCCTTACACCCTGCTTTAGAATTAGAAAGTGGTATATTTCAATGAATGGTTACAATTGAGGGAGAAATTAAAGTTGTTACAATTGTTTTTTCTACATTTTATTCTTTATTTTAGTTGAGTTTTCGATGTTAGATTTTAATATGAAATAATATTTATATGATTCTATGTTCTAATTTTGTACTTTACCATAACATCAACAGGTTGTAAATTTTGAAACAAAAAGGAGCAAAAATTGTTATTTACATATGAAAATATTTTTAAATAAATAAATTTCGAGGTTAAAAAATAAAGTGAGACCTATGTGGGGATTGTTCAAATTAAATAAGAGAAACATGAAATAAAACAGATTTGATTCTTGATTCCAAAATATTACTCCCTCCGTTTTTTTAATATGTATATTTTTTCAATTTAGGGTGCTTTTTTTTAATTGGTACACTTCTACCTTTTTCATAAATGGAAGGTTGGTCCACCTAATTATTACAATTCTTTCCTACTTTTTCTTTCCTTCTCTCTACCTTTTTCACTTTTTCCGTACTTTTACTATCATTCTCTTACTTTTGCACTTTCCTTGGTCCACGCGCAATAACAAATGTACAAATTAATTACCTCCGTTTTTTAATTGGGACGTTTGCCTTTTCACGCGAACCAAGGAAAAGTGCAAAAGTAAGAGAGAAAAATAGTACAAGTAAGAAAAAAGTGAAAAAGGTAATGAGAAAGAGAAGAAGTAGGAGAGAAGTGTAATAATCAAGTACACCAACCTACCCTTTATGGTAATAGGTAGAAGTATCCCAATTAAATAAAAACATCCCTAAATGGGAAAATGTCCCTATTTAAAAAAACGGAGGTAGTACTAACCAAACAACAAGTAAGGGTATAATTTTCAATCCTAAACTAAACCAAACACATGGTATCAAGGATCATGCTCCAACCGCATACCACCCTGGTTGGATGGTTTGAATCCTGATTCCAAACTCATACCACCTAGTGAACCAAATGGGGACTCAATTTCTATTGGACAAAGTCTTTGTGGACGTGGTAATTTTTGCATAGTTAATGAAGGATTAAACATATAGGTCAAATGACTAATAATATATAAGATTAAAAGGTCTCTTTAACAATTTTAAAACACAATAAATGCATAGAGAATCCTGAGAGAGCCACAAAAGTAGAGATAGATTAAGAGAGGCAATACAAAAGATCTATAGAGAGAGTCTTTGAGAATTGTTGAAGAACTTTAGCTTGTTGTAATATGTAATAATCGTCTCATTCAAAGTGAAAGAATATCTCTTTGTCGAGTGATGGAGCTATTGCATTGATAGAGAACCAAGTTAAATTCTTGTTTTTTAGGAACTTTGTATGCCTCTTTGTTACAAGTAAATAATAATGAAAGAAATAATTATCCTTACTTTATACATAAGTAACACATATATAAAGAGATTATTTATTTAGAAGTCAAATTCGGCTTAGTTTTTAGGATTTGACTCCGACTCTCCTCCGACTCGGAGTCAGACTTAAATTTCATTATTTTTAAACTTAGAGCAGATTTCGTCCATCGGATTTGGGCGAACCAGGATTGAACCCAAAATGTATTAGCATCCCTACATCACATCGTGTCTCTTAGATGAGATCATATAAAGAAAAAACAAAACACTTAATTATAGTGCCAAACTTACGAAGTACGAAATATTATGTTTTATCCCAGCGAGGCTTGGAAAAAATGATCTGATTCGATTAACCCATTTCAAATGACTCGATCCGCACTTCGGATTGAACTAATACTCAATGATCCGATCATTCCCCAAAACCCAAAGTGACCAAATCTGATTCGAATCCAACCCAAAACTAGCTTGAGTCGACACCCAAAACGACCCAAGCTGATTTTCCCAGAATTGATTCATATTCAAAACCCGAACAAACCCGATCTGGCATTGAGTTGAACTTAATTGACACAAATCTGATTTGAACTGAATAAAACCTGTGATATACCTTAATTGGCCCGAACTTTTTTTTTTGGTAATTTTTAATATAAAAACTTCAATGTTTAATTTTCTTTTAATCATCTTAGTATATAGTTATATTAATAGAATGATACTAATACTATTTTATAGAATGACATCATTAAACTCAATATGACCCAATATATAAAACTTTGACATTGATCAACCTAATCCGGCATGACTTATTTTGAAATAAACCTGAAAATTGAAAGATATGAAAAGTGATATGATATTTTACATGTTTACTATATCGACAATAAAAAGTACTAGATTAATAAGTGATCAATACTTACATAGAGATCTAATGGAAAAAACAAATAACTTATTTTCTGTACACCAAAATTCTACTGAGATCTATTTATTCAATAGTTTACACAAGGAATCAAGCGTTGTCATGTTCGAATTATGGTCACTTTTACACAAATATATTAGTTAAACCACATGAAATTATTAAGTGCTCCAAAAATATCCAACATGATATTTTACATGTTTACTATATCGACAATAAAAAGTACTAGATTAATAAGTGATCAATACTTACATAGAGATCTAATGGAAAAAACAAATAACTTATTTTCTGTACACCAAAATTCTACTGAGATCTATTTATTCAATAGTTTACACAAGGAATCAAGCGTTGTCATGTTCGAATTATGGTCACTTTTACACAAATATATTAGTTAAACCACATGAAATTATTAAGTGCTCCAACATGAGGGGGATCGGAAACAAGAATTCTTTAAAAAAGGCTACGGTAGTTGATAAATGTAAACCACATATTTGGCCACGTCAGCAATGATTATTTTGACATTTACTTAACTTTCTTATTTTAATTTGCTAAACCTCCATAAGAAAATTAGTTATCGTCATTTTTAGTTTTTGGACAGCACCATAACATGTTTTAGTCATATCCGTAATTTAGATAATGAAATTGGGCGATATCCAAATCAAGCTATGGTCATAGACAATATCAATTTCATTGTACATGTCCAAACATGTTATGGTATTGTCCAAAAAACTGACGACGACTAATGCAATTCAAAGCATAATTTTCGTATATTTTGAACTATATTATACTATATAGTGACATTTGTTGTTGCGTATTATTAGCCATAAATATCATATGTTGACATAGAAAAATTCTTGTCTATTATTAATTCTTTACGGTAGCCTTTTTCAAAAAGGCAACCATAAAAACATCCAATGCCCATGGCATCATTAAGAGTAATGTTAATCAATAATAAAAACTTGTAACCAAGCAAACAAATTAGGAGGTATTCTTTATTTGCAATCTGCTTTTCATTAAACTAATATGCAAATTAGGTATAAATACATGGACGTTTAATAGATAAAAACTACAAGAAAATTAGATAGAAATACTGAAAAAACTAACTAATGAAACTAGTCCTAGAACGTCTTCTTCTCTGGGTACTTAAGAATAAGAAGGTAAAGAACACCATTCAACCGAAACGAAGCAACTCGATTTTGAATATGGCCCACCACAACTTTATTTTTTTGACTGTTCAACCATGACCTACCTCTTTTTGCATACAAATAAAAAAATACCCCACTAACTCCTATCACATCTACCTTTTTAATAAAATACAATTGATAACCAAACAATAACTTATCATCTAAAACTACATCTCTAATGCCGTCTTAAATATGTTGAATGTTGTTGAACCCTTGTTTGTGTGATAGCCAATAGTCTCATATTATAAATAAGGAGGAAAATGATCAAGTGCATAAAGTTTTGTGGGACGGAGGAAATATATTTTTCCAAGCTACTTAATTAGACAAAAAGATACTAGTATTAACTAGTGGTTCAAAACCAATTCAATTTAGTCATGCAATAAAATTGGTTTATTTGATAACTAAATACTTCTTTTGTTTACGGGGCGTTTAGTATGTGGGAATGGGAGTTTAGGGATTAGAAAGAGGGATGAGGATTGGGAATTAATGGATGTGATAAGGATAAAATAAAGTCTATCCCTTGTTTGATATGAGTTGGGAATTGATTGAGATTAAATTATGATTTTACTTCAATACCCTTACTAATCCTCCAGCTTCTTTCTTTTCCTTACTTTTCATTAAGGGTAAATGGGTCAGTTTATTCTAAAATCTAATCCCACCCCTTAATATCTGCCCCCTCCCATGTCTTATTTTGGTGGGATTATGGGATATTTAATCCCACTCCCAATCCCCCTCAAAACTCCCAATCCCTCCAAACAAACATGGAAATTCTACCCATTGTAAAATATATAATCCCAATCCCTCCCTCTAACCCCCTTAAACAAACACCCCCTTAATTCTATCCACGGTGAAAAGATAAGAACATTCCTCTACTTTAGCAAGAACTCTACTTCATATCATATCTAAATACTGTAGATAGCAATAAAGAGAAAATATACTGTAGCTTTATATAAAACCAAATTGATGTCTATTTAGGATATATCTCTTGACATTAGGAAACCCTTGTTTAGTAAGAACTCTACTTCACCTTATCATATCTAATGCATAACACAGAAGTCATATACCCCCTTTTTATAAATATACCATCCATACAACAATTTCACATCATAATTGCCTAAGCTCTTTCTTCTTAAAAAACAAAGCTTTCTCTTTCAAAACCTAATAACCTATAGTACATTGTTGAAATCAGCTTCTTGTCAATTGTGATGGAGGAGAAAAGAGCAAGCGGAGGCGACGGCGGAGATAGCAAGAAACACCCTCTTAAGAAACGCTCTTGGCTACGTATAATACATCCGATTCCAAAAGATGATCTTCAAGAACAAGAAGAAGTAACAGTGGCAAGATCAGGAAGTGGCGTCGACAAGCTCCCTTTCAAGAAACGCTTCCATTTGATGCTGTGCACATCTTCAACCTGAAGATCATGAAAATCATCATCACGAACAACGTCAAACTCGTGATATCGATTTCAATGAACTACCCAATAATTAATGATAATATGGAACTTGAGATAGTTCACATTAACTCTACTCCACCGCCGCCATTATTGCCTAACAAACGCCCTTATTCTGTAGCCTTTTCCCAACCAAAATATGATAACGAGGAAGCAGATAGAAAGGGTAAAAAACCATTAATAATAAGTAGTTTGAAGACGAATAATATCCCGCCATTGAACCCATACGCCAAGAAAGCTAAAAAAGCATTGATCATGACGAGTGTGAGCAAGAAAATCTTTCCTTCTTACAACCCAAACTCATATGATGATCAAGAACCCTCGTCCTCCGCCTCCTCGTCAACATCAACATCATTGTTCTCATCTGATAATGAAGTTGATTGGTTGCTTCGTGATATAATGACAGTAAAGAAGTATGAAAATATGATTGAGAAAAAACTCATACTAAAGAAGGAGGTTAAAAAAAGTGATATTCTCAAACAACAATCGCGAATATCGGTGCCAAAGGGATTGATCTTAGCAGAGTTTCTGACAGACTATGAGAAAGAACTTGTTAAAGAAAAGGATGACAATGGAAAGCTCAAGAACATTAATGTGATTGTGGTAGGGGGATTATCAATGAAGGAGTATCAGTTCAAGTTATGTCGTTGGCCTTACAAGAGTGGTCATGGATATAGATATGCACTCAAAAGTCCTCAGTTATCTCAATATATATTAGAGAATGAGCTAGGTATAGGAGATATAATATTCAAAAATAGAAGTCTGTAGAGTTTTATGAGACAAATGAAAAAGGAAAGTGTATAGAGTTTTCTGGGACGGAGCGAGCGAGAAATAAGGTATATTTTGATAAAATTTCCTTTTTATTGTAATAATTATTTACTCGAAACTCAAGCTCAAAAAATGCGAGCCCCTATCTTAAAAAAAAAACTATATTTTCTATATTATATGAAATGTGTAAATAATTAAATAAATATATATTGTTTTTTTCACTCTAGATTATCCTCATTTCCATGTATACGTTCATTATGATATGATTGGTCAAATTAAAGTTCAAATCATGAACCCACGTTTGAAAATGCCATATTTATGGTTTGTTATATATGAACCGATTTTTCTAAACATTAAGTGATTATTTCAATTTTTGGGTTATTATTTGATTTTAGAACTGTTTCTCGTGATCATTTGTTGTTAGGTTATGTAATTAAATAAGTTTTTTTTTTAATATTTAAGTATTTATTTATATTATATGATAGTTGACTTGCTCATCTAGTAGGGGAATGTTTAACAGTTGATCATCCGAAATTAAGTTTTCAAATCTATACATAATATCTTTCAAAGTTTTTTTCCTAACCGATAATAATATCTTTCAATAGTGGTACATAATATCATTAATTTATAGGAAAAATTGACCAGGATAATCCAAACTAAGCCCGTTCAGCCAAGAATAATCCCTACTAAGGTTTATTCCTGTATAATCCCAACTTTATATGGGCCCTTTTAAAAACACCCCAAGTTAACCGGGAACCTTTTGTTCCAGTCAAAAAATTTGAAACGTGTTATTAAATTTTTTTTTCCTTTATTTTCTTACCTCAGTAATTACTCTCCTCATTTTTCCCGCATTTCCTCCCTCTCTAACTTCGTCTTCTCCAACAAGCTAATCTTCACATTCCAAAATTCTGCAAAAATCACTGGGAATCAACAAGAAGACACGAAAGCTCTCAGATTCGCAAGTTTGAAGATAGAACAAAGCTAGGGTTACAAAAAAGTTGTTGCTTTCACCAAATTTGGGAAGAAGACGAAGAGACAAAGGTAAAAAAACCACCCTTTCTTATAATTTTGTTTAGGTTTTTTTTGAATTATGGATTTTGGGTGTGTATTCTGCATATTTGCTGAAGTTGAATGCGTTTTTTTTGTTGTTGCCCCAATTTTAATTACATGTATTTTTTTTGAAAAATTTTGAATTTAGGAAAAATGGATACTTTGGTATGTTTAAGAATGTGGCATGGTGGTGTGTTCAAAAAGAACAAATCTGGTTTATTAGAATATTATGGGGGTTAAGGTAGGACAATGGAGGTTGATTGCGATGAGTTGTGTTGGTTTTTTTTTTGGAAGAATTAGCTAAAAGATGTGGGTATGAATCTGTAGATTCAATTTACTACTTAATGCCAATGCAATCATTTGAGAAGGGGTTGTGTAGGATGTATCATGATAATGAAGTGAGGGAGATGACTGCCATTGTAATGAAGGCAAGGTCAATTGATTGTTATATAGTCCATGTTGTTGATGCTCCTGATGTCATCACTTTTTTAGATGGTCCACAACCACCTTTAAATACAAACAAAGACTTCCAAAAAGATAACCCAGGAACTGATTTTTCACCACCAGTAACTGAGACAAGCAAAGTTACAGCTCCCAACAACCAAAAATTTAAACCTCCAAGGAAAGCAGAGCCAAGTAGCAACACTGTGAAGAAGAGAGTAGTCCCACCACCAACCAAATTAAAAAACACAACTGCATAAAGAAAAAAACCCTAGATCTAAACTAGATTCCAACCCAACAACAACACCACAACAACAACAGCCACAACATCACTCTAACAACAATACACAAACTGAACCTCTATCTCCCACTCAAGATTTACCTCCTGACTATCACCTTTTCTATGATGAAAGACCAGATAGCCCATTAACCCTAAATGAGATCCTAGCAGGTTGGGAGAGTGAGGAGTCAAGTAACCATTCTGACCCTGGTTATGAACCTGATGGTGATGACATTGACTCAGAGATTGAGTCTATTGAGCTTGAGGAATAGAATTATGAGGTGAATGAGAAAGGAGATAAAATTATAGATGAGGTGGAGTTTGTTGGGCATGAATTTGTAGAGGAGTTAGAAGTACCATTACAGGGATCTGATAATGATACTAGTGATGATGAGTACAGGCAGGTTGGGGAGAGAGTTAGAGGTTGGAATGCAGAGGTGATTAAGCTTGCAAAGAGGGTACAAAAAGAGGTAGAAACTGGTATGTTAGTTGGGGATACTGCTGGTGTTTCTGTTGATGTTGATGATGATGCCATTGCTAGTGAATATGAAGATTCAGAAGATGAGGCAAATACTCCTACTGAGGGTGATGATGATACAGTTATATCAAGGAGGAAAAAGGTGAGGATACCAGTGGTTGATGAGCACACAGACTACAACAAACTAGTTTGGAAGGTGGGAATTAAGTTTGAAAATAGGCAAAAATTCAAGGATGCTATTGTTAGGTATGCAGTTGCTCAAGGTAGAAATTTGAGGATTAAGGTGAGCCACAAGAATAGAGATAACAGAGTTGGGGTGGCATGTGCAGTAGGTTGTACTTTTAAGCTCTATGGTAGTTTGGATTCAAGGAGGAATTGTTTTGTTATAAAAACTGTGAAGGGTGAACATACTTGTAACAGATTAATGGAGAAGAACATTCAAATGAAAGCTTCTTGGGTGGCTGAGCAGTTTTTGGAGATTTTTAAGGTAAGACCTCATTGGCCTGCAAAGGAGATAATGGAGGCAGTTAAGAGAGCTTTTAAGGTTATTTTCAAGAAAGATTATGCATACAAAGTGAAGAAGCATGCACATTTGAAGCTACATGGCAGTATGAAAACTCATTACATGAAATTATGAAGATACTTGGAGGCTTTGAAGCTGTCAAGTCCAAGTAGTTGTTTTTTGTTGATGACTGATCCATCAAGAGATGTACAACCACCTGTTTTCTAGAGATTCTTTTCCTGTTTTGATGGGTTGATGACATGATGGTTATATGGGGCAAGGAAGGTGCTTTGTATTGATGGATGTTTTATTAAGACATTTCTAGGAGGGATGTTACTTTCTGCTGTGGGGAGGGACTCAAATGAGCAGATGTACCCACTTGCTTGGGCAGTAGTGGAGGGTGAAAATAACTCAAGTTGGCAATGGTTTATGAGGGAGCTCAAACACAGAATGCAAGGGTTAGAAGAGGCAGAGATCACTTTTATAAGTGATGAACATCAGGTATGAATACAAGTTGTTTCAATTTTTTTTTTTTAATATGTAAGTTTCAATATGTCAGTTTTTAATATGTCTTTTTTTATTTGTAGTCTATATTGTATGGGGTGTCTACTGAGTTTCCTAACTCAGAGCACAGACACTGTGCTAGACACTTATTTGCAAATTGGCACAAGAAGAATAGAGGTGATGAGTTGAAGTAGCTATTTTGGAGGGCTGCCAAAGCATACAACATACCAGATTTTGAAGAAGCTCTTGAAGAAATGGAGAAGATTAATCCTGGAGTTGTTGATGACTTCAAAAAGTGTAATCCTAATCTTTTCTGTAGGCCTTTTCTGAAAACTAACACTAAATGTGATGTTATAGTTAGTAATATAGCTGAAACTTTCAACTGCTACATCATTAATGCTAGAGCAAAACACATAATCTTGATGCTTGAGGACATTAGAACTGCTTTGATGCAGAGGTTGATTGTGAAGAGGGAGGAAATGGAAAAGAATAACTCTTCTATTTGTCCTAGAGTGAAAGCAAAATTAGAGAAAGAGAAGGAACATGCTTCTAAGTGTGACCCCATACCATCAACTGCAGTAGAGTATCAAGTGTCTTATTACTTAGATAATGTGACAGTAAACTTAGAAAAATTCACATGTAGTTGTAGAAAGTGGGATTTGATTGGGATACCATGTAGACATGCAATTGCATGTATATTTCACAAGCATGAACAGGCTGAGGCTTATGTGCATCCTTGCTACACAAAAGAGGCCTATTTGAAGATGTATGCAGGTTCCATCACAGCTATGGCTGGTGAAAGGTTTTGGCCAAAGGTGGACATGCCTATGGATCCTCCTCCCATCAAGGTTGGTGTTGGTAGACCAAGAAGGAATAGAAGAAAAACTCCTTTTGAAGACCCTAAGAAACCAGGGAAATTGACTAGGCATGATGTGGAGATGTCTTGTAGCAAATGCAAGTCAAAAGAGCACAATGTGAGAAGGTGTCCTGACAAGGATAAGGTGGTTGAGCCACCGCCAAAAAGGAGGAGAGGAAGACCTTCTAAGCTTCCTGCTGACCAGGCACTTGAAGGTAATAATGATCCAAGCAGTGGCCACCATGATGTAACTGCACAACCTCAGAGAATTGGTAGAGGTGGAAGGGTGATAAAAAGAGCACCTAATGTTGCTAGGGGAGGTGGTAGGGTTGGTGCTAGAGGTGGAAGAGGTGGTAGTGCAACTTCTGTAAGAGGTGGCAGAGGTGGTACAGGTGGCAGAGGTGGTACAGGTGGCAGAAGGGGTGGGGTAAGAGGTGGCAGAGGGGGTGCAGTTTCAGCTGGCAGAGGTGGTGCAAGAGCTGATACTGATCCTGTTTAGATTGAGGTGAGAGTAATAAGTCTGCATTTTATGTTATATCACAATAATACCATTGTTTTTTATTGACATTGATTATTATGGTGGCATTTCAGGTGGATTTTGGTGCATATAATGTCATTTCACAAGCCTCGATATCTGAAGCACCTCCAATGACTCAAGAATCTGTTTTAATTTAGTACCTTAGTAGGCTAGCTTTTTTTTTGGGTTTTCAACTTATTTTGGAACATGGAAATGTTGTACTTTGGATGTTATTATGAAAAGGGTGTGATCTATATATGTTTGGATGTAACTCGATATGGCGTTTTGGATGATATGGTGTTTTGGGTTTTGAACTCATGTTGATATTGCCTGTTAATACAAAGCAGGTTTTGGCTCTTATGTTGGCAATTAGATAGATGAGCTCTTATGTTGCATGTTGATTACATTATGTTGTATATATAAGATTGGACCAAAGAAGTGATTTTCCATTCATTGCAAATTCCATTACACATCACAAACTGTCAACCTACATTACAACAACAACATCACTAACCTAATTCTTATAACATAGCAGTACAAATATAAACCATGATACAATCAAACTAAATAGGATCTTCTTCACATCATTTTCATGTTTGTTGATCAAACCCTTTAGCTCAGAAATAGATTCTTTCAGCTTTTGTTTCTTCTTCTCCAGTTTCACAACCTTCTCTTTCAATGCCTTGTTCTCTTCAATTAGGTGGTCGAACACAAGTTGTTGAGAATTATCATCAACTTCTTTGAGAAAGTCAGTCTCCCACTTAAAAAACCCACATTCTTCCTTTGACTGAAAATAATTAGAAATCCAATTATTTTAGGAACCCTAATTTCGATAAAATTAAATTGGGAAAATAAGATGGGATTCACATATTTTCATAAACGAAAATTAAACAAAAAAATTAATAATTAAACTTAATCTACTTACTGGCCATAATTCACACCCATAGAATTTTTTCCCATAAGATCCAGCCGTTTTTTATGTTTTCAATTTATCAGGAACTTGGTGGAAACAATTAAGCGTCCTCGAAGTAGATCTGGAATTTGATGACCCAAAAGAACGATTCATTGCAGGAGGGAGATGAAGTAGAAAAAATGGAGGAATAGCTCACGCATTAATGGAGGAAATGCTCACAGTGAAGTTGAAGGAGGGAGATGAAGATGAAAGAAAGACGTTGGAGGAGGGAGATAACAGATTAGAAAAAGATATAAGAGTGTTAAATGAACACGTGATACACGCGTGCTCAGTTAACCGGTTTTCCTAGGTTGCAACAGGTCACTGGGGTGTTTTTAAAAGGGCCGACATAAAGTTGGGATTATACAGGAATAAACCTTAGTAGGGATTATTCTTGGCTGAACGGGCTTAGTTTGGATTATCCTGGTCAATTTTTTCTAATTTATATTGTATTGTGTATAAATATTTCACCAAATTCACTCATGAGATCTTTCCAATATAAATTCAATATTGATTGTGTTTACGCATTAAACCATGAAATAGTATAAGATTCATTATTGTCTTGATCTAAATTATTGTGTTTCCTATCTTGTTTTTCACGAAAATAGCAAGAATAGCAAGAAAATATTTTATATTATGCAAAATTGTATCATAATACCTTTGAAATTATATTTTCCCAGTTAACAAAAATAGCCTATTATGCAAAAAAAAAAAATCAAAATTATTTCAATTACATTAAATAGTTGTGCATTCGACACATATGCGTTTTCAACATGATACTTGAACTTTTGACATTTGTCCATTTTTTCTTCTTTTAATATATATAGATAGATATCATAGAAATTTTTTTCTAAAGTTTATAAAAAAAACAATATAATAAGAAAAGTAGCGGTGAATTTTTAATAAAAATGGCACGTGTACCTTTGATGTTTTATATAATAGAAGTAGATAGAACCGATTAACCGTATGTTTGGATTACAATGGTGGAGAGAAAGAGAAGAAAGGGAAGAAGATGGAAGGGAATGAAAGGAAGATGAGGGAAAAAGAGAGCTTGCATTTTTTCCTCCAAAACTTTCCAACATAAGAAGGATTTGGATCATTAAAGAGCGAGGGAAAAACAATCCTTTAATTTCCCTCCCCTTCTCTCCCCTCTAGGAGATACCCAAACAGGGAAGCATAAATCCCTCTCTTCCTCTTCTCTTCATTTCCCTCAATATCCCTCTATCTAAACAAGCTGTAAGTGATTGATATACTTCCTCCGTAACAAAATGATCGCAACAAGTCACTTTGCACGTATTTTAAGAAAGCGATTTAATGGTGTAAACAAGCAAATTAGCCAAACCCATTTTAAGACTAGTAATCTATAATCTCATTCTTAATTGTGTTAAAATTATTTTGCCTAATTTGCTAGTTTATACCATTAAATCTCTTCCTTAAAAAGCGTGCAAAATGACTTGTTGCAAACATTATGTTACGGAGGAAGTACACGATTTCACGAAGTATATCACATGACTAAAATCACAAAACCAAAAACTACAAATCGACAATGACGTCAAATTGTTAACATAAAAGTATATCATAAAGACATAACCTGAAGCGGCAATTTCTTAATACAAATTGCAAGTTATAGCAGCAAATGTAAAATGAATCTTTTTTTGTATATTACTGTGGGAAAAAGTACAGAAATTTGTTAACGTACTGAGCTCAATATCGCAGCTAGATATCCATTACTCAGTCACGCAAACAAAGGGGTAACAAGAATTCGAACAATAAAACACACCTCTATACTCTAGAATTACAGATACTAAACTCAGTTTTTTTTTCATCAAAAATTTGTACCTTACATCAAGCTAGAAGCTAACGATTTGGCGCCCGATAGAAAGTACAATAAAACTGTCATCAATAGAACTACAAAATGAGGTAATGTGGACCATGTGGTAGGGGAAAATTTATCTGCCTGTAAACCTATGTAAAAGAATTTAGGGCTGCTAACTCGGTATGATGACGAGCAGGGATTACAGAGAAGCTAGCCTGTGTGCGCACCGATAAGACTAGCCCCCCTGAGACCACACATTAGACAGGCATCCCAAACTCCAAATTCCAAATTCACAAATGCTGTATACATCTATATCAAGCAGGAAAGAAGTGATCTGTTCATTCTCTATTATTCCAGCTTTTGCCATAGTCCGACTTTTACTCGGAAATGTTTCTCCAATTTATACTCCTATAACAAAGTCTGCAATCAAAACACAAAAATGCAACACCAAAGAGCAAAATTTATAAGTATGATAGAATTGAGGGGAGCTTTGCCCAATTCATATCTGTGATTATCGTTTTTTGTTTATAGCAATATTTGTTTGTATCAATTTTTTAGTCAACTTATTTTCTCAAGCAGTATATTGGCTATGAAAAGTAGCATATGAGAATCGATTTTTAACGACTATAATAGCTATATTAAAGCAATGGTACTTTTGCTTCCAAAAGATTATATTTACAATTTTATACCTCATCCGTTCCATATTATCGTGTTTGAGATTGTCACTATTCATACATGTTCTTTTGAGCTTTTGTGTACATAAAGATAAACATAGGCATATTGGATCTTGTTAGATGCGTCTTGACATATACTTTCAAAGCATGTACTTTTTGTAATTTTTTATTTTAGATAAATGAAGATATTAATGGTTAAAGTTGTGTGTTGAAAGGTATAAAACTCTACATGTTGCAACTAATGTGGAACAGAGGAAGTCCATTACTTTCCTTATAAAGTATGCTACTTTTTAAATAAAATACTTTCTTCATGAAACATACTCTCTGTTTGTAGTACAAAAAACCTGTGTATATAACAATTACGAATTAGGCATTTCTTGATTTGAGAGTCCATTCAACCAACAAACGGAGCAATATTAGCGAGAAAAAAAGGCTAAAAGCAAATAATAACCTTATCTGGGGAGAAGTGGTTGTCTTTCATCAGGACCTACATGATGACTAGCCTGAAAATTTGATTCAGAAATGTTATTGAAGTGGATATAAGAAGCTTCAAGATAAATAAAAAAAAGAGCAAATTTAGGAACAAGGTTCAAGTTCAAAGTGCCAACCTCCTCATTAGCTCCAGCAGCCATGTCTAGGAAAGAGTCCTTCGACCTGAAAGATGGAATAACTACATCAGCCCCAACTAAAAAGTAACTTTAATTTATAGTAAAAAGATAACCGTCAACCTGAGATTGTTCTGTACATCCACCAATTCAACGTTGTTTTCTTGTTCATCTTTTACTTTTGAAAGAGGTGAGAAAAACTGTGAAGGTGAAAAAATAATCAGCAAGAAGAAAAAAGCTTGTCATAGGCAACCCCCTCAATTCCTTCTTCATTTAGTATTAATTACCTGATGCATAGAGATGAAAACTATAGAAATCCCCAAGACAAAGTTCGTTGTTATCGTATGACCAAACAACACAGCGGAAGCTATGCCCGTGAAGATTGTGGCAACAGTTGAAGAATACTTCTTCAAAATTGTATCTGAAACAAAACAAATTGTTGACATAAAATGAAAGGGCCACTGTCCTTCACGAAAATAATCTGAAAGGGTACTACTAAAGAAATGCAAAGATTAATGGCACTTGAATAGCCCATTAAGCAACCAAGGATATGCCTGACAGCCAACAAAGAACAATTACTCAAGAAGTAATTCAGAGAACAGCTTCCGAAAGTGCTTGCCTGCATATTTAAAGAAGAAAGAGGACAAAATTCCTTGTGCTGCATTGTTGCATATTAGCAGCATTGTAGCTCTCGAATGTCCCTCAAGAATATTAAAACTACTTGGGCCTGAAACAAGAACTTTAAAGTGTTAGGAAGCCATTTCAGCAAAAAAACCTATGGTACCATCTCCTCCAAGGCCCCTCCCAAGACATGGAAAAGGTCCCGCAAAGGATAAAAGTATAGAACTCTTACAAAAGAATTTAAAGTAAGAGCAAAAGCAATGCATCACTGAAGGCTAAATCATATCTACATATAACGATCTTTCAAGACTTTCAGAAAGTTGGCAATTTTAGCATTAGCGTCAGAAGGAAATAAGACAGAATGCAGCTAAAAGTATATCGAAAACACACAAAGTTGATTATTTTCCAGAGATCTGAAAGTCATTGCAATAAGAGACACAATGATATTTTATGAAAGTATACAAGGCTAAAAGAAAAATACACACATGTTGCTAAAACTAATGTGTCATAGCTAATTAATAACATGAAACTGTAAATGCTTGCATGGCCTCTTTGCATCATTCTATGAAGACAGTACTTTTGCAATGATCCATTTATTCTCACATCGAAGGCAACACAACTTGTGCAAATTGGATTTACACCAGACAGCGCACATGTCTTATTCCAGAATTAGAATGATGACAAGTTTATGGTCCAAAGTCTCCATACATTTTTAAGACAAACAGATGAAGAGGCAACAAAATTATTCTCTTGCTCAGATTTTCATATGCTTTTTGATGATGGAATAACTAATTAACAGATTAATTCCACAAATTTGAGCTATAACTATTGTGTTGCTCCATTCTCAGTTCTGGCTCACTCAGGATGTACCTTCGGTGCTGACTGAAATTTGTCTACCTACAAAAGTCACGGCCAGCCAAATTTTCACCTTTGGGTTAAATAATTCTATAGATTAGTTATCTTCGTACTCTCCAATATCTCTCATCATTTGTGTAACAAGTCAATGGAGTTCCTTTTGATCAAGGGTCGATTGAGAGTGTGGAACAGTCTTCTGCAATTGCAGAGATAATGCTAGCATTCATATAACCTGACAAGGTGGCAGCCTCGTTATAGGCACTGGATAATGGTATATGACATTAACAGTATTGACTTCTGCCATTATCACATCACAAGAATGCAAGTTTTAGGAATCTCAGATGGATTAACAGCACTTTATTCTCATTAGGGAGCTAGATTGCTTTGACTTGTGACACATATGGATCACCCTGGAATCGGTAACAGGATGCATCTTCAAGTGTTAATTGGTGATGCAACTGAAGATGCCATCATACCCTTTCATTTGCACTCCTGGAATGTTTCATAGCATTATACTACCTCCGTTCCAAGTGTATTGCAACATTTACTTTATTATGCAATTTCATATTAATTGCAACCTTTCTATTTTAATCACCAAAAAAATCACATGTGCAACCTTTCTCTCTCTTCACTACTTATTATCACATGATGCAAGCGGGGAAGATGCCCCACTTTTTTGCTCTTCTTAATAAATGTGTCAACCCCCTATGTTGCAATACACTTGGAACGGAGGTAGTATGTGGTAATGTATGTTTCACTTGACAAATATATTCAAATGGCAAAAGCCAAAATTGCATGCTGAAAATTACAAATTTTTAAGAAAGAAAAATGAAAGAAGCTGGTGAGCCTAACGACAATACCTTTCACCAATGCGATTCCCACTATGGCTAAGAAATTGAAGATTGCACCATATCCATATAAGAATAAGTTCTGCAAAGATCCGATAAATGATGTCAAATTTAACACTATCTCAAGGTAAACTATTATTCACCATGCTCTATGTCAAAAGACATAAACCAGGCAAAGCAGATCAGAAAATATGGTCAATGGGTCTTGGTCAGTTGATTGCTCAGTCATAACACTATAATTTTTTTAAAAATATCATTCTGCGTAAAAAGGTCATATTATAATGAAGATGAAATCCAGGGAGACGGGGTAGGGGAAGCCACCACTACAACATCATCTCTCTGCCTCATTATTTTGAAACATTGCAACATAAAACACATACTTAATCAGGATGCAGCATTTACAGTATCATTAACTTTGAATACTATCTTTAGTACTCAGAAGTCATCTCCTGATACTATAGTTCCTGGCGGGAAAATAAACACTTGAGCTGTAAAATGATGTACTCATGTAAAATTATTGTCATTATGTTCCAAATCTGCCCCCAAGAAGATATGGATTTGAGTGAAGTCAATAAATAAAAAATCACAAAAGAAGGAAAAAAAGGAATTACCTGAAGGTATATGCTCGTATCATATTGGCTCTTTAAAGCGTACTCATTAAAAACTGAGGCCAAAGATGGAACTGTAACCTGCATATTGAATTTAATAATTTATACACGGGCATCAACTATGTATACGAACCTAATAAAGGTGATAATATAATATGTATACATTCAAAAAACTGTAAGCTAGAAGGAAAAATCGCTCACAAAGATCAATGTATAAATGTAAGCTATCGTAGCAACTGGAACTGCCATTGCAGAAGCACCTTCAGATACAGAACGCATTTGGTTGACACTAATGCCTATGAGCAGCAGAGCAAGTGCCTCGCACTGCAAAAGATAGCCATGAACAGAAGTACATCCTTAAAATTAAATGTCGAGGACATAGCATATTTGAAAGTGAACAATGCAATCATGCATTAGCTCAATATCAACTAGTTTCAAAATCCCTAACATGACGCACCTGAATAATAGAAAACCTACGTTTCATTACCATCCTCAGCAGAACAGCAATAACCAAAACCTGTATGCGAAACAAACTATTAGCTATAAAGACGATGAGGAAGTCCTAAAAGCAACCTTAATTTCACGTAAAGGACTGAAAGTATTTAAGACATAAATAATCTCCTATGTCAGATACTGGCGATAAAAAGAAAAGATTAGAATAACAAAAAAAACAAGTAATGAACCAAAGAAGAACAGAGGCACCAAAAAGGAAGTAAAAATGGAAAGGGACTCCTAAAACCAAATATCCATGCCAATTACGTGAACCGTTGTGTTGGATTATTACTATTCCATATATACCCTGAGCATGCTCAATATATTCATTTTGTTGACTTTTCCTTTTTAATGTTGATGGGCAAGCTATGACGAGAAGAAGATTATCAGATTTTGAGGTAGAGCCATAAAGAGGGGCTCATCAGCTTACGTAAGATACCACATGTCTTGCATATACTTATACCTCTTGAATCCCCGACCAGTATATTAAAAAAGAAGAAGAATATACAATATGAAAGTTGATACTGGTATTATAGCATCCAGTTATCTTCTAAAACACCCAAGTAAGAAATCAGTACATCAGATGATCAGAATAGCTACAATTCCCTTTTTCTTAAGTCCCTTCAACCGTTGTTTGTTTCCATAAAAATCATATAGAATCTTCATTGATTGTACTTTTAAAGAAAATGGAAACAAAAAGGACCAAAACTTAAGTTCCCAACATCTGCTAGATTTACCTTCAAATTGCTGAGCATCTTCACAGTTGCAGGATTGAAGTATAACTGCATAAAGAGATAACTAGTCAGTATTTATGCATAAAAAGAAAGCAGCTCATAGACCAAGTACTGCAGCTACACGTCAGCATCAGGTAACATGCAGTAATTACATATTAGACAATGAGGATGTGCAACCAAATGCCTGGACAGAAAGGAAGAACAGAACTAGATTTAACGAATAGACCTAAAACAGCAGTACAACATTCTGCGCCCTACTTCTAGCAATACATCCCCGTGAATTATCTGTGTTTGACTTACGTATAAAAATGGGAGCTTTCACCTTCAAATGACGAATGGAACTCTCACAAAAGAGCATAGCGAGTGCTTAACAGCAAGAAGGTTGTTTAAGTCAAAAAAAAGCTTCAGGAAACCTATAACTGTCAAGTTCAAAAATTATTAATTCTTATCTCTTCCCTCTTTTCTGTGAATAACTGATTTTTCTGAAGTACAGTCACACTTACTCTCCCCCCCCCCCCCTCCCCTCCTCGAGTGAAATTCTAGTGGGTGAAAGAAATGATTTAAACCTAACCTTGAGCGTCAAATGCTACACAATGCTGCCTCAATCCTTCGATCTAATTCCCATAAACTCTTAGCTGGTTGCCGATGGGAAGAGAAACCTTAAAGGTTCAAAGGATATTGGATACTAAGTAACAACATTGGCTTCAATGCTTATCAGATGATTTATAAGTGGTTTGAGCAAAATGTAGGTCAACCAAACCCAAAAGGTCCAGAATTCAATAAGTGGCCCTGCACCTATTGGGCAAGGAATCAGGACTGTTTATTTTCTCAAGCAACACTAAACAGAGCATTTTCCCCTCCCAATGCTGATGACTGACACTCACATTGTGTGGCATGCACAGGATTATTTAGCAAGTAACTTAAAAGACATGTACCATGAATTATTTCCTAATTCAAAAGCATTTTACATTTTTAGATCAAAGATTTTCACTGGTCACCAGTGACAAAATAAGGGCATTACAAGGAGCAATGACCGGCGGCAATCCTCCAGAATCTATGAAGGCACAAAAAATAACTCTAGTCTCATTACATAGATATTTTCCTGAATGAGCCTTGTGCGTGTGAGCCTCAGGCCCTAAAGAGATACGAGATACACAAGCCTCTTCCGCAAAGATATATTACTACAAGGGAGACGGCTGGCCGCCCCATTTCTAAAGATCCTCTCATTTCTCCCCCAAAAAATCATCCCATATTACATCTTGGATGGGCCTTGTGCGTGAGCTAAAGATATACAAAGTACACCAGTCTCTTCCACACAGAAATAGTACTACATAGTAGACACCTAATTTGTAAAGATCCTCTCATTTCTCTCCCATAAATCACCTGGAATAGCAAAAAATTCCAACTGACATAGTATATTCTGCAGGGGATGCGAGTTTTGAGAATCTAAGAACAATGCAGATAATACTTTGGTTGCAGGAGGTAATATGTACAAATGATTCACTCGCGTTGCAACGATATGTGCACAAGACAGGAGGCCTTAACCAATGCACCAAAAAGCTGGTTCCATGAGAATGATGCCAACTTACAATGTAAGAACAAGCAGTAGCCAGTAGCCTGTCTCACCATCAACGAAGCGCAAAAATTAAACATTCAGCGACACTACCTAGTTGGATCTACGAACTTGCAGCTTATTGTTATCGTTGTGCACCATAACACAACTCCCACACAAAAGCGTAAATTTGGCACTAATTACGACTTAATGGATTACTCCATCAAGACGCTGATGATACCCAAATAATTCACTTTAAATATTCTGCTTCTAATGTTTGCTACCATATTGCCCATTCACTTAAACTGGCAAATAGGAGACATCTAGATTTCAGTCATAAGAGTAAGCCATCTAACAATTAGGACACAAGCTGGGAAAGAAGATCTAGTATGAGCATGACGCAATACGGATGCCAGATGTAGCTCACAGCCTCATACACACAGATTCCACAACACATCATTTACAAAATCTAATGCAATACCTGCATGATAAACTTGAGATAGTTGTTAACTGCATATAGAAGCGCTGGAACAGCCAGAAGCACATTGTTGCGAGCAGCCTGCAGGAGGTCAGACAAATTGGAAGGACAGAGACATGGTGAGTTAGTAAAAGAATGAAGTAAATTGCAGCGGCATACATACATGGAAAGTAAGCTACTCAAGAACTTTTTAACTGCCTACACCAAGGGAGGCATTTTTGCTTTATTGGGCATGTCAGTGGACTCAAATGTCATCACCGTATACAATGACCAATAAACTACATCGAGGAGCATATTCATATGCAACTAATCCTAGTTTATTGAGATTGAGCTTTTGTAAAGAAAAGTGTAGTCCAAGAAAGTAATGAATTCAGTTTTAAAGATAAAAGTCAATGTGATAGATATTTTTTAAAGATATTCAACTTTGATAGTCCATTTTTAAGTTAAGTAATCATGAAAGGTAATCATGAAAGATAGTATACCTCTAAAGATATGCCAGCAATGACCAATTAACTATTACATGGGTTCACAAAATCACCAAGTTTATTCAGGAACTTAGCCATTCTTTACCCAGACTGGAAGCAAGGCTAACAAAACGTGTTATTTATGTATTTATACCTTCCCTCATGAGAATGAAGCTACCAAGAGAACCTAGCTGATTCATGATGCTGTCTTCTACTACCGGATTACAGAGTCACTTAGTGGGTACCCTAACACCAAAACCTAAATATGTAGGGGAAGGAATTTAGAGTGAGCAAACACTTCAAAAGGGAAGGCTGAGAACTGAGATGCAACTTTATACGGTACATCCTTTCTAAAAATTGATTGTACTAGTTATGTTTCAATATCAGTTTGAATAATATGCATACAAGTACTTCACACCCTCTCATTTTAAACAGCCAACTCATTTGACAATTGACCATAAACCTAAAACTATAATACATAGGCCCTTTTCTTTCGGACTGGACTAAGTTGAAAGTGTTTAGGGGAAATCAGTGAGGGGAAACTAAATGAAGTGAAGTACCATTAAATCATTTAAAGAACATGGCCATATACATATATATAGAGCTGGCAAAACTGAACTGACAGAAACAACCCAAGTCGAGACCCGAAATCGGCCCCGTAATAAAAAAACTCGAACGTGACCCAAATCCACCCGATTGTGATGCCTCACTACATAATGGACCAAGTTCAATTCGATTCTTCTAATACGTTGTTATTTACTTTAATATTATAACCTAATTTTTTATTTGTAATTATTGGCTTAAATTTAATTAATTCTTCCTTCACACTTTCCTTTTTAGTTTGTCCGAGATTAGTACGAACCTTTTCATTTTTGGCATAGTCCCATTTTTATTTTGTTTTTTTTTTCTAACATCTTTTATCCCAAAAGTAAAAATTACATGGGTCACGTACTCTCTCTCTCTTAATAAAATTACTCAACTTTCATACAACTAAACTCAATTAAATTTGTCTCGAACGTAATTTCCATTAATTCAGTCCAAATTTGGGCGGTCCTTAATACTCCACTTCCTAACACATTTAATTTTTAATTTATTAGCATTTGATAACCATACGAAAAAGTGTATTTTGTTTTTACAATGTAATTCAAGCATTGACTTGACCAGGAACATATCCGACCCGAAATAAGTAAACTCGAAGTGGAATGTACCCGACCCGATTGATATATCTCTATAATATAAGAAATTTTTTAGTAGCATATACTTCCTCCGTTTTCTATAACTTGCATCATTTTCCACTTTTGGAAGTTGCAAATTAATTGCATCATTTCCTTTTAACCCATTACTTTCTCTCTACATCTGTCCAATCACATGGGTCCCTTTTTTCCCTCTCTCTATCTCTCTCCTCTCCTTAATTATTGTACACAAGTTCAATAATACAAGTATAAAAATAACGGAGGTAGTATCAAAATACCTAATCATGCTATGTCACAGTATATATAGAGTTCTAAAGAATACCTGAACAAATGTGGAGACAGAAAGAAGAGGCTTTTCTCCAACTTTCTGATGTCTGGCCTGCAAAATTTATCAGTTACAACATAGATAAGTCAATAAAATGAAATCCTCGACGTCCAGATTTGAGCACAAGCAAATCGAGGTACAACATTCTTTTCCCTTCTATAGCTCGTAAGCAAAGACGTAAAAAATGCTACATAGATATTCCAAACAATGATGGCAGTTTGACTACGGAACTTCCTCTAAAGGTGAAAGTGAAATACAAAGTCGGCCTGCTGTGAGATTCAGAATTTCAAATTCATGATCACCCTCCAACTATATTGCCAACAAGTGTCTGAAACACACCCAACACCTCGGCTAAGGATATTTGGGGTTAATCCTAGATGTTTAAGGAAAACGTAAAAAAGTTTTCTGGATTTGTGTTAATAGTTAGTACATCTACTGAGACTGACACTTTTAAAGAGTCCACAATAAAAAGGTTTTCCGTATATGTGTTAATACATCTATTGAGACTGACACTTTTGAAGAGTCCACAAGTCCCCGTAGCATAGATCCTTGACAGAATCTATGTAAAGAAAGCATGAAAGAATATTCAGGAGGATCAAAGAGTGGAAATAGATTGATAAGCATAAACTAAGTTGTAGTGTAGATGCATTATCATGTCACCATCACACCAAACACCTAACATTACTCTCAAGTCACTTTTAGTTTTGTCAAATAGAAGTCAAATGCTATGGACTTGAGCCTCTAGGACACAGCTACAACCAGATGACGCAACGAGTCTTCTGAATAACAGTAATTTCCCCTGATAACGCAGTTACTTATGGGAAGACCCTCACCAATCTAATAACCATCAGCAATTTTCTGATATGAATTTGAAAAGTTTATAAGGTTTCCTGAATTTGCTAAGCCATGATCCCACAAGACTCTCAAGAAACTAGCTCAGTGCCTCAGTTGCATCTAAGATAAGGTTGTTTCCATTCAGGAAACTTAGTGACAACCAAAATATGCCTAAAAAAACAATTGTAAACTCTCTACATCCCAAATAATGTACAGGGTCCTCATATATTTATTTAACAAACATCAAACCAAGAGTAAATAAAATATCAAAATCCAATCACGTCCCAAAAAAACATGTACAGGGTCCTTATATATATATTTAACAAACATCAAACCAAGAGTAAATAAAATAACAAAATCTTAGAATAATACATAGGATAAAATTGATATTATTCCAGTACTGTTAAGACTTCAGAGTAATGGAGTGTAGATAGTAACTTCAATATTTATTAGAGTCAAGACAATCTTATCTCTAACACTAATAAAACTGCCAAACAAATGATGCACTCATGGTGAGCAATTTGCATCAGGGATTGCACCATAAATTGGCAGAAATTATTCATGCAAAGCTACTTGGCAAAAGTTCAAGCCTGATGTCACTAATAAAAGTGACTGCATACTAACATCACTCTTTCTTTGCCAATGACCAAGATCAAATTTTAATTCCCATTTGATTTTTATAAACATAGAGATCGCACATCAGGTACCATAAATGGATGACCATAGACTCTTTTATCATATTGGTAATTGGGTTCTTCCTATAAATCCTTCTCAAAATTGCTCAAGAGCTTAAGCTTTTTGCTATATTTTCCAATCTCCAACCTAACTTCTCACATCTCCAATCACCACCATCTATGCAGCCATTCACCATCACCTTCAAGGAAACAAACGCTCACTGTCAAGCAAGCAGCCTCAATGTTCAAATACTACCATAAAGTTCCAGACCTGGAGTTTTTATGGTCAAACTTGACACCTAATAGCCATAAGTCATGCTATGGAGAGCCTTTGTTAGTGTCTCCATCTTTCTTGAGCCTTCTTCCTATGAACTTTTGTTTTTTCTAGTGGGTGGCCTTCTCGCTTGTAGTGTTGATGGGCTGAGATAATTGACTCGGTGATTGTTTGGTGGCTGTGTTACTTGGACTCTTCGCTTCACTTCAAGTACCCATGTCAAATGCTCACACTCGGACATGGGTACGAAAGTTGGACACTTCATTCTGGCCAAAATCATTGAAATTTTTCACAACATAGCCGAGTCGGACACTTGGACATGTACTCGTGTCGGATATGGGTACCCGAGTCCAGAGTAAATAGTCTAGTGGTGTCGTGAACTTCAATGGTGGTTGGTTGTAGTTATTAGTGGTTGAAGTGGATGTGGTGTGAACTGATATGGTGGTTGTTGAAAGTGGGGTTTAGTTGGGGCCTTCGAGGGTGTTTTTTGGGATCGTGGATAAAGTGGAGGTTGTGAGAAGGTCTTGGTCATGATTGCAGTGTGATTGAGTTGTGGTCGTTGGTGGGTAGGTGGTGGTCGTTGCTAATGGTGGTGTCCAAAGGTTGGTTAACATGTAGAGGAGTCTGAGGGGAAACCCTCTGGTCTAGAGGGGTTGAGGGTAAACTCAAATTGAGAAATGAGGAAACGGGAATGAAGAACAATAGCAACCAAACATCATAAAAAACGGGTGTCTTGGTTGCCGTTCCCTTTCCTAAAACCTTATGTCAAACTTCCCCTTATTCCTCAAACCTCCTCTTTAAGGTTGAAATGCGTTTTTGTGCATTCTCCAATAAATTTAAGAGGGTGCAAGTGACAGTCACAAGATGTTCTCAAGTGCATCTTCTCATGTCAGACAAAAAAATTGCAAGCAGCTAAGTGGTAAAGATCGATGTAATAGATATCAAGATCTTCATGCATCCTACACGGTCATTCGTGCTCGAATCCAATACCATAAGGGGAAATTTTAACCAAAAGGTGTTTCTATTAGAATCATCCTTTCTCTACTCTAGAGGCTCATCTCTTAATATTCCCTCCGTCTCATATTAATGCGACACTTCCCACCTTCATCAGTCTCATATTAATGGCAACAGCTCTAACAATGGAAAGGACCCACTATTATTTAATGCTTCTTTCACATTATTGGACCCACTAGAAATGTGGGGAACCTAAACCAATAGTAAGAAATATAACCTCTTATCAAAGAAAATAATATACATAACCCACTCCCACCTTCCCCTCAAAGTAAATTTCTCCATATCTCACTAATTATAATATATAAAAGATGTTCCAGTACCACTATAAGAAGTCAACTAAAACTCCTAAACCTATGTGCCAGTCGGGATGAAAGGAGTAATACAAACAGCAACATGAGTAATCTTACAGTTGCAGAGCTAAGCTAACTACGACAGACACAATCCCCTAGTATGTATCTGCTGTTGGTGGGATCTAGAGAGGTTGACATGTACAAAGTCACAGACTTGCACACACCCTATGCCAATTCAAACTAGTAGAGTTTTGCTTCCATCTTTTGAGTAATATGTTATCAGACTCATGCTGACACTACTGCAGAAACCACATAAAGAAGTACCAGCAAATTACTAGTCCAGACAACATGGGATGTCATCTTTAGCAAACTGCTTTTCCCATACAGTAAAATGCTTACAAGAAGTGATGGAGAGCAAGTCCAAATCAAATATTTAAAAAGAGAGGGAAAGGCAAAGGGCGCAGATGGAAGAGGGCTAAGCAGAACTTGACAGCAAATTTCAGAATAATAAATGGAGACAGAAATCTAGCTAAGAACATGGTTAGGCTTACCTGGATCAGAAGCATAACAATTGCAAAGATGACCTTCGTAACCTCGGTTAAGAAGTTGACGCTGACAGGACTAAAATTGAACTTCCCGTCCACCTTGGACATGTAAACCAGAACAGGCTGGCAAGAAAATAAAAGACACATGTATTTGTTAACATACCCAACGAAGAGGGGAGTAACAGCTTAGAGCAACTTGAAGTTAAAGATGCTAGTACATCGAACAATGAAAATATTATTAATTATTAGTTGGACAAAATAGCTAGACCTAAAAAAGCTCGAACGCTTTTACAAAAACAGGTCTAGCATCAAAGACCCCAGGTTTGCTGAGCCTACTGATGTATAGGTATTACACCTATGTCAAGTTTGAAGAAAAGTCATCTACTTCTGAGAATTTCTCATCCCATATTTTTTACCAAACAGAAGTTTCCAATGCATTATACCACATTCAAGTGTCTACAAATCAGAGAAATGCAATATAAATTGAAAATAAAGAGTTCGAGTAACATAAAATTAGAGAACTCATAACTGAAATGTATTGCCGCTTACCTGCAAACCAACAAGAAAACAATCCCCAACGACCAAGAGGACATTAAGGACACGTTGCTTGGATGAAATCTTACTCCTATGTCGATCATAGGCCCTTGACACGGTTTTAGAAGTCGGAGACATCAATTTTGAACGGCACACACTACATTCTAGCACTCCGTTCTTCATTGCTTCAAATCTATCTAATAGACACTTACTCGCAGCTTCAATCACTACATCAGGAATAAATAATACACCAAAACAAAACGTCAATCTATATGACTTGATTCCACAGATTCAAGATCTAACAGCAAACTATACAACAACTCATACTCAGTTATCATAACACATTTTCATCAGCTGAACTAGAAAATAACATCACATTAATATAATTAAAGTTAAAAGGTAATAGTTCAATCAGATCTCATCCATAGCTGAATTCAAACCAATAAAATAAACCCCAATATCAACATTCAAATCCTTTACTCTTACAGAACTGTTAACGTTAATGCACCGACGAAACGCCGAAATCAAACAAAACCCTTAATTAACAACTACAATCAATAGCAAAAACCACATCTTGGGTAAGTGAAACTCAAAGACGAATCCTTTTTTACTAATTAATCAAGCTAAAACTTGAATTAGAACAAAATTGATTACTAATATTACCTCAATTATCAATAATGATCCGGGAAGCTAAGTTGAATCCAAGAAAAACCCACTTTGCAGTCGATTTTTTTGGTCAGATCGCACCCTTGAAGTAGGGAAAATTGGGGAAATTTCCCCGATCAAAGTAAAAAAAAATGATGAACAAATTAAGGAAATTAGGAATGTAATTGAGCTGAATTTGATAAGAAATGAGCTAAATTTGAATTGAAAATTGTAGCATCGACCGACTGAAAGAAGAAGAAGAGAGAGAGATGCGAAGAAAATGCAGAGAGAGAAAACTCGTGGGAAGAGAAGAGAAGAGAGAGTTAATTTGGTTTAAAGCCACTTCTGTTTTCTCCCTCTCTTGCTAATCCTTTGTTTTATTTTCTTGTTTGCTTAGAATTTACATCATAAATGTAAGTATATCATATACGTGGATACTTACTAGAGGAGCCAATGGTAGTTGAGTGAGCCCAACCACATTTTATGTTATGTTATACTTCTGAAGTATAAGTGTGTCTGGGGTCTGGTCGACAACGGCGGAGTCAGGATTTTAAAGTTGGTGGTATGTTAGATATTTAGATAAATGCGATAGTAACTAAATTATTATTAGAAAATGCTAACGAATACTATTATTTGGGCGTTGGATAAGGTAACTAAAAGTGAAAATATCAAATTAAGAAATAATCATTACACCCACATATTCGTGATTTTGGAATACATTCTCAAATCAATTCTATTTTGGAAAATATATTGAATGGTAATGAACGCCATGGGTGGTCGTTAGCAAGATATCCTTATTACTATTGAACGTTTTTTTAATTGAAAATTATTGACATATTACTAAATTTGAAAATTTAACCAAGTCCTAATTTATAGTTATATGGTATCAAACTAATAACAACAAATGAAAGTGATAATTTACTTTCAAAAAAAAAAATAACAACAAAAGAGTACTATTGTTTAAGTTGACTTGGATTACTTACTAAGGGATTGTGATTGTAGAGGAGCAAAAATGGAAGAGGATAAACTAGTTTTAGGAAATTAATTTTTCAAATTAGGAAGGAATCAGTCTGTGCTAAAGGAAACTAAATCTACACATGCTATAATTATAAAAATTCAAGAGGGAAAATATGCATGTGGTAACATGATGGACTCAAGAATGATTTTGATACTTCTCAGATTACATAGGATAATAGTCATGATTATAGGATCGTGATTTTATTTCTTACCAAAAATAAAATAATCGCATAACATTACAACTAATCTATCATCTAACTAACACTCCCTTCATTCATTTTTAATTGTTACACTTTCCTTTTTAAAACGTTTTTTTTTAAATTGTTACACTTTCACTTTACCTATCTTTGATAAACTTTCACATCGTTATATTTCAATTTCCCACACTTTTGGAGTCCACTTGTCCTTTTGTTTTGCTATTAAACACCCAACCACCCCATACTTTTTTGCTTTTATAACATTCGCTCTCATACTTTTTCTATTCCTACAAACAATTTTATCTATTCCCCAAACAATCATTGCATAAATTTCATAAATTTCCTTGATTATCCCCAAAGGGAACTGTAACAATTAAAAATAAACGGAGGGATTATTTAAACCAGGCAATATGCAGAGTCGCAATTTTTTACAAAATTGCAGTCCACCATGTGTCATTATCTCAAACTCAATAACATTATATCTATGACATTCTCATATATAAAAAAAAAAAACTTGTCAATGGAAAGGTTTGTATCCGCAACCTTAAGTATGAAAGAAAGAGGTCTAACCAACTCTCTATAGTATTAGTATAACTTCTTTTATCATAATTAATAATGATATATGAATGGAAACCAGAAATTAAGTTGTAACTTTTTGATTCCACACTATACATGATTTTTGTAAGGCTCATTATCATCGCAAGCGATCATGACAAATATTACAATCACATGATATCAACTAGAATTATAAAATGTATAGAAACAATTTCCAATAATCACACATGATTGAGTTAATCGTGAGATAAGAAGGGGGAATTGAATCATGTCATACATGAGTAAAATATGAAAGCAATTTCCAATTAGCACATGGAGGGGATAGTTCGAATATCATTTCAAAGGATGATGTAAAATTGAGACTATCGTCTTTTTTCCTAATTCAGGTGAAGTGTCATCACTAAATTTTGGTGATTAAAATAAGATTTACGTGCAATATATATAAAGTAAAGCGTTAGAGAAGAATAAGGGAAACGTTATATGATATACAAATGAATTTGATTAAACAAAAAGAATAACGCGCTATCATAAAATGAAAAATTAATCTAATATTAAGTTATAATAGTGTAACATGATAATTCTCTCTTTCTAAAACCAGACTTTTCCAACAAAAATATAGAGAATCATCGAAGCTTTATCGCCATGAGGAGTACCGATAGTCAACTGATTTCTAAATAAGACCTAGGGTTACACCCCCAAGTCCCTATCTTTAGCAAATTCTCCCACCTTTCTTTATGTCTCCTCCATGATTCTGATTTCCTTTATGCTATGTTTGGGAACCATCATTTCATTTACAATTTCAGAATTGGGCCAATTCAGTTGTTTGGCAAAGGCTAGGAATTAGAATTAGAATTAGAATTAGAATTAGAATTAGAATTGGCCCAAATTCCAGCCAATTCCCACATAGCCCAATAACTGTAATTTGGAAATTCCACCCTAACCCACGTCATTTCCAATTCCAACAATACACAAACTTCTCTCTCATCAATCCTGCTGTCCTAATATCTCCACCATGAAGCTTCAATCTCATGTGCGCTAGTTAGGGGTGTTCAAAAAAAACCGATCCGCTTGACCCGACCCGGCGACCCTCTAACCTGGGTAAAAATGAGTCGGGTATTTATCCCAAAAAAGTATATTTTGTGGGCCGGGTACCCGACCCGGTAAAATTATCATTTAGCGGTCTGGGTCACGGGCCGATATTTATGTTAACCGGGTACCCGATTACCCGCTTCTTTGATTTTTTGAATTTTTTTACTCTTTTATACTGGTAGCAAGTGTGATACTGACATCATAGTTGTTAGAATTGCGATTTGGATCGTAGAATCGTACGATTCTACGATCCTAATATGACCAAACGATCTGAATCGCTCATACAATCGACCTTCCATAGGATCACTTAGGATCGGTATAGGATCGATCAGAATCGTATAGAATTGTAGGATCGTTTCATAGGATCGGTAGGATTGACCGATCTTACACACAAATAACCTATTGTTTTTTTTTCTTTCTTGTTTGCTTCTCTACTTGTGTTTTGTCATCGAAATATATGAATAATGCATCTAAAATGCAAAAATAAGCAAATAGGTTTACTATTATCACTTTGTTATTACTTATTCAGATTTTTAAAATTAATTTTAAAACCAAAAATATTTAATATTATTATATGAATGGTAATGTGTGTGTACAAACACATTATTATCTTATAATTCAACCCCCATGTTAGCTTTAACAATCTAATTTGTACTTTTAGGATTATTCTCAAATTATGAATCTTTTGAAACATATATTTAGATTATATTTTATCAAGTTTTAGTTATTTTGTACGTTCGAACGATTCTACGATTCGATCCAACGATCCAATCCGATCCTATGTGCCCTCACCGATCCAAAGTAGAATCGCGACCCTGATAACCTTGACTGACATACTACTCTTAAACATAATTATACCTAATTTAACTCTTCATTGCAGTCGTTTACCTTATCTTGTAGTTCTTAAACTTAGTTTTAATGCATTTGATAAAATGTCAGAGTACATATGTAGAAGAGTAAGTATAGCAGCATTTTTCTAATGCACCATTATGCATTATTGGATAGTATGTGTTTACTGACTGTTGATGGTAGGTAACACAAATAAGTGCATTCGTTTTCTGTGCATGAAATACTAGCTTTGACAGGAACAATTTTTCATATTTGGAAGCAGGAATTTGAAAAACCAATTTCTATACTATCACCCGGGTACCCGATGACCCGACCTGGGGTACCCGGTTATTATGGGCCGAGTCACGGACCGCTTGTTTCACTACACGCATTAGCGGGTACCCGCCTTTCCATGTATCCGAAAAACCGGGTATCCAGTTATGAACACCCCTAGCGCTAGTTCACACTCTCTCCTCCTTCTTCTCTCTCTCTTCGCCATTGCATCTTCTAAATTCTTCAAAGAACACTTCCAAGGTAGTTTTCGCACTCTCGCATTGATTTGTTGTTTTTCGACTCTAAATTTGTGTTATTTGATTGTGTATTTATTGTTGCTTGTAAGAATTTAGCTAGATTTTTGCTGAATGATGCTTACTTTGATTTAGCTCGATTTTGTATGAATGGATTGTTTTTATTTTCAATTGTTTTGGAGATCTGATGATGTTTTTGGTTTGCGATTCTTGTAGCTTGCTTCTTGATTTAGTGTCGTTTGGAAGATTGCGTATGTGGATCTGATCGTGTGGTTTGGTTTGTATGTTTGTTTGAATTGGTAGCATAACTGTGAATGTGGTTTATTAGTGATTGATTTTCGCAATAATGTCTACTGATTATGCAAATCTTAGATTGGAAAACTACAAAACCACTGTTGTTGACAACTTGAAATTAATCACTGATCATATAAGGCTACAAGTCTATTAACTATACTTTCTAGTTTCTACTTTTGAAACTCAAGAAAAGTTAGTGGGAGCATACACATGAAAAGCAGTAATGGTTTGAAATTTTACACTATGGAAAGGTTTGTCTGATTGTTAGTCTATCAAGATTGTACTTAGACTAAACTCCTGAGCTGATTTAGGTTTAGAAGACAATGTCGAAGTATTTGTTTCCTTTTGTTTTCCTTTTGATTTATTAGATGAATTGAGTTGATTTTTTTTTACATTGTCAGGAATCTGGAATATCCGTGTGGAACTAGAAAATGTCTGATTCATCAAGTGTTCAAGAGTTGAGAAAACGTGTGAAGGATAACAATAAGGATACAGAGTTGGTCATGGCAATTGTAGGTTTCATTATGGTAGTAGTAGGGGCTTGGTATGGTAAAAAATATAGATTGAGAGAGATAACTTAGGACGAAAGTAGCGTGCCCAAAAGAGGGCTATTTGGATGGAGGATTTGAGGAATGATAGGATATGCGGAGAGCAATTGCATTTTGACATACGTTGTTTTGACAAATTGTGTAGTATTTTGCAGTCTAGAGGAGGATTAAAGACTACTAGATTTGTTACGGTAAAAGAAATTGTTGCATTATTCCTTCATATTCTTGCACATGATTTAAAAAATAGGACTATGCAATCAATTTTTGCTCGCTCTAGAGAAACTGTTAGTCGTCAGTTTCATGTAGTACTCGAAGTTGTACTGAAGATAGGTAAATATTATATCAAGCCAGTTAGTCATACCACTAATTGTTCACGGGGTGATAAGTGGAAGTGGTTTGAGGGGGTTGTTGGAGCTCTTGATGGGACCCACATTAAAATGACGGTCCCTATTGAGGATCGACCTCGCTATCGATATACTTGTGATCCAAACCTTATTTTTACTTATGTTCTACCCGGTTGGGAGGGTTCGACATCGGATCCTCGAGTCCTTCGTGATGCTCTTCGAAGGCCTAATGGACTTAAAGTACCAAGAAACAGATACTTCCTTATACATTTGGGATATACTAATGGTGAAGGTTTCTTAGCTCCTTATAAAGGTACTCGTTACCATTTGAATTTATGGCGAGGTAATACTCCAACAAATTATAAGGAACTTTTTAACTTGCGACATTCTTCCGCTCGAAATACCATTGAAAGAGCATTTGGGTTATTGAAAAAGCATTGGGGTATTGTTAGAGATCCTAGTTTTTATGTGAAGAAGACTCAAGTTATAATCATAAATGGTTGTTTCATCCTCCATAATTTCTTAAGAGAGGAGAAATTGGAGGAAGAAAATCTATTGCAAGAAGTAGACCAAGATCTATTGAATTCGGAGGGAATTGATGAAGAACAACAAGAAGATAATATTATGGCTATTAGGTCTTCACACGAGTGGAATGAATTTCGAGATGATCTTGCTAGAAAATTGTTTACGGATTACCAAAGGCGGCGAAAGGCACATCATGCTACTTGTTTATCCGACCACCAAATCTTATTTATTTTAGTTCAAGTTTATGATGTTTCCAATTTGTTTATGTTCTTGATTTATTCACGAAATAGTAGGTATGAGATCATCATCTTGGACGTGATAAACTGAGTTTAGTGATAAACTGAGCATTGCCTTGACATAATTTGACTCTTTTTGAGATAATGAACTGTACATATTTCACTTTATCAGATTGATCAATTACAGTCCTGTCAAAATCCATACACGCTAAAAGTACTTCTCAGTTTATCATTTAAATCCTTCATGGAGTTCATCTAGTGCCCTGTAACATAACATAGCCTCTAACATACATGTGTAATTCATACTAACTCTGACCTCATTTTCATAAGTACTATATTGTTGGTCTCAGCTGCTTTATATAAGTTTAGTCAGTGAGCACTAGAATTGTTTTAATATGGGTGGCAGTATGCTGCAACTGTATAATAAGTAACCCTGCTAGTGGCACCACTAGATTTGATTCACACCTTTAGTTTTTATACCCGGACTTCTACTCTATGTCAAGCTTGCATTTATGAGATTAAGCTCAAACACGTTTTATTCAGGTGTTTAGGCAACATACATAATGAATAAACAAGGCAAAAAGCCCATGATCTCAACACAAAAAAGGAGTTATGTTACTTGGACTCCCCAAATGGATGCAATCCTCACATCAACTTTGCTTGAGCAAATTACTGGAGGGAACAAAGGCGATGGAGATTTTAAGCCACAAGCTTATCAAGCTGTGGTTGAAAAGCTAAGATTGGATTAGGGTATGCGTGTTACGGTAGATCATGTCAAGAACAGGATTAAAGTTTGGAAGAAACATTATGCGACAATCACTGAAATCCGTACTTACACTAAATTCATATGGGACGATGAAAGGAAGATGATTAAGATCCAAGACGAAGACCTTGTGGCATGGCAGGAGTATTGTAAGGTATGCACTAAGTTATTACACTAATTATGCTCTGTTAATGATGACAATTAACTGTATACTGATAGATTTTTTTTTGGACAGTGTGTAGTGTTTGATGAATTAGACTGTTAGACAATAATATTCTTAACAGATGATGCCTTTGTTTGGTAAGGTAGTGTTTGATAATAGCAGGTTTTAAAACTAAAAGATCATTGCAAACGTAAAGTTGTATCTCGTATGAGCTGTACTGGTGAAAGAAATGCAAATGCTGGAGAATGATAATCTCTTTACTATGATGAACCTAATGTTTGTTGTTGTGTCCATTTGTTTTCCTCAATTGTGTCATGTTTTTTGATCTCGTGATACTTCACTTAATTTCTGAGGCTTACTTCCTGTCTTTATATTTTGTTTTTTAGTGTTATTATGAGTACTTTAGTTATATGAGAATGTAATAGTTATCGGTGAATAATCATGATAGTGAGTAATCTGGGCAATGCAGCAGCCTGTTGTGAGTAATCATGATCAGTGAGTTATCATGATCACTGAGTTCAATGCATAATCTGGAATATGTTATGTGATTAGTGCTTGAATCTGTTTCATTCTCTCAGAGATCAGGGTGTTCTTGTTCATCAATGGTGGTGATCTTTCGTAACAGGTCATATACTTAGTTGTTCATGTAACTTCTTATACTTTTTCAAAATGCTTCTTTTACTCGTAATGCCATACATATTTCTAGTTCCTGCATTTGATGAATTAGTGTTCAATGATTCTTACCTGCATTTGCTTTACAAGGATTTGATAATTTGCCTGTTCTATTATTGCTTGATGAATTATTTATCTGATTTCATATTTTTTGACCATTAGTACTTTGGAGAGTGTTGTTAAATCTATTTGACTTATTTCAGAAAGAATAAGTTGAGACAAGTCAAAAGATTAGCATTTTTTTTTCATTTGTGTAATATTGATAATTATTGTTTTATGAACAGGACAATCCTAGTGCCTCTGCTTACCAAAACAAGCAAATTGACATCTAGGATGATATATGCACGTCAGTGGTTGTGGATAGAGCGGTGGGCGATGATGCGGAGCAACACTAGGAGTCGACATCAGCTATGGAGGCGGAAAATGAAGGGGGTAGCACTTCTGAGACACCTTCAGGAGAGTCCAACAAGAGACTGAAAAGGGATCGTCTGGCGGATGCGGTTAGTAGCTTTGCCGAGTCGTTCAAAGACTACCTAAAAGCAAAAGATCCACCAAGACCCACTTTATACTGAGGTATATGAGGTTGTTTTTAATGTTCTTGGTATCACTCGACATCAAATTCTGAGGGTTGTGAAGAGGTTCCTTGGCGGTACAGTGAAAGAGTTCGACATGCTTAAGCGTCTTTCAGAAAATGAGAAGTTGGATTGAATTTTATTGTGCCTAGAATAGTTAGATAGTCTTTTTTTTGTCAAATGAAAAGTTGTACTAAACTAGAAACGTTAACTTTTGGAGTTCAAATTCCACTTGCGTGCCAAACACTTCTTAGAATTTGAAATTCCAGAATTAGAAATTTCGTTGTTTCCCAAACAAACTGTAGAATTTGAAATTCAAGAATTGAAATTTCGTGGTTTCTCAAACATATAGTAGAACTTGAAATTCCGGAATTGGAAATTCCGGTATTTGCCAAACAAGGAATTTGAATTTGAAATGAATAATTTAGAATTTCTAATTTCAATTCCATAATTTGAAATGAAATACATGTTCTGAAGCACTACCTTAAAGGAAATCAAGAACTTCAAATAGGAAATCAAGAACTTCAAAGAGCTTCCATGGCCTAGCGTTATGAAGATATGGCTGGTTTTATTTTCCACTGACTATTTTCTCGTCTCTTCTCATTGTTGCCGCTTGGGAACCATCGTAGGCCATATTCTTCTCGCCTCTTAACTAATTGTTGCACCGCCACGCGGCACTGCCGCTACCGGTATTAACCGTCATCGGCGAATCCAATCTAGAGATTCTTGTCAGAATTGAGGAGTGTGCCCCTTAACTACAATTAAACCCAAGGTGGCTGGTTTAGGTGAATAACTTGAGGAACTCGTTCATCCAAACACCACGACAACACCGTCAAAGGCCAAGTCTTGGTTGTTCAGCCCCCAAGAAGCACCGTCGCCGTTTAGTTAGCTAGCTTGTGAGAGAATTACTATAGAGTCTAGTCACGAATAGCTTCCACCGTTTATTTTTGGGAACTTGGACTAGCTCCATGATACTCAGGATCAATGAGACACATCAATGATCGACGCACAAGAAGACGCGTCATCAGCAAAACTGAGTACATATATGAAAAACACAACCTGATATGATACCAGTAAGAAAATAAAGCATACATGCATGATAAAATATTAATACAATATTAACTCTTCAGAGAAGAGTCTAAACTTAATCAGACAATAGATTAATTAATTGTATAAGCAATGGAATGGTGTTGTCCCAACCAACCTTGCCTCAATTGAAGAAGACGAATCAACAAGCGCGACTCTGTGAAAGAAATAGAACATGCTGATCAATTTGATCCTAGTAAAGTTATGGGCTACAACCATGTACTCTAACTCAATCGTTCAATACTCTAGATGTGCACAAGTCCAAAGTTTTATTAATCGTTCACTTACAGTTTAAAGTAATCAATATTTTAATAGGTATTGGACTCACAAATAAATAAGAAACACAAGCAAATCATGAATACATCAAAGTTCCAATTTTTATCTTTAGAATTAAACATAATGATCAAATAAACCAATTGACCAATAATTCAACTCTATATTTGTTGACTAAAATCACCAACCAACCAATAGTCGTTACAATCAAAATTCCAATCTTTACTAAACAAAGCCATCGATCCTTATACAGTAAGTTAAAATACAATAAAAGAATAATATAAATAATATTCATGATCCAGATCACAACAATAATTATTAATCCCTCATATGAATTAATAAATAAAAACATTCCTTTCTCAGATTCTTGTATCAAAACATCCATACAATCTTGTAGTAAATAAATAAGCAACATGCTTTCATATAACAATACAAAACATGTAATTCCACTTCGTATCGCTGTAGCCAATTAGCCACATATGAACCAATAAACGTTTATTCACTTCTTCTGTTTTAATGTCAAAATTTAATATATTTTAATTTTAATGCTCCATATGTGTCAAAATAATAACAATATAATATACCTCCTCCAAACTGTATTAATTGTAACATTAGGAACTTTTGCACCATTCACAACTCCTTTGAAGTTTTATAATTTTTTCTTAAACATAATTAAAGACATAAAATATTTCAAGTTGTGCATTGATAGACGTAAAATTTCTACATGTTGCAACTAATATGGAACAAAGAAAGTACATATCAAGCTTAAATATTAAAATGTAAAAAATGATATCAAGAATAATTTAAAATCCTACTAAGTGTATCTACATAAATGACAAAAATCGTGAACTCAAATTAGTTATTATTTCTTTTACGATGACAAAAGTCTTCGATCACCTTAATCAATATGATCATAAGTTATTGATCTTATATTCACATGAGTTTGAAGTAAGCTTGTGATAAGTTTAAACTCTTAAAGTTGGTTAAAGTTAATTAACTTAACGTCTTATTTTAGTGGGTGAACCCTAAGAAAATAATAAAAATAAGGAAAAATTGACCAGGATAATCCAAACTATGCTCGTTCCGCCAAGAATAATCCCTACTAAGCTTTATTCCTGTATAATCCCAACTATTAGGGAGGTCCGCCACAAGCACCCCGAGGTGACTTGAAACCTATTAACCAGGTAAAATGTTTTATTTTTCTTTTATTTCTTTTCTTTTTCTACTCCCACCACCACATCAGCCAACCCCTCCCCTCCTCTTCCTCACCCATTCCCAAAAACCCTCCCAACCACCCTCTCCCCTAAGTCCGGTATTCGGCCACCCTAAAACCACCATTAACACCCCTAAAATCGTCATCTAAACCCTAACCACCGTAAAATTGTGACCCACCACCCTAAACTGAATTGATTTTTTTCAAAGGTGGATGGGTTTCGGCTGGGAGTGGTGGGAAGGAAGGGTTTTCGAAGGGTTAGGAGTGGTGGCGTAAGGAGGGTTTTTGAGGGGGATATGGGCGGTGGCGTGGGGTGGGTCTTCGAAGGGTTAGGAGTGGTGGCATGAGAAGGGTTTTCGGGGGGGATATGGGCAGTGGTGTGAGGCTGTGGGTGGTCTGGGGTTGGGGAGAGGGCTGGTGGTACTTTTCGAGGGAGATAGGGTTGGTGGTTGTTTTTGAGCAGGGAGGGAGGGGGATTCTGAGGTGGTGATGAGGGGAGGTTTGTGGTTGTCTGCGAGTGGTGGTGGTAGGGCTGGGGGTGGTCTGGGCTAGCGGTGGCGGTGGCGGCGAGCGAGGGTTGTTGTCGGAGCTTGGTGGTGGTGGTGAGCTTGGAGCTGGGTGGTGGTGGTGATGAAGATTTTTGGTAGGATGGGGAAGGAGGGGGTAAGGATTGAAATTAAAAAAAAAAACAAAATAAATAATAATTGTAAACAGCCACTAAGAGCATGACACATGTCATGTTTACCTATTACATAGGTTTCCATTCGGTCATAAGGTGTTTGTGACGGACCTCCCTAATAGTTGGGATTATACAGGAATAAAGCTTAGTATGGATTATTCTTGGCGGAACGGACATATTTTGGATTATCCTGGTCAATTTTTCCTAAAAATAATACAAACTATTGTAGATAAGTCAATCGAGTCATAGTTCCAGGAGTCAACTATTTGAGACAATCGAGTTATTTATACTTGAAAAACTTCTTTTGATAAAACTCTAATTACAATTGGCACCTACACACCAGTTATATAATGAAATACAGAAGTACAAATTATATAATGGCTAATTCCTTAACCAAATATTAATTAACTGTAAAATACTACAAGAAGAAAAGCAGCAAATTGAATCATAGTCAACTAAACATTTGACTATTCGAGTATGCAATAGCCGACATGCACTGGTGGTGGCGTGTGGTGGTGTTGATTGTAGGATTATAAATTTATAAGTGCGAAACTTAAGAAACTAATTTATAATCAAAACTACCTAGCCGATCATGTATACTAATAATGAATAAAATAGAAAGAAAAAGATGGTCATACAGAATGTCGAAAGATCTGTCTAGACTTTTGTAAGATATTCAAATGTAAATCCTTTACTATAGTCCAAGAACATCTGCATACTTTCCCTTTGATTGCTAGACCAATAGTAGAACGCTTCTCACTTGGGAAAGAGAAGGAGGTTTTTAGTAATTAGGATTTTAAAGGAAGGAAACAAGACAATAAAGAAGAAAAAGGAGGAAGAGGCATGCAACATAGTGCGCCTCTCCCATCCCCATCCCCATCCCCATCCCCATCCCCATCCCCATCCCCATTCCCCTCCTAACTATAGTTTCCTCCTTTTCTCACCCACTGAAAATAAAGAATATTGGTTAAGGAATTAGGCATTATATTCATCTGTACTTCTGTATTTCATAATGTATAATGTAAGTGGATTTGTGTAGGTGCAAGTCGCATGAGTTTTATATTAGTTTTATCAAAAGAAGTTTTTCAAGTATAAATGACTCGATTGTCTCAAATACCAATTTTTTACATGCGGATCTGCAAGTCGGGTTCTGCAAATTGGTGTTTTCCCGAACACCCTTGTAATTAGACAAAGCAGTTTTATTTACCTAACAATAACCACTTAAAGTATACCTAAGGCACAACCAGAAGTTTATGTTTAAGCTCACCCAATGTATTTAAGAATGGAATGTTTAGACTGAGGATTTTCCTGCTCATGTCTGTCAAAAAAGAAAATGCATAGCAAGTTTTATTGAATAAAATTTCAAATAAATTGTCAGTGAAGTAATAATTTACATTTGATAGGTTAGTACCAAGAATAAATTGATGTTGACCAGCATGGATTCCTATCCATGCAAGGAAAATTGGAGTTATAAGTTCAATCAGTTTTAGCTAAACCTAATCCAACCTTCTGCAAACTTGAGTTTCCCGGAATGAAGCAAACAATGGGATCATACCAGACCAAGGGCTTCTGCAGCACTTCTTGGACCATCTTTACCACAGACACTGACAAGGTTGGTCAGCAGAAATTCCCTATGCTCCAGTTTCAAGTGTTTCTGTAAACCCCGAGCAACCATCTCCATCTCAGGCTGCAAAAAAACAGAAGTCTTGAACATAAGAGTGAGCATCATAACTGCAAGAGGACATACATTTTAAACAGCAATGTCCCGTATTAAATCAGTCAATCATGAGTCTCTGTGGAAAATTGATAGCCTGTTTGGAGGTTTAGGAAAAAAGGAAGAGAAGGGAATGGGATGAGAAATAGAAAATGAAATCTCCAGGGTTCAAATTCCAGATCAATGAGCACAAAGCCATATAGAAGTCAAGGCAACAGCACAGGAATCAAAGTTTGCAGCCTAGCTCCTGTGATCAATAAAGAGGTGGTTCCCTATTGACCCTTTATCTGATAAATATTGCAGGAAAATCGATGATGAGTGATGACCAGCTGGGCTTGGGTACGTCGAGTGTACCTAAACACCCATTGCTATTCTTAAAAGTGAAATGACAAACCTTTAAGATGAAGTTAGAGAGGTTTAAATGAACAACCAAGAATGAAATCAAAATTGTAGGTTCAAGATTGCAGGGCTCTACCAAGTACCACCCCAATGAAGAATGTTCCAAGTGATGTTGGTTGTTGGCCAGGCCAACTAGGCCCTTCCTTAAGAGGAAGAGGATGTTTAGGAGCGGGATCCACCCAACAAAGACCATTCTTGTGGTGGTACGGAAGGCATGGACTCCGCGAACGTCCTGCGCCCCCCCTGTATCTGTCTTAGTTTCTTTAATTTCCATGTTGTAAGGTAATGTGTAAACTCTAATAAGGGGCCTCGTAAACTAGCTTGTATAGCTAGGGACGGGGTCTAAGCTTGTATTTTTCAGTTTATAGAAGTATAATATTTCTATTCACGTTGCCAAAAAAAGAAAAGATAAATGAACAAATCAGACTTTAAAATGAAAATATATTAGCCCGGTATACATTGTTACATAGGGTGTATGCTAGTTTTTGTATATGACCTATTTCAGTATAGTCAATTAATAGTCCAAAAATCAAAAACCAGTTCGTATCTGACTATCAAAAAATGGACATGCAATGCTACTGCACTATGGCCAAGATTTCTTTCCAAAAAATTTCTTTCATAAAATTGCTGTTGGAAGATTAGAAGAAATTTAAGCCTGATCCACCAAATTTGCAAACAGAAAATTCTCTAACAGATCACGCAGCTCATAAATTTATTTTCGCATGCCACACTAGTAGACATACAGAGGAAGGCTCTGGTGGAAATATCTGGTGAATTAGACATATCTTCTTCAATTCCTCGATAGCTTCAGAATGTTTTGCTTGCATCTCTAAGGCCTGATAGAAGTGTAAAGATAATCAGCAAACAACAACAAAACCAATTCACTTACACTTCAAAATGGATGTAAAATGGAATTTGACATGAAGTCAACTTTAAATTAGAAACAAAAGTGTGAAAACAGGGCCATTTCTGTTTATCCATCAACAAAGAATTGGTAAGAGCAGTTTTGGATAGTCCTCTTGAGCCAGAAACACTTAAACTAGTGCTATGATGGTCAGAACTTGATGAGAGTTACGAGTCAGTGTTGTGCATGGCAGAGAGGGATAGAAGAAGAACAAGGAGGAGGAAAGAAAATGGTGGAATTATAAACTATCTGTATTAAAAAAACTCAACAAGGGAATGCAAAAATCTTGAGCTTATTCTCTCCAATTACAAAAGTGACCATTTCTGGATAAGCCTTTTATCTTTCCACTCCCTCCTATCTATTACAATCATAAGATGGTATTCCGTAAGATGCTTTTCTCTCAGTACGATGCACATCGTCTATCATAATTAACTTCCCATGCAGTCACACCGTTCTTCCATAAACAACTTCCCATGCAGTCACACCTTTCCACTTCCCATGCAGTCACATCATCTATCATAATTGATTTCCCTTATTTGTATGAAGTGCCAAGTGCCCTTGTTGCTATTACGCCTGCTGTAAGTGAAACGTAATTGTTGCTATTACGCCTGCTGTAAGTAAAACATATGGGAGGTTGTTTATGGGGATGCAGCACACTCAGCATGTTACTTAAACAGGGATTAAGTGTCTACTCGGATACGGGTGTCGAAGTGTCGGGCTCGGCCATTGTATCCAAGTGTTGTGTTGCGTCCCATTCGACATGATACGACACAAAAATTTTGAGGTAAATGAGGGTGTCAGAGTAAGAGCAGTTAGGTATGGATTATGGATCCAGGAGTTTGACATGGAAAATTCCTAACTTCAGGAGACCGGAGATGTAAAGCGTGTCCGATTTAAAATACAGACATGCTTTCCCTTGTTTTTGTAGAGTACAAGTAGGGAAGTATTAATTTCCCCCTTTCTGGTAAGAGGGAAGTGTCTATAACCCCTATTGAAATTTTAAGTATACGACATGGATGCTTAAGCTAGAAACCGAGCATCATACATGTATTATTGTATGATATACAGGAACTTTTAAGTCATAAACTTATACATTCACATCAAATTAAGAGTGTTATATTCCCCTGACAATGAAAAGGAAAACAGATAGCTAAATATGACAGTATGATTCATACATGAATTAAGGAACATGTTAACACCAATGTTACATCATCACTTCTTGATGGATGCTAACATGTGGTAAATGCATTCACTATTTGCTGACTAGTTCACTAAATATCTTTTGCGAGGTAAAGGGTAACCAACCCATCGCAGATGCAAATGAAAACTACCAATGACATAATATACGAATGACATATGGCACCAAAATTAACAACACTTACCCAAGCCTGTAAAAACCAAAGGCGTGTTTGAGCAGCAACAGCAGCAGAAACAATTATTGCAGCTCGGGGATCAGAGAGACCTACATCATAAGCCAGCCCAGCTACAAACAGGCGTGCATCCTCACCATCAATTTGAACTGAAGGACTTCTTGCCCTGCAAAATAATGGCATATATCACAACTATACTAAAGTTTGGGATGGGAGTGCACCAAATTCAGGAAAGAGTAAGCGCATTTATTAGAGAATACGACCAGTACCTGCAACAAGTGTTTATGACATTATGCACAGCTAACCGATAGAAAGAGTCCCGCGCATTCTCTGTTCCGAACGAGAGTTGTACTCCAGAATTCCTACAGATCCTATGCAGCTATCCTCACCCCCACCAACAAAATAAAATAAGCTATCTAAGAGAAAAATTCCACTGAATTATACAAGTGAAAACCGAAACAGAAGATAAAAGAAAAAAAGCAACATCAAGTGCAACACACCAACAATCTAGCATTCGGACTTGGACTGCAATAAGAGAGTGATCAAGAAGGAACACTAAACGGATCTAGCCTATTTGATCCTAGTTGGAAACATTGTACCATAAAGCCTAAAAATGAACTCTACTACTTTACACCAATAGTTATCACTATCTACAAATCGTCCACTCATGCTTCATAATTCCATCAAATTGAAAAGTGATCTTCCTCACATTAAATAAAAAAATCTCCACCCGGAATCACTCCCCTCCACGTTGGAGCTTCATGCAGGAGATCGCACTAGATCACACTATCTTATTACTCCTATTTCTTCTCTCCACCTATTGGTCAATATTTGAGCACATGGAAATTTTTAACCTGAACAATTGCCAGTTGAACGTCGATATGATATATTTAGAGAAAACACTCAAAAAATGTTAGGACCTTCTTCTAGACCATAGAAAGTTAGGAAACTGGTGGACTGGATATTTCTTCTCAACACGTGAACATACTATTGCCTAGTAGTCTTCAGTCGACCCTCTATCAATATACAACGACGTAATGTATCCAAAAAGATATCAACTAATTTATGTTGCATTCTTAAATTAATTTACAAGAGTTCATGTAATATGTTCACCAAGCCTTCTAAAACACGAAAGTGAAGATATCATGCCATAGAAAAGCAAGCAAAATAATTTCTTAAATCACTCTTCCACGTATGTCAGACTAACTGTATTTATAGAGAAAAGTGTGAAGAAGCCCCTTTATCCCAAAAGACATGCCTTTAAATTTAAATATGTTCCTTAACTCATTAGACTTCTGATTAATTAACATACTCCATTCGTCCCAACATCAATTCGAAAACTTATAATGAAACATAATTTAAGGAGATAAGTTGTTGAAACGTCCTAGTGGTTTGTCCGACGAAGAAGCTCTTGTTTTCTTTCAGGAGTTGAAAAATAGACTTGCTGGACTTATTATTAATTTATTATATTAAAAGTTAAAGATAATTGGTTATCATGGAGTATTCATTTATTAATACATAATAAAGGTTGGGTTTGGTATGGTGGGCCAAAGGGTAAGAGAGAAGTATTGAATTGTGGGAACATTTCCAAATATACAAATCTTATGATAGATGAAAAAGGGAAATGTTTAAATTAATATGGGAGTATGGGACAGTGAAGACTCCAAACTATGTACATTAAGCATATTAAGTGCAACACTTACCATTTTAGACAGTTCTAAAATATATATAAAAAGCTTTTTTGGATAATGGGTTTTCTCTATTTCTCTCTATATGGCATGGGCTCCCTTTTGATCTCTCACTATCTCTTTCCTCATCATATGGGCACCTAAAATATCGTGTTTTCCCACAATATTAGCATTACATTCTAAGATAAAATGAGGCAACCCCATTGACTACAGCACCAACTATCACGTTGATTTATACTGGACACCAATGAGGCAACGACAGTTGGGTCTAAGAGCAATAGGAGGACTTCCGGTGACAAAAATACTAGTGACAAAAAAATGCCTACTTAAATCAACTTCTTGATGCCAAGGTCAAGCTAATCTGCAAGGAGCCCACAAATTCCTCTTTTGTTCCCACTTTTCCCTTAAACTTTATACTTTTCCAAGAGAAACAATTACACTATTACTCCTTAACATCTATAAAATACTTCCTCCATCATATTAATTACAATATGGGACGAGAGAGGGGAAAACAAGTTTTAAGGAGCCTATGTGAGTAGGGGGGAGAGAGAGAAAGAGAGAGCGCAACAAGAAGAGGGACTAATGATGGGAGAAAGATAGAGAGAACTTTTTGCCAAATAAGCTAATGTTACAACCGATTTAAAACTTCTTCAAAAGGGAAGTGTTGTCCTAATATGGAATGGAGGAAGCATATAATTCATATATGGACCATGCATCCACTTATGCTATAGATGTTCCAACACTTTGACTTAAACTACAACATACTTGGTTACATGGCAATAACGGAGAATGCTTCATGAGATACTCAAAACTCCTTCTCCCCCCTCCCATCCACCAGATGCATGGGAAAGTCGTACCAATAATTGACAGGGAGTGAAAAAGCGTTTCAAACATATATAAGCTATCAATACCCACAAAATTCTACAGCAAAAAGTGAGACAAATGAGCTAATATTGTCAATAAAATCCAATGATACACTAATCACATACATGCTCAATGGAAACTACAATTCAGCAAGGTAAAACAGCTAATAGCTCCAAAGATGTTCAAATTTATTTACATAATGTCAAACAAGGTGTCTACAAAGAATTTTATAATCATAAGATAAAAAGTTATTAGCTTAGAAAACCACTAACTTCAAGAATATCTTCCTCTGAGACGTCCTTTCCTCTCAATTTATCATCCATGATTGCTGGAAACAGGCCAACAATTCATGATTTGATGGAAAAAGTATGATTCTAACATTTAGATAGGCTTCAAAGGCATGCATTTACCTGAGACACGTCAATCAAACACACTATAAAGGCAACTGGGGACTAGAAAATTAGACTAAAACAAATAACAAGCAATATCATATGTCCACACAACACTCAACGTAGCTATTGCCTCCATTCACTTTTAGTTATAACACTTTCCTTTAACGGAAGAGTCAATTTGATTGCAACACTATAATTTGGCATCCAGTTCTCTCTATGGTTGCCCTCATCACATGGGTCCCTCTTATTATTTCTCTTTATCTCTCTCCACACCTCCCCCCTAGCAAAAAGAAAGAGAAATAGATTATAACCATATTGAATTCCATGCCAAAAAAAGAATATAGCTCAACAGGCACTTTGACCCAGAATATTAGACCTCCCGCTATGTAAGGGCCATTATATAACGGATTGAACTTGCCATTTCGGGAAATGTCTTTACATAACACCAAGATAAAAAAAACATGTCCTTTATCGCTGCATAACAATGACTTAGCTTTATAAAGTTCTTTTGCCCGTCACGCCATATCTTGTCGGATTTCGGAAAGGGAAAAACGGAAGACCTACATTGCAACAACAGCAACATGTACACACCAAAGCAGGAAGAACAATGTGACGTGTGTTTCAACTTTCAAGTTGGCTAATGAGTTATCTACTTGTGTCAATTCACATAACCATCGGACGAGACCGTTTTAAGTAATTATTCATAAGTATATAAACCCGAATCATATGATAGGTTTGGTTATATTATATTGAAAACATCTTAAGCAAGAAATATACAAGGTTGAGGTCATACATCCATTAATGTGAATTATTTTCACGCCACACTAGTCGTAAATAGTTTATTATAAGCCACTTCCACAACATAGCAACAGCATCCGCAATCCTTTTTTCTTCCTTTCAAATTAGGCCACCTTTCTCACCCCTCCTTCTCACTTAATGTTATTCTTAAACCTTTTCCCCAAGCCCTACCTCCTTCATACAAAAATGAGACCCAAACACAAATCTAGAACCCAAACGCAAAGAGGGGGAACAAGAGAGAAAGAAAGGAGGAGAGTTTCACAAAGAAAACTTAGGATGTCACTTTATGATAAAGAAGTGAAAGGTAATACTAATAGATAACTCCCAATAAGGCCCCAAATAGTGTAAAACATTAAGCACAAACAGCATACTTCTTCCTTTTTCTTTTTATTGCAACGTTTCCTATTTATCAAATTGCTACATCAATAAATTTAACTATGGACTCTGTATCTCTCTCCTATCACATGGGTCTGGCTTTATCTATTGCTATTGTTGCCCTCTTCCCATGGCGTCATTAATTCTGTATGCCAAAGCTACATGTTGCTCATGCTACCTCGTTACTATCCAAGACTTCTCAACTTCAATGGAACAAAGGTCTCAAAATGCCCCCAACTACTTGAAGAGCTCTTCGTCAATATGCTTTTAAAAAAAAGATTTTCCCTTTTTGTTTGAGAAACATTGTAGAATTCCTCAAACTCTTATAGCTTACATCTAAGACAATCAACCACAAAGGCACATCCTCATTACATCATCGAAAACAAGTCACTATATTTCAATGTCTCAACCACTCAAACACTTGATAATGATATTGGGATTCACACTAGGTGTTGCATCAACTCCTTCACCCAAAAAACTAACTTGGAGCAATCAATACGTATCAACTATCAAAGAGTAACTTCACTCACCTTTTAGAAATATCAGATAATAATCCACCCTCAATATATAATGATACACACTTAATTTTACATAAGAACTTGTTTCCTTATTAATAGAAGCCCGTTACAAAAGCGAGAAATAAGTGCATATTGAGAATTACCATTAGAAGCTAAGAAAAACAAGAAACACTAAGCTATTAGTACTTTGACAAAACATAATAAATACTCAAAAGACTAACCTTGAACGAGTCGATTGGCCTCCCTCCGATAGTCCTCCCTATTAACATCCACAACAGGTCTTGAACTAACAACAGGCCACCATTTGGGCAACTTCCTCGTCTCTTTTCGTATCGAATTCCTCGTCATCACCTCCAAATCCCGTTCATTCGTCTCGATATCACTCCTCCTATCACCACCCTTAAAAACCCTTCTCTCAACCACCACTTCTCTCCCACCCAAACTCCTATCCCTCCTCTTAACAACCTCCACCTTAAAACCATCACCCCTCCTCCTAAACCCTAACCCTAACCCTAAAACCCTAACAAAAACAACAGCAACAAAACTCCAAAGCACAACCCCACCAACAAACCGAAGAGTAGAGTCAGAACAAGACACAACGATTCGATCATTCCCGGGTTCGACAACGATGAGAGTACGTAGGTCATTATAAGCATCAATTCCAGAAGATATGAATTGATGGAACTTAGACTCACATAAATGAAGTGTTCTTTGTAAAGAGAGTGGTGTTCTGGATTTCAATTGATCAACATCAAGGACGAATTGGAGCTTGGTATGATCAGAAGATGAGGATTCGGAATGAGAAGGGTTGTTTCTTTTGAAGGGGTTTCGGCGAGTGGGGCGGCGGCGACGGCGGCGGGGAGAGAAGGTGCGAGAGAGAGGGAGTGTTGAGCTGATAATGGGATGCAAGTATGGTGGGAGTGTTAGTGATGAAGTGGAGTTTGTCGCCATGGATGAGGAAATTGATGAGGAAGTGAGAAGATTGTAAGCATGGAGATGGAGTGGGGAAAGGGATTGGTTAGGGGGGAAGAAGCAACAAGTCATTAAATTGAGGTCTTAGCCACTTCATTTGGTGGTTGTTGGTTGGATATAGGACCTAGGAGAAAGTGAAATAGTGATAGACTAGATTTTATTTTACCAATAATTTTACAAGATTATTAAATTCTGTCATTGTCTGTTTTGAAAAAATAGTTTCATATCCAGATTCTATTAAAAGAGGGATTTTTATTTACATGCTAAAATGAACAACAATTGGGCTGCTTCATTGAAATGGAGAAGGAATAGGGTTTGTAAAGGGGGAAAAGGTGAAAAGCAAAAGGAGGGAAAATGAAAAAGAATTGGAGGCAAAATGGGTTATTGCACGTGAGACTACTAACGGTCAAACCAAGTCAAACTAACAGCTCACGTCAATTGGTAGTTTCTCGCAATTTTTTTTGATAAAAGGTAGTTTTTCGCAAAAAAAAATGTAAAAGATAGTTTCTCGCAATTTTGCCATTATTAAAATCTAATTTGCATAATTTTTTATTGTATATAATTAAAGATATTTAACATCTAAATTGTGCATTGGGTTGTGTAAACTGGTTCAATGGTGCGAGTAAAAAGACGGAGGAAGTATTGTTTACGTAGGATTGAAAAAAAAAAGACTTCTTTTTTTTTGAAAATATAACAAACTCGCTACTCCAAGTAGTGAGTTTACCAAAGAAAAAATTAATTCCAAAAGAATGGGAGGAGAGGAGCAAGAAGGTTGTAGATATGAGCTAACTACTTGGAGTAGCGATTTAGTTTACTAACTCGCTACTCTGAAGTTTGCTTTATAATTCGCTACTTGGAGTTTGTTATGGAGTTTTTAATCCATAACTCATACCACCATAGTATGACATTCTAATCCATACCATTCCAAATATTTGAACCAAACGCCCCTAAGTGTAGTCAAGTTTATGACTATGTAGTGTATTTAGAACTACATATTAATTGTTAGGTGAGGACTTTACTAAAAAGAGTGTGATACGGAACCTATTTGCAATTTATAAAATGTTAAAGGTATCGGTTTCACCATCAAGGCATCAACCAGAGAAAAGGGAGCAATTTGCTACTTTTGCTGCATTTTGAACTAAAGGTTTTATATGAAATTAAATTTGAGAACAAAATTCAGTTATAAATATTACAAAATTGCTCATCCACCCCCATCCTGTCTAAAATCTGGATTACACATGATTTTCAATATGCGCCAACATAAAATACATCATCAATCTAAAACAACCTACAGTGGACTACTTTGTCATCAGAGTCATCACTCATCCAGATAAAGAGGACGTTGAAGGCCCATTTTTTATCAACAATTCGAAAGAAGACTTAATTCCTCCATCAAAAGTCAAAACCATGAATAGCTTGTTCTTTCAAAGCTAATCACACCAATCCTCTCCAGATGCTTGCCATGTGATCAAATTATAGCACCTCATGGCGCGAGCTTGAAGCACTTCATTCTTGCTCCCTGATTAATTCTTCCAAAAAGATGTTATGAAAGATTGAATAGACAATCAAGATAAAGAACGAAATCAATAAAGAACACACAAAGTTTAACGTAGTTCACTAGCAATGTGCTAGCTACGTCCACCACCCGACAGAGGAGAGAATAGTTTTATTATGGGAGGGAATACGGATTACAAATGTGTTAGTCAACACCAGATTAGTGAATAACGTAGAAGTTAACCCCTAAGGTTCATATAACACCCTTAGCTGTTAACCTAATCAGTTAAGGCCTAGAAAACCCAAAACAGCATAAAATGGTTTACTAAACCTTATATAACCAGGAAAAGCTAAGGGGGTGTTACCTCCTCGGTGTGAACTGGACCCTTGTGTTTGGCTATTCGAACCAAGAAATTTTTCAAGGCATATTCAACACAATGTGTAGCAAACTCCGAGGTCAGAGAGCAGAGAGCAGGAGGGGGGGCAGCAGCATAGAAGCGAGGGACTGAGATCAAGCGCGAGCAACCAAAGAACCATTTAGTGACGAGGATGATCTGTAAGGGATGTTGGTAATTCTGTTTTTCCGAAGAGAGTTCGGATCTATTCCTGCCTTGTGCGCTGCAACAACTCCTATAGCTTCCCAGTAGTTTGAAACATTCACCTGCAGAGATAAAAAGATGCAGTAAGTACAAAGTGTCAATTATGTTTTGATGTCGATAATTGAACAATAACCAAATATATCTTTTGATGAGAGGATTGAGAACGAGATATAGGACTACGAGGTATTTGTAGCTACGCTATCTGTATGGAATTGGCATAATCTTAAAACCCTTGAAGCTGAAAGGGATGCTCAATGGCTCAAGGCTTGAACTTGATCAAGTTCCTTCTTCATAAAGCAAAAAATGAACATACAGATCAACGAATTGAGTACGAGTATGTGCATTCACCCCGTGAGTCAATGCCCAACAGTTCCATTTTTTCCTCTCATAGTTCTATCTTCCACTGTTCCACATCAATTTCTCACCTGGTTTTCTACTAACTCAAGACTCACCCCCCCTTTTCTGTTCCCAGAATGGTCGATTCGTCACCATTCTCTACCCTATTCTTTTGCTTAGGACATCATGTATTCTCTATTTTACCAAACTCAATTCTATAAGTAGATATAAACCTTTTTTCAAATCCATAAATGCACTAATAACACTATCATCAATCAGAAGATGATACAATTAAGAGGAATTTCAGGTTAGAAGAATAAAGAACAGAAATATAAGTAATATTTGACAGATAGACAATTTATGTGAAAGAGGAAAGGATATGAGAAAATTATTAAACAAAACTATTTTGCAGTTAAATTTAGTTAGCATATGAAGAACATTGATTTGTAAAATCTGTTATTTAATCCATTTAACGCATCATAAGATAATCAATTAGGAGTATTAAAATATAAAACAACTAGCAAGAAATACCATGGACGGATGTGTCTCTTGATCATTTCATCTCATGAATAGTAAGGACATGGCCATGGGAATGTTTTTGGACAAAAGGAGGCTTTTTCATGGGAAGAGTTACCGTTGCTATCACTCTAATAGTAACTATAGTAAGGACTAGAATAGCTCTTCAAACTCACTCTCAAGTAAATACATTTGTTCCTATTCTAGCAAAACCATGTCTAGACACCAAGAAAGCCCGTTTATACCAGCCCCAAACCCTTTCCAACAACAACAACTAAGCCTTATTCCCAAATTGATTTCGGTTAACATGAATCGTCATCTGAAACTGTTGACGCCCCAAACCCATTTCACTTGCCTAAAAAGATAAGATAAAATGTATGAAATGCAATTTACTAGATGTAACACATTTTGCCTTTCAGTCTGACATGAGAGGCAAAAGGGAAGAATGAAAAGTGAAAGAGTTCCAGTCTAGTATTTGATATTTCCTCTATGCATTTTGGTTGCCAATCCAGCATAATAGTTGTTGAGTGAGTGACGTGGTGTAATGTTAAGGGGTTCCACGTGGAGCATGTACTTTCTTTGGAACACTTAACAATATATTAATATACATCTGCGAACAAGTTCAGCTCTTCAAATTCAAGACTTTCTACTTGTAGGCAATATTATTCCCTATTCCAAATTGGCCACTTCATTAAAAGCAAGCTCTTTAATTGACACTTACTTTTCAGTTTTTGTGAATCCTCATATTAAAATCTTAGAGAAGGTTCTTCAGAAAGTATCTTGAAGGAGAAAGATAAGAGACACAAAAATGATCAGGACATCAGGTAATGCATACCGTTTCAATATGGAGTCTGTCAGGTGTGTCACTGAGAACAGTTGAATTCTCTTCAACCGTAATTATAAGTGGCTGTATGAAGTCATGGTTAGTACACCACAAATAATGAAAGATCCTTGCCTTTGGATGAGGATAAAAGGTTATAATCAAGCTCGGTCCATACCTTGTTTCTTTTCTTTCTTGCAAAAGAAAGGACACCATTTCCTGCACAAGCATCTATGGGAATGATGACACTATCAACATCATTTGCAAATATGCAGCCTTTCCCCATTGCATCCGACTGAGTTACCAGATACTGTGGTGCATTACTAAGCCCAGCAAGCACACATGGCAAGAATGTGTATCCAATCTGTCAGATACAAGTCCACAAATACACTCCCGTCAAACAGATATAAAGGGAAATAATATGAATAAATAATGATAATTTGTGGGCCAAAAACAATAGAAGTGCACAGCACAAAATGTGAAACATATATAGTGCCCCTTGCCTTTTCACAACATCGATCAGAAGTATGAAAATCAGCTTAGTCACACGGTGACAGAAACAAATTAAGGTTTGTTTATCCAGTTCACTCAGCAGATCAATGTTTTCTCCTATATAGATTTCCCTCCCTTTAGATTAAATTTTCTACTCGCTTTACAGCTCCCTAATTACAGGAAGGGCTTGTTTATACTCTGCTCACAAGAAGCCATTTGATTAGCTCAACCTTCAGAGAAGGAATAAAAAGGGACACGCTGACAGTCTGACATACACACAAACACACAACATACACAAACATGTGCACGTGCGTGTTATGCATGTAAATGAACAGCAAACTCTAAGTAGAAGGACAAGCTGTCCTCTACCGGAAACATCTAATGCAAGGTTCCCCACTTGGTGGTGTTTTTTGTAGCGTTTTAGAGGCACTAGTGCACTACCAAGTACTAACATTACAGCAGCTAATATTCACAACTGAGAACAAGATTATTTGCTGTCACATTTTAAAAGAAAATTAAAGGTAGAAAAATCAAATCTCGAATCCCTGTCCTCTTAAAAGTGTTACAGTGGACATTATGTGTTTGGCGTGACATCTCATATACTAATCAAAAGAGACAGATGACGATCATTAGAACCTTTTCAAGATGCTCGTATAAATTTATCAACAATTATTCTAAGGTGTGAAAACTACCAAAGCACTAATGCCAGAGAAATCATATATCACCATGAAAATAGAAGAAGACTTCCATTGCAAATTTTCCTACATGCAGGATTCCTGCAATAACTTATATACTTCTTATCAGACTGCTTTCATCCTCTTCCCCTAGGAAAAATCATTAAGCAACTGAGTATCAATAGCTTCACTTCATCCAAACGGTAAAATCACCCCTTACATCAACCGTTGACAGTATGGAAAGGGGGAGGGAGGAACAAAAGAAAAATGTATAAACAAAAGCAGACAGCAACCGGAAAGGATCAAAGAAAAGGCTGTAAATAGTAATATTAGGCACCATGTCTGCATTAGATCGTTTCTACATTGTGTCACATTCCTACATCTAAAACTTATTGAATAAGGAAATGTGACAATGCTTTAGCATAGAGTAAGGGGAAAATTAACCCTATAGGCAGATTCCTCAATTTCAAGTTCTCAATAGGAGGGACTTAGAAGCAATCTTTACTCTCTGTACATTTGTGGCTGAGCTTTTTCGCAATGATGATGCAACGGGTTGCTGAGGAGGGTATGACAATCACTGATTCACTGAGGGTGCTGACTGGCTGGATCTCAGTATGAACAAGGATGAAGTCAATCTTCTCAGCATTCAGATGATTCTGGTATTTGAAACAGAGGCTTTGCAACGAAAGGAGGAAAAACCTTAGAAGGCCAGCAATGGCTACAGATTAATCAGGATTCAGTCAGCTGTAGTGGCTAGTGTTTCCTGAGGTTGAAGTTAAGGTGCATGTTGTGCATTAGAATATGGAGTGTATAATCAGAAGGGCATGAGCATTAAGACGAGCAACTGATGGACTTTTGGCAGACAGACAAGAGACAATATAAAAACCTTACTTCCAATTATAAGGCTGTTCAATGGAATTTTCTGGGCACAAAAACAACAGCATGTTGGTAGATTAAAGCTGAGTGTCATAATAACTTATAAGTTGTTGAGGGTTTTCAACATCCTAAAGAAGGTAAGCAAAGTTTGGCCCATAGTTATTGAGTCATGACCCCAATCACAATTATTGCGTAAGCTTTCTAATTAAAGAGGGGAAAAAAACATCAAGCTTTTATATCCCAGACAAGTTAAAGGGTTGCGCTAATGATACAAATCTATGGGTGCATAAGTTGATTTGAGGTAAAGCGTAAAGATTTTATTTTTACTTGGGAAACAGTGACCATGGCTGAAGAAGGCAGTTGGAGACCATAATGCTACGAGACCCATACAAATCCATTACTATTAGTGCCATTTATCGCCTCCCGAACATGCCGTAACAACAAGAAAGAGACGCCCATACTGAATAATCAAACCACATATGGACATAGATACGAAACGAGACATAAAACCTGAGCCTCCAGTAATTCACTATAAACATTGTATTTGGGGATAGGAGACATGGGACACGAGATTGATAAACGGATTATAAGCTTGGGCAAAAGCAATCACCTCTTCAGCAGCCGACTTGGGAGAAAGAGATTGCTCTAATGGAACAGGTAACAGAGCAGGAGCATGTGCACAAGGAATTTGGAATTCTTTCACAACGAGATGGCTTATAATAGACTCTACTCCTGCCAATGTATCAACTCCCTGCACAATGCAGAGAGGCTGGTTAGTTATCTCAAAAGCATAAATGCCTATCCCCCCCCCCCAAAAAAAAAAAAACACACACACATATGTCTCTATGCGAGAGGGAGAGAGAAAATAATGTCTACCATCGTATACAAGTTGTAATTTCCTGGGATGCAACAAACTATCACTTATTCAGAGCTAAAAGGGTCACCATAATTCAACTTTTGTGCTTTAGACAATGATGGATAAATATGTTTCACTAATGTGTCGTTTTTGTTGATCATATCCTAAATCTTAAGGATATTCAAAATAAGATTATAAGAGTCTAGTGGCAAGATTTGGTTTCATATTCTAGATAAAATCACAGAAAGCAGTTCCATTGTTTTATAAGTCTTTTAGCGTGACAGAAATACAGAATCAAAGTAAGCAGTTCCCATTCTGTTTTTTAAATCTTTTAGGGTCAGACTAATTCTTGACCCATGCCCGGGATATGTTAGTGTATTATGTTTTCAATTCAAATAAACTTATTGCTAGTTTTAAAAAAAATCAAAGGCAAAAGGAATAGTATTTGGTGTCAAAATTTGTTATAAGCAAGAGCTCTAGCTGGGTGGCAAAAATATAACATTTCATGTAAGAGGTCAAGGGTCAAAACCTCTTATAACATTGATAGCGAAAGATGACACGTGTTGTGGGCTAAAACTTTCTCTTCTGCCCATCTATTCTGGTTATTATCTTATTTCTTTTCCCTAGATTTCCTTCCACTGATTGTCTTCCTTTTCTTTTTGTGATCTCTAATACATAATCAGTGAGGCTAATCTATCCATAGACCAGAATACTCATGACCATCACCTAGCATAACTTCAAGTCTATTAGCAACAAAGAACTATTAGGAGCTTCAGTATTAGCCAGACAATTGGAGAATAAATTATTAAGAAATCAAGTACTAACGAAACGAATATACAAGCTCAGAAAGAAGCGAAAGAAATAACTAGGCATATAAATGCATAACAAGGAACTGATGATGGACCATACAATTCCTTGCCGGTAATCATGCATGCTGTCTTCATCGTCATCAGGAAAGCGGCCAACAACAGCAACAGCGTTCACTTGTGATCGATCCACCAAACTCCGTACAGCTCGTAGCAGTGAGTCAGGATGCTTAATTCTTCCAGTTGACTGCCCAGTCTTTGGATCAATCCACTTTTCCACCTATACAACATACAGTTTATACTCTAGTAGAATATGATCACCATATCTAGTAGGAGAGTTTGCCGCGTCATTTCTGAGTTAATAGTAGAGGAACTTAGAATGTAGCATGTAAAGATTAATCAAGTGAAGAGAAACGAGAAATTAAACGACATAATGCTGTTTACAGGAAATAGCCGATTAGAACTAACTGCTCCCTCTAAATCGAAGTACAGGCATGTAAGTCTTTTATTTTCATTTCATAATGTAAGCCACTCTACAAAACCATTACATTACTTTAAACCTGTTTTTTCATTTCACACTTCTTATCCCCTTCCTAGTTCCTACAGTTTCTTCTTTTGAGATGGTACTTCCTACAGTCATTTAAATTTAGTATTGAATACAAAGCTGGTTGCTTACATGTCAGTAAGTCAACCATTAAATCATTGGTCAATCTGAATCTGACAAATAACTGACGATCCCAACAGATAATGTCTACATATAACTCTACAACACCTTCTTAATAGAGATTCAAAACAAGATGCGGCTGTTAAAATAAAAGTCTCTACAGGGTATCGGCAAGCTAGGTAAGGAAAGCGGGCAGCTGCGTAGATGGACAAGTTCTTAACCCACTCCAATGTTCCAGCATTAACAGTCTTTTAATATTTCCCCATCTTTATCGACATTTTCTTTTCCACTCACTGTGATTCCTTGTATTAATTAGGCGTAGTTCTTACAAATGATATACTCTTTATGACATTCTGTCTGTTAAATCATCATACCTGTAGAGGCTGGTCTGTGACAGTATATTCTAGGACAGGCAACCCAAGAGAAGCTCTTGCGGCATCTGCAACCTGTAGATGGCGCACGCGGAGCTCGGGTTCAATGGCAGCATCCAGAACCAGTCCAACCTAATCACATACCAAAATTAGTGAGTTACATGCTGCAACAGAAGCCATATCTGTAGTAAGCACAGCAACTACACTGTTACCATTTTAAATACAGTATTAGACGTCAGTGCTTAGGGAAAAGATTTTGAAATCACACCCTATTTTGATGAACTGCCTCAAGTGCCCATAACCCTTCAGCAAACTGGTCCAGAGCATAACCTTCCACATATAATATATTAGGTACGGGCCAGTAAAGCATTGCTGCATTTAGAACCTGTAGAAGTTGGAACAAAAAGATGAGCAACTGGAGCTCTTTACTGCTAGTCTAGTGCGCATCAAATTTCTTGGAGTACAGTCTATCACATGATTCATTTTACTTCCACTACCCCATATAAATTGCCCATTATATACTTCTTTGATTGTCACATATGCATTGTCAAATTCCAATTTGCAGCAGATGATAATTTTTTTTTTCTTAATTTCACAGCAACAATAACAACAACATTACCAGTGCCTCAAAGACTCCGGCATAAGGTGAGGTAAGGGGGGGGTCAGATGTACGCAGCCGCCTTACCCTAGTGTTGAATTCCAAAATAGGTTGTTTCTGGATGACCCAAAATATAAATTGCGTCGAAAATGCATAAACCACCAGCGACTTTATTATGAGGATAAAAACATGCTTAGAATATGACGAAAATAGAAATAAATACACAAACTACTATTACGGCAATTTGATCTTATCTTTAGCTAAAGTAGGCATGAAAGCATACCAAAGTGGGAAGCAAAAGAAGATTACGTTAGGGTGAGAAATAAGGCAATCAACAACAGAGGCGAGTGCACGCGCAACAGGTAAAGAGTCGCCAGCGTAACCACCAATTGCAGCTCCAACTCCAGTCGGAACAATCATTACGCTAGTATATGGCCTCTTGAACTGTATTTATTCAAATTGAAGAAGATTAAGCAAATTGAGTTCGAAACGATGAAGTGAAGTACAGTATCATTGAATTTAATCTCCTATAATTCAAGCTTAATGAATGAAGAAGCTAAGCTAACCTTGTTGGGTAGGAGGTAAGAATTGGAGCAGGTAAATACATTTCGAAGCTTCGAAAATGGCGGTTTTCGGATAGCTGGAAATTGAATAGTGGGTAGAAGAAGCGCCATTTTGTTTCTAGTCTGAGACTCTGACGCAGGATAAACGTCTACTTTCGTGGGTTAGGGAAGGGGAGCGTTTGCCTAATCAATATCACATACGAAAAATTGTTAGAAAATACCAAGGTTTTAGCACTTTTTCAAAATAAATAAGAAGGAGTTGCGAAATGTAGAATAAATACCAATAAGTTATGTTTTTTTTAGAAATTCATACCAAATAACAAATATTCGTTTATTTTTCCGTCTTAAAAATCCATACCAACTAATAGAAATCCATTCAACTTCATCTTTGAACTACAAAAAATCTAAGGTGAGTTAAATTTGGATGAGAAAGTGAAGAAAAAACAGACGGATATTTGTTAGTTGGTATGGATTTCTAAGAAAAACATAACTTGTTGGTATTTATTTCACATTTCACAACTCCTTGGTATTTATTTTGAAAAAGTGTTAAAACCTTGGTATTTTCTGACAATTTTCCTATCAGATATATGCATCTATCCATCGCCTCTCTTTTTTGGCAGTACATTCCGTGAGAATAGCAGTACATTTCATATGTATGGTAGTATATTGGCAAAATTGCGAGAAACTACCTTTTACAACAACTTTTTTGTGAGAAATTACTTTTTAAAATTTTTTTGCGAAAAACTACCTTTTATCAAAAAAAAAATGTGAGAAACTACCAATTGACGTGAGCTGTTAGTTTGACTTGGTTTGACCGTTAGTAGTCTCACGTACAATAACCCATTTTGCCTCCAAATCTTTTTCATTTTCCCTCCTTTTGCTTTTCACCTTCTCCCCCTTTACAAACCCTATTCTTTCTCCATTTCAATCAAGCAGCCCAATTGTTGTTCATTTTAGCATGTAAATAAAAATCCCCTCTTTAATTCAATTATTTTTCAACTATTTAAATTGGAGTAAAACTATTATTTTTCCTAATCTCAGTTTTTCCTCTAAGAAGAATACAATACATCTCCATCTTTACTGGAAAAAAAACACAATCTCCAAAAAATTTGTGCTAGCAATTATGGTGAATATGTTTGGTCCAAGTGAAAAAAATAATAATAAGCAAGACAACTTGGCTCCTCCTCATCACACTTCCGTTGTGCAAAAAATAGTAATCATATCCAGCTTCTATTAAGGATTTTTATTTACATGCTAAAATGAACAACAATTGGGTTGCTTGATTGAAATGGAGAAGGAATAGGGTTTGTAAAGGGGGAGAAGGTGAAAAGCAAAAGGAGGGAAAATGAAAAAGAAATGGAGGCAAAATGGGTTATTGCACGTGAGACTACTAACGGTCAAACCAAGTCAAACTAACAGCTCACGTCAATTGGTAGTTTCTCACAATTTTTTTTGATAAAAGGTAGTTTTTCGTAAAAAATATTTAAAAGGTAGTTTCTCGCAATTTTGCCTAGTATATTCTAATATATATGGTAGTACATTTCTTAATGAAAAATTATAAGCCAAATACAAACTATCTATCTATATAATACATTAAAGCAAAATAATTTTTGCCACATGTCGCATTAAGGTAATTTCGGGTGCCACGTGTCAATGAAGCAAGAATCTGTCCATGTGTCTTCGTTTCATCCCTGGCAAAATACAAAATATGTTCAAGGCTTACTTAGGGGAAAATCTCCTTGAAATCCAGCTTTTATATTCATAATTAGGTAATATTCTTTTCTATTTAAGAAGATAATTCATTGCTATATTTAATATTAGATTTTAGAATATTATTATTGCCATTTATGGAACGAAATTTAGCTGATTTATTAATTTCCATTTATAAATCGAAATTTAGCAGAAATTATGGTCAAGAAATATCATAAGATCGTTTAAATTAGGCGCCCATTATGCAATCTTTTACGTGAATCTTCATACTTGCCTAATATTGCAATTAGTTAATATTACTTACTTCCTTTAAAATATATATTATGGTCAGTATTTTCTAAGAAGTTTGTGAAATTAACTATCATATATAAGCATAAAGCTACAATTAGTCTTCACACCGTTAACATCATTTTTGCATCATCAGTTGTTGGACGAACCACACCATGAGTAAACAAATTATCCGAGTCAGTTCTTTGTCTCTTGAATCTACACATGTGCTATTTAAGTGTGGATAATTAGGTTATGGGAAAATCAATTGCTGACGAATTTAGTTGAAATTGATTCGATCGAAATGGTTTTGATTGATGAACATGTATTGTCTTTTTTGTTATTTGTTCTTTAATATTTTACATTATTTTAAAAAAATTTATGTTATATTGATTTATTGATTTACCTCCATGTTTATTGTAGGGAGACAAATTCATGTTTGCAAAATTTCGATCTTCAGTGCCAACTTATCAATATCAGTGACATAACCAAAGGGAAGAAATTTTGCACCATTAGGGTTCGAATAGTACGTGTTTGGGAAAGAAACGAAAAAATCAGTCCTTCTGAAGTAAGTTCTATTGAAATGGTGTTAGTTGACAAACATGTATGTAAATTTTTTATTGTTATTTAGCTTGAAAATAAATTAATTTTTTTATTATCTATAAACTGTTTATAAAATGTATTATTTCAATTTTAGGGTGACAGGATCCAAGATTATTGTCGTTAAAATTTGATCAATGCATTCAAGCCTATGATTGTTGAGGAAGAAGTTAGGGAGATATCAAAAATTCTTGAAAGCACTAGATTAGAACAAGCAACAAGACATAGTTGTAAGATTTCATTAAATTATTCAACTACTATGAAGATTTGTGAAGATACGTCCATTCCGGTTTATGGTCTCGATTTTTATTCCCTTTGAAGATATCCTCTCTAAGAATTTTTTTGATGTTTATTATTTAGGTAGGCACTTTTTATATATTCGTTTGTCATTTAATCATGAAAATTCATTTTTTATTGTTTTGTCATTTCTTTATGTATTTTATTGTTTGTTAATTCATGGAATGTAATCCTTATTGAATAATGATAAAATCATTTCATTTTATTCTTTTGTCATATTTATATTTAAATTTGATTATTTAACATAGTCTTTTCTCAGTTCTTTATGCAATCTCATAGTTATTCTAAATGTTCATGTAATCATTTTTTGTTAATAGGAAAATACGATTAGTTTTTTTTAGTATTTGTTTCTTTTCTTTGATTCGTTCAATACAATGTCTTTTTCATAATAATTTTTGAGTTTGTTAATTATTTTGTTAAATTTGATGATTTATGTTAAAATTGTGTCTTATATAATTACATTGATTATAATTTAGTGTTTTATATCTATCTAATTAATCTTCTCATGTAGTCAAGTGAATAATTAAATTGTATATTAATTTTAATTTTAATAAAACATTAACCGAATAATTAATTTGTTATTTTATAAAAATGATTACAGTACTTTTGGTAATTTAATTAATTTTTCGTTTTATTTAATGGCATTTTTGAATAATTTTGAATTTACATTTAAAATTTTTCTAATTACCTTTAAAAAAACAACATCTTTTTTGGTTACGGCAATTTTCTTTTTTTAAGAACTAAAAGATTGTATCACGTTATTGTGTTTAGGAAGACATTTCCTAAATCATAAAGATATTTTCTTCTCCAAAGCTTTATGATTTCCGTTTTTTTGTTAAAAATCTTTTTAAATTTGGTTATTCCTTAAATTCTGTAGATTTTCTTCTTTTAAAAAGATTTTGAAAAATCTTTGTGATTTTATGTTTTTTATGGTAACTTTTTAAATTATTCAATAACGCTTATGTTTGGCAAACATTTTCTAAGTTAAGTATATACTCCCTCCGTTTCTTTTTGTTTGTCCTACTTTCCGTTTTTGTCCGTTTCTTTTTGTTTGTCCTACTTTTTCATCTTTCCTTATATGGCATAATAAATTCACCCATTTACCCCTACTTTATTACTTTTTGGTCCCACATGTACCTTAAAAGTTTCTCTCATCTACTTTAATCACCACATTTATTATAAAATAAGTGGACTCCTTACTTGTTGTCCCCACCCACATGCATATGACATCATCTTTATTGGCATTTAGAGCTACAGTAAATGGGACAAACAAAAAGAAACGGAGGGAGTATTTTTTTCTTAACTGATTTCATTTATTATGTTTGCCTAATTTTATAGTGTTATGTTTTTAATGTGAAAGTAATCAACAATGACGTGAATAATAAGGTCAATTTAAAAATGTTTCCTATTTTTAAGACTTAAATGGAGTTATAATTTTATTTGTTATCATTTCAAAGTTATTGTATAATAATAAAGTCATTGTGATTTTATTTTTTTTATTCGGCTATTCCTTAAATTCAATAGATTTTCTTCTTTAAAAAAGATTTTGATTACTAAATTCTACTTAGTCTTAATTTTTATTACTAAAGATTTCCTTCTTTTGAAATGAGAATTAATTTTTTTAATATAGATTCTCATTATCTAAATCACTCATAATATTTACACTAATAAATTTCTAATTTCTTGATAAATTTTAATGATTTGGGTGATCACTCACCATAATTAAACCAAAGATAATAAAGATAAGAATATCGTCAATTTAAATTTTATTTTTATAGTTCAAATTTAATAGTCATTTTTTTTTGGGAAATTTCAAGATAATACACATTTATATCAAATTTAGTTTCCTAATTTTCCATCCTTGATTAATTTCTGTTTATTTAAATCTTAAGAATATTAGTGTAAATAAATCCCTTCAAGTCTTCATTTCCGTTTATAAATGAATTCCTAAAATGTAAGGAATCCCTTAAAATATTAAAAGTTTTTGGTGGATTTTTAATACGCTATTTAGCTGATTATTTGGGATATCAGACGTTTTAAGGAGATTTTTTTAGCACATCAGTCGCTAAATGAGATGATTTAAAGTGATTTCAAATGGTTTTAGGCAATATTATTATATGTATAATTTAGCTTATTTGAGGATATTTAATAGCATATCACACAAAATTTGCAAATTTTGCTAAATACCAAAAAATACCCCGGAAATATCTTACCTTTCCTAAAAAATCTTTCGGTTAAGAATTTAAATCTTAAAGATTTCCCCAATGTAGAACCTTCCATAATAAATCTTCCAGTGAGATTATATGATTTACCTACAATATAATAGCATATCAAGCAGAATCTTATCTTTAATACTTGCAGATTTTTTAAAATGCTAAAAATGAGCGTGATTTGCTAAAGATTATCATGACTTGAACAGAATAAAAAAGATAATGATTGACTTTAAATTTCTATAAAGAAAACGTATCAATTGATTATTTGCTAAAATCATCATGTGATATGCTAAAAAATCAGCAAAATTTCCTTCATATAACATGGTAAAAAAAATAGATTTCTGACTGATTTATGTGTTTTCTATATAAAAAAAAAAATTAAGAAAATTGATAATATTTTATTTGCTAAAATATCATAATTTGCAAAAAAATTAAATTGATTGAACATATGAGAAGATAAAGTCAATTGATTCTAAATCGTAAATGAAGGCTATTTTGCGCTTGCTTATTTTTGCTTGACTGATTTGGCTCTAAATAAGAGTACATCTTGACTAATCTTGATTTAAAAAACATACCATATAAATAATCTGACTTTGGGATATTAGAGGTTTTAGGCAGATTTTTTAGCATATTAGTTGTTATTAATGGCAAATAAGATAATTTCGTTTTTTTAGATCATATTTTAAAATTAGCCTATATGTTTTTAAAAAATAATATTTCAAAATAATGTAACAAAAATTCCCATTATTATCGAAATATATTTGAAATATGATGTTTAATTTAATTGGTAATTGAAATAGGATATATAGATTTTGTATTAGTTTCTTATAGGATATTTAGCTATTTTTAGGAGAATAAATACTATATAACTTTTTAAAGTTATCAAATAGCTCTAGGCAAATCATTTGATATTTACTTATTTAGGAAAAAGTTTAAAATAACCCCACTTTCTATATATTTTTAAATACTTTTAGAACTCCGGCTTTAGGAAATTATAACGTATCAGTTGTATTATAGGCAAATCATATACGCTCACCTTTTTCTTTTTGGATATAAAGATTTTATATCATTTTATTTTAGAATATTTAGCTGATTTTTAGGAAACTATCTAACTTTATTTTTTGGGACATCACACGTTTGTAGGCAATTTGTATTATAAGTAACTTAAAAATCAGCTAAATGACATAATTTTTGGGATATCAAACGGTGTAGGCAATATTGTTATATAGATAGTTTAGCTTATTTTTAGGAGGTTATTTTATATCATATCAGACAGAATCTATAAATTTTGTTTAATATCGAAAATTGTTATCATAAAATATCTAACCTTCCATAATAAGTCTTCCCTAAACATCTTTAATACTTTTTTTTCCTAAATAATTACTAACCTTTTGGGATCATTTATAAATATTTGATAATAACAATATATTACGTTTTACAAAAGAAGAGCTAATAAATAAATATCAATATGCATATTAATTATAAGGTTCTCATGAAAACTTTGAATTCGAATATATATAATAAAGATAAGAATATCATTAACATTATTTGAATTTTTTAATTTTGAATTTTTATAGTCAAACTTTCTTTTCGAATTTTTTTGGCATTTGAGTTATATCGTGGGAATCTTGTCAAATATCGTAGTCATCAATACTAACCTTTTGAGATGAGAAGTGTATGTAAGTTCAAAATAGTAAGGAGAACAATACATATATATATATATATATCATGTCCGAGTGATTGACTTATCTACCAAATCCAATTCGCGTGCCATTCAAGTACCAATCATCATAGTGAAGTCTTGCAATTTCCCAATATGGATATGAGTTCGTGCCATATTCTTGGAAAAAAATCTGGTGTATACTATATAGATATAAAGCAATCAACATTTGGTAGTAATACTATATATTACTACGCCAATGAATCTCAAAATGTCACGTGTAATATTTTCGATTTTTCTTCTGATATGTCATTACAGAATCACTAGATACAATGATGTAGAACCAATCACATCATCTAAGATGACCACTTTGGAGTTATTAGACCGTGTGTAAGATCTTTAGTTCTTTTATTTTTAGATTGGTCTTATAAATTTTTAAATTTATACATTGATATATAATTATTTTTTACAACCAAGCAATCAAGCGATAAGGAAAATACAAATATCCCAATAGTGGTTGTCGTTCAATGTACTAAAGTACTATTTTATATCTTTTTAATAAAAAAGAGAATGTAATTTTTATTTTGTGCTAAAATATGTGTATTTGTACCTTTTTGTAAGAGAAGTTTGTGTATCTAATTCCTGTTATGCAACAAAACTGTTTGTAGACTCTGATATATCTTAAATCAATGAACTTAGGTCAAGTAAATTTGTCTAAATATTTGGTTGAGAATTATTCACGGTGTAGATTCTCATATTTGTTTCATTTCACAATAACATTTTACATCCAATTTAATATTATTTTTCATTTCAAATGAATTTTATTATAAAGAAAGAAAAAGGGAAGAGTTGTAAAAAAGTGTGAGGGAAGGATATGATCTTTCGAATGACAAACGTAGAGGAATGAGAGTTAAGAGAGACTAAGAGAGTGAGGGAGAATCGATGAAATGAGGGTTTCTGAAATGGTCTAGAAGCAAAAGGAAGGGAATTTGGTGAGGGTGAGAATGAGAAAAGGAGACACGTAATGCTAAAGTTAGACCCAAGGACTAATGAAATTAGTATTTATGAAGATATAATTATATGTCAAATTTCGGGTTTGTGCGTATTATGTTATAATCTTATCATAATTTTTAGTCTGTCTATTTTTATTTGTTATGTTGATGTTTCATCACTATTAATATACAGTCCCAACTTATTCCTACCATTCAATAAAAGCAAATTATATGTATCTTTTTATTTGATATGTTAAATGTGTTTTGATATTATTCATATACATTTTGTAGCAACTTTTGTTTTACTATTGTATAGAAGTTGATGTTAAATAATATTATAGAAATTTTCTTTTACAAAGAATATAGGTATTTTTGATAAATTACTTTAGGTTAGAGTACTATCAGACTATTATTATGTTCATTTAGTTATTTTGTATACATATTATAGGTATAATATATTTAGATAAAATTAACAATTGTTTAAATAATATCATATTTTTAGTTAAAAAAAGTATAACCTTATATTTATATTTTAGTTTTTGGTATATATATTGTTGGTAATATATTTGTTTAGTTGATGTCTATCTAATTATGTGTGCATATTATAATGTATCTCATCCGAAACTTTAATGTCCTTTCTGTATTATAGATTAATAAAACCCAAAAATAGTACGAATACAACTTAAATGATATTGATATATGATAATTAATGCATCCGTAAAATTGTTCACATAAAATAATTTATTATGTAGTTTAATTTTAAAAAATATATAAACAAAAAAATATTCCGTGCATTCTTGCACGGGCCTAAAATCTAGTATATTACACTAAATCAAAATAGGTTTTGCCATGTGTCGTAAGTAGATTAGTCCAAAGGAAAAAAAAAATTCTCAAGCATTCTATCCTTCCCCTATCCACGTGTCAGCTGTACGTGATTTAGCTTTTTTTTAATTAATAATTTCGGTTAAGTAGGGCACTTAAGAACTCATTCCCTTCCTTTTTCACGTTGACTCATTAAATAAAGCAATTTATTCTATATCAAATCATTAGCTTAATGTATTCCTAAAATAACCGTATATACTTGCATTAGAATGCCGAAAATAATCTCTAATTATATTTAAATTTGGCTGAAATCGTGATTTATGTTGATTGATTTTTTAAGTTAGGCAATTAATATTATGATATCATATGAGATATCCGCAAATCTATATATTACACTAAATCAAAATAGGTTTTGCCACGTGTCGTAAGCAGATTAATCCAAAGGAAAAAAACTTTCTCAAGCATTCTATCCTTCTCCTATCCACGTGTCAGTTGTACGTGATTTAGCTTTTTTTTTAATTTAATAATTTCGGTTAAGTAGGGCAATTAAGAACTCATTCCCTTCCATTTTTGATGTTGACTCATTAAATAAAGCAATTTATTAAATAGCAAATCATTTGCTTAATGTATTCCTAAAATAACCGTATATATATACTTGCATTAGAATACCGAAAATAATCTCCAATTACGTTTAAATTTGGCTGAAATCGTGATTTATGTTGATTGATTTTTTAAGTTAGGCAATTAATATCATGATATCGTATGAGATATCCGGAAATCAACGATATTCCATTTATATATTAATGTGATTCACGTTAATTATGTTTACAATTACGTAGTTAAAATATCAAATTGATATACTTTTGGCCGAAATTTTTAGTTGCCATATTGGTTATGTTCGAAAATTTTACTAACCAACATAACATGGCAAATAATTTAAATTATCAATCAAATCTTAATTATTGTCTCCTTTAATGGTAATTGTCAATCAATCAGTTAATTTAAATTGATACTATTTGAAATTCATAAAAAATTATTAACATGATAATAAAATTAAGTTATCAATCAATCAATATTTATGTTAATTTTCAATCAATCATAATTTTAATTTGGGTACTAATTAGCTGATTAACATAAATATGCAAAATTAACATAACATTTTTTAGTATAAATAGTGATGTTTTCTCATCAAACATCACAACTCATTTTCGTCTATTCAATTTTCATATTGATGTCAACTTCTTCCCCTATCTCTAAGTCAATATTATGTTCTCCACAAAAAAATAAGAGAAACACAAAATCAACCAAAAAATGACCCCCTAAAATTGAATATTTGAATTTCCTTGATGTCGAATCTATGGTTTAACACTATTTCTTGGAGGCCATCTTTATTTCCATGATGCGTCCAGTATGTTCACATATTATTTTAATAGAAGCAATGAAGTTTGGGCTTTTGTTGAAGACTTTAAGACAACAATACATGATTTTCGTCCATAATAAGCTCATTGTAATGGTTTATCTAATTTTCGAGTGAATAGCAAAGCATGGTTTATGGAAGGTTTAGGCGTTTAGCGCTAACGCAATGGACTATTATTATCATATGCTTGTCAGGTGGCACGAGGGAAATACAGAGAATGTTACAATTAGTTGTTAAAAGTCTTATAATCACCAACCTAATTTGTACCATAGTCATGAACCTCATCATAATTACAAAGCAAATTGAGCTCTAATTCCTCCATTTTTTTTTTAAACTTTAGGTTTCTCTATTACTTTCAACTTTGACATTTTGACAATGTATTCACTTTTTTTATCGCTTAGCATATGGGATTCTCTTTTATTTGTCTCTATCGATCTTTTTTCCTATCTTTAATAGTTTAATCCTTGTGCACATTTCAACGTCACGAGTACTAAAAATGAGGAAAGTATATCTTAATTTATTGGGATACTTTATGTTCCAAGTTTGAATCCCCTGCCCTCAATTTTGATTGGTTTCACCAAATAAATTATAGCAATTGTCCTAAACATTTTTCGAGAAAATACAATTATTTAATTTTGCTATTGTTAAGGTCATCTAGGAACAAAAGAAAATTCCAACCTAACTACCTTTTGGATTCTAAAAAAGTTAAAATCTTCAATATAAAGAATAACACCATCTAGATTACTCTATCACCTTCAATTTTCATGTTTATTTTAATGATTATTTAATTTAATTGAAATGGAGTAAAGCAAAACCATAGTGTACTATAAGAGAAAGTATAATTAAATCTCTAAATCGTATCAATCTCTCTTATAGATTAATGAGTGTTGCTGAAGAAGAAATAACATTCCTACTAGATTGATGCTTATGTTCCTCAAAGATCAATCATCATCTAATACGATGCCTACAAAGATTCCAATACTTTGGACAAAACCAATACCCAAAATAAAAAAATAAACCTACAGTTGATATAAGTGGAGAGTAGAGTTACGTTCCGATCTTTCTCTAACAAGACAGTGAACTTTATTTTCCATGAATTTGATTAAGTAATTTATTTCATATGAATTGCAATTTCAGTACAATTTTGACTTTCCGCGTAAACCAATTGACCACATATAGTACCCATACCAAATTCTCAAAACATAATAAAAAGTTCATTAGGAAAAATCAGACTAACAGTTTCATCTATATTATTATATTAAGCAAAATGAAAAATCCTACATGTCAAGCTCATAATCACCGAGCAATTCTAGAGCACGAGGAATGTAAAACTCTCATCTAGGGTGTCCACGTAGGATTTGCCTAGGTGGAATCTGAAAAATAAAAGATTTCGGAAATTTTAATGCCTTAATTAGGGGTGATTTGAGGTAATTATTGATGATTAGCGTAAATTGTGGAATAAAAAAAGGCAAGGTCGGTTTTTAATCTCCAATTATGTTTAAATTTGGCCGAATTTTATTCATTCCAATTTTATGTACTTTCTGTTTTGCCTTTCTAATTCACATATGGTAATGAAATTAATATATCAATCAAGGATGATTTATGTTAATTGGCAATCAACTATAATTTCGGCCAATCAATTGTTCAATTCATAAAAATATCCGAAATTAAGTATTATGTTGATTGAGTATTTAATTAGGCAATTAATATCAAAATCTCATATGAGATTTCCGAATATCAAGCATATCCCATTTATATATTAATGTGATTGACGTTAATTATGGTTACAATTACGCAATTAATTAAAATCCCAAATCATTATACTTTTGGCCGAAATATATAATTCCCATATTGGTTACGTTTCGTGAATCATTCAAATTTTTCCTATGGTTACAAGAATTATATAGTTCATGAATCCTTCCACTTTATCCTATGGTTGTTCTATTTAGCTAATACTTAAGACTTTATCTATAGATTGTTATACATCGTAGTTGTGTTCTATCTTTTACATAGTTATAATATCCATCCTTACGTCGCTTATAAACCACTGTACTATATATCCATAGCTATAATATCTATCCTTACGTAGAATAATATCAATCCATTCTTCATCACTTAATCCATTTTTCTCCATATACAGATTTAATGAGAATATCAATCCATTCTTCACCATTTACAGATTACATCCACATTGTCTAATCATATATATATTTCAAATATTATTGTATTCGATTGTTCACCATAATAGCATTTTAATTTTCATTTTAGTAACGCGAGTTGTGACATATAGCCCTAAATTTATCGTATTCTTCCCTTAGAAAAATGTAATCACTTTTGGATTTAATGTTTAGTACATTTTTTCTTATTATTATATTTCACTTTTTCAATGAGAATAACTTTACAAATTAAATTAAATTCATGTAATATACTCCCTCCGTTTCTTTTTGTTTGTCCTACTTTCCGTTTTATTCCGTTTCTTTTTGTTTGTCCTATTTTTTCATCTTTCCTTATATAGAAAAATTATATTACTCATTTACCCCTACTTTATCACTTTTTGGTCCCACATGTACCTTTTAATCTTCTCTCACCTACTTTAATCACCAATTTACTATAAAATAAATGAACTTGTTAATTGTTGTCCCCACCCACCTGTCTATGACATCACTCTCCTTGATATTTGGAGCTACAGTAAATGGGACAAACAAAAAGAAACGGAGGGAGTACATAACTTAGGTATTTATTTGATAGATTAAAAGATGTGATTATATGCAATACGATAATAAGTAAATTCCAAGATTTGAATACATTACCAATTAATTTAGATAAATGATGGGGTTGCAAAATTGAGTCTTCAGCAAGTGATATATCTGATTAGTGGTTACATAGTTTTTTAATAGGTTATTTTTAGAGTATTGCAGATTGTCTATTATACTTGCACAGATATTCACCAGCTATAATCCTCCTCTCAAACAGAGGTACCACTGTCGGACCTCATCTTTGCCCAAACGTGATTAGGTCCTTCAAATTTCTATAAACCTGTTGAACTCCCCACAATTTCCTACAACTTATTAAGAGGTGAAAACAAATTCTTTTTTCCAATACAATGTATTTTTTTCCTTTCAATAATAGTCATTGGAATGTATCGATAATAATCATAATAAAAACAATACATAAATTATACCAAGCACTAATTGTACGTTTTTCTTATTTCATTCTTTTTTTCTCCTTTGCAAATTATATCCTACAAATTAATAGTTCCACAAGATACTTCATCTTTGGCTTTCATAAAGTCTCCAAGTTAATTGACATATAAAATCATCTAAAAGATTTGTTAATCTTTCACATTTTGGTTTGCGGTGTTTGTATTTCAATGTTAGTGCCATTATACAAGTCTTTGAGGTTCACTCAATCAAAAATACAACTCATAAGATATACTATATGACTCAAGATAAGTTACCTTAACTAACTGAAAAGATATCTCTAGATATCTCTTTCTAAAAATGTGTCTAATAATATTTTGCTAATTTATTTGCCTAACAAGTTCAAATTAGAATAGGTAAGGATTGGCGTCTTTCCAATATAAGACACTTTGATTCCATCCTTGATTTTGGTGAGTGGATATGAATGTATTAATTGCCATATAAAATACACGGGAAAGTTTTTTTCGATATAGATCTTGAGTGATTGATGAGGAGACCATAAGCCTACTAACTAATCTTAAGATGAATAATATAAATTGATTTAATAAGGAAATTAATCAAGGTAAGAATATAAATTTTAATAATATAACAACATAGTTAAAAAAATAATTGTTAAGAAATAGTAAAAAATTAAGGAAGATATATTAATTATGTAACAAATGAATATTTAGGTAATAAATATTAATTATGTGACCATTAAAGGGTGCAGATCAATACACCATTTATAGATAATTTTAGTTAATAAATTAATTATGATTCAAATCTCTTTCAAATCCGGGATTTAAATTTATATTTAGGTAATAATCTTAGCCATTTTAGAATGAAATTTATTGCTATCTTGAATATTAGCCTTATAAATCTTATTATTACCATTTATTAATCGATATTTGCAGAAAAAAGTTGCAAAAGGATCATAAAAACGTTTAATGAAGGCGCAAATTAAGCAAACATAATTGTGTAGCTTCAAACTTGCCTAAGATAATTTTAGTTTATTCGATTACTAATGCATTCTAACATTCTAATAAGTTAGTATTATTAACTTATTTTTAGATAAAAAATTATTTTCTTCACACAAGGTAATAAATATTAATTATGTAACAAATAAAGGGTGCAAATGAATTCCATTTACATATAATTTTGGTTAATATTTTAATTAGGTTTCAAATAAATCTGCTTCAAATTCGGGATTGAAATTTATATTTAGTTAATAATCTTTGCCATTTTAGAAGAAAATTTATTGCTATCTTTAATATTGGCCTTACAAATTTTATTATTTCCTTTATTAATTGATATGGACGGATGGAGTATAATATAAGATATAGAAAAAAAATGCTTTGAAAACATAGATTAAATTTTACAGTATTGCATTTGGCCTGACTAATCTCTTTTAAAAAAATAAAAAATAAGTTTTCAGAAAATACTTTTTTGATATTATATTTACACTAACTTTAGGAGGTAACTATTTGGAAGATATATATTTTATTGTGCTTTCGAACTTTAAGTAAAAGAATATTTGAAAAAACTAATTTTAACGAGAGTAGAATATTAGATATTATTATATTGCTTAAAAAATATGAAGTTAGTTTTTGTAGTATGATAAATGGAATTTTAATGTAGTAAAATATATTTGACAAATAAATATGTGATGTTTATTTTTCAAAAAAGAAATTTTGTGTTTTCTTTATAGTATTGCATTTGGCCCATATTATTTTAGATATTCAAAAAATCAAAAATTACTATAATTTTAAACAAATTTTTCGGTGATATTATATGCACTTATTTTAGGATGTAAATATTTAGAATATTACACTAATTCGTCCAGCATGGCTCGCACAAGTCGGCCAATGAGATGATCGGAGATAAGCTTTATTTTTATGTAAGTAGTAAATACTATAGTATTTATTTTTTTTATTCGTTTGTCATTTCATCATCTAATTTCTTTTTTTTTTGTTTTTTCATTTATTTATGTGTTTTATTGTTTGTTAATTCATAAAATGTAATATTATTTCATTTTACGCTTTTGTCATATTTATATTTAAATTCGTTTATTTAATACAATATTTTTGTAATTTTGTTTATGCAATCTCATAGTTATTCTAAATGTTCATGTAACAATTTTTTGTTAATACGAAATCGCAATTATTATTTTTGTAGTATTTGTTTCTTTTGTTCATTTTCGTTCAATATAATGTCTTTTCATAATTATCTTTCAATTTGTTAATTATTTTGTTAGATTATGATTTTTGTTAAAATTGTGTCTTATTTAAATACATAGGTTATAATTTAGTGTTTTACCTTTATCTAATAAATATTTTCACATATCCAAGAGAATAATTATATTGTTACTGTATATTAATTTTCGTTTAACATTAACCATATAATTAAATTGTTATTTTATAAAAAAAATTACAGTACTTAGGTAGTTTCGTTTTATAAAAATGGCATGTTTGAATAATTTTGAATTTACATTTAAAATTTTGTTAATTACCTTTTAAAAAATGATTTCTTTTTCTGTTATGGTAATTATCCTTTTTTGATAAACTAAAAGATTGTATCACATTATTGTATTTAGAAAGACATTTCCTACTTCCTAAAGATATTTTCTTCTCTAAATCTTTATGATTTATACTCCTTAAATTATTTTAAATTAATTTGAATTCGATTATTCCTTAAATTCAGTAGATTTTCTTCTTATAAAAATATTTTGACAAATCTTTTTGATTTTACGTTTTTATGGTAAAATTTTTAAATTATTCAATAACGCTTATGTTTGATAAATATTTTCTGAGTTAAGTAGATATTTTTTTCTTACCTGATTTCGTTTATTCTGTTTGTCTAACAGATTTTTTTTCCTTTTTTTAATATGAAAGTCATCAAGTTACGTGAATAATTAGCTCAATTTAAAAATATTTACTAATTTAAAGACTTAAATGAAGTAATAATTTTATTAGTACTTTCTGTTTTGTTGATATTACCTTTTTAAATTATCTGTATCATTGGCAAATATTTCCAAAGTTAAATAGATATTGTATTCTTAACATATTTCATTTATTTCCTTTGCCTAATTTTCAAGTTTTCCGTTTTAATGTGAAATTAATCAATAGATGACGTGATGCATAATAGGAATTAAAAATGTTTCCTCTTTTTAAGACTTAAATGGAGTAAAAAATTTATTTGTTATCATCTCAACAATATAGTTGGTATATTCCAATTTAGTCTGATTTAATACAGTGACGAATACACAATTTTGTGATGAATATAATATTTCATATTTGCAATTGCAATCTATTTTTCATCTAATCAATTCGAACTTTTTAATATCAATTAAGTTTTTTTTAATATCCATTATTTGCTGATTTTTTTGTAATGTGTTGAATTTTAAATTTAAGTGAAATTATAATGTCCATAACTAAAATTAATATATGGAAATCAATGCTATTGTGGAAGAGTTTTGAATACGAATTTTAAATTCAAGCCTAATTTTTTTTGCTTATGTCATATATTATACTTATCTTTACCATTTATAAACGATCTTTATAGTTTAATTATAGAAAATGAAATTATAATGTCCAAAGTTAAACTAATTAAAATCAATATACGAAAATAAAGTATTTTAAGGAAATTTTTGTAAATCAAAATTTTAAATTCAAACATAAACTTACATATCTACAATTTGTCATGATTATGTTAGATATTATACTAATCTTTTTCATTTATAAACGATTTTTAGAATTAAATTTTTAGGAAATTATTTAGTTTTATAGATGGTATTATCAATCAATTAAACAACTAAACTTCCTATTTTGATATCATTCATGTTTTAATATTTTAATATAAATGAAATTATAATAGTTTTATAAATGGTAATTTTTGAGAACATAAAACACTAAACTGGCTCCTTTTATATCAATCACGGTTTGAGATATGATGTCAATCAAATCAAATCCTTTTGATTTTACTTTTTGTGGTAAAAAATCTTATTATTTAATAACGCTTATGTTTGGAAAATATTTCCTAATTAAGTAGATATTGCATTCTTAACAGATTTTATTTATTCCCTTTGCCTAATTTTTGAGTTTTACGCTTTTAATGTGAACTTAATCAATAGATGACGTGATGCATAATAGGAATTAATAAATTATTCCTATTTTTAAGACTTAAATGGAGTAATGATTTTATTTGTTATCATTTCAAAACTATAGTTGCCTCTTTTATTCCAATTTAGTTCGCTTTAATACCAACAGTGATGAATACATAATTTTGTGATGAATATAAAATTTCATAATTGCAATCTATTTTTCGTCTAATCAATTAGAACTTTTTAATATCCATTATGTTTATTTAATATCCAATATTTGATGATTTTTTTGTAATGTGTTGAATTAAAATTAAAATTTAAATGAAATTATAATGTCCATAACTCAAATTAATATATATATTATTGTGGAAAAGTTTTGAATACGAATTTTAACTTCAAGCCTAAATTTTTTTACTTATGTGAGTTATGTCACATATTAGACTTATATTTACCATTTAGAATCGATCTTTATAGTTTAATTTAGGAAAAATTGCCTAGAATAATGCAACCTTTTGGCGATTCGCAAATAATAATGCAACATTTCGATTATTTTGAAATATTACAACCTTAATACCCCATTTATTTTAAATAGGACAAATAACCGCTAACCTGAATCATTGGTAATTTATATTTAAAACTTTAAATTCTAATTAATATATTAATATAAAAAAATAAAAATAAAATGAACCCCCCAAAACCCCCCACCCTAGCCCACCCTCCCACCCCCCCACCCCAGCACCAACCTCCCCAAAACCCCCCTCCTCGTCGCTGCGCCGCCGCCGGAAGAAACCACCTCCCCCCGCCTTCGCTTAATTCCCCTTTCCTCCTCGAGGCTCCGCCACCACAAACTCCTCCGTCCCCCATTTTGTTAAAACACTTTGAGTGTGGTGGTTTTCGGCAGGGGTGAGGGGTTTTCGAGAGATGTTGGTGATTTTCGGTTGCGGCTAGATTGCTTGGGAGGGGGTTGGGTGGTTTTCACGCGGGGGGTCGTGGTTTTCGAGGTGGTTTCTTGGTGGTTTCGGGGGGTCGTGGTTGGGTGTTTTTCGAGGTGGTTTCTTCGTGGTTTTCTGGGGGTCGTGGGTTTCTGGGCGGTTTCGATCGTGGTTGGGAGTCGGAATGGGGGTGGGGTGGCGGTGGCTGTGAGTGACTGTGGGTGCTGAAGTTGTGGTAGTGGCTGGGGGTGGGGTGGTGGGGGTCGGGGATTCTGGGTGCGTGGGGTTAGGGAGGGGGTGGTAATTTTTTTTTGTTTTATCTTTTTTATTTTTTAATTATTTTATAAATCAATTTATTAGAACCAATTATAAACCGACACGTGTCCCACTAAACCTATTCTTCAGGTTAGAATTGATTTTATCCGGTTTTGTCCTGTTTAAAATAAATGGGGTATTAAGGTTGCATTATTCCAGAATAATTGAAAGGTTGCATTATTATTTGCGAATCGCCAATAGGTTGCATTATTCTAGGCAATTTTTCCTTTAATTTAAATAAATGAGACTATAATGTCCAAAGTTAAAATCAGATCTATATGCTTACATGATATTTAAGTTCAAATCAGATCATATAATATAATCATATAATATTATAGTATAATCAAATATAAAATCGTAACTTATTAGGTCAATTAACCATAATATATCTACTTACATAATTCAAATTTTAAATTCAAGCCTAAACTTAAGTACTTACAATTTTCCTTGATTATGTCATACTCCCTCCGTTTCAATATGATGTTCCCATTTGGAATACGGGGGGAAAATCAATACAAATTAAGGTGGATGAGAATCTTTTTAATTTTATATTGTATAAAGTGTACTTATACCTTTTTGCTTTTAAAAAAGTAAGAGAGAGAAATAAAAGTGAGTGATTGGGAAATAAAGATTCTAAAATGGGTCATGTATAAGACAAAAAGTAAAAAAGTGTAGTAAATAATTAGTTGTTAAAGGGTAAGATGGGGAAATAAATATTTTTAAAATGGAAAATATTCAAAATGGGAAGAACTTTTTAAAACATCCCAAAAAGAAAAATGGGAACATCAAATTGAGACGGAGGGAGTATATTATACTTATCTTTACCATTTATTAACGATCTTTAGAGTTTAATTTAAATAAAATTATAATGTCCATAATTAAACTAAATAAAATCAAGATACGAAAATCAATGATATTGAGGAAAATTTTTTAAATTCAAGCCTAAACTTAAGTACTTACAAATTGTCAATTATTAATCATATATTATACTTATCTTTACCATTTATAAACGATCTTTAGAATGTAAATTAAATAAAATCATCGACTTTCTAATGGTTCTAATCAATCAAACTAGACTTCCTATTTGAGACCAATCACGTTCTTATACTTTAATTGAAAGGAAATTATATAGTTTTATAAATAGTAATTATCAATCCATTAAACAACTAAACTTTCTATTCTAATATTCAGGCCCATAATTTTATTATAAGGTCAATTAACCTTAATCTATCTATTATATATGTAGATTGATTAGCAACCATATAGTCTATATAGATTGATTATATAATACTACCTCCGTTTTTTAATAGGGATATTTTTCCATTTAGGGGTGTTTTTATTTAATTGAGGCACTTCTACCTTATACCATAAATGGTAGGTTGTTTTCCAATAACCCCATCAATTCTAGACATGTTTTTTTAACAAGGCGCTAATAAACCATCATTGGTAATAAAATCATTAAAAATCATATACTTTAAGACGAAAATATTTTGTTACCTTAATGTTTAGTTATACTAAAATCAAGTGAATACAAATCACTTTTCATATGAAAACAAAAAAATAGATTAATTTATCTGCTAAGATCTCATATAGCGTTATTATGATATTGATAATTTAAATTTGCAGAGTTCTTAGCAATAGTATATAAATTTAGAAGGTTCTTAACATTATTATGAAAATTTTCTCAATTACAATCAATTTATAGATCTTTCCATTTTAATGTTAATTTCATAGCATTCACATTATAAGATCAGATTGTAAGTATTGCTTGAATATTTGTAAAATAGTATAAATGCTGTAAAAACGGGCTAGATTATGGAACAAAATTATAAAATCAGCATAAATAAGATATGATTTAGATTAATATATGTCATATCTTCAAAGTTTTTAACAATATTGAACCATGATGATAAGGTTTTAGTAAAAAAAATGCAATTAAGATATAGTTTTAACTATAAATAAGTTACGATTTTAATAAAAAATCACCATAAATAAAGATTCTCATAAATTATGTAGTATTAAGATTTTAAATTTAAAAATCACCGTAAATAATGATTCTAAAAAAACATCAATAAAGATTAAATAAGCAAAGGGAAGAAATTTAACACCATAAGGGTTCGAATAATACATGTATGGGAAAGGAATGACTATGTTACTCCTACTGGAGTGGGAAGGATTGATGACGAGTTAACAAAACGTACAATTAGTATATTACATATTCTTTTGCCATAAAATGATATTGTCCATCTAATGTGTACAATCTTCTATTTGAATATACTATCGTTTTGTTTAAATAAAATAATAGAAATCCCTTGCTTTAATAGGTGATATATATGTGACAAATATGAGATTTATCGCGCATTTGTTTATTGTTTGCGTAACGAGGTTGTTCTATAGCCAAGAAGTAAGAAATGATTTTATACCCCATTCAGTTGACAATCAAATTTTTGCAGATGTGATGATCCCGAAATTAGTTACCTTAGCGAAATACATGAAATTCAAAGGTATTAGTTAAATTTATGAGTTTAACATTACAAAAAAAATGAAAATTAATTGGGAAAGTTATTTGTTTGACAACTACAGTAGACATTGATTTTTGATTTTGGGTTGTGGTATCAAACTTACATAAGATGTGCTACCAAAGTTATTGAAGAGGGTGAAAACTTTTTTTGTCCAAAAGATAGATACATTGCTAACAGAACCAATCTTAGTAATTATTTATTTGAATTACTTTTTTAAAATTTTCAATGTACAAAATACTCCTTATCACTTTAGATAATTTTTTATCACAAAAGATCTAGGTTGAAGATTATTGTATCTGATGGAACAAAGAATGAGTGTTTTATTTTTTATGACAATGTAGTTCGTGGGTTGGTTAACAAAACTCTCGAAGAGTTTTTGAATCTGCAAGAATAAGTATTATTATAATTTCCCGACACTGTATTGAAAATAATTTGTAAAACTGATTGAATTTACTTAATCCTTATTCGACCTTATCTTATACTTACATTGTGAAAAGATTATATATAATAAACCAAAATTATTGTTTGTGTCTATTTATATTCTTAACTTGATTAATTTTCTTATCAAATCAATTTATATTATTCATCTTCAACTTAGTTTGTAGTTTTACGATCTCTTAAATAATAACTCAAAATCTATTTACAAAAAAACTTTCCCGTGCATTTTTGCACGGGTCTAAAAAAGCTAGTATACTTATATAGTTGTGAAAATATCGATTGTTATATACTACTTTTCTCAATAAATGTACTGTCATTTTCATGGAATGTAATGCCAAAAAAGTGAGGCGATGGATACATGCATATATCCGATATTGATTAGGCATTCCTCAGGGAGGGGGGCCTTTATGGTATGTTGTGTTGAACTAAATGGAGCAGAGCTGAAGGAAATAGAGCGGAGTTGAACTAAATTGAACATAAATTATTGAAGTTTAATAGGAATTGAAGTGGAATTCTTTAATGAATGGAACTTAAATTAATGGATTTGAACAAAATTGAGATTAAATGCAATAATTACAGTCCAAAATAACATGGCCTAATAGTCTCAAACTCTCTGACAAGGAGGTAGCTTCATTCGTTCAAATAATGGAGAGATGATACACATACACTCAGTGTATGTGGTCTCAACATACACTTTCAATATGAAGTTGCCACATCATAGTTAGCCAAAAAAAAAGAGGGAAAACTGGGAGGGAAAACTTTTCATTAATGGCGCCAATTGCCATGGTTTGGGAGGGAAAAATTGCGCCATATTTTTTGGCGGAGGAAGAATTTGGTTTGGCGCCATTTACTCCTTCTTTTACTTCTTTCCCCTTCATCCATGTTTTAATATTAATGGCTGAGCAACCATTGTTGGAGCTCTAAGTCCATAATTTTTTTATTTTTTTTGTTTTGTTAACAAAATACACTAATTAGATTCAACTTAAGTTTTCTTGAATGACCCAGCACCCAGATAAAAAGTTGAAGAACTTCTCCCGTCCTCCATTTCTAACCATCACCTTCACCATCAATTCTGCAAACTCGCACGAAACCTAGTCTAAATTCGCAGGAAATCCACTCTTCTTCTTCCTTCTTTCACACACACACACAAACTTAGCTCTCCTAACACAGACAAGACCCCCCATTGCCACGCCCTAAGATCCACCCACCTCTTCTCCTGCAATTTTGTTATTGAAATTAAACATCATTCTCAGTTGGGTTTTCTTTTTATGGGAAGCACATGAAGGCATGGAAGAAGTGAGGAAGAAACAACAACGCAAACCAACGCTGATTATTTTTTATAGATATAAAAAACAGATATTGTAAAATTAAAGGATAAAAAATTATAAAAAATTAATTTTAGTGGTGGTTAGCAATGTTCGACATTCACTGTAGAATTCTCGTTGAACGACCCATTATTATCTTGTCTTTAAGTTTTGGTAAGGAGTTTCTTTTTTTTTTGTGGGGGAAAATTTATGAAACAAAAGTTGTTAATTTTGTATTGATGGGGGAAAATTTATGAAACAAAATTTCTTTGCATTTGTATATGTTAATTTTGAAGAATATAAAATTTTGGTTTGTGTTTAGCAAGCTTTTCAATTCTGGAATTCCATTATATGATAATGGTCATTGAAAGTATAGAGATTATATGAAGACAATGAAACAGTATCAAAAACCGACTATAAGTTTTCAATGAATTTAGTAATAGGAAATATTTTAATAGTAATACAAACCTAAGTAAAGTGCTACTTCAAATTACTAAAAAAAATTGAATACAAAAGGGTGCGGAGATGTGGAACTAATAGCAAGCAAGCATGAGATTCGAACTCGAGACCTGTGAGCAAGTGGGGCGCTTTTGTGTATACAAAAGTAACCAAGATGACGGGATATTCAACCGTGCTAACAAATAGATACATCAAATTGATAAAATAAACACCAACGTTATTTACCAACTATAATATAAGTAAGGTTTACTAATTAAAAGGACCATGTTACTAAACAAATCACAAACTTTTAAGTGTTTCAAATTGACATGTTATTAGAGTAATATAATTGACTTTTTATATTTATTTATTGATTAATCAATTTTACTTTCAATTGTGAAAGTGACTCGATTATTTTTAAATTATTTGATAAGTAAATAACTCGTTTATTGAGAGTATATAGGTTGACGTATGTAGTTGTACTAATAATATTATTACCATCAATACAAATATTGAATTAGTATCTGTATTCATGTCATTATTATCATTCACATGACTAATTAGTGTTATCCATATTATTTATAGTATTATATCATTGATAGTAAATGTTATTCATATCACTAATACATTACTAATTATGATAATTATTAATGATAATACTAATAGTTTTGAACAAAATGTATAATTTATTTTTAATTGTAGGTTTGTTAGTTAGTTAGTAACAAGGTGAAATTACATAGTAAAGAGTCCCAATATTATAGTTTTCTCCTAATTAATATTTTATCATTTGTATTTTCAATAAACTTCAAATTTTAAAAGTCGTTACAAGTTATTAGTTATGTTACTAAAATCAATTAATAAGAAACAATGCAATAGCTAATTTTCGTGGAATTACTAATGCCTATGACTTCTAAATGTTGTTTAAAATTATAACTACGTACATTTTAAACATGATAAGTAAATAAGTTCAAACTTATTTGATATAAAACTACGAAATTAATATTAGTATGATACGACGACGTACTTTAATAATACGTTTAGTTATGGCCGATATATTTGATTAATGATTTACCGTCCTAAACTACATCAATGTTTTTGATCAATCAACAATATACTAGATTCGTGAATAAGATATTTAAAAGTATCAGTAGTTAAGGCCTATGCATTAGAACAATCCTCAACATATTAGATCAATTTATACGATAATTAAGATTAACGTATTAAATCAATCATCGGTAGATTGGATCAATATATAAGATAGTTAAGATCATTGGTAGATTAGATCAAAACATAAGATAGTTAAGAGCAATATGTTGCATCGACCACGAATATACTAGATGAATATCAATCATTAATATGTTAAATAAGTAAAAATTATATACATATATTAGTAATCAATTATCATTATAATTTTCAACATATGAATTGAAACATTGTAGGTTTTGTTAGTTTTTTGGTAACAAGGTCGAGTTAAATAGTAATTTGAACCTATACTATAGTTTTCAGATGCGACTGCTAATTAGTATATGTACCAAAGCTACGCCCTTCTTACCACGGTTGAATATCCTGTCCACTTGGTTACACGTGAATACCTGAAAGTGCTAATTAGTATATGTTTTGGACAAAGCGTCTTTCATGTTTAATTCGGATAACTGAGTTGGTTCGGATTGACCCACAGCGGGTCGGAGGTGATAGAGTTGGGTTTAATTTTCCACCTAGGATCACAATTAGTCGAGTCGAATCAGATCGGTTGCGGATTAAGGTCGGGTCATGGTTTGGTAATAAGTTTAGTTATGGCCGACGTATTTGATTAATGAGTTATCGTCCTAAACTACAACAATGTATTCGATCCATCAACAATGTACTAGATTCGTGAATAAGATATTTAAAAGTATCAGTAGTTAAAGCATACGCATTAGAACAATCATCAATGTATTAGATCGATGTATACGCTAATTAAGATTAGCATATTAGATCAACCATCGGTATAAGATAGTTGAGACCAATCTATTGGACCAATCGTCAATACATACTAGATCAATCTATAATATAGTTAAGAGCAATATAGTATATCGACCACATATATGCTATATCTATCAACAAAGTAATCAATATCAATCATTAATATGTTAATTGAGATTAGCGTATTAGATCAACCATCGCTAGATTAGATCAATATATAATATGGTTAAGATCATCGGTGTATTAGATGTCTACAAAGATAGTTAAGAGTAATACAGTATATCGACCACAAATATAATAGATCGATCAACAAAGTAATCAATATCAATCAATAATATGTTAAATAAGTACAAATTATATAAATATATAAGTAATCAAATATCATTATAAGTTTTTAGCATGAGTTTGGAAACATTATAGGTTTGTTAGTTTTTTGGTAACAGGTTCCACTTAAATAGAAGTCTGAACGTATACTATAGTTTTCAAATGGCACTGTTCATTAGAATATATACCAAAGGAACGCCCTTCATACCACGGTTGAATACCCCGTCCATTTGGTTACACCTGCATGCCCTGAAAGCGCCTCTCTTGCTTTGAGGTCTCGAGTTCGAATCCCACGCTTGCTTGCTTTGCTTATTACTCTACACATGCCTTCCCCTCCTACCCCCCAACCCTTTTGTTTTATTTTTTTATTTTATTCTGAATTTTATTTTTAATAGCATTTTACGTAAGAGATAACATTTTTTTCCTAATTACTATTTTATTAACCATCCACTTTTTTTTTGATTATTAGGAAATTATTGAAGGAAAAGTTATTGGGGACATAATTACTTTCCAAATTATGGAGGACATTCTTTCGAGGACTTTTAATTAATAAACAAAACCCATATTTGTAAAACTGTTTTTCATTCTATCAAAGAACTTAATGTGTTGTCATTGTAATTAATCTAGTGTCCATATTATGTTACCAATCAATTCTTTAGAAATACGGGCACATGTATCCAATAGAGGAATCGGGCCTAAATATCCAATAGTATTCGGCTACATTATTAAGATTGAAACGAAGAATTACTTTCACATATTATATATACATTGGTATTATTCAAAACTTTGTAAATGTTAGTTGTACTAATAATACTATTACCATCAATATGAATACTCATGTTAGTATTATCATTCCATAGGACTAATTAGTATTATCCATATTATTTATAGTATTAATATCATTAGTACTAAAATCAATTAATAATAAACCATGTAATAGCTAATTTTAAACATGATAAGTAAATAAGCTCCTATATATTGATATAAAACAACGATATTAACATTAGTGTGATACAAAGACGTACTTTAGTAATAAGTTTAGTTATGGTTGACGTATTTGATTAATGAGTTATCGTCCTAAACTACTTCAATGAATTCGATCAATCAGCAATATACTAGATTCGTGAATAAGATATTTAAAAGTATCAGTAGTTTAGGCCTATGCATTAGAACAATCATCAATGTATTAGATAGATGTATACGCTAATTAATATTAGCATTTTAGATCAACCATCGGTAGATTAGATCAATATATAATATGGTTAAGATTATCGGTAGATTATATCAATCTATAAGATAGTTAAGGGCAATATATTATATCGACCATGAATATACTAGATCGATCAACAAAGAAATCAATATCAATCATTAATATGTTAAATAAAAACAAATAATGTACATATATTAGTAATCAATTATCATTATAAGTTTTTAATATATGAATTTGGAATCATTTTATGTTTGTTAGTTTTTTGGTAACAGGGTCGAGTTTAATTGTAGCCTGAATCTATACTATAGTTTTCAGATGTCGTTTTTAATTAGCAGATATAGCAAAGGAATGCCCTTCATACCACGGTTGAATATCCCGTCCACTTGGTTACACTTGCATGCCCTGAAAGTGTCTCTCTGGCTTTGAGGTCTCGAGTTCGAATCCACGCTTCCTTGCTTGCTTTGCTTATTACTCTACACATGCCTTCCCCTCCTCCCCCTAACCCTTTTGTTTTTTCCTTGTTTTTTTAGTAGCACTTTACATTAAATTAGTAAACAAAACCCCAACCCAGAAAGTATGAACCCCAACCCAGAAAATATGTTTTAATTTTGAATTATTTTGTTCTGTTACTGTGACAAATCAAGTAGTGAATGTGTTGTCATTATAACTAGTCTAATGTCCATATTCAGTTACTAATCAATTATTGAATGGTGAAGATTATTGAAAATGGTAGAAAATGGTGAAGATTATTGAAGATTAAGAACACATAAACTCATAATGGTGAAGATGAAGAACCCAGAAATTTGTGTCAAAAATGGTGAAGATGAATAAGAGAAAAACAAACCCAATAAATAAACAAAAAAATCGGTTCGAAAAACAAACCCAGATTTTTTTTTTGAAATGAAGAACATGAAGAACATTAGGAGAGAGAATAGAGAAAAAAAAACCCAGAAAAAATTATGTCAAAAATTTACAAAAAAATTGATCCGTTTTTTTTCTACTTCGAAGTAACAATTATACAGTAAAAAAGATTCGTAAAAAAAAATTGTAATTTGTTTTTAATGAAGAACATATGAAGAACATGAAGAAATAAGAAGAGAGAAGAGAGTAAAGGAAACCCAAAAAATTTCTGTCAAAAAAATATGAGAGGAGAGAGAAAATGAAAGTTGCAAATTTTGGTGCATTGATTGTGGTGCATTGAAAATACAAATCTGATTTAAAATTTGAATTGAATTCAAATGAAAATTCAAATGAAAATTCAAAAGCCCCAAAATTGGGACCCATATTAAATCATCTATTATAGACATACACATCATCAGTGTATGTTGGGACCATATACACTGAGTGCATGTCGTTGAATACGCAAGTTTGAATTTCAGCGGGTACCAACTTAAAGTTAGTTGTTATTAAATTACAGTCAAGTTGGTATCAATTAACTTAATTTCGTTATCTAATAACCGCTTATCTCTCATTTTAAACTATTCACACATCTCCCTTTAACCAACTATAATGATTTATACACAAGGATAATCATAATCATGTGGGATCTTGTTATACTCGTCTCGGTATGTACTTAATTAAGATAACTCTCTACAATTTTTGCATAATCATAATTAGAGTTGCTAACGTTCAAAGTTGTGTGTTGGAAGGCGTGAAACTCTATATGTAGTTATTAAAAAACGGAGGTCCTTTTATAGATGTAGTATTCGATACCAAACCAATGTTTGGTACATTGGTCACAGTATTTGGTAAGTTTGTATTAGACAATAGTCAAGTTGATACCAAGTCAAAGGCAACTTAATACCAAAGAGTGAGGGATAGCTCAAGTGGTTAAACATTCCTTCCGATTTTAGGAGGTTATAGGACCGATTATTACCCTACTTTGTGGCTTTCTTGCTCAAAAAAATAAAGTCAAGTTAATACCAAAAGTGTTAAAATCACAAGTGTGCCATTTGAGACATCTCGGTAGGTTATTTCCCAATATATATACTTCCTCCGTTCTATATATATTGCGAGATAGAGAGTCAAGTCATTATGCCCTGGGCGACACAGGGTTGTTGTTTCCATTATTATATAATATTAAAACCACAATGGAACTATGATAAAATCATTTATTTACATCTCTCAAACCAGTACTTTAAACGTTAATATCTCTAATTTTATTTAAGTAAAATGATAAAAGTTGATATTAATTAAGTATATATCAAAACGAATCTAACAAAATCCCACATGACTATATTTATCCTTATATATAAATCACAAAAGAAGGTCAAAGAAGAGTATATAAATAGTGTAAAAGTCAAAGATTACAATAGATATGAAACGTGAAGGAATATATTAAAAATATGAACTCAAGTTTCACCTCTTTTTAATAACCTAATACCCTCCTCCTCTTAAACAAGTTTTTTTTATTGTGTTTTTCACATGATCAAAGGAAAAAGTAAAGAGAATACAAAAAAAGACAATAAAACTAAAGAAAAAGCGAAATGAAAACAGAAGGATGATAGAAATAAAACAAAAGTGTAATAATTAAGTGGATCAACTTACCATATAAGGAAAATGAAAGATGTATTCCTATTAAAAAGCAGCTTTAGATAGCAAAATATCTCTCATCAAAATAATAGGAGAACATTGAATAGGTTACAACGTCACCATTGTGTTAATCTTTTTGTTTTTTTGTATTTCTAATTCCTATAACTTTAAGATTAATATATATCGTATGTTCTATACATTAAAAAGCGTGGCTAATAGATGATATTATGTCACATATCAGTCTCTCTATTGTACCGTCTTTATGCTATCCACTTCCACTTACACAAAAAAATGTTCAATATAAAGATTAGAACCAGTGACATATGAATTGTAAAGTAGAGGCTTAATCAGTTTACTTATAAACTACAAGCGTCAAATGCATGCGATGCGTGCAAAAGCTATCAAAAATTTAATTCGTGAAACAGTTAACTGTCAAATTAGTAAAACAATTAGGATTTTTTTTCTTTTTTTGGCCTAAAACAGACCCGACCCAAAATTGACCTAAAATATATGGACCTAATACCGACCCGACCCGAAATTGACCCGAGCCAATACTAAATCGTATCGTATTTATCCTAAATTTATATTTTAATTTTATAGTTTTATAGTTTTAATCTTTTATTTTTCAATATTGTTGTTAATTTTTATAGTAAATTTTAAATGTAGTGACTGAACATTCAAAACAATGTCCTATTTTGTTTGTCTCAGGAAATAAAGTAGATTAAAAAAATTGTTTTCACATGATAAGACCCAGATGAGATGAAACATACGACGAAAAAGACAATCACTAGCAAATAAACCGAAAATACAGATTTCCATCAAAGAAAACAACACATTTGAATTTCGGAAGGGAGATCATACTGAATTATAACTTTTATTTGATTTTTATATACCTTCGTCCCAATTGTACTCACGATCCAAAAACACAGTAAACCCGTTTTATCTCGAAATAGACCCGATACAAATGGTTCCGATCCAACCCCAAAACCGACTTGATTGCCACCTCTGAAAAAATTAATTAGCAGTTGCTAATAACTATAGATGGTACCAATTCAAAGTCTGACTTTGAAATTACTCCTGTAATGCTGCGATTGTAATGCGAAGAACCTTATCTTACGACTCCTAAACTTTCCCCCCACTAAAGACTTGCATTGTAATGCAAAGAACCTTATCTTACGACTCCTAAACTTTTCACGAACTAATGATGTGTGAAATCGAAAAATTCTAGAGCCCTCCAAGTAGCATCCCACTCCCACCAGGCTAAAGAAGATCAAGTAAGAATGCTAACATAGGGCTCAATCTTGAAGGCCGATTCTTTTTGTAGAAAATGATCCAAATTTCAACAAGATCCTTACAACCTTACCTGATTCAAAAAACCCAACGCAACAATTCTACAGACCCAAATTTCACCCAATCTCAAAAGATTCAACCAAACTATACCGTCAACTATGATTTCACATAGAAAATGATCCAAGTTCCAGTTATATTATGTTATAAACTTACATATTAATAATATTTGTAATTACTAACTCAAAATAGTTTATTTTATTTAATATTTTTAAATAAATTTAAAATAAGTATATTTTCGAATTTTAACTTCACATGAAACAAACCCAACCCTAACTCAGACTCAAAACAGACTTGACCCAAACCAAACTCAAACAAAACAAACACGAAAAAGACCCAACCCACAATGACCCGACCCTTACTTAAAAGAAAGACCCAATTGCCAGCCTGGCACCTCCCCTCCCCACCCTCTTGGTTAGCAAATTGTGCTGATTGTTACCGAATAGCTAGAATCCTCATACCTCAGTTATCATTTTACCAATCTAAATACAGCAACTTATACAGTCTCGTGCATTGACAGGGAAAACCCTGTGTGCAATCTGAATTCAAAGTTCTGTTAAACTTCTTCCAAAGATCATGAAGAAAAAGAATGACAAGATTCAAAACGCTTGGACATCATATAATTCCCTCCATTATAACTGGTAGTGAACACATCCATCCTTTATATCTGGTAGTCAACACGCTTTCAGCGAGACACCAGAAATTGAAGATCACAAAGTAGAAAAAGAATTTATTGTCTTGTGTCAAAATAAATGGTAATTGGATTTTCCAAACAATCTACTGACTATTGAAATGTGGCTAACTTTCAACTTTTTCAACTGAAAAGAATAAAGAAAATGTGTCAGATGATATACATTACTTATCCTCTACTCTAGCCATCAAAATGCGACTATAGAGGATGGTCAACGAATGATCCGGACTTCATCTTCAACTTAGAGCCGGCTGGTCCTTCGCTTTGACGGTCCTCCGGGAAATAGCTTCATTATCCATCCTAGCACTCGCTCCACCACCTGATAAAAGAAGTAAAAAGTCAGGATAATTACTTTTCTTTGTAATTTAGCAGTAGAGACTAAGGACACAGTGAGGACTGCCCAGTTCGCAATTGTAATGAACAATTTTTTTTATAACAGGGACTTTCAGGAGCCAATGGGGAGCCAATGGGGGAAATGAGGGGAGTTTGGGAAGAGTGTAAAACTAAGGGGGCGTTTTGGCTACTTCACCCAAAATTCTATTAGGAACCTTTGTTTTTAACTGTGTGCAAGAGTTAGGCTTTAGGAACTGAGCATTACTCAGGATGCAGTGTTAGTGATTGTTCTAACCACCCATAAACGACTTTATTTAATGTCAACCCAACATATTCATATAAACATCTAAGGAATGTGTACCTACCCTTTTCAAATAAAACTAGTTAAAGACCAAGTATTGAAAACTTGTTAACTGACATTCAAGGCCGATTTCTGGCCAAATAAGCTTGGGAATCACGTCGTAAACTCGTAATTTATAAAAAATTCCAACATATTTTGAATGCAATTAAGTTGTCGCTTGGGAATCATGACGTATGGAATTGGATGTCAACTACCAAGTTTTTGAAACTTTTTATCTGCAATTACAAGTTTTTTGGAAAGGGTATTATAATTGGCAAATGAGTACTTCAAATGGTTGCATTGGGAAAAAAATTCAAGGAAAAACGACATAAGTCAAGAAATGGACCATCGATAAGCTGTTGTTGTACATGACGCAGATCCTTGTATACTGCCAACAATATCAAAGAAACCTCAAACTAATTTATCACCAAATTATCACTATAACCTTCAAATAATTTCTCAGCTGTTCACTCTCATCTCATAGCTTTGACTCAAATTAAAAAAAAATAAAAATAATAATAATAATAAAAATATCCTAACGGTTAGCTGTTCAGCAATTAACTATTTCACGTATCAAATTTTTAACCGCTTTCGCTCGTATCGCGTGCATTTGACGCTAATGGCAAGAATATGCAAGTGCTTCAGAAAAATGCCTCTTCAACAGCTGCAAAATTGTGGATTTTTTCATCATAGGACATCCAGCGTTTGTCAAGTACCCCATATAACTCATGCTGATAAATGAGATAGGATGGCGGAAATGGAGGAAAATGGATGACAAACAAGTGCTAGAAACCAGAAATTAACACCTAATTTGTCAATCTCTGAAAAGATCTAGGCAGTACAAACTTATTTTCCAGAATTCCTTACATGTCATTGCATTAATTGATAGCTACAACCTACAAGTATCAAGGGAGTAATAGAAAACTCCTAAAAGAGGAATAACAAGCAAAATTCATGGGGTAGCCGGAGTAAATCATTCAAAAATCAAAAGATAAAAAAGGTCATGTTTAATAAAGCTAAGATCCCAAGCCAGACAATTATCTCGATTTCGCTACTCGCTAGTTATGTCTGAAAGATCACTACTCACCCAAAAAAAAACACCATTAATCAAGCTCCCCAACCCCATAAAGCTTCAACCTCATGCCCAAACAAGTAAAAGAAGAACAAAAGAGATACCTCATCGCCTTCATCTGCATAAGCAACACTTTCCCGAACAATAAGAGAGCCACCGGGCAGTTTGGTACCAAAATTCTCATTTGCCATGCTTTGGGCAGTCAACAGCTCTAGTCTCTGAGTCTGAACTTCAAGTTTCTGAGATAGCTCCTTGTTTAATTCCTTCAAATCAGGAAAAACATATTATGCACATCTATGGTAATGTCAAAATGCATGTGACTCATGTTAATTATCTGCTGCACAATTTGATATTTGCTTATTTCTAAACTTCTGACTAGAAGGTTACAGCCTTGTATATGCCTTCTGAGGTAGAAGGCGAGTCAAACCATTTGTTAGTAGCACGAGCAATACTTGATTTGACCCTCTACGTATTTAAGTAGGTTGGGACAGGCCCTTAACAATTTGATATTTGCTTATTTCTAAACTTCTGACTAGAAGGTTACAGCCTTGTATATGCCTTCTGAGGTAGAAGGCGAGTCAAACCATTTGTTAGTAGCACGAGCAATACTTGATTTGACCCTCTACGTATTTAAGTAGGTTGGGACAGGCCCTTAACAATTCAGCCCTTGATGTGTTTTAGCACACATGAATTTACACTCTCTCTTTCTCTCTCTTCCTTCACGAAACTCCGTTACTTGATATGATCATCATCCTCTTGCACACCATTTAAAACAAAGTGATCAACTCACAGATTTGCACCCCATGGAAGGGGGGGAGGGGGGAGAAGGGGCGAGAGAGAGACGACGGAGGGAGAAAGAAAGACTAACAGGATTTGAGAATTCTCAACAATCAGACTACTACCGAATATAACTACAATCATAAACCATTTATCGCCAATCTCTCATCCTTAGGTCATCCCGTATTGGTTGCGTGATTCCCCTTTTTGTGTCGCTTACTTTTACTCTCTCATTAACATTGTTATCATAGCTGCCTACCTTTTCCTCTCAAGAGGAGAGAAAGCACGACAAGCTTGCTACAAAGAAAAGAGAGAGTCTCTTCAAGTCTCTGCCCTTTCTCTATCTAGGATATCTGGAGATCTTGGAGGATCCAGGAAAAACTATCAAGAGAATATTGAACTTTGGGAGGGAGAGGGAAGGGATAGTTTTAGAATATATATAAAAAAGAGAAAAATCAGTTGCTGGTAGAGTGAGAGAAGATGTAGTATCCCAGGAATAAAGTACAACTTTGGGAAAACCAGAAGCTTATTAAAAACTGTGGTGAGGAATGAAATTACTCCCAATTGAACAGGCCTAGGCGTCAATGATAATGCAGTACTGGCCGCCCATAAATAGAGCCAAGAGTATGGGACAGACGTCATTTGAAAGTTAAAGTGCAAAAGGCCCACACTTCAATGGTGCTCTCTGTAACAACTCTTGTCTGAATTTGCATTTCCTGATAGAATCACTACAGGGAATATAACGGATGTCTATTATGAAGTTTGATATCAACTAAGCAAGCAATTGAACTTTCCTGCTTAATTACAAGCCAAACCAATACTTTTGAGGATATATATACATTACATAGAGGCAAGAGATAAGTAATGCAATAATCTATAAATTCCATTTGTAATCCAAATACCTTCAGCTTCGTACTTGTGGAGACTTCAGTCAATAAAGCTTGCATCAACTCCTCCTTTTCCAACGTTATCTATGGCCAAAATTTCTTAAGTTAGCTACTCCAAATCTTCATCGCAAAAAAGCAAATAATTAACAAAAATCCTAAACAGAAGTTATCATCTACCTCAGTAATTAGTGAATTGATATTTTCTATCATTTGCACTTGGTCTGGAGGAATACTTGTAGCAAAATCTTCACGGCCAGCCAGACTATTTTGTAAAAGCATAGAGTTGTCCATGTTGTCAAGCATTTGCATGTTCATTGAATCTTGTTCAGAGTTATCTCCAGCAGCGTCAAGACCTACAACAGAGGGCGGGATAAGTCATCAATACAGGTATCCAATTCTAAAGCTATCAACAGTGCTCGTCGGGCATTTGGGAACTTATATATATATATATAGAGAGAGAGAGAGAGAGAGAGAGATCGTCACGATCTGTTGAAAACCACAAGTTTGCTGAAAACCGTGAAAACTTGTTACATATAAGTGTTAGATGGGTACATGTTAAGATAAAGGGGCGCGTGTTTTTACATCAAAGTTGTCAATTTTTGCAAAAATGCCATTAATGAAAACACGCGTACCCTTTTATCTTAACATGTACCCCTTTTACATGGTTTTCACGATGAAAACAACTCTTCCTATATACTACCCCGTTCCTTTTCATAAGGAACATATTCCTTTTTAGGAATAGTCATATACATTGGAACATTACTTAAAATGGAATTTTTTTCCATTTATTTACAACTTTGCCCTTGATATGTGTAACTTTCCTTCATTAACAAGATGTCCCTTCTTTCTCTCTCTAAGATCCTTAGGTACGTGTGATTTTCAGTGTTTCTTTTTATAAAAATAAACGAAGGAAGTATATATATATAAAATGTTTTCAGCGAGATAACCAAAAGGGATACATAGGAGGCATAAAGGGGTATGCATATTTCATTAATGGCATTTTTGTAAAACCGAAAACTTTGATGTTAAAATACGCGTACCACTTTAATGGTAACATGAGCCCATGTAAACTTTATATGTGTACCGTTTTTCCAAGTTTTCACGATTTCAGTAAATTTGTTATTTTTAGTGGATCCCGCCTATATATATAGGTAATATAGGGGCAGGGCTCTTGTGAGAATACCATTCTTAGGTGAGAACACTACCTTATATGAGAATAATATGGACCTTTGGATCATTTCGAGCTAAGGGATCTGATTTTCTCCCTAAAATAAAAAGTTGAAATCCCCTTATCCACTCTATCATCTGCACATTTCATTACTCGTCAATTCTTTCTCACTCTTCGCCTCCTACTTGTCTCTCTTCCTGGCATCAACGATGAAATAACCATCACCAAGATCCGATTACCGCCACCGTAGTCACCACCTCCTCCCCTGATGGTCATTCATCCTTCCATCAATCATCGTTTTAATTCCTTCTCTTGTTCTCTCTCCTTACTTTTCAAATTTATCACAACCATCACCACCGGTAATTTCCCCTTATCGCAAATTGCCGAATGGTCTTCGCACGGCTGCCGGCGACTTGATTTTGCAATTCTCTCTTCTCTCACTCAATGAATATGTCCAAAGTAAAGATATTTTACTTAGGATATGGAGTAAAAAGTTGATTTAAAAAATAAGAAAGAAAAAAGGAAGGCAGAGGAAGAGGAAAGAGACTAACAAAGGAATTGGAGAAAGAGTGCAAGAGAGGCTGCATGAATCAAGCTTTAAAATAATGTCGCTGGTCCTCAATAATTTTAATTTGATGAACTTCCCTTATGCTTCGTAGTACCAATCTGCATTGCTTGTTCTTTTGTTGCTTGTTTAAAGAGATGTTTGGTAAAATTGCTTGGTGGATTGTCACGCTGGGAGTTGGGATGTGGAAAGGAAAGGAAAGGAAAGTGGAGATGGTGTCTGTTAGTGTGATGTTCCCTTTTTATTTTGATTCGGTTGCCATGTTCTAAAAAATTGATTTATGTTCTAAATTATGAAGTGTTCTCATATAAGTAAGTGTTGTCACATAACAGGGGTATTCTCACCGGATCCCACTCTATATATAAGCACACAAAGAAGAATACAAGCTAGAAAAAATGGGCAAGGGGATGAAGCACATCCAAAGTGGAGAGTGTGGAGCGAACAACATACAATTTAACCCCCAAATACATAAATGTTACTGAATAAAAGAATAGGATCCAGTGGATTAGAGAAGCTACACGAATAACACGGACAAACTAACATCACTGACAATTTCATTTGGACAGGGGTATTTGGAAGGGAAAGTGAAGATATGGAAAAGGGAGGGATACAATTTCCCTTATCTAGATACACTATGGGGGGAGGGGATTAGAAAGATCCATCTTACATGAGAACACTTCATAATTTAGAACATAAATCCTTACAATGTTTAAAAAAATGGGAAGGAGAATACAAGCTCAATCTTCCCTCCCCTTCCGTTCCTCCCCCTTTCCTCTCTCCTCCCCTCCCCTTCCTTTCCCTCCATCATTATTGTCCAAGCAAAGTGTGAAGAAAAGACTGACACAAAATGGTTACAGCTTGTATATGCCAATACATGCAGCAAGACTCAACTCTTGTACAGACATACAGTAGCCCGATCAAACTTGTGTTTTTATTCAGTTTGCTTTCCACGACAGGTCTTCACAACAATTCATATACACCAAAAGCTATTAATAGCTTCAATCGTGTAAATATTACCATCTCAAAACAACAATAACATCTGCGTTGAATACCAACAAAGAAAATTGGGCACATACCTAAATCATTAGTAGACGTTGAAGCATCTTTGTTCGTATGTCCCTTATTTAAGTCCATTGAAATTCCACTGGCAGAGGCTCCACGTAATTTAGACTGCAGCAACTTTTTTTCTGCATAAATAGAACATTTACAGTTAGATAAATCGCAGTCTAAATACTAAGGAACCAGGGAGATCACATCTAAAAGTGCAAACACATTGTACAGTGTCACTCAAAAGCAGAAATGATAGCTATAGAAAGACTATATCTTAACTCTCACCAGCATTATTCACAAAATAACAGGTAATAAGAACTGCCGGTCTCTACCTAAGGGGTGATAAATCTGTACTGAGTTATAGCTTGCGCTTGGGCAACCACATGCTTAATAATGTCACAAACAAAAAGATCAAGAATAGATTGTAACACTTTGACTCTTCAGGTAACAGTAAACCTCACTTGTTTCCACTGTTCCCTTTTAATTGTAACACTTTGACTTTCACGCTCCCCAACATACAACTTTTACAATTAATCCCTCTAATATTATATTAGTAAAAATTATAAAAGTTAAAAAATGAAAATATGCATTGAGATAGATCCAACGTAACTTTACATGCTAACATTTGTTTTTGATATCAAAAGAAAAGGTATGGTCAAAATTACTACTTCCTCCATTCTTGAATAGGGCCTATTCTTTTAGGCTGGATTAATTGCAATTAATTTCAATTCAGTTCAGCTCCGCTCCGCTCCATTTGTCTCAATTTCAGTTCAGTTTATTTCAACTCCATTAATATAATTTAATTTCAGTTCAGCTCCATTCCGCCCAAAAGAATAGAGCCAAAATGCAACACTTTGACTTTAATATTATTCACAAGCTTAACTTTGCCCATTGTTTGTGATTTGTACGTAAGAAAAAAACATAGTGATGTAAGATCTTGTTAGATTCGTCGCAATATATTTTCCAAAATCAACTTATTATTTTTACTAACTAATACTTAAAGATATTCAGGATCAAAGTGTTGCATTGGCACACGGGAGGCCAAGCGCTGCATTTGTTCAGAAAAGGAAGGAAGTATATAACTAGCTCAGAAGTCAAAGTGCTCCAATTAAAGGAAAACAAAGGAAGTAGTTGCAACGACTACAAACTTTCAAGGTGAAGGAAAAAGAGTACAAGCAGGCAATCAGCAACTTTTCAGGCCCAAACAATTGAATGACAAACTAAATCAGAAGTAAATTCTATATCTTCATAACCACGTACCTTCCTGTAAAGCATCAATAGTCTGCAGTAAATCATGGCGCTCTTTGTCAAGGGTAGAAATTTTCTTCCTGCATGGATGACCATAACAAACGTTACGGCTTGGGGGGGGGTTGGATGACAATCTTAAAGAGCAACAAAAAACCCCCCAAAAAAAAGAGTGATGCAGTGTCGAGCAGAATATGTAGTCAGATTTTGTATCATGACCAAAATAAAAGAAGTCATTTACAGGGAAACAACAATAAAAAAAAGGTTGCTGGGAGATAACTTCAGGAAAGATACATTACGAGCATATCAAAAGAATTTTTCCGCCGGGAAATTGACATTCAAGCCCGGTACACTACAATTTACCCTTCTTGATAAGTTAGAGAAATTTAACTCGTAGAAAGGAACAATCCATCACATTAATGCAATCTATAAAAGTTAGCCGTATAGTTATGTAATATTGTAATAAAGAACTACGTTAAAAAGGACAACATGGGGGAGTCAGCCGCATATAGGAAAAGGAGGGCTAGGAAAAAACATATCATGACACATCTTGAAAATTCTTCCGTTCAATATTGAGCCTTTCTATTTTATTTAATAAAAAGGGGAGAGAAATAATATAGGGGCACTATAAGTTGTTCCCTTACAAATTCAGTGCAAGAACTCAAAATGTCACCAATGCATCCTACAGCATGATTTAATTAAAGTGAGGAAATAAGAAAGGTCCGCCAAGGTCAAGGGTTAACCAATCAAAGATCTGGCCTGAAGGTGATCCTTATCCAGAAACTGCTAGATTTGATCCAATCAACGAATTTAAAAAAGAAGCCGAGCCTTTCACAAAATTAGTAACCAGTGTCTAAGAATATTAAGTAACAAAAACTCTTTTTGTGGTTAACTATTACAATGATCAGCCAGCACAAAGCTTCACAGTGATGTTATAACTACATGGATTAATTATTAATACTAATGAAATCAGAAGAATTTTATAAAAAAAACACCTGAAAGAAGGATGGGCCGGAGGCTGGATAAAAAATACAGTTGGGACCAGAATTACGATAGTTGTAAATGTTCTTACCACAATAAGCAAGAGTGAATCGATAAATCAGATACATAAATCTTCATAAATAGATTGCAGATGAAAGACGACATAAACCTCCATACAGATACAGGTGGCATGCCTCAAAAGGGCTTATTTAAATCATATGAAATAGAACAGGCATAACAATATTAGGCAGTAAACGCTATTGCTTTCAGAACTACTCAGGGAGGAGAAAATCCATACTTGTAGGAAGCAAGTTCAGCACGTGAGTTTTCCAATTCCCTCTCCAACTTGAGCTCGTTAGATCTTAACCTAAGGGCCTACAAGACGTAATTAGAAGACACACCCGATACCATATATATCAGCAAGATGTAATTGACTAACAATAGTCAATGCAGATACCTAACTCTAATATAAAACAGAGGAAGAGTCATTTATTCAACATGGTCTTTGAAACCAGGAAGAATATGCAAAGCACTGTTACTAAATTCCAAGTATGACTTTTGACGTAATTCAACCACAAATGCTGAAATGATTTAAATTGGTGCAATATTACGCCTCACGAAGAAGATTCCGCAGTCCGCACATTACAACATTCTGAACAAACTAAAGCAAATAAATATATAAAGGGCTGGAAATTAAGTTTGCCAAGTTTCTACACAAAACCACCCATGTCAGTCAAGATGTCTGCAGTATGAAACGCCTCAACGGGTATTGGCAATGAAAATAGCAGATAACTAATCCCTTCCATAAAATTGTAAGAGTTGTGTCTACCTACTTACATCTAAAAAAACTTATCTGCCTTAGGCGGTTGGCTATCAAGTTGAGACCCATTCTAGGAACTGTTTTGGTTCTAATACTTCCTCAACGTAACATAATATCCTAACTCCTAGTCCAACATTAATGATTCAAATTGATTTTCCATCAGAATCTTGTTTCTTTTGCTGGTTCGTGTTAGTATTTTCGACACAATTTGTTTGTTGCTCTTGCAAACAAGATCTTTCTGTTATTTCAGGTTTCGGAGGACGCAACTAAGCTCAGATAGACGACAAGAAATACTGAAGATGACATAGGGAGAACACCACCTTCTCTTCCAAGCTAATAACTTCAGAAGCCAAAAGCTTTGCACGTTCATCAGCTGCATTACATTCGAGTTGTGCGTTCATATATTCAGCCTTGATAGCCTCAAGCTCAACCTACTGCACCAAGATGACAGATTCATATTTCTAGAATATAGGACAATACATGCATTCATTCATCAGAAGAAAAAGTACTTAATACAATTATGAGATAAGTTGATTCTTTTTCCTTTATTATTTAGTTTACTTCTAAGGCTCCCTCTCATAAGCTCTTCCTTTCTCTTAATTCTTAATTCATCAAGTTCAAATGCCATTGACAGCAACATCAACATAGAAATGAAAAGGACATGGTTTTCAAAATTAATCAAGTTCTTACAGAATAGTTTTAGACTATATAAAAAGATATGTGATTTACTGTGATGTTTCCCACTATTTACTATCAAGTGTTGTTTGACTTTGACCATTGAAAGCTTTGGAATATCATTATAGAAGCTTGTAAAACACCATATCAGCAATATAGCTTGACAGATATTGGAAATTTGGCAACCGTTAGAGGTCAAAGGAACTGCACGAGTAGATATGACCAAATTATCCCATTAAAGTCCACAGAAGCTCTAAGCACACCCGATAAATTTTCATTATTGGTACACAAGGATGGTGACACTAACCAACCGGGCCTTGATTTCATCCTGCAATCTTTCCATCTCAGCCTTTAACTGGTTCACCATGCCTGCCTGAAAAAAAAAACAATATTCAGTCAACAACTACCAAAGTGCATGATACAAAACACTTATGAAACAAATCAAAAACTAGACAAAATAGAATTTCAACAAGTGTAAACTCCAGCAATCTGTAGGAGGCCAAGCTGAACAGAAGAATGATAGGACATGATGATACAGTTTGATCCATGGATTTATGAGAGAAAATCGAAAAGGACTAATTTCGACAAGTTCAAAATTTGTTTGAGGCACCTTTTTCCCTTCTTTCTGATAGAGGGGTTGTGGGAGTTAGAGGACAGTTGTTGGGCAAGACACATATATGGTGCACTTATAATGTAATGCACTCAAGTCATGAAAGGTATCAAGCTTAACCAAGAAATATGGCTCTGCCTACAGTACCATTGGTCCACTGCAGTTCATACCGAATAGAGCAAATTGTAGTAGCATGTCATGCAAAAGGAGAATAATAGGTAAAGAACTACAAAAATATAAAAAAAAATACACAGAAACGGCGTGAACAGTTGAGTAAATACTATGAACAAACACAGTCTATAGAAGCAACACCAACCTGCTGATTATAGGTCTCCGTCAAGGAAGAATTCTCAGCAGCTAATGACTCTGCCAAATTTTTGGAAGCCTCCAACGTGCGTTGCAAAGAGAACTTCTCTTGCGTCAAATCTTCAATGTGCTGCAGATAAAGGAAAAGTGAATATAGATCTCTCTTGAAGCACTAGAACTCTAGAAGCGTTAGAAATGTTACTGTTCAAGTTTGAATCAAAAGCGACATCAGCAGATATTTAGAAATGAAGTGCAGATATTTATATATATGCATGTACCTTACGCATGTATACCCATATATATATGTACATACTGATCCAAATGTGTATTTATATGTGCGAGCAAGCAACTTTTCCACGTCAAAGAAACATAATGTTGTCTATACAGCAGGGATAAGGAAGAAAAAGACTAGAGGTTCCACCTAACGCGCAACATTTCATACATGGTGACCAAGCGGCACAATGGTTACATGGAAGAAGCGAAATACCTGCTCCAAGGCTGCAAAATCTTCATTTTGTTTCTGCGAAGTGAATTCCAGCTTACTTTCCAGACTGTGCTCAAATGATTTATGTCCCCTTGATGCATAGTGATATAAATCATCATTTATATTTGAAGATGCTGGTGTCGGAAGGGGTTCAACAGGAGAAAATGTTGAAGAAGAATTGTGGATTCCAGGCGATGTAGCAGTATTGCTGCTCGAAAGCTTTGAATTTGTAAACTTATCTTTTTCCACAAAAGGCCGACCAGATACAGAAGAATCTTTGATATTAAGAGAATCAAGGAAAGATGGATAAGATCTTCGAGGATATGATTCAGCCCCAGCTGAATATAAGGGACCATCAAATGAACCCCCAACATAGGAGTTAAAACCTGTCGAGCGTGATTCAGATGCCGGTTGACTTCCAAAACCCACAAGACTTCCCATTGCTTGACTAGGCTTTCTTTCCTCCAACCCAAGTGATAAATTATTCTTCATCTCCACATGGCTATGACCAAGCTCTGAAGCAGATGCTGGCAAATTCATTCTCGAGTGCACATAATCTGCAACAACAGAAATCTATGTTACATGACACATTAGCAAAATCAATCACTTGTTAACTGACAGACTCGGTCTCAACCACTGTACTGACCAGACTCCTGTCGTGATACATTGGTGTCATGTCCATCAGTAGACTCTTTTGCAGCAACATCATTGGTGTTCACATTTGTCTTCCGATAGCTTGCAGATGAACTGAAGTCTCCATCAAATCCATACAAATTTGATTGAGAATCACTATTAATATAATTTTGAGAGCCACTAGATCTACTAGATGACATTACTTCTGCGTCTCTTCCTTCTCCCATATCAGTGCCAAATTTACCAACGTTGTCACCTGTTTGTGATGGAAAGTCGGGACCTGTTTGGTAGTTTAAGCCTGGGATCTGAGGACTGTTTTCCACTTGTCTCGGCAGCTTCTGAAGCAAATCAGATGGGTTAAAACTATCACTTTGAGTACCAATCTGTGCATGAGAAACTGATTCAGACCCATTATAATGTTTGAACACATGTAATTGGTCATAACCAGAAGCTCCTACGACTGTGTTAGAGCTATTATCAGCAAAAGCATTGGCAGAATTGACAGACGGTGCTTGTCCATTTTCTGAAATTTGTTTCTCATTTGGCGTAGCATCAATACTAGGTTGGCTAGTTGATACTGCCTTTTTTGTCGCTGCTTTCTTCTTTCTGAACTCTTCCAACTAGAGAAGACAGAAGATATCAGAATAACATATATTGTGTTTTTAATCTAAATAAAAGGTATTACGTTGTAGGAAATGGTGAGATTGTTTAGCACAATACAGGAATGAACAACAAGAACATAACTTCAATCGAGTACAGCATTAAAATTACGAGCATAGGCCCCTAATGGGCTACCAGTAGTCTCACTCTTGCCGTGGTTCACCTCTTCACAATGGTGGCCCAACAAAAGTCATGGCATTCCCTCAATGGGGCCGTTTATATGCTCCTTTACTGAATTCGTTTGAGTGCTATCGTAGAGCCCAAAAGGCATGAGAGTGGTAAGCTCTCTCGTCCCCCCCCCCACACACACACACACAAAAAGTTCTCTCCCTTACCCAGCAACAGAAGACGAAAAAAAATCCACTTGCTCTGAGGGGGATTTCCCGGAGGACAAACATGAAATAAGCATGCACTACTAAAACCATACAGATATCCAAAAGCAAAGAGAGAGATAACCAAAAAGATCTATATCAGCCTAAGTACCTCAGCTCCCCCAAATAAAGATTAAGGTCAAGCCAAAACTAGAATGTAGACCACCTTTGTAAGCTTCCATTCCATACATCACATGCTTCAAAGTTCTAGATACCTATAAACCGTAACAAAGTATCATCCAAAAACTCGAGATTTTTTCTTCCTCATAGACTGGCATACTACAAAGGCATCCAACCTTAACAAGCTTCCATCATTGATTCATTCCTTCACTTCACCAACAAACAACAGGGGGGCACCCACCTTAAACCCAAACGACCACGTCAAATGCCGTCAACAAAGTAAACAGGCACAATAACATCCCCCCTTCTCCAATCTACTTCTGTAAAAATCAATATTAGCTTCACACCTACATAACAGCAATAAGAAGACAGCCAAACAACTCATCTTTCAGTTTTTAATTGACAAGTTCAATAGGAGTACTAAAAACATCCACGCCCCCAAAAAAGCAAATTACTCTCAACAAGTCTTACTGAAAGTTCAAGTGAGGATTCCCAAAGCATATAGAGTCCAAAACAATCACAATTCAACGCGATTTGCAAAATGTCGTAAGCATAACAAAGCACCAATATTTCAACCCAATCAAGAATATTCTCTGAGTCAAAACACTCACTGTGTAACTCATAATCCACCTCAATCCTTCACAGTAAACATCTCTTACCCACGACGACTGAGCCTGCATGATCAAGTCTAAATTCTTACTGCATTAGGTTAAAATTCACAATCACCTCTCCTAGATTGCACACTTATCTACTAACACCAACAAAAGAACAATTAAAAAAAATTACGATAACTAGTCATAGTGGCGGATCTTGGTCCAAACAATATGAGGGGCCAAAGTTCAATATAAGTGCACTCAATCTGTCTGACACAATCTATGCATATTTTAGCTTGCATAATTCAAAAAAAAAATTGGAGCCAGCACCAACTGGTCGCTGTGCAAGATCCTCCCCTAAAATGCGCAAAATAAATGTCATACCTTGCGTCTACCAGCTTCCAAATCCTTTTTGCGAGACGAAACTGCTGGATTTGACATAACTTGAGCAGATGCCATTGTCAAACAATTATCGCCCCTCTCTCTAGTTCAGCATCACACAAATCAAACCTCTCAAATCGTACCAACAATGGCGTAACAAAAGGATGAATTTGAGTGTCTTAAAATTTGATCTATCTGATCCAATTAAGGTCAAACAGAATCGTTGGATTTAATATAACCTAAAACCGCCAAAAATTCCCAATTCGAACTTCAAAAATTGTTGCGATCCCTAATTCCGCAGATCTTCCCAGAATCTCTCCCGATCGAAAACAATGATCGAATTGAATCTCCCCACACCTTCGGAAGAGAACGAAGATATGGGAGAGAGAGAGAAAAAAAAAACGAAGAAAATCAATAAAATTATGAACAACCTAATTATGGACAAATATATAAGTATATAAAAAAGAAGGATTTTTGACAACAAAGTAGAGTAGAAATAGGAATAAAAATGTAGAATTGTGATTGTAAGTAGGTAAGATAGTAAATAATACTCTAATTAGGTTGCTGCTGCCGTAATTTTCACAGCAGAGGTTAGGTTGCGTATCGTATGTTGTTGTTAGTTGTTACTGCTACAGCAGAAGCGCCATTGATTTGATTTGTGGGTATTTGGATTTGAGATTTACTCTAAACCTAAAATAAAATCACAACTCACAAGATAAACGTTGGAACGTGTATTTATTTGGACGTGTTGCTATTTTATTCATTCTTATAACGTGGCTATTTGCATCAAGGCCATCAACTCTACTCGAATTAGGAGACTTTAGTTTTTAAGCAACCTCCCTCGACTTGGATTAGGATACTTGTATATACTTCTATCTAAAGTAATACTTCCTCCGTTTTCAAAAGCTTGTAATAAAGGAGGATTTTTTTAGAGACATAAAAAATTGGTTTGTTGCAAGCTTTTGAAAACGGAGGAAGTAATTTTTATTATGTATCTAGGGCTATTTTTTGCTCAAAGAGTTTTAGGTATATCATATTTATAATACATTTAAGGGTATTTTTTTTACTCAAATAGACTTTGATGTGTCATACTTATGGTACACCCACGTGAATGATGCATGAGTGTGTTTAGCAATAAAAATAAGGTCATTTAAATGATAAGGAGCATATCTATTTAAACTAACTTAAATAATTACTTGAAATAGCACCTTTTAAAATAGGCTGACTTAAATTTTTAGTTTTAAACTCTAATGTCAAATTTCAACTACCTGTTTCAATCAATTGTACCAAACGACTCGCACTTTCAGGTATCTTATTAGTTATAGCCCCTTATCAACTTCAATAGGTACCTTATCAGTTTCTAGTAACTTATCATATTCAGCTCCATTTTAGCTAATGTTGTCAAACAAAGCCTTAAGTAACCTCTCACCTAAAATTTATGTTTTTGTTAACAAAAACTTACATTGATTATGTGATGATAGACAATGACACTTTGTTCTCTTCAACTTATTAGTAACTTATGGGTATTAATTTAGGTACTTCACTAAGTTGTTTAGGCATTTCATCTATCTTGTTTATACATTGGGCAAGCAAAATAGAATGAAGTGTCTAATTAACGGGCTAGTGTACCTAAATTAGTAGTCCTAATTCCTAAAGTCCTGACTTATAAACTTATTTGAATTTACCTTAAATTATCTAAACTTTTTGAATTTATACTTTTTTGAACTTTTATGAGACCCTGTTTTATTTATACTCGTATTAAGAGCTTAAATTTTACGTATATTATATGGGGTCTGTCCAGCAGACCAACATAATCTGCCAGACTACGCCAGAGCTCTCAGAGCAGAGCAGACCTCTCTAGATCAGAGCTTTAGACAGTAAATCAACAAAGGCCTTATTACTTTGGCCCACTTCCAAATGAAGTCCACTTGCCTTACTAGGTCAGTCATGAGCCCATGTCTCTTATAATTTGTTGAGACTCTAAGTCCATATTATTTTGGTGATGATAAACACTTTCTATTATAACATTTTGATGTGTGTAACAAAGTTCTAAGTGAAATGATGAGCATGGACTTCATGGAAGCTCAAGAAACGGAAGAAAAAAAGCTTAGGACTAGTTATGTATTTCATATGATGTAATGAACGATTTGGAACTATGTGCTAATGACATAATGTGAATTTAGTATGATTGATTATTTTCTTAGAGTTAAGGAAATAATTGGTCATGTTAAATTCACATGATGTTTAAATATAAAGGGGATTTGAGATTTAGAAAAAATATACATTTTCGAAAATAAGAAAAATGTTTTAATTAAAACTGAAGTAGTTTTCGAAAATGGATTTTGAAAAGAAAAGGTTTAAAATATATAAAAGGATTTGATTTGAAAAATATTTTTTATGAAAAAAGAATTTGTTAGTAAAAGATAAAAGATAAAATCTTTTATCTTTTATCTTTTTTTTAAACAAACTCGGTTAAGTAAGAAAAAGATTTGGAAATCTGATTTTAATTTTTAAAAGATATAAAAACAAAAGATTTTAGAAAATCAAATTTTAGAAGATAAAATCTTATCTTTTAAATAAGTTAATAAATCTTTCTTTTACCTTTTCTTTAGGAATAAGATTATTCTTTGTAAAAGATTGAATTTATCTTTTTGGAGTAGTATTAAGTTAACAGCTTCTTTATAAGCAAGACTAATCCAATGATGCAAAATACGTTTTCAAAGAGCAGTACTTGTCAAATCTTAAAAAGCTGAAAACAAATCCCCATTGGCACCTAGCAAAGCACAGAGTTTCAATTGGTTAAAATTGTTCTTAATAATCCTCGAATCAGCTTATCTTAGAAGCATCTGTACGAGGGATTAGATCTTTTGTTATTTCTTTTATAAAGAATGTCAAGTTGGATTCAGATGTGTGTCCAATTTGCTTAGCAATATTTAGAGTTAAGTGTTGGAGAGCACTACTAGGGTTAATAGTGGGAGAAACTAATTTGTTTCAAACATTTGATATTTTGAGTTAAATATTAATAAGAGAATAGATAGGGTGGACGTAGATCTCAGAGTCGGGATCAAAACACGGTAAATCCATAATAATTAATTGAGTTTACGAGTGAAAACGAGATTTAACAGTAGTGGCACAATGCAGTGCCATAATGTTCGTTTTTGCGAAAGTTCGATTTTAAATTAACCACTCAATTCAACCCCCCTTATTGAGTGTTCCCTTGCGTTCCAAGATAAATACCCATGCCCATGCATGGGTAAGGTACGTCCTATCATAAACACTCAAAAAATACTTACACTTGGTACTCATTTCTCTCAACTAGAGACCTTATATTCATCTTTGGCTGACATAGGCATCGAAGGGAAGTTCCTCGAAAACAACCCCCGAGATCCACCTTGTTTTGAAGGTAACCACCACCACGAAAGAAGCTTGGAAGCCACATTTTCCACCAAGTACCCACCAGCACACATAGTAGCTGTCCTGGACAGAAACAATTTGGCGCTAGAAAGAGTTGATAATTACGTGGGGGCCAAAGAAATGCTATTGGTCTGCTCAGATTCCCTCTCAGGGGCAGATGGAAGGATCTTCTGAAGAGGCTGCACAACTAGAGGGGACCTTGATCCCAGCAGATCACCGGACTCCTCCTCAGCATTCTCTTCGTCATCGCCGCCAAGACCCGCAGACGGCCGACGGCGATGAGTCACCAGAGACCCACCCTCTTCATCCTCCTCACCATCATCATCATCAGAGACATTAATCTCCGTGATGGTAGCCGTTGGGCCTTCAGTCGCCCGAACGATCCCGCTATGTTTGTCCACCAACGGCGGGTGGGGGTCCGAAAACAGATATGGTTCCTAGGAGTGTTGGAAATCTCCCTGACAAAATCAGGAACCACATGCGACCCGGGATTCGGAACCGGGCGATACCTACGGCATTCAGGAGACTCGCTCAACCCCAGCTCATGAGGGAGTGCAGAGCCCAGATTCTCTGCAAGATGAAATAAAACAGAATTAGTATCAGACCAACACAAAAGAAGAAGGGGTAGAGCGAGATATGAAGCTCGGAACCCACCCATTATGAGACGACGGGCTCTCCTTCTACATGGAGCTGCAGAGATCATAAATAATGAGTGCCAGAAGGCACAGTAGAATGGAAAAAATAAATGGTAACGATAAAGAAAGGAAATGCTTACCCGTCGTATAATCTAGGGATGGCTTCCCTATCCTCAGAAAGGAATTCTGACACCTCACATGTGGCATCCAGTACTTGGGAAGCGAGGCCTTCCCATCAACAGCGATCTTCCCATGAGCAGTCCGAAAGTAATAGTAGGCCACCCACTCGTCCCAATTGAGAACGACAGGTTCGTTCTGCTTTAGGAAGTTCGGCTTCACGTTTCGCAGGGGGGGCTTGTACTGATACAGATGCCCTGCCTGCGTCGGCACCCGCACAAAAACAAAATTGTCTATCCAGTCCTTCAGAGTGGTGTCGATTGCGTAGACCGTTAAGAAGCTGGCATGGACCGACCCCGAAAAATAGCCATATCACCCACCCTGCCTCTTGAAGTAGAATAGGCATCGGAAGAGCCTCATGGTCAGAGGGAAGTTCATGGCCTCGCAGACCCAGATGAAACCCATAACCTTATTTAAAGACTGGGGATTCACCTGGGAGAGCTCCATTTTGTACTCACAAAGTACCCTCTTTCTTCAGAAACCAATGAATCGGGAACCTCAGCCCGAATTCCAAGTGTTTCATGTACACTGCAGTGTGCCTTGAAGGAGCATATTCCAAGCTTTGAGATGTCGTCGGAGTTACCACCTAGTAATCGCGGTATGGTTTGATCTCCTAAACAAGCCCAATGTAGTAGGCAGCATGGCTCTTAGATAGAGCAGCTGCAGCTTTCTTGCTGAGGTATGGCTTATTTTTGTTGTCATAAAGAGTTGTGAGCCGTAACTCCTCCTCGTTGTACTCCCACTAGATATCACGCTGGTACGTCTTGAATCCATGGTCAGAGGGAAATCTGTTGGTGTCGAGACCCAATGTCTCCTCTTGCAACCCCTCCCAAGGGTTGAATATGTCCCAGTCCTTTGAAACAACCTCCTTCTTACAACGAGGGAGGTTCAGTCTCAAAAATGGGGATTGAGTGTCCTCTGGAATCAGGTCATCCGTGTCAGACCCAGAAGGCGCCTTCGAAGAGGAAGGCATAGCCTTTGCTTTTGAACCCCATCTTTAGAAGAAGACATTGTGCAGCACAAATAAAAGAAGGGAAAATACATCAGACAAGATAATCAAACACTAAACAGTCTGGCACCTCTGACTTGCGGACAGAGCTACCAGACTGGGGGCAAGGATATGTATGGTACACAAGTGACCAGAGATAGCCAAGAAATATAATATTTTCTTATGAAAACACGAAGAAAACGGACACAACAGTCTGAAACCTCTGAGTTGCAGACAGAGCTACCAGACTGGGGGGGCAAGGACACATATCATGTACAGGAAGCCAAGAAATAGGATATTTTCTTGCGAAACTACAACAATCACACAACAAAAACGAAGATATGCATGCCTCACAAGAGTCAGCCTGACAGAATGAATAAAGGAGACATTAAAGAAGACGACAAAGAAATACAAGATTAGGGCACAATAGACAAGCAAAAAGTCCAAACTAGATAACACCCAACAAAATTAGGGTTTATACAGCAAATTGAGCAATCAAGTCAGAACTCAGCCGAAGAGGCAGAGTGGAACCAAACTAAAGGGGCAGAGAAGAGCTCAGCCGAAGAAGCAGAGCAGAGCCAAGCCCAGAGGAACAGAACAAAAACGAAGCACACCGACATGCAAAAAACATCTAGATGAATAGTGGGATAACACCAAAACATCACTAACAACATCAACAACAAAAGAGAGCAAACCCTAATCTCGAGGCCCCAGCGAGAGAAATCGCACATGAAGTAGGAAAAAGAGAAAGCCCGTCCATAATGACGCTACCATGCCAAACCATCAAGGAAAACAAGAAAAAAGGAAATAAAAATGAGTTCTTTCAAAAGAATACCTATTCGTAGATGGGAATAATTGGAAGACGAAGAACCAACAACTGGAAAACAAGCAAAGAAGTGCAGCAACTTTGAAAGCCAAGACAATCTCGAGACAATCTAGTGAAAAACTTGTGAAAATCGCACGAAGAATCACTTGGGCAAAGGCGAATTCGTAAAGGAAGGCAAGAGAAATAAGCAAACAAGAGTTCGAAGAAGTTGAAATTAGGAAACATGGGAAATGGTGAAATTCTCCTATGAATAATCCAGCTACATCCCATCAACAGTAACTACTCATCATTGCTCCCCTTGGGAACCCCAAAGGACACATTAATTCGAACACAATTAATGACCCTTGCTCAATACACCACCAAAATGGGCGGGAAAACAGAATTCCTCTGAAAAAGAGGTGAAAAATCAGCAGAAGGATAATCCACGCATCTGTGAAGAGCAGAATGCTAGATCAGAACAAATTAAACGCAGTGTATTGCTATTATCAAACATTGGGTCTGGGGGGAAAATTGTATGGGGTCTGCCCAGCAGACCACCATATTCTGCCAGACTTCGCCAGAGCGCCCAGAGCAGAGCATACTTCACCAGGAAGACCTCTCGTAATCAGAGCTCTGGACAGCAAATCAACAAAGGCCTTATTACTTTGGCCCACTTTTAAATGAAGTCCACTTGCATTGCTAGGTCAGTCATAAGCCCATGTCTCTTATAAATACTCATTCCCATGCATGGGTAAAGGTACGTCCTATCATAAACACTCACAAAATACTTACACTTGGTACTCATTTCTCTCAACTAGAGACCTTGTGTTCATCTTTTGCTGACTTAGGCATCGGAGGGGCGTTCCTCGGAAACAACCGCCGAGGTCCACCTTATTTTGCAGGTAACCACCACCACGAAGGAAGCTTGGAAGCCACGTTTTCCACCAAGTACCCACCACCACACATAGTAGCTGTCCTGGACAGAAACATATACTTTTGTGCATATTTATATCTAGGATAAAACTTTTATAAATAAAATTGCGTATACATAAGTTTTCTAACAACTTGTCTACATGATTATGGATAGGCCGTGATAAAGCCAAAAGATTTTAACTTACAAAATCACTCCTTTGGTTCTCTAAAGTTTTTCTACTTTCATGCTTCCACATTTACCAACTAGTCGTATATGCACACATTACGTGCTAACTTTTATAAATATATGCATAAAAATAAAAAATAGTTTATTTGGGGTGTTTTGTACTTTTTTCAAAATTTAAAACTGTAATAAAAATTAATAATATAGAGAGAATTGTGTCGTCTAATTAGGATTATTTATAAAAAAAGATATTAATAATTTGTGGTACCTTCCTCCTCTTCCCTTATGGAATACAATATATTTTATATTATAAATTGATATCAAATATTTATATAGAGTTTTCTCCCCTATTTATGAGCTAATTCGTGCGTCATTTGAGCTCTTCGGAGCTATTTTATACTAATTATCGTATATAGTCGTGGTTTTGTGTTTTAGTGTTGAATTGCAGGCTTTAGGGAGTTTTCTCCTTATTTCTGAGCTATTTGGAAGCAACCACGACTTTGCGACTTATTACGAGGCACGTAGGAATGGTTACGAGCTTTATAGATGGTTTTGGAAGTCCTTCTAAACGTGAAGAATTGAGAGTCAAAGAGTCAAAAGGAGCTACCCCGTACCCTGATCGGGCAGAAAATATTGCGATCGGGTGGTAGGGTTTCGGACTCGATCTGGCAAACCTTGCCCGACCCGATCGGGTGGGGCTCAAATTTACGCTGCTGTGCTTCTTGGGCGAAAATGAAGAAATGCTAAGATTCTGCCTAGCCCGATCCCATCGGGTAAGACATGCCCGATTGGGAGGGCCCATGAACATAATGTGTACTGCTGCTGCTTGTGCGTATGAGGAAGCATAGGTTGGGCTCTCTTTGCTCGCGGCCCGATCGGGTATTCTTTACCCGATGACATCGGATGGGCTCAAAGCCCCCATTTCATGCTGCTGTTGCGTAAGCATATAAGAGAAGGTTGGGCTCTCTTTGCTCGCGGCCCGATCGGGTGCAATTGACCCGACCCTATCGGGTGGCAGCCCAATGCTCAAATTTGATATCTGCTGCTGCGTGGAACCAAAGAAATAAAGTTGGCCCAAATTCTGTGTGGACCCGATCGGGTGGCCGTTTGCCCGATCGGGTACCGGGCTCGCGGAGTCGAAATTCTATCTTTATTTTATTCTTTTTTAATTAGTTTTAGGGACTATTATAAATAGGTAACCTTCATTATTTTAGAGACATCTTAATTCCAGCATTCGTTAATAGAGTATTAGTTTAGAGAGCTTTTCTTAGATTAAACACTTAGATTAGTTTCAAAGGTGATTGAACCTTGGATTATTTTCAATAAAATTTAGTGCTTTCCATCAATTGGTATTAGGAAAATTTGTGAAAAACCCCCTGCAACTTTCCATTTTTTCGGAATAACCCCCTGCAACTTTTTTTAGAAAAATAACCCCCAGGAACTAATAAAGTTATTGGATGCACCACAAAAACCTAACGCTGTTAAAACTTCCGTTTTATGGGCCCCACTTTTATTCAGTTTATAACAACTTTTTCCCATCCCCAAATCAACTCAACGGTAAAATTCCAATAGACGAACCCTAAAAATTGCAACGGTAAACTTTCCCCCAAAAACCCTTAAATTCGTGGTCGAAATTATCATTGAACAACAGATTCTTGAAATCGAAGATGGGAATAAATCCGATAAGTGTTATTTTTGCAAATTTGGGTTCTAAATTAGGAACTAGGGTCTCAATTCGATCTAGGGTTTCAAAAAGAATTAATTTAGGGTTTCATTTTGATTGTAAACTGAAATTATGCTTCCCTCCTGCATTATATATACATAATTTCAGTTGTTGAGGTAATTTAAGTTGGGATTTTTCTATTTTAAATGATTTATGTTAATTTTGATTTTAATTGATAGGAAATTGTTACCAAATGCAAATGTGGACTTCCTAGCAAAATAATGAAGTTCTGGACAAATGATAACCCTGGAACAAGGTTTTATGCTTGCAAATTTTTCGATCATCACAGTGGCAGACATGGATGTAGCTTTTTTGGATGGCATAACAAGAACATGGAGGAGTGGCAAAGGGTTGTGATTAATGAGCTGCTGCTGGAGAAAAGGCTTTTGACTCATGAAGTAACATTCTTGGTGAGTGAATTAGGAAGATTTGAAGATGCTAGAGGGAAAATGAAGAGGAAAAAAGGTGGAGCATTGGTGTTGGGTTTTGCACAGGAATGGTTGTTGGGGCACTTGTAATTGTAGTGCTTGTTAGCTTGATTCTAAGCATCATGCATTAGGTAGTTAGGTTCTCAATTGATGTTTGATTAGGTTATGGTATCTGTTTGGTGTTGGATTATGCAGGTTGTTAGTTTTAAGGTAATGTAAGCTGTGTTTTGTGTAAGAACATCATTTCATTCCATATTATGATGAATGTGTAAAGGAACCTATTATGTGAAATGCATAAACATCTCATATGAGCAGCATATAGACTTGAATGCTAACAAAAAATATACTTAGCTACTTGATGTTCAACACAAACTGATTACATTGCTTAAAAACACAAACTAACTAAATTGTTCAGAACACAATCCACAATGTTTAAACATCATTAGTACATCAAAAAAATAAGGAAAATTCTCTTTGGTAGCCCCTAATTTTTGATTTCTCTCAGCGGTAACTTTTTGTTTGGCATATTATCAGTGGTAGACCCTAATTAGTATTAAAATTAAAACTGTAGCAGTAATTAATGTTTAGCCGTTAAACTGTTGTTAGATTAGCCTTAAACTAGTTGACCCTAAATTAAATTAAACCCCTACCCTAACCCCACTACCTAATTACTCCCTAACTCCAACCACCACTGAAAATTCTGGAATTAACGTTCGAACTTTACACTCCTTGAATGGCCGAATTCATTGCTCAAATTCGACAAAAATCGTTGGAGTTTTGTTAAATTCGAATGAGGGTTTTTATTCGTCAACTTTTGAATTGCAAATTGATGTTGTAAATGGATGTTTTCGTTTTGAAATCAAGTAGTAATTATTCGCAAATTGCTGGGCGATTTCGGCCCATTTCACCGGCTTTCCAAGGCGTTTTTCGGTTGCCACGGTGGCGCAAGTGCTGCGCGACGTTGTCCCAAGTTGTCGCCGGTGTTTTATTATTGTTTTCCGGCGGTTTGGTGTTGAGGGGTGGGTCAGTGTTGGGTGGTTGTGGCTGGATTTGGTTTGGGTTGTGTGTGGGGGTCGTGGGTTAGGGTGAGGGTAGGTAGCTGGATTGAGGTGGGTTGTGGGTGGGGGGTCGTGGGGTGGCTGGGGGTGGGGTTGGGGGTGGGTGGCTGGGGGTGGCTGGGTTTAGGAGTGGGGATGATGATGATGATGATGATGATAGGATGTTAATCATTTAAGTTAATGGTGGTTGTTACTTTAATTAGGTGTTAGGTGTTAGAAGATGAAAATGTGATGGCTGATGAAGAAGTTATAAACGACCCAAAATTAACCCAAATAATCACCAAAATTCTTGATCACAATCAAAACCCAATACCCTATGTCGATTTTTCCCAGATCTTTTCGATATAACTATTATAATCTTGCACTTAAATAATAATTTTGGATGGAAGATAAAATTTCTGTTGCGTTATTAATGGAGGAAGAATTCACAGATGAATGTAGAAAAGGAAGGTGAACAGTTTATGAGAGTGGAGAGAGTTTGAACTTTGGGAGAAGAAAAACTTTTCCTTAGGGAGTAATTAGGTAGTGGAGTAAGGGTAGGGGTTTAATTTAATTTAGGGTCAACTAGTTTAAGGTAATCTAACAGCAGTTTAACGGCTAAACACTAATTAATGCTACAATTTTAATTTTAATACTAATTAGGGTCTACCACTGATAATATGCCAAACAAAAAGTTATCACTGAGAGAAATTAAAAGTTAGGGGCTACCAAAGAGAATTTCCCAAAAAATAATTAGCTACTTGATCTTCATAGAAGGTGAGTTGCACAAAACATCCTTCAACTTTTTCTTTGTTGGCTTCAAAGGCAGCTTCTCCCTAAATGCAACCTTCCCAGCTGTGCTTGGTGCAACTTTTTGCTTTGTTTCAACTTTGACAGGGGGTTTTGGAATCATTGTTTGGCTTGACTGAGAGGGTTGAAACATCATTGGTTGACTTGATTGAGATGAATAGAGGTAGGTTTGTTGACTGAGCTCATGTGAGGGTGGATACACCATCTTCTCAGTTGACTGATAGGGGGGAAATTGTTGACTTTGATGGACATTTGCAGATGTACTAGCTTCATTAACATCTGGGGCACATAAGTCATCCACAAATGAAATAAATAAACAAGTTAGACACAACATATAACAGATATACCTTAAAAAATGAAAAAATTAATTTGAGATGATAATTACTTGAACAGATCTGATATGTTTTTTCTTTCTATTAGCCACCACCCATGGATCATTTGAAGCAGGCTTGCCACCAGAATTACTTGGAGCATTTGTTTTTCATGGATTCTTGCACTTTTGTATCTTGTGCTCATATTCTCCACAGTTAGAGCATTTCTGTTTCCCCCCCAGCCTTTTACACTTTCTTACCCTTGACTTCATCAGTCTCACCAGCTTCCTTTTTCCTCTTCTTTGCATTTGGTCTTCCTGGCATTTTTCTAATCAAAGGTGGTATAGGTTCATGCATTTGGCAAGGTTCCCAATGCTTATAACCAGGCGTAGGTCTAATGTGGGAAGAGTAAGCTGCCAAATATACCTCTTTGGTGTAGCACTCATCTACATAATCTTCTGGCCTCCCTCTCTTTGCCATAATACATGCCCGTGCATGTTTACATGGTAAACTAGTTAGCATGAAATGATTGCAGCTACAATACCTTGTCCTCAGATTCAATATAAGCCTATCATCACTAGTGTCGACCTCCCACTCATCAACCCTAGAGTGTACTGCTATACAACCCTTAGCACCCTCTTTAATCATATCTAAGACTCTACTTATGTATGGCATAAATCTGCCTTTGTATATTTGCAAACCCTCCCATTTTTCGGCATGCCTCTTCATGGTTAGGGGTGTTCACAAAAATCCGATCCGATTGATCAGATCCGCGATCCGAAAATTCGGATATCCGATCTGAAATATAGTGTTTCGGATAATTTGGATCACCCTTTTGACTTTTTCGGATATCCGAAAAATCTTTAAAAAATCGGATAATTATCTGATCCAAACCGAAATATCCGATCCTATCCGAAATATCCGTAATTTTTTCCATTAAATAAATTTGATTTTAAAACTATTTTTCCCCATAAAAATCTGATTGGATAATCCGGGTATCCGATCCGAAATTTAGGATATCCCAAAAAATGGGTATCTGAATTTTCCGGATCGGATTCGGATCGCACTTCTCCCGATCCAAAATTTTTGAATTTCGAAATTTCGGATCGGATCGGATAATCCGAAATGAACACCCTTATTCATGGTGTACCTCCTTATCCACTCCAAGCAAGTAATAACAGGCTTATCTCTAGCCTCATTGATGACAGCATTAAATGTCTCACACATGTTATTAGTAACCATGTTGGACTTTGATGTGTTGCTGAATGCATGCCTACACCAATGCTTAGGTGGAATAGCTTTCAACCATTTATAAGCTTCTTCAGACAATAATCTAATACCCCCAAGTTGCTTCTCAAAATAGGACTAAACTAACAAAAAATAAAGGAAAAATTATTTTTAATAAGTCAACCTTTAGCCCATCTTCTAATATTAAGTTAACATTTGGATTATTCTAAAATAAGTCAAGCTTGTATTGGTTTTAACTTTTAATGAGTTCAATAGGTCACCAACCTGTTATTGTAGGTAAAAGATCTATGTGGCTTGTGTTGATTGGTTTAGATATAAAAAAAAATCAGAAGTCTTCCTCTCCTATCTCTCTCCTCCCTCCCTGCATCTCATCTCAACTCCCTCCCTGCATCTCATCTCAACTCCCTCCCTGCATCTCATCTCTTCTATCCCCCTTCTTTTCAATCTCCCTCCCAGCGCAACCTCACGCCACCCAATAATAACAGCAGCCACCACACGCCACCCAGCTTAATTACAACTTCACAACATCCACAACACTCACCCAACCCCACAACCCTGCCTCTGTTGGAGTGAGTCTGCGTTAGAGGAGATAAGCGTGAAAATAGAAGGATCGGAGACAAAGATGGGAATCATCGCGTCTATGGAGCCAAGCTTATTACATCTCTCTCCCTCATTAATTTGGGCCTCACTTTTCTCCTGTAATCATCTTTTTTGCCTTTTTTAGTTTTGTTTTTTTTGTGATTTAGTTGTGTTGATTCAATAATGTTATAATTTGGAGCTGTAGAATGTATGGTTCAATGATGTGATAGATTAGAGCTGTAGAATGTAGGTTTTTGGTCAGAGGAAGGAAATTATGGAGGAGTTGAAATGTATTATGGCTGGGTTTGATAGGTTTACGGAGAAGGGTGGTTGTTGTGGTGTTGGGTGCGACGAGAAGCGGCGGTGGTTATGTGGTTGGGTGCGACAAAAACAGTGGTTGTGGGCTGGGGTGGTGCCGTAATGGTTGGGTGCTGAGGGGTGGTTATGGAGGAAGGGTGGAAGTTAGGTGGGTGGAGCAAAGCGGTGGTTGTGGGGTTAGTGCTGAAGGGTGGTTATGGAGGAGGGTGGTTGGTGGTTTAGTGGGGGTGGTTTCGTAGTGGTGGTCAAAAGGCAACGTAAAGTGTCAATTTTTTTTTACTTGTTGTTCAGGTTACAGGTCACTTAAACTCATTAAAAGTTAAACCCATTACAAGTTTGACTTATTTCAGAATAATCCAAATGTTAACTTAATATTAGAAGATGGGCTAAAGGTTGACTTATTAAAAACAATTTTTCCAAAAACAAAAACAAAATCACCAATCAAATCATAGTTTTGCATTCAATTTAAGAGATATGAAAGTTATGGTGAATTAACTTACCACTGTGGTGGATTTGAAAGCTTTCCAAAAAAACTCTTTGTATAAAGTGCCACTAAACTTAAATTTGAAGTTGGCCCATAAATGCCATACACAGAATCTAACATTTGCCTTAGGTGCAACCCTAGCTATAGCATCCAAAAGCCCCTATAAACATAGCATATACATTACTATTTATAAAAATTTACATATAAAATATTTAATAGCATGTACCAGTGAGATTAGAATTCAAATGTACCTTTTGCCTATCTGACATCAAAGTCAGACCAACACCTTCAATGTGTTCTGTATCCTTCATCAACAGCTCTAAAAACCATGTCCAGCTTGAAGTGTTTTCAACCTCTACAATTCCCTAAGCAATGGGAAATATGTTGTTATTCCCATTTTTGCTAACAACAACTAAAATCATGCCTGGATATGCACCTTTTAGTGACATCCATCTATCCCTATGATTGGTCTACATCCTTTCTTATAACCAACTTTACATGCTTCTAAACACACATATATCCTACTGAAAGTGCGGGCTGAACTGCTTGTGTTCTCACAACAAACAATGGTTGTGCTACTAGGGTGGTATTTCAATATGACAAATGCATATTGATAAACCTTGGCATACTTCTCATCTGCATCACCATACAGAATGTTTTGCCCTTGCCCTAGACAACTAGGCTTTATAGTATTTTATTTCAATTCCAATGTCCCTATACACCCTCTAAATGAAAGCTTTTAACTTCCAATCTGGATCAACCTTCCATTCTTCTAAATATTTCTCAGCTAAATAGGCAGATGTGACCTTACTACTAGAATGATAAAACCCACAAGTGTGTTCGAGCCTCATACTTCTTATTTGATACTGATCAGGCATTGGCAATTGAATAGCATGCAATTTAAAGTTGCATTTTAAATCATTTCACTACACTGGCAGTAGTAAAACTTCCCTTTTTTTGTTCCAAGGACAATCACACTTATGTCTACAATATACATCAAATCTACCACTTCCATATGCAGAAAATAGTAACCATACCTATTCTCAATTGAGTGATGCTGAACAGCCTTTCTCAGATCATAAATGGAGTCAAACTTCAAACCTATAATCAAATTAACCTTACCTAACAAATCTGTTTCACTGTTGAAAGTAGGATACTTCTCACCCTTATCATCTGATCCATCTAAACTCTTAGCTTCATCTGTATCATAATCATTTTCAACCACTTTCTCAAAATCCACCTCCTCTTCTGTCCACTTTGGATCTTTCTGCTTCTTTCTAACTTTCTTCTTATCAACTTCAAACTCCCTCACAACTTGTTTCAACACATCCTTAGCTCCTTCGGCATAGAAAAAAAACTCATCTTCAACATCCTGTTTTCTGTCCTCCTCCGCAGGTTCATAATCACCATCACTTATATCAGTGCAAGTCCAATCTTCACCACTTAAATCTTCATTCAACAGCTCTTCATCACTTAAATCATTTTCAACACATCCTTAGCTTTCTTTTTCCCTTTTGTTTTTTTTTCAACTGCCTTGTTTTTATCTTTCACTTGACACTTATTTTTTGTTGCTATATGCTTCACTCTTGGTGTAGATCTCTTCTTAACAAATGAAATTCTCTGACTTTTTGAAGGGGAATTCAGATTTGGAGAGGTTGGTTTGATGATAGGTGGGGCTGGTTTGATGATAGGTGAGGCTGTTATGATAGTGGGAGAGGGTGAAACTGTTATAGGGTTTGAGCTCTCACCTCAGTGGGGTTTTCTAAAAATACAACCTTTGCCAACCTTCTGCTTCTTCTAACTGGGGATAGTTTTTTGGAGGTGGGTTGGGCTTTTTTTCATGTCTTTGGATAATGCTTCAGAAGTTGGGATGGACTGTGATGTTGTTTCTACAACTAAGGCTGATTTGCTTCTCAAAGTAGGCCCAACAACATCAGGTTTGCACTCATCCATCACATACAATACAACTCTATTATGTATATCTTTGCTTTGGTTAAATCCCTCAAAATCAGAATCACTACAAATTTTCTTTCTACCATTTGTCAAGTTCCTCCCAGGCATCCTATACCACATACTGAAATTTTCATGATCCTCATAACCAACAGTTTTCTTTGCATCCATAACAATCCCCCTCATAGTTTCCATAGCCATTTCTATTAGTTTAACAGGTATACCCTCCTTAACATAGCCTCCCACATATTATGTCCTATGATTCCTATGTAGGAAATGTCCCCCCATATGAATTTCAAGTTGTATGTGATGATATGTCCTACAACAGTTAGCAAAGGAGAGCAGTATTTTAGATATTTTGTTTTAAACAATAGCAAACTATGAAATCCAAACAACAATTCTATATAGCTACTTCATATTAAAAAAAAGCATTTTAATTGAGTTTCTAATGTAATCAATTTAACAATTAACCCTAATTCCAACGTCTACACAGATTAGGGTTTCAGTTTTCCCCAATTTAATACACCAATTTGGAATATAAAATTGCACAGTGATACTTTATAGCCAGCAACCACAACAACGCAACAATTATTAATTGTAATGGTGTGTTAATCGAAGCTTAAATAAACTAATTGAATAGTGCAAAGTGAATAACCTATTTTGACTCCTTTTTCACGTTTTACTGCACGTATTTTCTTCCCATTTCCAACCTTGACCTCACTAGATTCCATAGAGTACAAAAACCCTAACTTTTTACTCAGAAAACGACGAATTTGCAGGCAATGGTGGTGTCACTTTGTTGAATTCTCAGAGGAAAGAGATGGAAAGCAAAGGCTGAAATTGAATTGGTAATGAAGAAGAGAGAGAGAAGACAGTTGGTGTTAGAGTAACTGAGGGATAGAAAGGTAATTTCTATGAGTTTTTGGGAGGGAATGAATAAAAGTGGGGCCCATAAAATGGAAGTTTTAACAGCTTTAGGTTTTTGGTGGTGCATCCAATAACTTTATTAAATTCCTGGGGGTTATTTTTCCAGAAAAACGTTGCAGGGAGTTATTCCCAAAAATGGAAAGTTGCAGGGGGTTCTTCACAAATTTTCCTTGGTATTATTCTTCACTCTTAATTCCTTTCTTTAATTCTTAATTGCTTAGTTTATTATTTAGTTCATTCATGATGCAAAATTTAGATTTTTATATTAGGTTTATTATTGTTGATTCAATCATGTCTAAGTAGTCTTAATTCTAGGGTTTTAGGGAGGAAAACCATGTTTATACCATGATCCATATTTGAATTGCTATTAGTTTCTAGGTTTTGATTAGATTGATTATGGTGTGATTTGTTCTTGATGAGTGATTGATGTTGTTGCGTAGTTTCATTGATTGCTTGAGGTTAATAATTGTTTGCACAGATCCGTCTTACCTTTAGAGGCCTTAGTACACATCAGTAATTCTGATTATGTTTGTGAACATGCTGCATATGTTGAATTACGGGCGTTGAGACTCAACCATAGCTTGACACGTGCTCTAACTTTTGATTCTTGACCTAACTTCTGATAGTTGTTTGATCCTTTGATTGGTATAAGCATGGTGGACCAAACTAATTCCCTAGACCTTCATTTCATAGATTAAAATCTCTCTTTTTATTGCTTTCTAGTGTTTAATTAGTAGTTCAGCTGATTCTTTCCTGATCTTGTCTGAAGTAGCTGTTTAGCTGGATATTAACTTAGAAACTCTCTCTCTGTGTGGATTCGACCCTACTTCTCTTGACTACCATTGTTAGAGGACTTAGGTGATACGACTTTAGCCTGTCATAGATATATTCAGATAAAGATTAGTAAAGGTTGTAAAAGTTTGATCTTTTAGTATACTTAATAAGATGTATAAACCAACACCCAGCATGACTATATTTTTTATGTACTGGGATGAATGTTCGAAAGAGGAAGAACTTACAACCGAACATAGTGGGTATGGTTTAAGCTAATCTACCCATATAAGGTTTTAACTTAAAAATGTAACATGTTAAATTCAAAATTTTGAACTTTAAATTCATTATTGTTTTAAATCAAAATATTTACGGATTAGCCATATGTCCATAGATAGGATGTATGAGCTAAGTCTTTGTAATTATCTTATAGCGTATAAATTTTTTTATTACACCTCAAATATCATAAAATATGCTTAACATTTCTGTTATATTTTTAAGTTGTCCACAACGTACGTAACACGTGGTGGTCCAACTAGTCTCCACTAGGAACGAAAGATAGCGATCACCAAAGGATGAGCAGGGAGTATATGTAGGGATTGGAAGGGGGTCACCACGACACCCACAAGTCACGCAATTAAGACAACCAACCAATTATGCAAGCCAATCAACCCAAATTGTCACACACAACCAATTACCAAATTGAATCAGCAATAAAATGCAATAAACAACCAACAATTATAGGAAGAAAATAAGGGCAAACAACACACACGATATGACGTGGTCAATCCCTTCGATGTGAAGAGTAAAACCACGGGACCTCTTTAGGAGTCCACCCTTAACTTCTTCTCTTATTAATAATTGAGGGTAAAAGAACCCCAAATCAGTCTACAAAGGATTCACAACTCACCAACAAACAACAACAATAAGAGATTTCAAATAGAGAGCAAAAGGTGAAGAAAAACACCCGAAAATAGCACCTCTGTAAAGAGACGATTCCCGTTGAACCATGGCTCCGATTGAAAAACTGAACGGTCAGAATGTAGCCCCAAATGTCCTCAACAAGCTGTCAAAATTTCAGCCAAATCCAACGGTGGGATCTTCTAAAATGGTCAAATTACGAACACTGAGAAAAACGAGCAGAACACTTTAGACTCTCTCTCTCCTTTTGTGTGTGTCTTTAATCTGATTGCTTGCTGCCCTCTCTACTCTTAGATGTCTATAACATCATCTCAATAAGCTTCTCTTGGAAGCCAAAAACCCATGTCAAAATAGACCCAAATAAGACATAACATGTTCAACATAAAAAAAAGCCCACATACATGTGTCCAAAAGTAATAACAAATATTGCAACATGGGCTCGACCATAATACTATAAGTCCATTCTTTTTAACCGATTTTCAATCATATTAGGAAAGAAAGTTAAGATGAATTTAAATAAAGTTCTAATAAAATTAAAATAAGATCGATCAAATATGATAAAAAAAGGACGAACATGATTTCATCGGATCCGATGGATATTGGGAGGCGGTATAGGATCAACTTCCAAGATAGAAAGTTGTCTACCTCCCTAAATCCAACCCACTACGCTCCAGAGACTTTAGTGCCTGCTGAGTAGTACTAGTAGAGTAGTAGTAGTAAAGCAACGGCAGAATCAATCGTCAGTAGCAGCGCAATATGCTTCTTCCGGCGGCAAGGTTAGTTGTTTTCACAATATTACTTGTACATCTCATTGCTATTTACCTACTTTCATCTTAAAGTTCAATTCTTTTCTTGTTCAAATATCAATTCATCATCAACATTCATGGGTCATTGCCATTTCATAGTAGGATGATTATGTTTGATCACCATTTAAAAAATTGTACCAAACAGTGTACTTCTATTTAACTTCTCTAATTAGCTCAAAAGCCATTACTGAAAATAGCCAGTCATATTGGCTTTAGGACCGGATCAACTTGGAAAGGCTACCTCCGAACTTGGGATTTATGTTGTGAATTTTGCCAATCTAATTTAGCTAAAAGTGTTATATGCAAGAACAACCCATTATCTTTTGGGTGAAGATATTGACAAGACAATTTTCGACGTTGCCACGGCAAATATGAAGAAACAAAGTCTATAACATTTCCATATTAGGCTGGCTGCTGGAACCACCAATTTTTTTCCAATTTAATTTAGCAAGAAGTGTTATGCAAGAACAGCCCATCTATCTTTTCCTCTTGTCTGCGTAGGACCACAATACTTGACTGGTGTAAGTGAGATCGGGTCTGCATTTACTATTGAAGAAAGTCCTTTTGTGTGTTGTATGTTCTAATGATCAAATTCCGTATCTGGTAAGGTCTAGCTGACTAGCGGAAAGTACACAGGTGGCCGTAATGCTAGTTGATATCTTACTTTCCATCTTTTTGATTGATGAATGCTTTCCATTCGTATGATCTATGTTGCTAATATTCTGTACTGAATGAGTAATGCACACCCGATTATAAACATAGGAAGGTCTTGTTTACCAAAAGAAATAGACATGAGCTTTCATGCTTCGTCTTAGCTTTTGCTAATGTGCTGTCTTGTTGGCTATGAAGTTTTAACAATTCTTCCGCAGTGAGAATTTTTTTTGACTTACTAATTACGCTTGTTCAAAACAGGTTAAACTAAATTGTTACCTCGTATTGTAAAATTCTGGAAATTCATCTTCTTTGTGGCAGGCAATGGCAATGCTTTCAACATCCTTTCCTATAGGGCTGGTCCAAACAATCAATAGTAGTGCAGAATTATCAAGAAAATTTACTTGTACATGCAAATCATTTGTTAGAAGGGAATTAAAATGTGAAGGAAAAACCGGCTGGCAATATGAATTTCTATTTCGTGAAAGTTATGGACGTCCCAAAAGATATCCTGCTAGGAAACTAGGACTTCAAGCAGAACTTTCATCTAGCATCCCCGTTGAAACAGCTGAGCAAGGATTATCAAAATACCTGTTTAGGACTGAGAATGGTGGTCAGGTAAAGGTAGTTGTAGGGAAGAGAAGTTCAAAATATTCAGTGCATATTGAGGTTTTGCCTTCTCAATTAAATGGCAACCCAGAGAAGCTGATACTAAGTTGGGGTATATATAGATCTGAGTCTTCATCTTTTATTCCTCTCGAATTCCAAACCTCAGCTCCCGATGCCCAGAAGGGGATTTCTCAAATCCCTTTGAGGAGGAACTCTTTTGGCACCTACGTAGTGGAAATGGAATTTGAATCATACCTGGTCCCATTTTATCTCTCATTTGTGTTGAAATATTCAAATGGCGCTGATTCCGAAAAGCTAGAAATAAAAAGTAATAGACAAAGTGATTTCTGTGTTCCTGTTGGCTTTGCTCCTGGGTATCCAGCTCCATTGGGTCTTTCTTTCTCCGGTGATGGTAAGATGAATTTTGCTCTTTACACCAGAAATGCAGAAAGTGTTTTCCTGTGTTTGTTCGATGATAATGCATCAACGACACCTGCTTTAGAGATTGAACTGGATAAGTATGTGAATCGAACTGGTGACATTTGGCATGCATCCTTTGATAGTGCTGGACCCTTTGTGAGCTATGGCTACCGATGCAAAGGAGCTTTAATTAATGGAAGAAGTAACAGAGTTATTTTAGATCCTTATGCTAAACTATTGAGAAAAAAGATTCTGGGGCTGCCTGATCTTGGAATGTTAAGCGATATACCTGCTTTTGATTGGAGTGGGGATGCCCGTCCTGGGTTATGCATGGAACAACTAGTTCTCTATCGACTAAATATTATGCATTTTACTGGGGACAAGTCCAGTAAACTACCTGCTGACATTGCTGGAAAATTCTCTGGTGTTACTGAAAAACTCCAACATTTCAGGAATCTCGGTATCAATAGCATATTATTGGAGCCGGTTTTTCCGTGTGATGAGAAAAAGGGCTCCTATTTTCCCTGTCATTATTTTTCACCAATGCAGGTTTATGGATCTGTTGGCGATTCTGTTTCTGCTATTAATTCGATGAAAGAGATGGTAAAGAGAATGCATGCGAATGGGATAGAAGTCTACTTGGAAGTTGTTTTCACTCATACCACTGAAGATGGAATACTTCAAGAAATCGATCCTTTATCCTATTTTTATGCTGACAAGGATGGTGAATTGAGTGCCAGATATGCTTTAAATTGTAATTATCCAATCATGCAGCAGGTGATTGTCGATAGTCTCCGGTATTGGGTGATGGAGTTCCATATAGATGGATTTTGCTTCATAAATGCTTCATATCTCTTAAAAGGCTCTTATGGAGAGAGCTTGTCTCGTCCTCCTTTGATTGAAACTATCGCTTTTGATCCTGTACTGTCAAAAACCAAGATAATAGCAGATTTTTGGGATCCTTATGACCTAAAATCCAAAGAAACCTGCTTTCCTCACTGGAAACGATGGGCTGAAATGAACTCAAAATTCTCCGTTGATGTGAAAAATTTTGTGAGGGGTGAAGGACTTATAAGTAGTCTTGCAACACGACTTTGTGGAAGTGGAGACATTTTTTCTGCAGCAAGAGGTCCATCATTTTCCTTTAATTATGTTGCCAGCAATTTCGGTCTTCCACTTGTGGATTTGGTAAGCTTCAGCCGCAGTGACCTTGCATTTGAATTGAGTTGGAATTGTGGGGAAGAAGGACCTACAGATAAGAAAGTCGTCCTTGAAACACGACTTAAACAAATTCGTAACTTTCTCTTTATTTTATACGTTTCACTTGGTGTTCCCGTATTAAACATGGGAGATGAGTGTGGCCAATCATCCGGTGGATCAACTTCATATGATGACAGAAAACCATTCAATTGGAGTGCTCTCAATACTGCATTTGGTGTCCAGATCACACAGTTTATATCATTTCTGATATCTCTAAGAGAGAGGCGTGGCGATCTTCTGCAAAAGAGGGTGTTCTTGGAAGAAGAGAGTATTGGATGGTATCACAGTGACTTGTCTCCACCTAGATGGGATAATCCATCAACTAAATTCTTGGCTATGGAACTGAAGGCTGAGAATAAACCCATCCAAAATAGCTTGGAGTCTTCTCTTGTGAAGGGTGACTTGTATGTTGCCTTTAATGCTGCCGAACATTCGGAAAAACTAATCTTACCATCACTTCAGGAGGGAATGACGTGGGTACGATTAGTGGACACAGCTCTAGCATTTCCTGGTTTTTTCTCTTTAGAGGGTGTTCCCCTTCCTGAGCAGATGCCTGGATCGATAGCTTATGAAATGAAATCACATAGCTCTGTGCTTTTCGAAGCAAAGATGGAGCCTGCTTGACTTTGATAGTTTTGCAGTGTAAATTAGTGTTTCATTAATAGTACATGTACAGAAAACAATTTTTTCATCAAATACCTTCCGCGGCAGACTTCTATGCTATACCACTTCCATTTTGAGATGACCGAGTTCTGAGAAAATTATCACAGTAGAACAACTAATAAATTATGGACATATGGTTTTGCTCATATGGATGATATATTTTAGAGCAATAAGCTCCCTGCAAACTCTAAATTAAACTAAAATACTGTATATGTTATTACTCCTTCCGTTCCCTTTGCCATTACCACAGTTTTTGTTTCGATCGTTGCTAGTACCCCTTTTAAAAATCTTTTCTCTTCACTATTACCTGTAGACTCTCATTCATGGCCAATATCTACTTGCCTACCTTTATCTCTACTATTTCACTTCTCCGAAACCTTGTGCAGATAATTTTTGTAGCTACAAAATGAAGTGGGCAAAGTATTTTTTTATGGATGCTTATTAGCATTGGCTCTTTCTTACATATATATTAGTCTTCTAGACTGCACGAAATCAACTCATGAAGAAAATGGGATTATAAATTGATCATTAACATCAATATGCTCAAAAATTCCAAAACACATTAAGGAAATGTTGATCATAGGCCTTAGTGAGCTAAACAAAATTCATTATACATATCATATCAATTTCATCCTGATTGCCCAAAAAATCTCCCAGCAATTGTTGTCAAAACATTCAGCATTATGACCTTATCATCAACTTCAGCTTTTCCATGCTCAAATATTCCAAAACACATTAAGGAAATGTTGCTTATAGGCCTTAGTGAGCTAAACAAAATTCATTATACATATCACATCAATTTCATCCTGATTGCCCAAAAAATCTCCCAGAAATTGTTGTCAAAACATTCAGCATTATGACCTCATCATCAACTTCAGCTTTTCTGGCCCTCAACTTGGCACAGCTTCGAAGCAAACAACGAAGAGATGCACAAGCATCAGCGTCCAAGGGGGTCTCAACTGCTGCACAAAGAGCAAAGAGCCAAGCACAAGCATCCCTTGATAAGTCACTTGTATTCTCAAACAAGCTTATGCGTTTTCTCAGCATTGAAACCCTAGTTACCGGGTCCATTGCTAAAACTGTAGATAATATTGGAGCCCCTGGGGTCAACTTAAGGGATGCTAAGTTCTCATGTGGATGACTCTTGCATTCATGGCGACCAAAAATAACTGATTCTGAGTCATCGGTCACAGCATCACTGGTATCCTCAAGGCGCGATAGAGACTATAATAACCAAGTATATATGGGTCAGTACATAATTCAGCTCTATGATGGAGTTTGAATTACCAGAAATCAGCTGATAAAAAAAAAGGTTTACAAATTTACCAGCCTCAGATTTGAAAAATCAGCAATGAACTCATCTTCCCATTGCCTCAGCGGAGTAAGGTGCGGAGGGCATTCCTCGATGTCAGGAATTTCGGGCATGTAAAAACTCTGATCCTTAAGTTTGACATTATTAAGCTTTGCAATCTTGACTTTTGGAATCTGCTTGGCTTCCCACCTGTAAAAAAATATATATATAAAAATGCAATAAAAACGAGTATTTTCTGGTGTTCGAGGGACAAACTAAAACCTTTACAAGCACTTTAGCAAGAATAAACCACTTCTTCCATTTCCTAATGTTTTTTGAGAGAACTTCTTCGATTCCTTTATGTTTTGATTGCAAGACTTATGAAATTTAGATCAACATAGCAGCAACATAGTAGAGAGAACTCTTTTATAGCTAGATTAACAGTATGTTGTTAGTTGAAGCAGTATACGCTAACTAATATAATAAGCTAGAAATTACCAGGCATTAACTGCAAACTGTAAAACTTCAGATGCAAATCTTCAAAATATCGTCTTTCTAGGAGCTTGTAGATGTTACTTTTTTTATTTTTGCAACTTTCTTCTTTCATCTGATGCGTTAGAGTTAGTCAGAACTTTGTAGAAGGTGGGAAGGTTGGTCATGCTGAGAACATTGACATTCAAAAGCTGCTTCAGCCCTGGAGGTGGGGCGGATCAAACTATCCTCCTATAATCCCTATAGTATAAGGCTCTAATCAAGATCATGCATCTACTCCTTTTTCCCTATTCTTGTATACTCCATAATATAGAAGAAGCCATAATAGCAAACAATAAAGCAAATCACCAATGTGTCTTCCTATTAGCAGTAACGGAATATGACAGGATAATTAAATTGCTTCATATTATGTTGTCTGCTCGATTCATGGTCACACATACAGCAGAAGAGCTTTCAGTAACATAATGGAGTTATGCCAAACTTAGAGAATTCAGAATATAGCTTAACAAATCAGGATCGGGAGGCTAAAGATGAGACTTCTTTTCAGCGACATCAGAATAGTCATGGCCTAGTGCCACCTCAAAAGGGGAAGCATGGTCACAGAGCTTTAAGTTAGAAGAAGGATAGAGCTTTTGGCTGGAATCTACAGACGTTTTCCTCCTTATTCTTCACAAATATAAACGAAATTACTTTCAACATATTCTTGTACCATCAGACTTTTCACCCTACATGTTTCTTGAATTGCATTTGTTCTCAAATCATACTTCTGTTACAAAAATTTGTGACATGATACAGCATTTGCACGCTGGTTGTTCAGCCATTAAAGTTCTTGTTATATTCACACCTGTATGATTTGCATATGATGTCCCCCTCATATATGAACTGCATTCAATAACTTTGAACAGGTATGTAGTCGCTTATGCGAAGCTTAAGGGGCATAGCGCATGCTAAAGCGAAGATTTTAACCATGTGGTTTTGCTTTCATATTTCTTAGATAAGGATAAAAAAAGAAATCCACAAAGATGCTGGATGCTTTCATTCAATCCAAGTACGTCAACCCTAATGCTATATCCTCAAGAAGAGCTCAAAATGTCAAAGACTTGAGGAGATGAGAAATAAAAATTCAACATATGAATATTTGTGCAGCAGCATTAAAATAAAGTAGTTTAGTATACTGAAAAGGAAAATTCAGTCCCATTTAATGAAACTATGGCCTGCAGATTGTTTCAATAATAGGGAAGAAATAGCCCCACAAGGCCACAACTCAAAAAAATTGGGGCATGGCCAGTAAGGAAATTCAAAAACTAGATGAATAAATTATAATTAATAAAAGAAAATAAAAAGAAGAGCAAGGTAACTCAAAAAACCATGAGATATACCTGACACGCCTCAGATATTCTAAGCCATCTTCTGGTGGACCAGATTCAAAATCTGGTTCACCTTCAACCTTAAAAGCAGGCCTATAAATGGTCCCGTATTCGTCATCATTCTCTTCATCTTCACTCCATTCCCCCACCAGATCATCACCATCCTCACCAATGTTGTCACCATCACAACTAGCGTTTCCTGAACTTGATTCTCCTGAAAGACACTACAATCATCACCATCCTATGATTGCTATAAGGAACATAACGGAATTGAAGAAATGAATCTGCTCATTCAACAACCAAGAACTCAACAAATTGAAAGTAAATGCATAAACACGAAGTTGATTTCATTCACAAATTGCACCATTTTACTTGCAAACAAGTGCTACACAGAAAGAGCAAGAGTTCATCTACAACACTATCCCACATACTCTACACAAGAACAAGTGTTCATTTACAACACTATCCCATATACTGTCTTTATACCAGCGGTATATACAACTTGAATAGTTGAACTAGACACTATCATATTTGGACAACTAATCAGGTATCAAGATCAAATGTCAGCATGTCAGTCTTTCGCAGTTAGCTATCCTCTTTCTTTTGTAGACCAAAATGTTTGGATAATTGCATCTTCTCCTTGCAGCAGCCACACCTGTGACAAAAGAAACTGATCCATCAAAATGACACAACTAGAGAGGGTAGCTCAAAAACAACAGAAATTGTGCCCCCCCCTCTTGAGTTCAAGCTCGTGTTAGGTGGTTTGAGGACTAATAACGTTAGCCAATCAAGAAATCGGTATGCCCTCTTGAGTCTTGACAGACAATGTGTAGGCTGAGGGCAAGATGAGAATAAAGGTTGAAAGAGGGAAACAACAAGGATAGGGGAGTTGTAGAAAAGGTCGTTCACATTGATATAGGTCTTTACAAGAGTAAATTTTTGAAAATCAGTCCTGCCAGTGCCTGCAAACATACCATTATATTTTTAACTTATTGGTTATCAGAGCATTGTGGTTTTCCAAATTGAAATTTCAGTTACACTGCCCAACACGTTGTTCTGATTTCCAAATTAAAGAGTACAAAGAGTAATTGGTAATGGTGATTACAAGACACCTCCAACAATGCAAATTTGTGCAGCAATAGCAAGTTTTTTTCATGGTATTCCTTCAAGATAATTTACAAACATCAAGCCACCAAGGGTAATATAAAGGTTATATTAGCTATATCATAAGGAAACATCAAACAAGTACATACCCAAAAAACTATTGAATCTCACAAACACACTACTTTCTAATATGATCACAATACCAGTTCAACTTTTAACTGTAATAACTCAAAAGGATACATAATATGCCAACCTTTCCAAGTTGGCTAAATCATACAAGAACGTGCAAATTCCACAGATAAGAAATGCCAACAGCCAACATAACTCGATCGTTCAAGAAAGCATAAAATCAATCGCTTCAAGAATAAACACACAACCAAAGCAACACAAACTACACATAATGCACAACATAAAACCAACAAACTTGGTTCCTGTATATCAATGTTCACCCTAATGCAAACCGGCCTCGACTACATATTCATATAAGAACATAAAAGTTGATCAAAGAAACAAAAAAAAGAACATACCCAAAACTCCTCGGTTCTTGTAGTCAGGGACATTTGAATAACCACCATTACTGCCGTTCCTCTTGTTATAATCACCATTCTTGTTATGATTCCTAGAACAACCCAATTCCTCATACTCCTTCTTGACAGTTGCAGAAAAGCCATTGTAAATCTTTTGCCAAAACTTTTTCTGACCTTTAACATTCACAAACCTCAACAATTCCAATTCTTTCCTTGAGTAAACAAACTTTCTCCTCCCCACATTCGAAGCACAACCCACAACAATATCAGTGTTTCTTGGTATCTCTTTCTTATAACCCTTATGTTGATTTCGCTTCATTTCAAGCATTGAAACATCAACTAAAGCAGTTCCATCAATGACCTCAATCTTTAATGTATTTGTTAAATCTTCATTCTTTGGCAATTTTGGCAACAACCCATCAGAGTTCGAGTTCGAGTTCTCGGCTTTGGTCTCCGACCCCAATTCAACATTGATAGTATCATCCTGTACAGTAAGAGTAAATCCCTCAAAACCCTCCTTCTTAATCTCAAAACCCAATTGGGAAAGCTCATTCTCACCATTAATTTCCAACTTTTCATCACCCAATTGCTTTATTTCATCTTCAAGATTGTTTTCGGAAACTTGAAGAGATTCATCAGTGATGGGACCCACATCGGTGAGGGAAGAGAACTTGGGTTTCTTGGGGGAGTGCTGAGGAGGAGAGTGAGTTTCTTGAGTTGCAGAAAGACCCAGTTCGAGAATTGAGGGATTTACTTCCAAGGAAGGAGGAGGAGGAGGAGAGAGAGTGAGAGATGGTTGGTCGCAGGAATGGTGGTCAAGAGAGGTGACCAAGTCGGTGATTCGTCGCTTGTAAGATAAAGGACAGTTATCTGAAGAAGAAGAAGAAGAAGACAATGGCGGTTGGTCTGCCATTTTCGACACGATGATGCTTAGAGAAGAATGGAGGAGGAAAATGATGAAAATTGAAGACGAAGAACGAAATGGAATTCGAGATTTATGGGGGGTTTCTTATTTATAGTGTTTTTGACGGGATGATTCTTGTAATTATGGACTTATGGTGACTCACTTTTGATATCTTTTGAAGACCTCCTTCTGATCTTTAAAGTGGTTGTATTTTTTATTTTTATTTTTTAAATATAATCTCATACTAAATGAGATTATATTATGGTAAGAAGAATAATTTTCTGGGCTGCCTTCGTACATGGCCTCCATCTAGAAGCCCATTACAAGCCATACACCCTCCAACCCCCCAACTCCCAACAATAATGAAATTTGCTTCCACCAAGATTTGAACCTTGGTCTCCCATGTGGGAGAAAGGAAGCTATACCATTGGACCCAAGGGTCCTTAGTTTAAAGTGGTTGTATGTGTAGACTTGGAATACACATATTCATCCGAAGATAAAGAAAATTATTTGGCAACTTTTTTTTTTGGAAGGTAATGTGGTGGACTTCTGGCCAAATCTCAACTAGTACATTTTCTTGATCTGGTGTTTGCATTTGGCAACTTCTTTGTAATGGTATATTTACATAAGATAATTTTGGACATCAAAAAATTAAAGTCTTTTTGAATGTTCCATAACTTTCCATAGTTCCATCTGTCAGAATTCGGCAGTAATAATTAACCACTTGTTTATTTCTTGATCCAGACTCGTATCTTTTGGCATCATGCCATGATCAAGGACATTCTGGTAACAACGATCCTATATGCCCCTCTCCATGGCATTTTTACAATGATTAAAGATCTAAAAAAAGACACTAGCCAAATTCTTTTTTCTACTTTGGAGTCTTTGGAAAGAATGAAACTCGATCATCTTTCATATTGAAACATACCAAATGCCTCGAATTCTCTGCATAATAATACCTAATGTCTAACTGGAATTTGCGTAATTCCATCGATAATATATATTCTATTCACAACCTATCCCCTGCAGGTCACTAGATACAATCCAAGTGTGTTGGAGGCCTCCACACCCCAACTTCATTAAGCTCAACTTTGATAGCTCCTCTAATTTCCTATGTGTTTCGTCGCTTTTTCTCTCTTGTTCCCTTTATCATGTGGTTTGGAAGATGCAAAATTCAAACAAAAGAAACCTTAGAAAATAATATAGGGAGATATTGAGAAGGAAGCAGAAAAATTATAATGTGGAAATCTCATGTTTGTGTGGAAAGAGAAGGAAAACACATAGAAAAGGAGAGAAGATAGTGGGAAATGAGGGGTGAGAAGGAGGTTAAGAGAGATAAAATTCAAGGGGAATAAATTTGTCATTTTGTTGTTGATGGCTTGATGCTAATCTTTAGAGCACCAGCAATGTTAGGGGGCTCCAAAACCCTTCATAATCTTCTCTCTCATGCTCTCCTTTTGCCACATCAGATTCCACTAACTTTTTCCATTTACCTTCCAATATTTCAGACACCTTCCTACAATGCTAAGGCTCCAAATACACTATTCATGTGTACCCCACCTTATTTTCTCTTTCTGTTTTAAGTGAACTTCTGAAAGTAACGGTATTAGTCCTGATGGTGGACAGGTGGAGGGTTGATAATATTGGGAGGCTTGTGCGGAAATGTTGCTTCGTTCCCGAACCTGCAAAAGGGGAAAATCAAACCGGAGGTTTGGGTTTGATTCCCTCTCCGATGCTTAAGTCAGTATTCAATAGATAAAATCTGGGTATGATTTTTGACAGAGTAAGTTTAAGAGAGAGTAGTTGTCTTTTTACCTGTTTATGAGGAACTATTTATAGTATCTATGTATAGAAAGATGCACCCTAGAATGGAGAGAGGTGATTGGTCGGGCAATGGGAGAGCGACATTTGTCGTAGTCTGATTGTCCTAAGCCCTTTATCCAATCACATTCTTCCTCTTTAGGGGATTTTGGGTTGATTATTCCTTCCTTTAAGGAATTATTGGGCCTCTTGTTTGTAGCTTTGGTGACATCATTAGCTCCCCTCTAACATGCTGCCAAGTGTCGAAGAGGGGGTGGACCACGTGTCATCAGCCCATTAGGCCACGTGGCAGTCTTTGACTGGACCACATGTCTTCTTCTAATATGTTACAATATTTGCCCCTAAAAGGGGTTTAATCTGGGACTTATCTGATAAAAACCCTTTTACTGAGAGTAACTGCAGATCTTCATCGCACTGTTTAGGAGTTTAACTGACTTTTCCTCCAATCAGAAGAATAGGGAGTGACGTGTACACCAGGTGGTGTTGACACGTATATAGTGACTGTTGGGGGAGAGGGAAGTTTTTTACTTCTCTATAAATACCCCTCCCCTACTTCATTTTTTCACTTTCACTTTCCATATTTTTCTAGAGAGAGAAGCTCTGAGTGAGGGAGTATTCTGGTTTTTTATTTGTCAGAGAAGGTTGATTTTGGGGAATTTTGACCTTGACCATTGCTGAGACCGGCGTGACTTGTAGAGAAGGTGAAGAGTCCGTCCAGATCTTTAGACAGGTATCTCCCATTTCTCCTTTTACTTTTCATTCTTTGATTCTTTTTCTTTTTTGAAATAAAATGGTGTCATTTACCTCTTCCAATAACCCCGGCCAATCCATAGAACATGCTAACCCTAGGGCGGATTCTTTTTCATCTTCCGCCGTTTCTAGAGTTGGGCGTATCTCGGCCGGCTACTTCTTTAATTTGATAAGAACGTTCGACCCGTTTCCGACGACCCAGTCTCTGCCTTTGCAGGGTAATCTGGCGCGCGTCAAGCAAACGGTGCGTCTAAGACGTTCACTAATTCTCCCCTCATCCAGTTCTGAAATGGAAGAGTCAACGGGGAGAGGTCCTGAAAGACAGGAGAGTGATAGAGTGGAAGAGATTCTGCCTTTGGAGGTTAGCCCTCTAGACGAATATGACTATGAGGCTTTGATGGAACAAGATGAAGCCGGACCATCTGGAAGGGTCCCAGACGAAGAGGAAGATGAGGATGAAGAAGAAGGGTCAGATGCTTCTACAACTTCGGCTGACCTTAGAAAACGTCTGGGCCCCCTTTCTGATCCGGCATATATATGTGTGAATATAGAGTGGCTGGAGAAATTTGGGTCAAATGTCAGTCGTCTGAATAAGGAGATGCCCATGGTTGGCTTCCGGTTCGTCCTACCTAAAAAAGAGGACACAATTTTCCATACAGCACCTAACCAATTTGCCGTGTATAGACTGGCCTTAGATGCCGGACTTAGGTTTCCTTTCCATCCCTTCATCCATGAAGTGCTTAGGCACTATAGCATAGGACATAACCAACTGGCCCCCAATGCATGGCTCAATATTTTGACTTTTTTTGCAACCTGTGAGCTGTACGGCCTGATCTTGTCACTTAATGCCTTTACCCATATACATTATGTCTGTCAAGTCCAAAAGGCTAGAGAAGGAACCTGGTACAGTGTCTATAATAGGGCCGGGTATATGACCGTGTTTGGAAAACCAACAAAGATGCATAATTGGAAATCAGAGTTTTTATTTGTCGAGGCTCCTGACGCAGAGACGGCCGAGCCTTATAGGTATTACAACAGGGCAGTAACCAATGTTGGACGGGGTGCTCCAATACTAGAGTTATAGAAGAAATATGATGACGCCGTGGTAGCTCATTTCACGGCCACAGAGTATATTCACCCCGGTCACGGGGAAGCCGGGCGTCCAAAGCCGAAGAAAATAGCTTTGAAGGGGCCAAATGGTTGGATTCCCTTCAGAGATATGTTTTACAATGAGGAATTTTTGGTTGCCGCCGGACTGAAAGAGGGCGAAGATCCAGGTATGGTCCTGGTCTTGCCCCACCTGCCTGTAAATGTTTTCTATTTTGTACTTAACCAAATATTTCTTTATGCAAAACCGGCCAGAAGAAGGATCCCCGCCGCTTGAAAAGGAGAAGTAAACATGAACAAGTTCGGCGAGGACCTGTGGATGGAGCACTCAAAAGCCCCTCATAAGAAAAGAGACGAAACTCTTGTAAGTTTTTTTTTTTGTCGGACTACTTTCCAATTTATCTTCGGCATTCGTAAAACCAAGGCCTCTTTACGAAGGAAAACGTCTGGAGTTAGACGGACTACTTTGTATATAGTCGTTGGTTTGGTGTTCGTCTGAACCTTTGTCCATTTTCTGATCGAAGGTGGGTCCGTGAAGGAAAACGTCAAGCTAGACGATTTCTCTCGATCCACTTTTGATCTTCGACTTTGTAAAGATTCCTGACCGAAGGCGGCTTTAGGAAGGAAGACGTCTGAGTTTAGACGGCTTCCTTCACCGAACCACTTTTGGTTTGTGTTGGTCTTCGTCCTTGACACATTTCATGACAAGGACTCTTTTTTGAAGGAAAACATCTTATTTATGACAAGTTCCTTCATTGATCGCACTTTGATGACTATATGCTCTTTCTGGACTAGTCGTTCTGGTAGTTTTCCTTCTTGGTTCCATCTTTGGTTTTGATTTTATTAATGTGACTTGTTTTGTTGCGCTGAAAAATTCACCAGCGGCCAGGGCAACTATTGCCAAGCCGTCTGCATCGAGGAAGCGGCCTGCAGCTTCAGGGGAACCGATTTCATCCCCCAAAAAATCAAAAGCCAAGTCCTTTGTTTCGGCAAAGAGGGTTGGACAGACGAGTTCGTCTGTCCGTAGGGCACCTATCCCTTCCGGCGAGAAAGGGAGAAAGCCCACTGACCCGGTGTTCATTCCGCCACCGGCCGTCACTCTGGGAGCTGGAGCGTCGTCCAGTCCCATTGATGTGGAAAACTAGTTGGACGCTGCTGGTTTGAATTATGAGTTGGAAAATCCGGACGCGGTTAACCCTGAAGCTTCGGCCTATTCGGGGACAGTAGCTAGGCTGGTGGGGCAAATGCCTCCTCATTTCAGGACAAAGTCCGCATCGTCGGGTGAGTTATATTATTCCAACATTGTCAGCACGCTGCGGGTTGGTGGACGATCGATGAGTCCGTCCAACAAACTTGCAGTGGTCATCCCTATTCGCCGAACTGATGCTTCATATTTTTCAGATAAGGGAAAAGCTCCAGCCGTGGGTGAGTCGGCTTCTGAGCCCGACGAGGCTGTCCCCTCATTTGCTAAGTACTCCTCGGTTGAGAGGAAGAAAATAAAGAAGGATTTCTATGACGCCTTCCCTCATGAGTACGTTGACAGTCTGAGGGGGGCCATGGCTGGACATGTGGGCTACTTGTCTCAACTGTTGGCCGAGGTACTGCCTTTAACCTCTTCACTATTTGATTTAAACCTTTTACAACTTATCTTGTTAACTTAATGAATTTCACTTCTTTTCAGGCATTCGCCCGGAGCATGGCCTTGGAAGGGTATGTAAGCGGCCTTCGTAAGGAGAACACATCCTGTGTTCGAAAGGTGACTAAGGCCGGAGACCAGGCCATTGTCACTGTCGAGGAGAGTAACATCTATCACAGGCAGAGTCTGGAGGCCTTGGAGAAGCGATCGGCTGAATTTGAGTCAGCCAACAAGCTGCATTTAGAAAAGATTGCTTCTCTGCCGAAGGAGAAGAAAGAGTGGCTCCTGGCTCGGGATGTTCTCATGGACGACCTGAAGAAGGAAAAGGAGACTGCTGCTGCTACCTCGGCTGAGCTTGAGGCTAAGATTTCTGAACTCACAATAGAAGTGGGTAAGTTGAAGGATCAAGCTCAGCTGGACTTCCAAGACGTCGTCCGAGCCTTCTCTGAGTCTTTGGAAACAGCCAAAGGGTGGGGAATCAAAGCCATGGAAATGATGGCTGAGCTTGACCAAGTGAGCCGTTTTCAACGCCTGCTTGAATTCCAGGAGGAGTGTCACAAGGCCAAAAAGCGTGGCGAAGATCCCCCTGTTTTCGATGAATCAGACGAAGACGAGGAGTTGGAGGACGAAGAAGTTGAGGATGACCCTGCCATGGAGGAGGATGCATCTATTCCTCCTCCCAACGCCTAGAACGACCATCCTCCTGCTTCCTTCTTTTCTCATTTGGGCTACTCATCTGAGTGAAGAAGTCAGGGGGTGGTTCGATAAGAACTGGTGCAAGTCTAAGAAAACTTGCACCAAGTACTCAGCAAAGAGGGCAGGAAAGATATTCAGGCTCAGCTTGACAAGTTGAAGAAGTACGCAACTGTCATCAAGTCTTGGCCCACAACCAGATCAGGACGCTCTCCTTGCTGTAATTTTGACTTAGTATTTTGTTTGTACTTCATGGATATTTTGTTGAAATTCCTATGCTTTGTAATCACATTAGGAGATTTCTTTTACCGTTTGGTTTTGTTGTAGTAAAATGGAAACTCAATAGTGTTGTACCTTTGTGAACTCTGGTATCGTCCACTTGGATGATTAGCCCAAATGAGAATCCTTCTTTCAGCTGGCTTGGCCAATGTTTATTCTAATACTTGTCTGTGTCTATCTTCATCTTAAATCACTCTTTGGGACGAAGATGTTCTGAGAAGATATGCTAAGATCAACAAATTATTTCTAAGTATATTCTCTTTGTCTAAAGAGACATAAAGAATTAATCCAGGACAATCTTGGATAAATACTTTGGACGAGAAACATAGTATACTGACGGATCATCAAGCAGGCTTATTTTGCCATGTAATTAATTTTCTCGTCCAAAGGATCTGTTAACCAATCTTTGGGAGATCCATTTAGCATGAAACTTTAGGCGGATAGCAAGTTGTGCTGACGACCAAACATCACCATTAAAATTTTTCTAAGTTATTAGATTGTTCGTCCCGTCTAGAGACTGGGTCACTCGTCTTGGATTAACAAAATGTCATTACCAACTTTGCTTCATGAGGGAAAGCGACCACGATAAACATATAGACGATTGGTTATTATTAGGTGATTGTTGCCCCATGAAGGAAGACGACCGGTATATGAGCCTTTTGGACGAGTAGATAAACCATTCTGTAAATATATTCTGACGGTGCTTTAAATTGTTATTCCTCATACGTTTTCCTTTTCGAGCTAGCTGTTGGCCAAAATACCAAGTGAATTTCAAAAACTTCATCTTGGGACTGTTATTTAGACGTTTTCCTTCTTGACTCTGTTATTGGTTGAATACCAAGTTAGGTTCAAGGGAAGATGTCCGGGGATCAGTCTCTTGACGTTTTTCTTTTTGAACTAACCTTGATTTGTACCAAGGAGATTGAAGTCGTCCAAGGATTATTCCTTGGACGTTTTCCTTTTGGAACTAACCTTGGTTTGTATTAATTAGACTGAGGACGTCCAAGGATTATTCTTTCTTTGCTGGACATGGTACTTTATGCCCCACTTCTTAGGATGCCTCTTGGTCTACTCTTAGACGAAGACATCGTAGGAAGGAAGTGTAGTCCGTCCTTATTTGCAAGTAATGAGACCTTCTTTACTAAGGAGTCTCATTTTGGCCGGTTTCCTTTAGGAAATAACACCTGTTATTAATAGGTATTATGACGGAGCTTTCCTTTACTAAAGAAAGACGTCTCTCTAGCCGACTTCCTTTAGGAAGCAATATTCGTCTATTTTCCAAGTTGTGGTGAACTTGGTTTTAGACGATTTACTAATTGCTTCTTGTTAAAGAAAAAACCTTTAATCAAGAAGTCTTTGTTCATCAGTTATATCTTGGACAGATTGTGATGATTTTTGCAGACGTCTTCCTTTAGGAAGTAATATCTGTCTTTCATAATGGTCTTTTATGGTTTATTATCTAGTAACCATCTTTCGTCCATCCATGGAAAAATGCCCCAAGATGGCTATGGATAATAAGATGCCCGTGCTGAATATGTGGCAGGACGAGTTACTGACTAATCAATTAAGCCATACATAAAGAAGCAATTCAAACTATAGACCAGAATTTAGAATGTATTAATGTGAAGTTTGCTTAGCCTAAGCTAAGGTACATAGAATACATTTCTAAATGATTTTTCTGTGCCGTAGCACTTCGTTTGCAAAATGTAAAAAACTACGAACTGCCTTAGACATAGTATTTTTTCAGATTATCAGAATTCCAGGTTCGTGGTATGGGGCGTCCATCTAAGTCTTGAAGCTTAAATATGCCGCTGCGAACCTCTTTGACCACCAAATACGGACCTTCCCAGTTCGGGGTTGACTTGCCCAGTTCCTTTGCTCGTCCAACAGCCTCCATCTTACGAAGAACCAGATCCCCTATTTTGAGAGGTCGTCTGGTTACCCGTTTGTTGAACTCCCTAGCCATGCGTAACTTGTACAATTCCATCCTCAGAAGAGCATTACCTCGGACTTCTGGCAATTTGTCCAATGCCAGCCACATTGCCGCCTAGTTGGTCTCTTCTGAATATAACATGACGCGGAGGGTGGGTTCTTCAATCTCAATGGGTAGGACAACTTCTGTTCCATAGACCAGCATGAAGGGCGTCTCCCCTGTTGAATTCTTGGATGTAGTTCTGATGGACCAAAGGACCAGCTGATAAGTACTTTATTGTGCTTATCCATGCTGCATTTTTGGTGTCGATGCATATAGATTTAGAGCATTTTAGTCTTGCATTGCATGGTTTTGATTACTTTGAGCTAAATGGTTGCTTCACTACTCGTTTAGTTGTTTTGGATGATTTTCAGATTAACTAACAGGTTTTTGAAGTCATATATGATCATTGGAAGATTAGTTGTGGACTATTGAACTTTAAATGGACATAATTTTTGATCCGTAAATGGGATTAAGGTGATTTCGTGGGAGGTGTTAGCTCGTTTCGATAGCTTTCCAACGACTGGTCATAAGCCCAATTCCGATAAGAGACGAGAGAGATATTATCGTTTGAAGTTGAGCTGTCCGCTGACTAGCAGGTCTACACGACCGTGTTGATTTCAACACGACTGTGTTGGTCTGTTTCCACGAAGTCAATCATGTTCTGCTTACCCACCGATTTGAGAAGCTCAGGTCTACATGACCGTGTCCATTTTGACACGACCGTGTGGACCTACTTTCGGGCTTTGACCCGTTTTGACCGTCAAACATTAATGAGGCTTATTAATTAGTTTCTTAGCTTAGTTTTCGACACAACTTCATACTTAGTTTCTAATTAACTCTCTCTTAGCCCTAAAACTCTCTCAAACACTAGGTTACTCCTTTGCTTTCATTATTGAAGATCGAATTCATCAATTAATTCAAGTAATTTCTCTTCTATCTCTTTCCTTTAATCTTTTTGCTTTGTTTATGATGTTTACTTTATTGAATTTCAATTGCTTAGAATCCATGATTAGTGAGTAGTTTCTAATCTAGGGTTTGGGAGAAAGTATGAATTAAGGGCTTAATGTAGATTATCTATGCTTTTATTAATTCAATTGTTTGTCTATGCATTGAATGTGGTGTTTTGACACCCTAGGATAGATCTTAATCACGTTTATGCTAGGCACTTAAAGTCTTTATTGTTCTTAATCGAGCTCTAATCCCTTTCGTCATTCCCATGTTTCGACTTGATTTCTAAACCAAGGGATTGGGGAGGAATTAAGGGGATCCTTTAATTAGGGGTTTTCCGAACTTAATGAATTTATTAATCAACGGACCAAAGACCATTCGAAAGAGGATTTGGTTGGTTGATTAATCGATTACTCTTGAGGACCATTCGAGAGAGGACTCAAGTAAATTAGAGGGGAACTTAACCTTGTATTGACTCCATTGTGAATCACCATAGCGTTGATTATCGTTGTCTAGCCCATGTTCATACGAGTAGCCCGAACTCTAGTGTCTTCCTTATAATATTAATCCTCCTATTTGTTTATTAGTCGGTATTCCTTAGCTAGTCAATTAGTCGGTTACTTACTCAATCCTAAACCCCCAAAAACCCTTCACTTAGGTAGTTTTAAACTTAGTGGACTGAACTCAATCCATATTTCCTTGTGGTTCGACCCTAGACTTGTCGTTACTACGTGCTTAGTAGTTGCTAGTTAGGTTTATAAATTGTGTTTGCTAAGCGGTTCTTAGTGCCTTAACGACACGAGCTGAAGCTCTTCCACCCAAAATCCCTTGGCATTTTCTAACTTCTTCTTTATGCCTTCCGATATGATCTTATTGAAAGCTTCTACTTGGCCGTTTGCTTGTGGATGTGCAACAGAAGCAAAGTGGGACTTAATCTCCCTCTGTGAGAGCCAGTCCTTCAGTTTAGGAGTCTCAAACTGTGGTCCTTTGTCGAACACAATCGACTGGGGCATCCCAAATCGTGTTATGACGTTCTTCCAGATGAACCTTTTTACATCATTCGTCTTTATACTCCTAACTGCTTCAGCCTCTACCCACTTGGAAAAATAGTCCACAGCCACAATAACAAATTTTTTCTGTCCGGCCACCATGGGAAAAGGGCCTAGGATGTCCATGCCCCACTTAGCGAACGACAAAGGAGTCAGAATTGGTGTTAGAAAATTTGATGGCCTTTTAAAGAGATGACCATGCTTCTGGCAGCTATCGCATTTTTTTTGCATACTCCACGGCATCAGCATTCAGCGTCAGCCAGAAATAGCCAGTTCTGCGTGCCTTTTCAGCCAATGCTTGGCCGCCAATGTGCGAAGCACAGACCCCCTCATGTAAATCCTTCAATACTTCAAGACCATCTTCCCTGGTAATACATTTCAACAACGGATGATCATACGATTTCTTGTACAATGTCTCGTCCCAAACTTCGAACCATTTATCACGAGCCTTAACATATTTTGCTTCTGCCGGGTCTTCTGGTAATTGGCCAGTCTTTTTATAGTGAAGAATAGGCTCCATCCAGTTGTTCCCTCTGCTTAAAAACATCACCTCTTCCTGATCAATACTCTTCCTTTCTTGAACTTCCCAGAAAACAGTTCTTGGGGTGTCGCCCAAAGCAGAAATTGCTAGTTTAGACAAAGCATCAGCCTGATGATTCTCAGACCTAGGTACTTGTACCAAGGTGAATCCATCTAATTGCTTGATTTCTTCCTTTACCAGCTGGACATATTTAGCCATAGAGGCCTCTTTGCATTCATACTCCCCATTAACCTGGCTGACTACCAGAAGAGAATCTGACTTTGCTTCCAACACCCTAGCTCCTGCTGCTCGGCAAACACGGATTCCGGCCAGTAAGGCTTCATATTCAGCTTCGTTATTTGACGTCGGAAATTTAAAACGTACAGCATACTCATACTTATCTCCCTCAGGGGACTGGCAAACCAAGCCTGCCCCACTTCCCTGAGTAGTAGACGAACCATCTACCATTAGCTTCCAACACTGACTGCCCTCGGAGGGGTCTTTTACCGGATCCAACACTGGTCGAGTGAGTTCAGCAATGAAATCTGCCAAGGCTTGTCCCTTAATTTCCTTTCTTAGCTCGAACGTGATGTCAAACATCTTCAGTTCATTCGCCCATTTCAACATTCTTCCAGCCGCCTCTAGCTTCTGTAAAAATTGCTTTAGCGGCTTATCAGTATAAACAACTATACTGTGAGGCAAGAAATAGGGCCTTAGCTTTCGGCTGACAACTACTAAAGCCAGGCCAAACTTCTCTACGACTGTGTATCTGCTTTTAGCATCCTTTACTTGACTCACAAAGTAAATAGGGGTTTGTATAGCATCTCTCTCGGCTAACAGTACTGCGCTGACTGCTTCAGGAGAAACAGCCAGGTAAACATACAACTTCTCCCCGACCACCGGACTTATCAGACGGGGGAGCTGCTGTAAATGCTTCTTGATCTCAACTAAGGCTTCATCTGCTTCAGTAGTCCACTGAAACTTTGCGGACTTCTTTATCGTTGCAAAAAAGTGATGGCATTTGTCACCTGATTTGGACAAAAATCGTCCTACTGCCGCTAAGCAACCAGTCAGCCGTTTTACTTCCTTCACCTTGGTCGGAGGCTTCATGTCAAGTATAGCCTGGATTTTTTCTGGGTTTGCTTCTATCCCACGTTGATCTACCAGGAACCCAAGGAACTTGCCAGCTGAAACCCCAAAGACGTACTTTTTTGGATTGAGCCTTAATTTATACTTGCGCAGTGTTTCAAAAGTTTCACGAAGGTCTTCGACATGATCTGTTTCTTCTTGGCTTTTGACGATCATGTCGTCAATGTATGCTTCTAAATTTCGTCCCAACTGAGGCGAAAAAATCTCATTGATAAGCCTCTGGATGTTCATCAGTGCGTTCCTCAAACCAAATGGCATCATTAGCCATCCATACAATCCTTTTTCTGTTATGAATGAAGTCTTATCCTGGTCCTCCGGCAGCATGGGAATCTGATGGAACCCAGAATAGGCGTCTATGAAGCTCAGTAAGGCATGACCAGCTATCGAATCTACTAGTCGATCCAGCTTGGGTAGAGGAAAACTGTCTTTGGGGCAAGCCTAGTTCAGGTCCGTATAGTCAACACACATCCTCCAAGTTCCATTTGGCTTGGGGACCATAACCACGTTTGCCACCCAATCTGGATAGTGAGTTTCCCTGATGAAGCCTGCCTTTAGTAGTTTCTTGACCTCTTCGTCTACGGCCTGATTCCTGATAGGTCCCAAATGCCTCTTTTTCTGCCTAATTGGTTTTCTGGCTGGATTAACATTTAGCCGATGAACGGCCACCTTGGGGTCAATCCCCGGCATATCTTCTGCCCCATAGGCTAAAATATCCTGAAATTGCTTTAACAGTGCTATGATAGCTTCTTGTAACTTGGGCTTCAAACCTGCCTCAATCTGTAAAGTCCTTTCTGGACGAGACTTATCTAAGCACATGCTTAAAGGGGCCTCAGCAGGCTTAGGACGATCCAATGTCAAACTTGCGATCGTCATCAACTCGGATGAAGGCCTTGGCTCTTCTTTGACTTGAGTGAATTTTCTCTTCTTACTGGGCAAATCTCTTGCCGTTTTCCCTTCGGGAGTAACATGTAGTTCACTTCTTTCTCCAGCCGGCTTCCTTGCGGAAGCAGCATTCGTTTGAAACTTCTCTGCCCCAATCTATTTGGGCTCATCTATATCCATAGGCTCAACTTCACTCAATTTCCAGGACGAAGGCTTTAGGGTTGTAAGGTAACACTCCCTAGCGGCCCGCTGGTCTCCATAAATTGTGCTCACCTGGCCATCGTCACACTCAAACTTCATCATCATAAGATGAGTGACGATGACCGCCTTAATGTTATTAAGGGTAGGTCGTCCCAAAATGACGTTGTATGCTGTCAAATCCTTGACAACCAAAAACTTTATGAACATAGTTCTACTCTTTTCCTTCTCTCCGATTTGGACGGGCAACGATACCGTCCCGACCGGATGTATGATTCCACCTCCAAATCCTATAATAGGATGATGGACTGGAAGAAGATCTTTTTCATCAAACTTCAATCTTGACAAACAATCTGCGCTAATAATGTCAGTGTCGATAAGGATCCTTCGCACTCTTAGATTGGCAATCTTCATTTCTACGACCAGGGGGTCATCATGAGGAGTCCTTATCTGACCACGGTCTCCCTCACTCACCGTCACCAAGGGGAACGGGTCCACCTTGGATTTTCCCGTTAGCAACACTTTGCCAAGCTCCCTGACATAATTTTTGTGGCCTCTCAAAGTTGGTCCTCCGGCTGCAAACCTGTCGGATATCACCAAAACCACATCTTCATCAGTACTAGCACTTTCTTTCTTTTTACTCTGCCTAAAATCCTTCTTCTGAAAACAACTTTCACGAGAGACGTATTGATTCATCTTTCCTTGCTTTGCCAAGTTCTCCAGAGCTCTCTTCAAGTGCTTGCATTCATTTGTCTCATGCCCACAATCTTTGTGGAAATGGCAGTACTTACTCCTATCCCTGTTCTTGTAAGGTGTCTTCATCTCGGACGGAGCTTTGAGTTCATGCTAATCCTTGATTTCCATAAGGATGGAGTACTGGTCCTTATTGAACTCGATGGGTTCAGCTGAGACAGCCCTTTCTTTCCTCTTCTCTCTTCTCGACGGGGTTGTGCTTGAAGACACTACCCAGGTCTCAGCTTTCTTAGGATTGTTCTTAGTTTTTTGAACAGGTTCCTCAGACTTCTTGGACTCTGAGTGCTTGGCTTCAGCACACACCTCTGTCGCATGTATGAAAGCCTCGGCTTCCCTCAAAGCTTCGGCCAAAGTACTTACTTTCTTCTTGACCAAATCAAACTTGAAGCTTCCTAGACGCAGTCCTCGAATGAATGCATCAAAGGCTACACCAGCATTTAGGTCGTGGATCTGGAGGGCTTCAAGATTGAATCTCTTCACAAAACTTCTTAGGGATTCCTTTGGGGCTTGGATGATCTTCCCCAAATGAATACTAGTCTTCTGTTCCTGCCTGTTGGCTACAAAGTGACTAGTGAATGAATAACTCAACTCGGTGAAGTTGTTGATAGAATTCGCTGGTAGATTATTAAACCACTTCTGAGCGACCCCTTTTCAGGGTGGCTGGGAAGTTCTTACACCATGTAGCATCGTCCACCGCCTGGACGTACATTTGATGTTTGTAAGCGAAAAGATGGTCATCTGGATCAGTAGTGCCATCGAACGGGTCAATGGTTGGTAGCTTAACCTTAGCAAATGGAGGGGCTTGCATTATTCTGGCTGAGAAAGGCGTCGGCCAATCTATGCGCAGCTTTCTAAAACGTGCATCAACTGGGACTGTATCTCTCCGATATTCCCTTAAGACTGGATTTGACGAACTGACCTCCTGGGACCCTCGCCTATAAACATTCGGCTGAGAAGCCCTCCGGTAGACATTAGGCTGAACCACTGTTCGCTCCTAACGAGGCTCATAGATAGACGGAGTCCTTCCTTGCTCCAGAGTGTGACTCCGAATCCTCAGACTGGGGTCCTGCAAGCACGGCGTTGATCCGGTAGCTGACCTCTGTTGAGCCGCTACCCTCTTTGCATGCAAGTATTCCCGAGCGTCAGTCTCCATTCTTCGACCATCCACTGGTGGGTTCACCAGGTTGGTGACTACCAGATTCCAGTCTAAACGACGTGGTTGCTCACTACGAGCAGGATGCCTTCCCTTGGACGTTCTTCTAGCTTCTTCTGGTCGCCTAGCCCCGCTTGGTCCGGCTACATTCTCCTGAGAAGCTCATCTTCTAGGAGTAGGCCAAGTATCCTGCTGTGAACCTACTCGGAAGAACAACATGTTGTTCTTAATCTGGTCTTGGACAACTTGGGCCATTCTGGCTTGAAACTCATTTAGGGCGTTTTCTAAATGAGCCGCCGTTACCGGAAGAGCAGGGTTGGGCTCCAAGACTGCCCCAATGGGATCATTTTGTCGCTGCCCGTCTCGTCCCCTAGGCGGACGTTCATCGTCGACGGTATCATTAACTTCAACATAGGGACTCATCCTTTGTCCTCGGTTGGACGAATTGCAATCTGTCATCTCTGCGCCTCCCCACAGACGGCGCCAAATGTTTTAAGTGAACTTCTGAAAGTAACGGTATTAGTCCTGATGGTAGACAGGTGTACGGTTGATAATATTGGGAGGCTTGTGCAGAAATGTCGCTTCGTTCCCGAACCTGCAAAAGGGGAAAACCAAACCGGAGGTTTGGGTTTGATTCCCTCTCCGATGCTTAAGTCAGTATTCAATAGATAAAATCTGGGTATGATTTTTGACAGAGTAAGTTTAAGAGAGAGTAGTTATCTTTTTACCTGTTTATGAGGAACTATTTATAGTATCTATGTATAGAAAGGTGCACCCTAGAATGAAGAGAGGTGATTGGTCGGGCAATGGGAGAGCGACACTTGTCGTAGTCTGATTGTCCTAAGCCCTTTATCCAATCACATTCTTCCTCTTTAGGGGATTTTGGGTTGATTATTCCTTCCTTTAAGGAATAATTGGGCCTCTTGTTTGCAGCTTTGGTGACATCATTAGCTCCCCTATAACATGCTGCCAAGTGTCGAAGAGGGGGTGGGCCACGTGGCAGTCTTTGACTGGACCACGTGTCTTCTTCTAATATGTTACAACACTTTCCTACTCATAATTTAACCATAAATTTACACTTAGTTTTATTCATATTAATTTATGATACATAACACAAATGTAATTATATAATAATTATTATATATTAATTATCATTGTGTTTATTTATTTGAAATCTTATTTACTAATGCAATTAATTTTAATTATAATCTAATTTAGATATATTAAATTAGAATTATTATGATCTGAGATATAGTTAGAAATAAGAACTTTTAATATTATTAGAGAGAATAAGAAGAAAATTAAAGATAATGGGAAGAATAAAAAAATTGTCAAGTGTTCATAATATATTCAAAATTGGTCTCTATTTATAGAGAGAGAAAAATATTAACGTTAGTGCAATTTTTATTTATTTATATAATTTATAATTCAGAAAATAACATTACAATTTGTAAAGTTACAATTTGCAACTTTACCAATTGTAACGTTTTTAATCTGAAAGCAGCAGACATGGGGGAGGGGTAGCAGACAGTTGGCGTGCAGTGAGTGGTGAGTGTTGTTTTTTCTTTTTTCTTTTTTGTTTGTTTGTTGGACACATGTAAGGCTGTGGTTTGTGCATCAGTATTTGAGCCTCCTATTTGTAGTTGCCTCCAATTTTATTTGGACCCTTTGTGCAATGGGTTTGGAGGTTATTGGGGTCCAATTTCACAAATTGGAGCCAACTTATTTTTGTGCATTGTTGATGCTCTTAGGCCTAAGCCTTTATGATTTGATAAGCAAAGTTGGCTGGGTAGCTGTTGTTCTGGACGAATTAATGCTAGTTGGGCAATTTGGTGAATTGATGAGGCTAACGATTCAGCCTCATCAATAGCGTTAAGATGATTAAATAAGACTATAATGCAAATAAATGATTGGACAACAATAAGAAAAACGAGTGAAGATCAATGCTTCTATTAAGTTATTATGATATGTTCAAATGCTTAGCGTAATATGTCGTACGGAAAATACAACATATAATTACATATTTACATTATTTATATAGCTAGGTCTAGCTGGAACAACCACCGTCGCCTCTTCTCCACGTCCCTCCTACAATCTAGGGGTCTTTAACGACTGTTCAAAGTGTTTGGCCGCACTATTCCTTCCTTATACTCATCAACTAATCAATCTTCAATCGTGTAGATCTCTGCCGTATCACTTATATAAGTTGAGAACGATGGTCCATGAATATTCAATCACATGGAGCAATTTTTCCACCTCCAACAATTGCCCCAATTTATCTCTCTTAACGAAACATACATCAAAAGAGAAAATGGAGGAAACTTTGAACTCTTTTTTTTTTGGGTGTTTGCCCCCGGTTCAGATCCGTATCGAGATCAAGTTCGGGGTGGTTAGGTTACATTCCTCTTCCAAGGGTGTTACGGGGATTCGAACACGGGTCCGTCCTACCAAAGCCTGTCTTCATCACCATTGGGCCAACACTTACTTGGTAAAAAAAACCTGTGTCGTTTCCCCACTTACTTCTATCGATTATTGCTATCATGAGGGGTATTATTCACATCCCATCAATCTACCTCTTCCACGAAACTCATTCTTCCGGTAACCTATTTCTCTCTTTTTAGTTCATTTTACCTCCATTAACTTCAGTTCAATTCGACTCCACAGATTTCAGTTTAGTTCAATTCCATTAATTCCAGTTCAATTCGATTCCATTAATTCCAGTTCAATTCAACTCCATTAATTTCAGTTCCATTCAACTCCATTAATTTCAATTCATTTCAACTCCATTCATCTTTAGGAAATCTAGTTTAATTAATTACATTGTAATTCAGCCCCAAAAAACAGAGCCTACAACAAAACAAAAAGTTTTTCTTTTGGAAAGGTAATGTGCTTGCCATATCGGGCCGAAACCCCGTATAAGACTATCCGGTCCAGATTAATGGGCCAAACACTTGAGAGTAGGGGGAAAGGTAAGGGAAATCTTTACCCTTAAAGTTAAAAGGGTCCTTTCTTTAACATTAAACCAAATACTACTTGATTGATCAATTTTTATGTTTACTACGGCTCTAGATAGTCAAAGGGTCGACAGTGTACCCTCTCATTGTGCTCCAACACATGTCATCATGTACGTCATCATGGTGCTCCGATGTACATTTGAAGCATCATAATGTATACAAATAAAATTTTTGAAATTCAAAAAATTAATTGGCGCCACTAAACTTAAATTTTGTTCAGTAAACTTAAGCTAATGTTCCTTCTCAATATTGAACATGTTAAGTTAGAAATACCATATGTACATCATAAAATAAAGTCAATTTTTTTTTTAAAAAAATGTTCACATTAAGTTGACATATGTTTATTTATATAACTTTATTGTTCATTATAGTTATTCAAGATGTTCATTTACTTATATCAAATGTTCATTGTAAAATACGTTCAATTTCAAATAAAAAATTAGTCCCAATTAACTTTGACATTTGTTCTTTTATATAACTTTTTGTTCATTATGGTTATTAAATATGTTCATTTATTGATTTCAAATGTTCATTGTAAAATTAACTCAATTTTCCAATTAACTTTGACATGTTTTTTTTACACAAATCTAATAGGAAAAATTGATAAGAATAATCCGACCTTTGGCCGGTCTTCCATCAATGGTACCACCTTCAATTAATCCAGGTATAATCCCACATTTTACACTCATATTCTCTCATTGGTCCCTCACCTGTTGGTGACCTACAATCATAGGTCATCCTCCTAATTAGGTGATTAATAGCTAATTAAGTATGTTTTAAACTTAAAATTAAATTTTTAAATGAAATTTATTAAGAAAAATTCTTTTTTTTTTTAAATGAAAAACCCAGCTACCCCCACCCCTTCCCCCAAAGCAGCGGTGCTGCCCCCTCCCCACCATTCAACAGCCGCCGCCGCCGCCGCCGTACACAGCAACACCACAACAGTGGAACGAACGGCGACGAGAAAACCGATGGTCGGAGATATACAACAACAGTGGGGGATGAGCGAGAGAATGGGCTGGGTTTGGGGTTAGGAAGGAGGTTTAAGGGGTGGGAGATTGACTGGCGGGGGAAGGGGAAGGGGCGGGGGAGGGTTTTTGGGGGTGGGGGAGTTGGTGGCGGGGGAGGGGGAGGGTGGCAGGGAAAGGGGACGGGTTTGGTGATGGTTTTTGGGGGTGAGGGAGCCGATGACGGGAAAGGGGAGGGTGCAGCGCAGGGGAAGAGGAGGGGAGGGGGTGGCAGCAGGGGAGGGAAGGGGGTGGCAGCAGGGGAGGGGAGGGGAAGGCAGCAACGGAGGGGAGGGGGTGGGGTTGGCTGGGGGAAGTTTTCTATTTTTTTTTAATTTTTGTTTATTTTTAAAGAAAGTCAACGGTAATTTTTGAGGGTTAAACAGGTTGCCATCATTCCATACCAATGAGAGAATATGGGTGTCAAAGGTGGGATTATACCTGGATTAATTGAAGGTGGTACCATTGATGGAAGACCGGCCAAAGGTCGGATTATTCTTATCAATTTTTCCAATCTAATATTCATTTACAATGAGCATTTGATATCAATATATGAACATATTGAATAAGCAAAACGGACATTTGTATTATGTAAAAGTATATGTCAAAGTTATTTGGAATTAAAACTTTATTGAAATTGACTATGATTTTACAATAAACATTTGATATCAATAAATGAATATCTTTAATAACCATAATGAACAATAAGGTTATATAAAAGAACATATGTCAAAGTTAATTGAAATTGAGTGTGATTTTATAATGAAAATTTGAAATCAATAAATGAGCATATTTTATAACCATAATGAACATTAAAGTTATATAAAAGAACATATGTCAAAGTTAATTGGAACAAAAACTTTTTTCAAATTTAAGTAAGATTATATAATGAACATTTGAAACAAATAAATGAGCATATTTAATAATTTCAGTGAGCATAAAATTATATAAAAGAACATACGCCAAAGTTAATTGGAACATTTGAAGGGATTTTTTTTGGTCAAATCAATTCAAAATGTCAAATAATAGAAGAGAGAAAAAAAACTGGCCCCATATGTTCATCGAACTAATATTCATCCCGTACTTTATTTACTAAGATGTTTGACATTTGTTATTATTACATTAAAATACAACTCATATACACCGGGAGTAGATGCACATCCTGCTCCCAAATGTAGGATCTAATTTGTGCTAGATACTAGTGGACAATCCATCCTAGTATTGGGTATTCCTTTCCATCCGTATTCCCAATTTCCCATCACGATTCACGAGTCCAGACCCTCAACATCTCCCACCAACCAAACACCCCGTGTGTATATTTGGGTTTAATTAACCTCACTCATTTCACTATTTTCTCTGATTTCAAATTTCAAAATCTCATCAGTAAAAGTTCGCATACTTTTACGCTCTCCCCACTCCACTTTTCCGTTATACTCCTCCGACGCATCATCGATTCACACACCGTAAATGGTGCTGCTTGCGGCGAGCGGTGGCGACACCGTTAAGCTTTTCGACGTATCGGTTGAGTCAGGCGATCCTTGCACACTCAGTTACACTCCATCGTCTGGTTCCAATGTCAATTCCGTCAAGTGGAACCACACCAGTTAACTTACTCTTCTCTTACGTTAATTTCTTTTTATGTGTATTCCTGCCTGCGATGTGAATGAAATAGTATTTGATTTGTTTTGTTTATTATGTGTGATGCCGCAGATTTGGTGGTTGCGAGTGCTGGTGATGATAAGAAGATTTCACTTTGGCGTACTAATGGCCAATCCATGGGGACTATTCCTTTTTTAGGTTCTGAATCTGCTGACAACATTGAGGTCATTTTTAATTTCTTTTGAATTTAACATTGTTGGAGTTTCTGTTTGAATGGGAAGTTTAGTAGGAAAATTAGGGTAATTGGGGTTACATTGTTGGAGTATATTGCTTTCTTTTGGATTTAAGTTAGCCCCTTAATGTTTTGATTTGCATCCTGTTTTATTGCTTATTTGGGTAAGGTCTGCTCGTATTGACGATCACTTTGCGTCATTTTTATATCCGACTAGTCAGTATGATTTTATGCTTAACAGTGTGTTTGGTAATCTTTTAGTAAATGAACGGATAGAAAGGAAGAGGAGGGAGGAAGGGAAAAGGAAGGAATTAACCTTTCCAATGTTTGGTTGATAGGAAAGAAGGGAAAACAAAGGAAAATAAAAGCTACCGCAATTGAAGATAAGAGGAGATTTTCTAGTTTTTCTTTCCTGTTTTTTCCAAACAAGGGAAAACATTTTATTTTCCTTTCCATCCAATTCTTCTCTACCAAACACAGTTGTTTTGATTTAGTTACAATGTGGGGAGGGGCACATGTTCTTTGGAGAACATGTGAAGAGGAGAAGAGGAGATAGATAGAGAGAAATAGAAAAGTGGACTCATGTGATAAAGGGAGAGATAGAGACAAGTTATTACAAAATAGAATAATGTTGCAATTGATTCAAAACTTCCAAAAGAGGGGAGTGTTGCAACTATTTTGGAACGGAGGAAGTACGTGAACAAGGGGAAACGGTTAGAAGAACAAGAGTACTATACAAGCCTTACAAGTCATAGGCAGACAATTGAGCTTATGAAATCCTGGAATGAGGGGGACTGTGCGTAGACTGATGAGGTTTAAAATGGTAGATTAGCAGAGGTTGTGGTTCTTGAAGGAAGAGGTAGTTGTTGCGTTTTATCAATAGCTAGCTGCAGTTTCTCGTTTGTGTAATGTTAGGGTCAAGGAAACAAATGTAATTTGTAGTACCTAGTATCAGAAGTGGGTAACAAATAGGTAGTTTTTCAGAAAACTTCTGTGCTTTTCCATCCGAAGAAAACTATTAACCAAACACATTTTTTGGCTATATGATTAAATCTCCGAGTAAAAGGCCTAAAGTCAGGCAAAAAGCCATTTGTAAAACAAACTCTAGATGGCGAAGAATAGGGATACTCTTGGTATATTTCTTGATCTGATACTACTCTTATCGAGCTATATAATTAACCTTAGGAAGAGCACTCACTATACTTATTTTGGGGATGTTCAATGTTTGCTGATGTAAGGGAACCTGCCTCCTCTCTCTCTTATTGTCATGTTGTTGGAATATTAGCTGCACTACCTATAAACATTTTCAGTTTACAATTTAAATCCTGCTGTTATAATTTTTATGGATGGGTTGGAATCCCGGAGCATATTTACAATTATATATCTGGCTGCAGGTTTGCTTTATTCTAAAGAGTATTATGAGTAGGCTGTTTATGACAAAGTATAATGGATCTAGTATTTAGTTTGTCACTGGAAATAGCTGGGATCCCTGTATCAGTTTCTTTTTCCCTCTTCGGGATCCACTACTAGTCCCTAAGAAAAGCCCTCCCCCCCCCCTCCTCGTACGCGCATTTAATTTCACAGATGGTTTTCTCATTTATATCTTTGGTTATGCTGACTTTTCTGATATGTTACAGGAAGGTATATCATCCATAAGTTTTAGCAACAAAACCTCCAGATACTTGTGTTCTGGGGGAAGTGGTCAAGTTGTGAGGATATGGGATCTACAAAGGAAGCGCTGTATCAAATGGTTGAAAGGTCACACTGGCTCAATATCGAGTGCGATGTATAATTGCAAAGATGAGCACTTGGCCTCCATTAGTGTAAAAGGAGATCTTATTGTTCACAACCTTGCCTCTGGTGCTAAAGCTGCTGAACTGAAGGATCCATATGGACAGGTTGGTTCCATGTTTCTACACCTTGTCAGAGTTAAATATCCTTCTGTTCTGGCTATGCTAAATGCTCATGTATTGGATGTTAAGACCAGGTGTTGAGAGTACTTGATTATTCTCGGGCTAGCCGGCATCTCTTGGCAACAGCTGGTGATGATGGCTCGGTGCATATGTGGGATACAACCGGTAGAAATCCAAAGGTTTGTAGCTGGGTGATTTATCTGCAACAAGGCATACATGACAATCTATTTTTTTATTGCCGCAGAGCTTATGCTACTTTGAGGGTTCAAAATATAAGTTCTGTTATCATACCCTTGCCAAACTGTTATCAATACGTCCAACCTACTTCAGAATCAAAGGAACATCAGAGTCCAGACTGTCTTTTTTCTTGTTAGATAACAGCCTGCAGTTCTTTTGAGCTTTTTACTAAAACATGTCAGTTCCTTACACTTAAACATAAAGCTAGATGTCTTGTTCATGCTTTAAACATCCCTGGTTGGATAGATCTTTATATAATTTTATTTAATATACGGGTGGTATAACTTTTTGATTCTTGTTTTTCTTATCTTCTGCATATTATTATGCATATTTCTCTGTATTTGTTAAGCTTAGCCTTACATGCTAACCTTTTATTTCATAGGTCTCTTGGTTAAAGCAGCATTCAGCACCTACAGCTGGTCTTAGTTTCTCTCCTTCAAATGACAAGGTCATTTCTCATTGTTTACAATTGCTGTTTTCTAACCTTTGCAAATCTTGTGAGATCATAAAATTAATTTGCTAAGGTGGAGCTTGTCTGTTGATTCTGATGCAGATAATTGCTACTGTTGGTCTTGATAAAAAGCTGTATACTTTCGACTCAGGTATGAAAAGATCCACGTTTTGCACTTCTTATGAAGCCCCCTTTTCTTCATTGGCGTTCAGAGAGGATGGTTGGATATTGGCTGCTGGAACAAGCAATGGTCGTGTGGTATTTTATGATGTTCGTGGAAAACCCCAGCCTTTCACTGTTCTTCGTGCTTATGGGAATTCAGAGGTAACAACCCTGATGTACTATTATCTACGCTTGGTGTTTGATAATGGCACAGTCAAATTTTTTAGGAATCTTATTTCTTGGTCTTAGAGGTAAGAAAGGGTAGTATGGACTGGGAAGAGCTGTTAGTTTCTCTTGCTATGTCAATCTTTATGGCAATTTTGAAGGCATGAGGCTACTGAGTTTAGAGTTATCTATGAGCCTAGGCAAATCACTGATTCACCTTAACTAATATGTAATTATTGCTCACTCAAACAAATAACTTCTCGTTGGTGTATGTGAAATTGGAATTCACTTGTAACTTCTTGTCATTATACACATAATTTGAGGTAGGCTGTGGGACTTAGGAGAGTTGGCAAAAGTTGACACGACCTAAACCTGATCCGATTAAAATGGATCATGAACACGAAATCACGACCCAAACATAACGAACTTGAAAACCTAGAAAAAGAGGGTCAAACCCGAACCGATGGTTTTTCTTTATACTACCTCCATAACTAATTAAATACAACAAGTTATTTTGCACGTATTTTAAGGAAGAGATTTAAGGGTGTAAACAAGCAAATTAATCAAAGTAATTTTAAGACAAGCAAGAAGGAGATCGTAGGTTACTTGTCTTAAAATTATTTTGATTAACTTGCTTGTTTACACTGTTAAATCTCTACCTCAAAATGTGTGCAAAATGGTTTGTTGCATATAGTTCGTTACGAAATTAGTAATTGAATTTTAAAGCATTTTGGTCTATAACTTGGGCAAAATAAAATGTATGTCGTATTTTTGTACCCCAATTTTGACACTGTGCTTGTGATATTAGTAATTTTAGTTAGTATTATCACCGTATATCTATTGTATAGACAATTAACATTTCTTTATATATTAAATATAAAGAATATATAGAAAAATTCATGCCAAAAATGACCGCCCGACCGACGTGAAACTGAATAGGTCAAGGGTTTGTCAACCCGATACCGAAACCGGCCCGACCCAAAGTTGAACCAAATGCGAATTTACCCGACCCAAAACCTACCCAACTGACTGTTTAGCCGGGTCTAGATGCACCATCATATTCATAGCATAGGGTGCATTACAGCCCATCACAAGAATGCCTAGTAACTGTTTTCTTACCATAAATAAAAACTCAAATTAATAGTAAGCTAATAGAGGGAGTGAGGGACTATATGTTTTCCTTCGTTGCCCAATGCATTAAATAGCTTGGCTGCTGAACTTTATCGCTTGAGAACCAAGGGCGGCTTTAAAAAAATTTGAAAGAGCAACAGTAACGTACTTATGACCGTTTCAAATAAGCTTAAAGCACCCTTTATGCAATGCAAAACGCCTGGAGACAAGTTGTTACGTCACATGGTGATCTGCACCGATTTTTTTACCATGGATAGTTACGTTTCATCACTTTCTTATGCTCTTATCATTAACAAATTGTTCCTTATGTCCCTTAGAAATTTTCATTTAGTTCTGGCTCACGTAACAAGGATAATTGTTAGAAGTGAATAGATAGCTGGTATGAGTAGAGAGAGAAGAAAAAGTAAGAGATAGTGATATGATGGTGTGAGAATACAGGTTGATATGATGGAGGGTGCAAAGGAAAATTTTACTTGAAATAGAAGTGTAATCAATTTTTTTGGGTCGACCAAATATGGAAGCATGAATATTAAGGGATGGAAGGAGTATTTGACTTAAAACTGGATGCTTAGCGTGTTGTAATATTATTATATGAGGATAAAAATCTCCTTATTTCAGTAGAATGTGATGGATCTATAATTGTGGCTAAAACACTCTGGGTTGTGTATTGGCAAATCTGTTTTTGTATGTAATACATCCTACCTGTGGCACCTGTATGAGTGCAATTAAGGTGCCTTGCATCTTAGTACCTAGCTGTGCCTTATACACGCTTCTGCATTGTTTGGCGTTCCACCTTCTACCTTAATTGGTTCCATCATAAGAAGACAGTAAAGTGAGGAAATCTTAGTAAAGTTTGCCTTTAGGCTTTCTGAGGAGTGAAAATCAAGGATATCAAATGGCAGAGGGTGAATCCTGTCAATTAGTCAAGTTTGGTGTCTCCAGTTTCAATTTGGGATAAGATTTGTTGTAAAGGACTGTTACTTATGCACACTGACAAGAGCAATTTAATTTTGATCTTTGGAGACACATGCTCACACATTCACAGTTTCTAAGGGACGCTTCTATAAGTCAACAACGTGATGAAAGAGATTTCTTATAGTGCACCCTTTTGGCAGATGAACTTAACTGAAATAACTGACTGTAAAAAAAACCAAACTTAAAAAAACTGAACTGAAAGTAATGGTGAAATGTGAGAGTAACTTAACTCTAAATTCCATATAACTGAACCGAAAATAAGCGGGGGGAGAAGAGGCCCTTTGTAGTGGAAACCGGAAAGTGATGGTAAATTCCCTTTCAAATCTCCAATTTCCATTTTAGACAATTTGCTTAAGTCCAGATTTTTGACCTCGTGTTCAAGTTAATGGAAGTGATTTACAACTTGTTTGGTATTTTCTTAGTAAAGGAAAGGAAAAGAAAAGTAGAGAAAAGAAAAGATAGGAAAAGAAAGTAATTGTAGTTTACAATGTTTGGTAATTGTAAGGGATTTGAGAGGAATTATATGTTTGGTTAGTTTTTAGTAAAGGAACGGAAAGGAAAGAAAGAGGGGAAAAAAGGGCAAAAAGCCTATTAGCTTTCTTTCCTTCCAAATTCCTCCGATTGTGGGAGGTAAGGAAAGTAAGGATGTGACGATATTATTTTCCTTCCACTTCTTTTCCTTTCAAAGCAAATTCCTCTCTTTTATTCTTACCAAACACGGGAAAATGTTTTTTTTCTCTTCCTTTCTTTTCCATCCAAATCCACTCTGCCAAACACAATGTTAGAGGGTTAAGGACATCATTTGATCATAGACGTAGTTGCTTAAACAAAAAGTTTTTTTTTTTTTAATGAAGACTCCTACTAGTCTTGCAATTAAGAAAGCATCTCTTTGTATTGACTACTAGCTTCTTCCGTCAATATAATCTAGATCTTTTTGGAGGTTATTTTGTATTTCCATTCAGGAAATCCTTATAAGTGGACGACTAAACTAAAGGTGTTAACAAGGTAAATCGAGCCCGAGCTTGCCAAATCTCAAACCTTGTTTGAGTTTGACTTAATTTTTTTAAAACCTATTTGAGTTCTTATGTTATAAATTATAATATCTTAGTAATTAAGTTTTTGCTAATTTTGAGCTTTGCTCTTGCGATATGAGGTGGTGTCGGAAGAAAGCAAACACTATATTATTAGGGTGTAGCTCCTCTCCTTAAGCTTGGTTCAGCTACTCTTTTTTCTATGATATTCTTACTCCGATCTTTACGTACAATTTACCATTAATTTCTAGTTAAATCATATAATGCATAAATTAAAATTGCCAAAAAATATATTGAACTTAGCTAAGCTTGGCCCATGAAATTTCGAGCTGAACTCGATTAGTTCACGAGCTAGTTAGGCTCATTAGGACTCCTGGACTAGATGCTTTAGATTTGATTTATACCAGGTGAATTTTGGATAGGATTAACTAAGGGCTGCTTCTTCCTTAAAATATAAATCTTAGAGAACATAAAGTTTGGACAAAGGCCAACAATATAAATAAGGGTTCCCAAATTCTTTTGATACTAAAAATAAGTTAAGAGATGTTCAAATTAGGGACAATAAGTTCAGGTGGGGAGTTAAAACTTAAAAGTGAAAAGAAAGATGACTGTATCTTTTCTGCCCCCTCTTTAGTAAAGAAGAAGTTCGCAAGTCTGTTTTCTAAGTAACAAAGACCCAATCTTTGAGAGGTTATTATTTTCTCCTATTTTATCGTTTACGTTCTAAATATTGCTGAGTTTGTATCTGTTATTAGGCCGTCACGAGTTTATGCTGGCAAAGGGCAAAACCTATTCCTGTCAATGAGAAAATCTGTACGGCTGAGATTGCTCTCTTAGGAGGGGCAGTTGAGGACTCAATTCTAATGCCTGACCCACTTCCTTCAGCAACATTATCCAATATTTCACAAACCACAACTCTGTCTGGTCCTCGGCGCTCAAGCTCTGCCGTGGAATCAACCTTTACTGCATTAAACAATTTGCCTTCTTCAGAGGAAACGCCTCATAGAAGCTCATTGTGGGCGGGTGGAGCATTGCCAAGATTGCATGCAACTCGGAATTATAACTTCAAGGATGACATGGATGTTTTCTCTCCACTTGTGGATGTTCAGCCTATCACACCCTCACTTGATAAGCTATGGAATGAGCCTGATGGAGCCAGAAGAGATCTAGCTGGTGATAAAAAAACTTCTCCACTGTTCCCCAATCGGAAATTCACGCTCTCAGAAGGTGTCAGTGATTTGCACCCAATTTTTGATTGGAAACCTGGTCCAGCTTCTAAACAGGTATAAGTTCCTCTTCATCTTCTCTGATTGCAAGATTTTTATACAATTGAATATGGTATCTTTGATTGTTGTTTATTCTCTTCAAAAAGAAAAAAAAAACGCTATCAAATTCATCTGATTATCATAGGACTTTGAAGTATAGAGACAACACTTCTTTCTAATCCACTTTTTGGATACGAATTGGAAATGCTATGGGTTTTTGAGGCGAAGATTTACATGATATATTCCTGAAAACATCATCATCATGTGTTTGGACATTATTGGTGATACTGGACTTTGGACTTACAGAAGCAGCAACTTATCTTGAAGCCTGTATAGTTGCATAAAAAAGGAAATTCGAGGCCCTGAAGGTGCACAGACTATGGTTAGGTGTATGCCGTTTACTACAATTCCTTAGACAGGGTTATGAGCTATACACAATATTGGTGTGTATTTACAAGTTAGAACCCCACTTCTGTAAATTTTTTATTTGGTGTACCAACTACCAAGTATCAGTAGTACTACTGTAGCACCTATGTTGGCCCATAATTATTAGTATAAGGCACTGCAGATAACTGTTATCTCCATTACTGCCTGTTTAAGGAGATTGAGCTGATCTGATTTCTCACATGAGAGGATCTTGGTCCATTTTCTTTAACCATGATTATCAACTTAAGCAGCCATGTTCATATCTAGTAATTGGAACTACAATGGAGGAATTTGTATGTGACACAGATCCCTTTTCATTTCTAGTCTCTACTTGAAATTTATCTTTAAGAAGTCTGCTTCTTTGCACACCATCAAGTGTTATATTTAAATGATTGTCCGTACATGTTCTATGAACTTCCGTTTCACGTTACATTCCACAGTTCTGTATGTCTCACAAGTCACAAATTGAGGAGTATGAGAAAGTTAATTAGCCAACCCTACTTAATTAACGAACTTGTTGCACCACTCCTTTCTCCTTCCCTCTCCCAAATTATCAACCCACCACCACCACCATCATCATCCTTTGCCAGCCCCATCCTCACCGCGCACCACCGCCACACTACAGTTCTAGACCCTAACCCCATAGGCGCACTCACCCCATCCTGATCCATCCCTCGTCGATCTGCATTTGTCTGACCATCATCATCCTAAGCTCCACTTGCTGGAATCTTCACACGACGAAGGAGATTGAGACATAGAAAGTAGATCAAGGGAGGAAGGAGATCAATCTCGACAGAGAAAGGAGGCCTTAGAACCTGATATGAGAGAGAACGGAGATTTATAAAAAATAAGAGAGGCTGGAAAATTGAAGTAGAGACGTGGAGGGCAAGAGGAATATCTGACGTTGGCAGTATGGGGAGGGGATAGAGACTCTGAATAAGGAGAGAGGAGGTTTTTTAACTGAAGGAAAGGGAAGAGAAGGGGATGCCTGGGGGAGCAAGGTAGGGTACTGATGGTAGTGTACTTTTGGTAAGAGGTGGAGGAGGTAATTGTGGTTGTTGTTTAATTAAACTAGAGCAACATAGATATTTTGGCATATAGCACTTCCAACATTTTGGAGTATAACAACTAATGAGACATTTCCACCAAAGGAAAGTGTAGCAAGTAATATGAAATTGAAGAAGTATAATGGGAGAAAACACTTTCCATATGCATAGGGATTGTATGGCAGGTCCTTCATTGGGAGAATCAGCACACACTTAAAATTTCCGGAGACATAATAAAAATATGTAAGTGTCATATGGTGCTATCTTTCTGCTACACTATTGGCAACAATGAACATCTGGCTTCTAGTTGAAAAGTTGAAGTTTTCTACTCTTCAAGATTGACCCATACTCACATCCATTTGATCATATAATATCGTATTAGAAACTCTGAATATTTGATCACTTTGATGCTGAACTTACGAGCAGAAGATCAACTCTTGTTTCAATGCAGATTTTGATTTTTCTGTATTTTCTCTTTGTCAGGATGACATTCATTCAATGCTTCCTGGCTCCACTCCCAGTGTATCTTCCAGAAGCGACGATTCTTCATCTATTACTCCTCCAGAAGCTTGGGGTGGTGAGAGACTATTAGATAAATTTGCCCATCTTCGTCAACTGGGAACCCTGCCATCACGTTTCAGTATGTCAACATCTAGTAGTACTTCAACTTCAATGTTCACCGGATTGCAAGATCCATCTGCAAGCCAGTCAGCCATGAGTTACTCCACAAGCACAAGCCTTATCCCAACAAAAGATATATCTAGTCAAGATAATTCACCGGGAACCTTTGGACACGTTCCCTTTAGTGCTCTCTCTCTGAACCTTGGACCAAAACCTGTCACAGCCCAGACAAATCCTGAATCTATTGGACCATCATCTTTGAATCTATCTAGAAGATTTTCTACATATGCTGAGAGGATAAGCACTTCCGCATCCTTTAGTGATGGTGTTACTGCTTCATTGGGTTCGCCTAAAACAAAGAAAACAGGAGCTGAAACCCGGGAAGAACTTCAGAGTAGCTTGTTGGCTAGATCTGATACAACATACGCCTCTGCTGAACCAGGGTTGCCTCCATCTATGAATGTATGTATGAACATAGATGAGTTAACCAACCACTTGTACGATTGATACAGGATGTACTTTTTACAACTTTGCTAATACTTCTTATAATGACGTACCATAGGGAACGCCAAATTTACACCAGAGAACACCTCAAGGTGACCTGCAGCAAGGATCCTCTAACTTTACCCTTCAACTATTTCAACATACGCTTCAAGAAACCCTTTCATCCTTCCAGAAATCAATACATGAAGATGTGAGGAACCTTCATATTGAAATTCTGAGGCAATTTCATATGCAAGAGGTACGCGACTAGCTCTAAAAAAAACTTGGGTTTTGTTAGTTTATCTTTTCTTTACGTGTTTTGTACCTTTCTTTGGGTACATTAAACTCATTTAGTCTGTGATTGTACTGTACAGTTGTCTTTCCTCACCTGTTAGCTCTTTCACCTTGTTTTACAGATGGAAGTGTCAGGTTTTATGAATTCAGTTCTGGACAAACTAACTTCACTTACAGAAGAAATTCAAGATCTGAAGAAAGAAAACGAACGGCTTCGCCAATTGCTCTGATTTTTTCTTTTGAATTTTTTTATAGGGGGAGTGGGGGGGTTTGGTTGTGGGTTTCCATGTATTAGTTTGGTCTATATGTATATATGCATCACTGAGCGTGTGGTGCAGCTTTTTCTCCCACCTTTTTGTTTACATTCCTTCCGATTTCCTGAGCCAAATGATTCTTGTTTTGGCTTAGCTTAACAGGAAATTGTGTGATTGTAGCTTAGAGAAAGTGAGTGTTAGGGGTACAAGGCTTTTCTTGCCGGTTTGAATAGTGTGAAAATAACAAGCTGATTTTTTCTCATTCTTCAATGATCTGTAGCGGTTGACTGAAGAATATATGGCTCGATTTAATTAGTTTGTTCGCCTAATATTATGTATGCATTTAGTTTAGATAAAATAATATTACCATAAATATTGATAAAGTATTCATAGTGAATTTCGAAGATTTATGCAGTAAATTGCAATCTCTAAGAAAAAGCTGTCCAACTGGTTTATGCAGAATTTTTTTTTGGCCTAAAGCAGATGGCAGTTTTATGCTTTAATAAAATTTGATCAATCCTTTTTTCTGTCGTTAAAGTGGAGAACTGAACTAAGAATTCGGTTTTTTCAAGTTAAGTAAGCAATCTTAAAGACTTTCAAGGACTCAGTTGAAAGGAAAATGTTTCCTGAATTTGTCATTTTGGCGGAGGAGTTGGATTGTCATCCTAGCAATACTTGGAACTTGGAAGGGAATCTGGGAAGCAAGGTGGGTGGTGCAGTGAAGAGTAGGCCTAAGCCTTGGCCTGAATTTGCTAATCTTTCGGATATGTTGCCTTCACTTTGTTTGCTTAATATTTCTCGTGAACATTCTTTTCTCCATAGAATCAAGATCCAATTAGCATCTTATATAAGGCTTGAATTTGCTAATCTTTCGATATGTCGCCTTCACTTTGTTTGCTTAATATTTCTCGTGAACCTTCTTTTCTCTTAGAATCAAGATCCAATTAGCATCTTATATAATCATCCTTCAGAGGCAAACTTTGATCAACTTTTTTCTGGTCAAGTTTTTTAGTAAAGGCTTTGTCAAGCCCTGATCACAAGTTTGGCTTTGTGGATGGCACTATCTCTAAACTTGCTCTTACTTCCTTTGATTTTAAACATTGAGAAAGCTCCAATGATCTTGTGATTCTGTGGTTATTGTTTAACTTATACTTCAAAAATAGAAGCGTTCTATTTTGCAAAACTGCTAGGGGAATTTAGAAAGACTTTTAAGACTTTTGGATTTACAGCAACGTGACAAGTTTATCACTTTGAACAAAATAACTCATGCAAGATGAATATTTCACAATTCTTCATCAACAATAAGGCTTTGTGTTTTTTTTTTTAACAGAGAAGCTGTAAGGCCTGGAACCAATATACTTGTGGTATAACATAGAGATTTCATCAAAGGCAACAATAACAGAAGGTTACTTTATGATGACACTTTATGAAGCATACTCCGCTATAAGAGGCAATGTAACGATGATGCATCTTCTACTCTCAGGCTTACAAAATCGTATACCTTCAAAGAAAAACACGAGGAAGTACCTTAACTTTTCGTCACTAGTGAATCCTTGGCAATTGTAGCTGAGCAACTGTTGTTGCAGCCTCCATGGTTACTTGAGTGGTTTGCTTACTCTAAGAACTTGGTCTTCAGAACCTTACTCATATTGTTCTTCAATATGACAATCAATCCAATGTTCAGGCAAACATATCGTGAGATTGTGATTCATTGGTTGAAATTTTAGACTCGGGATTCATCTACAGGATGCCATCGGTCATTTACATTTGAGGCGACAATCACGCTATAAGACGTCGTCGTTCTTTTAAGTTTGAGGGTGCACGAGTTGCCTGTAATAAGCACACTTGGTTGAAGACATGGAAGTTAGTCCTTACATTTCTAATGTCCATTTACGAGTGCTCCGCGGTTCGTCCTTTAGGATAAAGTGGTTGAGAGTTTGAGACAACATGGATTTTGTATTGTTGTGTGTGACTAGGTGTGCACGTTTTGGCATTTAGCATGTACTAATTTTTTAAAAAACCTACATACTAATAAGCACTATAGTACAATATATCGTCCATTCAACTAGAAACTTTGCTTACATCTAAACCGCTAATTGAATTAGCAAAAAATACTTATCACATCAATCGACTAACATTAATGGTCAATGAGGAATTATTTTCTAGATAACAACATAGCAAAATATATATATATATTTGACAAGGAAACAATCAAACAACAAAGCTAAGAGGCACGACGGGCTTGCGTAGCAAGCACGTGTGCGTCCCTAAAAACTAGACGAGAAACCTTAATACAAACAAAAGACTGAAAACTAGAAATAAAAGCAAGGATATTGCGTAGAAGCTGTTGTAGCAAGGCTTGTGTAGTAGTAGGATCAGAAATCGCAGTGACAACATCGGTGGAGTCGACCCCAACCCACAAGGAGGAACAACGAGATTGAGCGGCATGGAGAACAGCTGAAAGAGCCAGAAGTTCTGCATGGATGGGAGATAAGGCGAAAACACGGTACGAGCCTTGTAAACATTGATCGGGAAGAATTAATTTCCAACCAATAGCAGCGTGAATTGAACCAGTAGTGTGTTGCTTCCATGCTCCGTCAACAAGTAAACGGGGGAACGGCAAATGGATAGGCAGTCCTGCTACATAAATCGGAGATGGAAGACGGCTGCACCCCGAATCCAACAGTTGTGGTTTCCTGAAAAATACAGAGAAACTTCGAAGTAACGATTGATATGTTCAAGAATACCAGTGGGGGAAGGTGATGAATGGCGAAATATGATGGAGTTGCAGTGACACCAGATTGCCCAGAGTAGAGATACAAAGGCGAAAAGAGGGTATGAGCGATCCCGGGAAGGCTTAGAAAAGTAGATGAAGAATTGTTTCACCCAATCAGACAAGCCCATGTGACTAATGTTGCTGCAGATATCTAACAGAGAAGCAGCCCATACCCGCGTAGTAAAGTCACAATCTCTAAATAAGTGGGCCGACGTTTCAGCCGCTGAGCCACGAACTAGCAAGTTGGAGAGATATCCATTTGTCGCTTTCGTAAATTATCAGTAGTAGGAAGGAGATTATGGAGAAGACACCACAAGAAGATCTGCCATCTGGGAGGAAGTTTCTGTTTCTAGAACACACGCCAGAAAGTATTGACAGGAGCCTCTGGGTCGCCGTGAATGAGCCACCAGTACCCGGATCGGGTAACGTAATCCCCATTTTTAGTGAAACACCAGAACAATTGATCCTCATCGTCAGATGGTACAAAAGGAAGTGGAATGGCGAGAATACGCTCAGCAGTAAGAGGTGAAACAAATTGCCAAATTAACGGAGCATTCCAAGTTCCTTGAGTGGTGATGAGATGACTAACCAAAGACAACAAAGTAGGCACAGAGGGTTTGAGAGTAAGTGGAAAATCCCCAATCCAACCCGGACTTAGTATGTGTGTCTGACGGCCGCTGTTAATACGGGAAGCAAAGCCCATATTGAACTTCTAAGAAGTTGTGACCTAGCATCGGAAGCCCCAAGACGGAGGGGAAGGGAATGAACCTGCGTGTCGCAAGGGGGAGGTGCCATACTTACCAGAAAGCAATTGACTAACTTCTAATTGAGGGTTTTGGTGAATGCGCCAAACAGTGCGCATGAGAGAGGCCGAATTAAGGGCCTCAAGATTACGGAGGCCTAAACCGCCATGTGTTTTGTGTTTATGAAGCTCAGAAGTTTACACCAATAGATAGGTCGTCGATCACCAACTCCGATCCACCAAAATTTGAGCAATAAGGAACCTAATTTCTTAACAACATACTTGGGGATAATGAAGACTACCATGATATGAGAAGCCAAATTAGCAAGGACCGAGTTAACGAGAAGAAGACGTCCTGCAGGAGAAAGCAATGAAAATTTCCAGGAAGAAGTTTTCTGTTGGACACGTTCAATAAGGAAATGGAATAGGGCAACAGACTTGCCTGTTATTTCCAAAGGACAACCGAAATAATGACCCAATTTTGTAGTAGAAGAAACGCCCAAAGGATTATGTAGGTGATGAAGGAGATGGGTAGGAGTGTTGCGGCTAAATTTAACCACAGACTTAGAAAAACTTACCATTTCACCTGAGATATGAGAGAAGGCACCCAGAATGGAGCGTACACGAGAACAAGAATCCGGATTTACCTGAAAAAATAATAATGCATCGTCAACAAAAAATAGGTGGGAAATGGGTGGGGCACGCCGACTGATACGAATGCCCTGAATCATCCCGTCCTGCTGCTCCTTATTGATACGCCGACTAAGGACCTCCATACACAGGAGGAAGAGATAAGGAGAAAGAGGGTCCCCCTGGCGTAAACCCGCAGAAGGGGTAAACTAATGGGAAGGAACTCCATTGATCAACACCGAATAAGAGACTGTAGTAACACATTGGGGGATCCATTGGATCCAGGTAGGTGGGAAATTCATGTGAGAAAGTGTGGCTTGTAGAAAATTCCAACGAACTATATCATAGGCTTTATAAAGGTCAATTTTCAGAGCAGCATAGCACTTACGTTTAGTGTGCTGACGGTTAAGCCAGGAGATGACCTCATGACCCATTAGGATATTGTCACTCATCAAACGCCCAGGAACAAAGGCATTTTGGTCCGTACTGACTAAATAAGGTAGGACAAGTTTCAAATGATAGACCCAAATCTTGGAGATGACCTTATAGACAATATTACATAAGCTAATAGGTCGGAACTAGCTAGGTTCTGTCAGCCTATCAGTCTTGGGGATGAGAGTAATAAAAGTACGGTTGAGTTCTCGAAGCATGAAGTTCCCGTTAAAAAATGACATAACTGCCACTACCAGCTTGTCGTCTACAACAGGCCATTGATGCTTGAAGAAAATGGGAGGGAAACCGTCTGGTCTAGGAGCTTTGAGAGACTTCATGGAGAATAGGGCTGACTTGCTTTCTTCACGCGATATTGGTTTAACAAGCTCTAATTGCTGTTGTGAGGAGATTTGTGGTAAGTCACCCAGCTAATCCAATGCGAGGTCATTTGTAAGGGACCTTGGAGGCGGGGTAAACAAGGAGGAGAAATAGGACACAAATACATCAGCAATGGCAGGGGGTCCGTGACAAGAACATTGTTCCTCGAGGTGATACCTTTTAGAAGATTGAACCCTCGACGTTGATTGACGCTACGGAAGAACATACCTTTAGACTGATCTTCAAATCTATCCCAATTAGATTTGGAGCGTTGTTTCCAATAAAGCCGTTGGAGACAGATTTCGTCCTCGTAAGATTTGCGGAGACGAAGTTCTTGATGCATATTGACCTCCATAAGAGTAGACCGAGTATGTAAAAGATGATCTTGAATGACACTCCAACGTAAACCCTTTTGACGCCGGTAATTGAGACACCACTCAAGACATGTATCCCTAATGCCATTGAGGTAACGTAAGAAAATAAAGGTGGGAGACCCCTGCCATCACTTATTGCATTCAGTTGTAACAATATGTTGGATGTCAGAGAAAGGAAGACACCAGGCTTCAAATTTGTATGGACGTTTGAGGCGACTAGGAGATGGCATACAATCCAGGATGATGGGGGAATGATCTGAAAGGAAGATAGGTAGATGCCATAACCGAGCGTCGGGCATAGATAGACGCCAAGCATCATCACAATACGCACGATCTAGTCTTTTAAAAATAGCATCCGATCTAGAGTGATTATTTGTCCAAGTAAACGGGGGTCCGTGAAAGGGGATTTCAAAAAGGCGATGTTGCAAACGCCACAAAGAGAAGTCCATAGCCCCTCTAAAAAATATTTTGTTAATTCCCATTATTAGAGAAAAAAAAGAAGTTAGTTTTTTTAAGGACACAATACAAGTTTCCCCTGAAAAATAACCCATAAACTTGGTAGTTTTCCAATTACCAATTTCAGAGAAACCAGAAAAATGACGAGAACAATGACAATGCATGGGAAAAGAGAGTCATGTAGGCGTCTACGAAGGAGAGAGAAAGCATTAGAAGCAGAAATCACCAGACTCAGAAAACAAAATCGTGTTCTTAAACAATCCACTAAACTTTTGCTCAGAATGTTTCAAGATTGTGCAATTGAACAAACTCGTTTAATCGATGAAGTTGCTAAAGTTAGGGCTGATGTTAAATTGGCTCAAGATGCTGTTACCAGTATTCGATCTACCATTGCTTCCAAACAAGATTTCTTTTCTTCAATCAACGATACTGTTCTTCCATCTAAATCTAATACTTCAGATTAGTTTATATATTTATTATGTTTAGTTTCGGTTTATCATGTTTGATTTCAATTTGAGTAAAATTAGGGTTTAGATTGCATTGTATGATATAGATTTGTTTACTCTATGATCGGTAGTTACGCTGTTTAAATATATTGAATGTTGATTAACGTCCCGAGTATGTTTGTTAGCAGGATTGTTTTTGAGTTATAGTTTTTAATTGAGTTTCCTGATATAATTAGGTCTTGTTTTCCACTTTTGTGATACCTAATCCGAATTGTATTAGGAATTAGGGCTTTCTTGTAGATATATATTAGGATGAATAAGAATGCAAATAAAAACTTTACGCCTTTTCCTGGAATTCTTCATCTTTTCTATGTCTTATTAGCTCGCTTGGCACGGCACGACACGTCACGACAATTGCAAATTCGATTAATTTTTAATATCAAAGGTAACCTTATTTAGATTGCATTGTATGATATAGATTTGTTTATTCTATGAATCGGTAGTTACACTGTTTTTTTTGGAAATATATTGAATGTTGATTGTTGTTGAGTTGTAGTTTTATTTGAGTTTCCTGATATAATTAGGTCTTCTTTTCCGCTTTTGTGATACCTAATCCGAATTGTATTAGGAATTAGGGCTTTCTTGTAGATATATATTAGGATGAATAAGAATGCAAATAAAAACTTTATGCCTTTTTCCAGAATTCTTCATCATCCTTTCTATGTCTTATTAGCTTGCTTGGCACAGCACGACACGACACGACAATTGCAAATTCGATTAATTTTTAATCTCAAAGGTAACCTTATTTGTGCTTCACCTGATTAATTGACTACATAAATTACTGAAGCACACCCAAATTCCCTGGAATTTCTTGTTTTTTGTGGGGATTTTATTTTTGGCCAAAGCTAACAATGCCCCCGGTGGTAGATAGCGTAGCTTAAAGTGAAAATATTAAATTAAGATAAACATTAACTGCATTAATTGTCCCGTGATTTTGGCATGTATCCCAAAGGTAATACCATTTTGGGAAATACTAATGTTAAAATAACACTCGGCTTTTTTCAATTGCATGATCCTCTTGTTTTTATAGATTTATTGAAGTGAAAGCAGAGTCCTGTATTGGTTCTGGTTCTCAAGCTAATAAATAAAGTTCTTATCTTTCAAAAGTGGGTAATTAGTCATGCTATTAATCTCCCTTGGGAACTCTTGATTTTTTGCTGAGAAGTAGTTCTAGGACTTGTTTTGATTAATATTCTCGCATTCTCGTGTGTCCTGTTAGGTTTGTTCTTGTTCCTCTTTTCTCTGCTCCCATGTTTTGATTATGGAACTCCTTGATCTGTTGAAATTGCATGCTGTTGTTCGATAGAACAGGTGTGGGATATACATAGATACTTCAATTTGATATTGCCAATTGGAAATCTTTCTTATGCGATTTTGTGTTGTCGCTGTTGCGTTTATTTTCCCCTTTCTGTCAACTTCTTTTCTTAAATCAGACTATGCTGATATCCTACTATGCATCTGTGTATTTGTGTTTTATGTGGTTAGATGGCTGATTGGTCTATGTTGCCTGATGATCTCCTTCGTACTATAGCCTTCAAACTGGAATCACCTCAAGACTTCATTTATTTCTCTGTGGTATGTCATTCATGGAATAATTTTTCTCCCATGGTTAAGCCGGAGTGGGTTTCAGATAAACTAAATACTCCTTGGCTGCTGCTTGCAGAGCCTGAGCCTTTCAAAGACAATACTAAAGAGAACCCTCAATATCATCTTCGTAAGGGTCGTAGGACAATCTTTAGTATAGGCGAAAACAAGTGTTATGAATACAACCTCCCACAAACTCTTGGGGCACGGTGTTGGGGTTCTGCATATGGCTGGATTGTGATGCTACACCCTGACAAGCAAATTCTTCTATTTAATCCTCTTACTAAAGCTCAGTTGAGCCTCCCACCCCTGCTAGAAAACCTTGAAATATATGATGGTATCCCTCCTCATGGTGAACGGTTTCTTAGTACCGTGCGCAGGTTCATTGTCTTGAAGATACCTCAAAAGGATAGAATTAATGAAGATGAGTTTGTTGTAATGGTGATCTATTGCATAGACCATCTAGCATTCTCTCGCCCGGGAGACCAAGCATGGACAGGGGTACTCACACCATTTGAAAACCCATATCAGGTTAGTGATGTGTTCTATTGGAATGGATTAGTACTGATTTTGTATGAAGATGGAGCACTTGCATCTTGTGATGTTGGTAAAGCTCATAATGGTTACCTTCCGTCCGATTTTGTGGAGGCCAAAGAGTATCGGCCTGCTCCCCCAGGAAGATTTTTTAGCTATTCAACTACGGGACTTGAACAAATGTATATGGCAGAGTTAGATGGTGATCTACACGTAGTATCACGGTATAGGATCACCATGAAGGATGAAAATGAGAAATTATCGTATCGTACTTGTGCTTTTGAAATTTATAGCCTAGATTATAAAACGAAGGTCTGGAAGAATGTTGATGATTTGGGTGATTATATGTTATTTGTGGGTAATAACACAACCTTTTGTGTTCACAAATCAAACATTCCTGAATGCCCAGGGAATGTCATCTACTTTACCGATGATGAAATAGAATTTTGGTGTGATACGGAAACCCGTGGGCGTGATATGGGTGTGTATGATGTAAAATCTTGGAAAACCAAAACGTTTTACGATGGTGATCATATTATGGGCATAAGTTCGGCTCCTTTATGGTTTATTCCCAAGTTTTAGATCAGATGTATCCTTTTTGTTTTTGAACTTAGGGTGAGCTAATTATTTCCTTCTCCTGACTTTGTTCAATTTATTAAAATTTTTTTCTTGTTTGCTCATTATTGAGTAAGTTTTAGTATTTTCACTTAAAAGTTCATGGTTAAAGATTTTAACACTTTACATCTAAGTTAAACTTTACGTCATAAGATTTTAAGTTAAAACTAGTTTTACTATGTTCTATCCATAGGCATATAGATGGACTGTCTAACACCAAGACTTGCTCTAATTATTGTAGTTCTACTCATGAATGATGGTAAAACCAGCATTTGAGAGGTAAGCGGATTATAGTATTATACTACAAAACCTCCATCTTAGCCCTTGTTTGGTATGTGGTTTTTGGGACATGGAAACGGATACACTTAAGTGAATCCATTTGAAGTTGTTTGGTTTGAAGCGTTAGTAACTGAATCCGTTTCCGTAGGGTATCTGTTACCTCCCATTTGTTACCGCTCATATGTCAGCGGAAACAAATCACTTTCCACCGCCACTCACGCAGGCTCATCTTCACCTCCTTCTCTCTCATGCTTCATATGTTGAGCTCCTTAATTTCCATCGCCGGCGTCTCCCGACAACATCACAACATCTTCGAAGATAAAATAATTTGACTGAACAAAGGCATGCACTCAACAAATTTAAACCCCCAAATAAACAGAACCAAAACCTTGAAGAACAACGCATCCCCATAAGATGTAATTGTTGAAGAAAGTAGAAAAAATTGAAGAAAACTGGGAGAATATGATAATTATGTTGAGTTAATTGCTGTAGAAAGTTGATTTGAAGAGGGTTTTCTTGGGTGAGAGGAGAGCGAAAAAGCTGTTGGTGGTGTGTAGTTTTTCCCAATTTCTCTACTTGAATATGGAGATATTGATTTTTCCCACTGCCAATGAAGGTTGTGAGGTGGCAAATCTGGAGAGAGAAAAAGAGGACGAAGGGAACTAGTTTGTTGTCTCTAATAATAACCGTTTCCATTATATGTATAAACCAAACAAATTTTACAAGTAACACTAATGGTTTCCATTCCACTCTTTTATCCCTTTCCATTCCCTTTCCATTCCACTAACTATACCAAACAAGGGCTTAGTATCTGTGTGGTTTAATTTATAAACGGAATCAAATAAAGGAGAGAAATGGTAACAGTTTTTGCTACTTTTATGGGATACTTGGTTCCACCGGGGAGAGGAAATACTTCTGACTGATTTCCTTACGTTTTGTTTTGTTTGATTTTCTGTTTGAAGCAAACGCACAATCACATAGAATAAGCTTGCTGCATTTCCTTGTCAACCATTAGTCATCAGCAACAATGGCATAGGTAAAAAGGAACAAGGAAGTGAGCCCACCAGCTTCCACATATTTTGCTCATCCGACATTGCATGAATCACTGAACCTGCACTTGAACTCTTGAGAGAGATATTCAAATATTATTTTAAATATTAACAACTAAAAACAAATAGAGAGAAAGAAACCTAAAATTACACCAAATTAACGAAATTTAGGAACAAAAACTTAGGGAAAAGAACCAATTACTGAACTAAACTAATCAATAAATTTGATCCAAAAAATCTCCAAATTTACTCAAAATGAGCATTTTTTAGCCATTCCCTCATGAAAAAAGAGATACAAGTTTGGTTTGGTGAATTCAATTTGATTCTAATCCATTGATAGAGGGTGCAACCCGGATGAAGTTTCATATTATCGGTGACAAATTCCAATCAATTCTTCAAGAGTAGGAATTTTGCAGAGTGAACGAGTTGAATCCAAGACGATCGAATACCAAGAGATTTTTGGGTGAGGTTGGAGAGAGAGAGAAGGAGGCGAGAAGGAAGCAAAGAGAAGTGTGATTTTTGTTTGAGGAAGGAGGCAAATTTGTTTCCGGTAGGTTTTGTACCGTAACAGTTGGGAAGATTAAGTCACCGCTAACAGTTACCCTCTAACTCTTACCAAACAACCAATAACAAAAAGGGATTTCTAATTCCATTTCCGAGCCCTAAAGTTTGTGTACCAAACATTCTCTTAATTCAAATTGCATAAGCCTTTCAAAAGTGAGACACTGGAATGATTCTTAGATGACTAAATTACATATGACCATGAAAATCAAGCGTTCCCACATTATCATATTTAGAAACACTATAAACTACTAGATTTCTCATGGTGGTATCTCATATGATACCCGGGAAAAAAATCTCAGATGTTCTGACACTAATGAGTGTGCACTGTGCAGTAGCCCGATTGCACATCATATCAAACAGGAGACACAGACAAGAAGATAATGGACTGAATGGTGATATTATTACTATGGTATCAAAAGTTACAAATACAGAAAATGCTCACATCTAATGAAACTCCAATTCTATTCTAGCACAATACATAAGATCTTTTACCATTCTCTCAATACAAGTATCTAATCAGTAACCAACACCATAAGCTCGAAAGCTATAACGCTCTTGCTAAAAATCATTGTAGTACAAGTATCTAATCATCACCATGAGCTTGAAAACTGCAACATTCTTGGGTAAAATCATTGAACCACAGGTAACTAATCATCACCATAAGCTCGAAAGCTATACCGCTCTTGGTAAAAATCATTGAACCACAAGTATCTAATCATCACCATAAGCTCGAAAGATATAACGCTCTTGGGTAAAATTATTGAACCACAAGTATCTAATCATCACCATAAGCTCGAAAGCTATACCGCTCTTGGTAAAAATCATTGAACCACAAGTCAGCCTCGAACCACTTAGGATATCGAACAAGATCACCCGCCTTGAAACTCATATACTGTTTACTCCCTTCAGGAACAACTCGAACCTCTCCTTGTTCAACGTACACCAGTTGATCCACATGCCAGTCCCAAGCCAATTTGCATTTTCCGGTTTTCCACATCGACCACTTCGAAACACCGAGCTCATTCAATCGGTCCGAAGATACTTTTCTTTCTACCCTAATGTTGTAAAGTTCTTCTAAAGGTTTCTCTATTCTCATTGCCTTTATGCAATGTGCTCTACCAACAGCATGATCAAACCTTTTTAATTCTGTATTGTTGGTTCGGATGATTGAGGTGTGAAACTTGGGCGAGAATATTACAGTGGCCATTATTACTGCATACACTTTCTGGGTTCAAAACACTCGATTTTTCTGCAGCAGATACCAAATTTTTTAGAATAACTCATCAAACTATATTAGAAAATAACATAATTATTATCCTTCATTGGTGATAATGGTGCTCAACTGAAAGCCCCAATTTCTAAACTTTTTACCAAATAACCGACGAAAAAAATACAAGTACAGAAAGTAAAATCTTAGAACTTATATTAAGATTGGTGCTAAACGAACCTTTAAAATTCTGATTTCTGGTTTCGTCAAAATTAGTTCAATTTGCCAGAAATCCTTTTATCTCACTGTTTTCCGCTGCTTTTTAAATGTCGAGAAAATAATTTGATGGTGGAAATTTGAAATGTGTGGGGATAATTTGTCAATTTTTTAGAAATGAAGGGTGGATTGGATGAATGTGGAGAGAGTGTAAATTGTAATAGAGGGTTAGGGTTTCAGACTTCTTATCTTATCAATAGACAATAGTATTGCACTAGTTGCACCCAAACACGCTCACTAACTTCTATCCATGTACAAGTATTGGGAGAAGCGATCACACCACACAACGAGAGTTTATTCATCTTACACCTATAAGATGGTCATCTTTATTTTAAGGGTGTTTTTTATTTATTTACTCATTTCGAATGCAATCACGTGAATTTTGCTAAGTTGAAGTCTTTTAAATAAGCAATGATTAAGAAAATAGTCTTGAGTGTAGCATATTCATCTTACATCAAAATGTATTGAAGCAAACAGGTAAGACGAATTTCATAATAGGAGTTTGAGTCTCAGATATTATCTCAAAAATAAAATTTCTCAAATTTCAAAATTGGGTTTTAAATTATAAGTCTTAGCTTATGGGCTTTTAGTCTTAGATTTTGTATCGTGGATTATAGATAATGAATATTGAGTCTTAGATTACGAAATACAGGTCTCAAAATTCCTTAAAGTCTGATATATAACACTCAATAAAGTCCAATATTCGAGATTGAAGGGCTAAAATCCAAAACTTTAAGTCCAAAATCTAAGGCTCCTTATTGTTGAAGAATAAGTCTAAGTTTAATTATGTACCTTTATCTCAGATTGATCTTGGATATAAGTGTCTCAAAGAAAGATTTTAAAAGAGAATCAATTAGGGGCTAATAATGGTGGATGGAATTTTGTATATAAGAAGAAAGAGAGAGCAAGAACCTTCTTATGGGAATAATTAAAGCAAAAACAGGCTTAGTAAAAATTTTAAGCTAAGATTGAAATTAGAGAAATAGAGGTACCAAAAACCTTAAAATTTAAATATGTTTCCTTAGTGACATCGACAAGAGAAATAGAAATACAGAAGCTGCAAGTTCTACAATGAGTTATTACTAGTTCGAAATAGTTTTTGTTATGAATTTTTGTGAAATGCTTCATTAGGAATTTATACTAAATAAATAAAGATTATGTAGCAAATACTTTATCATCGCAGTATGCGCGCGGAATCATATTGTGGTGTGCCTGAGATGGCGTCACGATAACATCATCACTATTCTCACAGGCCCGCATCCATGAGACGTTCTCATAGAAGGCCTACTATAGAATCAATATTGTTCATCTTTCAATAAGATACCAAAAATTAATATTAGTTTCTTCATCTTTACATAGAAATATACAAGTAATTAACTAGGACATGCCCACTGAAAAAATCCTTTTATAGTGAATCATTTATTCAGGTAATTTTTTAAGAAAAATTGAGAGGGTTCTAGGATGTTTTCGCATTGTCGGGAATTCAAAAACAACAATAAGTGTCACTTATTTAGGTAATCTCATTATGTTTAACACAAAGACAGGGAAAAAACTAGTAGATAGGTCAAGAGGTCATTTCTTAAACTTTCTCTACAGTTTCAAAATCATGGTGTGATGTGAATCCCGCATTAATTTCGGGCATAGAATAGCTAAAATAAGTTAAAATAGATCGCCGAAACACATATGATAATGTTCAATGTATACTTCTTTTGTTTTTTTCACTTACGTCATTTTCCCTTTCATAGAAGTTTCTTTACTCTACCTAAATCGGCAATAGATTCTCTTTATTCCTCTCGAATCAGGTCGAAACTCCAACTCTTTACCCCATTTTATCTCTACCTCTATCTCTTTTTTTTTTGCACATAAACTCAGAACTGATGCCCATACCAAATGCTGCAAGCGTAAAAAAAACAAAGAATGTACATATATTATTTTAGTATATACTTTAACTCTTCGAAAACTAGATGGAATGACAAGAAAGAATGGAGTATAAAAACCTAAACCTTTTTCCGTTGACAGAAAAAAGAGAACTACCCTTTAAAGGGATTTTTGTTTTCAATGATTATTCTGTTTACTTTTGGCTCACCTAAAGCAAAACAGTTGGACCAAGTATTTAACATACCTGCAGATATCCACCTTCCAGTCAACGAGGAAAGCTTACAAAACTTGCAAAAACATTCAAATTACATTTGACTTTTTCTCAGATATATGCTACGCGGTTTCCTTAAAGATCAAGCACACTCAACTCTCATCCACAACATTGCTTACAATCATTGCTTCGCGGCAAAGAAACTTCGGAGGCAAGGGAAGGAAAACGCGACAAAAACACAAAGCACGCTCTTTTCCTTTAGCTCAAACAGAGTTTATACGAGAAAGGATCTGTTACCGATCATACTGCCAATCTTCAAATGAGTTTTTATCATTCATTTCTATTCTTTCTTACATGTACTAGAAACCGTAATTGTAAAGGGCAAGAAAATTGGAGAACGACTTCAAGACACCCAAACTCTCTTTTCACATTCAAATCCCAAACGCAGAAACAATTTAATTAAAAAAAATCAGATATATATATGCTGATGAACGAAAGCCTGCCGAGTGTCAAAGAACAAAAGAAACCGACCAGTTGTAAAAAATTTCTAACACAATCAACACGATGAAATTTGACAGTAAACTCTCTCTTAAGCTGCCTCTGTAGCTGGAGCTGGGGCCGGAGCTGGGGCCTTTAGTAATGGCTGGAGTGCTTTGACAACAATGCTCATGTTTGGCCTAAATTCACCTTCATATTGAACACACAAAGCTGCCACAGCAGCCAGCTGCCAAAAAAGGATTCCAACGATCAAAAAATTACAAAAAAAAATGTGATTTTGCACGAAGGGTCAAGAATAACAAAAGAAAGGAACCTTTGCAACTCCTTTAGCAGGGTAATCCTTCAATCTTGGGTCAACACACTGCTTAACTTTGTCTTCACTCAGCCTGGGAGTTGCCTGCGAGCAGAAAGAAACACATACATATAATATTGATAATGAGGCAACCAGACGCTTGACATGCCGGATATAGTAAATAGAGAATGATTACTGTTAAGTCTTAAATGCGTTGAGTTGTAAAGAATGTGGAAACTTACCCAAGTTACAAGACTTTGCTGACCACGAGGCATAGTATGGTCCACAGGTTTGCGGCCAGTGAGAAGTTCCAAAAGAACCACACCAAAACTGTACACGTCACTCTTTTGCGTTAACTGTCCAGTCATTGCATACCTGCGATGAATGTAAATAGTTCAGCAAAAAAATCTACAAAGAGCAAGTGGAACATGAGCCAAACAACAAAGATAGATAAGAAAGCTAATTACTCTGGTGCATGATAGCCAAAGGTGCCTAAAACTCTGGTGGAGTGAAGACGAGCAGCCATATCAGGGGCTTGATTTGAAAGGTTAAAATCTGCAATCTTGGCTCTGAAATCCTCAAACAAAAGGACATTACTGGATCTAATATCTCTATGAATAATAGAAGGTTGAATCTTCTCGTGCAGGTATTCCAATCCCCTTGCAGCATCAACAGCAATCCTTACTCGCTGCATCCAGTCAAGCACTGGACCAGGTTGGGCACCTTGTACACCTTTCCTACCTGCAACAAGAATTTCATAAAATGATACTTCCCCTTAATATCCATACAATACTCAGTTTACTACACTGTTCATACCATGCAAAATGTCATGCAAGGATCCCATGGTAGCAAACTCGTAAGCTAGCACCCGCATGTTACCCTCTACACAGTAGCCTTGCAACTCCACAATGTTGTCATGTTTCAGACTTGAGACTCTTGAAACCTACAAAAACGAGCGAACACAACCTAAGTTAGACAGAGCTCTCAGTAGGTAAGAGTCAAAGGTCGGTATTGCAGTTGCCTACAAGAAACCACACCTGAGTCAAAAACTCAACATTAGACTCTGGTTCTAGGGAGACATCAAGCTTTTTCACAGCCACTGCCTTCCCATTTTCAAGAGTAGCATAATACACCCTTCCATAAGAACCTTCGCCTATTAAAGCTTTAGATCCAAAGTTATCAGTTTTTTCCTTAAGCTCATCCAGAGACAAGGCGGATACTTCAATCGGGGGTGGTGTCTTCTGCACATCTTCCTTTACAGTTGTTTGTGACTTTTGGCTCTTTAGGGTTCCTAATCAATAGTAAAGCAACAAAGTAAGTTACGAAACATCTATCCTGTACAGTCTAACTAAAGAAAATTTATTGGTGAAAGTAATATAAAAATTGAAATCATCAAGCAACGTTTGTCATACTATTTCTGGGCAACTAACATTTATCAGCAACACCAGTTCCCTACACTGCCCACCCTCAAAAAAAAAAAAAAAATTGTAAATGTGAGTTCTAGATGAGACAACAAATGCAAGAGACCATGCAAAATTGTAATGTTGACTGCATAAAACTGACACAAAATTCAGCAATAAAATATGCCTTTAACCAGGGATAGTTTGTTTGAAAACACATGGTATACAGAGTCTATCTTAAGGGAAAAAAGGTCCTCTTATTATCATTGACTACATTAAAATATCTTGGCCAATTCAGTTTTTTAATTCACAACTTAGCTTAGCTTAGCTATATTGGCCCTACAGATTCAGCAATCACTACTTAAATAGGTAAGAAAGAGCTCCCACAATAATTAAATATTAAATGTACTTCTGACAGCATGAAATTCACCAAAAATCAACACGGCAATCTCATAAGAAATAGGTCTGACAGTAAGCATCAACTTGACTTTTAGTTCCTTAATATCTGACATGGACATTTAGTCTGGCTATCTGAGGGTTTTCATGCTTAGAAAATTACTTGGGTGCAACAGGGGACCAGCAACAAGTTGGCATAGTAACCTTCCTGGCTTCCTGCTTGGCCGATGCATATAGCTGTCCATTATGTACAATACATTGATTTTATCCTAATCCGCATCAGACATTGATAGCATCCAACCCACTTCTTTGGCCTCTCTACACTTTGGTAGTAATGTTCAACACTAGCATTTTACACCCACAACTACATGCCATCAAGAATTACATTGACTAATAAACCACTTATGATTACATGGGCTAATCATGATGGGTATCGTCAAAAAGAAAAATCCCTTCATACATCGAGCTCGTAATTAAGGACCAATGCAACTAGTTACAGATTTATAAAACTGAGCCCCACACCTCAAGATCCAAGTTCAAATAGGGTCAAGTTGCAGAAAATTCCCTTGAGAGGAGAGCTGCTCTTATAAATGAATATTATGACTAAGAACAAGTTAACTTACACAAAGGCTAAGAACAATAATGATTTACTCTTAGTACAAGGATCTCATTAGAAGAAGACCACACCTTTGCTTCACAAATCTAACAATGAGTAGACTGATTATAGGAACCGAATAAATTTTTATATGATAGTCATCCTGTAACTAGAAAACTTCAAGAAGCTAGATAACCGTTTTATTGTCAAAATCATAAAACCGAACCAAAATCAATAAACTGAGCCATAAACACCTTACAGCATCATAGTTAAACTCTAATTTTACTTTACATTACAACAACTCAGCATGTTATCATTCAAGCTACGCATAGCAGGCCACAGTATAGTCAAGAGTGGAGTCACAACAATCCTCATTGCGAGTATTCTACAAATAACAAATACGCCCGGGATTTTAAAGTTCCATACAGTCGTTCATTAATTCCCAACCACACAATAGTGAACCCCCTACCCACCCCACACACAACAACAAAGCCAAAGGACATTCTTACCAATTCAAAGTTCCATAGCATGATTGATGCGAAAGTGACCATTTAAACATAAGAAAATCAGATAAAAATCACACAAACATATGTAAAGCAAGTTTCAAAACATTGCAGTATGTGTACTTCATTGAAACAGAAAAATGGGCAACATACTTTCTGTATTGTTCTTAGGGCTTTTAAGGGGCTCTTCATTAGATGGGTAAGACTCTTCTACTTGGCAAGTACAACAAAGCCACTTCCGCATTCTTGATGTTGGCTTTCTCAAATGCAGATCGTCTTTCGAGTTTTGTTGCAACCGTACAAAGTGGCCAGGAGGCGGCGCATGTGCCTAACAATCATTCACTCAAAAACTTCAACACTTCATATCATTCTAAATCAATGCACTTGAGAACACTCTAAATCATAATGTATCATCAAAAACAAAATATTACACTAGAAAACAAAATGCATACTTGACTACTTGTATTATTCAAAACAAATATGTATACATAAATTATTTACACAAAAACAGACAAAATTCCATTACAATAATCTTTCTTGTGAGTTGTCTCCTGTGGCATTTAGCAGAACCTACCTAATACCCATCAGTCAAATTTAACTCATTAGATATAACTTGCAATCCAACAATATTCAATAAATCAATCCTACTACTTTTGCAATTTAAAGACACAATAGATGATAATGAATTTTAGCACATAGATCAAAATCATGAATTCAATTCAATTCAAATCATAACAGGGGGAAAATAATTTGAGGGGATCGACTTATTCTCACCACTAAACCACGTCGGTGAAAGTTGTCGCCCATCAAGAAAAATAAAAATACCCAAATTGCAAAATGAAATTGGAGAGTTTATTCAAACAATTAAAAAGAATTTGGAACAAAAGATTTCACCTTTTTAATTAGGTCGAAAGCAAAAAAAAGAGAACCTGCAAAATGAATCACAGGAACAAGGGAAATTCTGGGGTAAAACAGAAAACCCAAGAAATGAATTTGCTTTAAAACCTATAAAAAGGGGGAAAATTTGGAATTAGAAAGAAAACCCAGAAAACAAAAGGCAAAGAAGAAGAAGAAAAGGGGGTTAAAAACAAGAAAGAAAAGCCCTAGATCGAGAGCGAAATTAGAGGGACAGTGACATCGAGAATGAGTTGTATGATCGAAAAACAAACACTACTTTTTAACAGAAAAAAAGGGCATTACCTATTACCTGGTCTGTCCAAAGAAGAGAGAAAAAGGAATTTGAATTTGGGGAAATTGGGGGTTTTTGTAATTCGTCGAGAAAGATGAGAGAGAGAGAGAGAGAGAGAGAGAGAGAGATATGTGCAAAAGAAAAGAAAAGAAAAGACAGTGTGAGAAATGGGAATGGTAAGCTTTAATTAGAAGGAAAATAATGGGATGAAGGTACCAAAAAGGAAGAATGGTAATGCTACTTTATTAAGTATCTTGTAATCTCATATTCTCATCCTTTTTGTATCCCGACGGATTACTCCAACGTATAGGCCGGTGGGTGGGTGGGATTGTGGGAACCGTGTGGGGAGTCGTTTCAAGAATATTTTGTGCTTATTCTTTTGTTATTTGTACTCGCTTCACATAGATGTCTTGTATACAAACTTGTATTTTTTTTATGGTTAGGAGACCCTCCGCTCGAGGGGAACTCCTAACACATCGTTACAAAGAATTTTTGACTGTTCGGAGCCATGTTAGTCCGTAATACAAAAAGAATCTTCTATTAAGTGACCCGCGTTAGCAATCCAATCTGCTGCTTGATTTGCTTCTCTATATACATGTGCTATCTGAAGGTCTGTGAATGCTCTAAGAGAGATTTTAGTGTCTTCAATGATGTGTTCGATTTGCCATGGGATATTACACTTTCCCTTTGCTGCGTTGATGACCAACAAGTTATCTCCTTCAATTATTATCTTTGATTACGAAAGCTTTATGGCCTGAAGAACTCCCGATGAAGTGTCGTTGCTTCGGCTGTAATAACAGACGAATTCCCTAAGTTGAGGGCTTCAGTTGCTATAACATGGCCCTCGTGATCTCTAATAATGAACCCTGCCGCTGCATTATTGTTTTTGACAGAGCCGTCGAAATTAAGCTTTATGGTGCCCATTGGTGGAGGGGCCCAGGAGACGTAGATGGTATGTTGTCTCGCCTTTGTAGCAGAAGATGGGGGGAGGGGGGAATCAAACTGGGAAGGGTTCAACGCGAAGTCGTCATAGTGGATTCGCATAATCCATTCGTGGGAGTACTGTCTCGCACGAAGGTAGATTCTATGTATATTCAGCTTAGAGTTGTTGAAGATTAAGTCTCTCTCCTTCCATATACTCCATAGGATGAAAGAGAGTTTTACAGTCAAACTCTTATCCCGTAAGTTGTGACGATAAAGAGCTTTTACGTTAGGACTACTGATGGAGCATCCTAACCATTCTTTTACCCGAGGGAGTACCCAAAAAGTAGTAATACTCTAACAGCAAAGGAACAGGTGGTCTATTGTTTCTGGGCATGAGGAATTGCACATTGGGCAATCCTGGAAAGGGATGATGTGTCTTTTATGCAGAATAGCACGTACACTAATTGCATTTTGCCAAACAAAAATTTGTAGCTTTAGGGGAATTTGTAGTTTCCATATCGACCTAAACTCCCATTTGGGGGTGTCAGGGTTAATGATGTGAGCAATCCAGTTTGCTGATTTTACCGTGAAATCTCCATGAGTCGACATACCCCAAATTGGGGTGTCAGAATCAAGATTTTTGGGGAGAGGGATGCCCCGCACTTTAGCCATTAGATTGTCGAGGAGTATTCTACTTAGCCTTTTCAAATCCCCATATTCTGTCATCGGTGATGAATTTGCCAAGCATCAAGCTGGTGTTAATATTATTGGGGTCAGGATTTAGAAGCTGTAACAGAGACTGGCTAGTTAACCAATTGTCAAGCCAGAAAAAGATGCTGGAACCATTAGCTATTTTCCATCTAATCCCTCGCCTTATTATATCATGTTGCTCCATAATTTTCCGCCAAATGGAGGAGTGAGAAGGTTTAGGTTGATATTCAAAGAAAATGGTATTTTTCAGATACTTTTGGCGTACAATGGTAGCCTAGAGATTATGTGGGTCCGACATTACTTTCCAAGCTAATTTTGTAAGAAAAGCTTTGTTAAGAGGTAGAGTTTTCCTTAGGCCAATACCTCCCAAGCTTTTAGGGGAGCAGATTTTATCCCAGGATATTAGAGGAATGCCCTCTTTGCCTGGGACTTGATTCCAGAAGAATTTTTTGTGGATTGAGTCAATAGTGGAGGCGATATTGACTTGTAGCATGAACAAGCATAATTCGAGACGGCTTCTAGATTAGACTGAATAAGAGTATGCCTTCCCGCTTTGGATAATAGCCCTGCTTCCCAAAGTTTTACTCTTTGGTCCGTTTTGTTCAAGAGATATGCCAAATCAGCCTTGATAGGATGGAAGGAATTGAAATTGATTCCAAGGTAACGACCCAGACAAGCCTTCGGTGGCATGTTGAAATGGCTGGCCAAGGTAACTTTACGTGCATTAGACACTTGCTTTGAGAAAATGATAACTGACTTGTGAAAGTTAACTAGTTGGCCGGAGTTAGCACAAAAATCATCAATGATATTCTTTAGTTTGTTGCATCCTGCCTTTGTGGCTTTACAGAAGAGGAGGCTGTCATCAGCAAAAAGGAGGCAAGGGATCTTAGTGGTATTTGGGCAAATTTGGAACCCAACACCATTACTCCTACAGTTCGCAGAAGCAGTCAACTGTCTGATGAAGCCTTCCATACAAATGATGAAAAAATAGGGAGACAAAGGGTCACCCTGTCTTAGGCCTTGAGTTGGTCTAAACTAACTAGTAGTATACCCTTTCACCTTTACGAAGTATGGAATCGTAGCGACACATTGTTTAATTAAGTCAATCCATTTGGTGGGGAAACCAAAATGTGACAAACAACCCCACATATAGTTCCACTCAAACCTGTCATAGGCTTTTTCCATATCAAGTTTTAGAGCACACCATCCTGTTTTGTTGCTGGATTTGTGGAAGGTGTTGAGGACTTCCTGGACAATGAGCACATTGTCATGAATGGATCTACCTTTGGTAAAAGCATTCTGAAATGGGCTTATTATTCTGTCCAGAATTGGTTGAATTCGTGAGACCAGGATTTTCAAGATTGCCTTATAAATAGTGTTGACAAGGCTGATTGGCCGAAAGTGTCATGCTTTTTCCGGTTGTTGAGTTTTTGGCATAAGAGTGATGATAGTATGGTTGATAGAGGGCGGAAGGTGGCCATGCTCTAAGAAGCTAGCCACTGTGAGGCAAACATCTTGCTTTATGATATTCCAGTATTTATGATAAAAGCCTGGGCCGAACCCGTCTGACCCTGGTGCTTTAAATGGGTTAATGTCAAAGAAAGCATTGCGAATCTCTTCTTCAGAGACTTTGGCTTCAAGATTATGTGAATCTTGCTCGGAGACAATTTTGACAAAGTTTTGGAAGGCTGTGGAATTAGGTACTGAGGTCTGAGGTTGTGGAAGTGTAATTCCTAATAAAAGCATTTTCAACAAGTCTTTGATTCCGTCCTGGGTGTCAATCCATATATCATCGTCATCCTTTAGTCTGTGGATAGTATTAAGTGAAATTATTTGTTTCATCTTATTGTGAAAGAACTGAGTGTTTCTATCCCCTTGGAATAGCCAATCCTTCCTGTTTTTAATTCCCCAATGGGACTGTTTGAAGAGCAAGATTTTCTCTCGCTGGTTGACCAATTGTTTTAGGTGTTTCACCAATATAGGGTTAAAAGGTTGGTTCCAAAGCCTTTCTTGCACCTCTTGAATCTTAGCTATATTCTGTATAAGCTTATTTGAGGTGTGTTGGAATTTTTTTCTGGACCAGGCTTTAATGCCAGTCTTTATCTGAATAAGGCGAGCTTGCACTCTATAAAAACGAGAGCCCTTAGGCTTAATGTTCCAGATTTTCTTAATAATATCATAAACTTCTGGTTCTAAGGCCCAAGCCTGCTGAAATCTGAACTGGGGAGGAGGGCTGTTTGGGTTGGTCCCCGTATCACAGATGAGCGGTGCGTAATCCGAAACCGTAAAAGAGCCATAATTCACAGTAGAGTTTGGAAAGCAATCTAAGAATTGTTGACTGCATATGGCCCTATCCAATTTTTCATATACTATGTAAGAATCATAATGTTTCTTCCAAGAAAAGGCATCCTGCTGGGTCGGCATGTCAAGGCATTGGGTATGCCCTAAAAACGTTTGAAAGCGTTGTAACTGAGATACTGTAATGGATCTACCACCCAGTTTGTCAGATGGTGATAGCAATAATTAAAATCTCCTACAATGACCTTAGGCTTATCCTGAGTATTGATGTAGTCCTTCAATTCATTCCATGCTACGTCCTTTTCTTGTTCTTTGGTAGGGAGGTAAACTCCGGAGACTAATACATCCATTTTACAAACATTAGAGTAAATGTGAAGGTGAGCACACCTATCTAGCAACAAAAAGTTGTCAATGTTAATGTTATCATTATTCCAACAAATCCAAATACCCCCGCAATGATTTACCGGATCAATAATAAGAGTTATTTTGGAACTGTAGTGCTTTTAAAATTTTCTTACTATTGACCTTGTTAGTCATAGTTTCCAATACGAAGAACAAATCCGGTTTATACCTATTCTTAAGGAAGTGTAGTTCCACCATTGCTTGGGGTTTTTTTGCACCCTATATATTCCAAGCTATGATTTTCATTATGAACCATTTTTTTATTTATTAATTTAGCCGTATTCCTAAAAGGTCCTCGAGTTGTTATGTAAACTAGGACCCTTATAATCCTAGTATGGCCGTATGGGAACAAGCCCATAGTTCAATGCGAGTGGCAAAGCACTCCAATCCCTGATGCAGCAAGAGAATACAGTTTAAAAGTAATGTGAAAAAGGACAGAATTACACTTAACAAGAGAATACAGTTTAAAAATAATTCTTGTCAAATATTTAGAAAGGGAGCCACTGCAGCACTCCGATCCCTGATGCAGCAGCACGCATTCATGACGCTGCATTTGCAATTGGGGCACCTGCCAAGAAACTACAAAGTGGCCAAACTTGAGAGCATGAGGCTGGCAATTTAATGGTTAATAGTAGAGACATTCACTAATAGCCAAAAATGAAGAGAATGTAACTCTGAATACCAATAAATAGCGCCATTGCTACTATAAGCAAAATTAAAGGTACCAAGCATCAACCAGCTACAACCATTAAGAGGAGGAAAAAGAGTCTTGTAACTACACACCCAAACAATTAGCTGATGCAGATGTAGTATGCATAAACATATTATCCAAACTCTATGAAAGATTACAAACTTGGCAGACATGAAACAATCATTCTTAGTATTTAGAAAATCATGCCAGTAGGGAAGAGTTAAAAGCTCCCTAGTGATCAATCTAAAAGATGGGAAGGAAGTGACACACCAATGGCTCAGATTATATTTCAAAAAGTAGGTAAACCTAGGTGATGCAGAATATGTACCAAACATCTGGGTCTCAGTTCTGTTAATAGTTGCTAAGTAAACAATGGTGAAAGATCAACGGTACACCAAAATATGAACTAGAAAGGCCAAAATTCCAAGCAAAGTACAGAGGCTATAGGGACACAATTTGAGGGAACTAGAAAACTGATGTAGTAGCAGCCCTTTCCAGTGAATTTTCCAGTGATAATAATGGATAATAAGAGGATATATAAAATTCGTAAGCAAAATTGTAAGTAGTCCAGGCCAGTATAGAACAATAGCCAAGTAGAAGCTGTTAGAGCTAGGTAGGAGTAAAGAAATCATAAAGCAGCTAGTCAGAATATAGAACAAAGGACTGGGTAAAATAACAGATGCAAAGTAGACAACAAACAAATAACAGTTGTCGATAACAAAGCTATATACAACAACAAAATCCCATTCATAATAACAGTTGTCAATAACAAACAGATAAGGGAGAAAATATACAACAACAGGTAAACTGAAAACAAAAAAATCCCATACATACAACCTGTGGGCATACATAATATGAACTGGGAGGCCAAAAACACCTGAAATCTAAACCAAAGGCTACTGTCAACGAAGTAATAGGTTTGCAAAAGATAAAATTGAAGCAAAGGGAAAGTATAGCACTCACGGGAGGGGAGGCATAGCTTAGTAGGGAGCCAGGTGTTTTGAGCATCAGACTTGGGGAAACAAGTAGTTAGAGATACGCAGTAGCAACAACTCCAACAAATACCAGGGACATCAGAGCGTAGCAATAAAATTGGTGAGCAAAAACTATAATAAGAAGAACACCACCAACAACATATAGAAAAACAACAATATCAACAATTGAAACAACAATACGAAGAGCAACAGCGGGTACTCCAACTAGAAAAAGTATTGCAATTACAAAACCAACGGCAGCAACAACGCTGGACATAAATTTTATGTAATAGATGCATAAATAGGGGACTTATCTGATTTTCGATTAAGTGTAACTGAACACCGGCATAATGCTCTTTTTCGCCTTTGGATTCATGACCGCCAAACGGTGTTTGACGTTGTACCACCACCATGGTGGCTATCGCCACTGCTTCAGGGCCATCGGACGAAACTTTGTTGCAGCCGTTCGCTAGGGCTACAGACTTCGAAGACAAGTGCCGTACCCAGACAGTGGCCGACAACTTCGAAGATGCATGACAAGAGTGTTTAGGGCGAAGATCGGAGTGTGCGGGAGTCACATGATTGGCTGGAGTAAGGGCGACGGCTACGGTTTTGCTAGGGTTAAGGTCTGTCGGTTTCCATTTCCTCTTGGGTTTCCTTCTCCTCTTAGGTTTCACTCTCTCTCTAGAATTCTCTCTCATCTCTTTCTAGTCAAACTCTTCATGGAAAATAGATATACAAAACTTGTATTTAGGTCCTAATAATGTTCGGAATTTTTGTTTGTTATAATTTAGTAGTATAGATAATGTTGGATCACTAAAGATCTTTGGTTTCAATGGTATAGCTTCCTTTCTCCCACATGAGAGACCAAGGTTCAAATCTTGGTGGAAGCAAAAAAATTCAATATTGTTGGGGGTTGGGGGTGTGTGGCTTATAATGGGCCTCTGGATAGGGGCTCTGTGCGAGGGCAGCCTAGAGGATTCTTCTTCTTAAGCCATCCTAGAGAGAGAAAGAGAAAAAAGCAAACTGAAATTCCTCAAAGCAACTATTCGAACCCTAACCTATTTCCTCCACAAACGTCGTCAATCACCATAAGCTATCAAACGACTTCATCTCTTCCCCTCCCCAAATACGTAATAATGGACCTATATTCACCTAGATCTACTCCAAAGAGACACAATCCCCGTATTCATTGCCCTAATAAAAACACGTTGCTCACACAATACAATTTCCAAAAACGAAATAATTAATTTAAGCCTAATTACGCAAATTGGGCGTCTTTTGCATTGGAATCACCCAAAAAATGGTATCATTATCGCTCTTAAATCGAGCTCTGCTAGAGTGCAAGATTTAATTACGCCTTCAATAATATACTACCTGCATTTTTTAATACTCGCATCATTGAAAACTTTTACGTTTTCCAATGTACAATTTCAACGTTAAATATCTTTTGTAACATAAGAAAAAATAAACAAAATGAATATTAATAATCAACACATGAAGACGAATCTAACTAGATCCCACATGACTATAGTTTCCTTACATATAAGTCACAACTTAAAACATCGGTGTTTCACAAAAAAAATTATTATAATCAACACAACAAGCTAGATTAAAAGGCTTACCTGAAGAACCAGACGAGGGCGGAAGAGCAATTGAAGGAGGTGGATCTATGTTTTTAAGAACAATTGTATTTCTCACAAAATCACCGAGCTTTTTAGAAAGAATCTTAACCCGTCGACCATGTCCCAAGGCATCAGAATCATTGACCATATCTTTCGTGGTCCTAGAAGGAGTCAAATCATTACCAACAACTGTCGTAGGTCAAGAGAGACTCCCCTTAACTGAAGGAGGGTTGTAGTATCACAAATAACCTCACTTATACGGACAACTGATGGAGAAGACAGAGCATCAATGGATGAAGAATTGACGCATGGCTCGCATAAACCCGAGGGTGCAGGTGAAACTCGCGAAGAGCAATAGGCATTATTTGTGGGGCGCAGCTACTCGCGGGCGTAGGGTAAACCTGCGGCTGATAATATGCTGCTTGTGGAATCTCACTAAATTCCTCATGAAACCCAACATCACAATCTCATCCAAAGTATTGGGTTGAGTTAAGTACGCCATCCCATTACGTACAAGCATGATCATCAAGAGCATCACAATACGGAAAAGACGCCGCAAAAAGTTGAGCATCATGGCTAACAAAAAAGTACGAGTCTCCAAGTCAAACAAACGTCACCCTTTTTTACTAAAAGGATACCCCACAAAAATGCATCGGCTCGACCTATAATCAAATTTGTCCTTAGCATGAGGCATATTAGGTGCATAACAAAGGCATCAAAACACATGAATGTTATCATAAGACGGGACAACACCATACAGACATTCATAAGGAGTTTTTCAGTTCAACAAAGCGATAAGGGTAAGGTTAACAAGATGAGAAGCGACCATCACATACTCTCCCCCATAAGTTTTCGGTAAACGAGCTTTGAAACAAAGAGGACACGCCACATTAAGAAGGAGACGATGCTTAAGTTCAACATACACGTTTTGTTGAGCCGTGTCAACACAACTTGTTTGATGCAAAATGCCTTTCTTAGAAAAAAAAATCATTTACACTCAAAAACTCTTGTCCATTTTCACTAGGAACCACATTTATTTTCTTATTAAATTGAGTCTTCACTATGGTATAAAAATTGTGAATAAGGGACGCAACCTCAGACTTTTGATTCATAAACAATTCCATGTAGCTCTAGAATAGTCATCGACTATGGTGAGAAAATAATGAGTATCACAAGAGGACGAAAGTTTATTTGGACCCCATATGTCATAATGAATTAACTCAAAAATATTGGCAGCTTTATTAAAACTTAAGGAAAAAGAGTTATGAGGTTTCATGCCCATAAAATAAAATGGCCAATCCAAATCACAATGAGAACTACGATTATCGGCTAGTCCGGATAAAAAAGAAAGAACTTTAAAAGATAAATGACCTAAATGACGATGCCACAACAAAGTTGCATCATCAACTTTGGTCATTTGATTTGCTTGAATTTAGCGAGTACAAACTGTCTTGAGAACATAGAACCCACTAGACTGCACTGCTGCTCCAATCAGGTTATTCAAAGTGAGGTCATGTGTAACAGCCCGACGATTAGCGGCTTAATTAATACATAATAATCATTTGATTAACATAATCCAAAGTAATGACCAGATGTTACTAAGCGCGTTGAACCCTTTCCAAAGTTACTCAACGTACTTAGATAGAAGTATCAAGCTAAGTCTTTAAACAAAAGTTATTACAAATCAAAAATTCAAGTAGAAGCCCAAAATACGATGTCTTATACCAAATCCGTCCTCGCCGTCGAATATAACTAACAAGCATCTTCAGCTTCACATAACATAGGACGGTTCCAACATTCTAAACCTGCAAAATAACTGAATCTACCCCCCACTAGGACAGGCTTAATGAACAAAAATCAGCAACACTGGTACACAGGTTCTTATGCGGAAGCAAAATTACTTACGGTGGCTGGAAATAGTTCATCAAAGAAAGCTTATATCCAACTTAAGGTTATTTCAACACAAATACGAATACATATAGATTATATCAACTCATGTACGAATACATATATATTAACTCAACTTATATACGAATACATATATATTATCTCATCTCATATTCGATTACATACGTATAACACAAGATTGTTCTTTAAATGGTTGAAGTTTCACAACCGTATCATAAACTCATGAATGGTATTGAAAACGTGTATTCACTTTTCGAAAATACGCCATTATGCGTTTACTTACAAGCCTCACTGACCATATGATCTTATAAAATTATATAAGAAATATGCTTAGGATATTCCAAGATAATACTTAAAATAATTTTCTTAAATTCACAAATACGCCAATATGCGTTTACACTAGGGTCTCATCGACCACACGATCTTATAAAATTATATAAGCAATGTGCATAAAATATTTCAAGAAAATACCAATATAGATTTTTCAAATTTCACAAAAATCAGGGGAGAACACATATTGGAGTAGCGTTTACCACTAACTCCCACATTGGTAGGCCATCGCCCATCCCGTATTATTTCCGCTTGCAAGACTACTTTCAGGATATGTCCCCACACATTACACACAAATTGAAAGGTGACAAGTCACCATTGCCACAATTTCCAACCTTCTTAAAACACATTTTAAAAGTTGGCATTTCCGTCTCAAATCGATATTCGATAATCATTAAATAAATATATCACAAATCAAATCATAAGTCCAAATGAGCCTTTTGGGGATAACTTAAAAGTAATTCCAGTATATATACTTAAGATTTATACTAACTAAACTTTCATAAATGAGTAAATGAATTCATGATATTTCCATAAATAATAGTTACAAGTACCATACTAGTAATGTAACTTAAAGTAAGGATATCTGTTCTTTATTCGTGAAATCAATGTAACAAAACTCATGCTAAGGAAATACTTTAAAACATAGATATGTACTTATATACATCTCTTATGATCATCATTTCAAGTTAAGCTCAAAGAGTATACAAAGGAAAACCTCGTAATCACAAAACTGCAAATAAGTTTTAATTGAAGTAAAATAGTTTTTAAATAATCGAATACTTTAATACTTCAATCCCTTTTTGGACATATGTAATTTCCTTAAGGTCATAAAAAATTTTATCATAAGTTTGATTTTACATTCCAAAGTTCTCAAGAAACGCACTATTAGTACTCAAATAGCCATTTCGTCAATTTACAAGTAAATAATATATTTACTTATAAAAGTAAATTATAAAAATATTTGAAAATTATATTCTCATTGCTACTGCCTATATAATGCTCAAAATAATTTTTATAAGATTTTATCAAAGGTTTAAATAATTTAAGAGTAATTAACATATAAACCGTCAATTTTTCCATACACATGGAAAACACTATAATTGAACTAAAACATGTTTATTTCCAAACCAAATAAGTTTAATGACAGGATAAAGTCGTATCACCTAATCAAAGATAAATCCTAAGTCCTCTAACAAAAGTAGTCAAGTAAGTAGGGTCGAATCCACTAAGAGACAAAGTTTCTAAGTTAATATCCAGCTAAACAGCTACTTCAGACAAGATCAGATAGCTGGACTACTAGTTAGACTAAAGAAAGCAATATAAAGATGGATTTAAACTATGAATTAAAGGTCTAGGATATTAGTTCGGTCCACCATGCTTATACTAATCAAAAGGATCAAACAATTATCAATTCCTAGGTTAAGAGTCGAGAGATTAGAGCATGTATTAAGCTATGCATGGTTAAGTCTTAACGTTCATAATTCAACATATGCCGCCTGTTCACTAACATAATCAGAATTACTGATGTGTACTAGGGCCTCTAAAAATAAGACGGATCTGTGCAAACAATTATTATCCACAAGCAATTAATGAAACTGCGGAATAACATCAATCACTCATCAAGAACAAAGCACACAATAATCAATCTAATCAAAACCTAGAAACTAATAGCAATTCAAATATGAATCATGGTATAAACATGGTTTTCCTTCCTAAAACCCTAGAAATAAAACTACTCAGACATGATTGAATCAACAATAATAAACCTAATATAAAAACCTAAACTTTGCATCATGAATGAATTAAATAATAAACTAAGCAATCAAGAATTAAAGAAAGGAATTAAGAGTGAAGAATAATAACAATTGACGGAAAGCAATAACTTTTATTGAAAATAATCCAAGGTTCAATCACCTTTGGAACTAATCTAAAGTGTTTAATCTAAGAAAATCTCTCTAAACTAATATTAACTAATGCTGGAAATAAGATGTCTAACAAATAATGAAGTTAAACTATTTATATTAACCTCCTAAAGCTAAAATAATTCGGAAAAGGGGCTGTCCGTGCTTCAGGCCCCATCGGGTCGAATCTCGGCCGATCGAATGGGTAAACTGCAATTATGCATCAACTTGTGAAGTTCGTATCTCTCAAACCAGAAGTCCGATTGGTAACATTGGAAATATCTTGAAGTATAGAATCCAACCCAATTGAAATTTCTTGATTATTAATTTTCTATAAAAAGTTATGATGAAAATAGTAAACTTGAGTTAGTTTTGGCACTTCTTTCACTAACTCTTTGCTTCATTTTAACTCAAAATTGTCCCAAACGGATGCATTATGATCCTTGTGCAAGCTACCTTCATCTTCAATGATTAATAGGCTAGATATTTGATACTCATGATCAATTTGTATCAAAATAACCTGAAAATCATCGAAACACTCAAACGGGAAGTAGTAGAGCACAACTTATGTAATTCATGTCATTATGCACCTAAATGCTCAAAGGAGTTCTAAATGCAATCTAAATGCATCTAATAACTATATATAAATAAGATACATCAAACTCCCCTTAACTAAACCCTTGCTTGTCCTCAAGCAAATAAAACAAGAACATGGAATAAATTGCCTCACCTCAAATATAAAACATTCAAAGCTCAAAACATTTGTAAGACTAAGAATCGTTCAACAAGGAAAAATTCAAGTTCAGCTATTCAAATCCATCCAACTACCAATCATCCAAGAAAATCGTCAAATATAACTATCCACAAGGCATACAAATCCTGAAAGGGTGCTCACAAAGGTGTCATTCCTCTCAATTTTGTGGCAGGCAAAGAATGTGCCCGACCATAATGTCCCTTCCCACTCACACTGTCACGTGTTTAAAAAGGTTAAATGATGCTCATCCTATTCAAGTCAACTCAATTAGCAGACATACTCTTTAACTTTGACAAACTGACTCGAAATCAATCCAATAAACAATGCAGACACGAGCCTGATAAGTACTTTATTGTGCTTATCCATGCTGCATTTTTAGTGTCGATGCATATAAATTTAGAGCATTTTAGTCTTGCATTGCATGGTTTTGATTACTTTGAGCTAAATGGTTGCTTCACTACTCGTTTAGTTGTTTTGGATGATTTTCAGACTAACTAACAGGTTTTTGAAGTCATATATGATCATTGGAAGATTAGTTGTGGACTGTTGAACTTCAAATGAACATAACATTTGATCCGTAAATCGGATTAAGGTTATTCTGATGGGAGGTGTTAGCTAGTTTCGATAGCTTTCCAACGACTGGTCATGAGCCCAATTCCGATAAGAGACGAGAGAGATATGATCGTTCGAAGTTGAGCTGTCCGCTGACCAGCAGGTCACCACGGTCGTGGGGACCTGTAGCGAGCAAAACAGACTATTGAAGATTGCAAACTGATCCTATGAAAGTCAGGGGCCAGGGTCGTGGTGATTTTACCACGACCGTGGTGACCTGACTTCGGGTGTTGACCCATTTTCTCCGTCTTAATTTAATGACGCTTTTAATTAGTTTTTTTAGCTTAGACTCGAATTACTTCATACTCTAAGTTTCTAATTAACTCTCTCTTAGCCCTAAACTCTCTCTAAACACTAGATTACTCCATTGTTTCATTATTGAAGATCGAATTCGTTAATTAATTCAAGTAATTTCTCTTCAATCTCTTTCCTTTAATTTTATTGCTTTGTTTATGATGTTGAATTTATTGAATCTTAATTTCTTAGAATCCATAGTTAGTGAGTAGTTCCTAATCTAGGGTTTGGGTGAAAGCATGAATTAGGGGCTTAATGTAGATGTTCTTGTAATTGCTTTATTCATGTCTAATATGCATTGTTCTTGGTGTTTTGACACCTTAGGGTAGACCTTGATCAAGTTTATGCTAGGGCTTAGATTTCAATTACTCTTAATTGATGTTGTTGTCTAGTCATTCCCATGAATCAACTTAATTTCTAGACCAAGAGATTGGGTAGAAATTAAGAGGATCCTATTTAGGCTTTTTCCAATCAAATTGAATCCATTAATCAATTGGCTAAAGACCATTCAAGAGAGGATTTAGTCGATTGATTAATTGATTACTCTTGAGGACCATTCGAGAGAGGACTCAAGGACTTTAGAGGGAAACTTAACCTTGCACGTTATTCTCAATAGCTTCGTAGTTGCATTTGTGTCGTGTCTTGCCCGAGTTCATGCGAGTAACCCAAGCTCTAGTGTTTTCTCTACCATATTAATTCTCCTATTTAATTCTTAGTTGGTACTGATTAGCTAGTTAATTAGTCGGTAACTTACTCAATCTTAAACCCCCCAAAATCCTTCACTTAGGTAGTTTTGGACTTAGTGGACTGAACTCAATCCCAATTTCCTTGTGGTTCGACCCTTGACTTGCCGTTACTACGTACTTAGTAGTTGCTCGTTAGGATTTTAAATTGTGTTTGCTAAACGGTTGTTAGTGCCTTAACGACACACTAAAAACCTCTTATAAAAATGGCGCCGTTGCCGGGGAAATTGTGCTATTGATTGAAGTTTACTTGAGTTTAGTATTGCTTGAGTGATTTGTTTTTCTTTTATTTAGACTGTGTTGTTATTTTCTAACCCTCTGCTTAGCTTTGTTGTGTTACATGAGAAGGAAAGCTCACGGTTCACCCATCTTACCTTTAGATCCGGAAATCAATCGCACCTTGCGAAAGCTTCGGGGAGGTTTGGAACGGTTGACCTTGAGTTCTGCGCCAGCTTCACCAATCTCAAGTTCTACAAGTGAAAGTGAAGCAGACATGGGTGAGGAAAATGGACAACGTTTCAGGGATTTCGGGAATCCGGGGTCGTATGTTTTACAGGGTGGAATTCAACTCCCCACAACCACCTCAAATTTCAGCATTCACCCTCAGTTTACACGGATGGTGAAAGCAGAGCAATTTTGTAGAGGGTCGGATGAGGATCCACTTGATCATCTGATCGATTTCTAGAGATTTGTGCTATGATAACAACAAATGATGTCGCTCCAGACTACATCAAGATGCATCTCTTCCGGTCTTCTCTTTCCGGAAAGGCAAAGACTTGGCTCAAGAGGTTGCCTGCTAATTCCCTCACTACATGGGAGCAGGTTACATTGGCCTTCCTGAAGAAGTATTTCCCAGAGTCGAAGACCGCAGATATTAGGAGGCAAATCTCCACTTTTGAGCAAGATTGTGATGAGACACTTGCGGAGGCTTGGGAAAGGTTTAGGGAATTGATTCGTTCATGCCCTCACCATGAGTTCAATCAAAACCTACTGATGAGGTTCTTCTATGATGGCCTTGACCCTATGTCACGTGCTAATCTCGATGCTGGAGCGGGAGGTCAACTTTCTAAGATCCCGCAAGACCAATTAGAGGCCACCATAGAAGAAATGATCAAGAATTACTCATGGGGTGGAAGAAGGAGAGGTGCTGAACAAAAGAAGGGTGGAAAGTTTGAGTTGGACCCAATGGACCAAATTCAAGCGAAGATGGATCAACTTGACAAGAAGCTCTCGAAGATCACACTTGGATCATCTAGTCCCTCACAAGTGAATGCTTTCTCTTGTGACATTTGTGGTGGTACAAACCACGATACCTCTTATTGTGGAGGATCCCAGTCGGAGCATGTGGCGGCAATGAATAGTAGAGGAGAGGGGTACCAAGGTAACCAAGGATATAGGAGTAATCAACAAGGAGGGTGGAGACAACCTCAACAAAGCTACAATCAAGGCTACAACCAACCTCAATTAGGGTGGAATCAACCTCAACAAGGCTTAGGTCAACCTCAACAAGGGTTTACTCAAAGCTATAATCAAGGTGGATCCTCCTCTCAAAACTCTAACACTTACCAAGCCCCTCATCAAAGATCCAACTTCCAAAAGGCCCCTCAAAACCCACCATTTCCTAAACCAAATCCCGAACCTACTACATCCTCCGACCCTACCTCCCTAATCCTCCAACAACTCCAAACCATCGCCCAAACCCTTGCTCTACAAAGCCAAGCTCTTCAAAGCTATGACCAAAGGTTTCAAGAGTTACAAGCTCACACCAAAATGCTTGAAACCCAATTGGCTCAAGTGGCCGAGAAAAACCCCTCTAACCCCACAAATCAACTTCAAGGCCAACCCATTTCTAACCCCAACCTACATCAAGTCAAATCTATCTATTTGAGGTCGGGAACGAACTATGTGGGCCCCAAGATGCCTAATTAGTGTGAAGAAAGTTAAGTAGAGGTGGTTGAGAAGGAAAATCAAGTTGAGGAAGATGAAAGGGAGGTTGATGTTGAGAAAGGAAGAGAAGATAAGGAAAATCATGGGCAAGTTGGTGACAAAGCCCCATTCTCAATACCTCCTCCACCTAAGCCCTATGTGCCACCGGTCCCATATCCTCAAAGGTTGGTGGAGAGGAAGTTGAGCGACAAATTCATTAAGTTCCTCCAAGTTATGAAAGGCCTTCAAATACACATTCCATTCCTTGAGGCCATGTCTCAAATGCCAGCCTATGCCAAGTTCATGAAGGAGATCCTCTCCAACAAACGAAAGGTTGAAGACGAGGTTATCAAATTGCCATACCAAGTAAGTGCTCTAGTGCAACGAGATATGCCTAAGAAGCAAAGAGACCCCGGAAGCTTCACTTTGCCGGTGAAGATAGGTGACCTCGAGCCTAAGGGTGCATTGGCCGATTTGGGTGCGAGTGTGAGTTTGATGCCTCTATCCATAGCTAAGCGCCTAAACTTCCCTCTTCTTCCTACAAGGAAGACTATTCAATTGGCAGATCGATCTTTGAGAGCCCCGTATGGCGAGTTGGAGGATGTCCCAATACAAGTTGGGCATGTCTTGGCGCCGTGTGATTTTGTGGTGATGGATATGGAGGAAGATCCGGAGACTCCTCTCATTCTTGGAAGAGAAGCTCTCAAGACATTGGGCGCTGTAATAAATTGCAAAAATGATACAATCACAGTTGAGGTAGCCAATGAGAAGGTTGTGTTTGAGTTCTCTAAAACATTGAAGAGACCCATGATAGAGACAGATTTTCGGGTTGGTCATGTGGAGAGTGAGATTGAAGGTTGTGAGAGAGTGAAGGTCCTTGCCGTTTCCATTGATAAAGAGGAGAGTTCTAAGCCTCCTCCTAAGGTGAAGTTAAAACCTCTTCCCCCCTCTCTTAAGTATGTTTTCCTTGATGATGCATGTACTTATCCTCTTATTGTTAACTCGGCTCTTGATGACATCTCTATACCAGAATTGATTAAGATATTGCAAAAATATAAAGATGTCATTGGGAACTCGATTGATGACCTTAAGGGGTTAAGCTCGACTCACGTGGTTCCCGACCCCCCTCCCGACCAGTGAGTCAGGATTTTTCCCCTCCCTTGCTATTGTTTTCATTAGATTTTTCACAGTGAGGACACTGTGTGGTTTAGATTGGGGGAGGATGTATATATTAGTTGCATATAGTTTGCATTAGTTGCATATAGTTTGCATTAGATGCATATAATTTGCATTAGTTGCATATTAGTGTTATGTTTAGATTGCATATTAGCATTTAGTACCATGTTTAGGATGCATATATACTGCATTTAGGTTAGAATTCCGCCATTGATACGCATGTATTCTTCTTGATGACCTGAAAACCTGAAAAAGGAAATGCTTTGATAGTCTCTAGTAGGCCAAGGAATTGTTGGGTTGTGGTATGATTGGTCTCCTTCTTGTGCGGCTAGACTGATGTTGGTAGCTATACCCTTTGTGAGAGCATGTGTTTATAGCCTCATAGACTGACATCTTTTCAGTCTTATCTGCTTGTTGTGTGTTGCTCTTCCTTGATGAATATTCTCTAGAACTTGCATTGATTCTCCTCGAATATGCTTGACTTATTTGCGTCTTGAATGTGATTGAGGCTTTCATGTTACTTGAGCTACATTGCCAAAGGCTACCCTCACCTACTTATCCTTCTTTGAAGCCCCTGTGAGCCTAAGCTTGTTTTCTTTGTTAACCACTTCTCTAGCTTATTACCTATCTCCTTACCTAGGGGATTGTGAAACTACTTAGATGGGGTGAAACATAATGATGGGTATTAAGAGAATGACTTGGTGTAGGTGTTCGAATTTGTGTTTGGATATTGTTTGAGTTCGCCTCCTTACTATTCATTGAAGTTCTCATTTTCTCCCTTCCTCCAAAATCACTACAATCCACAAAAGCAAAAAAAAAAAATATAGAAAAAAAAATGAATGAAAAAGAGAAAAAAATTTAGAATATAGGATTTGTGGTATGTTCAAAAATAGCAATAAGGGAGATTGAGATGCTAAAATAAGAGGAGAGCTTATGAAAGGTTGTTTAGAGCGTTCAAGTTTGTGTAGGGTTGGTTTTGAGCTTTTAGAAAGGTGGTAAGTTGGAAGTTTCACTTTCCCCTCTTAACACCACGATCCCAAATGCTACCGCACCCTCACCCTAAGCCTACGTTACAACCTTGACTAAGTCCTCTTGATTCCTTATGCAAACTTTGGTCTTTATGCGACGGAGAGTGAGATGATATGCAAGCTTATGGTAGGATATAGTCGATGGAATCGAGCTTTGAGCGTTCATTTGACCTATTTAAACACACGAGAGAAGTGCGCACGACTAAAGTGAGAGCTACTATCTATATGACTGAGCCAAGCTTGGGGGAGAACTTGTGGTAAGATTGGTTGCTTTTCCTTGTGCTATAAACTTTGAGGCTTGATAGTGTTTTGCATTCGATGTTGGAAAGGTTTGAAGGTCTACATTATTCATCTTGCATGCGTATCATTGTTAGGGGTCATAGAACTCTTTCCCTATGTCTATCGTTTGTTCGCTTGAGGACAAGCAATTGGACTAGCTTGGGGGAGTTTGATAAGTACTTTACTGTGCCTATCCATGCTGCATTTTTAGTGTCGATGCATATAGATTTAGAGCATTTTAGTCTTGCATTGCATGGTTTTGATTCCTTTGAGCTAAATGGTTGCTTCACTACTCGTTTAGTTGTTTTGGATGATTTTCAGACTAACTAACAGGTTTTTGAAGTCATATATGATCATTGGAAGATTAGTTGTGGACTGTTGAACTTCAAATGGACATAAAATTTGATCCGTAAATCGGATTAAGGTAATTCTGATGGGAGGTGTTAGCTCGTTTTGATAGCTTTCCAACGACTGGTCATGAGCCCAATTCCGATAAGAGACGAGAGAGATATGATCGTTCGAAGTTGAGCTGTCCGCTGACCAGCAGGTCACCACGGTCGTGGGGACCTGTAGCGAGCAAAACAGACTATTGAAGATTGGAAACTGATCCTATGAAAGTCAGGGGCCACGGTCGTGGTGATTTTACCACGACCGTGGTGACCTGACTTCGGGTGTTGACCCATTTTCTCCGTCTTAATTTAATGACGCTTTTAATTAGTTTTTTTTAGCGTAGACTCGCATTACTTCATACTCTAAGTTTCTAATTAACTCTCTCTTAGCCCTAAACTCTCTCTAAACACTAGATTACTCCATTGTTTCATTATGGAAGATCGAATTCGTTAATTAATTCAAGTAATTTCTCTTCAATCTCTTTCCTTTAATTTTATTGCTTTGTTTATGATGTTGAATTTATTGAATCTTAATTGCTTAGAATCCATGGTTAGTGAGTAGTTACTAATCTAGGGTTTGGGTGAAAGCATGAATTAGGGGCTTAATGTAGATGTTCTTGTAATTGCTTTATTCATGTCTAATATGCATTGTTCTTGGTGTTTTGACACCTTAGGGTAGACCTTGATCAAGTTTATTCTAGGGCTTAGATTTCAATTACTCTTAATTGATGTTGTTGTCTAGTCATTCCCATGAATCAACTTAATTTCTAGACCAAGAGATTGGGTAGAAATTAAGAGGATCCTATTTAGGCTTTTTCCAATCAAATTGAATCCATTAATCAATTGGCTAAAGACCATTCGAGAGAGGATTTAGTCGATTGATTAATTGATTACTCTTGAGGACCATTCGAGAGAGGACTCAAGGACTTTAGAGGGAAACTTAACCTTGCACGTTATTCTCAATAGCTTCGTAGTTGCATTTGTGTCGTGTCTTGCCCGAGTTCATGCGAGTAACCCAAGCTCTAGTGTTTTCTCTATCATATTAATTCTCCTATTTAATTCTTAGTTGGAATTGATTAGCTAGTTAATTAGTCGGTAACTTACTCAATCTTAAACCCCCCAAAAACCCTTCACTTAGGTAGTTTTGGACTTAGTGGACTGAACTCAATCCCAATTTCCTTGTGGTTCGACCCTTGACTTGCCGTTACTACGTACTTAGTAGTTGCTCGTTAGGATTATAAATTGTGTTTGCTAAGCGGTTGTTAGTGCCTTAACGACACACTAAAAACCTCTTATCAGAGCCCAAGAGGACTTTATAGGGTTGTAATGGGGCTTAGGCAAGAGGTAGGGGATATTTTTAGGAAATGTGGTGGAAAAACCAAGAATGGGGGAGCAAAGATCACTCAAACCAAGCCGAAGATAGCCGAAACAACTCCTAACAACACCATATAACCACAAAACATAATCCAACTCTTATAAATCGATGAAAACTCATAACAAACCCAATTTTCAAGTAGAGTAGCACATTTTTCTTTATAAACAACGTGAATGAAGGAACTTTGAACTCTTTTGAACTTTCATTTCTTTTTCTTTCATTTTTCGAACCAAACATTCACGCAACTCAAACTTTGCCTTTTCTTTTCTTTTTCTCACACTTAAACCACATCTAATACACATTAATTCACCAAAAACTAAACCAAACCATAAAACCAATCTCAAACTCAACCCAATAAAAGCTCCCCCAAGCTAGGTTTGGGAATAATATCGAAATAAAGGCCATGAGCTCATAATAAGGGTTTAAGTGACACGAAAACAGGTCATTAGGCTCAGCGGGGCTAAGGAGGATAAATGTATATCAAAAATTCACTTTGAGGCTCAAGAATCTGACAAAAGAACGCCTCTATCACAGAAAATGCTACAAGTCATTGAATATCAGACAAGTACAAAGTTAAGTCAAGATCAATCCACTAAAGAGGAACTAACACACAAAACAGACTGGATAATCATATGAATCCAATAGGCTTACAAAGAGACCCCACAGTCTAACCAATTCAGGCATGCAGCACAATGTAGTGTATAATAATCAAAACTAGCTCGGAATCATAGCAATCAAATATCAAATCATAGCCTCAAGATCCCAAATGCCCAGCTATCCAGAAAACAGAGTCAAATCATTTTCAATTAGAGCACAACAAGGGGCACACGGAGGCAACTAAACAAGTCATGGGAGCCATATTTTTTGAATTTTTCTCAACAATTTTCGAAAGCAATAAATCTATCCTAAAAAGCAGTAAAAGAGATAGAGAATACAAACAGAAATCCTCCCCCAAACTGAACTTGGCAGTGTCGTCAATGCCAAAAGGTGGACAAAGGACGATGCTATGAGGAAAAACAACGTTAGTACCCTCACTCTCGCTTACTAAAAAAAATAAAAAAAGGAAAAAAGAATAAGAGGGAAATTACGAGTTGCCTCTCGCACAACGCTGGTTTATAAAGGTCCCGCACGACCATAATACCTCCACTTAGATTGGAGGGGCTTGGCAGTGAGTGCCACCCTCATCAAACATCTTCCTTCTCCAAATGTTTTTGATAATACCTCCAGATGGTGAGGTATTAGGTGCATTCTGAACCTTCTGTACACCTACCTCATCTAAAACCTCAGCCCTGTAACTAGATTGTTCAAGCATATGTGCCTTAACAACATTGGTTAGTTTAAAAATCACTTTATCATCACCAACACTCAGAGTTAAAGACCCAGACTTAACATCAATGACAACACGAGTAGTACTTAAAAACGGTGTACCCAGAATAATGGGAATCTGGACATCCTCATCCATATCAAGCACCATAAAATTAACAGGAATGTAGAATTTCATGACCCTAACGGGAACGTCCTCTCAAACACCTAGGGGGTATTTTATAGAACGATCAGCCATCTGTAAAGTGATTTGTGTGCATTTAAGTGCTCCCATGTTCAGTTTCTTATAAACAGATAAAGGCATAACATATAAAGGCACACCTAAACCACACAAAGTTTCATCAATAAAAATAGATCCAAGATGGCGGGGAATAGAAAAACTACCAGGATATTTTAACTTATTAGGTGGGGTTTTATTCTGAATAAAAGCACTGCACTCTTCAGTAAGAGCGACACATTCTACCCCACCAAAGTCTCTTTTTCTTAGTGATCATGTCTTTCAGAAACTTGGCATACACAAGGACTTGGGTAATTAAATCAGTGAATGGAGTCGTTACCTCAAAGTTCTTGACCATAGCCAAGAACTTACCAAATTGATGATCGACCTTTGATTATATTGCAGCATCCTGTGAGGAAAAGGTAGCCTTGGTGTGAAAGACGTTTCAGAAACCTTCTACTTTTTCTTCCTGGTCTGTTGTGCTTCCTCAGACAATTCGACCTCAGACGTCAAACTCTTTCCTTTTCCTTTCTCTACCACCTTCTTCCCCTTAGTCTGGGCATCATCATCAATGGGCCATGGAGGAGCGTCATAAGCAATGCAACTACGAAGAGTGTTGACATTCACGTGCTCCCTCTGAATGGTTTGCCAAGACAATTGTCCCTGCTGTCTCTGAGCATTGTTTTCTGCCAATTGGGCAATCTGAGTTTCGAGAAGTTTAATGTGCTCTCTTGGGCTCTTTGTGCCTCCTCATTAGCTCTTTGCATAATGATAAGAGGTTTTTAGTGTGTCGTTAAGGCACTAAGAACCGCTTAGCAAACACAATTTATAAACCTAACTAGCAACTACTAAGCACATAGTAATGGCAAGTCAAGGGTCGAACCATAAAGAAATCGGGATTGACTATAGTTCACTAAGTCCGAAGCTGCCTAAGTGAAGGGTTTTTGGGGGTTTAAGAATGAGTAAGTAACCGACTAATTGAATAGCTAATGAATACCGAATAATAAACGAATAGGAGGATTAATATGATAAGGAAGACACTAGAGCTTGGGTTACTCGCATGAACTCGGGCAAGATACGACTCCATTGCAACTACGAGGCTATTGAGAGTAACGTGCAAGGTTAAGTTTCCCTCTAAAGTCCTTGAGTCCTCTCTCGAATGGTCCTCAAGAGTAATCAATTAATCAATCGACTAAATCCTCTCTCAAATGGTCTTTAGCCAATTTATTAATGGATTCAATTTGATTGGAAAACCCCTAAATAGGATCCTCTTAAATTCTACCCAATCTCTTGGTCTAGAAATTAAGTTGATTCATGGGAATGACTAGACAACAACAATCAATTAAGATTAATTGAAATCTAAGCCCTAGCATAAACTTGATCAAGGTCTACCCTAAGGTGTCAAAACACCAAGAACAATGCACATTAGACATGAATAAAGCAATTACAAAAACATCTACATTAAGCCCCTAATTCATGCTTTCACCCAAACCCTAGATTAGGAACTGCTCACTAACCATGGATTCTAAGCAATTAAGATTCAATAAATTCAACATCATAAACTAAGCAATAAAATTAAAGGAAAGAGATAGAAGAGAAATTACTTGAATTAATTGATGAATTCGATCTTCAATAATGAAACAAAGGAGTAAACTAGTGTTTGAGAGAGTTTTAGGGCTAAGAGAGAGTTAATTAGAAACTAAGTATGAAGTAATGTCGAGTCTAAGCTAAAAAAAAACTAATTAAAAGCGTCATTAAACTAAGACGGAGAAAACGGGTCAACACCCGAAGTCAGGTCACCACGGCCGTGGTGAAATCACCACGACCGTGGTGAAATCACCACGACCGTGGCCCCTGACTTTATAGGATCAGTTTCCAATCTTCAACAGTCTGTTTTGCTCGCTACAGGTCCCCACGACCGTGGTGATTTCATCACGACCGTGGTGACCTGCTGGTCAGCGGACAGCTCAACTTCAAACGATCATATCTCTCTCGTCTCTTATCGGAATTGGGCTCATGACCCGTCGTTGGAAAGCTATCGAAACGAGCTAACACGTCCCATCTGAATCACCTCAATCCGATTTACGGATCAAATGTTATGTCCATTTGAAGTTTAACAGTCCACAACTAATCTTCCAATGATCATATATGACTTGAAAAACCTGTTAGTTAGTCTGAAAATCATCCAAAACAACTAAACGAGTAGTGAAGCAACCATTTAGCTCAAAGTAATCAAAACCGTGCAATGCAAGAGTAAAATGCTCTAAATCTATATGCATCGACACTAAAAATGTAGCATGGATAGGCACAATAAAGTACTTATCACATAGCTAGCAAATGCTTCTCTTGAGCTCTTTGCGCCTCCTCATTAGTCTTTTGCATGATCAACATTAGTTTCATCAATTCAGATGTGGTGGGCTCTTGGGGGGATATTTGTAGAGGTTGGGTGACAGGCTAAAGTCGTATCACCTAGTTAAAGATAAATTCTAAGTTCTCTAACAATGATAGTCAGGGGAAGTAGTGTCGAATCCACAGAGAGACGGAGTTCTAAGTTAATATTTAGCTATACAGCTACTTCAGACAAAATCAGGGAAGAATCAGCTGAACTACTAATTAAACACTAGAAATCAATATAAAGAAAGATTTTAATCTATGAAATAAAGGTCTAGTGAATTAGTTCGGTCCACCATACTTATACCAATCAAAGGATTACACAACTATCAGAACCTTGGTCAAGAATCGATAGATTAGAGCACGTGTCAAACTATGGTTAAGTCTCAACGCCCATAATTCAACATATGCAGCATGTTCACGAACATAATCAGAATTACTGATGTGTACTAAGCCTCTAAAAGTAAGACGGGTCTGTGCAAATAATTATTAACGTCAAGTAATCATTGAAACTGCGCAATAACATTAATTACTCAATAAGAACAAATCACACCATAATCAATCTCATCAAACCCTAGAAACTAATAGCAATTCAACCAATCAAGGTATAAACATGGCTTCCCTCACCAAATCCCTAGAAATTAAACTACTCAGACATAATTAAATCAACAATAATAAAACTAATATAGAACCCTAATTTCAACATCATGAATCAAAATAATAATTAAACTAAACAATCCAAAGTAATTAAAGAGATTAAGAAAGAAGAACAATACCGAATGACGGAAAGCAATAACCTTTATTGAAATCAAATCCGAGGTTCAATCACCCCTTAAACTAATCTAAAGTGTTTAATCTAATAAAAGCTCTCTAAAACTAAACTAAGAACAATGGAAAATAAAACAGAATAAAAGATGTCTCTAAAAATATTGAGAAAAAGGTATTTATTATACCCCCAAAATCTAATTAAAAACGGAAAATGAATGATAGATTTCCGCGGAATCGAGTACGGGACCCGATCGGGCAAAGGGCCACCCGATCGGGCCCACACAAAAATCACCCAACATATCCTTCTTGAATCCCACGCAAAGCAAGTAGCACAAAAGGGAAAAGCTGGGCCACCCGATCTGGATCGGGCCAATTGTGCCCAATCGGGTCCTCACAGTGCAAGCCCAGCAGCTTGACTCTTCTCGCGTACGCACAGCAGCAGCCATTATTTGGATGACAAGGCCCACCCGATCGGGCCTCGGGAAGAAATGAGCCCAACATACAGATCTCTGGCGTATAAGCAGCGAGCAACAAGTAACATAAATTTGGGCCTGCCCGATCGGGTGGCCTTTGCCCGATCGGATTAGGCTTAATTTTGCCCAACTAAAAACTCTTCGTTTCTTCACCCGGTTGGGTGCGACAATTTACCGTCCGATCAATAAATCGTCGCCCGATCGGGCCATTTTCTGCCCGATCAGAGTACGGGAAGCTTCTTTTGACTCTTTGACTCTTAATTCTTCACGTTTAGAGGTCTTGAGACCTCGTAAACTATCCGTAAAGCTCGTGGTCAATCTTACGTGCCTCGTAACATCTCTTAAGGTCGTGGTTGCATCTAAATTGATCGGAAATAAGGAGAAAACTCCCTAAAACCTGCAATTCAACACCAAAACACGAAACCACAACTATATACGATAGTTAGCATAAAATAGCTACGAAGAGCTCCAATGACGCACAAATTAGCTCATAAATAGGGGAGAAAACTCTATATAAAAAAGTGATATCAAACTCCCCCAAGCTAAACCTTTAATTGTCCTCAAGTAAACAGAACATGAACATGGAATAGATTGCCTCACCCCATTGATAAAAATCAATCAAAGCTCAAAACGTTTTCAAGACTAAGAATCGTTCAAGTAGGCAAAATTCAAGTTTGGCTAATCAAATCCATCCAACTACCAATAATCCAAGCAAATCATCAAATTCAAGCATGCACAAGGCATACAAGTCCTGAAAAGGCTCTCACAAGGGTGTCACTCATCTCAATTTTGTGGCAGGTAAAGAATGTGCCCGAACACTCACCAACCCAACCATAATTGCCCTTCCCACTCACACTCTCATGTGTTTGAGAAGGTTTAATAACGCTAATCCTAGTCAAGTCGACTCAATTAGCAGACGTACTCTTTAACTATGACAAACTGACTCGAAATCAATCCAATAAACAATGCAGACACGAGCTCAAGAGGATTTTATAGGGTTGTAATGGGGCTTAGGTAAGAGGTAGAGGATATCTTTAGGAAATGTGGTGGAAAAAACAAAAATGGGGAGCAAAAGTCACTCAAACAAGGCCTGAGATGGCTTAAATAACTCCCAACAACACCATAAATCAACAAAATATACCCAAACTCTTATGAATCAATGAAAACTCACAACAAACCCAATTTTCAAGCAAAGTAGCATATTTTTTCTTTATGAACATACGCGAATAAAGGAACTTTGAATTCTTTTGAACTTTTATTTCATTTTTTTCTTTCATTTTTCGAACCAAACATTAACGCAACTCAAACTTTGCTTTTTTTTCTTTTCTTTTTCTTACACTTAAACTACATCAAATACACTTTAATTCTCCAAAAGCCAAACCAAACCATAAAATCAATCTCAAACTCAACCCACACGAAGGATCCCTCAAGGTAGGCTTGGAAATAGTATCGAAATAAAGGCCACGGGCTCATAATAAGGGTTTTAGTAACATGAAACAAGTCATTAGGCTCAGCGGGGCTAAGGAGGATAAAAGTATATCAAAAATTCACTCTGAGGCTCAAGAATCAGACAAAAGAACGCCTCTATCACAACAAATGCTACAAGTCATCGAATATCAGACAAGTACGAAGTCAACGTCAAGATTAATCCACTAAAGAGGAACTAACACACAAAAACAGACTGGATAATCATATGAATCCAATAGGCTACAAAGTAACCTCACAGTCTAACGAATTCAGGCATGCAGCATAATGTAGTCTAATATAATAAAATTTCGCTCGAAATCATCGCAATCAAACAGCAAATCATAGCCTCAAGATCACAAATGCCCACCTATCCAGAAAACAAAGTCAAATCATTTTCAATAAGAGCACAACAAGGGGCACAGGGAGGCAACTAAACCAGTCAAGGAACCAATTTTTTTTTTTGATTTTTTCAGTATTTTTCGAAAGCATTAAATCTATCCTAGAAAGTAGTAAAAGAGATAGAAAATACAAACAAAATTCCTCCCCCAAGCTGAACTTGGCAGTGTCCTCAATACCAAAAGGTAACAAAGGACGATGCTAAGAGGAAAAACAACGTTAGTACCCTCACTTTCGCTCACTAAAAAGAAGAAAAAAAAAATAAAAGGAAAAAGGGGAAAACACGAGTTGCCTCTCGCACAGTGCTGGTTTATAAAGGTCCTGCACGACCATAATACCTCCATCTCTCAAATAGGAAGGGCTAAGCAGTGAGTGCCACCCTCATCAAACATCTTCCTTCTCCAAATGTTCTTGAGAATACCTCGAGACTGTGAGGCAACCTTAGGTGGAATTTGAACCTTATTTACACCTACCTCATCCAAAACCTCAGCCCTGCAACGAGATTGTTCAAGCATAGGTGCCTTAACAGCATTGGTTAGTTTAAAAATCACTTTATCATCACCAACACTCAGAGTTAAAGACCCAGACTTAACATCAATGACAAGGCCAACAGTACAAAAAACGGTCTACCCAGATTAAAAGGAATCTGAGCATCCTCATCCATATCTAACACCACAAAATCAACATGTATATAGAATTTCCCGATCCTAATAGGAACGTCCTCTAAAACACCTAGAGGGTATTTGATAGAACGATCAGCCATCTGTAAAGTGATTTGTGTGCATTTAAGTGCTCTTTTGTTCAGTTTCTTATAAACAGATAATGGAATAACAGAAACAGAAGCACCTAAATCACACTAAGCTTTATCAATAAAAATAGGTCCAAGATGGCAGGGAATGGAAAAACTACCAGGATCTTTTAACTTAGGTGGGGTTCTAATCTGAATAAAAGCACTGCACTCTTCAGTAAGTGCGACACGTTCTATTCCACCAAAGTCTCTTTTCTTAGTGATCATGTCTTTCAGAAATTTGGCATATACAGGGAGTTAGGTAATTAAATATGTGAATGGAATCGTTACCTCAAGGTTCTTGACTATAGCCAATAACTTACCAAATTGCTGATCGACCTTTGATTGTTGCATCCTGTGACGAAAAGGTAGCCTTGGTGTAAAAGGCGTTTCAAAAACCTTCTCCTTTTTCTTCCCTGTCTGTTCAGCTTCCTCAGATAAGTCGACTTCAGACGTCGAACTCTTCCCTTTTCCTTCTTCTACCACCTTCCTCTTTCCCGTAGTTGAGGTAACCTCATCAATGGGCAATGGAGGAGCATCATAAGCAGCGCCACTACGAAGAGTGATGGCATTCACGTGCTCCCTCTGAATGGGTTGCCCAGGCAAATGTCCTTGCTGTCTCTGAGCATTGTTTTCTGCCAATTGGGAAATCTGAGTTTCGAGAAGTTTAATTTTCATCTCTTGGGCTCTTTATGCCTCATCATTAGCTCTCTGAATAGCTAGCAAATGCCTCTCTTGAGCTCTTTGCGCCTCCTCATTAGTCTTTTGCATGCTCAACACCATCTTCATTAATTCAGACATGGAGGGCTCTTGTGGGTTTATATTTTGTGGAGGTGGGGTTTGAAAATTTTGTGGGGCTTGGAAATTATTGGGGTGATGGAAGTTTTGTGGTGGGGATCTCTGAAAACCAGGGGGTTTAGTAGTATGAGGGTTTAGGATGATTTTGTGGAGGTGGAGGTTGATAATGTTGCTGATTTTGGTAGGCATGTGGAGGGGAAAAGGTTTGTGGTCTTTGTTGAAAGGCGTTTGCCTGCTCCATCTGATGTTGACTGAACTGACAGTCATGCCCAAAGTGACCCTGAACACCACATACCTTGCAGTAAGATGAGGTAATGGGTGCTGCGGCAGACATAACATTAATACTCAAGGGAGGCGTTGTAAGGAAGAGGATTTCAAGGTGTCAATCTGCTGGCTCAGCTTTGCCATCTGCGAACTTCCTTGTGAGGCTTCGGGAAGTGGAATGATCATTGGCTGCAAGGTTTGAAAGAAAATCATAGCCTACATCCACTTCCTTATCCAGAAAAACTCCTCCCGCAGACGAATCAACAATACTCTTCGTCTGAGGCTGCAGACCATTGTAGAATGTTTGCGTCAAGAACCATTTCTCCATGCTGTGATGTGGACACACTCTCTGCAAATCTCTGAACCTAGCCCATGCTTTCCAAAGTGTTTAATTAGGCTCTTGGAAAAACGTGGCTAAATTATTTTTGATTTCTACTGTCTTTGTGGGTGGATAGTACTCTCTCAGGAACGCAACATAAATCTCCGACCATTCAGACACTTTGATGTCGTTGAACCACTTTTGAGCTCTGTCTCGGAGCGAAAACTCGAATAACATGACCTTCAATTGCTCAGGTGTGACTCCTTGATGCTTTACAGTTCGGCAGAGTTGTTGAAATCTCTGCAAATGGTTAGCCGGATCTTCAGTAGGATGCCCACCAAACTGATTTTGCTGAACCATGTTGATGAGTCCAGGCTTAATCTCGAAATTGTTAGCAGCGATGGTGGGCATCGTAGGTCCAGTGGAGAGACCATCTAGGTTGGGCACCCCATATGACTTCAGTGATTTAGACATAATTGAACTCGAGGTGTCTGATCTAGAGGTGTTCAGCTGAACAAAATGCTTTTCTCTCTGAATTTTCTTTCGAATCTACCTGATTGTCCTATTAAGATCGGGATCCGCTGAGATGGGGGAACCGTTTCTTTGAGACCTGGGCATACAAAAGAAACTAAAAGAAGCAGTAAAACGTACCTCAATTGGAACAATGAAGTTCCAATGAGGCACAGAGAAGTAGACCAAATAACCAAACAAAAACTTAGAAAAGTAGCCGTCTCCTCGGCAACAGTGCCAAAATTTGACAGGCTAAAGTCGTATCACCTAATCAAAGATAAATCCCGAGTCCTCTAACAATGATAGTTAAGGGAAGTAGGGTCGAATCCACAGAGAGACAGATTTCTAAGTTAATATTTAGCTATACAGCTACTTCAGACAAAATCAGAGAAGAATCAGCTGAACTACTAATTAAACACTAGATCAATATAAAGAAAGATTTTAATCTATGAAATAAAGGTCTAGGGAATTAGTTCGGTCCACCATGCTTATACCAATCAAAGGATTACACAACTATCAAAACCTAGGTCAAGAATCGATAGATTAGAGCACGTGGCAAGCTATGGTTAAGTCTTAACGCCCATAATTCAACATATGCAGCATGTTAACAAACATAATCATAATTACTGATGTGTACTAGGCCTCTAAAAGTAAGACGGGTCTGTGCAAACAATTATTAACCTCAACTAATCAACGAAACTGCGCAATAACATTAATTACTCAATAAGAACAAATCACACCATAATCAATCTCATCAAACCCTAGAAACTAATAGCAATTGAAACAATCAAGGTATAAACATGGCTTCCCTCACCAAATCCCTAGAAATTAAACTACTCAGACATAATTAAATCAACAATAATAAAAATAATATAGAATCCTAATTTCAACATCATGGATCAAAAAATATTGAAAGTAAACAATCCAAAGTAATTAAAGAGATTAAGAAAGAAGAACAATACCGAATGACGGAAAGCAATAACCTTTATTGAGATCAAATCCGAGGTTCAATCACCCCTTAAACTAATCTAAAGTGTTTAATCTAATAAAAGCTCTCTAAAACTAAACTAAGAACAATGGAAAATAAAACAGAATAAAAGATGTCTCTAAAAATAATGAGGAAAAGGTATTTATAATACCCCCAAAATCTAAGTAAAAACGGAAAATAAATGATAGATTTCCGCGGAATTGAGTGCGGGACACGATCGGGCAAAGGGACACCCGATCGGGCCCACACAAAAATCACCCAACATATCCTTCTTGAATCCCACGCAAAGCAAGCAGCACAAAAGGGAAAAGTTGGGCCACCTGATCTGGATCGGGCCAATTGTGCCCGATCGGGTCCTCACAGTGCATGCCCAGCAGCTTGACTCTTCTCGCGTACGCACATCAGCAGCCATTGTTTGGATGACAAGGCCCACCCGATCGGGCCTGGGGCAGAAATGAGCCCAACATACAGATCTCTGGCGTACAAGCAGCGAGCAACAAGTAACATAAATTTGGGCCTGCCCGATCGGGTGGACTTTGCCCGATCGGGTTAGGCTTAATTTTGCCCAACTAAAAACTCTTCGTTTCTTCACCCGATTTGGTCGGGCAACGTTCGCCCGATCGAGTGCGAAACGTTACCGCCCGATCGGGCCATTTTCTGCCCGATCAGAGTACGGCAAGCTTCTTTTGACTCTTTGACTCTTAATTCTTCACGTTTAGCGGTCTTGAGACCTCCTAAACTATCCATAAAACTCGTGGTCATTCCTACGTGTCTCGTAACATCTCGTAAAGCCGTGGTTGCTTCCAAATAGCTTGGAAATAAGGAGAAAACTCCCTAAAACCTGCAATTCAACACAAAAACACGAAAACAACTATATACGATAGTTAGCATAAAAAAGCTCTGAAGAGCTTACGCACAAATTAGCTCATAAATAGGGGAGAAAACTCTATATGAATACGTGATATCATGGGGTTTTGAAATTTTGTGGAGATTGGAAGTTATTAGGGTGACGAAAATTTTATGGTGAAGGTCTCTGAAAACCAGGGGGGTTTCGTATAATGAGGGTTTAGGATGATTTTGTGGTGGGGGTTGAAAGTTTTGTGGATTTTGGTAGTTATGTGGAGGGGGGAAGTTTTGTTGTCTCTGTTGGAAGGCATTTGCCTGCTCCATCTGATGTTGAATGAACGGACAGTTTTGCCTAAAATGACCCTGAACACCACACCTCGCAGTAAGATGAGGTAATGGGTGCCACGGCAGACATAGCATTAATACTCAAGGGAGGGGTTGTCGAGGTAGAGGATCTCAATGTGTCAATTTTCTGGCACAGCTTCGGCATTTGTGAGGCTGTGAGAAGTGGAATGATTATTGGCTGTAAGGTTAGACAGAAAATCATAGCCTACATCCACTTCCTTATCTAGAAAAACTCCTCCCGCAGACGAGTCAACAATTCTCTTCGTCTGAGGCTGCAGAGCATTGTAAAATGTCTGCGTCAAGAACCATTTGTCCATGTTATGATGTGAACACTCTCTCTGCAAGTCTCTGAACCTAGCCCACGCTTCCCGAAGTGTTTCATCAGGCTCTTGGGAAAACGTGGCTAGCTTATTTCTGATCTTTGCTGTCTTTGCAGGTGGATAATATTCTCTCAGGAATGCAGCAGAAATCGCACTCCATTCAGTTTCTTTCACGTCGTTCAACCACTTCTGTGCTCTATCTCTCAATGAAGACTCGAACAACATGACTTTTAACTGGACTGGAGTGACGCCGACGTATTTGACGGTTCGACAAAGCTGTTGAAACCGCTGCTGATGATTTGCCGGGTCTTCAGTAGGATGCCCACCAAACTGATTTTGCTAAACCATGCTGATGAGTCCAGGCTTAACAAAGTTTGCTGCAACGATGGTGGGCATAGTGGGTCCAGTGGAAAGACCATCTGGGTTGGGCACCCCATATGACTTCAGTGATTTAGATATGACTGAACTTGAGGGGTCTGATCCAGAGGTGTTCAGCTGAACATACTGCTTTTCTCTCTGAATTTTCTTTCGAAGTTGCTTGAGTGTCTTTGTCAAATCGGGATCATCAGGAATGAGGGTACCTTTTCTTCCAGACCTGGGCATACAAAAGACACAAAAAGAAGCAGTAAAACGTAAACGTACCTCAATTGGAACAATGAATTTCCAATGAGGCACAGAGAAATAGACCAAATAACCAAATAAAAACTTAGAAAACTAGCCGCTTCCCCGGCAACGACGCCAAAATTTGACAGGCTAAAGTCGTATCACCTAATCAAAGATAAATCCTAATTTCTCTAACAAAAGTAGTCAAGGGAAGTAGGGTCGAATCCACAGAGAGACAGAGTTTCTAAGTTAATATCTAGCTAAACAGCTACTTCAGACAAGACAAGATAGAAATCAGTTGAACTACTATCTAGACTAAAGAAAGCAATATAAAGATGGATTTAAACTATGAATTAAAGGTCTAGGATATTAGTTCGGTCCACCATGCTTATACCAATCAAAAGGATCAAACAACTATCAATTCCTAGGTTAAGAGTCGAGAGATTAGAGCACGTGTTAAGCTATGCATGGTTAAGTCTTAACGCTCATAATTCAACATATGCCGCCTGTTCACTAACATAATCAGAATTACTGATGTGTACTAAGGCCTCTAAAAGTAAGACGGATCTGTGCAAACAATTATTAACCACAAGCAATCAATGAAACTGCGCAATAACATCAATCACTCATCAAGAACAAATCACACAATAATCAATCTAATCAAAACCTAGAAACTAATAGCATTTCAAATATGAATCATGGTATAAACATGGTCTTCCTCCCTAAAACCCTAGAAATAAGACTACTCAGACATGATTGAATCAACAATAATAAACCTAATATAAAAACCTAAACTTTGCATCATGAATGAATTAAATAATAAACTAAGCAATTAAGAATCAAAGAAAGGAATTAAGAGTGAAGAATAATACCAATTGACGGAAAGCAATAACTTTTATTGAAAATAATCCAAGGGTCAATCACCTTTGGAACTAATATAAAGTGTTTAATATAAGAAAAGCTCTTTAAACTAATATTAACTAATGCTGGAAATAAGATGTCTAACAAATAATGAAGTTAAACTATTTATATTAACCTCCTAAATATAAAATAATTCAGAAAAGGAGTTGTCCGTGCTTCAGGCTCGATCGGGTCGAATCCCGCCCGATCGGATGGGTAAACTGCAATTCTGCATCAACTTGTGAAGGCCGTATCTCTCAAACCAGAAGTCCGATTGGGGTGTGTGAGCTATCATTGGAAAGCTCTTGAAATTTAGAATCCAACCCAATTAGAATTTTTTGATTATTAATTTTATATAGAAAGTTATAATGAAAATAGTGAACGTGTGTCAGTTTTGGCACTTTTTTCACTAACTCTTTGCTTCATTAATATATTCCAACTCAAAATTGTCCCAAACGGATGCATTGTGATCCTTGTGCAAGCTACCTTCATATTCAATGATTAATAGGCTTGATATTTGATAATCATGATCAATTTGTATCAAAATAACCTGAAAATCATCGAAACACACAAACAGGAAGTAGTAGAGCACAACTTATGTAATTCATGCATGTCATTATACACCTAAATGCTCAAAAAGGAGTTCTAAATGCAATCTAAATGCATATAATAACTACATATAAATGTGATACATCAGTTTATTATATGAAAATACTCAAATTTTCAGAATAGATATCATAATCACAAAGATAGATTAAGTAGATAAACTTCTCAAATTATACACAAGCTCAAAACATGATGGTTAAGATAATCACACTAGTCATGTTTAATCACTTCTTTAAATCATTCTTACTCATGGTCTCATTTCATGCAAGCAATACTAACACTTTATACACTCCAAAATCAGATTATAATATAAAATAACTCACATGCAAATCCTTCAATCAAAATATATGGAAACAAGTTCATAACTTTTCAAATTCCTTTCACTAGAAAACATATTTTCTTGTGTACCTTGAATGAATGATCAAAAGGCTCTTAATAATCTTCTCTCATGCTGTAAATCAACTCCTTTGATGTCCTTCAATAATCCTCAAAGTTTAAAGATCAAAGTTTGGTAAGATAGTAGTCTAAAACTTAGAGATGAACCTTAAATCAAAGTTTGTTCTTACTCATTACCTTGACTGATTTTTTGTGGGTGAGTTTAACTTTCTTTGAAGGACTTTCTTCATGATCTAAAGCTTCCACAGTATGCATTAGGACCCAAGGTATCTAAATATGAGATTGCATGTTGGAAATAATGAGTGAAAGAATGAGAAAAATGGAGAAGAACCCACCTTTGGTGTTGCTAACTGCTACAGGCGTATGAAAGAGGGAGTTTTTAAAGTTCTGGGTTTTCTTTCTTTCTCAAGATATGAAGATGAGTTTTGGGTGAGAGTTAGCTCAGTATGTCTACTTTAGTTGGCTGGCTTTGAATTTCTGTTTTTGCCCCTCTTAGTAAGGGTAATTTGGTCATCTATATGGCTGTGGCTGTTCAGCTGTTCTCAGTTGACCAATTCATTTGGGGGCCTCATTTCTCCAACTTTTGGATTACCTATGGACCCAACTCGACCCAATTAGTGTTAAGCACATCCTAAGGATTAATTCCACTCTTGTTTGGCCCAAAAATATGCAATACTCTTTAATCCACACCCAGTTTAGTGAGCTACATAATTTTTCCAATTTTCTTGTACTTCTCTAAATATGAGAAACTTATACAATTGAGTATAAGACCTTAATTCGCAACTCTAAGTGAGGGAAAACTTAATCACAAATATATTTTCATCAATATACTTATACACACATAACTTATATACACATATACATATTCACATAATCATACTTACTTATAACTGATTCATAAGTTTACATATCTCCATACTTAGTAACCTTTAAGTTACTATTCATAATTAACTCATAACACACACTTACACATCTTGTGATATCAAATCACACACACGCATGTTTTCTCATACTTATGAATACAAATTGGCCATATCTTTACTAACACAATCCATATCATAACACATGATTCTCTAACTTTCTCATCACTAATCGCACACATAAACACATGTTGTGCAAAAATTTAAACTAATATGTAATTTTCACTTAATAATTATGATTTAAGGCTTAATAAAAAGTAGGCCTATTACATCATGTATGACACATAGCTTATTAGTGAAGAAACTAACAAATATTTGGCTCTCTAGGTGTTGAGAAAACAATACCAGACTATAAGAAACAGCATGAACATATAGAACATGGTCTAATATCAAATCCTCACTTAACACAATTTTACCCTCTTAGTAGCAAGAGTGCTCTTTTCATTAGGTAGACCAGCAATAGCAGAATTAGTCCGAAGATTAGTAAACAGAGAAAGATTATTAGACATATGATTAGAGGCACTAGAATCAGTAAGCTAATCATCAGATTTATACATACCACTTAATTTTTCGGTGGAAAAAGAAGGCCCTATTTGAGCGTACAAAAGCTGCTACCATTGATCAACATCAGAGAGAGTTGGGGTGCTGCAATGATTAACATCACCAATATCAAGATCAAACGAGCATAAAGTTGCACAAACTAAACTACTGGCGTTGGTAGCAAATGCCCCACCACGTGTCCGAAGACCATCATGCTGGCCTTTTCCGCAGCCACCACGTCGATCTGGAAAGCCATGAGTTGAAAGCATCGGTATTGACATGCATGGTCGTTGTGACCACAGTGGCTCTAAAACCGCAGCAAATTCCACATCATTCGAGCGTTGTATGTCCTTTGCTTCGAAAACCAGTTGTTTCCGTTCGTAAGCCACATTCAATAAGGGTAATGGGTCTTGCATCAATAAACCCGAAACAAGTGTGCCATTTTTTGGCATATAAGCCAAGGGAAAACTGATGTAAATAGTCTGTTTCTTGCAAACATATATACTCGGAAGCCGCAGAACAAGAGCAAACGAGCAGCCTACAATTACTCAATAATTCATCTTGCAATTAATGTAAATCACCAAAAATACAGCCACAGAATGTCCACCTTGACGACAATCATGTAAATCATCCATAAAGGCTTAACATTGTCAAGAAAACATAGTTGGACAAACAAAACATCTAAAGTACTTCCTTTGTTTCACAATACTCGCAACATACATTAGCATAGTAACCACTATTCATCTACCAATCTTATGTTATATTTTTTCACAATTGTATAAGAAATAAATATAGTCAAGTGGGGTCGTATTTGATTCGTCTTAATGCATACTATCATAATATCAACTTATTATAATTTTTACTTATAAATAATTAGAGATATTAAGGTTCAAAGTATTACATTGGATAGTCTGAAAACAAGAAACGTTGCGAGTATTGAGTAATGGAGGAAGTATTACATATCCAAGCAACAAGCATAGAGTTTACAATACCCAAATGCAAAAGACCAGGAGATTTAGAGTCGGGAACAAAAATGGTACCGTTGATAAACCCTAATTTGTTCTCCGCGCGTAAGTTGTTGCGAAAAAACCGAGACTACGATTCATAATTATCCCCATTCAGCATGATGGAACTGATCACCTTCGCTTGGATGAAGGTAGTACTTTGAGAATGGTTCATATCGTGGAGGTTTTGGTGTCGGCCATGGCAGTTGAACGTTAAGCAAACCACCACATGAACAAAGCAGCGAAAAAAAGAAAAAACCAACCTTGTACGCACCAGAATTAGGCAGCAAAAAGTGTTGAACAACACGCCTAAGTAGACGAGGTAGGGTCCAAAATGTCAAATGAAAAAAAGGTTTTCGAAGGCTGTAATACCATGTTAAATTGAGAAAATCATGATAATGGCTTAACCTTTCATTGATATAGTTTACTAAATATATATGCTATTAAACATTAACCTAATAATCCTAGGAAAGACATAAAAAGATATACATCAAATAATAGGAAAAACTATAAATAATACAAAAGATAAGAATAGTATTAAAAGATACTCCATCCGTTCCCTTTTGATGTTCATATTTTATTTTTTGAGATGTTTTAAAAAGTTCTTCCCACTTTAAATCTTTTATATTTTAAGAATATTTATTATTATATCCTTTAACAACCAAATATTTATTACACTTTTTAACTTTTTGTCTTACACATGGCCCACTTTAGGATGTTTTATTTTCCAATCACCCACTTTTCTTTCTCTTACTCCTTCGAAAGCAAACAGATGCCGAAGTACATATAAAATTAAAAAGATTCTCATCTATCTCAATTTGCATAGGTTTTCCTCAATATTCCAAATGAGAATATCAAATGAGAACGGAGGGACAATTATTCTAATTATATTTTCCTAATAATTAGTATGAGTTACGTCGTCATTATCATATACTCATATATGATAATTATGCACGAGTTTGGCAACTTTTAATAGAATATATTAACGAGCAACTCGCCTCAATTAAATTATACAATGTATTATGACTTATATAATTCTAAGCATTAATAACCTTGAACTTTCATCAAATTTGAATGTCTTCTTCTTCCATTAGCTCAGAAATGTCAAAAGTGTCAACGATGTTATTCCATTCTGGGTGGTATGCAAGACAGTACAGTCTTATAGAGCTTGTTTGGCTAATCCTTATAAGCTGTTTAATAATCCTTTGTAAAAATATTGTTCATTGTGTACCTCCAGAAGACCCCATTAAATGTTCTTTCGGAAACTCCGACTGCGTTATCACAAACTCTTATGGAGCGTTCCCTGACCGCGGCACCTGCCGTGCCGCCAATGCTGTGTATCCAGAAAATGAAGATCAGCTAATTTCTTACGTCAGAGATGCAACCATAAAGAAGAGGAAGATCAAGGTATTTTTAAGGCTTTGACTTTTCTTTCTAACCTACTTCATTTAGTGAATTTTACGTAAAAACTCAATTATTATAAAGGGGCTATATTTAGTTTAGCATCTTGCTGAAAACTTTTTGTTCTACGAATTTATCTAAATGCATTGTGGCCCTGTTTGGTGAATAACGATAGTTGATAGTTGATAGTTGGTAGTTGATACGTTGACTGGTTTGATTAGTTGGTAGTATTTGATGATTTAACTAACTGCTTTTATAGTATAACAATTTTTGGTAAAATTAATTGATAAGAACAATTCCAAGTATTAGCCATCTTCCAAAAACACTTTCAAGTAAGGTTAATTTTTCGTTGGATCCACCTATTAGGTCGGTTAGTCATAAAAATGGACATGTGACTTGCATATGTCTCTTGTTTGACTTTTTTTTAGTTTTTCCTTTTTTTCCTTTACTTTTTGTTTCTCTCTCTTCAAAATATATACTACCTCCGTAATATAAAAAAAACAACGATTTGACATAAAGTATGAGTAGAAAATGTCTACTCGTTGCATTTTTTATGTTACGAATGTAGTTCAAATTTCTTTTATCTGAAGTGGTAATTAGTTAGACGAAAGCAGTTTTAACTCAAGATTTTAAACCTCAAAAGACAAGAGTATCATAAATGTGTCTAGTCATCTAGCAGTATAGCACAACTCCAGTCTCAAGTCATGTCTTCTCTATCAAGGAACATAAATAATGGTTGATCATAGGCGCATAGCAACAAAGTCTAACTTCCTTAAAATCCTTAAGCTCCTTTGGAGGTCAGCTACCATACCAACAGAAGAAGCAGCTTCAGTACCTTCCTTGGTGACTTCAATATAAGATTTCTGGAAATTTCAAGGAACCAACTCAACCAAAAGCTTAAGCTGATGGTTGAAGGCCAAGGAATAGTTTTATACTCTATCACGCCCCCTCACGCAAGAGCCCACTTGGCTTGAAGTGTGGATGCGGCACAGGCCTCCCTCATACCTGGCGCTAGGGGTGTTCATTTCGGATTATCCGATCCGATCCGAAATTTTCGGATCGGGAGAAGTGCGATCCGAATCCGATCCGGAAATTTCGGATACCCATTTTTTCGGATATCCAAAATTTCGGATCGGATACCCGGATTATCCGATCCGTTTTTTATGGGAAAAAAAAGTTTAAAATCAAATTTATTTAATGGGAAAAATTACGGATATTTTTTTTAAAGATTTTTCGGATACCCGAAAAAGGCCAAAGGGTGATCCGAATTATCCGAAACACTATATTTCGGATCGGATCGACCGGATCGCGGATCGGATCAATCGAATCGGATTTTTGTGAACACTCCTATCTGGCGCTATATATTCCATTTAGAAATGAGGGGTGGATGAGATTCGAACTCGTGACCTTGTAGTCACACTAGCTCTTTATACCATGTCAAGGAACCAACTCAACCAAAAACTTAAGCTGATGGTTGAACGCCTAGGACTAGATTTATACTCTATCAGGAAACATAGAGATTTTTAGTCACAGAGGAGTCTGCACTCTGCCCTTTTGGTAAGAACACCCCCGTGAAAGGGCAACTTTGCTCCTAAGCCCTTCTAAATCTTGGAAGCTTCAAACCCAAATGAAATCTTGAATCTCGAAAGCCTGAAATCACCAACTTCAATTTTTCCGAACGGAATTAAGGTGTTCGTTTAGGAAACCAAATCCAGAGCTTACTTTCTGTATCAGGCCTCAAAAACCATCTTTCACATCTGGAAGGAAGAAATACTTCCTCCGATTTTTTATTGTGACACTTGTCAAAAAGTTTGGAAATCTTTCTCTTTATGTCTCTCCTATCACATGAGTCTCCTTTTTTTTTTCTTTGTCTCTATCTCTTTCCTCCCCAAAATTTGCCTAGGATGATTAGGATTAATTCTGATGCTTGTGTTGAACCAAGAAAAACGGAAAAAAGAGTCAAAAAGGAGGCATCTGCAAGTCATATGTCCATCTTTACCTGTTATTGTAGATCACCAGGTTAGGGCGGGGGGACTATTTATGACAAACTGACCCAATAGTTGAACCCAATGAAAAATAGATGACCAATACTTGGACTGTTCTCACAAAATTTTCCTTTAAATGGTTTAATAGGTTCTTAAATTATGTCCTCAAAATTTCTATTTTTAAAAATGAAAAATTATTCATCGATGAAGAATATAATTTTGATTCAATTAAACATGAAAATGGATTCGGGACATCGCTGGGGCCACAAACTAGTTATTACTTGAAAAAATATTATATTAATTGCCATAACACGCCTACCTAAGTTGCTTCTTCATTTTGATTACAAAAAAATATACTTGTATTACTATAATAATAAATGAAGTACACAAAGATATTAAAGGCAATAAGAAATTCGTATACGTTTCTATATTTTTTTGTTTGCAATTTTTATAGATCTTATTGCCTGGTATATAAATAAAGTAGTCTTGTATGCACGCTATGCGTGCAAAGATAGTATAAGGATTTTGGAGAAGTGAATAAATATGGTTAAAAGTTTGACATTTTTATAGAAAAGTAAACTTAAAACTTGCCTTTCTTGATTATAGCAGCTTTAACCTCCTTAATTTATTATTTATTCTTTTTTTTTTTTGGTTCCACCCCACCTCTTCCCTTATAGTATAGCGATTGTTAGAATTAATGAGTCAAATTCCAATAGGTAGCAACCATATATAGTCATAGCGTCCCAAAGTTGGTGTGCCCTGATGGAGAGGATGGCCTAATAATAAGCACAAAGAATCTGAGCAAGGTGGTAAACGTGAATGTGACAGAAAAAACAATGACAATAGAAAGCGGTATGATGCTAAGACAGTTAATTGACGAGGCAGCCAAAGTCAATCTAGCATTGCCTAACGCTCCATATTAGGGGAGCGTAACTGTCGGGGGAATGCTGGGAACAGGTGCTCATGGAAGTTCTTTATGGGGTCGAGGGAGCGCAGTCCATGACTATGTTGTTAGCCTTAAGATAATCAGCCCAGGTGAGCCTGAAGAAAATTACTGCAAAGTTCGAACCATTACTGATGTCGATGAAGATCTTGATGCAACAAAGGTTTCACTTGGTGTTCTTGGAGTCATTTCACAGGTATGCACAAATTATTTTATATTGTTACACCTTGGGCTAACTATCCATTTATTGCACCCCCTTAGATGTGTTCCAAAATTTTATCTTAAATCTCCGATTTTATAATAAAAAAGTACAATTGTATGTTAAGACTTTATAGAGATATATGTTCAGGGCCGTCTCAAGGGACGATGTGGCGCTGTGACAATGTAATAGATTGGGCTCACAAAAATAAAAAGGGCATACTTTTTAGGTTAATAGGTTCAATAATTTAATTCATATCCATCGTTTGGTCAAAATTTTTATAAAACTAAACATAAAATGCAAGAAGATGTAAATATATATTGATTTTTCTCCGTCTCTTGAACTACTTAGAATTTTTAACGCCCAAAATTTTGGAGGCCCTGTGTTGTGGAACTCTATTGATGCCCTAACAGACAACTCTGTATATGTTTAACAATATTTTCAAAGATGAACTCATATTTTTATATCGGACTATATTTTTTTCGAACAAGGTACATGTATAACTAGGGGTGACCCTATCTCAGGGAAATACCCGCTAGTGTCAAGTAACTAAAACGAAAAGAACGACCAAGAAACTACTTAAAAAACAGAAAAAGAAAAGAAAAAGAAAGAGAACTAAAGAGGAAAACAAGACAAAGCTTATTTGAGAAGCTGTACAAAATTCACATCAATCGCCATGTTGGAAACCGGTGCTCCGGCAGAAAGAAGCACAATGTTTGGCTGGGTCAGGATCGCGGTGATCGGAGTGACCGGCGACTATGCTTCACATATGAGTGGTTTTCACGGTGGCCCGGACAAACACCACATCAAATCACATTGTAGCGCGACACACCTGTCGACCACCAGATGGTGGCCTTCTTCTTCTCACCGCCTACGACCAACTGACTACATGTAGCGCCTTCAAACGGCAGCAGTAGGCGGTGAGGGCAGCGGTCTGCGGTCACTGAAGATGCAGATCTTCATCCATCTTCGCTTCGAAAGCATCAGCTTGTAGTTGATACAGCTAGCAGAGAAAGATTGGCGGTGGAAGGTTAGAGAGTGGCGGTGGAAGGCTGGATCTTGGCGGTGGTGAGGGACATGTTTCTTAGGGAGAAGGGAGAGCCCTTCTCTCTAGAAAACACGACGATGATTTCTTTTATATCGGACTATATATCTATATTCTCCGATAGTACATTATATCCATCTATATTACGAAAAGATCATTGATTTACGAAAAATATAATTCGCGGAGATATATCAACATTTTCTCGCATCCATTCATTTAAAATTTTCTACTTAGAACTTATTTGAAAGGTTATTATTAACCCTAAACTGAACTAATTTGAACTTCATCATATATTGAGCCCTAAAATTAGCTTGTCTTTCTACTGATTTTTCTACGATGAGTAAATATGATAGGATGAGAACATAGCCTACAAGATACTCCTTTTGTTTCTTTTTAGGAAAATTTGTAATGAACCCCCTATAAGTTTGCAATAACACCCAATAAGTTACCAAAGTTAGTGGTTGCACCTTTAAACCCTAACTCTGTCAAAAAACTTCGTTAAGTGGAGCACACCTGATTCTTTCCCTCCTAAAACATACTATGAAATTACATTCAAACCCAATCCTAACTATGAATGTAATAGGTTGATTCAAGCCAAAAGTATGAAAATCAAAGATCTTGTTATAGAAGGAGACAACGGGCTTGCTCTTTTCGTCTAATTCTATCTGAACTGAACTGAACTTATTGGAGCTGAACTGAACTGAACTTATTGGAGCTGAACTGAACTGAATTGAGCTTTTATTGGAGCTCAACTGAACTAAACTGAAATGAACTAACTGAATTGAATTCAGTTGTAATCAATATATAAATAATAAGTAAATAATAATAATTATGAATATAAAATAATAAGTGAATATAATTCTAAGTAATAATAATTAATAATTAATAATTTAGAATAATATTAAATAAATAATGATAATATTATTTTTGATGTTATTAAATAATAGTTATAAATAAGTAAGTAAATAAATAATAGTAATAATGATAAATTAATTTTAAAAATAATAATTGATAATAATAATAAATTATAATGAGTAATTACTATTATTAGTATTAATATGTTAATACTTGATGATGATGGTATAATAACAATAATAGTAGCAATAATAATAAGAAAATAATAGTAGTAATAATTTGGTTAAATTTGGTTAAACCGCGACACCAACCCAATAATAATAATAATAATGATAAGTAAATATATAATGATAAGTAAATATATAATGATAAAATAATATATAATAATAATAATAACAATAATAATATTCCCTCCGTCCCAGAAAGCTTTATACACTTGAACGGACACGTAGTTTTAGATTATAAGTTGTTGTTTGGTTATCAATTGTATTTTATTAAAAAGGTATATGTGATACGAGTTAGTGGGGTATTATTTTATTTGGATGTGAGAGAGTGGTGGTTCATGATTGAAAAGTCAAACGAATAAAGTAATAGTGGGTCATGTCCAACAATAGAAGTGTATAAAGCTTTTTGGGACGAATAAAAAAGGAAAGTGTATAGAGCTTTCTGGGACGGAGGGAGTAAGTAAAATCAATTAGACCAATAATAATAGTAATAATCTTAAACAAAATGGTTCAATAATGAATGCAGCTGAACTGAATTGAACTGAACTGAACTTATTGAAGCTGAACTGAACTGAAATGAACTTATTAGAGCTGAACTGAACTGAACTTATTAGAGCTTAACTGAACTGAACTTATTAGAGCTGAACTGAATAGATGATATTCGTTACCTACTAAGTCATTTCTGTTCAACATTAGTGCATCGTATTTTCCAAGAAACAAATTCGGTCGCAAACTACCATTCCAAGTAAGGACATCACATTACTACAAAAAGCCAGATATTTTGAAGACCCTGTATTGTATCGTAATTTTTTTATTAGACAGTTTAGGGTTTACCCTTGAGAAAAGGGTCCCTAAAAGTTTATTGTACCTCTTACAAAAAAATAATAATTAAAGAAGTAAGCCAAAATGCCATAATTTGATGAGATATGTGGAACATATAATGGGAACAAAGGGAGTAAATTTTGGCGTTCTAGTTAGTTATTGAAGGGGTAAATTAATTGTCAATATTTTGACATGGTTAATTTTAAAAATTATACGGTATATTCTTTATATAGTAGAAAGACACAATGCGATTTTCAGGATACGAGGTTAACTTGTACCGTTTTGAAATCTTAAGGGTATCTCATGAAAAATCTCTTAATATATGTGGCAGATTTGAAAAGTTAGTATTAGAGGCGAGGGAAAAATAATTTGGATTTTAGTTATGCTTAAGTTGCCACTTTGTGAAAACTAGGTGAGTTAATTGCCCCATTTCGTAATTGTCACCTCTTATATTTATGTCAACAAAAATATTTAATAATTTTCAGCTGTCCATATTATTTCATGTTAACCAAAATGCCTAGAGTACTATAAAATTTAGGAATAATTGTTTCTAATAATGCAACCTTTTGCCGATTCACAAATAATAAATCAACCTTTTGATTATTAATGAACATAGCAACCTTTATATCACATTAATTTTGAGTAGGTCAAGTTGACCGATGAACTGAATAAGTGATAAATTTTTAACTAAAACTCTTAATTAAACATTAAAAAAAAAACTAATTAAACCCTCCCCTTCCCCAGCCCATCCCCACCCAAACAGCCCCACCACAACCTACCCCACAACCTACCCCACAACCACCCGACAACCACTATAACAAACCTAAGACCACCTTAGACCCATCGTAAAACCACTCCCACCCACTGCCACCGTCTCCCTCCCTTTCCCCACCCACTGCCACCCCCATCGTAGGGGACAAAAACTTGTAAAACTATAGGTGCAATCATATAGTGGCTACACACAGTGCGAAGTTATAATTTAAGAACTACAATGAACATTTTCAAATTCATTTTAATTGACCTTTCAATACAATAATTGGCAAGGTCAATTACAAACTTCATTGGGTTATTATTTTTCACTTAGTTGTACTAATAATAAGTTATGTTTGCAACATTTAATTTGAGGTTTTCTGTGTGCCTTAGGAAATAAATCCAAGCCCATACAAACAATTGGCAACTTTATAGACTATTTGGAAAAACATTTATATATGTATATAAACCTTTTTTCAATTGTTTTTGTAAAGTTGACATTAAAGTTAGAACCACTTTTCAAGCGAAATATTACATATATTACTAGAGAAGACAATGACTTGGGTGTTCAAGCTTCAAATTTTGGCCTTCAACACGAGTTTGCAGATATAATATGGCTTCCTAGCCACCATAAAGCTATATACTGAATTGATAATCGAGTTCCCACAACAACATCTGGGAATGGTTCTTATGACTCCCTAGCGTTCCGATCTACATCCCGAGCTTCAATAGAATCTACTAGAAAAACGGGTAAAATATAACATGTTTATGATTATGATATTTATCTATATTTCATGATTTATAATTCATTATAGGTTTTTTGAGACATTTACCAATTTATTGTTAGTACTTTCTCTCTAAGGAATTTCTCTCCCTACCTATACTCGTAAAATAAATTGGTATGTTTTAGTTTTTGAGCTGAGATAAATTGGTGTTTCTCCTAAACTTCAAAAACAATTGTAGATCCGCTCATACAACAAAAACTTATTTTCCAAGTGTGAGACTATTGTTGGTTCCTTATTATCTTTGATCGAAATGTTATCTAATATTCATATATATCTAAGTTTCTTTAAATATTAATTAACAAAATCTTGTTATAATGTGAGATACTATATCACCACACTTGTAAGGAAAAACAATTATATTCCCTACAGAAGAAAAAAAAAATCATCATTCATATTAATTATCCACATGTATTAGAATTAAGGAATACTTCTATGATACTTGTATAAAGTCTATTATTAGAATTAAAAGTTGAAAGTATTTTCTTATTATTTTTATCCATGAGAGTTTGAGATATTTTCAGATAGATTAATTTGGTAGTGATTTGTTATTACATGGTTTATTATTGACTTATGTTTTGTTAAAAAATTGTTAAAATTTTCTCTATACACACCTTCTTCATATATATCCCTTAAATTAATATTATATTTCGTTGTTTAAATATACTTCTAATGTGTTTAATCTTGCACTACTCAGAGGAGCTGCAAGAATCAAATGGTTACAGCAAGTTAAGATGTATCACGGCAGAGACAACCATGGCAAGTATGGTTAAAAGTGCATTTGGTCTCACCAATGATGGTAATAATCCATTGCTCTATTTGGTTCCTCTTAATCATAAAGATGCCAATTAGCATATATGTGGTACCAAACATTAAAATGTGAATCTATATGCTAAAACCCTTTAATGTCAAGAGCACAATAATGACTTAATTAACTTACTAATGATCAGCTGAAGAGTACAATCCATACAAGAACTCTAATTCTTGTAGTCATTTCTTACATGTCGTCTTGTTGTGCACTACTATTGTAGGGGTTCAGGTCTCACTTTGTGTTTAGTATTATTTCCATCACTCTCTTCATGCTAGGCATAGTTAGAAACATGCCAGGCTTGAATAGGGGAGTATGAAACTCGAAGCAAAGGGGAAACACAAATACTTAGTAAAAACGTCAGTTAATTAGTCTCAAGCAAGAAGGTAATAAGTATATAAGCCGGTGTAACCCCATAAGAACCTCACCTCTTGTAAAATGACAGCCGATGTCTATGTTTTTTGTTCTTTCATGATTCATAGAGTTTTAGGAAAAATGCAAAGTACTGTAGTTAACGAACTGTCACAGGAGGGTAATGGGTTTTAATGAGTAATTTGTGATGTAGGAGTGGTCATGGTCCTTTGTTTCTTACCTTTCTAGCTGATAGGAGATTTCCCTAGCATGAATAGACATTATGCATGACAATCAAAGATATCACTATGAAAGAAGGATTATAAGAAAATATCATTAGTGTCCTTTAAGAGGGATTCCTTGACTAGAACTGGAGGGTACATTGTGGAGGACATGTTGGTTGGCTTGAAAATGAGGAACTTTAATTAGGATCTTGCTACATATACAAGACATCAAGCCGGTGCTTGTACGGAAGTTCAACTTCCTAACTAAAAACATGTAAATGGCAAGGTTAAAAAAGGATTTTCCTTTAGCTAGTTGTAAGTTCGAGGTTAAGAGGCTAAAAGGGTAAAGGAGTGGTATCTATTTCATGATCGAGATTGTAATCCAACTGCTTAAAGCAATTCTTTGGTGAAGTTTTATGTAGTCAAACCTTAATTCGCCAAAAATAATTGAATTTGGCGTAATTTTCCATACTCAAGTATGTATCAAGATATAAAAATTCTTAGAATTTTTATGGACACTTTTTCAAGGAGATCACCTTGTGAGGACACATCGTTCGGATCTAGTTGCCATAAATACAAACCTCTACATGTAGCCAAAGTAATGAGAGTTCTAACTTTAGCCATTTCGCTGACGGGAGAAAAACTCTTCTGATAATGAACTCTATGTTGTGTATATTCTGTATAACTTTCCTTAAGCCACGCCTTATAAACCTATTACTGATTTACCATTTACATCCTATCTATTTTTCCTTGTATAAGTAAAGGAATTGAACCCCAAGTGTGACTAGTATAATCAAATATTATTATTATTATTAAATATCAAAATAAACTCAAAATATTTACAAAAAAGTAGTGGAAAGCCGATATATTATTTGAGCTCCCACTCCTTTAGCTATAGCAAAACAAATCCCAGTAAAGATCCTCAATATCTTGAGCCATGGAGTATTTTTTGTATCCGTTTAAGTAAGCCAACCACAACATCCTACTCTAATTCCCCCAAAGAAGAGAAGGAGAAACAGAGAAAATCATATCCAATAGTCGCACACTTAGCCTCATAATTGACACATTATTATTACTATTATTACTATTATTACTATTATTGCTATCACTATTATTATTACTATTGCTATTATTATTATACTATTGTTAGAAATAGACAATTACAATGGCGGAAGAACAAACTATTTCAAGGCTATGTCGCGGTAGAAGACCACTGACTTGAAAGCAATTACGGCCCGACTATGGTGGTAATCGTAACTGGCCGGAAAGCTCTCCAAGGTTAACACAACAACCTTTCTAAGTCACCACTAACAGAGAAAGGTTTTGGAGACAAAGCATGTACCCAGATTTTTGAGAAGAGAAGAAGCAGAGAAGAGTATTTTCGGATGCTAGACAATGGCAGCATTGGTCTGATTTTATAACAAGACAATCAGGCCAAATAAGGAATGCAATAAACAGATGGAGGAAATCAAGGGCGACAGTAATGGCCATAAACACTGTAACATTTAAAAACTTTTCAGTGTAACAAGTTACCATTACACACAGTTGGGCCCGGGTCCAAAAAGATAAGTTCCAGCTTAGCTCTTCCTAGAACCCAAGCCCAGCCCGAGCCCTATCCGGTCTAGGCGGGCGGCGCCTTGCACGCGTGTGTGTGGTAGCAAGCCCAAGCCCAAGCTTGACCTCCAACTATAAAAGCCAACCATGTAACCAACTCAATAGACAAGTAGAGGAAGGGAGTTAATAAACAACGGAAAACTCTCTAAAAAAGGCGATATGGGATCTTTGGGAAAAACCCAAAGAGGCTTTACAAGCCTTAACTCCAACAATCCCCTACAAAGGCTCTGGAAAGCAAAAGAAATTCCTGGGTAAAGAAAAGAAAATACTTAAGCATCAATATTTTGAATTGATAAATAGTGAGATGAGGCAACAACTTACTTTCTAGTGAGTGAATTTCTCTTGAGCACACTAGAGTTCCGTTGAGACCCCCACAACACATACCTACCTTAAGAACATGTAGTCTCCGCGATACAACACAAGCGCTTTATAGCCATGCTCACACCTTGAGTCTCATAAGTGCTCTAGAAAGGCAGCCCAGTCTTTCATAGAAGGCGGCTTAACCTCCACACTTACATAGGAAGTCCATCAAGTGTTCCTCAATAACACCACCCCGAAGGGATATGGAACTATTAAGAGAAAAAGCTCAACCTCACAATATAAATCCATCAAGTGCGTCTCAATAGCACCACCAAATAGGTTATGGATTTAGAAAGCCCTACCAACACGCCATGGGGATGAGAAATGTAGTGCAAGTTAAGATTCTATGGCTTCGTTTGACCAACAAACGGGTATCCACCATAAAATCTCAACTAATGGGCCTTAGCCCCATCCCCCTCGACGACTCTAGGACAACTCTCCTAGATAACCCCTTAGTAAAGGGATCAAAAAGATTTCTTTCGGACCTTACATAGTCCAAAGAAATAAACCTATTTCTCAGGAGTTGTTTCACGACTCCGTGTATGATCTGTATGTGTCTTTTCTTTCCATTATAGACACTGTTCTTAGCAACACCAATGGCTTCTTGAGGATCACAATGAAGAGAAACAGAAGCACCCTGTCCTCCCCAAAACGGAACATCAGACAACAAGTTTCTCAACCACTCGGCTTCTTGCCCTGCCAACTCGAGGGCATTGAATTCAGACTCCATGGTGGATCGTGCTATACAAGTCTGTTTCGAAGACTTCCAACATATAGCACCACCGCCAAGGGTAAACACGTAACCACTAGTTGAACTAATCTCATTATTACCTGAAACCCAGTTTGCATCACAAAATCCTTCAAAAATAGAAGGAAACTTAGAATAATGCAAACATAGATCAACAGTTCCTTTCAGGTATCTAAGAAGACGATGAAGAGCATTCCAATGTTCATTATTAGGGTTATGAGTATACCGACTCAGTCTACTCACTGCATAAGCTATGTCAGGTCGAGTACAGTTCATGAGATACATCAAACTACCTATGACTTTCGCATATTCACCTTGAGAAACACTTTCTCCTAAGTTCTTAGTCAGATGAATACTAGGGTCATAAGGCGTACTCACTGGAACAACATCAAAGGAGTTAAACTTTTTAAGCACCTTTTCCACATAATGAGACTGACTTAGGAAAATGCGACCGAAGGTTTTCTTAAGTCTTACTCCTAAAATCACATCAACTTCTCCCAAATCGTTCATCTCAAATTTCGATGCCAAGAAAAGTTTAGTATCTTAACAACATTTAAATTGTTACCAAAAATCAACATGTCATCCACATAAAAACATATGATTACACAATCTGATCCTATCAGTTTTGAATATACGCAAGAGTCATAGTTGTTGACAATGAAGCCATTTGACACAACAGTACTGTCAAATTTTTCATACCACTGTTTTGGTGCTTGTTTGAGACCATATAAGGACTTCCTCAACTTACACACTTTATCTTCTTGACTTTGCACCACGAAACCCTCAGGTTGAGACATGTAAATCTCCTCCTATAAGTCACCATTCAGGAAAGCAGTCTTAACATTCATTTGATGTATAACTAAGTCATGAATAGCAGCAAGAGCTAATAGGGTCCTAATGGTGGCTATCTTAGTCACAAGAGAATAGGTCTCAAAGTAATCTAGTCCTTTCCTTTGAGTAAAGCCCCTAATGACAAGTCTGGCTTTAAACCTCTCAATAGTTCGATCAGGTCTCAACTTCTTTATAAAGATCCATTTGCTATCTATGGTCTTTGATCCCTTAGGTAAGTCAGTTAACTCCCAAGTGGAGTTAGACACTATGGAATCTAACTCACTCTTAAAGGCCTCTTTCCAAAAACTAGCACCCACAGACCTCATTACCTCCTCAAAAGTCTTTGGGTCCTCTTCTATCATGAAAGCATAGGCTAGTTCATCACTCAGCAGGTCAATACAAGAACTATCAGACTAGAAAAGAGGTGATAAAGTCAAAACCAAAGTCTTTTGCTACTCTAGGTCTTTTACTTCTCCTAGGTTCAGCTACAGCACAAGAGATACTAGTATGCAGATCAAATGAAGTTCTACTTAAAGTTAGATCAGCAGGAGTAACACTAGTAGGTACATCAACATCATGCGTTGAACATGTAGGTAAACCAATAGCAGGAGAAGAACTAGAAGGCACAGAAGCAACATCACCCTTTTTCAAGGGAAAAACATGTTCAAAGAACTCAGCGTCTCTGTACTCACAAATATACCTATCACTCAAAGTCATGAACCTATAGGCAGAATAACTAATAAATACTGCATCAAAGGTCTTGGGTCCAATGTTTGACCTTTTATAGTGAGGTAGCCCAACTTTAGCTAGACACCCCCACACTCTCAAGAAGCTCAAGTTTGGAGGAAACCCATTCCACAATTCATAAGGAGTCTTATCTAACCTTTTGTGAGGTTCTCGGTTAAGAACATGATAGGCTGAAAGGAATGCTTCCCCTCACATTTCATCAGGCAACCCAGAACATACAAGCATAACATTCATCATATTTTTCAAAGACCTATTTTTCCGTTCAGCTATACCATTCTGTTGAGGTACATAAGGTGCACTAAGTTCATGAAAGATATACAATTTCTCACAATGGTCATTGAAAGAAATGTTCTCATACTCTCGACCTCTGTTAGATCTAATTGATTTTCCTATCAAGTTGGTTTTTGACTTCAGCCTTATATTTAACGAAAGCTTCCCCTGCCTCACTTTTGGCTTTGAGAAGGTAAATCTTAGTGTACCTCGAATAATCATCAACAAATAAAATATACCAGAATTTTCCTCCTCTACTTCTAGTGTTCTGGAAATTAGCTAAGTCAGTATGAATCAACTCTAAAAGTGGTGTGGTCCTTTAAGTCACAGTTTTGCAAGGTTTCTTAGTGAATTTTGCTTCAACACAAACTGGACACTTAGAAACTCAGTAGTCGACAGATTAGGAATAAAAGCTAAGGTCCTTAGTCTCTTAATGGAAGCAACATTCACATGTCCTAATCTACCATGCCACAAATTTAAAGACTCATCAATATAAGCTGAACAAGAAACAGTTTTATTAAGATCAGCGGAAACAGAAGAAGCAACATTCAGAATAAATAAAACCCCACTTAAATACCCCTTCCTAATAAATTCCCCACCACGAGTCATTACAACTTTGTCATCCTCAAAAATAATTTTCAAACTAGCTTTATTTAACAAGGCACCAGACACTAAGTTGCGACGCATAGTAGGAACATACGACACATTTGACAGGGAGAAGGTTTTTCCAGAGGTAAGTTTTAGAGTGACCTTTCCTCGCCCAAGCACTCCAGCAGTTGCAGCATTGCCCATGTAGACACATTCGCCCTCAGTAGCATCCCGGAAGTCTTGGAGCAGTTCCTTGTTTGCACAGAAATGCCTCGAAGCCCTAATGTCCAGAATCCAGTCAGTATTGTTCTGGATCAGATTTGCTTCAACAACCACAACAGCAACTATATCACCAGATTCAGCAAGGTTAGCTTGAGGTCCTTGTTTTGTGACAGAACCTTGGCGTGGAGGGCACTGTTAACCCTTATGATCAGGCTGCCACAGACATAACAAACAACAGACCTCTTTTGAATTTTTCCATCAGGTTTGTTAAAATTTCCTTGCCTTTTCCCCTTATAGTTACCCTTTTTCCCTTTACCTTAAACTTATCAGAGCGTGATGGAGTAGCAGATTCCACGAGATTAGCTTTAGTAACATTAACATTAACTGAATCCTGATTGTCCTTAAGGAGATTTGGCTCTTCAATTCTCATGTGACTAATAAGTTCCTGAAGGGACGAAAGCTCTTTCCTATGTTTCAGGTTGTTTCTAAAATCTCTCCAAGAAGGGGGAAATTTTTCCAGCAACACATTTGCTTGAAAAACTTCACAGATTTTCATATCCTCATTTAAAACATCGACACATATATTTACGAAGACGTGAACTTAGTCCATGACTGGCTTGCCATCAACCATATGGAAAGCCAGCCACTTTCCAACCACATACTTCTGTTTTCCAGCATTATCAGCCCCATATTTCTTCTCAAGGGCCTCCCAAATCAGTTTTGAACTCTTATGAACCATGAATAAATCATACAGATTATTCGTCATCAGATTAAGGAGGTGGTAATGAACAATTTTATTAGCTTTTACATATTTTGCAATTTCTTCCTCATTCTTCTTAATATCAGTAGCTTTTACACAACAACCTCCGTTTATAAGTACTAGTTAGACTTTAATGTGGGATAGAAACAAGGACGGTGTTGAAAAATATAGGGTGATTTTTTTAATATGATACAAGAAAAGTTTAGGAGACCCTTCTCTGAAGGGTGTACCTAAATTATTGAAAACAAAGAGAATATACAATTGCTGATCGTCAAGGAAATCATACGAGTGAGATTTTTATGTAAGATGATGTCCTTTCTTAGATAGGTAACAGGCAACTCAATTAACGCCTCAAAAGATATGGGTAACAGAGGTAATCCGGAATTGTGAGAAAAGATCACGAATATTATCCATGAGTGTCTAGATGCACCATTGTGTGCCAAATATGCCTTGAAGAATGTTGATGATGACCATGTTGTCTCCTTCAATCATGAGCTATGAGATTCCCATCTGCAAGGCCTGTGGGATTCCATTACGTAGAGTTGTTGCTTCAGCAATGAGTAGCGAGGCTTGTCCCAATTTGATAGACATGGCTTTTATGATATGAGCCTTAGTATCTCGTACAATTATGCTGGCTGCTGCAAAAGAAGTTGTAGGTTACCCGTCAAAATTGAGTTTGATGAGGCGTGGTGATGGGGGCTTCCATCCAACGTGTATGGTGTGAAGTTGTTTGCAAGGTTTTGGGATGTAGGTTGCATTTTGGCGTTAGTGGTATTACGCCATTGCAATTCTGAATATGTGTGCTTTCCTCTGTAAAAAAACTCATAGTAAGTTGAAAGTTTCATTTTGGATTATGGTGTTTCTCTCTTTCAAGAAGCTCCAAAAAGGATTAAGAAATTTGTATTTCTTAGCCTTGCATGTAGGCCTTGAATGGAGGTTGAAATTTGGTTCGGGGTTATTATAGTTCCAAGAAACCTTGATGCCTCATGGTTTGTGCTACAGTGCAAGACAGATGAGTTGATGAATATTTTCGGGCTAATGATGACAGAGAGGGCAATCTGTAGGTACTAAAATGTTCTTGATAGTTAGGTTATCCCTGGTAGGTAGACCATTTTGTAAAACTTTCCATATGAAAACTTTAATCTTAGGTTGGATGTCAAGTTTCCAAATCCACGCGAAAGGTCATTTTGGATTTTCAAAGGAAGCAAAATTATGTGCGAGCCATGTGGCGGATTTGACAGAGAATTATCCAGAAGATGTCAGGCTCCAATATGGGGTATCTTTCCGAGTCTTGCAAGGGATTCATCAATTGGAGAGCAGATATAGGGAGGCACTAGTTAGGCTAGTAGTTCCATGTTCCAAGTCATGTTAAGATGAATAACCTCATTAACTTTTTTAAATTGACCTTGGTAACATTAGTAGAGCATAATTCAAGATATTCATGCACTAGTTATAACAACCCTGAATTTCGAGTTGCTATTTAAATTAAATAATATCAAATTTCTACAGAAAATTCGGCAGAGCTCCGTCTAAAATATGGACTGCCTAAAATTTAATTTAGGACTCACGTCCAAATTATAAACCTGTATGAATAATCCAGCAAACCAAATTCTCCAAAATCCTTATCTAGCTCAAAAGTCAATGCATCCATGCATAAGTACCCGAAATCCAAAAGTGTTATTCCACGGTTATTGCAGGAATAATCGTTAAGGATATCTACCTAACTGAATTAATATTAAGCAACAACTAAATTGAACTATTATAATCCAAAAGTGTAAATAGAACTACTATACTTCAACTAAGCTAGTGGAACGTTGCTCTCAGCCCACACCCCACTTGCAAAACTTCATGTACCTGCATATATCAGGCATGTAGTATCAGCCAAACTGGCTGAGCAAGATTTCATATTAAGAAGTCAAACATATATGCAAGTAGGATATAACAAACATATCCTACAAATCATTTACTTTCAAAACATAATACTAAATACAACTTTATAAAACCCGTTTTCCTTTCTTCGTATTTCTTTCCAAATTATATGCATTCTTTCTTTTTCTTTTTGAAACCAAAACCTTTCTTTCCTTTTCCTTTTGAAACCAAATCCTTTCTTTCCTTTTCTTCACAAAATATATTAAAAGTCTCAAAATTATAAATCTAGATAATGGAACAATTTTTATTTCCATTGGGCTAGCTAGGCCCTCCGGATAAAACTAAGACAAAGATCCCTAGTGTGCACACCCTACAAACGGCCAAACCTTAGCAGAAGATCAGAGTCCGAACGTACCCCCACAAACTATTCTATAAAATCGAGCCAAACCCGACAAAGTTCCATTCTTTGAGATGCCACACAGGCAATCCCCACAACTTTAAAAACACAATACTATTTGATATAATCATTCCATAAACTTTCCTTTAACTTTTTATTAGTGGTTCGGAAACCAACGTCTTTATCTTTGGAGGAACATCCTCCCTTACCATCCAAACTTTCTATTAATGGAGGAACATCCTCCTTTTCAAACCACTTTCAACCAAAATGAGATACATTCCTTTTCAAAACTCTTCTCTAACTACAAAAGTTTTAGTAAGAAATCTTACCTTTTGAAATACAGCAAATCAACTATCTCAAGCAGTCAATACGGCTCCTCAATGAAACCGGAATCTACAATATAAACATATATGTACTCATTAAGTAATAATAGACTTGGCTTAACTAGTTAATCAGCTTTGCTTAACTCTAGTTTTATAAATTATGAGCCTCACTTCAAATGACATAACTAACTAATACTAACAATACTAAAATCTCTCTTAGTTTACATAAAACCAACACCTAAGCTTCATAATATATATTTAGATACTTTGGAATCCGTTAGGAAAAACATTCAAACATAAATCACTCGAAACTAGATTTATCAATTTCAGCAGAAACTTAAAATGGGCATAACTTCCTCATTCAAACTCCGAATCACACGTTTCTTGAGCCTATCTTGAGTAAAATTTCTATACGAATAACTTTTGTGAAATAGTATTTTTGCGAAAAACGCCTGGAAACTATTCAATAACACCAATTACGAACCTGACCTGTGATTTCTACGAATTTTAACTCTTGTTCATAAACTCATTATTACCATGAAACAATCTCACTCAATCAAGCTACATCCAACATTCACAATCAAAAACCCCAATTCAATTTCAATTCTAAAAACCCTAACTTCATAAACTTTGAGAAAACTAAAATTAAATTAAGAACTTAACTTACCCACTACTATGAAAGATTAATGGTGAAGAAACCTTGTGAAATTGGCCCTTAAAACGCACCCCAATCCTCAAAACGCACCAAAACCCGACCCTCTTGTTGAACCTATTCATCACGGTGCCGCTTGCCGCTAGTTTGAGGTTGTTGTATTGTGGTTGAGGCGCCGGAAAGATAGAGAGATTGAAGGTAATAGAATTCTTTGTGGGATGAAGATTGTGAGAGCTTGATGGAGATGATGAATAGAGCTGTCAATTCGGGTGTGTGGGTCGGGTTTGGGTCGGGTGTCGCTCGGGTCGGGTCAAGTTCGGGTATCCATCTAGATAGGTCGGGTTGGGTTTGGGTTGGGTCAGTTTCGGGTCGGGTCTGAATCCCTTCAGGTTCGGGTCGGGTTCGGGTCGGATTGAACCCGGGTCGGGTCAAGTTTGGGTCGGTTTGGTTCGGATCGGGTTTGGAACAGGTTATGACGGTTAATTTCGAGTTCGGGTAAGGTTAGGGTCGGGTCAATGTCGGTTCGGGTCAACCTCGAATCGGGTTATGCCCGGGTCGGGTCAACCTCGGGTCGGGTTATGTCCGGGTTGGTTCAACCTCGGATCGGGTTATGATCGGGTCGAGTTGAACTCGAATCGGGTTATGCCCGGGTCGGGTCAACCTCGGTTCGGGTTATATCCGGTCGGGTCAACCTCGGATCGGGTTATGATCGGGTTAGGTCAGCCTGGGATCGGGTCTGGGTCGGGTCAATTTCATTGCAAGTCTAGGTCAGGTCGATCTCGGATCCAGCTATGTATAAGTCAAATTATGTTCGAGTCAAGTTAACATCATATCGGGTTAGTTCGAGTCAATCAAATTTCGAAATCGAGGATTATTCGAATTTGATATATATATAGTGGCGATGAGTTTTTTCTAATTTAGTTTTAGTATGATCGATCGTTAACCAATACAACGAGACTACTTGTTAAGTCTTGTACCAATAACCACCATTGAACATTGAAATTGAGATTATGGTTTCTATATTGGGGATTAATTCGAATTTATATATATATATATATAAATATATATATATGTATGTGGCGATGAGTTTTTTCTAATTTAGTTTTAGTATGATCGATCGTTAACCAATATAACGACTAACGAGACTACTTGTTAAGTCTTTTAATAACCACCATTGAAGATTGTCCATTGAAATTGAGATTATGGTTTCGAATATATATATATATATATATATATATATATATTAAACTCATCGATATATGTGAGTGACGATGAGTTTATAAATATTATAATTTAGTTTTAGTATGATCGATCGTTAATCAATATAACGATACTACTTGTTAAGTCTTATACCAATAACACCATTAAACATTGAAATCGAGATTATGGTTTCGAAATTGGGGATTAATTCGAATTTGATATATATATATATATATATATATATGAGTGGCGATGAGTTTATAAATTTTCCAATTTACTTTTAGTATATTGATAGTTACGATAAGTGTATGTGTAAGTGTATTAGACCAATCAATCAATCATTAATACATTTAAGATTGCTAAGACTAGTGTATCTTATCATTCATCAATCAATATATGTGTGTATATATATTTTTAGTTTAGAGTTATACATTAAGAACAGTCTTCAATATATTATATCAATGTATACGATAATTAAGATTAATGTATTAGATCAATCATCAGCGTATTAGATCAATACATTAGATAAATGTTTACGACGTTCAATATTAGTGTATTAGATCAATCATCAGCGTATTAGATCAATATATAAGATATTTAAGAACAATATATTAGATCAACTGGCAATATATGCTAGTTCAACGTATAAGATAGTTAAAAGAGGCGGTATTAGAAGATCGGGCATCAATATAGTTAACATTAGTGTATTAGAGTAATCATCTATATATTAGATCAATGTAATCGTTAAGGCAAATGTAGTAGATTCATCATCAGTATATTAGAACAATTTAATAAGAAAGCTAAGATCAATATAGTAGATAAACTATCAATGTATTATATCAACCATCAATACATTAGATCAATGTTTACGACAAACAATATTAGTGTACTAGATCAATAATTGGCGTATTAGATCAATATATAAGATATTTAAGATCAATATATTAGATCAACTGTCAGTATACTAGATTAACGTATAAGTTAGTTAAAATTAATGTATTAGAAGATCGGGCATCAATATAGTTAGGATTAGTGTATTTGATCAATCATCTATATATTAGATCAATTTATTAAGAAAGCTAAGATCAACATAGTAGATAAACCATCAATGTATTAGATCAATCATCAATACATTAGATCAATATTTACGACAATAATATTAGTGTATTACATCATTAATGTATATGTAATAGATCAATAAAATTTAGTTATGATTAATGTATATGTATTAGATCAATATAATAAGATAGTAATCACAATTTAGACATCATTAGTGATGGACAACTTGTATAGTTCAATGTTTATCAGATCGGACGAATGGAGGATACATAATTAATAAGTTTTGAATAGTGAATATTATCAAAACAATTAATTTTTAATTATGAGTAATACCTAAATTGTACAATAATGGTATTATTATGTTAATTCCTAATACATTAATGAATAAGATGATTACGATCTATATATTACATTACAGAATTAGATATTTGAGAGCCATGTATAATATCGATCATCACTAGATCAATGAATAAGATAGTTAAGACTTACGATTTATGTATCACAACAATCATCAATATATTACATTATTGAGTTTGATACTTAAGAGCCGTGTATTCTATTAGCCATCAATACATTAGACCAATGAATAACATATATAATTAAGATTTATACATATTAGATCGATTATCAATATACTACATCACTGGATTAGATATTTTAGAGCCACGTATTCTATCACTCGTCACATGTAGTATTATATTTTCATCGTAAGTTGTATTTAATAAGATATAACTTATAAGATAATTTTAATAGTGATCTAATCTCATTTGTTGTCAAAATAGATAAAGAAGTAAAATCTAACAAAGGAAAATCAGTTCATCTCAACCATTGATCAAATATAATCTATGGCTCAAACTAAAAAATACAACAATACATGGATCACCATTCTCAACCATTAGATAAAATAGAAAACTCAAATCGACGGTCTACAACAAATTCCCGTTTTCCATATATAAATCCTACTTTCCTAAAACCTAAACCCCACCCTCTCAATTCACACGCCTCTCTTTCTTTGTTTATCTCTTTTACCTCCTCCTTCTCCATGTTCTACCATGAAAGCTTCTTCACTCTGTTTTGATAAAACCCCTTGTATGACCACCACCGCAACCCCCTACCTGCAAGGCTGCAATTCGCTTCCACCATCTACATTTATGATTTATGTTCATTTTCCCGTGATTGTAGTTTGTTTTTGCTGGAATTTCAATACACACAACCTGGAATTTTAATACATACTTACTTGATCTACTTGTTGATGCTAATTAAATTTCATTTATTTATTTTTTGACTTGTTTTTTGTTAATGTTTTATGGGAATTTGTATGATTAATGAAAATTTTCTGTTTATCTGTGTTTTAATTCGTTTTTTTAGGTATATTAACATTCAATTTGGTCAGTAAAAAAAATAACGTTCTACTCGTCTTTCTCCTTAACTCCGCTGCTTCTCGTCATTCTTTGACGTTTTCCCCCTATTTGTTAAATTCCTTGTAGCTCTCTGTTATTTAAGAAAATCAGAGAAGGAAATCTTGATGACACCCTTAAGGTGTTTGATGAAATGCTCATTAGAGATACTATCTCATGGAATTCTCTTATTTCTGGGTTTTTGAGAAATGGCAATTCTAAAATTGGGTTTAAGTTTTTTAGGGAGATGCTTAAATTGGGTATTGGTCATATTGATCAAGCTACTTTCACTACTATTTAATCATGGGTTGGGTATATTAACTTTCACTATTAATCAGTAAAATGTTTTGGCCTGAGCCTAAAATTAAAGAGTGTTTGTTCAAACTGAAAATAAAAAAATACTTTCTTCTATGGGAAAAGTAAAACATTTTTTTCCTCTAAGACATGACAAATGCAATATTGTTCTTCACTCATAGAGATAGTCAGATAGGGGAATAAGCAAGAAGTTCATTGTCTATAACATATTCTTCCAACATTGTCCTTCAATATGTTGTTAATGAAAAAGCGAAGGAAAGCAAAATGAATTGATGCTCGTGAATAAATCTAAGATTGGTTGTGAAAGGGGAATATATGGAAAGTTGAGCAATTTCCATTTCCCATTTTCATCTGTCATCCTTATCTAAAATGTGTTTTTACGGCATTGGCACTGGCAGCTGACAGTACAACTGGTTATAGCATCCCGCCTATCAATCCCGCTGCAACCATTGCTGGAATTAGTGGGACTCCATTCGGACCCAAAATTGTTTAGAATATTAAAAATTGATGGTACTAATTAGATCTTGTTAATAAACTCCCCGACGTTCATTAACATTTGATATATTTTTCAAAATGATATTAATTTTGAATTATATGTTAAAATCACGGATGGATGAGTGTAATTATTATTCTTATGTTATATTTAATATTTCCACTTTTTTATTATCCATCACCCAATACGTTCGTGAGCATTTGCCAAATCTAAAATACGTTAGTTGCTTGCATTTAATAATTAGTATATAATTACATTAAACTAAGTGTTTTGAGTTAAGACCTTAATTAACTCTATTGGAACTTTAATTAATAGATACACATTTAGTGAAAATAATTTTGAAGGGAACAAGATGATATAATATAGTACTTCTTCTGTTTTTTTTAGCTGCAACAATTGAGAATATTTGTGAGAGGTTAAATATTCAATTGTTGCAGCTTAAAAAAAAAAAGAGGAAGTATTCAATTTTGAATTTTTTACCTATCAGATTGCAATGAAATTTTTGTAAACTTTCCCCAACTTCATCAAAGGTTGAAAAAATTCCTCTAATTATAATCAGATTTGTCATATCTTACTTGCTACATTCTTGACCAACATCTCAGTTATATGACAAGCTTTTGATTTAAAATGGTGCGAACCTTCCCACTTGTTTTACCTAAATATTTGTGTCAAACCTGTATGTAGCAAATAATTTGGGACTAAGGTAGTAATTATTTTTGGAAAATTAATAAATTATAAATTCAGTTAATAACAGTTTACAATAATTTTCAGTTATTATCCATTGTAAGTTATTATCAATTTTTAGTTATTTCCAGTTAATTTTCAATTCGATTCAAAACGGTTTTTGATTTAGTTAATTACAGTTCAGTTCCTTTTCGGTTCGGTTTCGGTTCAGTTTCAATTTGGTTTAGTACAGTTGACTTTCAATCAGTTGATTTCAATTCAGTTCGTTTTTCAGTTATGGGTCGTTTTCGGTCCGCTTTCGATTCAGTTAGCAGTTTACAGTTTTCAACCAAACTTACAGCTCTAGAAAGAAGACACAAATAAAATTATATACGTAATGCAAATATTGAATAGTTTAATAGACATTAGTAAATGATAATGATTCTAATGATCGGGTCAGGTTAAGGTTATGTTGACTCATGATCTAGTCGGGTTGAAGTCAAGTCGATTCGGGTCATGATCGGGTCGAGTTGAGGACAGGTCGGGTCATGATCGGGTCGGGTAGAGATCAGATCGGGTCATGTTCGGGTTGGGTTGAGGTCAGGTCGGGTCATGTTCGGGTTGAGGTTAAGTCGGGTCATATTCAGGTCGGGTCATGATCGGGTCGGGTCATAATCAAGTCGGGTTGAGGTCAGATCGGGTCATGATTGGGTCGGGTCATAATTAGGTCGGGTCATGATCTGGTCGGGTCAAAATTAGGTCTGGTTGAGGTCAGGTCGGGTCATGATCGGGTCGGGTCATGATCAGGTCGGGTTGAGGTCAGGTCGGGTCATGATCGGTTCGGGTTGAAACCAGGTTAAGTCTGGTGCAGGTCGGATTCGGGTGTACCATTTCTCGGGTCGGATCAGGTCGGTTCCGGGTCGGGTTCGGTTCAAAATCCTAGAGCAGGTCAGCTTTTGACAGCTCTAATAATGAAGATGGAAGGAAACGTAATGAACGTAATGTCTGAGGTTTGTTTTTCTTCCTTTTATTTTCTTTCCCCTGTTTTTATTTTATTATTATCCCTCTCCCTTTTATACATAAAAGCCACTCTTTTCCTTTTTGCAAATAACTATATAGTTATATAAGTGTTTAACCTTTCTTTATTAATACTTAAACTCTTCACTAAACTTGACCCATTAAATTCATACACATTTTTATTTGTTTTAAAAATAATTCCTATGTAAAAATATTAAATATGAAATATGATTAAAAGAAATAATTTATTTTTAATAAAATCAATATTAACTATATTTCCAAAAACTGGGGTGTTACACTAGTTGTCTAGCCAAATGTAATCGGTTCCTGAGCCAATTTTCCATCTAATAGCACGACGAATTAGGTCACGAGTCTGCAGACTTGTTTTCCAGACAGGTGAATCCGAGGGTTTTAGGGAGCATTTAAAAAAGGAACGTAAATCGAGCAAAATATAGGGTGATTGTTCGGGGAGTAGAGAAAGTAAGAGGGAGAAAGTTGAAAGGTAAAAAAAAGTGGGTAGATATTATAAAGTGAGTTATTTAATAATTTGTGAGTCCAAAGTTATGCAAAAATGAGGAGAAAAGATATATGACATTTTACCTAAAGTAGAAAAAGTAACAAAGTTAGTGTAACTATTAAAAAAAGGCTTAAAAGGAAGGTGTAATCATTAAATAGGAACAAAGGTAGTATTATCATCATCATTATATTATTTATATTGTAATTCTTATTATTATTGTTGTTACCATTAACTATTATTATTTTTATTATTTTAGAAGTTAATATTTGTTATTATTATTATTGATTATTTATTATTATTGTTATTGATTATTATTATTGTGAATTTTATTATCATTTTTATTATAAGATTATTATTGTTATATATCAAAAAAATTCAAAATATTCAATAATAATAATAAGATTATTGTTGTTTTTAGACCTTATTAGACCTTATTAGATCTTATTAAAACTTGTCATATCTTATTAGAACTTAATATACCTTACTAGACCTTATTGGACTTTATTAGAAAGTACCAGAACTTTTCATAACTTGTTATTTTTATAAAGATTGAAGAAAAAACAAGGACTCAAAGTTACTTAATTCTATGAAAAGGGTAGAAGAGAAGTCTGTCACTTTGTATGTTTCAATGACTGTATTACTTTAAATATGTAAATATACTTATCATATTCATAAATATTAACAAAATATTGGGTTACTATAATTGCATAGCATTATATAAATATGAGAGTCGGAGCAAATAAGGATATCTATAAAAGGAAAATTGAAAAAAGATAATCCCAATTATGGTTGGTCTTCCTAAAGTAATCCCAACTGTGGATTATTCTAGAATCATCCCAACTATAGATTATTCTAGAATAATCTCAGCTTAGGTGGGTGTCTTCTCAAAATGATTCCAACTTGTTGAAACGGTTGATTTTTGTTTTAAGTATTATGTAGTTTACTTTGTTTATTCTCTTTTTTTTTTCTCTTATCAATTTTTTCCATTGTTTCTCTTATGCTATAAATTATACTTTTTTCCAACATTACACTACTTTGTACTCATATTAATCTACATATGCATGCTCCTAGGAATCTCTTTCACTGGCTACCCAGTTATTGGATATCAGAACAAGATGCAGTCTTCTGAAGGGTGTCTTGAAATTCAAAATATTATTGCGGGTGGCTATTGTGGATGGGATCCGAGAATAAATGGTACATTTTTCTTTAGCAATGCGTTTACTCTACCTATGAGTAACGTAACAAGTTTCATCGAAGATATAAAAAAGCTAGTCAATATGGAGCCTATGTCCTTATGTGGTCTTGAACTTTACATGGGTATCTTCATGAGGTATGTCAAAGCCTCATCTGCATACTTGGGAAAAGACCACGACGGAAGAATTTGATATCACTTATTATAGAGCTAGAGACGCCTTAGGTCCTCGACTCGATGAGGACATTATTGATGAGATCGAGCAAATAGCTATCTTTAAGTATGGTGGTGTGCCACACTGGGGAAAAGGTCGCAACATAGCGTTTGAAGGTGTTCTCAATAAGTATAAGTATGGACAAAAATTTCTAAGGGTTAAGGAGAGGTATGATCCTCTAGGATTGTTTTCAAGCGAATGGACTAACAAAGTTTTAGGGTTGAAAGAAGGAATAAGTAAGGATAAAGTAGGATGTGCTCGTGAAGGCTTGTGTATATGCTCTTCAGACGACGATTGTAGGAAAGGTCGAGTCTATGAAGAGGCCAAAGTTTGCAAGAAGAAAAGAAGTAAACATATATATGTTGAATAATTGAGTCATTGATGTTGTGAAAAAAAAAAACTAAAATTGAAGGATATCTATTGGTAAAGGCATGCACATGAAATTTGTCATACTAGAATAGACGTTGTGTATGTTTATCTTAATAGCTTTGGTTTTGTTGTTTAGGATCAGGAGAGTGGATAAATATCTTCAAACTCGTGTTTTCTCGCTTATAAAAAGCATTGTTTATCAATAAAGCTATCTTATACGACCATTGATATATGTGGTTAATAAAATTTTGTTCCTAATAAATAACATGCAACTTTCTCAATCTTAGGTTGTTGCTTGCTTGATTTATGAAAATTAGCGGGCCATGGATATTTCAAAAGTTTTGAAACTAACGTTGTCATTGCAAACTTCCAGAACGCAATATGTGAATCTTAGTAATTAAATTCACAAAATTTTATGTTTATGACTGAAAACAAAGAAGTAACAAGAATAGATCTCAAAAGTCTCAGTGCTTGAGTATAAACTTACAATTCTTAGTTGCACAGGTGTTTAATCTCTAACAAACGGTAGCCAAGGCCCATTTAAAAACGCAAGTTATGCTTCGAACTCCGACTCTCAATTTTTGTTAATGAAACCAATCCTTTATATAAAAATTACAACCTAATAGCATAATGAATCTAAAAGATAAACAACAAACTCTTAAGATAAGATAAAATCAAGAATTAAATATAATCTTAATCTAATCATCTAAGATAAAATCAGCAATTAAATGTAATCATATTCCAATTACTAATCAAAAGTCTAATAGAATCTTAATGCTACTAAAAATACAATTAAATACGTCTTATATGATTACTAAAAAGAAAATTATATCCCAAGTAGGATAGTAAAAACTCGTAAGCCAAAAAGAATTATACCACTATAGAGTTCTAACATTATCAAAATTCTAGTTTTGATTATGATGGAACACCACAATAGGGGACAATTTATAGTGTGGAACTTATGCTAAATTTTGCAAAATATAAACTCAAAATTATAAGGAACAAAGATACAAGAGAGATCATTTTCACGAGGAAGAATTTTCAAGACCTAATAGGAAGAACCGACATCGACCATAAGGGATTTGGCTAGAAACTCTATTACTAGTATGATAGGCAAACGACTCTGTTACAAACCTATTGCCTCTCAATCCACTCCTTATGTTTCACTACAAATTCGAGTTCCAACAACAATTTTCTCTTTGACTTCTCTTTAATTCGTCTCTCTTGACACTAGGCTTAACTTAAAGCCTCACACTCTTTTATAATAAAACTCACTCAAGTTCTTCCCCCTTTAATATTCACTCAAAGCCTTTCTCAAGTTTACTAAGTGCCCTCAAACCCTCGATCAAAACACCAATACAAGAGTTCTCTCAACCCTAATAATTTCCCAAGTGCTGAAACTTGATAAAACTAACTCTAGCAAACAGGAACTTGGAACTTTGGTGAAACCTACTCAAAGTACGTGGAACATCATATATCATATTATTTCTCTTTTTCGACTAGAGTTGGACACACTTAAACTGGTGATTAAACGTCCTATTATAGTTTCAAGTTGTTTGTCTCTATTAAACACCAGCTACAACCTCCTACAAATTAGAACCTTTATATTAGGTTAAATTGATTTTTTCTTGAGGATTACGACACCACTAAAGGAATACACATCAAACTATATCAATTAACTGAATAAATGTGTGAATGTGGTTTAAAAGTAGGAAACATAAATGATTATTTATTTCTTTAAATAAAACACATTATCTATTTGAATACTTTATTCCTATATACTTATACTTGGTCAACTAACATATTAACAAAGAGACGTTATAATGTTTTACTTGTTCTTTCATCAATAGTATGTTCCTGAAACGTGTTCCGCTCAAAGGAACAGATTCCCAGGCTCAACTCAGTTTAAAGGAACAACTCTGCTCGAATGAACAACTCTTTTTCACACCCGAACTTAGGGAACCTTAATTAAACTCGATTAGTCAGAAATAGATCATAATCATAATTCAATTCGTAAACAAAAGCGAAAACATTCTCAAGTCTGTGCGTTATGGACCCATAATAAAATGGAAAAATTGACAAGAACAGTCCAAACTATTGGTCATCTTCTATAAACGGTCCAAATTATTGATAATCCATGAACAGTCCAAACTATCACCACCATCTTCCATAAACAGGAAAAATGACCTGTTAACCTGCTATAACAGGTAAAAAAAATTTCTTTTTCTTTTTAGTTTTAATAACCTTTTTAATTAACTTAAAAAAATTAAAAAAACCCTCCCCACCCCAACCCCGCCAGCCACCCCCACTCATTCCCACTAGGGGTGTTCATTTCGGATTATCCGATCCGAATCCGATCCGGAAAATTTGGATACCCATTTTTTCGGATACCCGGATTATCCGATCCGATTTTTATGGGAAAAAAAGTTTAAAATCAAATTTATTTAATAGAAAAATTAAGGATATTTAGGCTATTTCGGATCGGATCGGATAATTATCAGAAAATTATCCGATTTTTTAAACATTTTTCGGATAATTCGGATATCCGAAAAAGCCAAAAGGGTGATCCGAATCCGATTCGAATTATCCGAAATACTATATTTCGGATCGAATCGACCAGATCGGATCAATCGGATCGGATTTTTATGAACACCCCTAATTTCCACAACCACACCGCCACCACCACTAACCCCGTTTCTCCCTCAATCTTCGCCGGAACTCTAACCAACCGGCAGCACTCACGCACAGAGCCACCAACACCCAATCCCGCAGCCCACCCAAGCCGCCACCACTCTCCCCCACCTGAACGCTCACGCACAAACCCACCCCACCCGACACTCTTTCAATCTCAAGCTCGCCACCAGTCGTCGGCGAAGAACCTCCGGCTTTCCCGTCGAAGCCCACTGCCACTACCCCACAACCAGCCATCCTACTTAAACTTGAGTTGTTACTCAACAATGGCGATTCCTCTGCTTCTTCGTCTTCCTTCATCGTCTCCATCTCTTTCTCCGGCGATGACGTCAAGAAACGGCGGTGAGAATTTAATCTCCGGTTGCGGCGGCGATGACACCGTCACCGGCGGTTGAATCTGCAGCTCAAAAATGTCGGTTGAAGCTGCAAGGAGTGAGATGGGGTGAGAAGTAGTGGGGGGTGGCTGGCAATGAGTGGAGGTGGGGAAAGAAAACACTGGTTGGGTGTGAATGGGTGGGGGTGGTGGCAGGGCTGGGGTGGGAAGGGTTTTTATTTTATTTTTTAAAGTTCATTAAAAAGATTATTAAAACTAAAAAGAAAAAGAAAAATTAAAAAAATAAGTTTTACCTGATGTAGCAGGTTAACAGGTCACTTGGCCTATTTATGGAAGACGATGTTGATAGTTTGGACTGTTCATGGATTATCAATAGTTTGGACTGTTTATAGAAGATGACCAATAGTTTGTACTGTTCTTGTCAATTTTTGCTAATAAAATTATCTTAAAATACAACTCAACAACTGCATTCCCTTAACAGAGAAAGTTACCTTATCATTAATTATCCATAATGTCTTACTTAAAACATAAACTTATCACATAACTTACCACCTCAATTACCGGGTAACTTGTTCATAGCATCAGTATCGATCGCATTCATAGGTTTCTCCAAAAGTGTCTTATAACACTTCCACTAATAGCTAGAACAGAAAAGCAATGCAAAATGTCACGATCGAGAATCAGTAACATACTACTATAACATTGTAAATTTATTTCAATTCATTTTATTTACAAATAGAGAGAGGAGAATAGTAAGACTTCATCAAACCTTGCATAGATCCATTTGGTAATTATAGAGTTAAATAACATTAACATATGTAGCGTAAAACATCATAATTCTCATAATTTTTTCTTTGAACTTGATTACTGGTGTCACGGTTCAAGTGTTTTGACCTCGGATTGTGCGGCACGCCCTTGCCTTTTGTGGGCAAGTGCGCTAGCATTAATGCGAAATAGGGACTCTTGAGGCTCGTGATGTAATATCTCTCATTTCAAGAGTATTTTATTGTATGCTAGTTATGATAATTAGCGTGCTTATTTAATAATCATCCTTGTAATCATTTAAAAAAGGAAACGCGTTTGATTATTATTGTTTATGCAATTATCAAAAGGATATCTATATCTATCTAGCTAATTACAGTGATAGTTTAGTGGAATTACTTTTATGCAAAAAATTTAGTATATAAATTATATTTTTGAAAAGAAAAGTATATATGTACTTAGATATATGTATACGGATAAGTTTTTGAGATAACTGGACCAAATAGATAAGAAGGAGAAGATTATAGTATTACATTAAATTAAGATGGATGGAGATGGAAAAAAAAAAGAGGAAGGAAAAGAAAGAAAACAAAAGGGAAGCAAGGGGTGTGTTGATCTTCCTAAGGATGGGTGGTTTAGGCATCCGTAATTGCTCTGTTTTAAATACCACTTTTCTTATGAAAGAAGTTTGGCATATTAAATACAATCTGAATTCAACCCTTGCGCGGCTTTATACGGCTAAATGACCCTTCGCGTGTCAATCAGGAAAGTCAAGGGGCCTTCCTAATCGCCCATCTTGGGGGATAAGAAATCTTATTAAGGCAGATAACCTTCTACTACGAGGTTGTACATGGAAATTTTGAAATGGGGAATGTATTTGCGCTTATCGGGACCGTTGGGTTAGGAATACTATTCCACTAATTCATTCGGACACTCCTATTTCGAGGGTTGCTAACACTAAGGTTTCCTCCTTCATTTCTCCAGTCTCAAATACTTGGGATTGCGCAAAAAATTAAGGAAGGCTTTGAGCACCAAATAACGCAACATAATCTGGTAATGGAACTTCCACACCAAAGGGACGAGGCTTCCTATCCTGGACAAATACGACCCATGGGGATTTACTACTAAATCAGGCTATGCTTTCCTGCTTTGTATGGGTTTGCCAGACTATATGGATTCGAAGGTTAAGACCTACTCATGTTTCTTCAAAATTCTATGGCACTTTCCTATCCCTCCGAAATAGAAAATTTTTATATGGAAGATCTTTCATGAGGCCCTTCCTACTGCGAAACAACTACGAAAGCGAAGCATCCAAGTGTTTGATACTTGTTCTATTTGTTTTTCTTCCCCTGAAACTGGTCTACACCTTTTTCGTGACTGTACTGTTGCTAGGCATATTTGGGCTCTTCTCCCAAATGACTACCTAGCACCTAATCTAAGCACCCTCCTGCTTCCGGAGTGGCTTGCTCACATATCCTGCTTTTTTATAACGGGGATGATCCCAGTCGAAAGAAACTTTTGACATTTATTGGTACTTTATGAACGTTATGGATCCATCGTAATGATAGCATCTTCGGGAATTCACGTCCCAATCTAACCACAGTGGTGCCTAGAATTCAGCAAGCGATAGAACAAACTAGTGTCCTTTGGCAGTCCACCGGTTGGACTTTGGCTTTCCTTCAGCCACCGGGAGAGGATCCAACCTTTCCTTCAGGTTTCTGCGTAGCTAATCTTGGGCAACAACTTTGGGGTGGGGCAGGCCGAACTATCCCATCCAACTCGATGGGGCTTGGAATACAAATTATTTTAAGATGGGGATGAGGAGGAAACTTGATTACCCACTACCACCCACAAATTCCAACGCTCCGCAAATCATTATGCCTGCTTTGATTGGGGGGAGGGTGGATACAGTTTAGCGGACTCGACCCTTCATGCGGAGACCTTAGCTTGAGTCTATGCTCTAAGATGGGCGGCATCTTGTGGTATCGACGCGTTACTCTCCTTACGGACTCTAGCAACCTGGTTTATATGTTGAACGACAACATCAAGGTTTATGTCGACCACCTTTGGACCATCAAGGTGATCAGGGCGACAACCTGTCATTATTATGGTGCACTATCAGAAAGGTACATTGCGACGCCGTATCGGAAGCACACAAGATTATGAAGATTTGTTCTCGTTCTTGTATTTCTTTCATTAACCTCCTACCGCTTTTCACTGTTGCGGCTACTTAGTTTCGTTTCTTTGCTATTTTTTCTACAGTTTGATATTCACAATGTCCAAAAAAAATCACTTTCATTCATTTCTTAGTAAACTCCTGTTTCCCCTTTTTTTATTTTGGAAAAATTGATAAGAATAATCCAACCTTTGGCTGGTCTTTCATCAACGGTACCACCTTCAATTAATCCAGGTATAATCCGACCTTTGACACCCATATTCTCTCATTGGTATGGAATGATGGCAACCTGTTTGACCGACCAAAATGACCGTTGACTTTTTTTTAAAAAAAAACTTTTAAAAAAAAGGAAACCCCCAGCCCAGCCCAGCCCACCCCCACCCCCTGCCCACACTACTGCCAGACCCCACCCCCACCCCCATTCCCTCCCCCTGCCAACATTACTGCCACCCCACCCCCACCCCCACCCCCATTTCCTCCCGCTAAATCAACATTACATCTCCCTTCCTCCAACCTTACAACCTCACTCTCTTTCCCCATTAAAACATCTTTTAAAGCTTCCTCTTCATCATCATCATCTCATGATCTTCAAACTTTCTCACCACTCTCAAGCGGAACCTGCAATCTCCATTCATGAGTACAAGGCGAACCAAGCTTGTTTGTACAATTGGACCGGCCTCGTGCGAGTTCGAGCAGCTTGAGGCTCTTGCTGTTGGTGGGATTAATGTAGCAAGGATTAATATGTGCCATGGAACTCGAAGTTCAAGCAAGGATAAAACACAAAGTATGGGGTTGTGTTTGGGTGGCGAATAGAATGACGAGAGGAAGAAGGGTGGCTGGGTGGTGTTGCGTGGCTGTTTGAGCAGCGAGGAGAGGGAGGAAGAAGGGGGAGGTTGAGGGGGAGGGTGGCAGCAGGGGAGGGGGAGGGAAGGGGTGGATTTATTTTAAGATTTTTTTTTTATTAAATTTGATTTAAAACTTTAATTAAAAATTTAAGTTTTAAATGCATTTAATTAGCTATTAATCACGTAATTAGGAAGATTACCTGTAATTGTAGGTCACCAACAGGTGACGGACCAATGAGAGAATATGGGTGTCAAAGGTCGGATTATACCTGGATTAATTGAAGGTGGTACCATTGATGGAAGACCGGCCAAAGGTCGGATTATTTTTATCAATTTTTCCTTTTATTTTTTATGTTAACCACACAAAAAATAACTTTATGATAGTTTTTTCTTCTTCGTAATATTTACTAGCGAACTGAATGAGACCAGGACTATGATCCAACAGACCTTCAGGCAGATAGTTTACAAAGGAAAGAGGCAGCTCTAAAACCCAATCATCTCACATCATTTAAGAAAATAGTCAAGTGATCGACTAAATGTCACCTCAGAGAATTGAGAGTAGCCATTTGTACCAAAGGATGGCCAAGCTACATGCAAGACTTTTCAATCTATTTGAATACGTATCTAAGTGGTCGTCTATTTGAATACGAAGAGTAATGCTTTAAGAAGTTTTATTTTCCCCCTTTTTTTTCTATTTGTAGGAAATCAAATTATAAGCAGGGAAGTGAAGTATGATAGCATACTCTATTTCATCCCTCAGGAACCTCTACGTTCCTTTTCTTTATTTTGTTAACCAAACACTACTAAATTGAGTATTCATTTTGTCGGGTCATTCATAAAAAAAGTCAGATGGTTGATCAAATGTCACTTCAAAGGCTCAAACAATTGAGAAATAGTTAGTGTACCAGATAATTTTCCTCTTTAACATTAATTTTGTTCAAAGGTAAAGCTACGCGTAAGACTTTGTCAATCTATAATGCTCTTGTGTAATTGACGCATATATAACTATATAAGTGGTCATTTATTTGAATACGTAGTGACTCCATCTGTAAGAAGTTATTTTCCTCATGAATTCCATTTTAGGAAGTTCAAATAGTTAGCGATAGTGAAGTACCGTATATAATAGTAATAACATCACTTTCTTTCATTTCTAAGGAACCTCTTTTTTTTTTTACCCAAACAAACACTAAATTATTTATACGTTACTATTTCCAAATATTTGTTTCCTCAAAACATTTTGAAAAACTAGTCAAGTGGGATTAATATTTTGTAAACAAGTCCTTTACTTTCGGGCTGAATGCCTGAATTATTGAAAGTTCTCTTCTGTTCAATTTAGTAATCTAGACATATTCGATTCAACTCCAACTTATTTAAACTGTTATTTTGATTCTTATTAGTTAGTATTTTTAATATTCCTAATAGCAGTATGAGGTTATAATGACTAATATTATATTAGTGATATTATGAATAGTATTAAGTTTGCATAATTACTAATCTTATTTTATTTATTAACGAGATTTAATATTATTTAATATTATTACAATCAATTGAAAAACATTATTAATTTTATTAGTACTAGTAATATTCTATATTGATATTATTCATGATACTAAATTTAATTATTTTTGAATAATAATAAAAGTTTCATTAATAGTATTAATACTATTGTTAATATTAGTGTTATTAATTATTATAATTATTAATAAATATGATAAGTACCTAGTTCACCATGTTGTTTCTTGATAGAAAGAAAAGGGTTCCATTTGCTACAATATTAATTATCAATTTCTTTACTCCCTTTGTCCCGGAATACACTATACACTTTTCTTTTCCATTTTCACGAAATTACTCTTCGAGGGTGTTTGCTTGTGGGGATTAAGGGAGGAATTGGGATTTTGAAATTTCCATGGGTAGTACTCCCATGTTTGTCCGGAGGAATTGAGATTTTTCAAGAGGATTGAGAATGAGATTAAACAATATATCCTCTAATCGCATCAAATTAGGACATGGGAGGGGGCACGTATAAGAGGTGGGATTAATATTTTGTAAGAAAATGACCCATTTACCCTTAATAAATATAAAAGGTGGAGATTTGATTAGGGCCGTATTCAAGTAAAATAGCCATTTAATTCCAACTTATGTGTGTTGTGACCTGTGGGAGCCTGCCAGGTGAGGGTGGCTCCTCTATTGTGGGGCGCAGGGAATTGGCATATGTGAAAAGGTTGGAAGATGGTTAATATAGGAAAAATTGCCTAGAATAATGCAACCTTTGGGCGATTCGCAAATATTAATGCAACCTAAAGATTATTCTGGAATAATGCAACCTTTATACCCCATTTATTTTAAACAGGACAAATGACCGGTAACCTGAACCATAGGTAATTTTTATTAAAAACTTTAAATTTAAAACAATAAAATTAAAAAAAAAATTAAAAAAACCTAAACTAAACCCCAGCCCCCAGCCCCACCCTCGCCGGCAACTACCCACAACCACACCACGCCAGCCCCCAACCTCGCCGGAAACCCTTCTTAGATCGCCGGAAACTACTTAGAACCACCACACCCCGTACCCAACGACGAAATTTTCCCTTTCTTTCGTCTCTAGTGTCGCCTGAAAACACGTGGGATTAGGGGAGAGAAGGGGAGGCGCGCGAAATCTGAAAGGTAAGAGGGGAGGGGTGGGATTTTCGGGGGTAGGAGAAGGGTTGGGTGAGGTTGCGGTAGTTAGGGGGCTTCGAAGGGGTTGGGTTGCGGTGGCTGGGATGGTTCGAAGAGGGCGGGCTAGGGGGTTCGAAGGGGGTGGGCTAGGGGGTTCAAAGGGAGTGGGGTGAGGTTAGAGGTGGCGGCTGCGCATTTCGAAGGGAGTGCGGTGGCGGTAGGAGGTGGCTGAGCATTTTCAGAGGGAGTGGGAAGGTGGTCGGAGGTGGCTGGGCATGGTGGGGGAGGGGTGGCCGGTTTGTGCGTGATGGTGGGTTAGGAGAGGGGGGAAGTTTTTTTTGTTTTATCTTTATTTTTTAATTTTTTTTAAAAAAATTAGTTTATTAGGACCAATGACAAGCCGACACGTGTCCCCCTCAACCTATTATTCAGGTTATATTCGGTTTTACCCCATTTAAAATAAATGGGGTATAAAGGTTGCATTATTCCAGAATAATCTTTAGGTTGCATTATTATTTGCGAATCGCCCAAAGGTTGCATTATTCTAGGCAATTTTTCCGTTAATATATCCTACCCTTCCATCTTAATCAGAGTTAGGCCTGTGTCATCTATCTGGCTATAAAAGAAAGAAACTCTATTCGCAAGAAGAGAGACCAGAACTCCAATCATACCACACAAGGGATAAACACTAATTTAATCCACCAATTTCCAGATTTCCCACTCCCTATCCTACTTTCTAATCCCCAAACTCGCATCCCTACATACCAAACGTCTCGTTTACACTTTTATTTTCAGGTATGGCCCACATATTATTTAATTCATCTATGTTCAAAAAGATGGTCTACCACAATTATATTTTCTCAACCCCTCCGCTAATGTATATCATCTACTATTATAATTTAGACCCACGCACACTCTCTCCTAAATAAAATAATAACACTAAAAGTAACTCTCATCACACCTACCTTTATAAAAAAAATAACTCTTACCACATCTACCTTTATAATAAAATAACATTGATATCATAACAACAACTTATCACCTAAAACTATGTGCCTAACTGAGTGTCAAGACTCAAGAGTATTCTGGGAGGGAGGTAGTAATAATATTATTTTAATATCAACTACTCCCTCCATTCCTATTTTTTCTTTCCGTTTTCCTTTTCGGAAATTTTCTAAAAGTTCTTCCTACTTTATTTCTTTTCCATTTAAGAATATTTATTTCTTTATCTCACCCTTTAACAATCAAATCTTTACTACAATCTCCGTTACATTATGTATATGTCACATTTTTCATTTTTCTCTTAAAGTATGGTTTGGAGAATGTAGTAATTGTGATCCAAAAAGAGTACAAGAAACATTCATGACAAAGTTCAAAAATAAGAAAAAATTATGGTCTAAATTTGAATGTTGTAATTTCATCATTCATTGTGGTCCGTATTTGTACCATAAATCAAGGATAAAATTTGAAATATATATACTTAGTGAGAATAACATTGAATAAAAATAATTTTCACATGAGGATACTTTGAAAAAAAAATATAACATTTTACTCCATCTATCTCAATATATTTGCTATATTTTCTTTTTCACAATTGTCAAGATGCAATTTTTTAAACTAATATCTCAAATTGGGAATTTAAATATTTGGAAAGTAAATAATGAGATGAATCAAACAAGAGTAACAAGACCCCATATGAATATGTTCTTCGTCACATATTAAACTCAAAGACTGTCAGAGTTGCAATATAAATAGTGTTTACAATCAATATGTAGCAAATTAAATGAGGCGGATGGAGTATAAAAGGAAATTGTACAAACGGGACTAACAAACTGGGACACCTAAAAAAGAATACGAGACATATTATGGGACTGGAGGGATTATTTTTTTTTTTTACTTTTTGTCTTACAAATGACCTACTTTAAATGAATCTATCATTTTCTCAATCACTCACTTTTGTTTCTCTATCTTAATTTTTAAAAAGCAAAAGAGGTATCAAAGTACACTTTATATATTATGAAATCAAAAATATTCATCCACCTCAATTTGCAATTTTCTCCTAGATTTCAATTGGGAACAAAACGAGTTTATATATATATATATATAAACGTATCCAAGAGTTGCAATCCAGCAATCCGCCACATATTATTTGATATCATTCTATCCACTTTCCTTATCATATATCAAAAATTTGTTAACGTGAAGCTTTGGACCCACAACCTCGAATTTGCAAGGAAAGAGCTCCACACCACTACTCTTACATGCTATTATTTCTTTTCTATCAAAATAGGATGACATATAACTAATAAGAGTTAAGTTATAACTTTCAAAACTCATGTTATAAATGAGACGATTTTTTTATCTTTTTTTAATGATAAGTTTTTTCACCCCAATTAACATTAATTATTTTCAACTATTAGGACTCGTTTGGTTACACGTGGGAATTTAATTCTCATGGGAAGTCTCATTTCATGGGAAATAAATTCTCTTGTCTGGAATTTATAATCACCAAGGGGAGGGGGGGGGGTCAGTCACTTGATTCCTACACTTCATAGGAAATTTTATTTCCCTTGGAATTCTTATTTCCCATGCATAATATCCTGCATACCAAACGACCTCTCAATTTTATATTTCCTAGGAAATCCAAATTCCAGTGTAATTATGAGTGAACCAAACAACCTCTTAGTAAATTATAATGCAAAAACTCAAAACATTGTCCGGGTCTAAGTACTAGTTGAATCATACCCTGATGATGATATCATTGATTAGAATGTTTCACCATTTCCTAATAATCGTTACTTCAGCCCTTTACTTTTTAGTATTAGTATTAGACTTTTTTTGCGAGAAACTGCATGAAATTCCTATTTTGTTGATTATAGTCATGTACCTTTTTCTTGCGAATTATTGTCTCAAAAGACTAATCTCTTAGTAACTTGTTGCCATTTTCACTAATTACACTACTAATCTTTAATTTGATCGGTCAAATCATGTTTAAAATTTTTAAAATCTTTTTTAATTTAATTTTACAATAATTAAAAAATATATGTTTTTGATATATGACATGGTAATGGGCACGTATTTCGAGACAATATTTTATCGCGTTTTTCGGACTGAATACGATGTTTTCTTCGAAAAGCGAACATCGGCATACGCCCTTTATGGCCAAGAATTTCGAGAGTCCATACGAAACGAATACCAACAAAGCGGATTTTTAGACACGTATTTCGAGACAAATTTTTTGGACTGAAGACGACGTTTTTTCAAAAGATGGACATCATTGTATGCCCATATGGGCAAGAAGTAAGTTCGAGAATCCCTACGAAACAAGTACCAATAAGCCGGATTTTCAATCACGTATTATGAGAAGGGTTTTTCGGAATGAAGTCGACATTTTTCTCGAAATACGTCCCCGTTTTTCCAAACAAAGGGCATAGGGCGGTGCCCGTTTTTCAAAAAAAACGTCGCGTTTAATCTGAAAAGTCGTCTCGAAATAGGGGCTCAAAAACCAGCTTCTTGCTACTTCTTTCGTAGAGATTCTTGAATTCATGCCCAGAACGGGCGTACGATGTTGTTTTTTTTTCGAAAAAACATCGTCTTCACTCCAAGAAACCCATCTCGAAATACGTGCTCGAAGATTCATCTTGTTTGTATTTGTTTCGTAAGGATTCTCAAAATTCGTGCCTATAAAGGGTGTACAACGGTGTCTGTTTTTGAAAAACGTGGTCTTTAGTCTGAATAACCCGTCTCGAAATACGTGCTCGAAAACCCAGCTTGTTGATACTCGTTTCGTAGGGATTTTCAAATTCGTATCGATAAATGGCATACAACGGTGTCGATTTTTTCGAAATAACGTTGTTTTCAGTCCGAAAAAACCGCCTCGAAATACGTGCCGAAAAATCCGCTTGTTGGTACTCATTTTGTAAGAAATTAGAGTTTTGTGCCTATAAGGGGCGTACGATGGTGTTCGTTTTTTAAAATAGGTTGTATTCAATCCGAGAAACGCGATTAAATGACATCTCGAAATACGTGCCCATTAACATGTCATATATCAAAAACATATATTTTTAAAATATTATAAAATTAAATTAAAAAAGAATATTAAAATCTTAAACATGTTTTGACCGATCAAACTATAAATTATTAGTATAATTATTCGCAAGATAAAAGTACATGACTATAATTAACAAAATGAGTATTTGAATAGACAGTTTTTGGCAAAACATTCTTACTGTTAATGGTATTATTTTTTTTGAAAAAATATGAGCATCAATATTAATATTATAATTTTTATTGTTTATGTTATTAATAAGAAAATGTCAATATAAATAATATATATCACTATTAATTATAGATATATTACATGTAAGACTTTTTCTATCTATTATGTTTAGGGTTTTTGTCAGAAGTAATCTAATAAAATACTACAAGTTTTGTAGGGAAGGACCTGATAACAAAAAATTTGTCCAAAAAGACCTATTAAAAATACTTTCAGTTGTTAATAACAACCAATTTATGATTTTCTGGCCAAAAGACCAATTTCCGACGTTGACTTTTTTTAACCCCCAGTTGACTCTTTTCTTTTTCACTTACTGCTCTCCCCATAACATATTACTTCTCGTTGAAATTTACTCCCAAAATATCAAAGCTTAGGGTTCCTCACAAATCTCCATTGCAATCTTCTCCTGCTATCTTCATCAAATACAAGGTATGTTTTTCTCTTCAAATTTTCCCTCTTAATGTTTAAGGGTTTTAGAAATCTAGGTTCCTATTAATATTTTTACCCCAATTTGCAGATTAGGGTTCCTAATTTACGTTTTTTCTCCAATTCGAAAATTAGCTTTTGGATTTCCCTCAAGTTGAGTGTCTTTTACAGTGGGATTAGTTTTCTTACCTCAAGTTGAGTGCCTTTTACAGTGGTGATTTCTTTTACTCCTCCTTTTGCTTCAAGTGTGAAACTTTCAGCTACAGTCCAACAAGCCAGCTTTGTGGTCCTCAATGTCTTGATTGAAAGAGAAAGAGCAGTGAGAAATTGCTTTTACAAAGGAGAGGTGACAGAGAAGTAGGAGAGAGTTGGGATAATGAAGAAGATGACTTCGATGAGGTGAGAGAAGATGAGTTGAGAGCAGTTAGTAAAAAGAAGAAGGAATTCGAAGAGTCGATTAGGGGTAAAAAAATTCAACTTTGAAAATTGCTCTTTTGGTCTCAAAATCATAATTTGGTTGTTATTTACAGGCGGAAGTATTTTAATAGGTCTTTTGTAGATAATTTTTTATTATTAGGTCCTTTTCTACAAAACTTGTGTTTTATTAGGTTTCCTGTGACAAAGAACACGTATGTTAATGCTAAAGTGTATATGTGTATGTTAGTTACAGTTTTCTAAGTGGCCGATTATGTAAATATGAGAAGTAATGTTAATTTTTCTTTCTAAAAAAAATACTACGATCTCCATTGTTTAGGAAGTACAAATGGTTAAAGTAATAACATCAATATCTTTTTTTGCTTTCCTTTTTTTACTGGATAACCAAACAAGCTCTAATTAATACTATCCCTGTTTTCAAAAAGTTGTAACACTTTTTTTCATACCTAAAGGTTGCAACAATTTTTTTCATACACGCTTTTTAGGGCACGTGCTCCGAAGCAAAACTTTCCATTTTTCGTTCCCGTTCCCTTTTTTGAAAAACGTCATTTAAAGTCCAAAAAAGCCGTCTCGAAGTACGTGCCCAAAAACCTAACTTGTGGGTACTCGTTTTGTAGGTATTCTAGAAATTCGTGCCTATAGAGGGCATATGGCAACGCCCGTTTTCCGAAAAAACGTCATTTTCAATTTGAAAAAGTCCCTTCTAAGTACGTGCCCGAAAACTAAACCCCGCTTGTTGGTACTGGTTTAGTAGGTATTCTCGAAATTAGTGTTGGGTCAAATGCCCGTAATCCAGGTCAATTTTCCCAAAATAACGAGAAGGCAGTATTGTGCAACTAAGTAAGTGGTTTAAGGTAGTTGTTTACAACAAAAATTATAAAAGATAGTGTTTCACAACTTTGCAACTTTAGAAGGTATATTCTGACAGAAAAATCCATATATTTAAAGGCATAGCCAAGAACTGCAATCGACTATGTGTCACCACCCTTTTTCGTGCAGCATTTTATCTATATTATTCTCATTTATTAAAACAAATTGCCAATGTGAAGATTTGAATCCATGACGGCAAGTATGGAATAAAAAGTTCCAACCAGTACTCCATCATACTCCCTCCGTTTCAATTTGATGTTCCCATTTTCCTTTTTGAGATTTCAAAAAGTTCTTCCCACTTTGAATCTTTTCCATTTTATAAATATTTATTTTCTCATGCATCTTTCCCTTAAACAACCAACTATTTACTTCACTTTTTACTTTTTGTCTTACACATGGCCCATTTTAGAATCTTTTCTTTCCCAATCACCCACTTTTCTTTCTATTTCTTACTTTTTTAAAAGAAAAAGGTACTAAAATACATTTTATATAATATAAAATTAAAAAGATCATCATCCACCTCAATTTGCATTGCTTTTCCCCCATATTCCAAATGGAAACATCAAATTGAGACGGAAAGAAGTATTTTGTTTGTACTTCTTTTGTCAAAATAAATGATGATATTTGAATGAAAACCAAGAGTTTTAAAATCCATATTGTAATTGATAACTTATTTTCTCTTTTTAAGTTTGCACTACATGATAAATATTACTTGTATTTAACTACTACTAAATTATATCCGTAAAAATTTCGAAGCATTGATCGGGTCTACATTCTAGTTTTCTACCAAAAGAAGAAAATGCTACATGTGGGACCTTTTCAATCTATAATGATATGAAATGGTCACATAATTTACATTTTTCTCCTATATTCAATTTTTTTTACCAATAAATTTGCAAAGTATATTTTTTTAAATTAATTAATAAAAGTAACTATATTCTAACATGTTCTGAATTTGGCACTGTCATGTAACTTATAATTTTATGGAAGGTTATTCAATGGCTACAATAAAATTATAACCATTGCAATAGTTTCAATCTCAACCCTTAATTTTTTAGATTCATCTTGTCTATTAAATATAATTAACTTCTAAATATTTTAACTATTTTATTTTATTAAATCATTTAGATTAATGGTCCAGATCAGCATACAACTAATGAAGGGTTTAGTTTTAAATAGTTTAAGTGGCTATAATTTTATTGTATTTGTAGCCATTGTAGAACTATATATGTGAGACTTTAATGTTATATGATCCATAAGTCATTTCCTATTTTTTTTCTCTCCCAGTTCCACCATGAAGTCTCTAGTTGTGGAAATTATACTGCTGAAGATTGTTATAGGTAATTCATCCATACCATTAACATTTTTCCTCGTTATTACGGGAAAAGAAATGAAGAAATGAAGAAATAAAGGAAAATTTGTCAGGAATAAGCCAACCTTTGCGTTGACCGCTTTTAACAAGTCTACCTTAATTTATTCTATTAACAAGTCAACCTTGCAGCCACTCCACTTTTAACAAGTTTTTTTACCTGTGACCTGATAAACCTGTAACCCACTTCTTAATTCCCCCATTTTCGTTTGACTTCTTGACTTTTAAGAAAACTCATACCACAAGAAAAAACCACTACACACCACCCTCACCACATCTTTAATCCACCACCACCCTACACCAACCATTTGACTTTGGTTATTTAGGCAATTTGGAAAATGATTTGGAGAAAACTGATTTCTTCTTCCTTGCTCTCCAAGGACATGGAAGCTTATTCTTGAAGCTTATTCTCTTCCCAAGTATATTTGCTCCCCAAGGTCTAAAGTTTAATTTAAATTCAAACCTTATCTAAATAGCCATATACTCCATGGTTACAAACACATAAAAAGCTCCTCTTCTCCTCTTGAACTCTCCCTTGCTTCCCTTCCCCTCTTCTTGACTGCCGGCTCAACCCACCACCGCACCAGCATCGTGGTGCCACACCGCCGCCACCAACGCCACCTAGAACCACTGCATCAACAACCGCAACACCACCCAGCTGCCGCACCGCCTCTGTCTCACCCCATCTGCTCTCGCTACTCCTCTTCCCCTCTCGCTGCTACTGCCGCACAGCATCCCCCCGTGGCTGCCCACGCAGCCAGCCTTGCCGGAGAAATCTGGCCACCCAGATACGCCACCAGCACGCGGCAACGCAGCCCCGCCTTCCCTCCTCTGTTTCCTCCCTGTTTCATGGCCTGCTCTTACCTCCAAAGGCCAAGAAACTGATTCTCCAAATCAGTTTCCAAATTGTCTAAATAACCAAAGTCAAATAGTTGACTTGCATAGGTACAATTTTTTCCTGTGGGTGGTGGTGAGGAGGGGAGGTTGTGGGGGAATTGGGGTTTCACAGTGAAGAGAGAAATAGAGGGAGGCAAAGGAGAGGTGAGTCGGTAGTTTCAGCACCATCAACAGTGGCAGAAGCGTCGCTTGATCTCCGACGAGAACAGTGGCAGATTTCTGGTGTCTGAAGTTTTATGGGTAGGGGAGGGTAGGTGGTTGGCTAGGGAAGGGTGGTGGGAAAGGTGGTGTTTAGGAGGGAGGAGGGATATGGGTTTTCTTTTTATTTTTTATGTTTTAATTATAAATTTTAAATATTAAAATATTCAATAAAATAGTGATATGTGTCACCTTAACCTGTTAAAAAGGTTAATAGAAGGTTTTAGCCAGTAAAAACTTGTTAAAAGCGGAGTGGCTGCAAGGTTGACTTGTTAATAGAATAAATTAAGGTAGACTTGTTAAAAGCGGTCAACGCAAAGGTTGACTTATTCCTGATAAATTTTCCAGAAATAAATGATAATGAGTTCTTTTCTCAAAACTGTAAGTCAATTTACAGGTTCTGGACAATGCCTCAAGACTCAAGTTGTTTAATATTTTATTAGGGAGGTAACGTAACATGATGATGATGATATTATCTACTTGAGCCATTGTTAACATACGATAGAAAGACTATAATATTATTTTATGTCGAAGAGAGCGATGAAAGTTAGTTTTAATAGCGATGGTCTTTCTAAAGGTAGATAGATCAAAATATTGTATAGGTGATGCATAAAATTCAAGTATTAACTAAAAAAAGTAATCTAGGAAAAGGAAAGTGTAAAAAGTAATATGGATAAGATGGGTTAATCTGATAATTGCGAATGTACCAATGAAATAATGGTCAAGTAGTATTGTGATGTATGTCAATCAAACTGTTGCATATCAAGTAGGAAGTATGACTCTCTATCATTAGCTAACCATGTTTACACGCCTCAATTCATCTATATAATGCTAAACGGTAAGTGCCCCCTAACTTTCATGTTTCTTCAACTACAATAATGTCTTCGTCTTCTATTTTCTCAGAAGTGTCAAACTCAAAAGTATCGACGATGGTGTTTCATTCTGGATGTTATGGAAGACGTTACAATCTCATAGCCATAGGTCCAGTTTGGCTAATAATTATAAGCTATTCTTTAATAATCCTTTGTGAAAATATTGTTCATTGTGTACCTCCAGAAGACCCCATTAAATGTTCTTTCGGAAACTCCGACTGCGTTATCACAAACTCTTATGGAGCGTTCCCTGACCGGAGCACCTGCCGTGCCGCCGACGCCGTGTATCCAGAAACTGAAGATCAACTAATCTCTTATGTCAGAGATGCAACCATAAAGAAGCGGAAAATCAAGGTATTTTTGAGGCTTTGGCTTTTTTTTTTTTTTTGATGGCTTTTCTTTGTAACCTAGTTCTTCTAGTAAATTTTACGTAGAATCTCAATTATGATACAATGAGGGCTATTTACTTTAGCATGTTGCTAAAAACTTTTTATCCTACAAATATATTTGAATGTTCTATATCGCAAATGTTGTACTACTGAATAATTTTACATTTTTCTGAGCCAATATAATTTTACCATTTCATATAACTACTTAATAATGTTGGGTGTTACTAAACATAGCCCGTATTTACCACCTCACAACCCGTATTTTATGGCAAATTGTCCAAATTACCCTTACTAAACATAACTTGTGTTCGGTTTTTTGTTTTCCAAGAAAAAAAAAATCAATTTTTTTAAAAATAAAATTGAATTTTCACGGAACCGGATGGAGTTTCCAGTACCGTGTACAGGAAACTCTATCCGGTTCCGTGAAAAACGGATAATTCACGGAACCGGATGGAGTTTCGTACCGGAAAAAATTCATTTTTAAAAAAAAGAAATTCAAAAAAAATCCATCCGGTTCCGTGAAAATTCATTTTTTAAAAAAAGAAATTCAAAACAAATTTTTTTAAAGATTTTTCATAGAACCGGATGGAGTTTCCGGTCGGTTCCGTAAAAATTCAATTTTTTTCAAAAAAAATTTAAATTGTTTTAAAAGGAAGTGAGTAAAGGAAGAGGGAGTAATACAGAATTTTCTACCACGTATTCATACGTATACGAGCTACGAGCTAGTAAATACGGGTTGTGTTTAGCCGCACACATAATGTTGATACCCTTCAATTTTATATATCTGTGATTTATGTATAAAATTTTATGATTCGCGCCATGTTCCTTTTAACTTATTTAATCATTTTAGTGCTTATTTCATCAGCAATCAAATTAGATTAGATCAAAAAATTCGTTCAAATCAGTAAAGTTCATATCAGATAGAAAATAATAAGAACAAAAAACAAATATAATAAGTTCAGATCCAATTAAATCAAATAACAAAAAATTAGATCAGATCAAAGGCGGTCCAGAAAATCTCTTTCCGCGTTAAAAGAATCCCTAATCCCCTCACTGGGGTCGTAGGCGGCGCTTTAGTTCAGATCAAAGCTGAAAAAATTCAGATCAGGCGAGACGAAAACAACGTACCCTCAATATACATTGTTTCATCTCGACTATACATGTATGTTTGTTAGATTTGTTTTGTTTGACAGGTTGTTGAAATGTTAATTTCTTATAGAATAGCAAATCATTATTTATTTTTCTTAGAGTGTTTGAACTATGCACAAAAAAGGTGGTTAAACCCTGATTTTTCACTCTATATATGTCGTTTACATAAGGTCATCTATCTATCTATCTATATCTATACTTTTTTATAAAACAAAATTTCAGAGCCACGTGTTAGTCAACCCTTCAAAATGGTAGGATCATGTGTCGAAATTATAAGCATTCAACAATTTAGGAAAGATATTGGAAGATATTATGCTTTCAAATCCAAAATAATAGTTTCAGGGAGCCAACCCTCAAACTTCCTTTAGCTTAAAAGACAATAGTTGTAATCGTTTAACGTTGTTAATATTATCGTTCCTTACAACCAAAAAAAAAAAACGATAGGAAATACTTTATTTTAAAATACTATATTTTAATATCAAAAATTAAAAATTAACATATCTATATCTATATCTATACTTATTAATAAAAATGAAATCCTAGAGCCATGTGTCAGTCAACCCTAAAAAATTGGGTCACGTGGCAAACCTCTAAACAATAGGGTCATGTGTCGAAATTATAAGCAATCAACAATTTAGGAAAGATATTGGAAGATATTATACTTTTAAATCCAAAACAATAGAAAATACTTTACTTTGAACTACTATATTTTTAAAATTAAAAACAAACTTAATAAATGAATTTATTTTTCCGAGCTCTATTAAAAGAGACCCATTTTACTATATATTTGACGATAATTTTTTTCATCCCAAATTGGGATGATCTTTTTATTTATAGAACATTACTGTTAAGGGAAATTTTAAGGAAAAGATTTTGCAATGATTTCAAGGGGGAGCTAAAATGAGGAAAGAAAGGGGTTAAGATAATTGAAAATGATGCTTTACGACAAAAGTCTTATTGATTAATTAAATTTAAGATTGGTTAACATGTACCACCAGACCTTGGCCTCAACATGTGAAGAGTCAACTATTTTGGTATATAAAGTTTTGCTTATATGTTGTAATAATCTTTCAACCATGGTCATTACTTCTCTTGGCATTGAATATTCATTTTGATCTAATATCAATAAATTCAAATAACATGAGGATAAATTATGAAAAAGTGAAAATCAATTACAGCAAAACTTGAAAAAAATGAAAACATGCGAAAAATGAAAAATAAATAAATAAACAACTACTTCTTCCATTCTATAATACTTGCAAATAGTTCCATACTACAATACTTTGACGATTGATGTCTATAATTATATGTTAGCAAAAATAATGAAAAAGATGCTATTCAAAATCTGCACATTGTGAAGAATTTAACAATATTTCATATGACTTTATTTTTCCTGTCGAATGTCGGAAATCATTGTATTAATTTATAAAGTTTGACCACAAAAGTAAGTGTTATACTAATTTTAAAAGAGAGGTAGTATATGATACGAAAATCAATTTTTTGAAAGAGAAAAATTTAACAAGAAAAATATGGGAAGAATATTGAAAAATATAAAGATGCTAATAGATTTATCATATCAAAGTCAAAAAGTACTTTAAGCAAAGATTTAAAAAAATACGAAACAACATATGAAAAGGGAGATACTAAGAAAATACATTATATAAAAAGTTAATTTTTTAGCAGAATTCCAAAAAATAACATGGGAAATAAATTTTAACTCAATGTAAGGATCTTCTCATATTTATCAGTCACCTAAATCAACTAATATTCCCATTAAGTTTAAATTTTTTAAATAAACATTAAAATCAGTTAATTTTTAAAGCAAAATTTTTACCCATGTAGATATGGAAAGATAGTAATAAAATATATTAATTCAAAATCGAAAATTTTGTAAGCTAAATTTTGAATAGCATAATATAGGAAAGAATATAGGAAATACTAATAAATCAATATTAACTATGAATTTTTTTTTAAAAAAAAAAACACTTAATTTCAGAAAGATGATGTGACACAATATGAGAAGATACTAATAAAACATATTATATGAAAATTATTTTTTAACCACCTTTTGAAAACATATAATATGCGAAAAATACGGGTATATTGTACTAAAATGATCCTGCCGCCCTATAATAAATTTCTCTTATCTCCAATGCACACATATTAATTAAGCAAATGGTGTATTTACATCAATGATTGGTTGTTTAATATGATGTGTCAACTACTTCTTTTGATCTACATAGTCAACATATATGCTCTTTTATTATGTTAAATTGCATATGTCAATATATCTAAATATTGGGTAATAATTTTTACGTTCATTATTTTTTTTCATTTGTATGTAATATGTTAAACTTTTTTTTACTTCTAAATAACCACTATCCATTAAATTATAGATATAAATACATTAAGTGGTTGTTTGGTTGAAATGAGAAAACATGGAAAATAGAAATTCTTAGGAATTGGCAATAGAGTGAGTTGTTTGGTTGACAACAAAATAGCATTGTGAAATAATTAGAAATTCCTAGGAATTTTGAGTTCCCACAAAATGGAGGAAGTTACTTAATTAGGTCCCCTAGGTAAGTAGAAATTCCCATGGGAATTAATCAATTAAATTCCCCCATTGTCAACCAAACGATTTAACCAAATTCTCATGCATTTGATTAAAGAATTTATTTCCTATGAATTGCAATTTCATGGGAATTTTGATTCCCACGTAAAATAAACGACCAGTAAATAAACAAAATTTTCCTATGCAATTTACATGGGTCTAAAACCTAGTTACAAATCTTAAACTCACAATTTTAAATAAGGAATTACGACAACATATATATTTGGTTTCGATAACAAAATTATTAGGCTATATTTGACAGTAGATCGATCTTTGCCTCTTTGGTATTCTTATAAGTGGGTTTAAGATTTGTATGAGCATATTTTCAATGAGGAAAGCAAGAGTTCACAAAACCCATTAATATATTATGTATAGACGTGAGGATTATAAATCCTTTCCTTTGGTTGAGAGTGAGAAAGTTAGTGGAGAAGCCCATATTACATCATTACATGAGTTAATGAGCTGGGTTGAGTAAAAAGGCAATAAAAATATACTGATCAATTATGGGCTAAGTATACAAAATAATTATTTAAGAACCGAACGACTATAAAGTAATTATAAGTAACTCTCTACTAGTCAAATAAGTGTAACTATGCGATTCATATTCAGACTAATGTTGTTCTCTTCACCTTAAAAAAAATCAGGTTTGATAAGTTCAGGTAATTTACAAGAAGTTTCAATAAGTTCTAATAAGTTATAAAAAGTTTTAATAAGTTATAATAAGTTTTAACGGTTTGTAAAATGACCTTTAATAAGTTTCAATTAGTTCAGAGTTCCGATAAGTTCTAATAATTTCTAATAAGTTCAGTTCAGACATATTAAGGAGAAATAAGGTGAACAACACACCCCTTAATTGACACTCTATTTCTTTGAGTTACTGATTATGAATATTATTACTTAAAGAAAATTATATTAGCTGCCATAATATAATAGGACATAGGCAAGCCTAAGTTGCTTCTTTGTATTAATTTCATAAAGTATACTCATATTACTATAATGATGAAGTACACAAATATATTAAGGGCAAATTGGTTGTAACAACCAATTATAGTTTGGGTGGACAAAACAACTGCAACCTTAACTAGGTGCATAAGGAAACCCCAACTAATGCTTAGAGTGCACACATAGCAGAAATGGTCGAATTTGGATGATCATTTAAGATTTTCATGTTGTTATGGCGTTTGACGTGTTTTTATGACTCGCACCCTGAGCAATTGTTCATGGTGTCCTTTGAACCCATTTAAGGTTGGTTGTTTTAAGAACCCAACTTATAGTTGGTTTTGTTGCAGCCAATTTTGCCATATATTAAAGACAACAAGGACTTCGTATACATTTCTAGTTTTGTTTTTTGTAATTTTTATACATCTGATTGTCTGGTATATAATTGATAAGTCAAATTCTAATAGGTAGCAACCATATATAGTCATAGCGTCCCAAAGTTGGTGTGCCCTGATGGAGAGGATGGTCTAATAATAAGCACAAAAAATCTGAGCAAGGTGATAAACGTGAACGCGACAGAAAAAACAATGACAATAGAAAGTGGTATGATGCTAAGACAGCTAATTGACGAGGCAGCTAAAGTCAATCTAGCATTGCCTAACGCTCCATATTGGGGGAGCGTAACTGTCGGGGGAATGCTAGGAACAGGTGCTCATGGAAGTTCTTTATGGGGTAGTGGAAGCGCGGTCCATGATTATGTTGTTAGCCTTAAGATAATTAGCCCAGGTGGGCCAGAAGAAAATTACTATAAAGTTCGAACCATTACTGATGCTGATGAAGATCTTGATGCAACAAAGGTTTCACTTGGTGTTCTTGGAGTCATTTCACAGGTATGCACCATGGGTTAACTAAGCTCCTTTCACTGCATCCCCATATATGTGTTCCAAAATTTTATCTGAAATCCCTGATTGTATAATCAACAAGTACAATTGTATGTTAAGATTTTTTGGCTATATGGAGTAAACAATATTTTCAAAAACGAATTTCATATATTTATATGAAAGGAAAAATCAGGACTATATATATATTCTACAATTGTATATTATATAGATCTATATTACGAAAAGGATAACTGATTTACAAAAAAAGTATAATTCACGGAGACGTATTAGCATTTTCTTGCATTCAATTAATTACATCCTCCGTTTGTTATCAGTTGCTACACTTTTTATTTCAAGGAATCCTAGACAACAATTGGAGAGGAGAGATATAGAGAGAAATAAAGGAGGGGGGTCATGTGATAGGAGACAGATAGAGAGAAAGAAATGTCCAAATAGGAAAGTGTCACAACTAATTTGAAACTTCCTTATATATAAATCATCAAAACTAATAAAAACGGATAAAGTATCTAAATTTCTGTAGTATGAACTTCTTTATTATTTGAAAGGTTAATATATTAACCTTCAACTAAACTTATTTGTACTTTATTACAGAGCCCTAAATTACCTATTTTCTAAGATGAGTAAATATACGAGGATGAGAACATAGCCTTACTCTTTTTATTTCTTTTTAATGGTTATACTGTACGTTCGATTATGAATTTAGTTGAGTTTCTCTCTCTAGCTTTGGCCTCTAACCCAACGCTCAGCTATGGCTTGAGCACCTATGGCTCACCTCAAGCTGTTAATTAATGAGCCACCTTATCCACCTTAGTTGAAGCAAATTAACTGTGATTTAGGTCTCGACTCTGGTGCACTCATGGTTGTTTTATCAAGCTAAGGAGGAGTGAGGATTCAGACATTCAACCACCGAAGCCGTAAATTATGGACAATTGAGTTAGAAATTCATTAAATCTATTCTTTTTCCTCCTTTCGCTTCCCAATTATCATCTCCAGATGTGGTTTCTTATGTGGAGGGCTTTCACTTCCTTTTTTTTGGTGAAAAAGAGGGGCTAAGCCCCTAACAAAGCAGAACAACAAAAAATAAAAGCTAACAAGAACAAACTACAAAGCAAAGAAAAAAAAGAAAAACAACAAAAGGCCACAAGCTAGCCAAAACAAGAGGCAAGCTCACAACACTCCTCTCCTCAAAGCTACCTCTCATCCATCAATCCCAGCCGGAATTCTACGCGGATATGCCACTCCCCCCAATTCCTCCAATAAAATGGTTTGAAGCCCCCCCGGGACCGCCACAAAAAATAATTATATCTTCTCAAGTGAACTCACCCCGAAATTTGCTCGCCAATCCGCCGCTCTATTTGCTTTTCGATAACAATGTGAAATAGTGACCTCCCAACCCTCTCTTCTAACCAAAGCTCTACATTTCCGGAGAAGATGAATAAACGATGAAACCATCAGCGTAGAGTCACACAACATTCTCACCACCGTCTTCGAGTCAATAGTAAGTTGGACCTTATGATGTCCACCATTCCAAGCCACCGCAAGACCCCTCAACACCCCTAGCAATTCAGCTTTCACACTCGAACACTTACCGCAATTCATAGCAAAAACCTCATAAAGTACTCCATTATGCCCTCGAATCATTCCACCCGCCCCTGCACTCCCTGGGTTCCACTTCGCCGCCCCATCTCTGTTCAACCGCACCCATCCTTCTCTAGGAAATTCCCTTTTGATAAAATATTCAACTTGAGATCGTTTTCTACCATTGCGAGACCACCACCACTCTAAAGAGCATCATTAATCTCCCTCACCTGTGCAAAAATGTAGGCTAGTTGATCAAATGGGACTGAATTACCACTTCCAAAACACCTCTCATTGCGCCATTTCCATAACCACCATACGGTGATTGCAAAAATTCCAGGCCAATCCTCACCATAATTAGAATTATTTTCTCTCAAGTTCTTCAAAATCTAATGTTTACCACTAAGAATATTCAACGGTATTCTATCTTCAATTCCAATCTTTCTCCACACCACCCTCGCAGCTGGGCAATCTCTAAGAATGTGAATGTTATCTTCTTCATTACCTCCATACACGAAGCAAAGCGGGTCATTAGTGAATTTTCGAATGAACTTGTTCTTATTAGTCATAATACGGTCCTAAATCGTCGGTCAGAGGAAGACCCGAACTCGCTGCGGGGCTGGAGCACGCCACACACTTTTACAAGCTCTCTCCTCTCCACCATCGCGTCCCATCTTTGATCTCATAATTTTCAAGGCCGAAAAAACAGTAAAACCTCCGGATGGAGACCCATTCCAGAAAATTTCGTCCACGGAGTCTTCATCCTCGATAAGCTCAAATGAAATAATTTCCTGTATTACCTCAGCTGGAAAAAAAGTCCGCAAAAGCATCTAGATTCCATCCCACATTCACATCCCACATATCCTTCTCCGAGCTACCTCGACTACCTTCCGGAGGCTCTGGGCATGCAAGAGAAATTAGTGGGTCAGAGGTAACCCATCGATGTTGCCAGAAGAGAGTATCGTTGCCATTACCTACTGCCTTACTAATTCCTTTGCGACGAGTATCAATATTGTCTCGAATACCTTTCCACGCATTAGACGCTTGAACATATCCACATCACAACGCCCCTCACAATACTTACTCCTCAACACCCTATACCAAAGCGAGTCCGGTTCCGCTAGGACTCTCCAACCCAACTTCGTGAGAAAAACCACATTAGCTTGTCTCATCGATCGTAGCCCTAGACCCCTTTCTCCTTAGGTTTAGTTATGTTCTCCCAAGCCACTAAATGGGTCATACGATTACCATCCCCCTCCCCCCATAAAAACTTGCGAGATTTACGATCCAAGTCATCACAAATCGATCTAGGTATCTTAGTCGATTGCATAGTGTAGAAAGGGATATATGATAAACACGACTGCACAAGTGTGGTTCTCCCCGCCAAAGACAAAGTTTTCGACTTCCAACCAGCAAGCTTAGAGTTAACATTTTCAAGCAAATACTCATAATCCGCCCGAGAAGTCCTCCCATTAATCGTCGGGACCCCAAGATATTCCAAAGTCCAAGGTCGCTTCCATCCCCAACTCTCCGCAAATAGCATCCCTAATATCAAGATTTGTATTGTGGGAAAAGAAGACGCGTGATTTCTCTAGACTCACCTTGCTTCCAGAGGTAGCAAAGAAACGATCCAAACACTCCTTCATAATATGCGCTTGACTGACCGAAGCTTCACAGAAAAGGATCAAGTCATCCGCGAAAGCGAGGTGTGAAATTTGAGGCCCATTTCTACTCGCCCTAACCGGAATCCAGTTATTCATTCGCAACTCATGTTCAATCAACTGAGCAAGACGCTCCATACAAATCACATACAAATACGGAGAGAGAGGATCACCTTGGCAACTTCCTCGAGATGGAGAAAATTGTCCTGTAGGCTCACCATTCCAAAGAATCTGCAATTTTGCAGAGGAAATATAATTCATAACCAAATCAACCATAGCTTGCGGAAACCAAAGCTCCAATAAAGATTCACGAATGAAACTCCACTTCAAACGGTCATATGTAGAGGTGGCCACGGGCCAGGTTGTGCCGGTTCAGTGTTGGGTTATGTACGGGCCGGTTCACAAAAACATGGCCCTGACCAAACCCTGAGACAATCCCGGGCCGGTTCAGGGTTATGTTTTTCTGAACTTGAACCGATTCGCGGACGGTTCGGGAACGACTCAGTGCCAGGGTCAGGGTTGGTCCAGTGCCAGGGTCAGGGTCAGTTCAGGGCTAGATTTAGTGTCGGTTTAGAGGTGGTTCAGTGCCGGTTCAGGGTTATTTTATTTTTTAAAATATAATTTCTTTTTACCATATTGGAAAATCACCTTAAGTAAAAGTCATTTTTTATTATTATTAAAAAAGGATAATTCTTAAAAATAATAACTCATAGAATAAATCAGATACTAATTCCATATAGAAATTTCACCAATTGCAACCCCCAATAACAAAAACTCATTAATCATAATCATAATCGTATATTATAGTTTATTAATCATAATTATAATTATAGTTTATAGTGTATTAATCATAATTATAATTTAAAGTTTATTAATCATAACCATAGTTCAATTTCATAGATCATAAATCATAATCATAATTATAATTCATTTATCAAAATCATAATCATAATTTATACTTCACCAGTCCACTAGTCATTCATAAGAATAATCATAATTTTTTAAGATTTTAATTAGGGTATAGGGTTTAGGGTATATGGTATAAGGTTACGATTTAAGATTTAAATTTATGGTATAGGGTTCTAGTGATGATTTAGAGGTGATTCAAGGGCTAATTCAAGAATGGGCAGGTTCAAAGACCGGTTCAAGAGGGGGTTGGTTTACAGGCCGGGTCAGGGTCGGTTCAGGGTTAGTATGGGTTTAGGACCGGTTCTGAAATTTGAAAACATGAACCTGAACCGAACCAGTTCCTTGACCGGGCCATGCCGATTCAGTGTTGATTTTTTCCGGTTCAGGGTCGGACCGGTTTTTCACCGAGTCGGTTCAGGGTTGGGTCATGGCCAGCCCGCCCAATGGCCATCTCTAGTCATATGCCTTCTCAAAGTCAATTTTATCCGCCATATAGCCTTTCTTCCCTTGTTTACGTCTCATCGAATGAAGTAGATCCTGGACAATATGACATTATCCGTGATTTGACGTTCGACACGAAACTACATTGCATAGGGGAAATAAGTCGCGGCAAGAGGGGTTTAAGACGGTTCACAATCACCTTAGTAACCACCTTATACACTATATTACATATCCCAATCGGTCTAAAGTGTTTCGGGCTTTGAGGCACATCAATCTTGGGAATAAGAACCAGAAATGAATCATTCAATCCATCTGGAAATTCCCGCCCCTCAAGCACATTCTGAACCAAGGAAACAAGAATTAGGGAAACTAAATCCCAATACTTCTGGTAGAAAACGGGCTGAAATCCATACGGCCCCGGAGCTTTTTACGGCTTCATGTCTAAAAGGGCTTTGCGAACTTCGCATGGAGCAAAAGGTCGTGACACAAGGTCCCAATCATCCTCTGTGGGAAATGATCAAATAGAAAATGATGACCCGAAAAAACTCCATGTTCCTCTTGAAACAGATTATGGCAATAATTCAACACCATATCCCGAACGCGGTCTTGATCAAAAACCCATTCGCCTGTGTCATCTTTCAAAGTCTCTATTCGATTTCTCTTACGTCTGAGTTGTGGATAAGTGGAAGAATTTGGTATTTCTATCCCATCTCAAATTGCATCAACTCGCAATTTTTGAAACCACAACGCTTCTTCCTGGTTAAGCACAATTGCCATCTCCTGCCGCAAAGAATTTTCAAGTTGTAATAAGTGCATAGCCCTACCCTTCGCCAAGCATTTCTGAATACCTTCTAGGCGAGCAAAAAGTTCCGATTTTTTTCAGAATATATTATGAAACTCCTCCCTGTTCCACTTACTTAAGATTGTAGCAAAATATTTTAGAAAGGGGATTAGGGGAGCATTGTTATTCTAGTGAGCAGTCATTAAACCATCAAATCGTGCATCACACATCCAAGCCGCTTAAAATCGAAACGGTTTCAACGATCTAGGAATGGGAGCAAACCCATTACGACTAATAATGATAGGACACTGATCCAACGAAAACTTCGGCAGGTTTCGAACAGCACCTTCTTCAAATCTAAGCCTCCACTCCTCATTCACTAAACCACGGTCCAATCTTGCTGACTTAAAGCATAGGTGCCAAAATTTGATAGGATTTAGTCGTATCACCTAATCAAAAATAAACCTACAGTCCTCTAACTATTGTAGTCAATGGAAGCAGGGTCGAATCCACAGGGAGACTGAGTTTCTAAATTAATATTCAATCAGTTAGCTACTTCAGATGAAAACAGGGAGAATTAACTGAACTAATAATTAAACTAAAGAAGACAGATTAAATCGAGGAATTGACTATGGACTAAAATCCTATGGTATTAGGTCGGTCCACCATGCTTATACCAATCAAATAAGGTCAACTACTATCAAAACCTAAGTCAAGAGTCGAGAGATTAGAGCATGTGTTGAGCTATGGTTAAGACTCAACGCTCATAGTTCAACATACGCCGCATGTTCACTAACTTAATCAGAACTACTGACGTGTCCTAGGCCTCTAGTCGTAAGACGGATCTGTGCAAACAACTATTAACCATAAGCAATCAATGAAATTGTACACTGACATTAATTACTCAATAAGAACAAACCACATCACAATCACCCTAATCAAGCCCTAGAAATTGATAGAAATCTAAATCATAATCATGGTATAAACATGGCTTTCCTATCTAAAACCCTAGAAAGAGAACTACTCACTCATAATCGAATTAACAACAACAAAACTAATATAAAACCCTAACAATTGCATCATGAATAATGAAATACTTGAGCGAAGCAATTAATAATAATAAAAGAGATTAGGGTAAGAAAGAATACCAATTGACAGAAAGCAGAAACTTTTATTGAAATCGAATAGGTTCAATCACCTTTAATCTAATCTAAGTGTTTAAACTAAACTAAGAACAATGAGGAATAAACTAGAGTAATAGCAGTAAAAAGATGAATAAAAGATGTCTCAAAATAATGAGGAAAAAGGTATTTATAATGCCCCTCAAGTCTAATTAAAATAGGAAATAAAAGACGAAGTCCGCGACAAAGAGCGCCAGACCCGATCGGGCCCGAGGCCTCCACCCAATCGGGCCAAATACAAATGAGCCCTCCTTTTGTTTCTCGTGGTCAGTGCAGCAGCCCAGCAGTCGAAGGTGAGAACTGCGGCCCACCTGATCGGGCCCGAGCACAGTACCTGATCGGGCCTTGAGCCAAATGAGCCCAGCTCATTCTCCTACTCCGCAGCATCATAGTGAGAGCTAGCAGCATCTGACCCGATCAGGTCGGGCAGAGGTTGCCCAATCGGGTCTGGGCACATGTGAGCTCGCCCGATAGGGTCGGGCATGCCTTGCCCGATCGGGTCCGCAACTTCTATACCCGATCATAATTCCTTCGCCCGATCGGGCCATTTTTGCCCGATCAGAGTACGGAAACCTCCTTTTTGACTCTTTGGCTCTCTAAACTTCACGTTTAGGGGTCTTGGGACCTGCTAAACTATCGATAAAGCTCGTGAACCGTCCTACGTGCCCCGTAGCATCTCGTAAAGCTGTGGTTGCTTCCAAATGGCTCAGGAATAAGGAGAAAACTCCCTAAGACCTGCAATTCAACACTAAAACACGAAACCACAACTATATACGATAATTAGCACAAAATAGCTCCCAAGAGCTCCAATGACGCACAAATTAGCTTGTAAATAAGGGAGAAAACTCTATACAAATACGTGATATCAAACTCCCCCAAGCTAAACCTTTGCTTGTCCTCAAGCAAACAGAACATGACCATGGAAAAGATTACCTCACCCCATAGATAAAAACAAATCAAAGCTCAAAACATTTTCAAAACTAAGAATCGTTCAAGTAGGCAAATTTCAAGTTTGGCTAATCAAATCCATCCAACCACCAATCATCCAAGCAATTTATCAAATTCAAGCATCCATAAGGCATACAAGTCCTGAAAAGGCTCTCACAAGGGTGTCACTCCTCTCTATTTTGCGGTAGGCAAAGAATATGCCCGAACACTCACCAACCCGACCATAAATACCCTTTCCACTCACACTCTCATGTGTTTAAGAAGGTTCAATGACGCTTATCCTAGTCAAGTCGACTCAATTAGCAGACACACTCTTTAACTTTGACAAACTGACTCGAAATCAATCAAATGAACAATGCAGACACAAGCTCAAGAGGACTTTATAGGGTTGTAATGGGGCTTAGGTAAGAGGTAGGGGATACTTTTGGGTAATGTGGTGGAAAAACCGAGAAAGGGGAAGCATGAATCATTCAAACAAGGCCTCAGATGGCCTACACAACTCCCAACAACACCATAAAACCACACAAAGTAACCCAACTCTCATAAATCAATGAAAAACTCATAACAAACCCAATTTTCAAGCAATGAAGCGAATATTTCCTTAAGAACGTACGTGAATGAAAGAACTTCGAATTTTCTTTCATTTTTCTCAACTTCATTCACGCAACTCTAAATTTGCTCTTTCTTTTCTTTTTCTCACTCTCTAGCCACAACAAATACATTTTTAAATTCCTCAACACCCAAACTAAACCATTTTATTCATCTCAAACTCAACCCATAAAAAAAAGCTCCCCTAAGCTAGGCTTGGAATAATATCGAAACAAAGGCCATGAGCTCAAAATAGGGGTTTAAGTAACACGAAACAAGTCATTAGGCTCAGCGGGGCTGAGGAGTATAAAAATATATCAAAAACTCACTCTGAAGCTCAAGAATAAGACAAAAGAATGCCTCTATCACAGCAGATGTTACAAGTCATCGAACATCAGACAAGTACGAAGTCAAAGTCAAGATCAATTCACTAAAGAGGAACTAACACACAAAAAATTGACTGGATAATAATATGAATCCAATAGGCTACAAAGACGCCTCACAGTCTAACCAATTCAGGTATGCAGCACAAAGTGGTGTAATATAATCAAATTTTGCTCGAAATCATAGCAATCAAACATCAAATCATAGCCTCAAGATCACAAATGCCCAGCTATCCAGAAAACATAGTCAAATCATTTTCAAATAGAGCACAACAAGGGGCACAGGGAGGCAACTAAACCAGTCATGGGAACCATATTTTTTTGATTTTTTCAGAATTTTTTGAAAGCAGTAAATCTATCCTAGAAAGCAGTAAAAGAGATAGAGAATACAAACAGAACTCCTCCCCCAAGCTGAACTTGGCAGTGTCCTCAATGCCAAAAGGTGACAAGGACTATGCTAAGAGGAAAACAATGTTAATACCCTCACTCTCGCTCACAAAAAGAAGAAAAAATTAAAATAAAAAAATAAAAAATGAAAAGAAAAGGAAAAAGGGAAAGAATACGAGTTGCCTCTCGCACAGCGCTGGTTTATAAAGGTCCCGCACGACCATATTACCCCCTCTCTCAAATAGGAGGGGCTTGGCAATGAGTGCCACCCTCATCAAACATCTTTCTCCTCCAAATGTTCTTGATAATGCCTCCAGACGGCGAGGAAACCTTAGGTGTAGTTGGAACCTTCTCCACACCTACTTCATCCAAAACCTCATCCCTACAACAAGATTGTTCAAGCATAGGTGCCTTAACAGCATTGGTTAGTTTAAACATCACTTTATCATCACCAACACTAAGAGTTAAAGACCCAGACTTGACATCAATTACAGCACCAGCAGTACACAAAAATGGCCTACCCAAGATGATAGGAATCTGGGCATCCTATCCATATCTAACACCACAAAGTCAACAGGGATATAGAATTTCCCAACCCTAACAGGCTCGTCCTCTAAAACACCTAGAGGGTATTTTATAGAACGATCCGCCATCTGTAAAGTGATTTGTGTGCATTTAAGTGCTCCCATGTTCAGTTTCTCAAAAACAGATAATGGCATAACAGAAACAGAAGCACCTAAATCACATAAAGCCTTGTCAATAAAAATCGGTCCAAGATGGCAGGGTATAGAAAAACTACCGGGATCTTTTACCTTTTGTGGGGTTTTATTTTGGATACAAGCACTACACTCTTCAATAAGAGCGACACGTTCTATCCTACCAAAGTCTCTTTTCTTAGTGATCATGTCTTTCAGAAATTTGGCATAAACAGGCACTTGGGTAATTAAATCTGTGAATGAATCGTTACTTCAAGGTTCTTGACCATAGCCAAGAACTTACCAAACTGCTGATCGACCTTGGACGGTTGCATCATGTGAGGAAAAGGTAGCCTTGGTGTAAAAGGCGTTTCAGAAACCTTCTCCTTTTTCTTCCCTGTCTGTTCAGCTTCTGCAGACAAATCGACTTCAGACGTCGAATTCTTCCTTTTTCCTTCCTCTACCACCCTCTTCTTCCCTGCAGTTGGGGTAACCTCATCAACGGGCACTAAAGGGGCATCATATGCAACGCCACTACGAAGAGTGATGGCATTCACATGTTCTCTCTGAACGGGTTGCCCTGGCAATTCCCCCTACCGCCTCTGAGCATTAGAGCTTGCTAATTGTGCAACTTGAGCCTCGAGAAGTTTGATGTGCTTTTCTTGGGCTCTTTTTGCTTCCTCATTAGATCTTTACATGGCTAGCATCTGTCGCTCTTGGGCTCTTTGTGCCTCCTCATTTGCTTTTTGCATGCTTAACATCAGTTTCATCACTTCAGATATGGGAGGCTCTTGTGGGTTGTTGTTTTGTGGAGGTGGGGTGGGAAAATTTTGTGGAGTTTGGAAATTATTGTGGTTGTGGAAGTTTTGTGATGGGGGTCTTTGAGAATTTTGTGGGGCTTGGTAGTAAGAGGGTTTGGGATGGTTTTGTGGAGGTGGAGGATGGTGGTTGTGTGGGTTTTGGTAGCTATGTGGAGGTTGGAAATTTTGTGGTCTCTGTTGGAAGGCATTTGCTTGCTCCATCTGAAGTTGACTGAACTGACAGTCATGCCCAAAGTGACCCTGAACACCACATACCTCGCAGTAAGATGAGGTAATGGGTGCTATGGCAGACATAGCATTAATGCTCAAAGGAAGTGCTGCTGAGGAAGAGGCGTTGAAGGTGTTAATCTGTTGACTCAGCTTCTCCATCTGCGTAGTCAATAATGCAATGGCCTCTACCTCCAGTACCTTCCTCGTGAGGCTTCGGGAAGTGGAATGATCATTGGCTGCGAGGTTTGATAGAAACTCGTAGCCTACATCCACTTCCTTATCCAGAAAAACTCCTCCTGCAGACGAATCAACAATACTCTTCGTCTTAGGCTGCAGACCATTGTAAAATGTCTGCGTCAAGAACCATTTGTCCATGTTGTGGTGTGGACACTCTCTCAGTAAATCCCTAAACCTAGCCCACGCTTCCCGTAATGTTTCATCAGGCTCTTGGGAAAACGTGGCTAGTTTGTTTCTGATTTCTGCTGTTTTAGTAGGTGGGTAATACTCTCTCAGAAATGCAGCAGAAATCTCACTCCATTCAGTTTCGTTCACGTCATTCAACCATTTATGGGCTCTATCTCTCAATGAAAACTCGAACAACATGACTTTTAGTTGATGTGGAGTGACACCGGCATGTTTAACAGTTCGACAAAGCTGTTGAAACCGTTGCAGATGATTTGCCGGGTCTTCAGTAGGATGCCCACCAAACTGATTTTGCTGGACCATGCTGATGAGTCCAGGCTTAATTTCGAAAATTGCCGTGGCAATGGTGGGCATAGTAGGTCCAGTGGAGAGACCATCTGGGTTGGGCACCCCATATGACTTCAGTGACTTTGACATAACTGAACTCAAGGTGTCTGTTCCAGAGGTGTTCAGTTTAACAGACTGCTTTTCTTTCTGATTTTTCTTTCGGATCCGCCTGATTGTCCTAGTAAGATCGGGGTCCGCTGGAATGGGGGAACCGTTTCTTTGAGACCTGGGCATACAAAAGAAACAAAAAGAAGCAGTAAAACGTACCTCAACTGGAACAATGAAGTTCCAATGAGGTACAGAGAAGTAGACCAAATAATCAAATAAAAACTTAGAAAACTAGTCGTCTCCCCGGCAACGGCGCCAAAATTTGATAGGATTTAGTCGTATCACCTAATCAAAAATAAACCTACAGTCCTCTAACTATAGTAGTCAATGGAAGCAGGGTCGAATCCACAGGGAGACAAAGTTTCTAAATTAATATTCAATCAGTTAGCTACTTCAGATGAAAACAGGGAGAATTAACTGAACTAATAATTAAACTAAAGAAGACAGATTAAATCGAGGAATTGACTATGGACTAAAATCCTATGGTATTAGGTCGGTCCACCATGCTTATACCAATCAAATAAGGTCAACTACTATCAAAACCTAAGTCAAGAGTCGAGGGATTAGAGCATGTGTTGAGCTATGGTTAAGACTCAACGCTCATAGTTCAACATACGCCGCATGTTCACTAACGTAATCAGAACTACTGACGTGTCCTAGGCCTCTAGTCGTAAGACGGATCTGTGCAAACAACTATTAACCACAAGCAATCAATGAAATTGTACACTGACATTAATTACTCAATAAGAACAAACCACATCACAATCACCCTAATCAAGCCCTAGAAATTGGTAGAAATCTAAATCACAATCATGGTATAAACATGGCTTTTCTATCTAAAACCCTAGAAAGAGAACTACTCACTCATAATCGAATTAACAACAACAAAGCTAATATAAAACCCTAACAATTGCATCATGAATAATGAAATACTTGAGCGAAGCAATTAATAATAATAAAAGAGATTAGGGTAAGAAAGAATACCAATTGACAGAAAGCAGAAACTTTTATTGAAATCGAATAGGTTCAATCACCTTTAATCTAATCTAAGTGTTTAAACTAAACTAAGAACAATGAGGAATAAACTAGAGTAATAGCAGTAAAAAGATGAATAAAAGATGTCTCAAAATAATGAGGAAAAAGGTATTTATAATGCCCCTCAAGTCTAATTAAAATAGGAAATAAAAGACGAAGTCCGCGACAAAGAGCGCCAGACCCGATCGGGCCCGAGGCCTCCACCCGATCGGGCCAAATACAAATGAGCCCTCCTTTTGTTTCTCGTGGTCAGCGCAGCAGCCCAGCAGTCGAAGGTGAGAACTGCGGCCCACCCGATCGGGCCCGAGCACAGTACCTGATCGGGCCTTGAGGCAAATGAGCCCAGCTCATTCTCCTAGTCCGCAGCATCATAGTGAGAGCTAGCAGCATCCGACCCGATCGGGTCGGGCAGAGGTTGCCCGATCGGGTCTGGGCACATGTGAGCTCGCCCGATCGGGTCGGGCATGCCTTGCCCGATCGGGTCCGCAACTTCTATACCCGATCATAATTCCTTTGCCCGATCAGAGTACGGAAACCTCCTTTTTGACTCTTTGGCTCTCTAAACTTCACGTTTAGGGGTCTTGGGACCTCCTAAACTATCCATAAAGCTCGTGAACCGTCCTACGTGCCCCGTAACATCTCGTAAAGTTGTGGTTGCTTCCAAATGGTTCAGGAATAATGAGAAAACTCCCTAAGACCTGCAATTCAACACTAAAACACGAAACCACAACTATATACGATAGTTAGCACAAAATAGCTCCCAAGAGCTCCAATGACGCACAAATTAACTTGTAAATAAGGGAGAAAACTCTATACAAATACGTGATATCACCTTTGGTAATGACTATCATCATCAGGAGCTTTTCTATTAATCGCCTTTGGTAATTGAAAAACTCCACACATATCCTCTTTATGCCCTAATTTCCCACAACTAAAACAAATTTGCTTGAGCCCTTCGTATTGAATAATCCATACTCTCCCATTCATCCGAAATTTCGACAAAAGAGGCTTGGACAAATCTACTTCAATACTGAATCGAACAAATTGCCCACGGTTCATTGATTGTGTGTGTTTGTCAATTCTAATAACCTTTCCAATCTTCGAACCAATCTTGGTTATAAACTGCTTATCAAAATACTCCACGGACAAGTTCGGGATCCTCACCCATGCTGTGAGATGTTTTATAGGCTCACCATCAGGAACGAAATTCGGAACCCATTTGCGGATCGTCAAGTAACTATCACCAATCAGCCAAGGGCCTTGTGTTAGCACAAAATTGTAGTCATCTTGATTATTAAATCTGACGACGTAGTAAGCAAATACAATATCAGTCAAGATAATCTCCCCTTTGAGACTCCATTTTAATTTGAGTCTCTGAACAAAGAATTCATAACTCAACTTCTTATCAAATAATTTAATAATTAGGGTTCCATGGACTTTGAAGGCGCCTCTTTTATGCCCAGGACAAGTAGATTGTCGGACATCCTTCATCTTCATCGGCTTCTTTTTCCGGCTCATCATCCTCAGAATCAAAATCCTCGAGATCCATAGAGGGGGAATTGACTCTATTCATGTCCTTACCCATTCGTGCTGCTTGGCTATAAGACTGATTTTGAACAGCTTTAACTTGTGGCGAAACCCTAATATCTTGATTCACACCCCTGCCAATTGTATCTTCCTCCATCGCATCGACATCGATGGAAATATATCACAAGATATTATTTTGCTAAGATAATAATACTCCGTCCGTCCCATATTAGATGATACACTTCTTATTCGTCCGTCTCACATTAGATGATTCACGTCTTTAGATATCATGGCCCATATAATAGAAATATAATTTTTTACTATGAATGGGTTCCATCCACCCACCCCCAACCATGTACTTTTGTCAATACTTTTTTCAATACAATTATGACCCACATATGTCTCATCGTGTAATTTATATACTTACACAAATACCACCAATCAACTACTCACAATAAAATAAATAAGTCAAATAACACTCCTAAAACTCTGTGCTAGTCAAACTGTATCATCTAATATGGGACGGAGGGAGTATATCCTAATTCTTAATATTATTCTAAAGATATTTATTATATCTTTAGTATTCCAATACATCTTCAACATCTTGTTTGGATAGCATAGAAAGAGGGAAAGGAAGGGGATGGGGAGGGAAGAGAAAGGGAAGGAAGATGTATGTTTCATTTTCCCTTCAAATCTTTCCAATTTTGGGGGATTAAGCTTCTTAAAGAAGGGGGAAAATGGTCCCTCCAACTGTCTCCCTTTCCCTCCCCCAAACTATTTCCCAAACAAGAGAAATTGTCCCGGTTTTAGTATGTGTTTGTTGCATGGAGAATACTGAAGTGTTTTGAAGGTCAAAGATTGGTGACTCCGGTTTGGGTTATAAGATGGAAATGGGTTTTGGTTTTGCAATGATGAACAAAGTCATCGCATTCAAAAATCTCTATTCGGGGGAGCTTCCCCCAACAATTTTTGTGCACCCTAAGTTAATTGGAAAAGTGAGAATTCTCCCGCTTTGAGGAGGATTTTTGTGTACCCTGCGTTAATTGGAAAAGTGACTCTTTATATGGTCATGAGCCAAGAATCCCAAGTGAGTCCTAAGACTATACGCCCTTGGGAATGCTTATCATGCAAGTGTCGTGTTCTCGCCCACGATTATGTTGAATTTTGACCATGATAATCTTCTCTGTTTGCAAGTTCCACCACTTATCTGGTTCCGTAAGTTGGTAAGAAGCTCATTCCAACACTAATAACCAACGTTAAATAATCCCTATCTTCAGTTCACTACCAGCTGCAATTAATCATTACATGTGCGACATACAAATAAACTTTATTTTTACAACGTTCAAATTCATCGACACCAAATGAAGTCTCCATTCCATCATCAAGGCACCTCGACAGTGAAGATAACCAAATTTCATCGCTTTTCTTCTAGTTTGTTTGTAAGAGCTATAGGTTTAGCTCGTTGTGTAGATGTTTAATGTGTTTGTTTTCTTAGTTTGTAAAATTTTTCCAATCTAAAGAAAAAAATTATGAATTAAGCTAACAAGACAATTATAAGGTTTAGTATTAGAAAATTTGCATATGATATCCCAAAGCTTTTGAGGAATGCACAACATCACAAATTACCCTAAATTACCCTGTCGTTTTCCAAATTGCAGCATGTACCCTAAATTGTAATGAAACAACCATATGTGCTTAAATTGTCGCTAATTAACACTTAAAGAAATAAGCCAAAATTCCAAAATTTGATGGATATGTGGAACTTATAATGGGAACAAAGGAGTAAATTTTGGTGTTGTAGATAGTTATATACGTGGTAATTTAATTTAAAATATTTCAACATTTGTTAATTAAAAAATTATACTATATATTTTTTATATATCGTAGACGGACACAATGCGACTGTCAAGACATGAGGGTAACTTGTACATCTTTTGAAATCTTAAGGGTATCTCACGAGACACGAGAAATCTCTTACTATATAAATTTTTAAAGTTAGTATTAAGGGTGAGGGGAAATAATTTGGATTTTAGTTAGGAAAATTTGTCAGAAATAAGCCAACTTTTGTGTTGACCGCTTTTAACAAGTCTACCTTCATTTATTCCGGTAACAAGTAAACCTTGTAACCACTTTTGCTTTTAAGAGGTTTTTTTACCGGTTACCTATTGTTAACTTGTTAGTTTAAGTCATTTGTCCACATGTCTTGTTCTCATTAATTTAAAATAATTAATTAATTTTTTAAAATAATTTCTGTCTTCTCTCCCTTCACAACCAACTCTCACCACCAAAAACACCCCATCGCACCACCTTGACAACCAACCCCCCACCACCAAAAACGTCTTTCCCCTAAACCACCCCAAAACCCCTCCCCACCTGAAAAAACAAGTTGCAGTCAGAGAATGATGAAGCACCTTCTTTTGACAGTCCGTGGATTAATATTGGTTTGATCCTTTTGTCACCGTGGAGTTTTATTAACTAATTAATTTAGCTTTTGGAATTCAAAAATTGGATAATCGTAAAGGTGAAGTGAAAGTATGAAAGTTCCTGAAGAACTTTAGAGAGAGAATGAGAAAGGGAAAGTGAAGAAGAGTAGTAGTTATTCTCATTAAATGGGAAAAGGAAAAGAGAACATTATTTATACAAAGGCCCACAACAAACTAATAACCTCTCTAACAAACTCACTAAAGCTGCTATTTAACTAAGCTATATTATTACAAGGAGAATGATTAAGTAATAATCATTCTCACAGCCTCCCCTCAAGCTGGACATGTGTAACAAGGCCAAGCTTGGAACACAGGAAGGAATGTTGAGCTGGGAGTAAGGCTTTGGTGAGAACGTCGGCCAACTGCAGCTTGCTAGAAACATGAGACGTATCTAGAAATCCAGCGTCAATTTGTTCTCTTATGTAATGGCAATCTCTGGTGATGTGCTTAGTTCGTTCATGAAAAGCGGGATTGTGAGCAATGTACTCTGCAGCTGTATTGTCACAGTACATCTTTATGGGCAGAGGAACTATAACTTTGAGATTTTCCAATAGACCAGCAATCCATACTAGTTCACTGGTTGTGCTTGACATACTCCTGTATTCTGCTTCGGCAGAGGACTTGTTGACCTTTTTTTGTTTTTTAGTTTTCCAAGAAATTAAATTTTCTCCCAAAAACACACAATATGCACTAAGTGATCGACTGCTAAACTGACATGAGCTCCAATCAGCATCACTGTAGGCTTTTACTGTCAAAGAAGATTGAGACTTGTAGAAAAGACCAAGATCACTAGTACCCTTCAAGTATTTGACAACATGTAGGGCAGCAGCCATGTGCGGTTGTCGTGGAGTACTAAGAAATTGACTCAGGTGCTGCACACTATATGAGAGGTCAGGTCTAGTGATCCCAAGATAAAGTAATCTGCCAACTAACCGTCTATATGATTCTGGTTCACCAAGCAATTCACCACTGTCAAGAGAAAGCTTCAATCCACTAGGTAAAGGAGTAGAAACTGTTTTGCAAGATTCTAATCCAGTTGAAACTATAATATCCCTGATGTATTTCTTCTGAGTAAGCAAAGTTCCACAAGAGTTTCTAAGTACTTCTATTCCCAAGAAGTATTTTAAAGATCCTAGATCTTTAATAGTGAAAGCCATATCAAGTTTTCTGCTTTACTTCATCAATTTGTGTTTGTGAATCTCCGGAAAGAAGAATATCATCAACGTAAATGAGAATTATGCAGAAATTTCCCTGTAATTCTCTAGTAAAGAGAGAATAATCCTGAGTTGACTGAACAAATCAAGACTAACGAGGAATTTGCATAACTCTTTGTTCCACTGTCTCGAGGCTTGTTTTAACCCATAAAGAGACCTCTTCAATTTACATACATGGCCCATAGGAACAGAATACCCTGCAGGAGGTGCCATATACAGATCTTCTTCAATAAAACCATGCAAAAAAGCATTGTTTATATCTAACTGACACAAAGGCCATCCTTTTGCAGTAGCTAAAGCAATCACAACTCTAACGGTGGCGAGTTTAGCAACAGGTGAAAAGGTATCCTTGAAATCTTTGCCAGGAATTTGTTGATAACCAATAGCAACTAACCTAGCCTTCAGCCTTTCAATAGTACCATCGGGATTAAATTTAGTTTTATACACCCATTTTGAGCCAATAGCCCTTTTTCCGTTGGGAAGAGGTGTAATATCCCAAGTGTCATTTTCTTCTAATGCTGCAATCTCTTTACTCATAGCATTGACCCACTCAGGATGAACTTTTGCTTGTTTATAAGAAGTTGGTTCAGGAAACATCATTACATTGGCTAAGAAAGAAACAGAATCAGGAGAACTTTTAGCTAGGAAGGAAGTAGGAGTAGAAGAGGGTTTAGATGTATGTTTAGAGGGTAATGAAACAACATAGTTATTGTACTGACTAGGTAGTTTAGTAGGTCTAGTTGAACGTCTGGTGGGAATGTTGGGAAAGTTAGGAGTAATGGTTGTGATAATTGGAGAAATAGGTTCAGTGGTTATGGGAGGAAGGGAAGAAAATTCAAAGAAGGAGAAGAATTGATATTAAGAATGTTATTTTCAGTGGACATGAAAGGAGAAGAAATAGGAGTGGAAAGTAATGAGTTAGGAGAATTTAGAGAAGGGAAATCACAACCATTGTAAAAATCAACTGCCGGATTAACAAGAGAATGAGTATTATCAGAAGAAGAGGTATTATTTTTGTTAAGAAAAGGAAAGGTTGTCTCATGAAAAATGACATCTCTAGTGACAAAGAGTTTATGAGAAGAGAGATCATATACCTTGTATCCTTTTTGACCATAAGGATATCCAAGAAAAATACATCTCATAGCTCTGGCAGTGAATTTATCTTTTCTTCTATCATTGTTGTAAGCAAAACATTCACATCCAAAAACTCTTAGATGTTCATAAGTAGGAACTTTTCCCATGAGCATTTCACTAGGGGTTTTCCAACTAAGAATAGGAGTAGGTAATAAATTTATTAGATAAGCAGCAGAAAGAATGCACTCTCCCCAAAATTTTGGTGGTAATCCAGCATGAATTTTGAGAGCCCTAGCCACCTCTAGCAACTGTCTATGCTTCCTTTCAACTCGGCCATTTTGTTGAGGATTTCCAACTACACTTTTCTGGTGTATAATCCCTTTCTCAGCAAATAAAACTCGGCATTCACTCTGTATAATCTCAGTACCATTATCCGACCTTATACATTTCAACTTAGTCTCATATTGAGTTTCTACGAGAGAAATGAAATCAGCAATGGTTTTGAAAACCTGAAGTTTATTATGAAGTAGAAATGTCCAAGTTGTTCTACTGTAATCTTCAAGTATGGTGAGAAAATAAGAAGCACCATTTAAAGCATGAATTTTGTATGGACCCCACAAATCGATATGAATAAGATCAAACAAATGAGCAGCCTTGGAAGAGCTCTTTGGAAAAGGTAGCTTATGAAACTTTGCAAGACAACAAGTGTTACAGTCATAAGAAGACAAACCAGAACAATTACAATGAGGCAAATGTGACATCCTTGATAAAGATGCATGACCCATCCTAGCATGAACTAAGTCCAAGTTAACATGCTTTACATCACGAGTGTCATTATTCACATTATTAGCCAAAACAACAGATTCAACTATTGCAATATTAGTAGCTGGAGACGAAGAGACATTTTTATCACCAGAAACATAACCATTCAGTTGAAGGTAGTAGAGACCATGACTCTTTTGTCCAATAGCAATAGCCTTCTCAGAATTGAGGTCCTGAAATATGCATCCATTATCATCAAATGTCACATGAAGTCCATTTTTGCCAACAAATTTTCCTACTGACATAAGGTTGTGTTTGAACTCCTTGATCAACATAACATCATGAAAGATAAGACCATTTTCAAGCAGAATATCACCAATTATTGCAACAGACTTATAAGTTCCATCAGGTAAGCGGACATGTATAGGTTTAGATAACACCTTCTTTTTAGTGAAAAGTGATTCATCAAAAGTCATGTGATCAGTCGCACCTGAATATATAATCCAAGAATTATAGATAGATAAAGAGGATTGTATACCTGCTGAATGTAATGCAGTAGCAGCGTGATAACCAGAATTTCCAGAAACAGTAGAAGCCTTGTTTTGCATAGCCTTCATAACCTCCACGCAAATAGCATTGCACATTGATGAATCATGAGCATCACCTTCATCTAGAGGAGTATCGGCATTATCAACAGGTGCAGTGTGAACATGTGCAGCAAACTTGCCTGCTTTGATGCCCGATTTAGCCCCTTTGCCGGCATTATACCATTCTGGATAGCCTATGATCTTAAAGCATTGTTCCATAGTGTGTCCTTTACCCTTGCAATAATCACAAATTCTGTCTCCTTTATCTTTTTTCCAATCCTTCTTCACACCAGATGAATTATGAACAGAAGGAGCGTAAATTTTCTTAGGAAAATGCTTTTGAACAGAAAAAGCACTTGTTTCAGCACACTGCTCAGCCAAACCACTCACTTCCTTCTGCTTCTCAACTTGTTGTAGAAGAAAGAAAGTTCTATTTATGGAAGGAAGAGGATCCATTGCAAGAATATTTGAAATAGTGTTGTCAAAGCCACTATTAACACCAAGAAGAAATTGAATCACCTTCTCTTCAGATTCAAAGGCAGCAACTCTTTTCAAGAAATTACAGGTGCAAGAATTCAAGCATCCACAATTACATATAGGAAAACTCCTCAAACTCCTTAATTCATCCCATAAGTTTTTCATCTTGTTGTAATACATCAAAATAGTAATATTCTGTTGCCTGAGATTATCTAAATCCTTCTTCAACTGATATATTTGAGGTCCATTTGTTTGACCAAAACGTTCAGTGATATCAGACCACAAGTGTTCAGCGGAATCAACGCAAGTGAAATTTTAAGACAATTCAGGAAGCATAGAAGCTAAAATCCATCCAACGACCATAAAATCACATCAATTCCATTGTTGATAAGTAGAATCAGTATTTGGTGGTTTAGGAAGAAATCCGTCAATAAAACCTAGTTTATTCTTAGTTCCAAGTGCTCGTTTGACATTACGAGACCAATTGAGAAAATTATTGCCATTAAACGGAACAGAAACTAGAGATTGTGTAGGATTATCAGAGGGACTAAGAAATAGAGGATTATTGAAACTTACTTTATTGAAATTCATATTCTGTACAATTTGAACTTCTGAATTAATCTCAGAATCTGCCATTATAGAAGCTTCAACTCTGTAATTTGAGCTAAGAAGCACGAACTTGAATCAACAATTTCAAGATTTCGAAAGAAGGAGATGAGAAGAATAAATGTTGAGCGAAAACGATCAAATGGATCGCATCATGCTCTGATACCATGAAAGTATGAAAGTTCCTGAAGAACTTTAGAGAGAGAATGAGAAAGGGAAAGTGAAGAAGAGTAGTAGTTATTCTCATTAAATGGGAAAAGAAAAAGAGAACATTATTTATACAAAGGCCCACAACAAACTAATAACCTCTCTAACAAACTCACTAAAGCTGTTATTTAACTAAGCTATATTATTACAAGGAGAATGATTAAGTAATAATCATTCTCACATGAAGTAATAATGGTTGGAATAGTAATTGATGGGATGCTGGTTACTTGAGAGCACTGATCAAGAATGAGGGTTTCTGATGTGAATTTTGAAAATCTTGGTTTTTTAGAAATAGTTTGTTAAAATGGGAACATGGAAGGTAGGTCGTTCAGGGGTGACACAGCTACCATCCACCCCGCAACCCACCAGAAAGTTCGGCTTTCCAAGCAGCTTCACGTTCAGCGACCTCACGTTCACGCTCTTCAATATAACTATGTATCTCTCTCTCCTTCGTTATTCGATCTTGTATGTCTGCTTCTAATGCTTCTTTTAGCTCATGCACAAACTTACCTACCACTGCTTTTATCCTTAGCGACATTCTTCCTCCTAACTAATTCACATTTCATATTAAACTTAAAAATTGATTCTTATTTGTGAATTTAATAAGAGTTTCAAGTCTTTTTCCCCACCACCATATCGTTTCAAGTCTCAAATTTTCCTCCTTTACAATGTCGGTGAACAAAATGGAAGGGGAGAAGATTCAGTGGGGAAAGAGAGGGTGGTGGGTGGTGGGGGGGTTGTTTTTGTTTTGTTTTTTATTTTTTGAAATATATATTTTAAAACATAAAACGTTTAATAATAGAGTGAAATGTGTCACTTTAACTTGTTCAAAAGGTTAATAAGAGCTAATAATCGGTTTTAACTTGTTAAAAGCGGAGTGGCTGCAAGGTTGACTTGTTAATGGAATAACTTAAGGTAGATTTGTTAAAAGCGGTCAATGCAAAGATTGGCTTATTCCCGACAAATTTTCCTTTTAGTTATGCTTAAGTTATCACTTAGTAGAAAACTGGTTAAGTTAAGTGCTCCATTTCGTAATTGTTACCTCTTGTATTCATGTCAACAAAAAAATTAATATCATTTTTCAGCTTTTCATATTATTTCATGTTAAACTAAAAAAACGCCTTAAGTACTATTTATTGTAAGAAACCTTTGTAGTATGTTTCACCTTGGGTCTATAAAACTTCAAGAATGATAGTTGACTCGTTGAGTTCTTTCTTCTGTTGTCGAAAGTGAATTTCATTCCCTTGTTTACTACTTTCCGAGCTTTCATTATTTCCCTCCTTTAATAAAAGGGACAAAAATTTGTAAACGTAGGTGCAATCATATAGTCGATAGACATATATAGTGCGAAGCTATAATATAAGTAACTACAATTAACATTTTCTAATTCATTTTAATAGACTTTTTGATACAATGTTTGGCATGGTTAATTACAAACCTCAGTAGGTTACTATTATTATTCACTTAGTTGCATTGATAATAAGTTATGCTTGCATCATTGAAATTGAGGTTTTATGTGTGCCTTAGGAATTTAAATCCACACCCATACAAATAATTGGCAACTTTATATTAAGGATTGTTTGGAAAAACATTAATATATGTATATGAAGTTTTTTTTTAAACTTGTTTTTGTAAAGGTGACATTGAAGTTAGAACCACTTTTCAAGCGAAATATCACGTATATTACTAGAGAAGATAGTGACTTGGGTGTTCAAGCTTCAAATTTTGGCCTTCAACATGAGTTTGCAGATATTATGTGGCTTCCTAGCCACCATAAAGCTATATACCGAATTGATAATCGGGTTCCCACAACAACATCTGGAAATGGTTCTTATGACTTCTTAGGGTTCCGATCTACACCACGAGCTTCTGTAGAATCTACCAGAAAAAAGGGTAAAGTATAACATGTATTGGATTATGATATTATATTTATATTTTATTATTCAGTATTCATTATAGGTTTTTGAGACATTTACCAATTTGATGCTAGTACTTTCTCTCTGAGGAATTTCTCGCCCTACCTATACTCAGTAAGATAAATTAGTATGTTTTTGGTTTTTGAGCTAAGACAAGTTGGTGTTTTCCTCCTAAACTTCAAAGAAAAAGTAAAATAAAAAAATTAACCACATTATATTTTGATGGACTTTGAAAACTTCTCATACTACAATATTTTATTTTACATGCTTGAGAAGATTGTTGGTTCCTTATTATTATTAATATCGAAATGTTATCAAATTTTCATATCTAAGTTTAGTTAAATAGTAATTAAAAGATTCCCCTTACAACGTGAGATATTATATTACCACAGTTGTAAGGAAAAACAATTATATTTTCTAACATATTAACAATCAATATATGTATTAGAATTCAGGAATATATATATAATTAGAATCAAAAGCTGAAAATATTTTTTTATTATATTCATCCAGAAGAGTTCAAGATATTTGTAGACAGATGAATTTGGTAGTAATTTGTTATTACATGGTTTATTATTGACTTATGTCTTGTTGGATAATTGTTTAAATTTTCGTTGTTCACATCTTCTTCATATATACCCTTAAATCAATATTCTATTTCATTATTTAAATATACCTCTAATGTTTCATTCTTGCACTACTCAGAGGAGCTACAAGAATCAAATGGTTACAACGAGTTAAGATGTATCACTGTCGAGAAAACCATGGCAAGAATGGTTAAAAGCGCATTTGGTCTCACTAATGATGGTAATAGTCCATTGCTCTATTTGGTTCCTCTTTCGTCCAAATTCCAATTGTTGCTTCATTTAAACAAGCATGAAGATGCAGATTAACATATATACATGGTACCAAACATCAAAATGTGAATCTATATGTTTTTTATACTAATCACGAAGCTTAGATTATGAAAAAACGTTTAACAGTACAGACCGAGGTTTAGTAACCGAAAGGTTAAGGACATTAAGGTGCTCCAAATACAAATCATTACAAAATCTAGGAACATTGTTTAATTCCACAACACCATGAATAAATGCTCCTCTTTTCCTCATTTATTCGCAATGCAATCTGCAAGCCTATTGCTCTCTCTTGTAACGGCTTCAATCTTCAAACCAGACAAGAGTGAAGTGAGTTCCCTGCATCTCACAACAATATTGAAGTTGCCATCTCGAATAAGATTATTGTCAATGATTCCATCCCTTGCATTCATACAATCCGTAATGAGGTTAGCTTCATAATTTGAATCTATATGTTAAAACCCTCTAATGTCAAAGAGCACAATATAATGACTTTTCTAGCTTATTAATGATCAGCTGAAAAGCACAAACTTTACAAGAACACTAATTCTTGTAGGCGATTATTACATGTCTTGTTATGCACTACTAGGTAGTATGAAGTATTAAGTTGAAAAGTAAAAGGTTACTCAGAATGATCCTTGTTCAAACTATTGATTTTTGTTTTAAATATTATATTATGTAGCTTACTTTGTTTATTCTCTTTCATCGCTCATAGTTTTGCTAACTAAAGCTCTAGGCTTCATAATTTGATTAACAAAACTAAATATTTTAGGTCTCAAGATCACTTTGAGAAAACACCTCCTAAAGTTGGTATTGTTCTAGAAACATCCATAGTTGGTACATGCATTTTTGGAAGATAGGTCATGGTTGGGATCATTCTTATCAATTTTTCCTATTTTTTCTCTATGCTCTAGATTATACTTTTTAGCCAGTACACTACTTTGCACATTTATTAATTTGCATTTGCATGCTCCTAGGAACCTCTTTCACTGGATACCCAGTTATTGGATATCAGAACAAGATGCAGGCTTCTGAAGGGTGTCTTGATATTCAAAATATTGTTGCAGATGGCTATTGTGGATGGGATCCAAGAATAAATGGTACATTTTTCTTTAGCAATGCGTTTACTCTACCTATGAGTAAAGTAACAAGTTTCATCGAAGATATAAAAAAGCTAGTCAATATGGAGCCTATGTCCTTATGTGGCCTTGAACATTACATCGGTATCTTTATGAGGTATGTCAAAGCCTCCTCTGCATACTTGGGAAAAGATCACGATGGAATAGACTTTGATATATCACTTTTTATAGAGCTAGAGATGCCTTAGGTCCTCGGCTCAATGAGGACATTATTGATGAGATCGAGCAAATAGCTATCTTTAAGTATGGTGGTGTGCCACACTGGGGAAAATGTCGCAACATAGCGTTCGAAGGTGTGCTCAATAAGTATAAGGATGGAAAAAAATTTCTAAGGGTTAAGGAGAGGTATGATCCTCTGGGATTGTTTTCGAGCGAGTGGACTAACCAAGTTTTAGGGTTGAAAGAGGGATTAAGTAAGGACAAAGTAGGATGTGCTCGTGAAGGCTTGTGTATATGCCATTCTGACGACGACTGTGGACCTAAATACAATTGTAGGATTGGTCGAGTCTATGCAGAGGCCAAAGTTTGCAAAGAAAAAAGAAGTAAACTTATATATATTGGATAAATGAGTCATTGATGTTGTGAATGAAGTGAAAAACTAAGAAAAAAAGGATATCTATTGGTAAAGACATGAACATGAAGTTTGTTGTACTAGAATAATATTAAAGTTTGTATTTGTCTTAATATCCGTGGTTTAATTTAGGATTAGGAGAGTGAATAAATATCTTTAAGCTCGTGTTTTCTCGCTTATAGACAGCATTGTTTATTAATAAAGCTATCTTGTATGATCATTGATGTATGTGGTTAATAAAATCTTGTTCCCTAATAACATGCAAATTTATTACTCAGCTTGTTGCTAGCTTGATTTATGAAAATTGTTGGGCCATAGATATTTCAGAAGTTTTGAAACTAACGTTGCCATTGCAAACTTCTAGAACTCAAGATGTGAAACTAAGTAATTAAATTCACAAAATTTGGGTTTATGACCGGAAATAAGGAAGTAACAAGAATAGATCTCAAAATTCTCAGTATTTGAGTATACTCATGCAATTCACAGTTGTACAAAATCTCTAAACAAACGATAGTCAAGTCTCATTAAAAAACGCAAGTTATACTTCAAACTCGAAATCTCCATTTTTATTAATGAAACCACTTCTTTAGATAGAAATTACAACCTAATAGCATAAGGACTCTAAAACATAAAGAATAGACGCTTAAGATAACATTAAATCAAGAATTAAATCTTATCTTAATCTAATCACTTTACATAAATCAACAAGTCAATCTAATCGTATTCTAATTACTAATCAAAAGTCTAAATGCTAATAAAAATTCAATTACATGATTTTTATGTGGTTATTAGAAAGAAAAAACATATCCCAAGTAGGATAGGTAAAACCCGTAAGCCAAAAAGACTTCTAACTATACTAGACGTCTACCAACTCTAGAGTTCTAACATTATCAAATTTCTAATTTTATTTATGATGGAACACAAAAATAGGGGACGATTTATAGTGTGGAACGTATTCTAAAAATTGTGGAATTTAAACTCAAAGTTATAAGGAACAGAGATGCAAGAAGGATATCATTTTTACGAGAAAGAACTTCCTAGGCCCAATAAATAGAAATGACATTGACTACAAGAGATTTGACTATAAACTCTATCACTATGCTAGGTCAAACGACTTTGTTACAAAGCTACTGCCTCTCATACCACTTCTTAAGTTTTTCTATAAATTCAAGTCTCAACAACAATTCTCTCTTTGACTTCTCTTAAAGTCCTCTATTTTGACTATAGGCTTAACTTAAAGCCTCACTCTTTTACACTGAAACTCACTCAAGTTCCTTCCACTTTAGACTTCACTCAAAGTCTCTCAATTTTGCTGAGTCCCTCAAACCCTTAACTAAAACCCCAATACAAGAGTTCTCTCAACCCTAATAATTTCCCAAGTATGGTACTTGATAAAACAAATTCTAGAAAATAGGAACTTGGAACATTATAGGAACCTGGAACTTTGGTGGAACCGACACAAACATGGAACACAATATATCATATTATTTATCTTTTTTACACTAGAGTTAAACACACTTAAACTGGAGATATTAACGTCCTGTTATATTTTCAAGTTGCTTAAAATAATCTTTTCTAAACACTAGCCACAACCTCCTGCAAATTAGAACCACTATGTCAGGTTAAACTAAATTTTGCTTGTAGAACAAGACACTACTAAAGGAACGCACAACAAACTACATAAATTAACTAAATAAATGTGTAATCATGGTTTAAAAATAAGAAACGTGAATTATATCTATTTATTTAAATAAGACACCTAATCTAATTAATACTTTCTTCCCAAACGGATTCTAAAGTTAAAGATAAAAGATATTTTAATTTTTTTTCGTTGATTTGTGGCACAATATATGAACCACAATGAATGATAAAAGTACAAAATCCAAATTTAGACCACGACTTTTCATTTTGGGTTTTAACTTTGTCATTAATGTTTTTTGTACTTTTTTGGGACCACATACCCCAAACCTTAATTTTAGTGAAAAATGAGAAATGGGAATAAGATTATGGACAGAGGGAGTAATAGTCTACTATGTATTTCATAAATTATATTTTACAAATCATAAAATTTTAAAACTATACTTTGGGTATCGCCCAGGATAAAGAAAAGAACTAAGTTATTATTAAAAGGCGTAGGGAAGAATTACAGGATGCTACATAATAATACAAGCTCATATATATAGCTGCCTCTTTCTCTCCTCTAAAAAAACTAGTTTATTCTCTAGTTTCGCGCTGCCACCATCTTTTGTGATGGGAGTAAATAGTAAGCCCCAAACCAATCTCCCTGATGGAAGTAGTTATTTATGTTTTTGTTATGAATAATCCTCATTTCTCTCTCTTTTTAAGAGTTTTATACCCAAATATTGGGTTCTTTGTCTCTTCTTATGAGAGTTTGGAGTTTGAGTTGTTAGCCTTCCCCAATGGGAGGTTAGTGTTTGTTTATTACAATTTACTCAAAAGATGGAGTTTATTGATTGTTTGTTATACACTTCTTCAATGGGTATTGGATCCTCGTCTGCAGTCGACTCAATTAGATAAAGAAGTTCTTAATCAAAACTATGTTAAATTGATAGTCGCTCTCTTAAAGGCCGCAAGATTCCGCGAACAAACAGAAAATTTCATATCTGGTTCATCTCCATCATAGTTACAATAAAGAAGAATTTTATTTGATTAAGTTAGGTTTGCTTCATTATTTCTTTAATACCTATCAAAGATGTGGCTTTTAATGAAATCTCTCTTTTCTTTCAAAAAAAATTAAATAAAACAATTCAAGCCCACACTTCTTATTGGACAATGATAAGATTTGTTAAAGGTCTATGTTGGAATTATGCCCTTCAATCAACGTACATACTCCAACAATAGTTTAAAGGATTTTACGGAATAATAAATTCGATCACTTGATCACTTGATACCTTGTTCAATGGTGATAACGCACAAGACATCGGGGATGTACACATCCCGCTAAGTATGTTAAATCGAGAGTTTATGAGAAGGATTCAAAAGGGAGAAGTCGTTGCAGCATTAAAAAAAAGATGGGATTGAAGAAAGCTACGAGGCCAGATGGCACACCTATCGAAGTTTGGAGGTGTTTAGGGGGGAGAGGAATCGAATGGCTGACAACATTCTTCAACATGATTTGGAGACACAACAAAATGCCATTAGAGAGAGTGAAGGAAGAGTACTTTGATTCCTTTGTATAAGAACAAAGGCGATGTACAAGATTGTACCAACTACCGAGGAATCAAACTAATGAGTCATACGATGAAACTTTGGGAACGAGTGATTGAGCAAAAAGACTTAGGAAACATGTGAAGATATCGGAGAACCAATTTGGATTTATGCCAGGAAGATCGACTATAGAGGCCATCCACCTCATGAGACAGACAATGGAACATTACCGTGATAGGAAGAAGGATCTACATATGGTTTTCATTGATTTGGAGAAGGCATATGATAGAGTACCAAGAGAAATACTTTGGTGGGCGTTGGCAAAGAAAGGTGTTCCACAAAAATATATATATATCATCAAGGATATGTATAAGGGGGCAACTACGAGTGTGCGGACTACGGTGGGGAGGACAGAAGAGTTCCCTATTACGATCAGAGTGCATCAAGGTTCTGCACTTAGCCCCTTTCTCTTTGGTTTAATGATGGACGAACTAACGAGGGCAATTCAAGATGATATACCGTGGTGTATAATGTTTGCGGATGATATTGTGTTCATTGATGAGACAAAGGAAGGTGTTGAGAGTAAGTTAGAATTGTGGAGGGATACATTAGAAGCCCATGGTTTTAGATTGAGCGGAAGTAAGACGGAGTATATGGAGTGCAAGTTCATTGGGGTTACAAGCAACGAGGCACGGGCGGTCACTTTAGATAGCAAAGTGGTTCAAGGATCGAACGTCTTCCGTTACCTTGGATCCATTCTCCAAAAGGATGGAGAACTGGATGGAGACGTGGCTCATAGAATTAACGTGGGTTGGTTAAAGTGGAAAAGCGCCACCGTGTTCCTTTGTGATTCTGGCATTCCCCAAAGATTGAAGGGAAAGTTCTACCGTACGGCAATTAGGCCTGCTTTGTTATATGGCACCGAATGTTGGGCGGTGAAACAATGCCAAGATGCGTATGTTGCGGTTGGATGTGTGGCCACACAAGGAAGGACCGATTAAGAAATGAAGTGATTTGGGAAAAAGTTGGAGTTGCATCAACTGAAGAAAAGATGAAGGAGAATCGGTTAAGATGGTCTGGTCATGTGAAAAGGAGATCAGGTAATGCACCGGTGAGAAGAATTGAAGAGTGGAGAAGTAATCAAATTGTAAGGGGTAGGGGAAGACCTAAGATGACTTGGATGAAGGTAATTGAAAGTGATATGAGGCTACTTGGGATTGAGGAGAGCATGGCGTTGGATAGAAGTGGGTGGAGGGGCAGTATCCATGTGGAGTAAGGGGTGTGATTACTGCATTTATTTGTTTTTCTCAATTGTGTTGGTATTTAAAACCTTTTGAAAACCTCTTTTAAAACTTTTTGGTGTAAATGATGAGTGATATTGATATCACTCTAAACCTCTTATTTGCCTTTTATTTGAATCATTTTTCTCCATTATCTTGCAATTTATAGTTTCATTTTGCTCAATCACGTTTTGTTAGTGATTGTAGCTCTTTTGTAGATTTTTAGTCTTTTTGCTCATTTTCTATGACCTTTTTATGCCATTTCATTCGTGTTGTATGTAGGTACTATCAAAGTAACCTTTTGATTTACTTACAAAAGCCTAAGAATGCATATACAAGGTTTAGAGCATGAGTAATGAAGGAAGAAAGGCAAAATGAGGTTAAGGAAGCAAAATCCACCAAGTTTCCATCATGTTTTGCACAAGGGTTGACTTAAAAAGCTTATATCTCACAAACTAAACATCATTTGGTAGTGATTCAAGTTGGATATTGAATTTCATCTTAATAGCTTTCCAACAAGAGTTCACACACTTGATTCCGACAAGAAACGAAGGAGTTATGACCTTTACAAGTTCAACTGTCCTGTGCTAACGGATAGGGTGATCGGGCGATCACCTTACTGATCGCCCGATCTCTCGCCCGATCTCCCAAATGGATCGGCCGATCCAATCTGCTTTTCTCCCTAGAAGTTCCTGCTTCGTGGTGATCGGGGCGATCATTATTATGGATTGCCCGATCATTGCGGGTTCGCGGTATTGCTTATTTTTATTTCAATTTACCTTTTTGCCCTTAGTTGGGGGTTGTATAAATACTCTTTTTACCTAAACTTAGAGAGGAATTCTGATTTTCAAACTTGGAACCTTGAAGACCCTAGTTTTAGGGAGGGTTAGTCTCAATAGCTTAGTTTAGAGAGAAAAGTGAGAAAACTCAAAGAGAGATTGAAGATGGGAGATTCAAGGGTGACAACTTGTATTCAAAGATTCAACAATCTATCAATGAGCATTTCTTACTCTATCTATTTTCTTTTATTGCTTTATTTTAATTGCTTTTCTTAGATTAATTATTCATGCTTAGGTTAATTATTTATGATCTATTTTGTTTAGTTTAATGTTAGATTAATGTTTAGTATCATGATATTAGTTGTTGATTTCTCTAAACTTGTCATTCTTGTGTTTATGGAGTAGTTTGTTGGGTAGGTTTTGGGTGAAAACCCAACTATGGTTGATTTAGCGTGTTTGAATATGAAATTAGGAGTTTAATTAGGCTTCTTAATTGATTAATGGCATGATTACTATTTGCTTGCATTCTAGTTGACCACTTGGATGTTTGTTTTATTGATGCCTAAATCAAATCGAGAGAGGAGATTAAGGTTGACATATATGTTATTATCTTGCTTAATTACTCATGAGAGTGAGATTTGAGTGAGGGTTTTCTGGATTGACATTGTGATTATCCCTTGGTTGCACGTTTGAGACCATGAGAGTGGCTTAATTATGTGATCTAGGTAGTTTTATGCACCCTTGAGAGAGGGCTTAGAGCTAGTTAAGAGTCAATAACCTCAATTAGTTGCTTGGTTTTCTTTCATCCATGTTTCACCCATCAAATTCCCTAAATCATGATTGGTTGGTGTTGGATCCCTTTCCCTAATCCTATTTGATCTTTGGTACTTAGTTTTAGTTTAACAGATTTTAGTTGGTAGTTGACACCTTTCGATTCCTTTTCGACCTAGCTTATCGTTAAATTAACACATATCAATGTTCCTTAGTCCTTGTGGAAAAATGACCCTTACTTACCACTTTACTTAGTTTAGTCGTCTAGTTAGGTATTAGTTTGATTTTAGGGGATTAGTAACGACCTAATTTTCCCTATATCAGTAAACCTTGTTTTCAAAAACTTTTTAAAAATTCTTAAAACTTAAACCCTTTTAAAAAAAATTTATCACTCTTGTCGATGCCATCTCCTTTGGCAATGGTTTCAGTTGACGATTCATGTTAGCCGACCCCAAATCACTTTGGGAATAAGGCTTAGTTGTTGTTGTTGTTGTTGTTGTTGGCTACATTTACTCATTGGATAAACAACCCACTACTAATAAACATCAATAGATACTGGAATCCAACTCACAAACAATAATTATATTTTATTGCTCTATTAGTGATGGGTAAACTACCCACTGGATCAACCAAGTTTTTCCCTGTTGAATTAGAAACTGTTTTCGATCCCCAAATTCGTTATCATTTGATTTTGCCGCTTTTTCATAATTGAACATATAGGCTAACCCATAAAGTACGTAACAACTCATGGTTTAAGTTTAGAGCCAAAATAAATATGCTTGTATGATCAATTGAATATTGGGCCAAACATGTGTATAATAAGAAATTACATGCTCAACGAGGAGGGTGTCTCAAATGCATACTAGGTTAGTAGGTTAGGCTTGTGGAGCAGATGGGCAACCAAATTGGGGAAAACTCACTAGGGCTTGGTGTTTCCAACATAGATGAGATGGATAAAATTGAACTACATTAAACTAAATTGAAATAAAAATAGTTGAAGTGAATTGAACTTAACTCAACTGAAAGGGCTAGAAAAATGTGAGAGTAAAAATATTGTCTGGAGGTGAAGCGAACCAAAAATAACCAAAGTGAACAGAACAGAAAATAAATTAGGGAGAACATACTCTAAGTTGCTAAGTCTTTTTAATTGAGTCTAAGTTGCTAAGTCTTTTTGGTTGAGTCTAAGTTGTTGAGTGGTGAGTTTGTTGTCGGGTTTTATAACTATACAACCCAAGGTAACAATCAAATGCTATCATACGAAATATTGCTTTCGAAATAAACGATGTTCCTTCCTCTCGTCCTCCTGCAAATGAGTTTGAGGGAAACATCAAGTGTAGTGTTCTTCATTTAACGATCATCAATTTAAGCTACTAAGATGAAGATTCGAATGTACTTCTAAACACCCATAGAGGAACTACAATTTGAGTTCTTATTCAAAGAAAGGCAAGACATGCTACACATGTAAAATTATATATGTGCATTAATTTCATATTATTA